>OZ057414.1:65172879-67572879 GCA_964056705.1 Troilus luridus
AAGCGCTCTTCCCCATTCCCATAAAATAGATATAAAATTTGATTTTATTCATTATAAACTTTTATTTGTTCAGAAAGGACTGGTGATGGAATTCTAACAACATTCCACAACGAACCAACGCTAATGAATACTACGATTCAGAAAAATACCTCGCCAAACCGGGACGAAAAAATATATCGGAATGGAAATAATAGCCAAGCCCCATGGTCGGCCGGAGGAAAAACGTTAATGGAAAAAATTCTACTTATGAGAAGTCCATTACGTTCCCTCCAATAAGACAAAACGCATTACCCTGTTAACCTCCCTCCATCTTTAAATGGTCGGACTTGAAGAAAAAGCTCACTAAAGAATGCAGATTTATTCAGCTAGAAGAAAATGTATAGATTTCTTAAAGACTCCTAGTGTAATTGAACTTTTTTTCAGGGCGAATCCTCTATTGAGGAAATGAGAGCTACCTTTGGAGTAAGGATGCCGCCCTATTTACTAAGCCTTTTCTTTAGCAATGTAACATACCACAACTTGCCGATATGTAATTAGCACCACAGTCACTAACCTCTCATTGCATTCTCTTCAAAACTGTCAATTTTCTTGCTAGCGAAAGGATAATTGCATTTGTTTTTTTTCTTCGTCACTGGCCAATTATGACGCAAGGCAGTGAGTAAATCTGCAGGGCTTGCTGACTCTGCAGGGCCGCCGTGGTTACAATACTTGATGGAAGGTGGGGTAAATTAAGAATCAACAGGAGAAATATCAAAAATATGTTCAGCTAAAAATCACAATAATTTTTATAATAATTACGCTAGTATAACATATTATCATAAAAGATAGTATTTTTTAGTTATTGTATATTCTATTCGCTTGCATGTAACAGCGTCAAACCCTATTTGCTATATCGCACTAATATTTCTAAACTGACATTAGTCAACAATTTCTATTATTGAAAATAACGTGATAAACTATTAGGACACTAAGAGTGAGACAAGTGCCTTCTGGCAGACACGCTCTGAACTAGGTTGCTCCAGTTTTGATAAAATGATAAAGATATATTTACCCCCCATTTCTTTCAAGGTCATAAACGTCCGGTCATAAAGTCACTGGTGTGACTTTAGAAGTACTGGTGTGATATAATTCATGATCTATTGGATGAAATAGCAAAGCATTGTAGGGGGAATAAATAATTACGTTGCAATTTGTATGGGGAAATTTAAGATTTTTAAGGTTCGCTCCAAATGAAAATCTATAAATAAATAAACATAAAGATCACGCCACTTCTTAGTGATATTATTGGGAGCGGCAAAGCATCTTGGGCACAGGTGGTCCCATAATTTATTGTTGTTGTTGTTTCTTTGTTTACTAAACATTCACATTATTTCAGTATGAAGGCTGGATCACATGATTGAATTCGTTTTAACATGTATGTGTGTGTGTGCATAGCTCCTCGTTTTCCTGGAAGGAAGGGCGACATTAGAAGAGGCGGCCGAGGCGCGATGACATTTCGCAGAGCGGAGTGCATTAAATACTTCTCCGGAGTGGATGTCCTCGCTCATTTGCTAAGCATCCCCCCCGCAGAGAATTATTTAATTATCAAGTGGCGGGAGCCATTATAGTTGCATCATTAATTGCAACTTTTCACTTTAATACGCAATTAGCCGGTGCAGTGGAGAGAGATGCCCGAAGTGTTTCCAATCACTGCACTTCAAAGCGGGTGGTTCTCATATTGCAAGCCATTAGTGGGCCTATCTCTCCCCTGGGAATAATCGGCGGCAAGTTCCATTGTTTATCTTTCCCGGCGATAGTGTACTGTAATCCGCGACTATAGTGTATGCCCTTCATAATGTCTTCTCAAAACTATATAGCTCCGTAAAATATTTTGATTGCGGAAAAATGCATCCGTATCAAGAATGTTCCGTAGCCATAAAGATTTTAATTAGCCATTAAGAATTTAATTTAAAGAAGCCATTAAGATAGTATTGAGCTCCTTAAGATTTTTGAAGTGAAAACTTCTTTAGCCGCGTTTAGCGACTTTTGGTAGGGGAAAAACTCGTGGGTTCGCGTCAGCAACATGCTCAAGACAGGCGACACCTAGCGGCCAGTGCATGAGTTATACAATTTCTTTTATTCAACTTTAGTTTAAAGAATAGAATTCCATTGGTATAAGAATAATTATATTTCTCTAAAAAGTCGTTTAATAGTTCTGTAATTAAAATGATAATAACTTAAAACATCAATAGCTGGTTGAACCTTTCGTTTCCCCTAAAAGACTTTATTTGTTATGGTTAAAAGTCTTGTTTTATGAAATAATTGAAACTACAAATTATTTAATAATGATAATAATGCTAAAAATTAAAATATAGTCTGCGTAAATACAAATGAAAAGTATAAATAATATTTTAAACTACAGGAACTGGGGTTCTGTACATGATAAAGACTGCACTTTTTCATTGTCAACGGTTGTGCAAGGCGTATTAGGACTGTAGTATTAGGTAGATTAAGGTATCTAGCACAAATAAATTACGCTCCACCGCCAAAACTATCCCCTTTATTTTGGATACCCACTTTATCGAGGAGAGTCATAGATCCCATAAGATCCATCTCCGGCCGCTAGCTAGCAGATTAAAGAAAAATCTGCTAGCGAGCGGAATTTGAACCTGGAATTTGGCTTCAGCACGACAACTCAGCGCTCTACCACTCAGCCACTCTACTCCCATAAATAGCATAACTATATAATAATTATTATTTCAATTAAGTAATTGATATTTTGTATTAGGCTCTACACCCCATCTTTTTGTTTTGATTAATAAATAAACTACTTGAAAACGTACATAATTATTATTCAGAATGTCAAGTGAAAACCAGACTAATGTTAATAATTTAAATTTACAAATTTGAAATAAATAATTCAGACTATAATTAATTTAGGAATTTAAAAAAAAAACAGTTTGAAGAGTTTTGAATTTTATCTTCTATCGGAGGTCCCTTTCAGTTTATCATGGTTATCCTCGGCCATGACGTATTAACAGTATAATAATAACTATTTAGAATAAAATATATGAAATATTATATATAGATTATAGAATAGCCGTAAAACTTAAAAATAAAAATTGTTTTAAATCCGTAATTATCTATAGCGAACCGGAAGGCTGATGATGTAAGCAGCTCTGTCATCCTCCACCTACCTCAATTTGACTCCACTAAAACACAAATACACATTCCTTAAGAATGTGCTTTAAACATTCCTCCCATCTACGTCTCAGCCGACCCCATTCACTCGGAGATCGAAAACTTTCCCATTCAGACTCTTCCCGGTCGATTGAGAAGAAATGTACTTTTTTTAGAGAGTTGACTGGGTATCAGTTCCGCAGATCGTCGCTTCGAATTAAGTCACAATCTTTTGATTCGTTTCCTTTTTAATATTATGGAAAATAAATATAACCGCTAGTTTTAGTACGAAAAAAAGAGTGTAATTATGGGATATGTGGTTGTTTCGGTAATCATTTCGTCAATAAATGACTTTTTCTACAAATATTTCTAAGTATTGATAGCATGATAGAAACTAAACAGAATGTGTAAGGCGACTCTTTTTAAACTATTTACATTTAGCAATAGTAACTTATATACTGTCAGTAATATAATTATTTTTATTTTCGAGAACATACAAAAAAAGGACGAATGAATAGCTAAAACTTGTTGTAACTACCTGCGAAAGTGATACCGATGACTGATCTCAACTACTTGACGTTCCGAGATGAAAGATAATTATCGTTATATTAGTCATCGGTATCACTTCCACAGGTTGTCACTTAGAGTTTATAGAATTATAATTATTATATTAAGTGATACGTTCTATTCTCCAATCGAGTATTACAATATTATATTCTGCTAAACCTCAAGATGCTTAAGAAGGGAAACGACATAACAATTTTGAACACGGATGTGACACTCTTAGGACTAGCTGATGATTATGACTTAAAAATAGAAAAGAGTAATCTTGTAGACTAATATATTAGAGTAATAGAGTAGATGGAGTAATGCTGCGATATAATTATTGTTCATCTCAGAATGTTAAATTGTTCAGACCAGTCAACTCATTAAAATTAGGAAAAGTACACATAAATACATATAGTGTGTGAGAGAGTGTGAGAGAGATAGAGAGAGGGTGAGAAAGAGAGGGAGAGAGAGAGAGAGAGAGGAATATAGATAGATCGATAGATAAATAGATAGATAGACAGATATATTTATACATACCTTAGGTATTTCAGTGCAGACAAAAAAATCAAAAATATGTTTTGTTTTTTTAAATAGTTTGAAGACTTTTTATTTTTATTGGAATATAAGGTTGAGCCCACCGAATATCATTTAAAATTACAAATTATCTACAAAACTTTAAAATTTGTTTAATAAATTAATTGAACTTAGGAAATACCTTAACATTACTACATTTTCAAAACTATTACAATTGTTGTTAATTGCTTTCTTTAGCAGTTTTATTAATAAATATAAGATTCCGATATTATTTATTTAAAATTTTATGGAATAAGTTTTATTTAATCCAGGATGAAATTAAGGTAATTTTTTAGTTATCCTCAAGTAAATCATAAATTAGTAATGTTAAATAAATGCTTGTTAACGTCCTAAAACATATTACTTTAGAAATTGAGGTTCGTTGAATACTAAACTGCAACGCAGCGGTGCGGTCATGTTCGAGCATGACAAAATCTTTTCTGGAGTCTCAACCAAAATGGTAAAGGCAAAATAGTTATCGAATTATGTTTGATGTTGTTAATGTTAAGAAAAAGAAAGATTTTTTTAAAGTGTATTTATTGTGACTGTATTATAATTACATAACAAGTAAATATAATGGCAGGAATGATAAATAATGGCATGGATAACAAAACTTAAAGTAGAGAAACTACCCACTGGTAGAACTCAAAAAAAATCTTCAAGCCATCTTCTCATCAACCTCGGGGGATTATGGGAATTGAAGAAGCTGCTAGATTTGAAACAAGTGGGTTTGAGTGGAAAGTTGGTCATGAATATATTGATATTGGCCAAATCAGAAACAATTTGAACATTGAGGTCATTAAGGATGATTTTATTCTTAAAAAATTAAGGAGCATTAAGGATTTTACGAAGTATTTCGGATTGTAAGGACTGGATGCGAGAGGACTTCGATGGCTTAGTATAGCCCAAAAGCTCCACTCCGTGAGTTCAAGTAGCTCTAGTAAGAGAAAGAAAAAATGAGCTGTTTTAAAACTCACTGTACACATTTCAAAACACCAATAATATCTTTATGAAATGTGCAAAATTAGGAAAATTGCACTTAATCAATAAAAATATCTGTGTATTGCTCATCACCAATTAACACATGGTAATTACGAGTACATTCATGAACAACATGGATCTTACACAACAAAAGCAAGACTGTGATTATTGCCTGATGGAATAATCGCAAGACAATTAAGTAAGTTTTCCATGTAAAAAAAATCTGTACACTACAACCCTCAAAGGATCCTCGGTTCAGTAGAATATAATATAATAGAATTATTATTATGGCACTATGTCCCTTAAGAATAAGAAACATGAACAGAAAAAGAAACGCAATGTATATCTGGCCAGAAGGCTAAATATTACAAATCATTATAAACAAGTATTTATAACAAAATTAAAATAAATAAACGAAAACCGCGAATCATGATAAAATACTTTGCAACTAAAGAGAATAAACAAATTAATAATAACCAATAAATACATGAGCTATGATGCATTAATTTTTTTACACAATGTATTTCTTCTTTACAAAAAAATAAAATAAAAAAGACCAAACAACAAAATCCATAATTCAATACTGATTCATTTAACCAAATGATAACCTGCATAGCGAGGATATGTTAGGGAAGTGAGTTGTTCAAAAGCAAGAATTTAAATGAGGACAGTGAAGAAGCATGACGGATGATAAGAAGAATTGAGGAGCGGACGAGAAAGGAACGCTCGAATGTTTTGGTTCTGTGGGAACGAGTACTGAAATTGGAAATTTGTTTCACGGTGCTGAACTAAGGATTTGAATTCAAGGAAACTATATGTAGGACGGGTGTTGAGAGTTGGTGGATAAGTATAAGAATAAACCTAGGAAATATCGTCTACGAACGGGAGGGAACAGCCACATTAACCCATAAGTACATGGTAAAGACTTAATGATTTTCTATACATTACTGGTATTTTCTTGGAAAAAAAGCACTCAGAGGAGGTAATGTTTTTAATAATTCTGTTGACGATGATCATTAATATCGTAAAAAAGGTCCGTTTAACCGTTTCAATCACTTCTCGTTATATGTTACATACTTCCATGTTAAATTATTTCCATTATGTTTAGCATGGAAACTCTGTAAAGTGGATACTCTTCATTGGGAGTAAACCTGGTGCTTACATGTGATGTTAACAGTACACAGTATACATATGTAACTAGAAGTAAGTGAGACAGTAGAGCAGAACTTTTTCGTGATATTAATGATCATCTTAGCTAAAATTATAATAAAATCATTAAAAATGTTTCCACCTCTGAATGTTTTTATCCAAGAAAATACCAGTAATGGACAGAATATCACAAACAGCTTGAGTAGGCGTATTACTAGCAGGATTTTGCAGCACTCGATTCTGAGAAGTCGGTATCGTTTCTTGGCTATAATCTGCATTCGCTGTACTCTCAGCGATATCGGAATATTATGCATCTCTCTTGTATTTTGAGAGTGCAGTGTGGGATCGGAATCCTTCTTGGGTCATGTAAGTAAGAACCCGCTATCGGGGAAAAAGGATAAGAATCTTAGCCCGCATAATAAATATGTTAATAATAGAGTTAAGATATTTATTAGTTTTTCTAGAGTTTTCCTCACATACACAGGAGAGCATAGATTAACCGAACACACCTGGCATTTGTTCGGATAATAGAAATTCCTTCAAAGTAGGAATGGTAAAAAAAAAAAATCTAAAATTAAAAAAATGTATTCTTAACAAATAAACGTAGATAAAAAGATGTGCGTTAAAAGTGAGATTTATCTAGGGTGTGACACTACGAAAGCTGTAATACTGGTTTGCTTCAATCTTCACTTCCTCTTCACAGGAACTGAGTCTCTAATTCTTTAGGTATAGTAGTAAGTACTAAACAATAGTTGTTCTTTTCAATAAAAAGAGAAAAAGTTTAAACTGTATTTTAAGCATGGCAATGTCAACTGCTTGTATCTTTTCCCCGAAACAGGTTTGGATAGTTGAAGCTCTATTGTATATATTATAAATTACACAATATTATTAAACATTTAAATTAGTATACTCTTATACAATAATGTAATTTATATTAAAATAAATAAATAAGTTAAATTTTTTTAAGACATACTTTAAATTTCAAGCATGATGATAGACATTGGGGAAAAATTCTTGATGAAATAATAGCAGGCTAATTGTTGAAGTATACATATGGTTACGAACGGATGGAGTAAACCCTGTATTTTCTTAACCAGCCTAATTTTTCTAGTTTTTCTTCCATTGCCTCACCAATCACTTCGAGTTCGGAGGATCATCTCTCAATCGTCTTATTTATAGTTCAATAGGCATTGTTGAAGGCATTCGGATTTGTAACACTATCACCTCAATAAGAGATGTTTTCATATACGATAGCTCGACATCGTCAATGACCTAGAAGCACTGGATAGCAATAGCTGTGAGCCAAAAAATGGTCCTACAAAATTCTCTTATGATAACGTGGGCTTATTCCTCATTGTCACTTTCCGAACTTGAAAACGCAGTAGTGATATTTTTCATATTTAACCTTCAACCCATGAAGGGTCTTGGGGACCAGTACATCGTAGACCTTCAGTTCCTAGGACAATGGTTGTCACCTCAACCCGGTGGTCGTCCACGGAAACCCGGTGTTTTCCCCTAATTAAGGGTATCAACTTTATAGCGGCTAAATCCTACAGGTTCTATGCGCGGGTGTTAATAGACTAAATAATGTATCTGCCACAGCCGGGTTTGAACCCTGGAACCTTTGGAATACCAACTCAGGACCCTACACACCGAGCTACCCCGTTCCCTGATGAAATTAAAACATGAACAAACATAAAATGAAAACAAAAATAAGAATTACTCATTCCTTTTTTATGATGGTGACTCCAGGAAGTTGGTGAACGATGTCAGCAATGTTCTCAATAATTTCCCAGAACCTAGTGAATAACCATTTGTGTTCCATTCAATTACAGACAGGGAAAGTTATTGTGCGCTTTAAAATTGATTTCCAAGTTCTTGATTTGAATGTTTTATAGAAATAATAAACAGTTTCCCATTGCTTTGTTTAAATTTTAAATATTTGAAGAAAAAATAAATACATGAACGGTGTACTACTAACCCATGTATCGATGCCTTAGTTCACAAGTGTAAATTTGTGTGAACTAAGGCATTGATATGCATTAATTATGTTTCTGCAATTTACACTTAATTTTGCGAATTTTTTCCCCCAAAACATTTAACAGATGTATCGGTCAAAAGTGTTTTTTTAAATGCCTTATAGTGCTTACAATGAGAAGAATATAACTTAAGAGCTCAAAATTATAAACAAGATTTATTTTATTTATTGAAAGGAAAATAATCAATGTAAAATATTGAACAATAACGTATTTTGAACCTCTGTTTTATTTAAATTATTTATTTATTTAAAGTATGAATGAAAACATTTTCACATATTTGTTATATTTCAGAATCTTTATTTATCATTAAATAAATAAACAGGAGTTTTGATAAAAAATAATAAAAATAAATCATGAATGAAATGTACTGAGCAATGTAATGGAAAACAACCGTTAACAGTTTCTTGTTTTTTTTTTGTTTTGTTTTTATGTAAGTTTTTTGTTAGTCGAGATACTGAAAGGTCCTGTAAGGGAATTATGATTATGTATATATATGCATATGTATATATAAATATCCATATGTATATAATTCAGAAAAGTAATTTATACATTGTATAAGTAATAAGTAATAAGTAATACTTCTTTATTACGTACTGTATATTATATTTTTTTTCTTTTTTACAATTGCTATATTAAAAAAAAAAATTAACATGTAAATCTTTTTAAAATCTAAATATTCAATGGACATCCCTGGAGAGTATCCATCTCAATTACTAACATTAATTTGTATATCAGTTCCGAAGGTTGTCTCTTCGAGAAAAATCACAAGTTTTTACCTTTCATTCGTTTCATTTTTAATATTCTTGAAAATAAAAATAATCGTGAGCTTTAGTATGAAAAAAAGAGTGTAATTATGGGAAATGAGTATATTTCATACTACTACGTTTCAACTATCATTTCGAAGTATAGACGATGTATATGTTAATAGAAACTATAATTTATTTTATTTTTTATTAATTGTTATAATTTTTAAATATTTTTATTTGAAAAGAAAAGATATGTCCAGGACCGGGAATCGAACCCGGGTTATGATTGGTCTTAGTCTCCGGCTGTACTGTGTGATCAATTTGATCAATTCATCCACCCGGGTTCGAGTCCCGGTCATGGACATATCTTTTCTTTTCAAATAAAAATATTTAAAAAGTTTTTAAATTATTATAAGTGGAATAATTACCAGGACGCTGTTTAAAATTATTTATATTTGCAGCTTTAAATCGAATTAAAATTAATAAATTTTATAAAATTAATAATGGACCCTCTAGAAACGATTAATAAATATGGTTTGAATACTGAGGTCTGTCCTAAATATAACACTCAAAAGATGTAAACAGTCTTTGACGACTTTGATGAAGTAGAATATAAATATTAACACATATTTATTGTGGTTTTTAGATAAAAAGGTATAATTCACGGTTTTTTCTTATTCGACCAAATTAAACCCTTAAGAATAACAATAATAAGATTCTGCAAATCTTGTTGCTGTTTATACTTGTTTTGTTAATTTAAACAGATCAATATATTTGAAAAATCAAAAAGGTACGACATATTTTCGAACATAAGTCACATCTACTCCCCATAAACCTTTTGTTAAAATTATAGGGATACTTTTTTAAGCGATACTAGAATAACAGTAATGAGATTCTGCAAATCGTGTGGTTTTATTTGTTTATTCTTGTTTTGTATTTATGATATATTAATACATTAAAAAAATCAAAAAGGTACAATATATTTGCGAATCTAAGTCACTCCTACTCTTCATAAATCTTTTGTTAAAATTATAGGGATACTTTTATGAATGAAGTACAAATTTATGAGTATGGGTTCATCGTTTTACAACTATGATGGTCTTCGTATCCGGCTGTACTGTGTGATCAATTTGATCCATTCAACATGTACTCTTTTACCCAAACACCACAACAATAATAGTGAAACAAGGTAGTCAATGAGCGATGTACGAATAAAAAGGAACCAAAAACTGTCCAAAGAAGTGAATAAATACCTGATGGCATATTGAGTCACACCTGGCTATGGTAAAGAGGTTTCTCGACTCCACGAAGATCGGGAGGATGACCGCCGCGAAGACAAGGCTGACCAGGGTATGCATCCTCTGACGTCCAGCCAAGGACTGACCACAGTTCTGCCTCCCTCCTCTCCATAAGGGTTGTAGCGCCAAATCTCTTCGCCCTCCCACCTCCATTCTGAAGTCACTTCAGTTCTTCCTTACGTATCGTCACATGCAAAGATAAAGGCTTCTAGTTTTTAACACACTTTTATTAGTTTTGCCTCTATGTTCGTTGGTATGTAACGGAATCTTTGAACTCGATTTTCAGCCAATTCAAAACATCGAATTAAATTGGGACTGTACGAACTTTTCAAGGTCTTATGACGATACAATAATTTAATAAGTTTGTCTCATTACGCTTAATGCGATCTTCGGAGTCAGAGACTTTTCATATCCGATTACACGGTAGTGTCTTGTGCCAAGAACTAAGTCCATCATTAAGGCATATCTAGCATACATGTGACAACGGCCGACTTCTGGGAAGGATCAACTGTTTTACAATAAAAACAAATAATTGTTCAAAATGTTTTAATAGACAGTCATAACGACCGCTGACAGAAGCCTTGGGCTGTACAGGCATCATATACCGTTTCAGACCGATCCTCTGATCTTAACTCAGTAACTCCATCAACATCATCCACTGTTTGTAAACTTCATATGGTTTTACGATCCATTAATAGTAATGATTAAGTATGAGGATGTATTGAATAAAATATACTTCAAATGGAAGATAACTGGTTCATAATCTTTGGCAAGGAGGAGGTCTCCCGACAGAAGATAAAACTCAAAACATTGGAATAATTGTGTTCTTTTTTCAAGTTCTTAATCAATTATAGTCTGAATTATTTAACTTCCAAATTTATTAATTTAAATTATTAACACTAGTCTGGTTTTCACACATATAATTATCATGGGTTGAAGTACTGTTTAATTGACACTCCGAACTATAATTTTATAAATTTCCAAGTAGTTATTTATTAATCAAAACATTTGATGGACTGCACAAGTTCAATACAAAATACCAATAATATAATTGAAATAATAATTAGTATATAGTTATATTACTTATACCTTGTATTGAACTAACTCCTCGATGCAACAGTCCTTGCAGGACCTGGCCTCCCTGACGAGCCTCCTCCACACCTCTCCGTCCGTTGCCTTCTCTTTCCACCTTCTCAATAGTTGAAAACAACAAAAAAAACACACAACTAAAAAAAGTAGGAAATAGTTTTCAATGTTATCCACTCGCGAATAAAGTTAAAATTACATATCTTCAGTTTCTTTTTCTAAGTATTATAAAAATATATCCGGCATTGTCTAAAAATACACCGATACCGACCAGGCTAAGGACCACCATTTTACGACCCCTCCGCAGGGTGGCATAACTAGTCTCTTTAAAAATGTCCAAAAGGCCACCCGTCGGCAAAATTTTTGTTTATAGTATTAAGAGTTGAACATTATATGGAACCTGGGCGAAATTTAATGGGATTGTTAGCATCATTACGCTATATAATTTATGAAATATTTTTTTTAATATAGTATTATTATTGTTTTCATCTAATTAATAAAAAAGACAAAAGCACTATTTGTCATAGATTGAAAAACCTGAATAATCTAACTTCCAATTATTTTTTCAATACTATCATAAAATGCACTAACAATAAAAAAAAAAAATAGAATATCTCTCCCTATTCCAGGATAAATTTAGGGTCATGTTCATTTTCTTTTTTTATTTAACACACTAACAAACAACTAGACTTGTGAAATCATCGAAAATATGATAGTCCAAGAAAACGAGGAGTAATAAAATATAAGTGATTTTATAAATCTCAGAACCGCTACAAAGATACCAGTGAGCATTAAATAAAATTGTAATTTGGGGCGATCTGTGGTCTGGTGGTTAGCATAACATCTATCTTTTAAAGGGAATAAAAAATCCTTGGTTATGCTGTCCTTCGGAAGAAGCGTTAAACGGGTGTCCTGAGCCAGTACGACGTCAGGTACTCATTAAAAATCCTAATTAAACCTGGATAAGCAAAATTTAGAGCTCCCGATGTAGCATTGTCCGATTATAAATAGCAGCATAAAGTGACGTAAAAAATGAACAAACAGCAATATAAATTTAGATCTAGTCTGTACATGAATCGGGAATTGAGCAAGGAAATGTAAACAGTAATTTATAAATTATGATAATTCTTTGATTAGATATTTTACTGTAATTACACCAATTTTAAGTAATTATGCAAATCTAAACTTTATATTTTCTATTTTTTAATGATAATCACCTACCCCTGGACGTTACTAAATTTAATATAAGTTCCAGAAGCCCTGAAACAAGACTAACTTTCTATTGTCTGAACGGGTCGAGAAAACATAAAACTGCTTTAATGGGCATGAAGGTCGACAATGAGAACTTAATCATTAATTTATGCATTATTTTGGGTAAATGCCACTCGGTATTTCAATTACTAATTGTTATTGACTTAGCGTTTCTATTTATATTGATCCTCAAGCGTATAGTATAGTACTGTGTAGAATCCCCCTAGACGATCTCTAGTGAGAGAGTGTAATCAGATAATGAAGAAATTAACATATTTCAAGAACCTCAAGCTAAGTTTAGTCATCTAAAAGTACAAAGCTCTCTTATTCTTGGTCCAGGACCTGCATTAGGCGTTTCAAAAAAAGATCAGCGTAAAGAGCTCCATGACTGGGATGATTGGAATATGTTGTAACAAAGAAAAGACTAGTTTTCAGCGCATAGTTGAGATGTTTAAACTCTCCCCACAACACTGTATATTCTTCCAAATTATCTCAGAATCGGTGACAATCAATAATTTTAAAACTAATTTTCTTAGAGGCAGCTTTGCACAGGGCATTATTGTTCTAGTTTCAATAAGATGATTATACTGTCAGACAATGTAAACTTTCAGATGAGACGTACTGATAAGAGTATGTTATCTAGTGTAGTTACTTCTGGTCTTAGCAACACGAGTGACATACAATCGCTACCTTCATCTCGAATAGTTAAATTTGTGGAGGACATAAATACCAGAAAAAACTCACCTCGCACAATGATGTTTATATTTTATATTACTATAATACACAGACATCATTATTAGTTTACTATTACTCTACTTATTATCTGTTAAGAGTGCACCTCAAACAAACGGAAGACTGTATTTAAAAGTCGATAAGCGGAATCCAGATTATGTTAAAAAAAGATGGATCTGTCTAAGAACAAGTGAATTGTTAAGTTAAAGGTAAATTTCCGTATTCGTCCGGGCGAAACGCATTATTTTCTACCTTGTCCAATAACTTCGTCCTGTATGCTACTTTTCTTACGAAGACCCGAATTAAATACTATACAGCATATTCTCTTCAGTCTGTAAGATAATGCTGATATTTGCAACTTGGTGATGTGCATTGCTGTTGCAATGCTGGTTACAATTGAGGCGTGGAGATGCAAAAGGGGGTAAATCCAAATTTGAAATTTTTTCAGGAAACACAAAAATATGCATAATTCAGGTGATTTTTTATTTGAGACAATTATTTTTGTATCAAAAGTTTTCGAACCACATCTGCACACTATTTTTCAGATTCTCAAAATTCCCTATTTTTAAGCAATTTAAACAAATTGGATTTATCCCATTCTCCAAGGGAAAATTTAAAAAAATCAATAAACTGGGAAAAAGAGCTCATAAAAATTAACTCATTATAATTTTTTAATAATTTACCAATGAAATAACTTTGATGAAAAAAATAAGTAACAAAATACAAAGTTGATTTATTTTCTCTTTAATAATTTTATTTTTTTAAACATTATCCAACAAATTAACTATTTATTATAATAATATTTGTTCAATCTTACTTTCAAATGATCTTATGTTCATATTGGTCAAAGGAATTTATTTCTTCTTGAACAACATCCAGTTCGTAATCGTCATCGTTCTCTTCAGTAAGTAACATTATTTCTTTGTAAAATTTTATGTCAGGTAGCTCTGAACATTCAGGGTCGAAATGTTTCACCAAAAGTCTGGCAACATCGCATATCTTTGCAGGGGCTAGATTCACACCAGGTTGTGGTTGTGTGATACAACATTTTTAATTTTTTTTTTGTTACAGCTAAATAGTTGCCAGAATTTACAGTGTAGGTTCTTTCCCCACGTATCAAGATATTACTATTGCTGTTAGTTTTTTACAAGAGGAATCTTTTTGTTTCCATAAAGTTGAAATACCACTGGGCAATTGGTTTAATAATTTTTTGTAAGACTTTTTTCCAGTCCACCACCTTTCCTGCAAGTTATATTGGATTCCCATGGACTTTAAAAAAATCCACATACTCCTCTGGCTTTATTATTATACCCTTTTTTTTATTATCATACCCTTTTCAATTTGGCCAAATACCCTATCCAATGGAAGAAATGAGTGACCAACGACAGGAAAAATAACGTCAATTTCCGTACGTCACTTTCGCACATACGTAGTGCTCCAAGAGGATATTTTGAGAAATCAGGATTTATCCCCTTCTGCATCTCAACCCAAACTTTGAACGAAAAATTAGATTTGATTAAGCATGTTTTGAATGGTGAACCATGTACCACCGTATAGAGAACGCTAACTTTGTGAAAAAAATTTAAAAAATTAAAAATGTTAAAATACGGATTTACCTCTTTTTGCATCTCCACGCCTCAATTAAATGAAGAGCTCCGTACTCTTTGATTGCAGATGCTCTTCCAATGTTGGCAACGTTGACAACTCTTCCAATCTTCTTCCCCGTATGTCCTCTGGCTTCAAACTGGATATCCTTATTACATCTTGTATCATAACGTATCCACATGCTTTAATATAAATCAAAAACTCTAAAAGTTAAATAATAGTTATACTTTTTACTATTTTAGTTAATAAATATACGAGACTTGTAGAACGGGAACGAAAAAAAAAATGACAGATTTGCGTTTGGAATTACAAAATACCATTATTTTGAAAATATCATGGATTTTTCTAGTTCTTATTTTCATGGGATTTTTTAAACTTCGAACTGTAGATACTAAGCAAAATTTATTAGCAAAAGTTTTATGATCCTAAAATATTCGAATCTAGCAATTTTTAAAACGCTAAAATCAAATCTGGTGCCTATCATTGAACTAAAATATTCTGTTATTATACTTCACACCAAGGATGAATACTGCTTTTATTCCAAACGGCCCTCCATTTCTCTAAGAAACCCAAGTATCTAATTTCGAAACATCTAATTATCTAATTACCTCTTTTTCTTGTTTATTAATTCGAGTATCCTGTACGCTATACTGACAGTGGTAAAAGGGTAGGTTTCAAACGGCTCAAATATTTTTGACGCCACTTCCTCATAGGAAGGAATAAGAAAATTATTTATTTTTCCTTCTAATTAGCCAATTGAGTTTTTAAGATAACTTATTTGTAAACCTATTTAAAAGTGAACGGGCAATCACACCTGTCAATCTTACTCTAATCATCTGGCGCTTAAATTTTGGTGTAATTATAGACCCTTTTTCAACCTCTCAGGATTTTTACGACCTTATTCGTCATCATTAAAAAGGGAATTTCACGGTCAAACGATGAATCCATATACTTATATTTTTTTATACCAAAGTAAGACGTAATTGGGACTTATGATATCTTATAGAAGTATGACCGCCGTCCACCGCATGTGGATAGGCAAGAGACAACACCGGAGGACAGGCCACTCTGTGATTTACAAGTCGATACTTCAACCTGGAGGCGATTTATTTGAATGACAGTTATCGACGAATGGAGATCATTAAAAAGGGAATTTCACGGACACTGTGCATTTTTTAATAATAATAAGGCTTAGCGAACCAAAAGGTTCGATGTCGGTACCATCAACCTCTGCTTACACACTTCCGTCCACGGTCCACTACCCAAACCCGAATATGTCAGATCACTCTTAACGCAATACTCCGACTTACCCTTAGGCTAACCGCCTCAGACTATTACTAAACCGAGCAACTTTACAAGCCCATCTTAATAATCGTGAAGCTATCACTTGAATAATATTAACCGGGTGCAAGCTTTGCAATTCCGCATTGTGTAATCTAAATTCTCCAATGGTCTCATCATTTTCTGGACCGAATATTTTAAGTAACACCTTGTTTTCGAATATCATAAGCCATTGTTCATTATTCAGCGTTAGCGGGCAAGTGCCACACCCTTAAAGAAGAGTTGGAAGAATGATGGTGCAAGATTTATTAAAGAATAAAAAAATGGTTATAAATTGGGAACCATTAGGCCGACTCAAAACAATTTAAAATCATTAGGAAATCTTCCAAACTACGCAATTCGCCTTCAAGGCAGTGTTGCGTGTTTTAAAAGCAACAGAAACTCCAAGGAATATCGAGAAGAATAAGGTGAAGGAATAGTATAAAGTGGAGTTAGGAATAGAGGAAAAGGAGAAAACTTGAAGAAAAAATTATTTAAAAAAAAAAACTGAAAAAAAAATCTGTGCCATAAAATGATATCATTCACAACATTAAGCGAGCGATTATGATCAAGTTAATGAGGAAAAAGTTACTGTAAAATAGCCGCTAATTTTTAACTTCGACTTATATAAGTTTATTTTTTTGCGTCTGCATTACGTGAATTATGTAAAGGAGTAATACCTGTTAAATCCATATACAGCAATATATTTTTTTCATGAAAGTTATACATCTGCATCTTCACTTTGTCTTTAGTCAAACTAGGAAGCTAAATATTTAAGCTGAGAAACACATTTTACCATCGAAGTGAATCTAGATTATATAATCGTAACTTATATATAAATAAGTTACAATTTGACTGAACACCTTAAATAAAAAAGGGGGGAAACAGGGGGAGGGACCAATTCCCCGGTTCCACGATTTTACAGATAGATTAAGTGAAGCTACGATGTTTAGTACACTGGGCTTGAAGGCCGGATATCACCAAATCAAAATTTACCCTTGAGATCAGGCGAAGACGGCATTCACACCTGAGATTGTTTATTACGAGTTTACAAGAATTCCATGTGGACTGAATAATGTCCCCCTAGCGTTCCAACGTCTCATGGACGAGCTTATTTGAGGGACCTGCCAAATTTAAATGGACAATCTTCTGGAGTTCACCACCAAATCAGAGGCAGAACTTGTACGCCATCTTCGACAGGTATTCAAGAGGGTCCACGAGCTCAAAATTGTTACTCCCCTATAAATCGATTTTGAGTAATTATCTCCTGCTTTTAGATAGACGATCGGGTGTATAGGATATATAGAATATATCCTTCATAGATCATTCTTTCACTCATTTCTCAATATTTGATCATTAACTTTTCATTATTCATATACATACAAATAACTTTCTTATCACATAGTGTTACAACTTTTCATTTTTGTGTGTTACAAAGATTTAAAAAAATTATCTCACATAAGAGATAGACTAAATAACATATATGTTTAAGAAGGAAAATTGGATGTTTCAGGGAAAATAATTATTGTTATGAATGATAATTATATGTTATAAGTACGTTTCATTTTGAATTACATGTAGTATTCTAGTAAATATAGTGAAATGGATTTATTTATTTCACTAATTAAAAGTTATAATTATAATGTTATTTCAATTGCTAGTAAGATAAACACCAGTCTGAAAACTTTATTATATAAGTCTTGGTTTTATTAATCCTGTGAGACAGACACATTCATTTTTATTGAAATTTAAAATGAAAGTTACTTAGAAATTATTGATGTAGTAAATATTAGTATATATAATCACAATATATTTAATCAAAATATATTATATCTATTTATTATTTTCAAAGAATAACATAAAATTAGGGGAAAAAAACAGATAATTGTAAAACTGAAAATTTCAGTTTTACACAGTTTCAAATTTGAACATTATTTATATGAATAGAACTTGTAGGAATTGAATTAGTAGTTTCAGTTGAAGGAGGAGTTGAAGTAGTTATTGCATGGGTTACAATTTGTTGCTGCAGGAATTGAAAGTAGATGCTGCAGGAGTGGAAGTAGTAACTGCAGTTTGCAGGGAATTGTATTAAAAAGTTAATAAAAACTGTTTCTATATCATTATTTGTAATTTTACTTGCATTTTTTTTTTTTTACTATGTTTTATTTTCTTCATTTTTTATCTTTTATTATCTTCTAGATTTCTTTCCATTCTTATTACTTCTCACCAGTTATTTCATAATTTATCTTACTTTCTGTATTTCTTTCCATTCTTATCATTTCTGCTAATAAAAGCTGTTATTCTTCCTAGCTACTGTAATGTTTTATATAGTTATCTCCAGTTTCTTCTTTCTCACCCCTGAAGATGGTCTGAATCTTCGGCCAAAAGGTATGGACAATAAAATAAGTCATTGTTATTTTGTGTAATCATTGACAGCACCCTCTGACCATTTAATAATGACCATATCACGCCATTCCTAGAATTATCCAGTCAACTATTTTTCACTTAAATATCTCAAATACTGAGTCCAAATCATTTAATATTTTCATAATCTATCCATGAAATATAGAAAGATATTTTATTTAATGCCCAGCATATTTTCCATCACTGTGTACTCAATCTGTATGCTCTTGTTACCCAGTACCTGCAATCTAGACCAGACTATTTTGACTTTAGATAATTAATGTTTTGTATTAATATCCATGCCCAACAGTGGTATTTTGTGAGCCTAGATATGTGCGTAAGGCTTTCAAACCGATAGCAACTTAGGTTTACAGCAAGCCTCAAAAAGGAATAATTTTTATCTAAAATCTAAAATGACTTAACATAGTTCCCTAGAAGTAATATGATTATAAGGAAAATGTAGCCTTCTTAAAAAAATGACTAATTTTTAAAATAATACATCAAATAAATACATTTTTCGTAGAAATTAAATTTTATTTTCAAATTACTATTTCATATGAATTTTGCCAAGGCCTGGTATGACAGAATATATATTCAATAAGTTAATAATCTTGAAGCTATCACTTGAATAATATTAACCGGGTGCAAGCTTTGCAATTCCGCATTGTGTAATCTAAATTCTCCAATGGTCTCATCATTTTCTGGACCGAATATTCTAAGTAACACCTTGTTTTCGAATATCATAAGCCATTGTTAATCCTTCAGCGTTAGCGGGCAAGTTCCACACCCTTAAAGAAGAGTTGGAAGAATGATTGTGCAAGATTTTTTAAAGAATAAAAAAAATGGTTATAAATTGGGAACCATTAGGCCGACTCAAAACAATTTAAAATCATTAGGAAATCTTCCAAACTACGCAATTCGCCTTCAAGGCAGTGTTGCGTGTTTTAAAAGCAACAGAAACTCCAAGGAATATCGAGAAGAATAAGGTGAAGGAATAGTATAAAGTGGAGTTAGGAATAGAGGAAAAGGAGAAAACTTGAAAAAAAATTATTTTAAAAAAAACTGAAAAAAAAATCTGTGCCATAAAATGATATCATTCACAACATTAAGCGAGCGATTATGATCAAGTTAATGAGGAAAAAGTTACTGTAAAATAGCCGCTAATTTTTAACTTCGACTTATATAAGTTCATTTTTTTGCGTCTGCATTACGTGAATTATGTAAAGGAGTAATACCTGTTAAATCCATATACAGCAATATTTTTTTTTCATGAAAGTTATACATCTGCATCTTCACTTTGTCTTTAGTCAAACTAGGAAGCTAAATATTTAAGCTGAGAAACACATTTTACCATCGAAGTGAATCTAGATTATATAATCGTAACTTATATATAATTAAGTTACGATTAGACTGAACACCTTAAATAAAAAAGGGGGGAAACAGGGGGGGGGTCGGTTATCCGAGGGGTAGGTCGGAGTATTGCGTTAAGAGTGATCTGACATATTCGGGTTTGGGTAGTCTAATAGGCTAATCTTGGTCTATCCCAGAAATTGGTGAGAATTCTAATAAACTTTATACAGAGATTAAAGCAACAGTAAACTATATAGAGAAGCTTATTGAATTTTTCAAAACCTCTGTTGGATTAAGACAACATTGTTTGCTTGGTCCATTAATCTTTATTGTCGTTATTACGTACAATGATAAAGTACCATGTAAAAAAATAATAATGTTTCGAGTATATTATTTATTAAAAATTTATTGGTCATAACATGTACCCAGCTAATCTTCCATTTCACCGGGTCACAGGTACTGGAATTCGAATGACCCAATTATCTGGTTCCCAGTGAAATCAACATTGCAAAATAGTATATTATAGTTCAGAAGCTGTTTATGAATGATCTCCGTGATGATTTTTTAAACAATGATTGAGGATTATTATTTATCATACAAAATAACTAATAATAAAGAAACAACAATACTTTATTTATTTATATTTAACATTAACATTTATTATGATGCTTTAGCTGCTATTTCATCATCACTGTCACTTTCATAGGCATCTTTTACAAATTCATCAGCGAGGTAAGGTTCAAGACCTATTTTCAGTCTTTCTACTGATGGTGCACAAGTCAGCAAAACTCTGCAAAATAAAAATAACTTAATAGCATCAATTGAACATTAGAGTACAGTTATACAACATATAAATGTTAATAGTGACCTGGTAATAAAAAGGCCTGATCTTTTGGGTCTCATCACATTGATATCTTCTAGTAAGCTTTTGAAATTTTCTTCTAAATGGTTTATTTCCATATTCAACTGCAAATGGAGAGATTATATTAATAACATAAAAGCAGAAATGTTACCGTATAGGCCCTATGATCAATTAAGATTATTATTTATAAAAGTGGTTCAATTAACTTTTTTCAAAAAATGTTTTTATATTTTTTACTATAGTGGAAATCATATAAATAAATGATTAGTACTCGCAATACATAATGTCTTGAATATATCTGCTATTGCAAGTTTCTAACCAATATTTCTTCTAACCACTTGATTCTGATACTTAGTGAGTATATGGACACTCGTATGTATATCCCTACCTTCTTGAAAGACAAAAGAAGGCTTTATGGAGAAATAATTCTTCCTCTGAGAGATTCATAAGATGGAGGGTTTAGGAACGGTAAAGGCTGATTCGATCCAGTCTATAAAGAAGCTCATGAGAAATAAAATTATGCCAGGATCTAAAAAATATTTACAACTGCTAAGAACAGTAAATATGGAGGTAAAGGACATTTTCAAGCTCTTTACTGATCTCATACTTTAGGTTGACCAAGAAACTTACAAGTTGTTCGTCTGATATACATCATGAGGGAGAACAAAATAGTTTAAATTGATTCAATCTGACACAATGGAGTGTGCGTCGGCTTCGTAATAAAACTGGAAAGAGAAATGGTGAAGAATATAGGGGATGCAGATACAAAAGATAATAGGGTCAAAGAAGTTATTGATTTTTAAAAATTAATTTAGTGCATTATTCAAAGAATTTGATAAAATGAAAATAAAAGTAGCATAAATTTGTTTAAAGCACTGGGAATAAGAGAGGATGTTTATTTTACTTGTGCAAGTGGGAACTCTTTTCTGATTTTTTAGATTCCCAATCATAAAATGCTAAAATATTCATTACTGTTTTATGCTTAAAGTAATCGAATCTCATTGGCAACTAAACATGATGACACGATGACTATTTAAGATAATAAATAATAAAAAATACAAATAAAATGAGATTAATGTTATGAGTATGAGATGAATTAAAAAATTGTTAAAAAGTAAAGCATACATGAAATGTAATCATACATACTGATAAAAATAGAATGAGATTATACTATTTAATTGTGATAGTGAATAAAACATTTTTCGAGTAATGTAAAAATTGCATTATTCTTGTTTGATTGTAACTTGTCCGGTGTTGCCATGCCAGATATCTTTCATTTTGAGACCTATACTTTGTAAAGACATCCGGCAACCGGGCAGAGATAATACACTACCCTTTCTGAGAACGAATCCCTGTTCTATAGGCAGCAACATTTTGATCCAACTTATCTGTCTCTCCCATATTATCATTATAATTTTATACCATAAAAGGTTTCATCACAGTGATTTTCAAAAAATGAGAACTTCTGAGCATTGTAAAAAGCTGAAGTGATTTGACTTTACTGTAACCGTAGAAATGCCATTCCACAGAAAAATGGCTGAAGATTTCTCTTCATCGTACCTGATATGTTTCAACATATTTTTATGCTTCTTGAGTTGCAGTTTTTATAGGTTGATGTTTTTGATGTTTCCTTATATTCTTCTACTTTTTAGGTTTCACAAATACATTACTTTCTGCCATATCTAAATAAATAAATGGTTCCTTAGCAGGTATTGTTAGCCATGGTTCAAAGTCAGATTACTTACCTACTGATGGGCGCAACGGTCCTACAAGGACCTGGGCCTCCTCAAGGACCTTAAGCCAGTCATTCCTGTCTTTTGCTCGTTCTCTCCATCTCCTTACTCCAAGGAACTTGAGGTCTTCTTCAACATCATTCAACTATCTGATTCTAGGTCATCCTCTAAATCATTTCCCTCCAATTCTTCGATATAACAGGAATCTTGGCATCCTTGTTTCTGGCATCCGTTCCAGGTGTTCCAGTCATCTGAGGCGGAATTTTCTCACTAACAATATCAGATCTTGTTTTGCATATCTTGTGAGGAGCTCACGATTCTTCCTTGATCCCAACATACCGTTCTCTCTTATTGTCCCATAAATCTTCCGGAGTATTTTCCTTTCCCAGACAATGAGTTTCCTTTTACTTTTGTCTGTCAATTCCCAGAATTCAGTGCCATAAGTGAACTATGGATCTCAAGGTAGTTTCATAAATAGCTATTTTAGCTTGTATACACAGAGCTTTGAAGTTTAAAGTTTTTTTAGGGCATGGAGCCAGTTGTTACCTACAGGCAGCCTCGCACTCACTTCTTCTTTCATTATGTTGTCATCTGTTCACTCACTTCTTCTTTAATCTATTGTCATCAGTTATGACAGACCCAAGGCACTGTCCTTTCGAAAATGCTTAAGCCAATCTGCAAATCGTAGTGTTAATTTGCTGACTCTTGGTTGTTTTTCCTTTGTTTACATGAAGACCCACTTCTCCCGCTTTCCTAACTCTTCAAAAGCTCTTCCAACTGCTGCCATGCTTCTAGCTATTATGAGAACGTTGTCCCCATTGCGTTTGATTGAACATTGATGCCAAGTGCTGTGACAATTGATCGTAAATAGTCCCATTAGGGTTTGTTCGTATTGCCCTTATAGCTTTTCCCAATGCTAAATTGAAAAGGACAGGTGATAATGGGTCTCCCTGGCTCAGGCAACTATTTACTGTAAATTCTTCTGATAACATTCCTTGCATTTTTATTTTTATCTTGCTATCATGTATGGTCATATTTGCAAGCCTAGTAAGCTTTCTGGGAATACCCAAATAGAGCATTATCTGAAGTAATTGCTTTTTATCAACACTGTTGTATGCCTCATTGATATCAATAAATAGACTCTGGAGGTTAACGTTAAACTCATGTCCTCTATCCAGGATCTGTCTCAGAGAAAATATCTGGTCGATAGTTGACCTTCAAGGCTTGACACCACACTGGTAGTTGGACACTATCAGTTCAGAGCATTTTATGAGCTGCCTGTTAAGTAACACCAAGAAAACTTTAAAGACTTTGGTGTTCAGTAGTGATATCCCTCTGTAATTTTTACACAGTAGCTTGTTGCTTTTTTTGTGTATCACTGCTACTTTCCACTCTTCAGGCATTCTCTCTTCACACCACACACACTAGTTGGTATATACACCTTTTGAATTCATCCCCTCCATTTTTCATCATTTCGGGATGTATATCATCAATACCAGGAGCCTTATTGATGGTCCTGGTATGGTTATTGAGACAAAGTCCGATTGATCCCGTCTTATTTGTTTTATCTTTATTACACATTAAAGAACGTAAAACTAAATAGATAAATAAGAAATAATTTATTTTTCATATTTAAGATAATCTATCAAATGCAACAATTTTAATAATGAGAATTTAGAAAAAAAAACTAAAAAATATTCAAGTTCCCGATCATGACCAGTGTAGTATTTTTGCAACTTATAAATTATATTGATTATAAATAATAGCAATAGCAATAATAGATATTAAACTACTGCCTTTTTTTAGTTTTTCTACATCTCCAAAAAATATAAGTTTAGACTTTCATTCTAAAATTAAAAACACACGGGTTGTTACACTAATAAAACCAAATATTACAATAAAGATTTAACAACAAAAATTCAGTAGATGCTTAATTTACCTTTAAATACAAAGGTAAAAAATTAAAACAGGATCCTTCGTTAACAAGAACAAATTAGTTGACAAATAATAATACAAACATTTCCGATCTGTGCATCAACATATCCATAGTCACGTTGATTAGCATCTTGTAGGGCAGAATATTGAATTCCTTTACGAAAAGTCATAATCATTTCTCCAATATTTGTTCCAAGGGTACCTAATAAAAAAGAAATTGAGTCAAGCTTACCTTATAAATAACATTATATAGAACAAACCTTTTTTAATATACCTGATTTAAGATTGGGGAATTTTTTTTTCATAAGGCCCCTTATGCTCACTAACTCAGGTAAAATATTTGGATGAGCTAAAACGTGCTGAAAATCTGGTAAAACAATATCACCTTTCTAAACAGAAAAAAATTGATACTAGTAACACGCACAAACATTGGTATTATATATATGTGATTTTAATAATCAAACCTCTATCTTTTTAATGATATCAATATCACCAATAAGTGTAGCACCAGCTTTCTCAGCTTCAGCATGGACCTCAGGTGTTTTGCAGAATACTAATGTAGTTCTGTCCTCTCCATGATCAAAATGATGTGGGACTCTTGCAACACGTGTGAAAGAGTTCACATATTTGTTCTTAAAAAAATATTAAAAGTTTAACACTATATGGTTAAGGAATAAATTTAAAGGAAAAATATCAAAAATTATTTTGATATCCTTACTTTTTTAACAGCCCTCATGTCTAACTCAATGAAAGCATTAAGTGGGGCATCAGGTACATTGTAAATCTGAGGATGATGAGTTTCTCGATGAGATTCAACTGCTTCTTGAAAATCATAAATCCTCCACTTATAAAACTTTTGAATCCAAACATCATCAACTGGCCAACTTCGCAAATCGTCGGATATTCTCTTGGATGCAGACGATCTCTTTGATCTAAATTTATTTGTATAATTATTATTTACTAATTATGATTTGATTAATTATTTCTAATTCAACCTTTAGGATAAGGTTTAAGGGTTAGAGGGGTTGCATTGGATTGTATTACAAAACGTTTAGTGATTTTTAAAATGAAATGTTTATATATTTAATATATATTAATTATAAATTTAATATTGTTTTCAATTTCAGACCTTATATCACTAAATAAAAAACATTAGCTACATATACATCAATATAACAACAAATATACTTGCCCTTTATCTCGAAGATTATGTGGAATGAATCCAACTTTCTTTACCTCAACTTTTACTTTTTTCTTCCTCATTTTTTCTCTTGTACCCTTCCTTGCAGCATAGTGGCATACTAGAATAGAATTGTTGGATAACACTGAACTGATATTTTTAACACAGTTCAAACGTAAAAAACAATTCATTTTATTATTAACAAATCAGACTTCCAGCTTACATAAAATAATAAAAATTCAATATAAGGATCCGACTGCAAATAAACTTTTTATCAGCAAAGTATGGTGTTATGGGTAGGTTATCATTGTTTATCAGAAGCGGTTACTTTTTGGTATTAGGCTCCCTAGTTACTGATACCCTTTTCATTTCAGAGTAGGCTGTGAAATGCCGAATGAAATTATTTGATCTTTTGATAAAAATTTGACTGAAATTTTATTTCTCATAGTTTCCTTGAAAAAAAAGTTTCACATAAGATTAGATTTAAAATCTCATAGAACGGTTATTTTTTTTCTATTACGAGTATAATGAATGTGTTGCCCGTGAACGCTTCTAATAAATCAATCTAGTTCAATTCACGATTGTCAGTATAAATCGGCTTCATGCAAATAAGGCGAATTTTCTTTAATTCCGTTCATAAAGACCAGTAATAAATTCCACCATCATATTCCAGTAATCATCACATAATTTTCTGCAACGCCGAAGTATCACATATCATGAATAATAACTATCTCCCATCCTGCTTGTGTATCAACATCTACATACTCTCCAATGTTAGTTACCAAAGAATCATTTAATTCCTTAGTTCCCAAAGTGGTCCACGGGAGACTCGATGGGGGTCTATGTTGGCGTGACAAAAAAATGGAGTTCACAATTCGTAAGTGGGCGTCCACGAAAATTTATCTGCTTTCGATAGTGAAGAACAAAAATGTTAGCTTTACTTCACCTATCAATGTAGGCAGATACAATTTTAAGAAGCTCAGCGACTGTTACTTTTAAAAACTTGCATATCCCATATTCAGTACAACGAGCCGAGACTTTTTTCCAGACGTGCATTGGGACGAAATAAGACCTGTGGTTTGTGTGCTTGCAATCTTGCATGAACTTTTTTGATTCTTCACCAATATAAATACGTATGCCTAGAATAAACGTTACTCATTTATTTCCGGAAATTCGAAAAGAAAAGTAAAGTAAAGTGAAACGATGTTCCCGGGTTCGAATCCCGGCCCTGGACAAATCTTCTCTCTTCGAAATAAAAATATTTAAAATTATAACAAATAATAAAATATATTATTTAAAAGTATTTTCTGTCGAATTTGCAGAAATATATCGAAATATATTTATGAAAAAATGTTTTACATTACATTAAAATCGGTTCAGCTGTATTTACGTTAATAGGCGTAAGATATAGACGTAACTCTATATCTTAATCCATAATAGAGTTTTATAAAGCGATCTATTGCTTTTAATAATTAGAATCAGTTAGCCTTCGGTACTTTGTTTATTTCATTGCAATAATTAATTAGGTAATCATATTCTGTTAAAATCCCCATATCTTGTTGAGTACTAAAACAAAGTTTTTTTTATTTACAGGTAGCTAACTGATACGAAACATGACTGAATCTAAGAAGAAATGTCGACAGTATAGTGTTGATTATTTAAAATTTGTTTTTTTTTCATCAAAGGCAGACAAGCTATTGCCCATATGCCTTTTATGCAACAAAAGTTTTAAGCAATGACTCTATGAAACCATACGAAATTTATGAAGCAAAACATTAGTCCGCTCGAATTTCCCAGTTTTCAAACTTGTCACAGGTAGAATGCCTGCATGAGGATATTCAGACATACGTTTAACATTTAATTGCCCAGCATGATGACTTAAAAATCAGATTTAAAGATATTCTGAAATAGCATCATGGATCATAAATCCAGTTAATGAAACGGAAGTGGAGAATGTGATATTATAAGAGGAGCTACCCGAGCTTAGCGCTAATGAGGAGCTGAAGGTGAAATTTAAAAGAGGGTATAAAACATTTTGGCTGCAGGCAGAAATATCCTGGACTGTGGGGAATTGCGAGAAAGCTTTTGATAGCGTTTCCCTCGTCATATCTTGTCGAAAAAAGTTTTAGTGTCGTTACAAACCTTTTAACAAAAAATAGGAGCAGATTGAATATCACGGAACGAGGATATTTGCGGTTAATCCTAACAAAACCGAAGCCAAATAATGATAATTTTCTGTCAATCCATCAAGTACATCCCTCCCATTAAAATTATGACGATTTTGTGATTGCCATTGTAGAAGTTACAATACGTTATTAATGTTTAATTTCAATTATATTACGACTGTTATCATATTACAATGTAATGTGATAACAATAATTATTAATAGGGTAATAATTACATATTTGAATAAATACAACAAAAAAAATAATACTATTTTTCTTTTTATTCTTACCACTCCGAATCGGGAGTGTTCTAAATGAAATAAGTGAGAATTGATTGTTTCCTTGTGCTGTGAATTGATCTCAAAAAAGTAAAGTTGGATGGATGGCCAACTTTATTTTTTTGACATCCACTCACAGCACAATCAATTAATTTATTAACCAATCAATTCACACTTTTTATTTTCGAAAAGTATTATTTCGTGGTTGGGACTCAGGCCCAACCCAAATTATCCATAGTTAAATCTAATCTTCAAATTTTTTGTCGAGTTTTGGGAATATGGTAGAAATGGACCTGAGGGGGTCCACCGGAACCAGCTAAATTTTGAAAGTGGTCTATGAGAAAAAAAAGTCTGGGAACCTCTGACTTAATTAAACATCCTCCACATTCTTAACAGGAAACTGGAACGACACCAAGGATTGGAACTGGAACACCAAGAATTGGAACTGGAACGATACTAAGAATTGGAACTGGAACATAGTATCAACCTTTATTAACCTGTTGTCTGGTTCTCAGGGTTTAGGATTGCTTATCAGTCCATTGTGGAACAGTGTCGGGTGACAAACTCCACTAACTGATGGTCCCAGTATTTTCAATTGTGATTTTCTAAGTTATTTTTTTATCATTATTGTGAAATGCCACCTGTTAACAATGGATTTTGGGGTGAACCTACTGCCACTATCGATTGGTGTGAAGAAAATTATGTTTACAGCTATTACATAGCAGAAATGAGTGAGTTTTTGTTATAATAATCTTTCCTTTTTTCTTTATACAATAACTCCAAGGAACAATGAAACTGTGTAGTAAGTCTTATTTATTTCTATTAAACCCATTACGTTTTCATGCTGATTTTATTTTTATTCAGTATTTTTATTTCCTAATGCTCTTTTTTTTCTTTTTAGCCAATACTATCACTAATATAATTTTGATTATACTTCCTATGTGGGGTATAAGAGAAGTAATCAAGCAGAGATTAGATTGGATGTTTATTTATTTACATTCGTCCATTTTAAGTAAGTTGAAGATTACGGCTATACTTCAAATCAATTTATAAATAAATTTTGGGGGAGAGTGTTACTCTATAAATCATGAAAACAGTATTGACTAGACTTATACAATATATATATATTGTATATATTTATATTTATATACATACATATTTTTAAGTTAGTTAAACTTACTTATTTTTTTTTAAATATGGCGACATTAATATACCCTTATAATTCAGTTTCTGACATTTTAATATTTATTAAAAAAAATTGTATATTTTTTCCAATGAAAATGATCTGAGTACTTTAGCTTGTATTGCTATCAAATTCTTTTTATGTTGATGCATATATTAAGCAATGCATTTACTTAATGATCTTCATCTGACATAATCATTATATTAATGTTTATGATCTAGATCTTAATTTTTTTTCACACATTAATTTCCTTTTTTCATGAGCCTTGCTTAAATTCTTAAGATTATATTAGTTATTTGATTAGTTCTTTTAATTTATAATTACATTATTATGCTCTTATTTTGGCTTTAATGTAATTTGTAACATTTCTATTAAAACCTAAACATGAAAAAATAATTTCAAATGTAGCCATCATTTAATAATTTAACTACTTAAATAATATAACGATAATTATCTAAATTACAAACATTATTATAGGTCCATTTCAATTTTGTAATATAGATGCATATGGGTTATATATATGCACACATAGCATGTACTGTAAAATGGAGTGAATAGAAATACTGCAGTGTATGCAAACAAAACTTTGTTCTAAAGTCAATGCAGTTTTATATACTAAAATATTTCTCGGTGAATTATTACATGGATGCCTCACTACTGTTTCATTAATTTGTGAATTAAGCATTGTTTCTATTCACTGCTGTGATACTATTGTTCCTATTTTATGACAGTACAATTACTTTTATTTCAAAAAAGTTAAAGATCATACTTATGATCTTAAAGATGTTTTGATTGAGTACTATTATATGTTAGAATAAAAGCATCACTAAATTCTTTTGCATTTATTGGATTACTATTGTTAATAATTCGAAATATAATTTTCTAGAAATACTTTCTTCTAAAGTGGTTTTATCAAAAAGGTATTTTTTTGTAAGGACTATTAGTTATTAATAGGAATTACATATATAATTTCCCAAAATTGGTATTTAAAAACGCTTTAAGTTTGACCAACTAAGGCGTATTATAATAGAGTAATAATCAGCATTTGCTTTATCTGGATAAAAGAAGTATGTACAGTTAATTTTATGAACTAATTCCAATCCCTTTAAGGATTTGGAGTCATTATAAAGATTTTTTTTTTTAAATCAGACCAATAAAATGATTTGTACTTCTATTATTCTGAAATATATGAAAAGTTTTGAATTAAAAATACAGTACAATCGTTTTTACTTAATTCATGATATGTTAAATGAACTACAATGTATTTCAATATTTATAAAAAAAAAATAATTTAGTGTAAGGAAATAACATTTATATACATAGTATTAATATAAAATATTGTAAATTAGCATAATATATATTTTTTATGTTTGAAAATTAAATTTCTTCTGGTTACATAATGTTGATTCATTTTGCCTTTAGTTGTAGGTCTTGGCTCATGGGCTTTTCATATGACTTTATTATATGGAATGCAACTATTTGATGAACTCCCTATGATTTGGGGAATCTGTTTTTTAATTTATTACTTGTATGTCTTTTATACATAAAATACTAAATACTGATTTTGTTTTTCGATGCACATTTCTCATTATAGATTTTTTTTTCAGATCAGAAGTACCACAGTCCTCTTTCAGTACCAAAAGGTTTTCAAATCGACCACTGTTTATCTTCCTGACATTGTTTGCTGTAATTTTTACAGCTACATACCTCCTTTGGCCCCAACCACTTTTTCAGCATGTCTCCTACGCGGTTCTAGTGTTCACGACTGTTGGATTAGATTTACGATTACTTAAAATGAAGGAATGTAAAACATGTAAAAAAATATTTCTGATCTCTGCTTCAATATATTTACTTGGATTTATTCTTTGGAATGTAGACAGAATGTTTTGTCAAAATTTAAGGTATAACATTTTTTATATTCTCATATTTTATCCTTAGTAATTATATCTTATCAAATAGTTATTTGTTTAATTCAAAGCCATAATGCATGCTGCAATAGATAATAATAAATATTTATAGTAATCAAGAATAGTGATACACACCGATACTCAGCCTTTGATATTTGATCATTTCAAGTTTCATTGAGCAGTAGGTATGTAATATGTCAAATATCTTGAAGTATTATCTAATTTTTAATCATATATATTTGTATTAGTGAGTTTATGTTATATTTAGATTATGTTAAAGTTTTTGAATCTACAAATTTTAATCAAAGTTATTAGATTCCCTGAAGGCATTGATAAATTGCATTATGTAATATTTGTTTTGTTGAGACATTGAAAACAATTTTAATTGATTAGTAGTTGATCTGATAAACATAGTGTTTCTAGGAAATAGAAATGATACTCTTCCTTTATTTGCTATTTAAAACAGATAACCACTTTATGTTATGACTATAAATTATGCTCTGGCTCAAAGGCTAATAATTAAGAGCCTTAATACATATGTATAGAACTTTTCTTCCTATTTAGTTAATATTCTTCCTTGTTTCTTATCAGCATAATTCTTATACAGACATTCCATCTGAGTCATTCTCAGACCCTCTTATCAAGGCCAGTTGAATGCCTTCTTAGAGAGTTCATCTTAGTGATATTATAAATTGTCCAAAAATGAACAGGAATATTGTTAATTTTGTGGTTTTTACTCAGCCTACCATTTTTATTATAAACTGTAATAATATTTATTAGAAATTATAGCTTTTTACTGCGAGAAATTTACTAAAGAGGTTTTGAAAAAATAGGTTTTTTTTTCTAATTATTATTCTCTTGTCTCTGTTTTAATGCATTTGTATTTTCAAAAACCATGGATATCATCTTGAACCTGAAGTTCACAACACTTATGTGAGAATAAACACCCAAGGTATTATGCAAATTTATGCCGCAGTTGTGGTGTCTTAGAGTGTTGTCTCCCGTGTTTTAACATGATTGTGAGAGACTTGGATTGCTAATAGGAGGTCAGGTAGTAGATCACAGTACATCAAAACACAATTAGGGGATACAAATATTGTCATTGCCATCAGAAGGAATCCTTTCTGTAGAGTTTGCCAGATCCTCAAAGAAGTTCAAGGTGTTTTGGCTAGGCCTTACCCTCTCCTGTGATACGTAATCGTCAGTGATATTAGCCTTACATCTTATGCCCCTTTGAGAAGACCTGCAGCAACATTCCACCATTAGCAGGTCAGAAGAATATGGTGCTAAAAGAGGACCCCAACTGGAATGCTACCATGTTTACTGATAAGCCACATTTCTGTCTGTAGAGTGACAGTAGATGCCTAGTAGTCTTCAGAGAACATGGTTTCCACAAACAATGCCCCAGTTCATGCTTTCCTCAGTGAAGCTTTTTGGTGTCCTAATAAATCATATTTCTAGTAAATACTAATGCAGGTAATTATAATAATGCTAGGCTTACTACAAATAATAATAATAATACCATAGAATTATCAATATCCTTTTTTATTGTTGCTCAGTCATTCATTCCTTCCTGTAATAGGAAATCAAATATATTTTAAACATTTTGTTTTAGATTGTATAAGTGGTATTAATCATTTTTTGTTAATTTCAGGTTATTAAGATTGAATATTCCTGGAGCATTCGATCCATTTACTCAGCTTCATGGTTGGTGGCATTTAATGTCTGGATATGCATCTTATTTACAAGTTTTATTTATGTAAGATATCTTTTCTTCGATTTTTCGTTTCATATTTAGATAGTCGAATATTGGTTATTTCAAGAAAAATAAGTGCATTATTAAAATATGTTTAATCGTATCTATTTATTTTTAATTGCATCTTTTAAAACATATTTTAATGTATCTTTGTTTTTAATTAAGGGAGAGGAGTGGCTCAGTGGTAGAGTACTGAGCTGCCATGCCGGAAATCCTGGTTCAATTCCCGCTGCAGGCCATGATTTTTATTTAGTCTGTTTGCAGTGGGAGATAAATCATATAGGATCTAGGAGCCTCCTGGGGCCCACCCAGCCTCTATAAAATATTATAAAAATAGGGTACCCAAAATAAGGGGGGAAAATCTGGCGGTCGAGCGTGACCTAGGACAAGTCACCTCCTTGCAGAACCGTTGTCCATGAAACAGTACAGTCTCTACCATGTACTGAACCCCAGATCCTTCATGGGTTGTAGTGGTACACTTTTTTTGCTTTTAATTCATTCCATAAGGAATTATAATTGCTGTATATTATTCAGTGATTTTCAACTCTCTTTTTATTCTGTGGTTAAAGTTCAGCCAAATTGTATTGCATTAAATTTTTATTTTATTATTTATTTCTCCCCCCTCTGTGCCTTTTAATATAGAGGTTAATCTAAAATGGTAAAAATATGTGTTAGCTAATGTAAAATATTCTGGCTAGTTTAAAATATTTTCAAGAAGTTGGATGGAGGGTATGGTTCTCAATAGATAAATCAGAGCTCACCCAGAGGTTTGTGAATAATATGTGAGTAATTATTCTCTGTTATCAGTCAAAGTAGACTTTTACTTATCGATTTTTTAAAAATATTATTATACCAACCTTATTAGTTATTTATACTGTTATTTATTACTAAATCCATTTCCAAAAAATTGACTAGTCTTAATTGTCTTGACGTCTTGAATTATATCGATGGTCAAACTATCTCCACTTGTAAATCAAAGATTAGACCTTTCAAAAATAAATTCAATAATACCTATGTATTTTATTTTTTTAGCATCCATGCTTCTTATGATTTTAAAAATGAAAAAGAAAAACAACAGAACATGGAGTTGCAGTATTGGCGTTATGGATTTTCTTTGGGGTGGTTCAAGAAAAGCCATGATTTTTGATCTCAAAGTATTCATTTATAGTCAGAAATATTTTTGCTTTATAGTCAGAAAATTTCATTTCAGTTTTATGCAGGAGTTTTATGTTTTAGAGGATGTGAAGAATGTTTGGTTTGTTATGATATGTAATATAATTTTATTGTTCTATTAATATAATAGAATATTTATCTATTAACAGAATATTAACCAAAGAACATTGTATGTTTTAAATATGTATGCGTATCTTTTTTTTAATGTTTTTTTCTTAAAAAGCTGAATCTCCCTTAATACTTCTCTCTATAAAGGAGCCAGTGTTTTATCCCATCAATATTTTAATTAAATGAAAATTATATTTATTTTTAACAACTATAATATAATGTTTATTTATGACTAAACAACTACCAAAAATGGGAAAGGATTTATACAACGATACAATCATTATTTTATAGGATCATCCTATTTTATTAATATGTTAAATAAAAAATTGTTATAAACCTCCTTTTAACATGAAAGTTACCCAGTATAGTTGATGATTTTGTGTAGTATGATTCTAAGAATGCAAATAATTATGAATAAGTTTTAATTTCTTTTATTTTTCTAACTATAAATATTTTTTCTATCATTGCATTTAAAATAACAGTATTTAATTTTAATCAAAGCATTTAAAGTAACAGAGGTTCCGTTATTGACATAATGACCTACCTTTATAGATTTTATAAAACTTAAATTTGTACTGGGGAAAGTTGCCTATATTTATTAGACCCATTGTAATTTTTTATTTCTTCCTTTTGACATGAAGGGATTTTTATTATGTTTAATAGCTTTTATCTTTTGTGAAAGTTTAGGTACATTCTTAAAAAAAAAAAAAATTTCAAATGGTACAATTTTAGATGCTAGTCTCTTTATAAGTAATCTTAAGTGTACTAGTAGATAGCAGTCCTGTTTTGTTGCTGATCATCAGATGAATTAAAGAATCACTTAAATGGAATAATGCATTGGCATTTACTCAAATTAGAATGGTATAGTTAGCAAAACTTGATCCATTTTAGAAAATCTATTCTAATTTGGAAAAATGCCCACAACCTAAATTTAAGGCAGAAGAATTTATATTTTAATTATTTTCCTCATTGATCAGGTAAAATGTTTTCATTGAAATCATAATAAAATATCTTATTTATCCTATAAATCCATATTTGTTATCCATATTTATGACATGTAAATCTTATATTCTCTTAGCCCACCCTCAACTAGAAATTAAATTTTCGAACCTCATGGTTACACCTTCCGAATATTCTAACATAATTCTTAAATTATAAAAATTGAGGTAAATAAGTGATTCTTACTATGTAACTTTTTCACAACATTTCTTTCAAACAGAGTCTACATCAGCAGTTTCAATTTAAGCGAAAGAAAAATATTTGCAAAAAAGATGGGATATTCTGCTAAGTCTGTTTTTTTAATTTTTCTTTTCTGTAGTAATTTAAGACTGTTCTTTATCTACTATGCCAAATTGATCATTTAAGGTGATCAGTTTTATATTTGTAAGCAACTGAACATTCTGCTCCATTTAATAGTTTCAGCCTAGTCTTTTAAAACCATTCTCTCTCTTATTATGTAGCGCAAACCAGTCAAATGTTTAAAAGTATTGTCTATTTTCCTTATAAAGATCGTACCAAAGAAATGTGTGTTATAACTTTATTACAGGTTTTAGATCTTAACTAGGCAATATCAACCCTAATCAGTATTGACCAGACTGCTACATCAAACAGAATTTATTTCTTGTCTTCCTGACATTGATGTATCTAAAATATATATTGATTATCTGTGGCTCTATTGTAATATCTGACAATGAATACTACTAATACTTCACTAGATTTTTTTTCAATTTTCTTATTTTGCAAGTATTAAATTGCAATAATTCCTAATTGCTGATTATTTTAATTTTTAAGGGCTGTATGTTTTACTTTTTGATAAAATATAATTATTTCCTACAGATATATGTCCTAAGTAGGGCCTTTAAGAAAAGCAAAATAACTGATCTAACAATTTAGATAGACATTTAATTTTTTTTTTAATTTAAATAATTAATTTTATAGAACTATATTGGAAAAAAATATTAGATTATAATAATATAATTTTAATTGGAATTGAACTATTGTACCAATTGGATTTTTACTATCCAATAACTGTGATATGTTAATGTATTATTATGAATCCAACAAATATGTATTATATTTCTTGATGTATTTTCATACAATATTTGTTACCAATAAAATTTTTCATAATTATTAAAAAAATGATCTTGTCTACATTTTCCTGAATTATATCTATTGTATTTGTGAATGTAAATGAATTTAAAAAAATCAATAAAGTCTTATTAATATAAGTAAAAGCAAGTATGTTAATATCAGCATAATAACTGATTATGATTATCACAAGGTGGGGAATTTTTAATTGTGATTTCTATTTTACTTATAATATATTAATACTTTTTTTTTTACTTTCGATTTTTGTAACATAATTTTATAAAGGAATGAAAACTAATTTTTCAAGCTAAAATTGGAAAAAAAAATACTAAAGCAATAAAACGAACAAGTTTTATTATGAAATTTGATTGTGAAATTATTTTATTATTGTAAGACAAATGGAAAAATTCTTACTCTCCATTAGACTAGAATAGAAAATTTAGTTGTTTTAATATATTAATTGCATATAGTTTTTCCAATTAGAGAGAAGAAAGTCTTATGGTCAAGGGGTTAAATTATCATTATATACAGGATCAGTGAAGAAATTGGAGTTTTGTCTGAGTTGGATAAGACCCCTGGTAGCTCAGTGGTTTAGAGCTCTGCACAGGAGATGCAAGCGACCCCGGTCAGGACAAATCTTTTCTCTTAAAAACAAAAATATTTAAAAATTTTCTTGATAGTTATTATCGACGTCATAGGACAATACGGGACTAACCTTGAAAATCGACATTTTATTTATTCAGCTCATTAATAAATAAAAAATGTATGGGAGTTGAAATAAAAATGAAATGTTATTTATTAAAAGTTCCCACATTTAATTTTTTATTTCAACAGCTAACGCTCGATTATTTTATCTCAGAAAAAAACCATCGACTTTTACCTTGACTATATTTAATAAATGTACACTATAAAACCTTGAAAACTAGGCATTCAATTTTTTGTAGAGCTCGCTAAAGGAAGTTCGTTTATTTAAAAAAAATTAAAAAACTTCTACACATTTCCACAAATGTTGAAATTTATTCACCTCGTTCTGAAATGATAATTTTAAAAAAACTTCCGATTGCATAATCTAGGTGACAGTAGTTTATAAAATACTTTTAGTAATTATTTTAAAAGTAATTTGCTACATAATGCTCTTACCACTGGTCAATATGCATAGATAGATGTGAGTTGTCTTCAGGATTTTAATGGCATTGCTGCATAAGCTTCTGGTTCTGAGACAGACATGTTAGCAAATTTAAAAGTTGTCCTCTGGTAATGTCGTTATCCCGGGTAATAAAACTATAGATTATAAATAACCCCTATATAACATAAACTGCCTATATTCCTTTATAGTATATAAGAATTTATGTTTGTTATTAACAGGAATTTAAATGATAATATTAAGAATCATAAAAAATGAAAACGAATTTAAAGTATTGCACACTGCTTTAACTTAACGAGAAATAATTACCTTGCATAGCGCATTTAGTTAGCAAAAACGTGCCGAGAGAAATCTTATAAATGGTCTTGGGAAATGGCGAATCGATTGCTTCGAAGTGATGATAAGAAAAGGTATGGTCCAATCTTTCCAATATAATTCAAAACATTTATAAGAAATTTACATATAATTATGAACGCAATGGAAAGAAACGTTGGATATTAGAACGCGTTTAATTTCCGAATTCAATATAGATACTGACAATTAAACCTTTATAAAAACCAAGTATCCTTCATTAAAATATTTGATTTACCTTGCGTTTACGTTTGATTACCTGAATTAAAACGTCACGATTTACTTGATGAAAGAGTATAAGATTGAGATGATTCGATTTAACACTGTTTGAGATGACTCCAAGCAAGCAATATTAAACCTCATGAGTTTGCAAATCTTTATGTTGCTCAGAGAATCAATGAACTAAAGACCCCCCTGGATACAATGAATTATATTGGCTCATTAGAAAAAACAAATGCTCACTTTCTGAACTGAGGATATCATTTAGTATTTCATACAGCTACCCTTAAATTGAATGGTGTGGGATAGTTCAGTGCATAGAGTGCTGAGTTACTGTACTAAAGGTCTCGGGGTCGAATCCATTTGTGGCAGATAAATTGTTTAATCTCTTGACATCCACAGATGGACACTATTGGATCTGCAGACCCTCCGGGGGCTTATCCAGTCTATATTAAGTGGGTATCTTCACTAGGGGGAAATATTGGCGGATGAGTTCAAAAAGCCGTTACCGTGCAGATACTGTACCCAAAACATTTCAAGGATTGCTGTGGTACAGGATTTTTTTACCCTTAAATATTACCATATCTGGTTATGCTACACCATTATGTACCCTATCATGCTGGTTGAAAGATCTATTATAATTAAAAATAATAGCGACATTTATTCTCGTGAAATTTATACGTTTGGGTAGTATGACATGTATTATATGCATACAAACGAATCAGGCTGTAACGAACCCTTCAGTGATTGTAAATTACTAATTGTTAAATTAAATATCATGGTAATGTTTGTTGGGGATTTCTGTAATGATTGAACGAATTCACTAGCCACAAACTTCATTAATTTTTACAACTGTAAAAAGAATCATTGGAAGGTTACAAATCATATATTAATGAAATTTCACGTCTTTAACACAATAAACCAATCTTCAAAACATTGCAACAGAAAACGTAGTGAGTCGCAAGCGAACGTATACACAAGACTGGAACCTTCTATCTGTCTTGTTCCGGGGATGGCACGCTCTTCGTCTGTTAGGAGGGTGACGTCATCAGGCTGGTGGACAGTCCAACATGTATATTACCATAACCGCTACATAATCCAACATATTCATAATATTTAAAGAAAAAATATAATCAGTCCTGATAAACCATCAGTGCTCTATTGTATATAAATATTCAATCTAAAAGATATAGAAAAATTTATAAATAAAACGAATTTACTATTGCTTGTAATAGTCCTTATAGTATTATATTTAATTTATTTAATTAAAAAATTGTACTTATTGTTATTACTTTTGTCGAACTTTTGCTTAAAAAACAAATAACTCATCCAGCTTTAGAAGATTTAGACATTATTAAGATAGGACCTATAGCACTTTCTTATTTATTATATCGGCGCTACAACCCGGTTACAGATCTTGGCCTCCTCCAACCACTTCCTCCAGACATCATTCGAAATCATCCAATCAATCCCAGGGTATTGCGAGTATCACCTGTCACACCATCCGACCACCTCAACTTCAGTCTCCCTCTTCTCCTTTTTCAATGAATCGGGATGGCCAGGGTTATCGTTAGCATTTCTCTATCTTCCATCCTGGCAAAATGCCCTCAGATCTTTAGACCTTTTCAGCAGCTCTTGATGTCGTCCAGCAATCAGAAACAAATAAAAGTACGGGCCGCACCAAGGGCGGATCCAGGATTTTTTCTGGGGGGGGCACAACGGGCAGACGGGCAAAAATATCAATAATAACTTAGAAATAAACTTGTAGTATTTATAGAAAGGTTTAAAGGTTTATTAAAATAACTAAACAATAGTTTCACTCATGTTTTTTCTGTTATTTTATTTATATATTTTATCAACTATGATCATGTGATTTGCTTATAAGTATGTACTGTAATGAATTCTCCACAGTACACCAAAAACCGTCAGGGGGGGGGGCACGTGCCCTTGGGCCGCACCAATGTTTTTTAAATATGGAGCTTGGTGTTTTTGGATAGTATCCATATGCTTAGTTGTTTCATCAATCCATAATAACTTCTGTTGGCTTCTTCTTATAACTATATCGGCGTTTTTGCGCTGAGTGATTACAGATTTCAGGTGGGTAAACTCTTTAACCTTTTAAAATTTATATGCCCCGATAGTAATTGACTTATTTTGTTTGGTAATTGATTTCTAACCCTAGTCTGCCTGCAATACCCCCCAATGTCAGAAAAGTATCAGTGACAGCTTGAAGGGACCGCCCCGCAATGTCTATGTTATCCGCATAACCCAACAGTTGGACAGTCCCAATAAATGGTTCCTTGTCGTTGGCATATACCCGTGTCTCTTACAGCCTTTTCAAGTCCTAGATTAAACAGCATAGAGCGAAAGCATCTCCTTACTGGAGTCCTTTGTTTCATGAAATTCTTCGGATCAACCGTCATTTATTCTGACCAGACCTCTAACATCCTTCATGGTAAGCTTTATCAAGCGTATGAGATTCCCATTTATGTTAAATTTTTCGAGGTATTAAATTCTAAGCGGTACAGCTCTTCACGTATTATGCGTATTTTAATACGCTGATTTAAAATCTATGAAAAGATGTCGCGTTTTGGTTCTGTATTCGTGGCTTCTTTCAAGAATCGTCCGCACACAGAATATCAGCTCTGAGGTAGATCTTACTAGATTTCCTGAATCCTATATGGTACTAACCGCGTTCACGCTCGGCGTATGGTAACAGACGTCTGAACAAAACGTGAGACAGTATCTTGTAATCGTAGGATAGTAATACCTCTGTAATTGCTATATAGAAACCTATCATCATTTTTATGTATATGACATATAATGACATATTCCAGTCAGAGAGCATCATCACACCTGTCCATATTACTAGGAGAAGATCTTGTAGAGCTTTTGTAAGCACATTTCTATCACACTTTAGGAGTTCTGGAGGTAACGCATCAGCACCGGAAGCATTATTATTTTTGAGATTGCAGATGTCATCTGCAATTTTATCCTCATCAGGCGTCTCGAGGTCTATTTCTTGTTCTTCGGATTCTTCCATCTGACTTCTATTCATCAGCTCATTCCCGTTGTCTTCCCCTGTTCATTTAAAGATCTTAAAGTGGTTCCTCCATCGGACTTGTTGGTAACTAAGTTACCCTCTTTGTCCTTACATGACCTTAACTTGTTTGTGTAGGGCTTTCTTTCTTTATTGAGCAATCTGAAGAATTCTCTACATTCTTTGTTTTGACGCATCTCTTCCATGTTTTCCATTTCTTCACTCTCCTTCCGTCGTTTTTTCATGTGACGTAGCCGTTTTTCATCCTACCTTCTCTGTTGGCATTTATCAACAGTCCTTGTGGTTGTCCTAATCATGGCATTGCTCATCGAACCATGGTGATTTTGGTTCCTTGTGGTTGGTCCTAGTGTTTCTTCAGCTGTTACCGTCATTGCTTTATAACAGTGTGACCAGGACTTCTCAATGTCCTGAACGGCATTATAACCTTTTAAACTTAATACAGATTCATGAATTTCAGCATACTTGAATTGAGTTGCTGGATCCTTCAGTTCTGTGAGATTGAAAGTATTGGATTTCTCGACAACTTCGAACTTATATATTGAGCAAAATCTTCGCCGTCATATATACCATGCTCAAGAAAGGTCCGAATCTATATTCGCACCTCTGGATGTTCTCACAGAGTAGATTGCCTCTATGGCGTATTACGATTAGAAAATGGTCGATTTGATTTATAACCGATCGATGGGGTAATCTCCGTGAGGCCTTTTTAATATTTTTGTGTGGGTACAGAGTGCTTCCAACAACTAGGCTTCTGGACTCTGCGAAATTCAGTCACCCTTTTCTTCTTCTTTAGATACCTCATTGAAGGCACAAACTAAGCAGCATATAATTGTAAAACATTTCATGCATTCTAATGAGACAGATTCGCTGGCTGTTTAAACATTATTATCATCTACCTGTACTTTTCCTTTACTACAAATCCTGTGCCAAATTCATGTAGGTTATCGTGACAACTTAATAAATAGAGTGGTGTTTTTTATTTTAATTCCTCAGCCAGTCCATCTGATCTCCTTGGTTGCGCCAATTTCACTTCTATATTTGTGTATAAAAAACTGATCTAGTTGTAAAGCGTCGGGTCTGTGTAGGGGCAATACGTTCCAGTATCTAAAGTTAAGAATCCTACAGGGGGAGGGGTGCCGGGTCGTTTATTTTTAAGACTGATCACATCCGAGGTATGTGTACTAGACTTGTGTAGGTTTCACAATGTTTGATATTTCATGAGGGCTATTCACCCTCCCTCCTTACCCAGAATATTATACTATTAGCAATAATACTATTTTAGTACTTATACCGACTTTTATTTTATTATTCATTCATTAATTTTTAATATTTACTTACTGGTAGAAATTAAAAATAAGAATTTGTCAAAACCTCTGACAACCACTATGAGACATCTTTCAGAATTTCATACCTAAAGCCCGGGATACCCCCCATATTCCCTAGAATTGATGCGCTGAGGGTGATCCTCACTTGAAGAAGGGAGAAGTTTAGGGCCAATAATCTTCACTAGGACTTGAGGGTTTGAGTTTAATCCCTTGTTAAGTTCCTCTTCGCTAACATACTATACTAGCTAGGAACCCCGCCTCCTACACTTAAACCGTTTCGAAGTAATTTAGATATAAAGTACTTATAAAATTATTACTTAATTAATTACTATAGACTTGAAGCTGTATATATAATTTAATGTATCCTATTTTAGTCAATAATTTTAGTTTTATATCTCAGCTGCTCTTCACCTCCAGACAATTTCCGGTCCTACCAATCCTTAAAAACCTATCAATTTATTTTTCCTTAATGTTTAACACGGTTTATATCAGCTTTTGGGCGGTAAAGGAAATTATAAAGAATCTTTTTCAAGTTACAATAGATGAAGTTCCAAATGTATCTCTGACAGAATTATGACGTCCTTTTCTGGGACAAAAACATAACAAAATTGAATAAAAAAAAAAAAAAAGGTTAATAGTATAAAAAACTGTTAATTTATATTATTATTTAATAATAATCAGGATTGACCAGAGGTAGAATTTCGATGTTAAAAAGAGTACTACGCCAGTGATACACTCTTTTTATTTAATAAAAAAAAACTCGTGAATTTAAAAGATTGAGAGAAGAACTGACTCGCCCTGCTTAATGTCCACGAGTGACTTTAATTGCTTTCTACCATAGCAAGATCTATTGTTCTTTGTTCGACAACCTATATAACTAGTAATTTTAGCAACAGAATAGTCCGCAACGAAACAGTGGAATTACCAACTCTCTCACTGTCAGTGATTGAAAATTATATGTTAATAGAGTACCGAAGGTCTTGTTTGTTTGATTATTCATTTAACCCAACTTTATGCTGTTATGGATAATTAAACGAGGTACAATAGGAGTCCTAAATTTTGCCTCTTAAGATTTCATTAGGATAGGGATCATTAATAATAACAATAATAATGTCTTTATTCTGGGACAAGTCCCTTTAGAATAACAATACAGGCGTTGTAAGCTATTTTGTCTTAGAGTGTAAAATAATTGCATTTAATTAATTATTACTAGTAATTTAGTAAGTGAGAAAGAATAAAAAAAATAATGAACAAAAAAAATGTGAATTACCTCCAATAACAATATTTTAAAAACAAATAAGAAGAAGATAAATAAAAAATTAAAATAAGTTAACCATAATTATATAAGAGAAACAATTTTTGGTTACATATATATCAACTATATGCCAATAAAAACACAAACAAAAAATAATGAAAAAAAATTAAACAGTACTATCAGAGATTTAATAAGTACCTGATATCGCAGAGGCTGGGGACAACCATTTTACATCTCTTTTAAAGGATGGGACATAAAAAAATTACATTCCCTTTAAAATATCCTAAGACCACCTGCCAGGCTGCAACCCGCGATCTTGGGAATAGCAGGTTATTGAACTAACCATTAGACCGCAGGAAACCCCTCCAAAGATCACCTGTTTAAATATTTTGAAACCATCTATTGAAATAAAGTAAAGCTCTTTATTATGAATGATTCTTTATAAACCTCTTTCGCCTTCACATAAACGACATCACTGAAATAATTGGAAATTTTATTGATAAAAAAATCGCCGACTTTAAACAAGATTTTAGTTAGAGCTATCGATGCAAATTTAACATAATTCAGTGAACCTGATTTATTAAATGTTAGATGTATATATTTTTTATTATAATAGACGTTCATTTGAAATCTGTTGAAATCTGATTCGGCGAGTTTTGGGGATGATGCCTCATATAAATAAACATATTTTTTTCAATTATGCCGCTGTAGTTTTTGGGTAAATTTGGGCACTTTCTGTACAGCAGATTACTCGATCAAATAAGCTGAAATTTGGTAAACAGGATCGTTTTCTAGTTGAAATAATACTATTGAAGCGGGAATAAAATTACGATAGCATTATAAGGGATGAGTTATACCAAAATCACCTGGAATTGGGAACTCCCCCCAAGCTACTTCGTTTAGTTCAAATGACTATGAAGAAGGTAGAATGTGCAGTTCGGATAAGCGGAGGTCTCTTTAGAGGTTTTCAAATGCATAAAGGCCTCAGACAGGGTGACAATCTTGCCTGTCTCTTATTTAATATGGCCCTGGAGTGTGCAATAAGAGGCTCAGGTATACAAATTGGGGGCACCATATTTAATAGATCGGCTCAGATCCTTGCATTCGCAGACGATCTGGACATTATTGGAAGAAATATGACGTCTGTGAAGGAGGCATTTCTCGCACTCAAAGAAGCCGCACAAAGAGTAGGCCTCACTGTGAATGAGCCAAAAAACAAGTATATGCGAGCATATCTGCACGTACAGGATCAACAGGATACCCATATAAAAATCGGAGATTTCACATTTGAGTGGGTAAATGAATTCATAAGAAATAAATAGAATGTTATTGGCTGCAAACAAATGTTATTTCGGACTCCTAAAACACTTCAGAAGTAAAAACCTCTCACGCAACACTAAACTACAACTATTCAAAACCCTCGTAAGGCCTGTTCTGACCTATGCATCTGAGGGCTGGGCAATTTCGCGAGCTCAAGAACTCATGCTAAATAGATTCGAGAGACGGATCCTAAGGAGAATCTTTGGACCAGTTTTCAACGATAATACTTGGAGACAAAGAACAAATTCCGAAATAGCAAGGCAAGCATCTATAATGAAATAGACGTCGTCAGATATATAAAGGCTAGAAGGCTTCGCTGGGCGGGGCATGTTGCTAGTTTGAGAGACGATGAAATCCCAAAAAAAATACTTGAATAAAAGCTATACGCCAAGAGGAGAATCGGCAGGCCGAGACTGCGGTTGGCCGATGGAATGGCAGAGGATGCGCTGTCTATCATGGGAATAAGGAACTGGACAGCAGCAGCATTGCACCGGGACGACTGGCGGTTGATGCTACAGGATGCCTTGACTCACCACGGTGTAGCGCCGGAAAGAAGAAGAAGGGAATAAAATTGAATTAACAATTCAGTCACTGATATGGTATTAACCGATTTTAACGTTTTCACAATCGCCTCACCAGAGATAGAGGTTGAAAATTTGGATTCGATGAGTCGAATTGAGTTGAAGAAGTACCTCACCGCTTAGATATTTTAAATCTTTTATTTTCAATTTTTCATTTGTAATTATTATTCATTTTTCAGCAATAGTGTTTACAAAAGTGGCGAAGCTCGGATACTCATTTTTTTTCTCTTAAATAATTATATTTTATCTCCTCTCAATAATAACAAATATTTGATTTATTTTTTCCTTTTACATCCGTTCCAATTAAATAATACAAACTAATAAGGGATACAAACCATATTGCTGAAACAACTGCCAAGAAGATATTTTCCCGACAATTGGAAGAGAGTTATTCTTTTTCCTCTACTCAAGCCAATGAAGGCGGGATCGCAGCCAGCAGACTACAGGCCCATCAGCTTGCTTCCGCATCTGGGGAAAGTCTTTGAGAAAATTGCTCTTAATTATCAAGGCGTATTGCTCGGAGATAGCCCTCATCCCACCGGAGCAAACCGCCTACCAGGCCGGCCTTTGCCCGGATCATCACCTGGCGAAGATACATGCGGAAATGAGCCAGTGCACCGCCAAGAACGAAGCGATCGCTATGATCTCCATAGACTGCACGGAAGCGTTCGACTCAGTGTCCCATAGCCTACTATGCAAGACACTACAGGACAACGAATTTCCGGAACAGCTCTACTCTTTCCTACGGTCGTTTCTTCAACAGCAGCAGTAGCAGTAGCAGTCCGTATCGGCGAAACATCATCGGAAGCCATCGCATTCACCTGCGGAGTACCTCAGGGGTCTGTGCTATCTCCAGTACTTTTCTCAATATACACAGCTGAAACTGTTGGGACCAACTACAAAAAAGCTACTGTAGCAGGCTATGCCGACGACATAGCGATCTACAGCAGCTCGATCAACGCAGAGAGAGCTCTACGGCAGGCGGAGGAGGTCTGTGCGAGCATCACACAGAAGCTAGAAGGACTCAACATCACAGTGAATCCTAAAAAGACGGACTTCATAATTTTCTCCTTTCAGGGGAAAAAGCGCCGCCCTCTCCCTAAGGTCTATAGGGTAGCGGGACGCGAAAACAGACCGTCGAGCAGCATTGTCTACTTAGGTGTCACCCTTGACCGGGACCTTAAACTAGCCTAGCACTGCAGAAAGAAACTCAGGTCGGTTAGGACCAAGTCTTACAGACTTAACCACCTACTTACATCTCCTAAATTACCCCTCCGCCTCAAGTTGACCATCTACAAGAGCATCTTAAGACCGGCGCCCCTTTACGGAGCATCAATATTAGGTAACATCACGCCGGCAACAGCGAAAAGGCTCCAACAGTTTCAGAATGGCATACTGCAACGCATAGTGAGATACACAACATTAAACAAAACAAAAACGGACCTCCTATTCTCGACATACCGACAGTCACAGAATTCATTAAACGTAGACACATTAAATTTTTTGACAGCCTGAAATACTGTACAAACCCTCTTTTTCGGACACTCACCCAAGCAGGACGGCCACAAACGTGGCAAGATTACGTACAAAGTCTCAGCCTGAACTGAGCAATAAATAAAATAAACAAATAAAAGGAAAAGGACACGGTGAGGCCCATCACCGGAAAAATCTAAAGCTAATAAATATAAATAAAATACATTAGAGCCTTCCACCTTCTCATACTCCTCTTAAAATGTACAGTACAAGATATCCGTCTCCATCCTATCTTCAATTCTAATTATAAACCTTCAAACGGGGCTAAGAAAAAAAATAAATAAATAAATAAAAATTCTTTCAACAAAAAGTTCTTTTAAATGTATTTACAAAAATATTCCAGTCGTAATAAATAGATTTTTATTATATATTACATAGATTTTATTATATATTATATTTATGTATTCATATCATTAAAAATACCGCCATTTTTAATCGAAATCAAGAAATAAATATTCCTTTAAATTATTTTATTTTCCTCAGTTCTAAGAACATTTGAAGTAGATTTAAAGAAAATCAATTGGACGCGTTTGATCACGCAACTACACTTACACTCAGTCAATAAATGGTGACGAAGCTATACCCAGCAGTTCTTTGAACTGCAGTAGAAATATAAAATCGGGTAGTTATTATAGTTTTTAATTATAAAATAGCCAATTATTACTGATAAATAAACTGATAAAAATTATTACTGATAAATAAACCAATGTTATTTATTATTATTCAAAAATATAAAATTTGTTTAAATTCAAATCTCCATATATTATAAAACATAATTATCAATGTATCTAATGTCCTACCAATTCATGGCCTACTATTTTATTTTGCAGCCGATTATTCCAATCGCATGACTACTTTACACATATATTTATATGAATGTATATATATATATATATATATATATATATATATATATATATATATATATATATATATATTATATATTTATACATTTATATATTTATATACATATATATTAATATACTTATAAATGTGCATGTGTATACACATACACACACACATACATATATATATATATATCCGTAAAAAACTGATCTTTTTTTTGGAAAAAAAGAAAACATTTATCATGTATTTTATTTTATTAGTTATTGATTTTATTAATTTTTAAATATTTTTATTTGAAAAGAAAAGATATGTCCAGGATCGGGAATTAATTAATTACATGTCCTGGTCCAGGACATATCTTTTCTTTTCAAATAAAAATATTTAAAAACTAATAAAATCAATAACTAATAAAATAAAATAAATTATAATAATATAAATGACGTAAGTCAACTAGATCCAAATTAAATAAATGTTCAAAGAACATTCTTCCCCTCGTATACATCGAAAATTGCTAGAACGCGGGGACATGTGATCAGTAAAAAGAAAGGATATGGCCATGAGGGAGAGCGAGCCTGATGGAGCCAGGAGGGTTCGAGTCCCGGTCCTGGACATTTCATCAGAAAGAAGCGAAATTTAAGAAAATATAGCGGAAATTTATGTAGTTAACACTGAGGTGAGATTTAATTGGCTATAAATTCATCTTATCAAGGTTGAATCAATTTTTAACTAATTGAAATATGTGTGTGTTGACAACATGACATTTATCAATATTGACAAATGGTTTCGTAACTGTAATCGACTTTTGTACGGAATTCGGAATCTGTTTTTAGAATTTTCAGTTCTTAAGTTCGTGAGTTAGAATGTTAAGGCTAACTTAGGAATTTTCTTTAAAATATTTGAACTTTTCATTTATAGCACTTTCTTGGGGGAAAAAATATATATATAAATTATATGTATATATAATTCATAATTATAATTATTTTAAGTCGTAAAGTTCTTAAAGTAAAAGACGCCAAGTAAAGATAGTTCACGTTCGGGGGGGGGGGGGCTTCTTGTTCTTCTTATTTGCCCACCAGGTTTTCACTTTCGAAAAATCAGCTTTTCTTTCTTCGCTCGATTTTCTTCCAGTTCTCGGCGCTTTTGTCTCTGGCTTAACCTCCCATTTTTCAACTTTAAGTTTAAAACTGTTTCCTGTGTCTTCATTTGTAATTTTGGCTAATTCCAAGTTTCTTAGTGTTTCGGATCCATTCTCCTCCATTAACACGGGATGCTGAGTATTTTACTATTCTTTTTGTATGTCTGTGATCGGGAAGCCTCATTATGTGGCCATAGAATTTAATACGCCTTTTCCTCTTGTCTATCTCTACGTTCAATTTTATATATTGGAGTGCTGCACATGTAGTTTCTCCACATGTGTTTTTCATGTCATAATGTACATATCAGCAGATTTACTAGTTATAATCATATTATAGTTGTAAATATCAATAAATTAAATTTAAAAAAAAATTTAGATGTTTTCTGTAACCTTCCTTGGTCTTCCTTGGTCCCAGAATTTTCCTAATTATTTTCCTTTGCTCTTTCATTAGATTTTCCTTATCTGTATTTCTGTTGATTTTTCATTTGTCATTATTATAATAATATAAAAGATACTTAATTATTCTCACTTTTAGTTTAAGTCTGCTTCACAGCGTAAAAAACGTCCAAACAAACCTTATATACTTCAATTATGTTTGAAGAAAAATAGTTATATATTTCTATGACTTGTAACAACGGTTATAGAGTTTTTAACAAAATATCGTCTGCCCAATTTAGGTGACCATGAACCGCAGCTAGGATTATTGGAAACTATTTAAGTGACTTATAAAATAAGAATGAAATTCAGCTTGCTCTTAATTTTATTTTTTTACACTAATGTGAATTCGATGGAGGATAAGATCGATGCTATTCTTGAAAATTCACAAGGATACGTTTAATATTTGGTTAGAAGATTCATATGAAGTTTGTTAGAAGTAACGAACGACAACTTCATAACTTGATAACTTTATTAAGTTCGATTTTACATTATATAATTCTCAAGCATAGGTCTTGGTGAGGAGGCATGGTTTGTTTCAGTCAAAGAATGACATTATAAAAAATCACATATTATTTTCTACTGTTATTTCATACGTGATTATTTTAATTATTGCTTGTTAAGTCATTAAAGTCTATTTTCAACAGAAAAAAAAACCTTGAGGCTACGAAACGTGTTCTAAAACGACCTCTGCTATTGAATCTCTTTTCCTTATTCGATTGTGTCTTATTCATTCTGAAGAACACAGAATGTAATTGTTGCTTAATCTAATTTAAATATGTTTTATTAAACCGAAGCTTAATTTACTGTTTGGAAAAAATACTTACATGCATAATAAAAAATAAATTATTTGTAATATCCTCATATTCATTAACGGCCATTTCAGTCGATCTTACATGAATATTAAAGGTTTATGTATATGTTAAATAATTACCTCTATTTCTGTATGTTAAAAAAGTTTTGTATGCGTAAAACAAGGACATAGATAAAGTCATGCACGTTTTTTTAAACACTTCATTGTGCTCAGAAATCCTTCTAAAAAAAATTAAAAGAGCATCATGAATGATTATATAGAAGAATACTGGATGTAAAGAAATAATAATGAGGGCGTTTTTTGTGCACTTTTTAATGCGCATTTATTTTATGTGAATACCAATTGTTTACTATATGGACAAAAATAAAATAAACAAGACTTCTTCGTTCGGATTTTAATGCTTATTATATATGCTTATATGCACTCATATATATGTGTGTGTTTAAATGTTTTGACCGTTTGAGAGGTGTATTGCGAAACCAAAATAAAGACTTTTCTTTCCAGCTTCTTCTGTGGTAACCACTATGACCATACAATTTAAGCAACAAGATTATGCAGATATAACGTATGTAGCTGTGAAATAAAATACACGATTAATCAAATAATTAATAGATTTTTAATAATTGGATTCCACTTGATATTTCCTGTTTAATTGCAAATTTGTTAAATTGAGTGAGACATTTAACGATAAAAAGAGCGGGGTGGCTCACGGACAAATCCCCTCCCCGCACAACCGTTGTCCATGAAACAGTACAGTCTCTACCAGGCGCTGAATCCCAGACCCGTTCACGGCCTGTAGTGGTACAGGTTTTTATTTAACGATAAAGCAATGGGCTTTCTCCAATAAGATTAATCTGTTTAGTGATAACTTTCTCCTTTTTCAATGATCGTATCTGGGTCATTCTCACAATATTTGACCCTTTCGTTTCTCATGTTTATCACAATTCAGAGAGTAGCGATCGAAAAAAGAACCTAATTAAAACTAAAACTTTTCCAAAAACATTGTTCAAGAAATGAATTAAATCATTATAGTGGAATGTCATTTGGGTTATCCTTTCGGGTGCTAATAAATAGTGAATAATTTATCAATAAATAAATAATGAATCTAGTAACACCACTGATTAAATAGATCATGTAATAATTTAATTTTGCCTACCCAGCTTTAATTAGGATAGGGATTTTTAACGAGTACCTGACATCGTACAGGCTCGGAGCCGTCGTTTAACGTCCCTTCCGAAGAACGGCGTAACTAAGAATTTTTTGCTCCATTAAAAAAATCCTAGGGTAACCCGCCAACTTGGAATTAGTAGTTTGGTACGCTAACCACTATACCACATCAGAGCGTACCGTCAAACGTATTTTAGGTACTTTTATATTAGCAGGTCCCCTGGGACTATTATCCTTATTGTTTATAACCTGAACACTAATAACAGCTACTTTAATACTCATATTAATGTAAATAGAATGGATATGATATTAAGACGGAACCTGAACCTGTACCACTATAACCCGTGTAGGGTCTGGGGTTTAGTACATGGTAGAGGCTATACTGTTTCTTGGACAAAGGTTGTGCAGGGAGGTGATTTGCCCTAGATTTTCAACCTCCAGATTTCCTCCTTTATTTTGGGTACGCACTTTATAGAGGATGGCTATGCCCAAGAGGGTCTTAGATCCCACAGGATCCATCTCGGAAATATATTAACAAAAAACTTTTACATCGCAAGATTTTTTTTTTGGTCAGATTAACTTCATTTTATGGTTATTCTAGACCCCTCAACCCACATTCATTTTCTTGTAGTAATTTTTCCCTTTGTTGTTGAGACCTTTTTTTACTAAAAGATCTCCATTTCATGTTCTTGTCAAACTCCATTTTATGATCTTTTGACATAATTTAATCTTTAAAATTATTCCGAACTTCTAGAAGTATTTCACAACTTCATCCGAGGACGGCAATTCCCAAAGTGTCACTCTGTTCATTTTAAATAATTAATAACAAATCAACAGTAATAAATAACAAATCAATGACAAATAACACGAGATTAATAAAGAAATTTACCAACTAAATAAAGAAATTTATAGACAAAAAACAAAATTAACAAGGCAAAACACAAAAAAACAAACCGGAAAACAATTTAATAACGCACACAGAAATAACTCAAATGAGACTAGAGATATGAAGAGATTGCAGGAAATAAGATATGATGTGTAGGAAGGTTTCATGGGGACCGACTAATACACAAGTACTGTATGTTATCTTTGTCATAACTTATTTTTGCGTGCCTTATGAATGATTATGTTTGAAATTTCATATCATTTATCTATACTAAAACAAACACGGTAGATAGATTTTTTACATTCGATACTTTTAATTTTTATTGATGATATAACAATATAATTCGTAATTAGATCATAATTACAACAGATACATAATCGTATTAAATAGATAATAATGGTGATTATTGTTTCAAGGCTTCCATAATACCTGATCATCGACTGTTTTCAATTGTTTTTTTTTTAGGAGCTTATTCCTTGGCAAACGGAACGTATTGACGTATTAAATCCATAAGTGAAGTGGACCACACAGTTGCTAAGAAGATTATGAACACCAATGGATTTACAACTCCGACATATTTGATTGAAATCTTTATTTGTTTTGTTGTTTGTTATTTGTTTGTATTTCTTTTTCTCTTATCTAAATAGTTTTTATCAATTTTATTTTTGTGTATATGTGCTATATACAATACCTTGGAACGCGATCTAAATTAGAATAATTAAAAAATGTATTGTTATTTAAAAATAATATTGGTATAAATAAGGTGATAGCTATAGATAGCTGTGTACTATCGGATTATTCATTATTTATTAAATTATATTTTGTAAAAAATATTTGACCGCTATCCTTCAGCAATATTAATTATGGCTCTTATCTTGTAGATAATAATATTTATTAATAAATATTCTGGCAATATTTATACAGTACGATCATACACCGAATGGGCCCACAATTACAAATACACCTTTTCAAGACTAAAAAAGCTGTATTGATTTCAAATTTATTTCGTTATGCAGCTTAGCTTTTCTTTAAGGCATATTACATTTGTTACGGTAGTCTGCATTACAGTATCGACCTTTACATTAGACCAAACATGTAAGACCCAGATAAACCTGAAGATCTTTACAGGATACTTCAATACCTGAATACCCCAATCACTTTTAATTTGCCGAGCCAAGGATATTGTATTCCAGACGATAACGAATTAACGGCCATGGACAGTTTATGCTGAAAAAGGACCGCATTTACTCCTGAATATCATCCCAACCTTAATAAGTAATTTTTGACCAGATGAAATCATGTCAATGATATAATTACCACAGATGGCTCCAAGACTGTCCTTTATGCCAGTATAAAGGAATTGGTATTGAACAAACATAAGCCATATTTCACCAGTGGAACATAGAAAACATTAAAAGCATACAAACACATAAAATATAATGGCATTGAAAAATCTATTGATTGTGCAGTTAAATAAGTTAAAAAAAATTATATACATAAACATGGCCTTAAAACAAACAACATTTTCACAATATTATGGATCCCTTAGCAAATTTCATATAAGTCAATGTACTAGATGATGCAGGAGATAAAACAGCCGCAAAAAGCTGTTACCTCTCTTTTTTAAGTTCTAGTTTTTTTTAGGATATATTTAAGTTATTGATGCTAATTTCAAGAAAAAAATATAATACAAGTTAAAAATTATGCGTAGCTCCCTCCAAAAGACATAAATTCGAATTAATGCTAAACAATAAGTACAGACTGAGGAATCAAACCCAAAACTGACATATACTATTGGGGCTACATCAACCAACTTGCTAAATCTGTGAAAATATACAAACAACAGTAGGACATTTATTTATTCAAATACAAAAAAAATGTAGTGAAGAAAGAATTACCAAGAAAATCAGAATGGACGTTAAATGGGGGTCCGAAGTCTGTGCGGTCTCAGTTACTTCTCAAAAATCTAACCCGGCCACCGTCGATCGTCGTGCGCTTCGTCCGGGACGAGGTGTTACGCCTCAGAAAGGTCAAAAGGGACTTCACCACCAGGCACCTTGGCTGGGAAAGTGATGACAGAATTTATATCGGGGAGGAGATGACGACAAGCAACCGTCATCTTTATTGGCTAGCAAGACAGAGGAAGGCCGCAGGAAAAATCAAATACCTTTGGTTTACAAGGGGGCGAGTCAGGTGCCGAAAAGACGATGGCATGCCAGTCGTCATTGTTAACATGGCCGGAGATTTAGACGTCTTCCAATGATGCAAACGTAGCTGTTACCATACTGTAGCGATTTCTTTTTATAGTTGCCATATTTTGTTTTTATATATCATTTGTAATAATTACCTTTTTGTATAATTTTTCAAATAAGGGATATCATTTTGTGTTTTTTATTAATTTGAATACGATTAGAGTTATTTCTTCATATCTTTTCTTTACTAATCTCCGTTCATATCTGCATGTAGAGTCTATTTTTCTTTTTATAATCCTATTATTATTTTCGTTTTATAGTCTGAACATTCATTTATTTTTTTCAGTTGAAATTATTATTTATTTTGTAAAAATTCATTATTGTCTGACTCGCTTTACTCTAGTTTACCGCTTATTGTGTGTCTTAAACAATTTTAATTCACATAATTACAAATGTTCCTTTTCACTCCTAACTTTCTCTGAAGTACATCCCTCCTTATCCCTATATGACTAATATCCTATTACTTGCCACGTTAACTCCCAATCCCTCCCTGCCCACTTTGATGAATTCCTCGATTATTTCCTTCATAATTTCCATCATATTATTGCCGTTTCAGAAACCTGGCTCAAACCAAATATTCCCTCCTCCTCTATATCAATCCCTAACTACGTCCTCATTCGTCATGATCGAACGGACCGAACTGGTGGAGGTGTAGGTCTCTACGTTCATGAAAGTCTGAGGACAAAAATCCTTCACAAGTCTCCTACTTCCGACTTCTCTCATTTAGAGTACCTATTTGTAGAAATTTCCTCAGATTCATTTTCCCTTCTCTATGTCATTACATATCGCCCACCTCAAGTTCGATTTGATCCAGCTTTAGAATCCTTCCTTTTCACCTACGTTCCTTTATACAATAATGTTATAATAACCGGCGACTTCAACACCAATTTGTGTTCGGACTCTTCCGACAAATCTTACCTCGTAGACCTAATCCATTCCCTCGACCTATTTATCGTTCCTTTTCAACCTACTCACCATACCCAGTTCTCGAGTACATGGCTCGACCTTTTTTTAATAGATTCCTCTAAAAACTTATTATCCTCCTCTCAGAATCCCGTATCCTTTCTTTCACACCATGATCTCATCAGGATTTCCTATAACGTCTCGACTCCTAAGTTTGTCCCCAAGGAAATTACATGGCGGGACCTCGGCTCGTTGACCCCTGAAAAATTAAATCCTTTTCTCGATTCACTAGCTCAATCCTTGGATCCCATCTATTCCTAAATCAACACGCACCCCTAAAGACCTCTACCTTTAGACGTCCTGCAGCTCCCTGGATTAACCCTGAAGTGAGAGAGTTGATGAAGAGAAGAGACGCAACTAGGAGGCGTTTCAAACGAACACGTAATCCAGATGATTACATCTCCTTCAAGATCCTTCGAAACCTTACCCAATCTTCCTTGCGACGAGCTAAGGCTCAATTCTTTCATATTTCCTTGTCACAAGCATCAGATCCCAAATCCAGATGGAAAATCCTTAAAAACCTCTCCGTAGTAAAGTCAAAAACCAATACCTTCTATCCTGTCTCCCCCGATCAACTGAATTTCCATTTTGCCAACCCTATCTCAATACCGTTCTCCTCCTCATACTACTTTCCAAAAACCTCCTTTGAACCTGAAAATTTCTATTTCACAAATATTTCACCAGAAGACCTACTCTCCTCTGTCCTCAAATCCAGAACAAATGACTATGGTCCGGATCTAATTCCAGTGAAGCTAATTAAACTATGTCTTCCTGCCATCTTTCCTGCCCTATTGCATATTTTCAATTTTTCCTTACAAAATTCCATATTCCCATCAGCTTGGAAAAAAGTCATAGTCCGTCCGTTGAATAAAGTTCCTGTTCCTTCCAAGGTTTCCGATTTCAGGCCCATCTCCATTCTTTCTAACCTCTCAAAACCTCTTGAAAGACTAGTCCATTCACAGCTTAATTCCTTCCTTGAGCAAAAAGCTCTCCTCAATCCTCTTCAGTCTGGTTTCCGATCCCAGTTCTCTACCCAATCCGCTTTGCTGAAAATTACCCAAGACCTTCAATTCTCCATAGACAAACAGAAAATCTTGATCCTAGTTCTCTTTGATTTTTCAAAAGCCTTTGATTCGGTTAATCACGAAATCCTCCTTTCCAAACTCCAAAATCTTTCTATATCAAATAGCGTTCTTAAGTGGTTCCATTCCTTCTTGTATCACAGATCCCAAACAGTTATCATTCCCAATAAAACTCCTTCCTCTTCCCTCTCACTTACTCGCGGTGTTCCTCAGGGATCTTCGCTTTCTCCAACTCTTTTCTCCATCTATATTAATGACCTTCCTGATTCCATCCATCATTCACAATACCACTTATATGCTGACGACCTCCAAATCTACCTTTCCTTCCATCCTACCGAGATGCTAGAGGCGATCCGAAGGTTGCAAGAAGATATTGACAGTATTAACGCCTGGGCTGCGAACAATGATCTGAGATTGAACGTCGAGAAGACGAAAGCCATTCTAATCGGTTCCAAGCATCTTATTAATTCCGTTCCTTATTATCCCCTACTCTATCTCAATGGGCTACCTATTCGTTTCCACACTTCCGTTAGAAACCTTGGGGTAATCTTTGATCAATGCCTGTCCTGGAATAATCATATTTCCCAAATTATCCGAAAATCCATTGCTACCCTCAAACAGTTCCTGAGATTCCGCGATTCTATGCCCCTTAAAATCCGTCAGCTCCTTGTCTCCTCTCTCATTTTTCCTCACTTCGATTATGGCTGCCTTGTATACGGTGGGCTGTCTGGCGGGCTTGAGATCAGATTGAGAAGACTAATGAATTGTTTCATTAGATTCATCTTTGGAGTTTCCAGGCGCTCCCACGTCTCCAGTTGGTATGCCGAATTGAAGTGGCTCTATCCAGTTTTCCGGCGGCAATATTTCCTAGGTGTACACCTTTTCCGAACTTTTACAACCAAAAAACCTTCTTACCTTCTTGATTTGTTTACTCCTTGTTCCTCGGTCCATTCGTTTAATACGAGATCCCAGCCCATAAACCTATTTATCCCTTCTCACTGAACTGCCTCTTTTAAAAAATCCTTTGTCATGCGTGCTACCTTGTTTTGGAATTCCCTACCTATTTCCATACGCAAATCCTCATCCTTAACCTCATTTAAACACCATTTATTTTTCCATCTCTTCAGCAATCAATCTCCCGAATATATGTAAGATTAAGATTTTCGCAACTCAGAGCTTTGAGCTTCATTCAACTATTTTTTCATTAAATACTTCTTTTTTATACAGATTCTTGTATATTATATATTTTAGCACACTCATATATACGTATTTTAAATGTTCACCAGTTGTATTAATTTTAGGATTAATAACCATGTTACATAATTAATTCCTGACTGTCTTTAAATGCCAGACAAATGTCTCTTTATTGTACATTGTAATTATTCTTAGGGGACTAAATGTCCCAGAATAAAATTTATTTTCTTTCTTCTTTCAAACTACATCTGGATAGGAAAAATATAGAGCTCCCACAGCAACACCGTCCACTTAGCCATAACGGCATGAAGCTATGTTAAATAACTAAGCAATAACCAAACCACGAAAATCGACATTTCTTGTCTTGAAAAAAAAACTGTGAAATACAAAATACAGTAATGCACATAAAAAGAAGTTGGTTGAAGGGGCTTGAGATCAGTTATCGCTAATGACTCCATAAATAGAATCGACGTCAAGTAAATGCAAAATTTCTTTTTATCTGTGTTTCTACAGTTTTTGCAAGTAATCAGAAAAGGAAGTTAAGGAATTACTAAAGTAGCTTTCTCTAAAGCTTTGTACCCATGAGGCAGAAATATATTGATGTTTTATTTCTTTAAACAATTTTTATTTATCCATGCTTGACATTAAACCATTTGTAAAAGGTTGTTTTCAAATAAAAATAAAAACGTCTCCTGCTGATTAATTTTCTGTGATATCGTAATTATCTAATGCTTCTTATCAAGTATTTTTCCTGATTATTTACTACCAGTATATTAAATAACTCATCTTGTAAAATTTAATTTGGTAGTCATTTTAAAGAAAATCGTGGTAATTATTCCGCAGTTCGTCGCTTCGAATTGAGTCACAACAAGTTTTAACTTTTCATTCCTTTCCCTTATAATATTTTCCAAAAATATAAGTTATCATGAACTTTAGTATGAAAAAATAATGTAATTATGGGAAATGTGTATACTTCGGTAATCATTTCAAATATAAATGAACGTTACAACAAAGATATACTATCCTTACTTAGAAATATGAGTTGAAACTTTTATTTCTTTATGAAATGATTAACGAAATCAACTCATTGCCCCTAATTGCATTATCTTTTTCATACTAAAGCTCACGATAACTTGTATTTTTGGAAAACATTAAAAATGAAACGAATAAACAGTTAAAACTTGTAGCTCAACTCGAAGCAACAACCTGCGGAAAGGATACCAAAATCGTTTAAATGTTGGAGAATAAATGAGGACTTAATTTCAAAATTAGACTTTAAGATTTTTCGCTAGCTTATTTAAGCAATTTTGTATAAAATTATTCCTTTGCAGCGATATTTCTTATATTTAAATTTTAGTATCTGAAGTTCAAAGTTTTAAGAGTGGTCTACATGAAATTGCTTGATTAAACCAGTGATAAAAAAATAAATAAAAAGTCAATTTTAAAGTTATCCGGTTTTGATCCTGAACGCCTATAACACAACCCCTTGATTCCATAGTTCTCATTTAATTGTATTTCGCTGTAGTAGGAAATATTATTAGTTTTAAAATATTTATAAAATCAAAACCAGTGTTCAATGTTTGAAAATCGGGGGGAACAAGGACCTATTTTTGTTTACAGTAGTTGTGTAAATAACCACCGAGGCGCTGCCTTCACCCTTTGTTGATATCAGTCAGCAGTACATCAAAAGTTGTCGAAGCGGTTGCATTAGCGCCAAATTATATTTTGAAATACGTATGTTATTTCGTTAAATATATAATAATAGACTCTTTATATCGTCTTCTTATTCAAAATGCCTCCGACAGCTGATGGGTTTTGGGGCAAACCTACTGCCACAATTGATTGGTGTGAAGAAAACTATGTATATTCTTATTATATAGCTGAAATGAGTGAGTATTAGCAGGACCCAGCAGTTGATATTCGATCAAATATCTTATCTACATGTAAATTCAGTACTGATTTATAATTTTAATTTTTATATCATGTTATAAAATATCTTAAACTTCACTAACAGTTTTCACACACCTTTAGAATAAATTAATTGGATTAATATATGTGTTAATTTATTATAGCCAATACTATTAGCAACTTAATGATGATAATACCTCCTTTATGGGGTATGTTCGAAGTGATAAAACAAGGTTTCGAAAGAAGATTCGTCTATTGTCATCTTCTGGTGCTGAGTAAGTATTGTATTTCTAAAAATAACTATATTTCTATTTGATAATCTTACAATATTATTGGAAATGCTAAAGTAATAATATTCTTGCCCGAAAAACCATAATTATAAAATCATTTAAAGAAGTTATGATTGCAATATTTATTATTTAATTAATTTTATGAATAATATAAAATTTCTGTCTGTCTTAACTTTTAAATTTTTGAAATGACTGATGTGTTTCCTATTTTAATATTGATTTTTGCTCTATCTTATTGATTTTTTTAGAAAGTGGATTAATTGTTTTATTGTTGTTAATATTTTTTAATCATAATCATTATTTTTTCAAATAAATTGTTAATATGATTATGGATAAATTATATTTTTTACTGTAACATTCAGTTTCGCTAAATTTAGCATGAATCAACGGGATTTTCATATAGAAAGGTAAGTAAGTGGTTTGTAATGTTTTTTAGAATTAGTAGTTTTTGTTTTATCAGTATTTGGTTACTAATATATGTAGTTTTATTGCTATGCTCAACTTTAAATTTATTTATAAATTTTCTTATCACTTAAGCTGATTTTCTTTTTTTGAGAGAAGAGCTCAGAAATTCATCATAAATGGACTATATTTTGTAATGTTCTACATATCACATTATTGCATTAAGTATTTATAACACTAGATTTCCAGTATTTAAGTTGCCATGGTTTTCAAGTCATTAATCCATATTTGTGCCTGATTCCTTTGATTGTGTGATATTAAAATTAAATGAAAATTTCATGGATGTAGAACCTGGTGATTATTTTTTGATGTTTGATTTACTTCTTTAATTTTTTTTATAAAATTCTTTAATGCTTTAATACTTATTTTAAAATTCTTTTTATTTATTTACAAATTTTAATTGGATTGGATTTATTTTTATTTAATGTTCTTTTGATGGTGATTATTTTTAAATATTTTTTTTTTTGAAGAGAAAAGATTTGTCATGGGTCGTCTGCATCTCTAGTGCAGTGCTCATTATCATTAATGCATTCTAAATTCCTATCCTAATCAACTAATGTAAAACCAAAATTCATCAGACAAACCAGCTGTACATACGTTCATTGTGAATACGTTTAAAGAAAACAGTAAAAAATTGTAATTTTTGTAGTAAAATCATCCAATATTCTATTTTTAAATATTTTAATTTTAATTACCCCTGGTAGCTCAGTGGTTTAGAGCACTGCACTAGAGATGCCTACGACCCGGGTTCGAATCCCGGCCAGGGCAAATCTTTTCTATTTAAAATAAAAATATTTAAAAATAGATATTGGATGATTTTACTACAAAAATTACAATTTTTTACTGTTTTCTTTAAACGTATTCACAATGAATGTATGTACACCTGGTTTGTCTGATGAATTTTGGTTTTACATTAGTTGATTAGGATAGGAATTTATAATGCATTAATGATAAATTATCAAACATCATAATTTTTTTATTATTTTAAAATATACAATTACAGATATTAACGTTTTGTTTTAATTTAATATTTGATATTAATTCATGATGTTATCTAATAATGTTTTTCTGCAATCACAATCAAAATACCTTATCTTTTCTCTTCAAAATAAAAATATTTAAAAATTAAAACAATTAACAAAAAATTATAAATACCTTGTCATTGTAGCACTTATTTTTATTGTAATATAACCGATCTTGGTATTCTTTTTTTTTTTTTGTATTTACAATTTTTAATTCACATTCACATACATTTTTTTTAGTTAATTGTTTTACTTAAATCATTCAGGCTTCTTTGGTTTTAAATATTGTGAATAATATAAATCTGCAAGTAATTATTTTATTTTATTCTGAAAATATTTATTTTTATTTTTACAATTACATTATTTACTCTGAGTTATAACATAAGGTTAAATAAAATATATACTGATTTATAAAATATACCTAAACTCACTTTGAGATCATATTATTAAATTAAAGCATTATACTGTTATTATGTGTTAATGTTTTTATTTGAATTAACAATAGTTTTCAATCCTGAAGATAGAGGCAAGAGTTGACAACAGTTTGACTAGATTGCATTGAACAATGTTTTGTGATACCTAAATCTATAATTTGAAATCTACCGAATTAACTGATCGCAATATTTGTGATTTTTCATTGGTTAATTTTGTCATTAATAATTTTACTCTAATGAGCATATTTTATTCCAAACGATGAAATGATTCTTTTTCTGATTTGCAAAAAAAGAAAAAGTCAGAAAATGTCGTGGTTGAGTAATGAAATTCTTGGAAGTAAATAATTCTGGAAATATATCATTCCATAAATAATTATTGATAAACAAGTATATACCTTGGATAGTTTGAAATTATATATGTATATTAGTATACTAAGAACATTTATTTATCTTATATCGAGCTGAGATTAGATTATAAGAGAAATCAATACATATTACTCATGCTTTCCACTTTGCCTATCAGTCCTACAAGTTTGTCTATATAAAAATATATTATCTGTCAGAATATTAAATGGCTACTTTTTATTACATATATAAACATATAATGATGTGATCAGGACTTTAAACTGTGTTATCCTTTATCAGCATTAAAGGAAATAACATAAGCAACAAAACCTGTAAAAATACTTTATTGAATACTTATAATTACTTGTAGATAAGAAATAAGCGGATGCAACGCAAAGGGATACAAGTGATGTCTTAATAATTTCGTTAAAGTTCTAAAATTTGATAAGAACTAAAATGCCTAGGTTTGTATAATATTGTATGCAATAACCAATATTGCTTTTGAAAAAACGTTTGATATGGAATGATTTTTCAAAGCTCTACTTGTCTCTTTGGCTTCCCAGTCCCTTATAAAATTTTAAGTTCAGTATTCATTCAAAAATGTCTACACATTTTATATTTCTTTAATTTAAAAATAATTGAACTAATTATTGAAATTGTAAGCTATTACTATGAAAAAAAAAATCTAAAAAAACACACTAACAAACAGCCCATAATAGGCGCTGGATTATTTTGGGAAAAGAAGAGGTACTAACTAGTATTCCTTCTGTCCAGGTTTAAAAACAATAGCTCATTCATTCTATTTAGTTGTTAGTTTAATCCAAATATTTGTTTTAATAATTATAATATATGCTTGTTGTGGGGGCCATACATGAGTATTATAAATACATAATATGAGCATTATAAGTCAATGAGTTATAACTCAAATTGATTTATTTTCTTATAGAGCTTTCTTTGTTATCTATATCATTGTAGTTCTTATTTTAATTGTTATCTAACTGATCTTCATATTCTTTTCTTTTGTATTTACAATTTTTAATGTACTTTCACATACATTCTTTACCCTTCATTTTTGTCCTATATTTAGAACAAACATTCAATCAACTTATCTTTTTGAATTGCATGAAAAATGAGTGGAACAACCTTGAGGTAGAACCACTTTATTTTCTTTGGGGAACATTTTCTAAAACTATTTGAGGAGCATCAGAAATAAAAAACACTGTAGGTTTGCCCATTTACTGTTTCCTGAGGAAAGTACAGGCCAGATATTTGAATATAATCCTCGCCAAATTCATTGAAAAACCATGGGCAAGTTGTGAGTGTTATGACAACTTACGGCACCATCACTATTTTAATTGTGAGCTTCATCTCGGAACAATTCTTAAACCTGACCCTGCCTACTTCATTTAAAATATTCTATTGTTTTCCAATCTATCACTGTCACTTGTAAATGAAAGTTCCCTGGCTAGCTCTGTTAATTTTTGGGTAATAGTCTTGTGAGAAGGATGATGATCCCTCGTAAAATAACATTTTGTGAAAAGCCTTGATGCAATATTAGTTAATACCTAATTATCTCTGCATTTCTGTATAATTAGAATCATATCAACTATTCCACTTAGTGAATAACAAAGTCAAATCAAAATAATAAACTACTTATTACTGAGAATAGCAACAAATAGTAGGTGTATTAAAATTTTAAAAATAGTGAATTTTATTAAAATTATAGTTTAAATAAGTACTATGGAATACTACAAGTAGTTTAAAATTTATATAATACCCAAAACTCATATAGTCTGCTTTATAGTTATTGTTATGCAACAAAACGTAATGCTGAATATAGGGTTGTAGAAAATACACTTTTTATTTACAAGACTTTTAGGCCCAAAATATTTACATAAAACCAGTATTTTTTTCATTTATGATTTTATAAATTAAGTTGTTAGAACTAACTAGCACTACAGCCTGGGATGGGCCTTACCTTCCCTGACAATATTATGCTAGTCTACTCTGCATAGTGCTCTGGTTTTCCAATTTTGGACATTGAGTTCTGTTAGGTACTCTTCCTCGTCCTGGAGCCATTGTCACCCATGTCTTCCTCTCCTCCTGGTGCCACACATCTTACCAAGAAGGGTCTTTTTAGGAGCTCTGTTATCGTCCATTCTAAGTACATATCCCAACCATTCTATTCTTCTTACTGTAGTAAACTGGACTATGTCGCAGGATCCAAATAGCTCGAAAAATTTGCTGTTTTTCCTTAGTCTATATCCACCCTCTACCACTAGAGAGCCATATATCTTCCTAAGAATTTTTCTTTTGAAGATTCTTAAGGCATTTACTGTAGGGGTGTATAAGGTCCATGTTTCCGCTGAATATGTCACAACAGCATCGGCAGGAATAACTTTATATTTGCCAAATATACTTAGATGCCTGCAATAATATGTTTTTATACTTCTGTTGATATTTTATCATCATAGTTCAGCACTGCATCCAGATATGCAAAACTATTAACATTTTTAAAAGAGTATCCCTCCACGGTTAGATCATCTGCTCTTGAAGAACCCTTTGAACTCATAAAGATATATTGTGTTTTTCCATCATGAATTTTTAATCCGACTATTTCACCTTCAGCTTTCAGTGATTTAAATATGTCCATAATAGATTGTTAATTCCTCGCCCCCTACTGATATCATCTGTATAAGCATATTCCTGGACAAATGCAATTTTTCCCATTAGTATTCACCTTTTTTTATTAAACTGTAAAGCAAGATTAAATAGTGTTCCAGACAACGCATCACCTTGTCTAACTCCAATCAAAATAATATTTTTGTTATTTATAAAAAAATATTAAATTTTTGAGCATTCGTAGTTTAAATTACGATTTAGCTGAGAATCTCGGGGAAAGAGTCATAGTGGGGCATAAGAAAGTGAACATGCTGGCTTATGCTGACGATATTGTCCTAATATCAGATAATCCTGTTGGTTTGCAGTACATGATAGGCAAATTAGAAATCTATTGTAATACATGGAATTTGTTTGTAAATCTGGACAAATCAAAAATTATAGTATTTAAGAATAATAATAGAGGCAAAATATCCAAAAAAAAAGAGAAATGGTTCCTAAATAATGAGCAAATTGAATGTGTGAAATCATACAAATATCTAGGGGTGGTGATGTGCAATAACTTAAAAATCAAATATGACATTAAAGAAAAAGTAAGTAAGGCAAAAGTAGGGATTAATATGATGTGGAGAGAACTGTTCAATAATCCAGAAGTGCCATTAGAGTCAAAATTTAAAGTATTCGAGTCAACAATTAAAAATGTCATAACCTATGGATGTCAAGTTTGGGGCCACAAATACTATGAGGAAATAGAAAAAGTTGAAAGATATTTCATTAAAAAAAATTTTAAATTACTAGTTAATACCCCAAATTACTTTGTGTACCTAGGAAATGAATAGAAAATTAGTCCACATGTACACACTAAAAATGCAATTCAATTATATTTTTAAAATATTAGATTTTAAAGAAAATTGGCTATGTACAGTTATAGCAAGAGAAATAATAAAACAAAAATGTCATGGTTTAAAGAGTGGGGGGAAATGGCAAAAAAAATAAATTATAGATTAGATTTAACTTTAAACTCCATGGGTATTTGGGAGGGAGAAATGTCCAAAATGCTAGAGCTGTACAAAGATTATTTTATCCAAGTTTGCCATGCAAAAGCAGCAGAGGGCACACACCACGGCCTCGATAGCTCTTTAAATAAAACAATAGATTACCATAGACATTTGAAAGTAACAAAAAAAATTAGCGTAGTTATGAAATGCAGAGGGGAACTTCTGAATCTAAATTTCAAACCATTTGAAATTGATTCGCAAAATATACAGCTATCCTCACTGTGTAATTTGAATGAAATTGAAAACAGTTTTCACTTATTGGCAGTGTGTCCCGTCTTAAAATTGTATAGAAAAAAATTCTTAAAACATGAGCTGATTTCGAAACAAAAATTAATAGATATTCTGAATGGAGAGAATTTAATAGGTTTATATAATTTTGTAAGTAATGCAGGTCGTTATAGAAAATTTTTAATTTCAGAATTTTATTATTAATGTCAAAAAGAAATTTAATTTATTTTTTAGTTTTGTTGTTAATTAGTAGTTCAATCAAACTCCGGCAGATGGTATAAAGTACCATGCTGTGGTTGCTAATGTTGTAAATAAAATTAAAAAGAAACCACTGTAAATAATTTAATAATAAAGAGCATTTTATATCTACATATCTATCTATCATAGTTTAAATTACAAAAAAAATTTGTGATAATGATATACAATATTGTTGCTTCAAAACTCGGCCTACGTTTATCTCATTTTAAATGGTATATTGAAAAAACAAAAATGAAGTTTTTCTAGATTTGTTTTTCATTTTCAAAACAAATCTAGAACTACAAACAAACACATGGTGTCATAAACTATAAACAACATGGTTCTTAATGAAGTCTTCTAAAAAAAAATGTGTATGCATTATTAACTATAAATATATTAAAAAATGTAACAGTAGAGAAAAATGTATTTTGTTCCATTCATATTACCAGTTGTAGAAAACATTAATGTTGGGTCATTTTTATTGAGATTTATCCGTGCTGTGAATATATGTTTTTATATTATTTAGTTGTTATCATTTTTTTAAGTAGAGAAAATTAAAAAAAATATCATTAATTACTGACCAGTTTCAAAATTGTATAAGTCAGTTGGATCATTATAGCTCGAATATCATGGAAATAAATTACTTTGCTGACCAAACCAGACGATTTAAATATATTTTCGAGTGAAAGAATATAAAAATTAAAGACCCATTCATTTGTGATGCTATTTCTTCACAAGCGTTTTCAGTCTTGTAATCAATGTAATCTATTTCAATGCCTCTGGTATTAAAAAAAAAAAAAAAAAAATCATTTTAAATACTGCAAAATATTGTCTGTCATATTCCTTTCATCTTGTTTATTTTTCTTTTTGTTTAGTGCAATTTCATTTTATGATTATTTTTCTTTGTTTTGGTCCTTTTGATATTTATGTTCAGATTATATTGAAAATAGATGCAATTACATTACTATGCATGTACAATATTTTATATAAAATATGTTTATCCATATATCTATATGCTTGTGGTTTGGAATTTTAATTTTATATATGCCAGTATGTTAATCTTTTATTATGATTTCAGTTGTTGGGCTTGGTTCTTGGGCTTTTCATATGACTTTATTGTATGAAATGCAACTTTTCGATGAACTTCCAATGGTTTGGGGAACCTGCGTTCTAGTTTATTGCTTGTAAGTTGAAATAAATATTTTAAATTTGACCTGTTAATTTTCATTAGTTTTTTTTTTTCAAATATTATATAAATATATACTTTTCCAGATCAGAAGTTCAAAAAATACCAGTGAAAGGGCAGTTCTCAAATTTACCATTATTTATTTTTTTAGCCTCTTTTGCAATTAGTTTCACTGCCTTATATCTCCTTTGGCCTCAACCAGTTTTTCAGCATGTTTCTTATGGTGTTTTGGTTCTAACTTCTTATGCTCTGGAAATACGTTTATTAAAGATTAAAGGCTGCCAAATTTGTAAAAAATTGTTTATTTTTTCTACCACAATATATCTTTTTGGATTCTTCCTATGGAATGTTGATAATCTCTTCTGCAGTAATTTAAGGTATTACTTATTAAATTGTATTATAGTTATATGCTTAATTATTTAATTGTAATGAAACTTGATTTAATTTCATAACAGTTAAAAGAGTTAATAAGTAAAATGGAACATTTACACATTTTTAAAATTTTTTTTAATATTTGGGTTTAATACATATTAATAATGTTTTAAAATAAGAAATATTAAAATCTACTGCGCAAAAGTTAATAGGGATATCGCTAATTCTGTAGTATATACTTTACCATTTATATTATTATGGAACTTTTTACACTTTACAATATTTAATGTAGTATAATTTCTAATAAATATTAATGCTTTTTATAATAAAAATAATATTAAAATGCTAGGCAATGAAAATACAACAAAATTAGTGGTATCCCTATTCATTTTTGCACAGCTTAAATAAATATTTTAATAAACTATATATTAAATAATTGTTCAAGGTTAAGATAAATCCAATGTCTTTATTATCTTTTATAACACAATCTGTGACTATAAGCCCTTAATGGTGTGGATTAAAAAATGTACCTCCTTATTCATTTCCTAGAATCGCTTCCATTCTAATACTTTATAGCAAGCAGATTAGCTTTGTACCTGTTTCTTGACAGGACTTCTCATTAAGTCACTGCCAGGTCTTTCTGTTTAGTTTATTGTTCCATAAGCTCTAATGATTTGCTGTGCATAGTCCACAACAGCACTCATGATCTCCTGCTTACTCATTGCATTGAATGCCTGCGTGTTTCACAGTTTCTTCAATGATTGTGCTAGAATGAACATGATTAATTTCAGTATAGACCCTGAAACAACCATCCCAAAAAAGTAACCAGTTCAGTGATATATCAATCTAATTCTCCATAACTATAATTAATAATTTTAATGTTGAGAATGTCTGTGGATCTGATTCTATCTAGTCATTTCAGAAACTTGGCTTTAAAAAAACTTTTATGATAAACTACTTTAATAAATTTTTATCATCTAATATTAACAAAGACACAGCATTCAATTTTTATATTATACTTTCACCCAAAAAACTAACAAAAGAAATATTGTATATATCAAAAGGTTAATAAATCATAACTGCTAAACTTGAAAAATTTAGAAACTGCTGAGATTTCAGCATTTCATGGTATGGTATACTTTTTACTCAAAAGCAAAAGTAATATGTTCTGGATTGGATTGCTGTTGCTAAATTAGTTGCCCTGTTACTTGTTAACATGTTCACCCTATTATTAATATCTACTTGTGTATTATTGATATAAGAGTATTTTTTTACATTTTAATATTTACGTTACTTACACTGCTATTTCGCTTTGATTATTCCAGATCTTTGAGAATGAAAATTCCTTCAGCTTTTGACCCACTAACTCAACTACACGGTTGGTGGCACTGTATGGCTGGATATGGGACATATCTACAAGTTCTTTTTACGTATGAATTTTTTTTATATTGTTCTTAAAAGTGTTTTAGTACTTCGATAAATATGTACCAGAACACAAATTGTTTCTTTATTAGAAAATTACTAAAAATTATTCTGAATGAAGTGGTTGATAAAAGCTACAAGTTTATAAATTAAATTTATGATGTTATTTCATAATATTAGAAATAGTTTTTAAAAGCTAAGATAGGTTTCTATTTCTAAAGATATCATTCTTGTCAAGTACTGAATCGAAGACCCTTCATGAGTTTTACCGATACAGGTTTTCCTTTTTAAATCTATAATATAAATATATATGTTTTCATTGTCATTTTGTGAGTAACATTTTATATTGGTGAGGAGTAGTCCAGCAGAGGACCATTAGCTATTTTTTCCAACCCTTAATGATCATCTGGAGGTTATTTTCTTGACCTAATCAGAATTATAAATCTTAAGTTGTCAATCAACATTTTATTTTATTCATAACTGACTAGAAGATGGCTTAATATAATGTTGAATGCACACATTATGTATTACTCATATAAGTGTTTCTGTAATTATATGTGTTTAATTGTAGTGGTTCAGCTTAGCCAGTTCTTGATTTTAAATTTAGGAATGGACATGGTTATTATATGGATTATACAATCTGTTTTAAAGTCAATAAACTAAGTCAATAGCTAACATAAGTCTCCTTGCATTTAACCATTTCAGGATTTACTAATAACTTTTATTTTTTCTCTTCTTTTTTTTTCCAGAATCCATGCATCCTATGATTTCAGGCATGAAAAACGACAAAAGAATCTAGAATTGCTTCCATGCCATTACGGTTTCGGTTTGCGATGGTTTCAGAAAGCAAATCAGTTTTGATACAAAATATCTTTGCCATATTGGGGCTAGTTTTTGCCCATGTATTTTTGCAAGGCTTCCATGTGTTTTGTTATTTGATGCTGTTCTGTTACATCTTACATCGGGGTCTGCTGTAAATGCAATGTGATTAGTCATGGTTTAGATTAGAGTGCCTTTGTTAGTGTACCTCATTATCCAAAGATAATCATATTTTTTTGGTGATAGATAACTGTTTACCTTAATTAACTCCTAACATTAATAATAGATAATATATATCTAACCGATTTTTCAAATTTGGGGCTGGATTGTTTACAATTGATCATTTTATTTTTATGAATTTTTTCAATTTTTATATAGACTATCAAATAGTCTAAAAAATATGGTTCATTTGGCTGTCAATAGAAATTGTTCTATTAATCAAATTTAAATATATTTGTTTCATTATTCAATTGGAAATTTATTTAATCTGTCACAAGTTCAGTTTATAATTTAAAACAGTTAAATTTAATTGTTTGGTACTCTTGTGTCAGATTTAATATTATGTATTCAATGTTGATAGGAGTATTAAAGAAAACCTGTTGTAACTATTCTTAGCTGATTGTTATTTTAAAAGTTACTTATCTAAAAGATATCTTCCAACTAAAAACTTTCTTTTATTTACTTCATTTATTTTACTTGGAAATCTTTTTAGAGTAAATTAATTTATTGAAAGTGCAATAGTGTATTTTTCTTGTATTGTTGGCTTATTTATGCAGTTAGCGCACACTATGAACAATTGTGGTAAACTTTAAGGTCGGAAAGAATTTTTTAGGGTTAAATAAATGTTTAATGAAAATAAATTATTTCAACATTTTATAATTAAATATTTAACAATCAATTAGTATTAAAAACATTTTTATTATTGTTGTGAAATATTTCTTTCTCATTTAGTTATAAAAATGAAATAAAACATTATTAATTTTTAAAAACCAAAAATTTTGGTTTAAAACAATGTATGTGTCTGTTTGCGTGTTCGTATGTTTGTTTGAATTTATAATAAGATAAGTGCTTGATTATGTATTTGATCTAGTCTTCTGCGTATGGCTTAATCGTGCCATTTTGTTCCAATTAATAACTCCATGCTAGGTAGGGAGACATTTTTTTTTTCACATTCTTTGCTGATCAATATTAATTAATTTTTCATTACTTTTGCTGAAGATATTTTTATCAAAGATGAATAGTATTTCAATGTTAATTATTATTATTGAATTTAGTGATTAACAATTTTGGCATGGTAATGTATTATTTTGATATGAATATGGTTGATCAATTATATTTTTGGTCACTTTGTCTCACAATGTGTTAACTCTCTTCTGTGTTATTGGAATTCAAGTTAAAATTAAAGTTATTAATTTTATATTCCACCTATTAAAATCTCAATACTTCATGTTCCAGTTGCTAAATAGCTTATTGTTTAAAAATAGTTGATGACATTGGATTGTTTAATGTAAATATTGTGTATTCCCAATAACCGATACGCTTAGTATAGTTTTATGACAAATCATTTGCATACATATCAAATATCATTGTTAGAGTTTAATTATTTCTGAGTGAATAGTTTATTTGAGTTGTTATAGGACTTTAACTATATGTTACAATTCTGTGATTTATGATTGTTATTCTTGATGTTGATTTTATTATGGAATGAAAGCAAAATAATAAATTAAAGAGATAAAAGCTCATTATGAAATATTTTACTTGGTACTTATACTTTTTTATATTCTAATTGTAAAACTAACTTTTATACTGTTGTGTCTATATTGTTAAATTATTTTGTATTTTATTACAGCCCATTGTTAATTTAATAAATTATTTAAATTTTTTCTGTTTCTTTCATGGTCCACTATTATATACTTTATTATAATTCCAGGTTTATTTTGAAACATTATATACTATCTCACTTTCTGAAGCACTTTAGATGTGAACTTCAGTTGTTCAGAATCAGTGAGAGTTTCTTGGCAATGGGCATCGATCCTTCTCCATTCTTAGCTTTACCCCCTTTTAATCCCAAAATCGATATAACTTCCATTATCAATTATACTTTCTCATACTTATATTGCTTTACAAAAGAATGATAGCGAGATGAAGTTTGACTGCTAGAAATGGACAATCTTTCTTTATAGAAGCCTAGTAACACACTGTAATGCTAAAGATTTATTTAAATGATGTTAACTTAATTTATTTAGTGAAATAAACCTATCCATTAAAATGACACGAGGTCATATGGCTTCCCCACTGCTTTTAAATTTTATTTTATTTATTACCTAGTAAAGTTAATTAAATTTAAAGCAACCACTGATCGTAGTTGATACAATTCCATAGTATTGTAGCCTTATATATTTATATGCCAAATCAGTGCTGTATCAGAATTTGTTATAACTAATTTATAATTGATGATGAATCAGACTTTAAATTATTCCTGTTGTTGTTTATTAATATTATTACTTTAATATTAGCAATCAAGATGTTCTATTCAGTGGAGGCCCGGCTCTAACAGTAATTAAGGTTAAACCTGTTTTAGGCACAACTTCTACAAACCCAAGAGAAATTAACAAGAATAAAAATTATAATTTATTTCATATTGAAGTTTTGATAATTCTAACAATTACAAATTTCACTTTCGATTTCAAACTAGAAAGCATTTGTGCACTGGCTGAGTTGATAAGGAGATGGATTTATTGTATTGTATTTAATGTTTACAGGGCTTTTCTTAGATATAATACAACATTATTATAATTGAATATTTTTAGTTGTGTTATAATTTATCGTTAAAAAAGAAGGCCTTGGGTGTTGGGATAGGAAGTTGATTCAAATAAAATTGTGTTTATAATTGTTTTTTAGTTATAATATGTGAACAGCAAAATAAATATAAAATATGCTCAATAGTTTATTTTATTTTTTTTTTTTATTGCAACAATGATAAAAAATTTTGTCTCATTTATCCTACAAGGTCAACAATTAATAAATAAATATTTTCAAAGCTTAAGTATACTACACAAATAAAATTAATTGAATTTTCATTAATTTATTTATGTTATTTAATTGTATATTAATATACCTGTTCATTTATTAAATTATAACTATTAACATAAAATCAATAAATAATAATATAAAACAACAAAAATATAATTTTAAGTATTATTCAGAAGTCTACTATATTACATAAACTTATGCTTTTTAATATCAGGTATCTTGTAATCATTGGAGGTTGTATAATGTAAGCAAATATTTACGACATTTGTCTTTCCTTACATTGAGAAATAAAATCTTTTATAAATTAATCATATAATTGAATGAGGTACTGTTGTGTTATATGAGCCATTAGTTTTTGCCCAAAATTCATTCGATGTTGACATATTTGTATGAAAGTGTTTTAAAATAAAATATTGCTAGTTGACTGGAATAAGTATTTTAAAATGGCTCTTAAACATAAATAGGTTAAATATCTAAAATAATTTACATATTTATAAGTCTAATCTTTAAGCTTAAGTCTAAACAATGTTAATATGTAATGCCTCACCGTCACCCATAATACCAAAGGTCCCACTATAGAAATTTTACATTCATGCTTAATCGAGTATGTTTTAAATTACTAAAATAAAACTTAATATGTTCAGGGTCCATATTTACACATAAAAAAACATATCTAAATTAGAACAATTAATTATAAATATAAATTAAATAATTTACATTAACAACTTTCATTGGTTCCTTTCTCAAACATTATTGAGAAAATTAATCTGAAACTTACAGAATCCTCATATATAAGGGATTATGTATATTTCAGATTAAATTATTCATGCTAACTAACTTTTTTTTTTGTATCATTTTTTTTTTACAAATAAAAATCTACATATGCATATTTATATATTTATATACCTTAAGGTCATAAAAGCAATTTAATCTAGTATTAATTACACATTTGTAAAAGTATATATGTTTCTAATATATTGGGTGATTCATTTTAAAATACACTATAGAATACATGGCTGTGTTTTAAGAGGGATCTTTCTAATATTTATGATGTTTTGAATAAAAATGATCCATGTTAATAATGCATGTTAAAATGAATTACCCTTTATATGCTTTTGAATACTGAAAAAGTGCTGTACAAATTATAATGGAAGAAATTGCTTTATACACTAATAAGCTCAAATTATGAATTAATCTATTTATAATTAATTAATGAGCATTATATTATTAACATATAATGTAGATGGACAGGCTGATGAATATTGGTCAGACAGTAATTTTTTCAGTGATTCTTAAATAGGATCACTCGGTTAAAAAAACACAACATAATTTGAGCATTGCTTTATCAAGATAAATATGTGTAATTCACTGTCTCTTCTTCTTAACCTGCCCAATCTTTAAAGATATCCAGACTAGCTCATAAAAACCATAAATCTCAACAGAAATAAATAAACTTAAGACTAAATAAATATTATAACTACAAAGTTTTTTTTTCAGGAGTACAGCTACAATAGTATAATACAACGGATATTATGAGTATTGTGTTCTTCTCGTGATCTGAAGATGTTATAATAATGTTAAGGTCCTTTTTTTTTCCTATCCATACAGAAGAAATGTGTCATGCCAAATGAAATTTAGATTTACTACAGCTGATGAGGTAAGATATCAGTACAAAATATTTGCTCTGGATTTATTTTAGCTTTTTGTTGTTTTAGCTTCTTAAATATGCTGTATATATGGGTAACTATTTCATTATATATTTTTTGAATTGAAGAAAAGATAAGTTTTCCTTATAAAAGACAAAATTAACATAATAATAGAATAAACAAATTGACTCCTCATTGTATTTTTTTTTGCTTGAAATGAAATTATTTTATAAATGTGTTTTGATTTTAGAAGAAACATTATCCTGTGAATTTATTAAAAAATAAATGTTAAATAATAATTTGAGTTGTGATAACCATCAAAATAGCAAAATTTGCACATACATTATGTTAAATATAATATTTTATTATTATGAACATAAGGAAAAGTCATATGTTTCAAAAGTTTGTAGTTTTTTATGTATGCATTTCTATGAAAAGATTTTATGCTATTATAATAACTAAGAATGAATACTGTTCTCCTGAATAAACTATAAATAAATTACAATATTTAAAAACCGGTCAACATCAATATTTATATAATATATATACTATCTAATTTTAAAGGCACTGTCTACACATTGAGCAACGCATTAGGTGCGTGGACCTTACATGTAAAAGAAGGTACAAGAAGGAGTAAAAATATATATTTATTTATATATTTAATAAAAAATGCCACTATAAATATAACATACAAGTGTCTGATGCACTGTTATTCGGGAGCACCAAAAACATTCACAATTGTCCTGTTTTACTATTCCCGTATAAATCTCAGCAAGAAATTATCATTGTCATACACTGATGTAGGGTTTTATTATTAATATTATTACTTGTTTTAAATATAATTCTAAATCCTTCTTTGGCACAATATAATAACTTGTCTGAGGCTAGTGACTGGGGATCAGCGATTGGGTGGTGGTGCCCTTGGGCGGAGGAGCCTAAGAGCAACCCACGAGGCAATAGATGTGTGTGGCTGTTGTCTTTGTGCCTCTTTCCTCACAGCCGCCTGGCTTTGATACCTATAGAGAAGAGCTGCAGCGACCAGGGCTGACACTACAGCTGATAAGGCGACTAACACAAACAGTGCTGAGAATCCTGGTACAGGAAGGCAAATTCCATACACCACTTCTTGCCTTATTCTACCTTGAAACACTGTCACAGCCTCTCCTCTAGAGTCTGGAGTGAAAGCGAGATCGGCTTCGCTGATAACCTCATAAAGGCCACTCACACCAACATCGGCAGAACGTACCTTTCGATCCGAGACCACGACATTTCGCTTTCTTCTCTGTGATAGTGTTGTTACAAGAGGCAGGCTATCAGTATCTAAATTCCTGGGTCCATGAGGAAATCTTTCTTGCTGGTCATCCCTTACTCCACTTGATCTTGAAGGTGCTTCCTACAATCAGAAAAATAATATTTATATCATGGAACTGTTAAATTAAAAAAAAAAAAGAAGCTTTTTAAGTTGATATGAAATGAATTAACAAATCAATTTAAATACACCGAAGGGGACTATTAAGGAACTGGTATCATTAACAGTATTAGTTTCTATGAATATGAGTTATTTCTATCAGTATTGTAAAAGTTATTTATACTTTAAAATATAGCCATTACAAGTCTTCAAATTTTACTAATTTTGTTTGTATTTTTTGTATAATTCTGGTCTGTTTCGCTCATTATCTAGTTAAATATTTCTTGGTAGTAGTCTTTTATATGAACATTAGTATTCAAAAATGTTTTCAATTTTTTTGTAATGTGTTGTAATGTAAAGAAAGTAACATATCTGGTTTTGTTATTTTATATCAAGTAATTTAGTGAATAAATATTTTTTTAACTATGGCTAGTTTTTATATGTACAATTGTCCCGATTCTTTCTCATTTAGTTTATCTTCATGTACAAGGAGACGGTGACATTTTGGTGTCAGATAAATTTTGTAATTGTAAGTATGACTAATTTACTATAATTAAGATGTAACTTTCAACATCAATTTTTTAGAAGAGTTCTTTTTATCATTAATTATGAATTTATTGCTAAACCATAACTCTAAAAACTTTCCAATTATGATATTATCATTAAATATATTTTACCTTACTCAAATCAATAATATTATTTAAATTTTATTACTGTGCACCAGCTTTTACTCTTTCCAGACTAATATTGTGTTGGAAATTAAAATTTAAGTCCCTCACCAAGGGTATTTTCATTAATCAAACTGTTTTGACAAAGTTTTTGTCAATAATAGTCTCTGTGATCAAGACTTTTTTCATATTTGACATATGATACTTTCAATTTAAGTTGAAGTGTTATATGCAGGTAAACTAGAATATTAAATATCTTCTGTAATTTCACAAACCATTTTCAGCAGTTATTGAAGACATTTCCGAAGTGATAGTTGATTTTAATTAGAATAAGTACTTACTACAGTGGAATATTAATCTCTTTTACATCTTTTTAGGAAATTTGAAAATTACCTGAAATGATTGAGGCTGTTCATCATCATCATCGTCATCAACTTCTTCTGTGACAGGTGGTGGCTGTTGAGGCTGTTTTTGAGGAGGAGGCTGTTGGGCTTGAGCCTGTGGAAGGGAAAGGCTGGGTTTATCATTATCGTTATCTGGAAATTCCTCATCTAATGACTCATCATAAATCACTTCTTTTGGCGGAGTTGAAGTCGGAGAATCTTTTCTATCTAATATGCCATCTCTGTAACCGATCTGAGGCTCACCGGCAGATTGGCAATGATCCAAGCAACCATGTCTACAAATTTCCACTTTGCATTTTATGTGAACACTTAAAGCATCTGGGAATTTGAAAGCATGGAAGAAGGCATAAGTGATAACGGAGGCTCTTTCATCTGCAATACGTGCTTTCAAGAAGCGTGATATCATTTTCGGCCGCAAAACACAACCGAATTCATCGCTCAACTGTATTATATGGCCTCCACCATCTGAAGCTGCACATGATTTCACCCTCATGTCGAACTCTCCTATAACAAAGTAACACTAATCAGTGTACATTTGGCACGCTTTATAAGAATAATAATATAAAAGATGTTACTATTTATTTACTTTAGTAAAATATAGTAATATTACCTCTATTATCGTTAATAGCTACAACAAGTGTCAGGGTTGATCCTAACGGTACTATTCCTGAAACAGGAGGCGCCCAGGGACCTTTCCCATGCTGAATTTCCATCCAACAGTCAACGTTATCTCCTAGTAACACAAAAATATATAGTTTTATAACAGAAATCGATTACCATGAAAAAAAAATTTAAGAGAATGAAATAATGTTAATGGTGATCAAATAACCTGTTTTTATGAACTGGCCTTACAGAAAACATTAGTGAGAGTAGTGAAAAATGTATGAAAGAAATTAATATGATATAAATATTCCCTCAGCAAGCTTGCTTCTCACCTAATTTTAAATATACTTAAAATTAGAATGTTAGCTTCTGTTAGTATAAAGTGTAAGTATTTTAGAAGATTACCTCGCAATTGAATCAATTAGTATCAACATCCTAGCAGCGTATATTCAATGCTAATGCTCAATAAAGAGTCATAGTAATGTTATATGAAATAAACCTAATTCTTCCAGTTCTAACTTTATATAGCACAATATGGATGATTTAAAGTATTGAATTATATATTTCTCAAAAATCAGGATACATGTATAGTTACCTCTAAAGTCAAGCTGTATTACATCCAGGTCAGCAATCACCATGGGTGGCTTTGACGCTGTCTTCTCATAATCGTTATACCATTCACACCTCAAACGCTTTGCTTCATCCCAAACTTCAAGAAGGTCTTTGTCATATTGTACTACCACCTAAAATGAATAATGTAAAATGATTAATTTAGTTCAATAAAAAAATATCAATAAAGTAGTTTCCACCTAGAAGAACAAATGCTCTTTCAATTAATTACTGACAATATAAAAGTTTGTGTTAAACGCAAACTAATTTTTTTTAAATAATTTTTATTAATTGTTATAATATATATATATTTTTTTTTTGTTTAATGAGGACTTATGGAGGACTTTAATGGTCCCTATAATTACTGTCTTTGTATCATTTTTTTCTATCTTTCATAGTTTAAGTAGAAAACGCATTCAAAGTTCACTACTTTAGTCAACCTCCTTTACGAGGAAACGTAATGTAGCATTAAGTTATTTTATTTAAGAGTTTTTAGTCGTAATAACTTTAAACATTTAAAAACCTTCTGTTTCGACGTTTTTATAGGAATTTTTTTTAATTTTTTACATTTTCCAACCACTGTTAATTATTAAAGAATTTATGTTTTTATATTGTTATATGAATTTATATTTTACCACTTTGATTAAGCTTAGGGAAATTGGGTTAAGAAAAGTGAAATTCATTACTGCATTACAATTTTTATTTTAAATTACAAGTATTTCATCATAAAATGTTTTACATACCTAATTCTTGAATCCTGCTAATTAACAACTTTTTAAAAAATACATCCTCTCTTCCGTAAGCACAATCGAAGTCTCAGTTCAAGATTTCCAACGGCATTTTTGATTAATTCGCTTCTTTCGTTTAAACACAACTGCACTAGATGGCCTCTTAGTTGGTCCCTTGAAACTGGCTGCCTCTTGTAGACTTTTTCTTTTAAATTACCCCAAAGGAAATAGTCATGTGTGCTAAGGTTTGGTGATCGTGCCGGCCAGTCGATTGGTCCCATTCGTCCAATCCATCGTTTAGGAAATGATTCATCAACTGCCTCGCAACCTGTTCAATTCCTGATAATCCTCCGAGGCGTCTGAAAAGAAGATGGCCTCGTGACCTTCTAAGCTGAACTTTTTATTTGAGTACTACCACGGGGTAGTTTCTCTACTTTTCTTTTTATATCAATGTATTCACTCATTATATTTACTTGATGTATTCTGTATACAGTTGTAAATTTCAATAAATGTATTTAAAAAAAAAAAAATCTCTCATACGTCGGCCCTACAACATTGCATTCAAAAAAATAAGGACCGATGATTTTATTCCCCAAAATACCACACCAAACATTTATTGACCAACGATGTTGGTGATCAACTTCTCGATACCAATGAGGATTTCTAACAGCCCAATAGTGATAGTTATATTCAGTTTACTGTTGCTTGTGAAGGTTGATTCATCTGAAAATAAGACGTACTTGAAAAACTCAGGATCGTTTTCTAACATTCTCAAGCTCCATCTGTAGAAATTTACCCGTCTTTGCTTATCTAATTCACTTAGGGACTGGTGAAGTGTCATGTGGTATGGTTGATACCGAGCCATTTTTAAAGTTCGATGGATTGAACTTCTTGGAATACCCGTAATTCTAGAAATTTGCCGTAAACTAACATGTGGGTCTGCACGGATCACCGGTACAACATTGCGTAAATTTCTGCCAAGCAAATTCCTTTTTAATTTTCCTAATATTCCTCTTCTTGCATTTTCAATCAGTTTTAAACTTGTTTTATACGAGGGGTGATACCTGGGAGGATATCTTTCCGCGTACATCTCGCTGAAGCCCTTGCTTTTCTTCGACACTCTCCAAATATTATAATGATGTCAACAATTTCATTTGGGGAAAGTTGATTCATCTTGAGATATTTATTTTAAATTATAGCTAAGCAATGTGGTTGAGCACTAATAAGCTTCTATTCAAAAGAGCAATAGATACTGGGTGAGTTGAAAGTGTTAGTAAACAGAACCAAGACCTACATTTTTTGAAGATTGATATTGACCATTTAATGTGAGAAACCAAAAATTTTTTTTTTATTTCTTCAAACTAGGCCTAAATAACTACAACTTTTACCTGAATCGTTTTTCTGAATTTTGTTTCCTTTAAAAGTTAAAAACGTTTGATCCACTTGAAATGGGACACCCTGTATATATATATATAAACATGTGTGTAAGTAAAATGTAAAACAATTAATAAAAGTTTATAAAAAGCATGATTGTTTATTTTCGTAAAAATATATGTACATAGTGAAAAATGAACGAATACAAAATGCAACACACTGCAAAGAACGAAAATATGTAGGTCCATATGTATATGTATTCACATTTATGTAAAACAAAATCAAATTTATGCTAAGATTTATCAAAATTAATCTGTGGCTTAAAGAACGTTTTATTACTTGTCTGCTTCAATGTTGACTTCCTCTTAATGGCACTAGATCTCTAATTCTTTTTAGTAGCAATAAATTAAAATTACATTTGAAAAAAAATAAAAACAGTTCCGTTAATTGAACGTTCGGTTAACTGACGTTCAGATAATCGACGCTCCACTGTATAAGGAATATAAAAATAAATTATAAAACATAAACATGAAACAACAGAAAATATTTTTGATTTGATTTTGAGGTTTTAATCAGATTGAAAATACTGAGAACAATGTTGTAGCTCAATAATTCGAATATGAAAAAGAAAATATCTATAAAAGCAATCTAAATATGTTTGAAGGTTGAATTTTGTCATTTAAACAGAATATGACAGTTGGTCTCGAAGTTTTAAAAAACATGAAGAAACGTTTACATTTATAAAGTCCAAGGAAATAGAGGATTGTTTTTTAAATTTGCAGTATTTTTAATGTCTAAAAATTGAAAATTTTAGTTTAGAAATGATTCATTTTTGAATGTTCAATATTATATACTGATAAATTCAAGTAATTGCGGAAAGATTTGGAAAAGATTGAAGATAATCATCTTCATCATGTGCTCAGACAAATGGTAATAAGCATTCTTATATTTTTTTCTAATCATATTTTTGGTTTAATTTCAACTGAAAAAAATTCAAAATACTTTTTATACTGAATGTACTTTAAAATGTTTTGGGGCGAATGAAAAATACCTCGAAATTCCCGCCCGACTTGGAAACATGATGGACCCCAGATTCCAAGATTTGAACATATTCTAATGAGTACGCTTAAGTTCAAAATGGACGTTTGCTTAATAATTATATTCACGCTCTAAAAATTTAATTTTATTCTATTTGTTAAATGCCTTTAAAAGTTCAGGTTTTAATTTTTTTCGAAAGGTGTGGGCACAGAAAAGTTGTGCCTTAGAGCTAAAACATTTAGAACATTAGTGGGAATATTGGTATATGAAATATTGGGTATCCTTTTTTCATTTTATTTTGAGTTGATTAGAGGTGAGTGACTTTAGGTAAAGGTCGTTGAATTTGGAAATGAGATGTTTTTTTTTCTTGACCTGGTTGTGTTGAAAATAGATGAAATCTGGGTGGAGAGATTATTCATGTGACCCTGGATTATTTCGGTAATTAAAAATTAGATGAGGGAAGAAATATTATTATTTAAAACAGTGGTTCCCAACCTTTTTTCTACCACGCCCCTTGTTCAAATGAAGACCTCCCACGTTTTCCTTGCATAAAATTTGAATGGGCATATGAAAAAAACAACAAAAAATATTACCTTGAAAACAAAAGTAATCAAAACAAAGTTAGATTTTTTAAAAATTGTCTTAGTCTTCACGCCCCCCTAGCTTGGGAACCACTGATTTAAACCGAGAATACGTTGTTTGACTTACGTATTTTTATATTAAGCATGGATTTTTAAAATTACTTTACTTTTTTACTTACTTTTGCAGGTTTTTTAAAATTATAATGAATAATTTAATAATGTAGCATTTAGGAGAAATTTGGAAAAAGAGAATTGGATCGGCATTTTAGATTTTTTTTTTTAGCTTTAGGGCATGACTTTTCTACACCCACACCTTTCATTAAATGTTTTTATTTTCACATAAAATTACTATATCCATTCCCTTAACTGCAGAGATTTTTTTTGTTCTTTAATTGGGTTATAATCCGAAATTTAAAAATGAAGCGAACCTATCTAGTTTTGCCTAAACGGTATTCGAAAATAAATAAAAAATCGTCTTCATGATTTTTGTACTTCACGGCAGTGCACTTTGATACCGTCGCGACCTGTTTGACTACTACCTCAACATGGTACTTGAGAAAAAAGTGACTTCCTACAGACTGCTAAGCCTGACGAGACATCTCCTCTCAGCAGTTGACTTGCTGATCATTATAATTAAATATTCATTTTGACAATTTTCTGAAAGTTTTTTAAATTAGATAAAAGGTGGTTAGGGTTTCGTGAAAGAGGCTTTTGGAGGGGGATTGCCAAATTAAAAATAAAAGGATGGAAAAGAAAAGAGAAGAAGACGAAAGAATGTAGTAGCAATGTACAAAATGTAAGAATTTTTGTTGTAACCGGTTCTCGGATGGGGAACAGTTAAATTGCTCGAATCGCGGGGGCAATTTTTGCTTTCCTACCCCCCCCCCCCCCCCCCCCCCCCCGAGTGGGCCAACTGGTCCATTCTTGCTACGGTTAGCAAATATTATTCAAATCATCAACGCCCCTCATTACAAAGCCTTCATCGGTCAAGCTTTGGCGTTTAGTTTTAAGCACCTGTTTAGTCTGTTAGCCTGACCTGAGATATGAATCCAAAATATCTGTTTCTAAACGAAAGAATAGCGCTTCAAGAGAGATAAAACATATAAAGAAGGTAATAATAATCGCGAAGAAAGAAAACTATTAATATTTAAATACAAACAAATTTTATAAAAACAACAGCCTGGAGCTGTTCCGAGTTACAATAGTTTAAACTCGAAAATCTTGTATGCTGTTAGTCCTGATATGTTTTCGTCTTGAGATTTTAGTGAGAGATGCAGATTTCAAGCTTATTCTTGAAAAAATTGCCATTCAAAAAACGCAATCTTAGCAATAAAAGTTCATTATAAAGCCTTCCCCTGCCAGCCTTTAGCATTTAGTACTAGGCACCTGCTTATTTTGTTCGTCTCTTCAAATTCTTTTAATTCGTCGTCAATTTCGCAATATCGACGTAAATATTCTTCACTATGTCGAAAATCGTTTCGATAACGAATCCAACATATCTGTTTCTAAACGAAAGGATAGCGCTTCAAGAGAGGGAAGTATAAAACAAAATAATAAATTTTTTATTGGTAGTTATGGCAATTCTATTATATTGTACAAACATTCTAACATTTCCATATTTGCTAAAGTTAGCAAATATGATTCAAATCATCAACCCCTGTCAATACAAAGCCTTCCCGGTCAGGCTTAGGCATTTAGTTTTAAGCACCTGTTTAGTTTCTTTGTCTCTTGTAATTTCGTTAATTCGTAGTCGATTCCGAAATATTAGAGTAAATATTCTTCCATTTGTCAAAAATCGTTTCGACAATGAATCCAGCATTGGGTTTCCTAGCAAAAAAATAGGGTTTCAAGTGAGGGAAGCATAAAAAAATAAATACAAATTTTGTATTGGTTTAACTAGCGATTCAATTATATTGTGCTAATCTAATAATTGAAGCATCTCATGCAAAACCAATTTAAGTCCAGTTTTTGAAATTTCACATGAGGATTATCTGCACTAATGACTAGCAGGGGTTTAGCATAACAGAATTTTTTTCGGCTTTTAAAACAAATATTGCTGAAACATGGAGAGACGACTTTAGCGCACAAAATAGAAATAAAAAAATGGATTCAACGGAGTTTGCCATAGTAAGTCTCAATTTATCTATTTCTATTCAATAATTCTTAATTGTTTTTATTTTTTTAGATGAGTGGACACTCCTTGCTCAGGTTATTTTGGGGTTATTTAGGTTTTTTACTTTTATTTATTTGTTCGTATTTATTATATATTATCTCCGATTTACTCATGACCAATATTAAAATATGAACATGTTATAGTTAATATTTTTTTTTTTTTTATCTACCTCCCTGGTGCTGTTAGGCGTTGAGTAGCCTCAGTCCATCTTTTATAAGTTTCTCTGTCCAGAGCCATTCTTCGGAGTTGATCCATCGGGTAGCCGCGTTCCTTTCCTAGCCCCTCTATATATTCACAGTAGGTAAGTCTTGGCATACCTACAGGGCGGTTTAGAGGTATATTGGGGAGGTAAGAAGTGTCCCTGAGTCATGAAACTCATGGCAGAACGGTTTTAACGACTAGTACACAAAGCGCCCTTAACTGGACAAGCAATAGTTAATATTAAACTCGAAATACTTTCATATTCGAACAGGGAGCTATTACGTGTTAAAATAGTTTAGTTCGAATGATAAGTTTTCGTCCTGAGACTTTGGTATGAGATACTACAGACTTCAAGTTTATTCTTGGAAAAATTCCCATCCAACTGATAAAGCAATCTTAAAAATAAAAGAACATGTACAGTTTCATAAGTCTTGAAAAAGAGAGAAATACCTTATTAAAAACAGTGCTGCTCGTTATACGTAATAATACATTATGTGTATATTGCATAGCTTACTTAGCGATCAATCACAATTAAATATATATCCTTTTTTTAGTATAAAAAAAAATAGTCAAAAAGAATGTCACACAGATGTGCACATTCAGGCGTGTGTTTCATTGCTTGCGAGAGATGATTGCTCAGTTTTTTCTCAAATAATTATATGAGATGAGGAATGAAAATTTCTTTCGATCATTGCTAGAAGTTTTTGCATGTCGGTAAAAAAAAAAAATCATACTTTATATTGAACAGATCAGAATGTATTAGTAATTAACGGAAAAAATATTATTTAGGAGAAGTATATAGGGTGTCTTCCTGAACTTGTTTAATCCAGAAGATTCTTAGTTGGCCTCTTAATCTTCAGGAGACTAGTACAGGGTCATTATTGGTATTCTCCTATTTTCCACCCTCAGTAGGTATCCTAACCACTCTAGCCACCACACTTCTGACAAGATACGGTCTCACCAAAGAAGTTACTCTTTACAGGAATACTTGGGAAAAAGTATTGTCAAATTTGGCTGGAGAAAACTCTCAATAGTAAAATAAATGGTACTTGTGCGTTAACGCCACCGCAGTTATTTTCTCCGTTATAATTCTAACACCTTATTTCTTCTATGTTCATTCTTGTTTGCTGAGTTTTGTTTGATGCTTGTTTATTGTTTGTTTGCTGATTTGTTATAGACTCATTGTTGTTATTATTTTATTTATTTATTTAATAATTATTAGATTTGTTGTTATTATTTCCCTAATTTTTGTGCTACGAAAATGAGTCTTTGGGATTTGAAAAAAAACCAGAAGAATAAGCAATTGTATTTTTCCAGGAGCGAAATATTTTACCAATGTTCAATCAAAATCCGATTAACCAATTTCTTTTTTTTATAAATTATTTGGATTTTTCATTATTTTCATATTTAATTTTTTTGATTTTTCATTTTTTCATTATTTTGATTGTTCGTGATATATTCCATTGTTTATTTCTATATTATATATTATTTTAATTGCTCATGATACATTCCATTTGTAAATAAATTATTTTGATTTGTGATTGTTGATGATTATTTAAAAAATTTAAAATTCTAACCCCAATAAATAGATTTAAAAATATGCAAGATAAAGGTTTTAGAAATATAACGGTTACAAAATGTAACCGCTCGCGTATAATAACTGCGGTGGCGTTAACACACAAGTACCAAATAAATATATATAGTGTTCCCAAGAGGAAGCGTCAGTAACTAAGAAAGGAACAATCGATCAAAGATTTAAATCAGCACTAAGGGTTGCACATTTATATATTATTCAGTTTTTGAGATTAGATTTCAAATGATTTTCTAGGAAAATCTCATTTTTATTCGATAAAACTCCAGGTTCTATACTGAAACACCGTTTGGTACTTCTTACTCAAAATCACAAGAAACACACAACTTACATATACATATGCCATTTTAATCCAAATTACAGAGTAATATGGATTCTAACCTAATACATGTTACTCCCTTGCCGAATATTTACCGAATAGTTACAACCTTGACTGTCCCTTTCCATGTGTTTCTCGCTTTGGCTAGTGGAGTTCATCCCTCAACTCTTCTTTCGAATGTTATTTTTGGGCATTATTCTCTCCTACATTTTTCCACAACCGTATCTGTTTTCGTCGGTTATATTGAAGCCGATTTTGACCGTGATAAATTCCTTTGTAGTTATTCGGACATTGGCCTTAACTTTTCTCGTCTATCCTCCCCAGGTACATTATTAACATCGCTCGGATTTCGCTAACTTGTATTGAGGGCACAGCCCAGAACTCACCGGAAAGGTTCAGCAAGGGAATAAACTTCGTAATATATGCTCTTTTAGTTACATCATTCTCCCCACAAACTGACCTAGAGTGAAGGGTCGGCTAAATTTATTCTTTTTCGAATTTACCATCTTTACAACCTTCTGGACGGCTATTTGACTTTCTGGAAAACCACTACGACATTCCTGATAGATGTAAATGGGGTAGAATCATTACTCCTACGCTGAACTCACAACCTTTGGGTTAGTAAATGTGTGTATTTATTACACTTGTGTATGCGAGTTAAGTCGCCCGGTTTAGCCGTGATAACATTCAACAACCAACTTATAGAAACTGGGTGAGTACCAGGAGGTTTTCCATATCTAATACATACATATAAACATATGTTCAAATATGTACTAATATACACATGTCCAAATAAGTAACAAATAGCACAGACTAATGTTTTGGGTTCCAAAAATGTATAAAAAAATGATAATTGAGTTTTAGTATTATAAAATTTTGATTACCACTCAAAATTAAATCATAAACGTGTTTAATTAAAATCAGGACAATTAATCAGAAAATACAATTGGTGGACGTCAGATAAGACGTCTTAAATTTTTTAACATTTCCTCTCGTCACGATGAGACGTGTTCACGACTCGGTATTAGACATCAACCTGTGAGGCCGGCTAATAGAATACATGGCATCCTCTGATCCGTCGCGCCATGTTCCTCACATCCGTTCTCATCTCGATGCAGCTCCTAAAAGAAGGACCGGCTAAGATGTTATGGTCAGTATATTAGTCAATGTCAGCGCGAATGCAGCCACGCATCCTATGAGGATTTAAGTTTCGAATGCGCGACGAATAGAAACTTAATTAAGAATAAAAGACCGACTCATTCCAACTATTAATTGTCTATCATTCAATGCGTCCGATTATAATTTTTTGTGTCTGTAGAGGATGTATGCTAACATCAGTTTTGAGACACCTCTCTATCTTATCCCTATACGAGGCAGCCGCTGTTTTTATAGACTTCTTAATTTAAAGCCAAAACTTCATATGTGTTGTAATAATAGACCGTAGCTGAAATCAGCTTTTCGACAATTATTAGCAATATTTTTCCCTCATCCCCTGGATAAACTAAGTATAAAGGAGACTGTCCATATTTTTTCAATCTGCATGCATCTTGGTGGCTCAGTGCGTAGAGTGCTAAGTTGCTACGCAGAAGGTTCCGGGTTGAAATCCGGCTGTGGCAGATAAGTTATTTAACCATTTAGCTAAAGGTGAACCTTGCGGAATCAAAAGACCCTCATGGGGCTCCCCCAGCCTCTTCAAAGTGGATAATCTTATTGGAGAAAAACCTGGTGGTTAAGCGTGATTTCAGAAAATCACCTCCCTGCACAACTGTCGTAGAAATAGTGCAGTCCCACCGTAAACTGAACCCAAGACCCTCACAGGTTGTAGTGGTACAGTAAAAAAAAAGCCTCTTGGTGCAAATACATTCTATTTCAGAGGATGAAGAGTATTAGTCAAGGATCCATGGTCCATTTTCGCACTTGATTACTATTAAGCTGAATCTTCGTGAATAGCTAGGTTTCGATAAGACGCCCTACAATTTCCTGTGCGAAAATTCTCTATTGTGGTAGCTGACAGAGGTAGCAAGGTTAAATATGTCGATTTGATGATTCTCAAAAATTTATTACTAACTGGGTTTTTTTTTGTTAAATCTCAAGATAATTATCTAAATTATTTGAAAAAATATTTGTCCTACAAAATGTACGGTTTGATCAAAGAGTCCCCTCCTTCCAACATGTATAGATAACGATGTCATCAAAAATGATTACTAACTAGCTGATTTTTTGTTTTTTAATTTATATGGGAAGGAGGGGACTCTTTGATCAAACCATACATTTTGTAGGACAAATATTTTTTCAAATAACTTAGATAATTATCTTGAGATTTAACGAAAAAAAACCCAGTTAGTAATAAATTTTTGAGAATCAACAAATCGACAATTTTCGCACAGGAAATTGTTGGGCGTCTTATCGAAACGAAGCTATTCACGAAGATTCAGCTTGATAATAATCAAGTGCAAAAATGGACCATGGATCCTGGACTATATATAAGACTTGTGGTTGACTTTTGTTGAATTGACAGTTATACCATTTGTTTAAAATTGATTATTTATTTTTAATTCCACTTATACTCGTATATATTTTTTTATTTTATTTTTAAATACGTTACTAATTTATTTACTCAGTTTTTTTTTTACTCTACATTTTTTTGTGATTTAATTCTTTACTTTCTTTTTCATATATTATTTGATAAAAATGATTGATTACTAAATATTAAAACTTTTAAAAAAAACTGTACTAGTACAACCAATGAAGAATGCTGGGGTACGGTGCCAGGTAAGGACTGTACATTTTCTAAATCTCCTCGTGCAATGAAATTATTTGGTGAGATCTCGCACCATCAGGTTTTCCCGCAAGTTAAAGGTGCCCAATGAAGAGACTGCAATTCCCAGGAGAGTCTTCAGATACCTTAAGGTCGAACCAATGCCGACATCAGATTAAATAAATATGCTTCTACAGCCGGTCTCAAACCCAGGATCTTTGAATTAGTAAAGAGTGCCCATGCACACTGAGGTGTCCCACTCTAGTGGTGACCAAATTTAATTGGATAATAAGTAGCATAAGTTAGTTTCTTTTATTTTTTTTAGCAACACAAAAAATTGTAGAAATTACGAGTATATTATAAAATGGATAAAAATATCACAGACTAATTTTTAGTTTCTTAACTACTTTCTTTTCACTTAGAGTTTTTGAGAGTTCCCTTTTATTGTGTTTCTGTTTTTAATAAATATAAGTACCGTCTTGTTAGGTTAAAACTAATTCTGATATGTACTTATTTCTATTATGTTCTGTATGTTATATAATATAACTAATATACTATATTAACCCTGGAATACTAAACCTTCGTCGGTTCGACTACCTGTGCCAAAAAAAAAATGGTATAACCTTTGCGGGTGAGGTTAGGAGGTATGGTTATAGCAGTGCTTTCCCCATCTCAGTGTCCTTTGAACCAAGTAGGAGCGAGGACCGCAGAACTCTTAGGATTTTAACCAGCTAAGTCTAAATAAAACTTACATCGTCTGTTCAACGAAGCTTTAGTATTACAAGTAAAAATGTGTTCGTCATTTCGACTAACGTTTAGTAACAATGCATCTGTACGAAGGTTTAGCAATACAAGTTAAATGATTATTGTTAATTAACTTTTTCACAATTAGTACACAAATTTTATCTATTATTTTAATTCCAATTTAAAATCATTTTTCTAAATAACTAATCTAATTTATTTTAGCAATCTGGTAATAGAACTTCAATTTTTTAATAATTTTTTTTTACTAGCTAACTGATCTATACTTTATAGCTTGAAATAAATACAAATTTTAAACACATTATTGTTTTGTTTTTTCTAAGCTATTTGTAAAACCAATACAGTTAAAATCATACAAAACGATCGTATTTTTTTATTTACTAAATTTTTGAAAGTTTTGCTATACCTTTCATTCTGCTAGCATACATTCTTTCAATTGCGTAATGGGTATCCACTCCCAATGCCCAAAGAAACAAAAGATTTTACTAAACATAGACCATAGGGTATTGAAAATTCTCCTGTAATGATTTTTATTTATTGGTTTTAGGATGGACAAGAAAAAACAGATTTACTCCACCCCAGAAGAGGGTTTGAAGGTGATGCGGGAAATGGAGGAAAGAATCGTCTCAGGAGAGTTTGATTTTGAAAGTGATTTGGAAATCGACCAATTGTCATCTTATTCCGATAATTCCGTTCAAATAAATCCGTCAAAGGACAAACCAGAACATATTTTAAACTACACCACGACAAAAAGAGGAGTGGATTCCTTCGACGAGCTATGCCATCTGACAAATATTATGAGGAAAACGAAAAGGTGGTCACTGTACTTTTTCTTCAACAGGATGAACATAGCCGCTATAAATTCATATATCATATACTGCCATATTTTTTTTAAAAATAAGCGGGAAGGAAAGCCATTGACGAGGATTGATTACATGCGTGAATTGTTAGACAAACTGACTTATGGTTGGTTGATAAAAAGAATGGATCTGCCTGGACAATACCGAAGTGTTAAGGGTAGGATTGACGCAGCAGTTGGACCAACAACTTCAGTTCCTCGGGTAGATATAGCACCTGCAGCGAAAACACAAGAGACAAAACGACGTTTATGCACCAAATCCGACTACTAACTGCGAAGAATGACAAAAACGTCTTGTAGGAGTTGTTCCTCAGCGATTTGCGGCGAACTTCAAGTGATATTGTGCAAAAATTGTTTCGAAGAAAGGTAGTAAATGTGCATTGAAAAAGATATTAACTTTTATATAATTTTTATGTTCTCTAAGCCATTTTTATTTGAATTTTTTATGTAACAGTCTGTGTAAGCATTTATTTATATATTTGCTTTCATAATATTCGGCACAAAATGTGCATGCTTTTAATATTCCATCAATAAAAATGTTAAATTGATAACTATTTGTTCTTCTTGTTTCCTTTACAACGCTCTTAATTGGTAGTGTTAGTCACAATGACAAAGGTTTAGTAATAAGGTACCTAAATTGAGGTTTAGTACCCCAGGGTTAATACATATGCCTGGGGTGAAGATGCTTTTGTCAGGTTCTGCAAGGACCTGTAAGGTTTTGAAGGGGCAACAAACTAAACATCTTTCCACTTTTATAAACGCAGTGACACTTGGGAGCACAAGAAGAAGAAGAAGGAGGCCTAATGTTGTTTCTATCATATCTTGGGAAAGGCATTACATCTACAAACCGTCGGGCAATCACTAGGTACAATTAATGTAAATAACGATTCGTCAGGTCAGTGGGTAACATTTACGGTTTTTTAAAGAGACTTATGGCTTGTTATGGAATCTTTCAGTAACTATGTAAAATAGACAATGACCAATATACCGTATTTTCGTAGAACTGCCCGTTGAGGTCGGGCTTGGTCCCGCAACGTGCGTAGGCTATCCTGAAGGAGAAGAAGGTCTTGCCGGTGGACGGAGGGACGTAGACGCAGCGAGGGTCCGCGTACTGGCCCTTCGAGGACACTATCCCTTCGAAGGGCTGGGTGAAGCTGAGGTGGACGTCCATGTGGTCCTTGCCGCACATCACCTCCAAGGACTGGATGGCCGGCATCCCCTCAGGTCTCTCCAGCGGCCAGATCTCCCCGCACGATACGCTCCTCTGTGAACAGATATATCAATGATAAACAACTTTTACATAGCTATACACTTAGGAACAGTATTAGGATAAATAACACATTGTATATTATAGTACTTCAGTCAATGATTTATCGCCATGTGTCACACTGACTGATCTTATCAGTTTGATACAATGTCAAGCAATCCTACGAAAATCTAATCTTGATAATTCATTTCTAATTCTTATACGCCTAAAAATGCAAAAAAACTTATTTAATATTAAATATAAGATCCTAATACAAATAAAAATAATAATCATACAATAAACCGGCAAAGTATACAAATATTTATACACAAATATATTTGAAAATGGTTTAAGTCCATTCATTCATATCGCGATATCTAAAGGTTTCCATTTGAATTACTTTTAAAATATGGGCAAACGAGCAAATGTTATTATCAATTACCAAAGAGTGACGTTTTAAACACTATACACCTTTTAAATTTTATTATGTAATAACAATTTTAAAGAATACAATTTTTTTTAAAGATCCAAATGGACTTATATCACTTTCAAATATTAACAAAAAAAATATAAAAGGTTGCTGTTATGATAATAAATTACTAATAAAATATTAGGTAAAAATGTAATTTTATTTATTCGCATAATTAATTGAAGGAAATATTCATTTCAATTGATTAGCAGAGAACTGAATGGGGCATTCCATCATTTTGAATGGGATATTCCAACATGTTAAACTGCAGAAATTTCGTTTTTAAGTATGTTTAGTAATTTTGTCGTTCAGGACTCCAAAATTTCAAAACTCGAATTTTGGCTAGTTTAGTCAAGCAATTTTGTCTAACACGACACTTTGATGTCTTATTTCTTATGGTTTAAGTCCGGTTCTGAACTTGATGTTGCAGGGGCACTGCTTTACTAAACAATCCTGAGCGCCCTATTTTGATCCAATCAAATTTGTTGAAGATTTCCCACCAGAGTAAGCTCTATTACACTTGAGTATTATTATACATTTTATATTATACAAATATTGCTTTAATAACCTATACATTGGAAAGAAAGATGTTAAGGAAAATTCTTTGTAAAATTAAAGACCACGGTGAATACAGACGATGGCATAACAGTGAGCTGTACACTCAGTTTCCAAAAATCAGGGATGTTATGAGAAAACGGGGGATTACGTTTTATGACCACTTGTTAAGAATGAAACCCATTGACGAACTGGATTTAAACCTATTTTAAAATGAAGAAAACCAAACCTGCCCAAAAGAGATAGAAAAAGATTTACAAGATATGAAGATTACTTGCGAGGATGAAATACAAAGTAACTGTCTCAGGATGAAACTGAATACCCACGTGGGTTTTCAAGAAAAACCAAAGCTGAACATGGGAAAGAAATTGACGGAAGATGGAATGGATCAGCACCAGCGACGAATTACTGGGCAAATATCAAGAAGAAATAAGAAAAATACGGTTTTAATAAAGTGGCGCTTAGTAGGCTAATACGGAAAAAATCTATGCTGATACATTGGTATAGGCATATAATTTCTCATATTATAATATATCATTCATTAACGATAACTATAGTGATTAAAAAGTAACTTGTAATTTAATTTAATTTTAGTAAATCATTAACAGCAGTTGCTTTTTAACCAGTAAAAGCAAAAAAGATCCAAATATTTAATTCTATTATAAAATATAAGATAAATATAAAATTAAGACAAGATTCTCGTCTGATTAGGCTGTCAGATCTCAGATTAGATTGTCTATAAATTATTCCATCAATCTTATGTTTGTCCCAGTTTAAAATATTAAAAAATGTAATACTCACAATAATACCCTTCTGAGGAATGAATTAAACGATTTGCGCAAGCCAGTTTTCAACATCATCAATAATTTATAACAGATTAGTAATTCGCGAATTATTCAAAGTGACAATGAATAAATTAATTGAGGAATCGAGTAACATCCGTGACTAGTTATGATGGATAAATTTAAGCCTTTCGCATTGTTCGGTAATTGAACTTGTAGGGTTTAATATTCCGGAGGGGATATTGAATGAATAAACCTATCAATCCAAATGAGGGATGAAATTCTAAGTGACTGGAACCAGGCGGAATGGGGGGCTTCAACCCACCTGCCGCGATCTGGGTCAGCCGAGGAATGCGAAATTTACATAGGCCTCCTCTGGCCCCATCCCATTTAGTGTACGCACTGCCGGCCTCCTCCTATCCAGCACTTATTGCGTTTTAGCATCCAATAACAGTTTATTCCCATTAAACTTACCAGATACCTAGCTGGGGATACGCTGCGAAGAGATTGGTGGCTTTCGGATTCGCTAGGCCTTATTATAATTATATATAAAATGTATAAATTGAAATTAGGTTGGAGATATCCAAACTTATAATTACAATACAGCTACTGCAATGCTATTCCTTTACTTCTAATACTTTCTAGTGAAGCGATCAAAGTATAGCCAAGAGAAAAATCTTAAGATATATTTTTTTCATTATTTATTGAAATTTACAACTTTATTATAACAAGACGACAAGTAGATATAATGAATGATACATAATTGCATGAAATAAAGGTAAGAAGAGAAACTACCCAGTGGTAGTACTCAATAACAAATTCAATATAGAAGGGCAAGTGGTCATCTTCTTTTCAAATGCCTCGGATGATTGGGAATTGTAGAGGTGGCTAAGTTTGAAAATGGTGGGGTTAATGCTTTTTCATGAAAGGACTGATATCGGGCTTGGGCCAAATCAGGTACAAATAGGACCTTGAGGTCATTATTGCTGACTTTATTCGATGGCTTCGATACGATGGCTTAGTGGAACCCCAAAGGTGAATTCTACCCTAAGTCCAAATAGGTGTTATAATAGTCATTTGTCATTTGTAATAGTCATATGTTAAGTCTTTTTTAATTAACTGGGTGCTTAGTCTGTTTTCTAGTAAGTGTTGAAGTAGCCTAAAACAGCGAGTCCTAAAATTTAAAATTCTTTTTAGTAGAATTTTTAATTTACAATTTATAATCAGAAGATTACCTATCAGTAAAATAAAATTACATAAGAGGCATGAAGAAGAACAGTTCCTCAGTATCAGCGGCTCCTCTCTCGTAGCTATATTAAATTTCTTATGATTACAGATCTCTCATCTAAGTTTTTTTTAGCCTTTCTCTTCTGTCCTCAGGCATGAGAGTAATATCCATTTGTTCTACCAATGGGGTTGAGTGTCGGAGTAGGTCTTTTTAAAGCGTTTGTGGTATGTTCAACTGTTTTTGTCATGAGTGTTTTAATCCTGATATAAATGTGACTATTAAATAAGATCTCGTGTCAATTGTTCTCTAGCGCGTTTGATTTATCTTTAATTTATCCACAGCTTAGTGAGAGAAATTTTTTTTCAGCAACTTGTGACCAGGTTGTGGGGTTTTCGGTAAAAGGTCCAAATTGATTAAATAGAAAGAAGTCCAAAAAAAGGGTTGTATTAATTTTCGTTACATCAAACGGTAACACCAACGACATAACCATAACATAACATAAAATCAACTAAAAATCATAGATTAATAATTAATAAAAACACAGATTATATACAAATTTATTTACAAATATTAATAGGATGCTTACCGCTGAGCCGCAAAGAAACGATAAGAAAAAAAGTAAAATTTGGCAATTACCTGGCCATATAAACCACTGATATACATCCGTACTCTACGACAGTCCACAGTAGAGTGAGGTCAGATAGATAGAGACACCTGACGGACGAATTCAGCGACAAAAAAAAAAAAAAAGAAACTCGATACAAACTTATCAGTTCAAATTTAATCCCGTTAATGAAGTTTTTAATTTTATTTTTTTATTCACTCCTTATCAAAGAGTTTCCCACTTAATAATAGACCACGAATAATTAGGAATAACGGACTCAGAGAATTGATGATTCCGATCGGGCGGGTGATATGTTACCAGATCGTGGGTATTCTTTGTATTTTTTTTCCTTTTTACTCTCGAATCTAAACAGATTATCCGTGAAATGGTTTAGTTGCATGTGTGTGATTCTCGTAGCGATGAAAGTCACGAAAACTGTTAGAGGGTCATAGTTCACTACGTGCTCCGAAGCCGGGCTTAAATCACTTAGCAACCTCCTTATGCCACTCCCTCAACAGAGAGCGGGATTTTTAATTTAAAAAGTCTTGTAAAACAATTAAACTCGCATACAAAGATCATCTTGAACAAATTAAAAAAGTATTGATGGGCCTTAGATAGCGATTAATAACAGCGCGTTAACCCAATATTATGATCACACCGTGCTATATGTTCTGTATCTGATGAGACGTGTCTTATTTTCATCTCGATTTATACATTAATAATGAAGAAGAGTAGTTTAGTGGGTAAGTCTCTGGACTTTCAGATTCGATACAGGCTGTAGTAGAAATTTTTTGTTGTTTTATATATATTTTTGATCTTATTAATTTTCGTCTAAGCCAGTGGTACTCAACCTGGGAGGCGTGAGTACAAGTCAGAGGGGGGGGGGGCGCGAGACCAGTTGAAAATGAAAAATTCTCGCTTGATTTAATTTATTTTTCTCTTACCAGTACTTCTTTATCTAAATTTAAACTTATAATATTTTATCTTGTTACGGTAAACCTAAATCTTTTGTTTTCAATGTAATACTTATTGTTTTTTCATATGTCCATACCAGTTATTGTGCAAGAGGAGCATGGAAGGAATTTATTTGAACAGGGCGGGGTGGGTGCAAAAAAAGTCGGGAACCACTACTCTAAGCGTGAAAAATAATATTAAAATTTTCAGTTCAGTAAATATATAGTCCCTGCCATTTCCTACTATCGAATGTGAAAATCGGTACTTTTGAGGAGAATTAAAAAAACGCAGTTTCAAGGTTCAATAAAAATTAGTACCTATAGTCAAACCAATGATATTCGTTTTACATTGTTTTTGTGACCGATAGATGCCCATATATGAATTTTATATCGATTATCAATCCAAAAGCAACTGCTATAAGTCGAAAACGAAAACTTTTTCACATTCGATACTTTGCGATGGCAGGGACGATATGAAGACAAAAATATTTCAGAAGAAAATTCAAAATCAAGTTTTCTATCAAAATGTAATACATCCGCTTTTGGAGTATTTAGAGTTATCTAAGTTTTTCGAAAATGGATATATTAAACTTTGATACACCTTCAAATGAGGCGTTCAGGATTGAAAAATTAACCTTCAAATTTCAAAAATTGATTATTTCACATTTATGCTAGGTTAGTCAAGCAATTTTAGGCCCCAAAAACTTCAGGTTCCGACACAATAATGAGAAATAAGTAGGTAAATTAGCGAAAAATGTGTTAAAAGTCGACTTTTGAAGTCGAAGACTTTGATGACTTGGACTAATTTTGTCGTACACTCTCCAGTTTTTTTTAATGTTGGTGTAAGGCGTGCTGTATACGCTCTAAATATGAGACTTTATATTTTTTACATTTTGTCTAATAAAGCTGGAAAAGTGGATAAGGTAATTGTTTACATATATTTGAAAGACTTAAGATTCTCCCAATTAAATTCTTATTATTAATATTTGCCTTTTTTGCAGTATGCTCTCTCTGCGGAAAATTTACGTATCCACTGTGTATATTTATGTGAAAATAACGCTTTGACCTCCTAGTAAAGACTCAATTATTTCCAAGTAGCAAAATGTCACAGAGGTAAACAAAAAATGTTGTTTAAAAGGGGATTAATATGCGTTTACATTTATAAAATTCATTAGTCCAACAACAATAAAGAGTTCTATTTCAACAGGGGTAATTTAAAGAAAATTTAAAATCCTGCATTATCTTCAGGACAAACCAATAGTTCCAAAAGCTATAGACCGACGGAATCTAATTGTGCTAGAAAGACTCATATGCACCCATCTGGCATAGCTCAGTAACAAGAAAAAGTTTACGGGAAAGTGTTATTTCGGAAATGGGGTCTCCATTCTCACGGTGCTAAGTGAAGTGTTTAGCCAAAAATGCGGTGATTTAGCAAGCTAATTCCTCCTAAGAGGAATAGCTCGTTAATTGGCTGCAGCTAGCTGTGGGCCCACTTAGCTTTAGACAATGAGCCAAGGCCTGGTCAGCTAATTCGAAATTAGCCTACTAAGGTAGGTCATTGCTGGGCTTCAATAATGCCTTTTTGGTGACTTATTACTATGTTTGAATTATATGTTCTAATTATTAAATATAAAAATAAATCGATAAAAATATTTCAATAAAAGTAATTCAATTAGCGTGACTTTATGGTGCTATGGCTAATCAGACAATGCTACAATGGGGCTGTTAAATTTTGCTTATCTAGGATTAATTATGAAAGGGATCTTTAACGAGTACCTGAAATCGCACAGGCTCAGGACCCTCATTTTACGTCCATTTCGGAGGACGCCATAACCAAGGATTTTTTACTCCTTTTAAAAAATCCTTAGCCCGCCGTGAGGGTGGATTATTTATTTATTTATTTACTTAATATCATAAGAATAATGATATGATGGTAAAATATTATAGAATATAACACCATCTTCAGATAAATTTAGAAGAACTAAAAAAATTGTTTTAAAATAAAATAACAACATAGCGTTCCAATGGCAATGCTATAGTACATACGAGGCGTTCAGGACCGTTCAAAAGCGGGTAACTCTGAAATTTCAAAAATTGACTTTTTAAAGTTTTTCGATAATTAATTCAAGCAACTTTTTCTAACAAGACACTTTGCCCTCTTAATACTCATGGTTTTAGCCCGGTTCTAAATCGGTTTTAGCCCCTGAACCTGCAATATCGGAAGTGTAAAGCATTGCTTGAATAAACTCGTGAAAACAGTAATGAAGTAATGATATATGAAACCTGTACCAATTTATAATTTAAGGATTAATACATCTTGGGTTCAGTACTTGGTAGAAACTGTAGGACAACAATTGTACAGAGAGGTATTTGATCGAGATCGGGCTTAATAGCAAGGTTCCCCCCTGCCAAATTATAGAGGCTGGGTGATCCGGAGGAGGGTCTGCATGTCTCACAGCGTGCATGGCTGTGGACAGATTAAATAAATTAGCTGGATTCGAACGCTAGACCTTCAGCACACCAGCTCAGCGCTCGAAACCCACTCCCACTCCCCGAAGGAATTGTATACCATGAAATAATCGATATAATACAATTAATAGAAAATATCATTAAATAGAATAATAATTAATTTTAAAATTTAATTGCAGCATAATCATAACAATAAAGCTATTTATCATTAAAACCAATCATCATTAGCATGCCGAAGATTTTTTTTTACTTGTGTATTTTTTTCTTATAACAAATAATACCATGTTTCCCCCAGGTTTCTACCAAAGGCAATCACAATAATTAGTCATCTCCATTGAAGAAGAGATACTAACCACGGATAGCAGCCGGAAGACTGAATGGAGTGGGGAAGGAAATAAGACGCAAGAGTGGATGAGGAAGGGTGGACAGGTTAGCATTCAGTTAGGAGAAGATGTGGAGGCTGCTATTACTGCACAAACCTTTCATTAGAGCCACCACCGTGTCAATACAGTCCATCATTGGTTCATCCTTTCATCCTACGGCTTTTCTGCATAAGATGTCTGACAGCTCGAATCTGTCTGTATTTGATATAGGAAATGACTTACTTATATTATCTGTGTGTGTGTGCATATACATATATATATACATATACATATATATATACATATACATACATACATATATATACTCCACCTAATTAAATGTATACAGATTAAGTAACTAGAACTCATGATTTACTACTTTATTATGACAGTTAATATCTAACAACCTTAGGATTAGTATGGGAACATGGGGATAAGAGGGACCTGTGGTTTAGTGGTTAGCATCACAACGAACTATGTCCAAGACCATGGGTTCGCAACCCGCAAGGTGACCTTCGGATTTTTTAAAGGGAGTAAAAACTCTTGGCTACACCGTCCTTCGTAAGGGGCGTGAAATTGAGGCCCCGAGCCTATCATGTCAGGTACTCATTAAAGATCCCTATCCTAATAATGCCTGGATAGGCCATGTTTAGGACTCCCACTCTTGCTTCTTCTGAATACCCGTAACAGCATAAAATGGCGTTAAATGAATAAAGATCAAGATGATGGCATGATTTCTACCGGTGCTATCTTACTACTTTTTCCTTAACTAATTTAAGATTTAAATTGAATATAAAATGTTTGATAATAAGTTTGAGATGTCACGGCCAAGATCGAGATATCACAGCCAACTCCTGGCAAATGGTTCCGAGAATAAATATAAATCTGCTAGTTTGGGGGTAAGATATGTGTTTACAAGTTGATAAAATGCTTTTCTATGCAAAAAAAAAAAATGTATATAAACCTTAAAATTATCTACAGCCTAAATATCGCTAAAACATTTGATAACATTTTGTTAACACTATGACCCTGACTAATTTTCTTTGAGCCCATAAAAAACCATTGTTTCACAAACTCGATTCTATTGGATAATTTTGTAGGGTGAAATAAAATATTTTTCAGGGAAATTCCTATTACAAAAACAAATATTTTCTTACTTGAGCATATGCAAGGTTTTATGGGCCAAATGGTTTAAATGCTGTGACACACATTTGTCCGTTTGTTTTTTATTTACAAATCATCTAAAATAATCATAATAACTAATATAATACCTCAAATAACATATATGAGATATAATTTTTAATTAGATTTATTAGAAAACAGTTTTTTTGTTTTTTATGAAAACATATTTCTTCTTTGAAAATTAGTAATAAAACAAGAAAATTCATTTTTAGTCGTTCTAATCTTTTAATCAATTTCTTTTTCATTATAAGGGATGACAAATCTTATTATTTTTTTATTTTATGCATCAGACAAAGGTAAACGACAATCTTACAGGCCTCCCAGGTTTTAAACAATTTAAATACCCTTTCTAGTAACTTCAATATTGTGAGAAATTCGAAAAGCGGTACAAAATATACAAGACGTATGTGAGAAATGCAGCGTTGGCAAGGTTGTGAGAGCATAACAAATATACACTCACACACACACATATATCCACAATCATGCAATTTAGTAGGATAGTATACTACTGGTTACAAATGCCTGGTTTTAAATTTCCAAGATATGTCATAGGAAATAGATTTCTGAAGTATAAATCGGTTCACATAAATAGCGGAGAACTACCTGGCATTTGACTTCATTAAACCTTTGCCACCACTAGCTTTGATATATAGACCCAACATTTTAAGCGTATTTTTCCAACCTTTACCTATCGTATATTACTCGTAACAGGAGGAAACCTCACACTGCATGAGCGAAAGAGAGAATGACTACGATGATGATATAAATGGTTATCTTGGAGAGAAAACTGGACCACAAATGATAAGTTATTTGCCAAACAATCACCATATAATCGTAATTTTAGATATTATTTATATACATTTTATTTATCTGAAATTATTTCATGTAAAATATATGCTGAAACCAGTAATTTTGATGCTTTGTGAGCCCAAAGGATATCCAACTAATAAGAATTATAACGACTGTTTCAACCTTGTATTAAAGTCCTCAATCGATTTGCGCACTTACAAATTGCATTTTTTCATTGGAGATTAAAGTAATTAAGTATATATAAAATGTGCAATTGATGGCCAATCAGACCTTATTTTTAAAATAAACATTTTGTAGATAAGGATTACCTCTCTGTTATACATTTATACTGTTATATTACCTAAATATTATATTTATAGTGGCCGTGAAGCAGTTTATTATATTTGAGTGGAAAATAGTTGACTGGATGATTCAAATGATGGATTGAATTATTCAAGGGGTGCAGTCAATGATAACACAAAAAATAAGCAAAACTTATTCTTTATTAATTATAAGTTGTAGGGCATCTTCAGAGTAAATAGTGGGTGCGGTGACGAGTCACATCACTAACACTGTCTATTGAACTCTCTCGTGATAAAGTGAAGAAAAATACGTAATGAATGGATTAAATATATATCATCTATACTTCGAAATGTTAGTTGGCTATTCTCATATTGAACAACGGTTTGCATTTTCTAAGAGCTGAAAATCCAATTCTATAGGCTGCTAATGTGTGAAGATTTACAAAGGAACAAAACAGTGGAACCGTCTTGAGCAGAGTTGAGAATCACTAAGCGTTGAGAGTTCACTAATGAAGAGAGCAAACAAAGCTTTTAGAGGAGGCTTTGTTGTTTAGAGAAGAAGCGGCTATTTCCAAAGCAAATACACACAACGGTATAACCTCCGTTCCTCCCGGCTCACGTTTCTCTTAGTCAACTGTCAAATCCGGCAGGCTAATGAAAGAGTAATATCCCGGCTTCTTTCCAATGGAAAATTACAACCATCTGTAGATGGGATATGTCCGGTCGGTCAAGGGCTAGAGAGGCTTTGGTGTCACTTGAGTATATCGCATTCCTTACATTTTTTTATTTATTATATGTAAGAATAACCGAAAGTGGCTCAAAGACCACTTTTGATTATTCCGCTGTATTAATCAGTATAACATGTCGCTTCTTCAAAAGAACAACGAAATATCTCAAAAAACCTCCTTTCATAATATAGGTTTTTGAAAGTTACGTGTGGGTTAAAAAAAAAATCTGGGTATTGGTATAGCAAAGCATTCCCATTGTGGTATTGGAATTCTTTTATTAACCATTAGAAAATTATTAAAAGCTTGAAAATTTTTTGGTTTCAACTTATGTCATTAATCCCATAAAACTTCAAGTTCGATCATGCTAAAACTCAAAATTCGACAAAAATCAATAAATAAAAACATGATGGAAATGGAATATTAGATATATCGTTCCTGAGTTAAAAAGCTTCATCAAATAAAATCGCTACTGAAGGCTTAACTCAAACATTTGTGAATTTCTGAGCTACATTGTTCATTTGAAGGAGCGATGTGTTAAAATTGGAACTTGGTTGTCGTTCAGAATTAATATGGTTCATCAGATCATCTTTCCGAACAAAACAAAAACCAAAAAATGAAGTTTTTTAAATAGGCAGTCATGAGGATTGCCGGCAGAAGTGAAAACTCAAACTTTGGAATAACTATGTTATTTCTTGAATTTATCAATCAATTATAGTCTGAATTAATTAAATTTTGTAATTAGAAAATTAAAATTATTTTAACTTATTTACAAATAACTTATTTACTAATAAAAACGTGTGATGGGCTACACAAGCTCGATAAAAAATATCATTACAACTTAATTTAAATAATAATTATCATACAGTTATATTATTTGTATATTGCAAACTCGGGTGTAGGCCTTTTTTTTTCTGACCCTCCTTTATTTACAAATTGCATAAGTACAATATATACACACACATTAATCTACAGCCCCGGTGAATAAGTGGTTTAGTCGGATTTTGTCCAGAGTTAACTGCTTTCAGATAACCGGAATCGTATCATTCTCGTAGTTTTTGGCTTGAAATGGAGTTGCAATATAAGTAATAACTCGTTTTCAAGCCAATGCCTTACTTAGCCTCTTATTCGCTACGAAAATAACTCGATTCCGCTTACTTAAGTACAAGAAACTCATTTTAGCGAAAATTAGACTTAACCACTTATTCACCGGAGCTGTAGATATATATACTAGTGCTAAAAAATATGTATTATTTTTTATTTTTTTCCTGACCCGTCTTTATTTACAAAAATTTTAGAAATGTGTATTCACATCCATAAGCTACTTAAAACAGTACATTTAACAATGATAAATACCGAGAGAGGAACCGAAACTTCTAATTAGATATTGATTTCAGTAGTAGCAGGAATTAATAGGATTTGAGCACTTTTGTAAATCTTAATTCTGAATTCGAATGTTGAAAAAAACCTGGTCATTTAAAACCACTTTGGAACAGAAATGACCCATTTAATAAGGTTTACCAAAGGGAATACCCTCAAGCCCCTTGATATCTTCATTACATGCTGTACATTGCCAAGATAAACTCGGGTACAAGATTAGCTGGTGCATGGAGAGCAGTAATTAGCATAATAGTCAAGCATATCTAAGCATATGCTAAGAGATTAATGTCATAACAATTTCGACCGAACAAGATAAGAAGTGAACGCTATCGGCGATAAGTCAATAAATGGGATTTAATAATTAATTAATATAAGAAAGTGATTAATTAATATTATTGAACAAAGTAAGTTTGAACAGTGAGGTGGGATTAATAATATTATTAATGTTACTTATGGTAGGGTCAAGTAACACGGCTTCAAGGATGTTAACTTTTTTTAAGTACAAATAAATTAGTTTTGACGCTACAGATTTATTTATGATCCATAAAAACCACATTGATTTACTTCATCTAAGCGATAAACCAATTTTTCTTGCCAAGATCAACGTAAAATAACATAATATACAACAAAATAACATAATTAAGCCAAATAAATTTTTTTAGATTAATTCTGTTCAGTAATTACCATAGGATGCTTACCGCTGAACAAAAAAAATGTAAATAGACAGCCATGAGGACTGTCAACAGAGGTGAAAAGTCCTTTGGAATAACCATGTTATTTTTTGAATTTACAAAAGAATTATACTCTGGATTATTTAAATTTCAAATACGTAAATTTAAATTATTAACATTAGTCTGGTGTTCACATATACTGACGAGTCGGAGTCGAACAATACTTATATACATTTTCAAGTAGCTTATTTGATGATATAACAAATGATTTGATTGCACAAGATCAATAAAAAATGTCAATAATTAAATTGAAATAATTTTAATTTTTTTAGTTATTAAAATTTTAATTAGTTTTGATGTTTCAAGTTATTTGTACCAATTGCACAGATATTAAAAGACCTTAATATAATTAAGGTTAACTAAATTATAAATAACAAATTGTATAAAACATGCCGCTAGGTGTTCCCAGTCTCGCCCAATTCGTCACTAGTATGTCGGATACGCGAACCCAAAAGTTTTTTCCCAACCAAAAGTCACTAAACGTGGCTAAAAAGTTTAAGTTATTCTCTTAAAAATGTTAAGAGAATGAAAATTATGGCTTCTTCTTGGCCAAATAATAATAAATTGAGGAAAGGCATCCGTCTTTACGTAAATGTAGTCCAGTGTAAAAAATGAATTAAACTTAGTGGGCTTCAAATCCCTTAGGTCTAACCCGACAGGTAGCAGCACTGGACATACTAGGTTAGTGATGGACCAAATCTAAAGTCGTCACAATATAACATAATGAAACAGTTTCTTTCATTCATTTGTTTTCTACACGTGAATCACGACAACTAAATACGGCTAAAAAAAATGCCACAACTTGGGTTCAATACGTGGTAGAGACTCTACTATTTCTTGGATGAAGGTAGTGCAGGAAGGTGATTAGTCCTAAATTACGTTCACCCGCCAGAATTTTTTCCACTTTATAGGGACTTAATGAGCACCAGGAGGGTTATAGTCCGTAGGAACCCCTCCGGTTACTAACGAACTACATAAAAGTCTGCCAAGCAGCGGGATTTGAAATACAGTTAAACTCTTCATCAATCGCAGTCCTTCTTATAATATTTTTTCAGTCGGACATCCCGCCCTTTCGGTCTTCTAAAACCGTCCCCCCCCCCCAGAGTTTAAATAAGTTCTCTGCAGATTAGCTGGGACTTTACAAGTGTTGAGTAATTGCATCGGAAATATGCCTGGGTATTTATATTTTAATGCGGTACTGTCGACATAAATCCTGGGAGTCCCAACAGCGCATTATCCACGCCTCAATGGCACCGCGAGCTATGACCTCAGTCCACAACTTCTCAACTGCGTCAGGAGAAAAAAATTGCAGTTATAATGGGCGTACTTTGGCCCAGCGTTTCCTTCTCCTCGGATGTCTCAGTTCAAGTCTTCTCTTTAAAAGCTTGACAAGTTGGAAATGCTAAGGCCTTGTTGACAAGATTCACGTTTCTATAATTTAGACAAAATATTTGATCTGAGAAAAATAAAATTTGTTTCAATATAACCAGAGAATGTCATAGTTTTTTCAATTTCAATTTTTAAATATAAAAAAACTAACACTCTGAGCTCACAATCAATTACAAAAGACTCATACCATGACAATTACAAGGCTATTACTATAAATACCCTTGTAATACTAAAAAATTATTACAATTGGTCTCGGACAAATCACCTCCCTTCACGACTGTTGTCATTGAATCTCTACAGCCTCCACGAGGTACTGAACCCTAAAGCTTAATGCATAGGTTTTCGTAGGTGATATTGGTACAGGATTTTTTTCTATACTATGATTCCACCATTTAAATAATCATTTATGTTATAAAATATAAATTTCCCATTAGTTTCATATGTATTACAATAATCTCAAAAACATTCGCAGTACTTTTAAGATACAACCATTTAATAGTAAACGCCAAATATTCAAGCCCAAAGTATACATAAGGTTATTTTGGTAATATTGATCATTTCAATATTTATTCGAAGATTAATTTCTTGTTGTTACTTGTGTAATCATTTCTGTCTCGATTATTTTCGAGAATTACATCAAGAAAGTACTAGAAGTAGAGAAAAGAAAGGGAAGACAGCTTTCAAAACAGAATTAACCACAGCGCAGAAGGACCTTCCAATGGTGCTGCTCGAATTAGCAAGTGCACTGAATCAGCTCCTGTTTAAGGAAATCCTCCCAGACGGTCCAATAACTCTTTCCCTAAAATGAGCGCTGAGCCATCGGAGATAGGAAGACGAGGGACATTAGTAGCCTAAGAAACGCAAGAGATAAGACTTACTCCATGTCGCTGTTGCTGACCGGCTATGGCAAATGGTCTTTGTAAGCGACTGTATTAATATCACCGGCGTCCTTTCTGGAGGTCGGCTCGTTTGTATCCCGTCCTGACGGTTACGGAATTTTGCAATGTCTACAGTCTAATGGCCTTAGTTCACTCATCTCCCTTCTTTCCTACTTGTACCTCTAGAGTACCTTGCTGGGTGGCATTTGTGGGGGAGTTTTATCAGAAAATTGTAGAAACCGAAAGATCTTTCTTTATGGGATTTAGCACAATGGTTCCAAAATCCGTAATGTTCCGAAATTAATTAGAAAGAGATACAGAGATAATTGGATCTTAATTTCGAGTACATAGTATCATTCTGGGATGTCAAAATTCAAATAACTTAACTAACAAGTATTGGAGAAGATCTGGAGGCACATTACAGAAGGATTTATTTTCTCTTTATTCAGGCTCTGTAGGGAGGATCCTCACATTGCACAGCGGTAGAACAGGAAAATGTTATGATGATAATAATCGAATGAAGTATGAATATGAAATAAAAAATTAAACCAATATCATGTGAGGCATCAGCTAGATATCATTGCCTAACGATACCCCCCCCCCCTCCCCCCCATTAGTGGCTAAAATATATCAAGCAATATTGCTATTAATCAAACTCGTTATTACCTTCTCCACGTATCTCTAGGAATTTTATAGGTATGATAGAATTTCCTTGAATTTAATCTAATTGGGTCTGTGTTTTAAAGCTAAAGGCTCACATAGCCTGTTTCGTTGATGTACCACAAATTAGCTTTGTTTCGCAAGACTTTTTATGTTTGTTTTTTTTACTTATATATTTTTTAAATGCAAAAAATTGTAAGGTATTCAGATGTTGACAAATTTTCATTCATTTTCAATCAAAATAACTTGTCCTAAGTAGGTGATAATTTAGACTTCTTCAGCATTTCCATTGGATGTATAGAGTTACATTTGCAGTTGAAGAATCTAACATAAGCATGTCTAGAATAATATATTTGAATCGCTATCTGCAAAAAGGCAATAAGCCCACTTTTCTACAGTTTACAAGAGAGATAAAAAAAGGATGTCCTAGATTAGTTCCCTATCTGCAAAAAGAGAATATTGAAGTGTTGTCAAGACCTTTCTACCTTACGGTCAAGTGCCTTTTCTGTAGTAAATGTAGTAAAAAATCTGTCTCTGGTAAGAGTTAAAAGTTTTATAATAAAAAATCTCAAAAGTTAGACTTATCAAATTTTGGCATAAGCGAAAGTGCGTTGAACAGGATATCTACAAACTTGGAGTGACCGCGCGGAGGACGTAGGCGATGGATCGGGACGGCTGGAAAGGGGTCATGAGGGAAGCCAAGATACATACTGGACAGTATCGGCGGATGAAGTTAGAAGAATATAAAAATAAATATAAGTTTATATATTTAAGGGATTGATACTTTTGGAACTCTAGCCCCCAATTTACCTCCAACTTTGTGCAATATCGAAAACTCCGTTTCATTAAGTATAGACTTGCTAATTAACAGACGTTAGCGCATCCGAAACCAAAAGACGTGGACATAAAATTAACTCTTTAATATCCGTCCCAACAAAGATTTTAATTCCTTATTCATAGCACTAAGAAGATAACAACAAGTGATTTCCGATTAGCCACAGCAGCATAAAGTGACGTTAAATGAATAAACAACTTGTAATTATCAGATAATGCTCAGAGACCACTTACTATGACAATTAGATGGAAGTAATGTGACAGAATGTACGCAAGGCTTACGTAAGGTCGATAAAATGCAAGGAAAATGCAAGAAGTGCTTACTTAGCAACATAAACGATGATTATTAGTGATCTGATAATCTCAGCCTCTAGTGTCTTGCTTCAATGAGAACTCTTAGAATATGTGTTCATTATATTCATGTTTACTGACGTTAGAACATTTTCTTTGAAGAATCTTTATGGAATATAAATTATGTTAAACTTGTCCAGAGGCTACGTTATAGGTTTGTTTTTTAGTCAGGAATCCTCATGTCTACATCATCACATAAAGTGTGTAGTCGTATGAACCCTTTCAAGATGTTATTTGACAGTTCCAACTCTTGAATTAAACCGAGATATCTGATAGAATCAGCATGTAAATTGCTGGGATACTATGTAACGGAATATCTTGATTTCACAGGGTACATAGTTGGTCAGATGTATTCCTTTCTACCCTCAGAAACTCTCTCATGAAGAAAAGTTTCTGGATGTACATCTGTTTTCATAAACATTCCTTATCATGTACAATGAAAAGAATACATTAATTTTTAAACAGGCTTAGGTGAAATCTTGTGCTTGATATTTAAGCTACGATTGTATTTGTATTTCGGCATTATATATAGTTGTATTTGTTAAACACGCGATATCAAGATCAGATTTTATAACATTTTCACCTAATTCCGTTGTTTATTAGTGATGACAAATCGGATTCTTTAATGAAATCGTAGAATAGAAAATGTTGAGTTGAAAAGAGAAAAATAATTATATTAATTCATTTAAAGCAGATTAGAGATAGTACAAAATAAGGTTGAAAACGATTGTCTGAAAAATTTACCTTACCTGAGACTCATTAATTTTCTTTAATGAAGTATTATTAGAGTTTTAATAGAGATATTTATCTGATTCTATATTATCGAGTTGGGTTCAAAAAATAGAAAAGGTCAACTTATCAGAAACTCATCAGAGAAAATACGGGACAATTTTTGTTAAATACAAACAGAAATATACAAAAGCTCTGTGTAAAAATATGTATAATAAAATATAAATATAAGTAATGCTGAATTCACGAGAATAGTCGATCTGGCCCATAATTCATCGAGGAATATATAATAACTGAATATTTTTGCCCAATAATCATTGTTGAAGGATGATTGAAGTTGTAGAAATGAAGGATTATTGTATCTAACGACTCCAAATAATAACCTTGAACACATCCAAATTGTTTGGGGTACAACGGGTAAAGCATACAATTTATTGGTAATTGGAATAAGTGAAACTCAATAATATTTCTTCAAAATAATGTTTGAATATGTCAAACCTTGTAATATTGTTTTATAATTTTTATGGTCATTTCAATTAAACATTTAATATTTTTTTATTAAACATTAGAAGTATTTGAGAACGAAATAGCATATCTAAAAGCATTTTGTATTTAGTTCATGCTATAATTGTTTTTTTCTTTTACTTATATATTTTTTATGTAATATTTGTAACTACAGTATCGCATCCAGCATATTTGATTTTTTTTTTCTAATCTTCTTGATTCGTAGGAACAAACATTTTTTTGAACTGATTAATGGTTTCTGAGCAGGTCTCTAGGCCATTGTCTTTTTAATCTTCTCCTTTGAAGCCCAGGTAACAGTGAACAGGAACGAGAAAAAACAAGTGGATTTTGGCTACTTTGTGATGACTAATGAAATATTATGTATTTGCTATGAATATATGATTTTACAGTGGGTGTGTCTATGTCTGGTATAGTGTTAATAGAAATAAACCATAGAGACCAAGATCGGATTTAGGGGGGGGGGGGGCACGGGGGTACGTGCCATCCCTAGACGGTTTTTTCTGTTCTGTGGAGAATCCATTACAGTACATACTTAGGCAGATCACATGATCATAGTTGTTAAAATATATGAATAAAATTACAGAAAGAACATGAGTGAAACTATTGTTTAGATATTTTAATAAACATTTCTATAAATACTACAAGTTTATTTCTAAGTTAATGTTGATATTTTTGCCCGTCTGCCCTTTGTGCCCCCCCCCAGAAAAAAATCCTGTATCAGCCCTTGATGGAGACTAAATTTTTTTTTTTAGAATTTTGGATTGCGTTGTCTGTATCTTCTTAAAAGTTATCTGGCGGATTTGGGGGCCTTTGGGTTCGCTATGCCTTATTATTATTATAATGTTGTCTGTATCTAATGTATATAGACGTGTTTGCTGGGTCCCTAAGTTCTGCTTCATATATCCAAATATGTCTTAGATTAGTTGTTTGTTTCGTAATTCAAGTGAAGGCATGTAGTCTTGGAGATGTGATAGTTGTTTGTGACCTCTTGTTTTGTTTAGTTTTGGATGTTTGTTGCATGTATGTCTTTTACCCAAGTATAGTCCGAGATAGCGTTTTTATAAGGTATTAAAAGTTAAGGTAAATTACTCAACTCAATTATTCCAAATACTCATAACTTAGAGTCATTATTTTTCTATTTAAAAAGACTAAGAAAATAAACATGCAAGATTACATGGAAGTGAGAAAGCATTCAACGTTTTCTCAACCAGTCAAGATTATAAACTTGATATTTGATATTGTGTATTTGCTGTGAACATATATTTTTACAGTGGCAATGTTCATGTCGTTGTGTGTATTGTGATTAGAAATAAACCAAGGTGCATAAAAAAATAATTATTTTAGAATTTTAGATTGTGTTGTCTATATCTTGGACGAGTTTTGCTGGACCCTTAAGTTCTGCTCCATGTATCATTATACCTCATAGTATAGTGTTGTTGATTAATTGTTTGTGTACAATTATTAATAATATTATTTTGATTTTGAATTACCAATCAGTTTTAGTTGAGTTAAAACGTTTGGGTTCGACGAAAGCTCAAGCAAATACGCGATAATATTCCTTGCAGCATTCCTGACCGCATTCACTATTAGCGATCCCCTATTATAAATGCATTAAGGATACTATAGAATTATAATCCTAAATGGATGCAAATGATGTGAATCAGATAAATGGAGTAATGGGAATAGTTGCGAGGATGAGGACAAATAATGGCTACTCTAATGAGTTTAGTCTTCTCCGTTAGTGCCCTAGCGGTCTGCCGAGCGGTAGTAGTGCACTATTTGTACTAGCGGATGGCGGATTTCTTTTAAGTCACTGTTTTAAGTCATTGTTTTTATCTCATGATTATACTATTTAATTAATAATAATATCGTGTTTTTATATTTAAAAAAAAGGAATATTTAGCCCGAAGTTGGAGGGAAATTGGTGACTGAAGTAAAAGTATTTTATGAGAAGCGAGGGGATGGTTGACTAGAAGATAGACGTAAGGAAGAAAATAGTTGGGGGTGCAGTCAAATAAAAACACTAAATAAGTGTTCATTCTTTTATCTTTGTAAAAAAATCTTTTTGGCATCACCACCGTTCTGCACATTTTCTCTGTAATTTTTTTATTCATATATATCCCTCACTTTTGTTCTAAATTTCTACCTCTCTACATATATATTTTTTCTCATTTATCATATACTTAGTCTGCAATGTATTTTTATAGTGCTGTTATTTTGTCTGTTTTTCTTTCTTAGCCCTGAAGATGACCCACAAAGTGGGTCGAAACGTCGGAACATAATTAAATAAGTAACCACTTATTTAGTGTTTTTATTTGACTGCACCCCCAACTATTTTCTTCCTTAAAAGTCCTATTATATTTTTATTTGAAAAAAAAAGATATGTCCAGAACCGGGACTCGAACCCGGGTCGTCCAGATCGTTTGCCCATACTTTTTAAATTAATTCTTCCCTATGAAAAATGTTTACCTAATACGGACTTTCACTGCTTTCAGAAATATCATCTCATGTATATTCACAAATATATTTGTGTATATGTTTGCGTGTGCGTTATTTCTGTGTATTATTATTTATCATTTAAGCTTAAAAATCCTTGCACTATTCTTCATTTTTTTTCTGATATGATAAGCAATACCTTAGAAGGTGTGGATCATTTTGATTATTATTTTATTTGTTCTTCTATCTTCAAATCCAAAATTAAACCAAATGCAAATGGTAAAGTATTATTTTTACTAAATTACATCCTCTATTTCAGCTTACCGATGCCGATGTTTCTTGTACAACTGTTGTGCTGGGAAGAGATTTGAGTGAGACCACGCTCAACCGCCAGTTTTCACCCATTAGGGTCACCCACTTTATAGAGACTGGGTGAGCCACAGCGAAGTCCAGGCCACTTCTGCTGCGGCGTAAGTAAGTATCTTTCTAAGTTTTTGATGTTGTTTTTTTTTGTTAGGGGTTAGTGTGTTTATTGAAGACAAGAACCACGTCAACTAAATTACTGCTGGGGAATAAGAACACGCTTAAATCGCAATATAATCCTCATTAAGAGGTTTTTAGTAAAATAATAAAGATTAAAACTAATTATATTTAAAGTTGAAGTATTGAACGACGAATCGTTAAGCACGGAATGTGTGATATAAAAACTCTTATAAGTAGGTTCAAGGTAATTTATAACAATTTTAAAATGCATTAGAAGAGTAAAATAATATAAATAAATAATAGCATATGAAATATAATTTCCTAACAAAGCGCCATATTAGATAATTTGTTTTTAATCGTCTTTAAAGACCACCTGAGCCAATTAAAAACAAATAATAGTTAAATACCCATTGGTCTTTTAAGAGCTAGGGATCTAATATAAATGGAAATTGGAAGACCATTATTAATGTGAACATATAGTTAGGCTTTTACCGCCGGCCCATCTTGAAAGATGGCAATTAATTTTTTTATTGTTAATGGAATATTTTCCTATAATTGAGTATTGCCGGAAGGTGGTCAGAATCCCTCCAGTTGGAATAGAGGTGTCGAAAAGGAGATGATTAGAACAATTGAAGCTGGCAAAAGAGACTAGAACTGATTCATGCCTAGGCTACATCCTTTATTAGTATACATGAATAATACATAGCCAAGAGCGGGCACCTTGTTGTGTAAGACGGGGAAAAAGAATTCCTTACGTCAAATTAAAATCTGTCAAATCAGAATAAAATTATCTGTCTCTAAAATTAGAACAATAAATAAATAATCAACTATATATTAACAATATATTATTTCAGCTTCATATTTCTATGCACTCACAATACAATGATATTATATCATAATTACGAGTATATCAGTGGGGTATTTCAGTTTAAATGCGAATAATTCGTTCAATCTGGATACTTCAACACTTACAAGACAAACGCACTAAGCTCACAGCCAATTAATAAGACTCATATACATGACTATTATAAGACCCATTTGGACTTAAGGAGCAGAGCTTTGGGGCTCCACTTAGCTATCGAATTCTTCTGGTATCCTATCCTTACAATCCAAAATCTTTTGCAATATCCTGAAGCTCCTTACTTTGTTATGAATAAATTTATCCATAATGACCTCAATTTCTCAATAGTTGCTGATTTGGCCCTAACCCGATAACAATCATTTCATGATAAACTTTATTCCCAGTCAAATCCACTAGTCCCAAACCTACCTGTTCAATTCCCCAATAATCCTCCTAGACGAGTGAAAAGAAGATGGACTCGTAACCTTCTTAGTTGAATTTGTTATTTGAGTACTGAAAGTGGGTAGTTTCTCTACTCACCATTATTACATGCCATTTTTTCATTATTTATGTATTATTATAATACAGTCGTAAATTTGAATATATAAATTTAAAAGAAAATGTAAATAGTTATGTTAAGTAAACTTCCTCGTTGCTACTATACAATAATTTGCTCCTATTATTTATATTTACATAAGTAAAAACAGTTATTTTAAATATTTTAATGAAACAAAAGAAAATTGAAATGCTATAGTCAGCAGTTGAAGTGTTACGTTTTCTCCTAAAGAACCAATCTAGACCTATAGAAGTTCTGGCTGTCGAAATTCCAGCTTAAACATTATAATTTCAAAATATTTTAGTTGGTGGTATTTATGTCAATTATTTAAAATGATAATAATAAGCTAAAGTTTTATTTTCGATTTATCGACGTAAAGGAATGATGTGCGATGCAGTAAAATTTCAATTTTGCTTGATTGAGCTTATGTCTGTAAAATTATTTCTTTTATTGATACTGTAAAAATCTTGAAGTAGTGAAATAAACAAAATGTATAGATCAAAAGAGTATGTTTTCACTCTTTTGATCTATACATTTTGTTTATTTCACTACTTCAACAATTTGAAATTCAATAAAAGGTAGTATTAAAGTGTTAACGTTTACGAAATCTCCAAGTTATTTTAATCGGGGTAACTTCGTCGTTTACTTTATAAGTTATTTCCATTGATTTGCGTGTCAATGCAAGTAGTCATTATTTTAGACTTTGAAAATGAGATATTCAAACATTTTTTTTTTGTTCATCAGGTTCTTAAAAGCTTTTTAGATTTTGTTTCCCGTAGCCTAATAATTTTAAGCAAACCAAACGTATATAAATCACTTACAATTTTAGTCCTGTTTATATATATTTATATATTCTATTTACCAGTTCTACTCCCAAAAAGCCTTAATATTTTGAAGTACTTTGTAACAAAGGCAACTTAAAACAATTCCTTCTGCCGAAAGAAGAGAGTGAAAAAGGAACTTAAAAAAAAAGGAAGGAAAGAAAAAAAGAGGACTTTTCTGAAAGGCCTTGTCCTTTATTTTTCAACTAAACACTGAAATTCGTTTCATATGGCATTTGATGGATCTGTATATGACAAGATATTCACATTGTATCAATCTTTTTTTATCGGTCTATCGTTTATTTATAAATGAATAATTTTTCATTTTGGGTAAATAGTAATTAAATGCTCTTTGGGTAGCTCAGTAGTAGAGCGCTGAGTTGCCATGCCGAAGGTCCTGGATTCGAATCCCGCTGTTGTTGAAACTTTTATTTAATCAGCACCCGGAGATGGATCCTATGGGTTCTAGGACCATTCTGGGGCTCACCCAGCCTCTATAAAGTGGATACCTAAAATAAACGGGAAAATCTGGCGGTCGAGCATGATCTAGGACCAATTCATCCCCCCCCCTGCACAACCTTTTCCAAGAAACAGTACTATCTCTACCATATACTGAACCCCAGACCATCCATGGGTTGTAGTAATACAGGTTTAAAAAAAAATTAAAACTATATAAATATATAAAATATATTTATTCCATCATAACCATTTCAATTCCCACACAACCAACATCAGTTCTAACTCGAAAGTCTTAAAAGATATACAGCCTGAACTTGATTCACAAATTCGGCCCGAAATATCGGTTTTCAGAATAAAAAATATTCCAAACAAATGAAAAGTCTATACGAACATTTGATAGGTGTACAAATCGTACAGTTTATTTTGTCTATTTTTGTTTTTGTTTTATGGTCTTTATTAAAATCAATTTGGCATGTACCTTATTTTATCCAATCTTAAATTGTGTCGACATTGAAAATGTGTTCATATGCATGCCTGAAGGCCTCTACTATACTGAAAAATATATTGGTTGATAATCATATTTTATTAAAATTAGAGATTTTTTTTTGTTTTCATAAAAATTTACTGAAGAGAAGAATTTCTATCTTTGTCTTTGTATGAGACCCTTCCTAGGGCTGGTTACAGGCAGTTACTGCTAATAGCCAAGTATTCGCAGCCAAGAAATTATCGTTCTTCCTATTCTGAAACTTTTAGTCTGATTTCAAGACTATTTTCGTGATCTCGAACCCCTCGAAGTACTCCATTTTACCCATTTCGTAAGACTCTCCCGTTGACTTACTCCACTGTGGAGATACCATAATGCGACGGATAGATCCGCGGAGGAGCGGCGACAGACAGACGGTCAAGAGACGACTACCGTTATTGAAGCGAAGTTGAGGGAAGCATTGACCATCTGGTGTCGTAACGATTACCGGAGTGGCCGGTGCCCTACCCTCATTCCGCTTCCCCGACGTGACCGACAACCTAATTATCCGGAGCCCTTAACAGTCTAACGCTTTCCGAGAACATCTCGTAGACCAGTTCACTTCCCTCCGCTTACGTCTTATTACATTCGGCTTTCTCGATCGTATTTTATCCCATAGCTACTAGAACCCGGGTTGAAAATCAGCAGAGAAAAGCTTTTCGACCAATATTATACAATTATTTTCTGGACACAACCAACTAAATATTTGTCACTTCTTGTCTTCAAAAGTATAGGTATATAGCATAGCACAAGGCGTAGATACAAACCAACGATTGTATATCCCATACATCGAAATTTTTGCACCGAAGTGGTTGTGTTTGGTCATACCATAATGGGAAACTAATCAGACATTGATGTATACCAATTGTATCATAAAAAAAAATTAAAACAGTTTAATCCACAGCAGTTGAATAACACAGTGAAAACATTATTTTGCAAAGTGTTTCATTGTTGAATCTGGCTGGAGTTGAAAATCAAACTAGCCGAATACATTTTTTTTTTTAATGTCCGAGTCTAATTTAAGGCCTTCTAAATTGACATATTTGAACTCCCACTAGTCTTTTCGAACAATCTCTGGTAGAAACTTTATAATAATTCCTCCTTCATCAGGTACTTCTACGCCCTCGGCTATTGAACTTATAAACCTAAATGGTTTATATATAACATAAATATGAAGTTATTACCACCATACTTTGTGAACAAAGAAAAAAATATGTTCAATTTTAATTTATTCCTATTATATTATTTTTTTTTTAAATGATCACGTAATATTTTACCTTTTTAAAGCGGGGCGGACCGTAAAGTACACACCATACTTCATATACCCTCCATTAAGCCAGTGGCCAGGTACAAAAAAGGGCATTAGGTAGCAAAAAATCGAAGAGAGCTGCATTTTTGATGTGATGTAAGGGCTTGTCAGAGTAGTGTAAATCCAAGTTTGCAACCAAAAAAACGGATGGGAAAACTTTTGGTGGCCAAAAAACCTAGGAGAGAGTGGGTGGCTCCCCCCCCCCCCCACCATAGTAGTGCCTACTCGTACTACCATTATTTTTTGTATAGGTAATTTACAAGTAAATATTTATACTTTACAATAAACAAGCTGTGTTAGATCGATTCGTGGGGTACAAGGTCATTTTCTTAAAACACCCACATTCCCCGATTTTCCTTAGTTTTAATTAACAAGATAAGTGTAACATCTACAGGCATCGGTTTGAGCTTAAATTAAAGCTAACTAAATTTACTACAGCTTCATTCCCCGTTACTTTCATCGTAGGATCACTCCTTCGGTAAGTGTTCCTCACGAAAGTCGGCCAAAACTTAAAATTTGGATTTTTTGGAAAAAATTACCAATTTTCAAAGAGGCGTAACTCAGAATCTATTAGAGCTACTGAGCTGCGATTGGGCTCAAATTATAGCATATTCATTAAAATGGTTACCAAAGTTGTTTATCAAAAACAAATCGATTAGGAGATATATGCCAAAAACTGAAATAACTCCGAAAATGTCGAGGTTTTTCGGCCACCAAAAGTTTTTCCATCCGTTTTTTCGGTAGCAAACTTGGATTTCCACTAGTCAGACATGCCCTTACAACATATCAAAAATGCAGCTCTCTTTAATTTATTGCGCCCTTAAATACCTGGCCGATGTCCTACCTTGGATTGTTTTCTGTTTAATTTGTATCTGTAATCTCCTCTCTCCTTTTCTATAGACCACTTTAACGACGTATGATTTTCGGCACAATTTTTCCTCTACACTCACATGTTGCCAAGCGATCTTTGAAAATTCGGAGAGTCTCAAATGATCATTCAATCTTGGAGACGGACCTTCTCTCCAACTCTTCTCAATATAGTCATGTCTAAAGGCCTTAGTATTATTTTTTATTATCGTATTTTTTCTGTTTTATATAAAACAGATAAAATATATAATGTATTTTATAATATAATATGTAATATATATAACAAAAATATATAATGAAAATAGTTCCCCAAGGAAGAGGATGAAGTAGCCCTTTATCCAATTTAACACACATTCGTTGTGTAATTTTTCTAGATATGAATGTTTTTTGGAAGCACATTAAGATTGAAAGAAGAATTATGCATCCGTCGAAACAGATTTAGACCACTTAATCGTATGAATTAAAACAATAGAATAGAAAAAATTTTCTTTCGAGAGTTCTCGAGACATTTAGTGAGCAACCCTAGTGACTAAATGCCGATGAATGTCTATGAATTGTCGATATTTCGATTCTCCAGACTTCATAATAAATTACAGGAAGTTTAGTTCGGCTCATAGTAGATTAGTTCCGTTCATATTGAGATTACTTTATTTGACAGAATGCAATTCAACGTAATTTTGACAAGAAACCTTGGGGGGTCTATGGAATCTTAAAAACTGCCGATATGAACTGACTTTATTTTTATTTTCATTACATTTGTACTATTTTCTCACGTCATAATAAAAATGCAACTGAGGCTGTGACATGGAAATACAAAGATGAAACATTTATTATCCAAAGTCCTCAGGAACAACGATGACGTATCCGGTATTGTGCCGAGGGTGGTAAGGCTCATGTCATCTTGGATGTTGCCGTGTAACAAACATTTTTCCCATGCCTTGTCTTCTTTCTTTTTTTTCTGTGTCACGAATCCTTTCAAGATGTCCCGGACAATCGAAAATGTTTCGTAATCCTTCACTGTGTCCTTTATATTGACCAATTATATAGACTGGGTTGTTGCTTATTTATTTTATTTAAAAAATAAGTTCCGAGTGATTTTTCTTGGTCTATTTTTAAAATATTAATTAAAAAGAGGAGTTTCAGGTTGAAAATATCTCTTATTGAAAGATGACATCTTAGAAGAAACCGGTGTTCCATAGTTCATACTACAATAGCTGTTTCACGCTTGGATTCATCGGAATTTGTTGAAAAGGAATTCCCATGAAGCAATGGCGACTATAAAGATGTGTATTTATCAGATAATAGATACTTAAAAGATTGAGACCGCTGAAACTACTTCAAATTGTAAAGTAAATACAAAAGAAGGTGATTTCATCTTTTACTGCTTGGAATTTCAAATAACCATATTATTCATTCTTCCATGTCCATAACCAAAATGGGTCTGATATTAAATAGAATAGGTGATTGTGTTTTGATCAGGATATTAGGTTCAGAGCATTGGTACTGTAACTATAGCGGTAGTCTTATTCAATATTTGGCTTGATGCCATCCTATTACTAATTGTGCGTCAATGTGAAGTGCATGGTAGGTTAAACATTCAGACGTCAAATGTGGTTGTTCATAAACATAAAGATCAGAATGGTTAAAGAAATTACTGTAAAAAAGTTTTAATATTCCAATATACAAGCAGGTAAAAAAATAAAGCAGGATAAAAACTGTTTTAAAAATATTCGTCAATGCTTGCTTCGTTTAAAGTTTAAATTAAGTAATCTCCACAAAAACACATTCTTGTTTGTCTAAGTTTCTTACATTTAGAATTAATATTCATGGGGAATTAAAAAATTGATATTCTTTCTTCTTATCTTCCTCATTTTTATATCTGAACGTGAAACGTAAGTAGAGAAAATGGAATTTACTGGGTTAAAAAATGTCGATAAAATAATTCTAAGGAAAACGAATTATGTGTATGTGTTAGAATTGTTTAGGTATTTTATATGTTCATGGTAACATTTTCACTAGGCAGTTAACATTGCAAGAACAAAATATATCAAGGAACTTGCCACTAATCTTATAGCACTAGGCAGTTTTTCCTAATCTATCTCGTAAATATATATGTTACGACAAATATGTAAAAGTATGTATTCCACTTTCTTGAATGCAGCTGGCAGCTTCGTTATACTTTTTTTTTTGAATATGAATGAATGAATAAATGAATAAAGCCTTTTATAACTAATAAAACTAACAGGATTTTACTGATTATAATACTTCTTACTTCAGATGCTATTTACAATTTTAAACAAGGGAGTAATGGTCTAACTTACCTGGAGACCAATTCCTTCCTGGGAAGTGGGGTTCGCTGTTTCTCTCCACAGTTCCTTCCATGCTTCTTTGTCTCTGGCTGTCCTCATCCAGTTTGGCCCTGCAAGAGCAAAATTCACTATTCTGTTCACTTCTTCGTTTCTTCGTCCAAAACTATAACTTCCCAATACTGCTTCTTTTCCAACAATTCTCTCTCCAACACGCCCAATGAAATCTCCCATTATCACTACATAGTTGTTTGTTTGAATGTTTCTTTCTCAAAGTTTCTTTCTTATTATGTTTCTTGTTCACTAATTTGGCATTATACGTGACAAATGCTGTCATTTCTTTGCATAATCGCTGGCCTGTAAAGATTACGTTTCTTCTTGTATTGTGTAGTGATGCTCATTCTTGTAATAGGTCTACAAATATTTTCAATCAGAAGTATCTCAGGAGAGACATTTTATTGCGATCTAATAAGCTGTTAAAATTTATTAAAATACAATAAATACATTTATTTTAAAATTTACCTAAAATACGGAGAAATAAAAGTAACAGAGAAATTAAAATATCTAGGGGAAACATTATCCAGCAATGTTTTCTATGGGATGGAGACATGTCTCCCTACACTAGGAAAATGAATTAAGAAAGAGAGAAGGATCCTGAGGAGAATCTATGAGCCCAAGAAAACACAGGGAGGCTACAGGTTAAGATCAAACGAGGAAATATACAGGGAGATGAAAGACCTGAAAACCGAAATACGGATCAGAAGATTAAGATTCTACGGGCACATGGTAAGAAAGTACCAAGGGAGACTAAACAAAAAAAAAATTTGACAAAATCCGTGAATACCAGACCGGAGTAGGGTATGTAAAACAAATGAGAGAGGAAGCAAACAAATAATAGACAAAAACTGCCTAGATAGAGAACGTTACTGCGTGGTCAGAAGAAAGTGAGCAAACGCCCGCACAAATGATAAGAACATACTGAGAGAAAAGAAAGAAGAAAATGAGGAAAGAAAAGTAGTGACATTCGCGTGGTTGTAAGAGGCCATTTCGTGGAAGAAAAATAATTCATTTAAGCCTTGATTCAATCACCAATTACTTTTTCACTTCCTCTTTCCGTCGTTAGACCCAGAAGAAGGTTAGGCGCGGAAGATCGAACACCCTATAGCCAGTCCCCTTCACCCTGGCACAGATATCTCGGGTAGATCGTATGTTTGCAGATGTTGGCCGGAGATAAGAGCGGATGCAGACGCGTAAAAACAGGAAGGGGACTCGTTGTTTGAGATCAAGATAACTGTGAGCGCGAGTAGAAATGCAGATTGAATTGCAGGTTAGTATAACGCCTTCGACAATGGAAGAGCGCCCGGTGGACTCGTAATTGCTGAATCCTTCTGCTGCAAATTGACTACCACCTACTGCAAATTGCATGCAATTTACACTCCTCACCGAGATCCCATTGTGTGTCACTAACTATTGTATTACCGGATACATTACTGATCCTCTTCCCACCCCGGGCTCAGCGACTTGCTGTTACCGCGCTGCTCCTAAGCGCTACTAATGTCTGTAATTTCTATAACACTGAACCGACTCGCAAAATTAGTGGCACGTTATTTTTCCTCATTCAGGTGAGTGTAAACGGTAACAGCTTCTTGCACGTTCATTTTTAGGGCTACTTTCCTCCTACGAATATAAAATATATGCATGAATCAGTTTCCTTGTAACTACGATTGCTTTATAGGGGTCACCCGCGGTGTAGTAGTTAGCATAACAACCTACTATGCCCAAGATCGCGGGTTCGCAGCCCAGCAGGTTGCTTCAAGACTATTGACCTCACGGATTTTTGCTTCAGGCAGTAAAATGGCGGTTCCTAGCCGATTCCTGTGTAAGATACTCGTTGAAGATCTCTATCCTAATAATATCTGGAAAAAAGAAATTTAGGATTCTCACTGAACGATAGTCCGATTACCCACCTAAGCTTAATCTGACGTCAAATGAATGAATAAACTTAATAAATAATATGCTTAATAAATCATTTCTACAGGCACTTTTAGACAAATTAATTGGATTCAATAGTAAAGAGCCATGCATGTGATATGGAAAAAATTGAAATCAGAACCTTCAAGATTTTGGCAGGTATAGAGTTATTATATCAATTATCGTTATATTATCTCATTCGCTGCAGGCTATTGTAAATTACAGGTGTGAGTACATTGTGTTCTAAAAAAAATAAATGTATTCTCGTTATAATCAACGCACCATCCAGTTTTCTTGCGCACGTTATAAAAATGATCGCGCTCTTTTAAATATACAATATCAAAATGATGGAATATGAATGTTCTTCTATAACCTTTCATTAATGCAATTAAAACAATAATAAAAGCGGTTGAGCGGCAGGTAATTAGTTTGTATCTCGCTGCTGTTGGTATTCCTGCAATTTCCGGATTGTTTCCCGCGCATTCTGAGAAATCAGGCTCCCGAGAAAGGCCTACCTTTTAGCCTCCACACAATTATATTTAAAAGCGCTTTTATAAATTCCTCATGAAAGTGCTCCTAAGGCCACTTTTTTTCCCATTTGCAGACAGCAAGCATTACGCTATTACAACAGCGATGCGAGTACAACGAAATAATAAAGTAACTAAGTATGTCCATAATAATACAGTGAAAAAATCTTTTTTAACCAATTGGACTTAATTTCTCTTTCTTTATGTCTTTAATTTCTCTATTTTGTTGCCCCCACAAAAAAAAATTGTTTTAATAAAGGATTATACCTTTAATTTATTTGGTATTTATTAATGTTTCATTTATTCTTTTATTTCATTTTTATACCTTAACTGGTGTATCACAATATTGAAAAGATAAGTGGTAAGAATATCACTCTGCTTCACTTTTGACACTGTAGAATCTAACAGTTCTTGTGTTATCCTTTTTGGCTACTCATGCATTAACTTGACTGTGTTAATCAAATTCGTAGGCCAAGAAAAGCATCAAGGAAAAGAAAAGTCAAGAAAAGTTCCGTTTGGGATGGAAGACAGTACGATCTTCTTCGGGGCACTATTCGACTTTATTTTGTTTATAATTTTTTTCAATATATGAAATAATTAAAAGAAGCCTTCAAAATATAAAACAAAAACATTTATATTGTTTAAACCCTTGATTAATGAGGCCTAATAATCCGTGTTTTGGATCTTAAATATTATAGTTATAAAGATATCTGTTGTGGATATCTTTTCTCATTGTATATGAAAACAATTGAATGTACTACTAAGCCCAAGATCGCGGGTTCGCAGCCCGGCTGGTGGTCCTAGGATTTTTTAAAGGGAGTAAAAAATCCTTAGTTACGCCGTCCTTCGGAAGGAACGTTAAACGGGGGTCCGAGGCTTTACGATGTCAGGTACTCGTTAAAAATCTCTATCCTAATTAAACCTGGGTAGGCAAAATTTAGAAGTTAGGGGAAAAGCCAAGTTAAATAAAAATACATAATTGAATACTAATAATTAATATTTTTTTACAATTTGGAAAAAGAAAACTAAATTTTTTTTTTGTCAATTTCAATATGTTACATTAACAATATATAAAAAAAAAAAAAATGTTATTTATAAAATATTCTATTATTTAAGAACAATTTCAACTATTTTAATTTGACCAGAAACTCTTAGGCCCATACAAAAAATTAAATATTTTTTAATACATTAAATATTTGTTAATACATCATTTTAATGTGTTTGTCCTATGTCGTTGTTTATTTATTGTTAAATAACGATTAATTCGACTCTCTCTGATGTATCAATTTTAAAGTATTAACAATTTTATGTTTAAAAGAATCTAATCTCCTTTGGAAATACATAAAAGATCTATTTAAGCTAAATATATTTCTTAATTATAGCAGCGGTATTTAATTATTTGTAATAACACAAAATATCAGATAAATGAGTAACCAAGTTATTACAACATTTATCCTTTCCTCTTGAATGGTAGCTACTTGATTTTGAATTACTAGCTTTATTTAAACCGTTTTAGGAAATAATGAGTTAACTTTAAATTAAGGTATTCCGGACAGAGAAATTCTTCAGGGTTATAATATATATGACTGGGCAGATCAAATTAATGTTCTCGCAATATAGCTAAATTACATTTGTTTAAAAAATAACTAGTCTCTGTATCTAAAATGACATTTTTTGTACATGCCGATAGAATTTAAACAAGTAAATCATTTATTAGTTTTTATTTTATATAACATTAAAACGCGTCATACATTTTTGTCAAAACCTGATATATGTCCTAAAATTCTAACTTTACTGCATATTAAATACATATTTTGATTATAAAAAATTTCTTATACCAGTGTTTCATGGAATCGTAAAGTAGAAGACGGTGAATTATGAATGAATAAACGAAATTATGATAAAAGTATAAGAGAAATGTTGAAGATAATAAAATTCCTGAATGGTTATAAGTCCCTTTGTTTGTTCTGGCCGCTAATGACTTAGGCTAATAGTCGAGCCTTGATAGCATCTCTCATCTGATAATTCTGTCTTCAGCTCATTCCCAAGTTTATTAGGAGGTGGAGTTTCGAACATTTTTAATGTACCTTTTACCATATTTTCCCCATTACTTTTTCCATTTCCTCTTTGCCAAATTATGCGTCGACAACATAATTGAAAAATTATGCGCTAAAGATCTGGTTGTTTCGCCAATTAGCAGTAACTGTAAATGAATGTTACCTGTGTTGATATTCCCATGATATCTTCATGGATTTGGACGAATTCCTAAATCATATGTAAGATTTATAATAAATAAAACGAATTTCTTTAAAAAGATTTTATTTAACATATTCGGTCATACTATAGTTTGACTTGACAAGAAAATAGTTTTTCATGATACCTTGCTGTGCAGAAAAATAGACAAAATAAACTGTACGATTTGTACACATATCAAACGTTCGTATAGATTTTTCATATATTTGTAATATTTTTTATTCATAAAACCAATATTTCGGCCCAAATTTGTGAACCAAATTCAGGCAGTAGATGTTTTAAGACTTTCGAGTTAATTAGGATATAGGCAGTCTAATATGGTGTCATAAAAAAGCCTGGACTTTTTTTCTGTTTCTGTTTCATAGAAAGTTGAACTTAGACCATACATTAACCCCTAGTCATACAAATTAAATTGGACACGCCCAAAAAATCAATTGGTAATTACGTAAATAATCAATGGTATGAACATTTTAAACACAAAAGAATCTAAAAAAGAATGAAATAAGACAATCATTTAATGATGCACTGTAGGGTGTCCACCCGCGATATTCCAGATGTATCGGAGACGTCAAAATCTAAAATGGCACATTAAATGAATGAATCAAAGTGTTAAGTCTTAGCTACTTAGCCCTGATGATAGCTCACACGAGTCAAAACATCGAGAAAAAACATTACAAAATAATAAATGGTCATAGGTATTTGCTATGGGTGGGTTTTGTAGGACAGAGATAACTGAGATAAGCCAAAGTCTAGAATAAATACTTAACAATAACTACAGTTAAAGTATAAATTCGTCCTTGTGATACTTGCAGACCCTCCAGGGGAAACCCAACCTCTATAAAATGAGAGACTTTTGGTTTTGGTGAAAAACCTGACGGTTGAGCTGGACCTCACCCAAATCATCTGCTCAACCGCTGCCTTAGAAACAGTACGAACTCGACCATGTCCCTGAGTCCAATGCTCTTCATCGGTTTTAATGATACAGGTATTAACATCAATTCCTACAAACCTACCTTCACAAAACTGCTGCCGATCCTCCGACGAAACAGACTTGGAATATCGTCCGATTAAGACAAGCGGTAGAGTACCCCGAACTGGAGGTAGCGGCGATGTGATGAAATACGATGGCTCTCGCGGATCTCGAGTGACAAGGGACAGTTACATAAGTCGCCTACTCCGGGTACATTATACCCGCTTGGGACCCCACTTCTTTTTATAATCAATGTAGCTGCATGCAGGACATCATGTTGCAATCTAAACGATGCATTACTGCAGGTATGCCCTGTGCTTATTCTGATAAGAATTTTCTCCCCTGATGAAGACTCATGCTATACACATACAATCAGTTTAAACTATATCTGCAGCCCTAGTGAATAAGCCGAATTTTGTCTAGGGAGTTGTATTGAGAGAAGTGCCATCGTATCGTTGCCGTACTTTTTGGCTGAAAATGGAGTTATAATATAAGCCATAACTCCATTCCAAGCTAATTTCTGACTTATCTACTTATACAGTATGAGAATAAAATGATTCCGCATTATTAAATACAAGAAACTTTTTTTGTACTCCAGCGTTATACCTAATAACAGCATACACGGTCCCATGATAAGAATTAAGAATTTATAAATTTTGTCACAAAAATTTTCAAAGCAAGAAGGTTTATAGTGTACTCGTAAATGTTATGCTGTCATAGTCGGTTATGGCTGGATTCGAACCATCGCCTGGGAGATAGGAGTAAACAGTGCCTTATTCAATTAGCTATCCCTTCCTAAATACCTTATATAAAATACTTTAATTCGAAGTCATCCCAATCCGATCTTTCTATCACTTTTCTCCTTCCTATTACGAATACTATCTAAACGAGTGTTAAAAAGTTATTGCATTTTTGTGGTATATATCCTTTTAAATAAACTTGATTGTACAAATCATTAACTGTTGGTAGCCTTTAAAATATCAGTAAAGTACTTATCAGGCCATTTTAACGATAAATTGGTAGTAATAATTAAAATAAAAAGTTGTTTTGCTGTATATTTTTTGAAATCTCCAAAGTTTAATCATAGTCTATTTAATAACTATTAATTTGAAGGAAACGCCAGGCTAAAACAGACCTTGAGAAATGATTTAAGCAATAAAAGGACTTGAAGAACGGCGACGGAACTGAAAAAAACAAATATCATATATTAATAGAAATAGATTATTAAGGTATGATAAGATTGGTTTAGATTCAATCAAGATATCGTTTTATTATTGAATAATTTTTGGCTGATTGTATCGATTAGGTACTTTAAACTAACTTTAAGGACTTTAATCGATTAGGACTTTAAACTAAAAGCTAACAAACTACACCTCAAATCGTATAGTTATGTCATAAAAAATTATCATTTAGTTTTATCTTTAAGATTATAGATTATTTAAAACTGTAATTTTAGTCTTTAAACCTCTCCCCTGTCTTGTTTGTTGCTTTGTTTTTCATATACTTTGTGTTCTTACCGATTAAAAAAAAAAAATATCATTATTAAGTACTGTTAAAATTAAAAGTATCTAATGCTCAAATTTTAAATCTGTATCTTACTAAGATTATATTATATCACATGAATTCGATTGTTCTTAGAATTTAGACTAAAGAAAAAACTATGCCATTCACGGTTTCTAAAAATTTGGCATCCAAATTTCAGTTGTCACCAGAATGTCGTTTTGTCTAAATGCCGATTAATGATTTCGTAACCTTTGGAAAAAGTAAAAAAAAAAAAAAAAGAAAAAAGAAATGACTATTGTATAACAATCATTCCAAAACAATAATTGGTTTGATAGAATATTAAGCATATTAATTAGTTTCAGTTCCAATTGTTTTTGGAACTAAAAAACTAAGATGTTACTCGAAAAATAAATGTTAATTCTTGTTCCCGTTTATATTATTGTATCAGGTCATTTTGTTATATGTTACCCAATATTTTGACCTGCAGTCACATGCAGCAGAAAGAACAGAAATAAATAAAATCATCAAGATTCAAATCCGGCTGAGACAGGAAATTATTAAATCTGTTATTAGCCACAGATGGACACAAGGGGTCTACAGATCCTCCTAGGGATCACCCAGCCTCTATAAAGTGGTGAATCCCCTCTTAAGTGCCTCTTAATTCGGGAGAAAACTGTTGTTTAGATCTTAGGCAAATCACCTGTTGTCCTAGAAACAACATGTACTGACCCCCCCAGACCTTTCATGGGTTGTAGTGGTACAGGCATTTTTTTATTTATAGAAAGTTTACCTCAAGGTGGAGTTTTCTTCATCAAATCTTTATGAAAGTATTTCCCTCCAGGTCTTCCTATCTAGCACAACTTCTTCATTAAGATCATATCCCGTCATATCTTCCTGAGCAAGGTTAATCCGCAATGTTCTTGGTTAGCTTCTTCTTCTTTCAGGGCTACAGTATAGGGTCATTTTTGGTGTCACCTCATTAGGTGTCCAAAACTCTAACCACTCTAATGGCTTGATGGTAATTTTTTTCTAGGATGATATTATATATTTATACTTATAAATAAGAAATCCAACTTTTTTGTTTATAAATGATTTATTTATTAATCAGGTTTGTTATTTGTTTCACCTTTCTCAGGGATCTGAAAAAAATATTAAATTAAAACAAAGTTGAATTCGTCGTTGGTAAAGATCAGTGAAAACACTTATCAAGACTACAGGATGTGAACGTCTGAAACCGGAAGTGGCTAGTGAATATTGGCATGATGTCGTCCTCGGACGTGGATAGATATCTAAACATTTTGGATTATGGTCGGAGCGGCGGGTATTTATAATGAACACAACTGTTGGTACCTGCCGCTATCTCGTTTATTACTCGTGCTGTAAAAGCAGTGCCGGGGTAATCTGCCCAACTCTTCACGGCTGCATAAGCTATGTTTCCTCAAAGCGATCGCTATCTCCTGAATATCATTACCGCAGGTACTGCAAACACTAAATTCTAACCTTCGCGTATTAATTAATTCCTTATGAGGAAAAAAATATCGATGGATAGGCAGTAGAGATATTTTCAGTTACATCTTTATACATTAAATTCTTCTGTTTGCTTGTACGTCACTGAACTCCTCCTAAATGATTGGGCATTTTTTGATGACTTTTTTATGAATAGTCCAGTGGGTTCGAGGGTGATTTAGGTTTTTTTTTATTGTTTTTATTTTTAATAATCTCAATGTATTTTAGTTACAACGGATTTGGCTGTCAGAACAGCGATAGCGGTATTGAAAATTTTTAATTAGCCTATCAGATAGTTATGTAACTATACTCTTAGTGATATTGGTGAAAATTTGTCCACGTTCCAGTTATTTTTTATATTTAAAAAGTTACCCAAATTAATTCTTTGTGTATTTATTTCAGAAAAATGCTACGACTTGAGTTAATTGTTCATACTATAAATCAAAACTGTTTTATCAATTGATTTTTCAGTATCCACAGTGAAAGTGACAATTTTTAGAAATTTATTTGTTTAATGTACCTTTGAATTTATTTATTTTAAATAATTTACCATCTTAATTGATATTTTAATAGATATAAAAATGGATAGTTATAAGCTGAAAAGGTGATTAATTTCCTTTTATTTGGAGTGCTGCTTCCCCGCCAATCTGCGGAGCAACCTCCTTAGTTCTCATTTGTTCAAATCATTATTATATTATATAATTATGTAAAATATTACTTTAACTAAATAGTTTTTAATGTTTTCATAAATATGTGTAAGTGTAATATAACGTGTCTAATAAAGTTCTAAAACAGAAGCTGATTTTCGGAGTGAAATACTTCATTTTCTTTTTGGACGCGTTTTCTAGCGCATAAAAGACGTAGGTTGCATCAAGAAAATGTAATAAAACTAGCATTTGATAATAGAAAAAATTCAATGCTTGTGTTTGTAATTACAAATAATGGTAAAGCATAGAATACAACGTGGTTGGAATTAAATAGGAAGAAACCCCGTAATTCATTGATGACTTGTAAACAACAGCACCATTATCAGATATTAGTTATGAATAATTTTATGTAGTTTAAGGTGTAACTGATCACATATAATATATTTAACCTATATGTTTAACATGCCAAAGTGCGAATTTGGAACAGAACTAAGACAGCCGAAGAGAATCTGTTTGAAGACGTGTAAACGACAGTACCAATTTCAGGTATTAGTTATAAATACAATCATGAAGTTTAGGTTATAACTGACCAAATGTAATAATAATTAATCTATGAGTTTGAAGCCAAAGTGTGGATTCGTGAACATAACTAAGACACCCGTAGAGAATCCGGTTGGAGGATCAAGAAGGGCTGGATCAAATCCTCTTGATCCATTCTTAGGGAGTTTCTTCATTGACGGAATCCCCGGACCGGAACGAATGATCCTGAATGGAGCGGTACCATTGAGGAAGAACAGGTCATCAGGAGACCCTCCGGAGGCGCCAGCGCCCGATGCAAATGTTCCATCCTCGGCGGGTGCATCGCACCTTAGCGGTACGACACGCTCTCTTGGGCTAATTGCCAACGAGGATGTGCTCAATTATCATTATTATTAGGTCTACGGAGCCGTGAGGTTTGCCTTTTTATTATTATTTCTTTTTTTTTTTGAAAGTAAGAATGGGCTATGAGATTAGGCGTACAGTTATCCAATGCGAGGCAGGAATTCTTTGAATTATACGGTCAAACAGAGCATGTGGTTCAGTTCTACATATGGGGTAGCGGTCCGGTTAATTGGGGCCTAATGGATTAGTTGCGGTTGAAATCTTAATCAATTTCATGAATTTTTTTGTTAACAGTTAACTAAGATATACTTTCGTCTAGACTATATGATTTGACGGTCTACTAAACTAATATCCTAGACGATTATTATGCGTGGCTTCTTACCATTCTGCAACACAAGCAATTTTGCTTGGCATGATTTGCGTAATTGATTATTTACAAATAAAAGCACATTAATATAGATTAAGATTATAGATATAAGATTTATTATAGATGTTGATTCCAAAACCTCCGCTAAATCTTTGACTAATCCTTAGTCCTTTGGAATTAACATTTAAAATGTTATGTAGATCTTAGGAAACAAAAACATAAATTCAGTAGCGTTAATACCCAAAATCCAAATAGGACAGTATTTTCAGCTCCTGTAAATATGTTTTATTGTATGACAAAATTTAGCTATTTTTATATATTTATATATTCCTGTGAATAGTAGCTTTGCTAAATGCACAAAATTGTATTGTAACTAAATTATATATTCAGCAATGAAAGCTAAAATGGTTTACAGTGTAGTTTGATTGACATTTTCGATTCAGAATAAATTATGTAATTTAAATATAACCTTGGTTTACATTTATACTTATAAAATATTTTTGATGAATTTCTAGAAAATCAAGAAAACTATACCTAGAGTCTAGGAGGAATAAGTCGAATTCGGTCATTCTCGTAGTGTATTAATAGCTAAGTCAGGGTTGTGCTTATATACCATATATACTTAGTATATATATATATATATATATCTCCGTTGAATAATTTAGAATGAAATATTAACCTAAGAACGGAAATGAGTTTCATACATTCCGAATGGAATCATCAACTCGATAAATGTTCGGCTAATAACCGTGTAATGTAGAATTCCTAAATCATAATTATAATTTCCGCCCCATGTTAATGAAGGAAGGTATCCTAGCATTCCTAATGCAGAAACAGCCTCTTTCTCATACAAAAAAAACAACTAAACAGTTAGGTAGAAAAAAATAAACAAAAACTGTTAAGTTCTCAATCATGCACAGTTGCCGTCAACTTTACTTCTATTGATACAATGAGGAGAATTTTTTATCGGTTTAGCTCCTCTTTGTGAATTAAATAGTAAAAAATGTTGGAAATGGTAAATAATTCTAATCTGTCCTACTTTTGAAATTCTCATTTTTTCACTGTCTGATTTTTGCTTAACAAGATTATGCACTAATTGCGAACCGGAATAAATAATCTAAATGTGTACACTTACAACCCATGAAGGGCCTTGAGTTCAGTACGTGATGGAGATTTGCTGTTTCAAAGTCAATGGAACTGGGGGAGGTGATTTGTCCGAGCTGTAACGGTAACCAATTTATAGAGGCTGGGTGAACCTCAGGAGGTTTTACAGTGTCCATTAATGGCTGTTAACAGATTAAGTAAGTTATCTGCCATTCAATTCGAACCAGAACCTTCAGAACAGCAACTGGGGGCTTTTCATACTGACCTACCCCATTCTTCGGAACAAATATATTTTAGCGAAAACCTTCCTATCATTGTAGAGTTGCTTATCATAGAAGAAATAATATAAAAAATGGTTTTATACAACAATACGGTCATTGGGAATTATTTAAGAGGATATTGTGAGGAATGTATGAATATCGAAGTAGTTTAGTAATTAATTAATATTGGAGATATATTTTTTTATTTTGTTTAAATTATAACTTACATTAAGCGAGTTTTTAGTTTAGTGACATGACGTTGATTGGTTACTTCGTTATATTTTGTTTATTTAGTTAATATTAGTTTATTTATTTATTTTTTGTAATAAAAGTTGTTAAAAGTATAAATTTTTTTTTGTTAAATAAATATTTTTGTTGGGTAGAAATAAGTACAATCTGCCACATTCAGTATTATTGATCAATTTTAAATTATTAAATTATAGTACTCTATGTAGTTAATTTTTTTATAACATTTCCCGTATCAATGATTCAACTATCAAGAAAAGAAAATATTTCTATAAAAAATTCTATATTTAGACTTAAATTTAAATATGGAAAAGTTTTTGGAGGTTTGAGTGGATTTAGTGCTTATTAGTTAAATTATTCGTATTGTTAAAAGAACCCTATTAATAGCATTTTAATAGTCAATAATAATTTTTAAAACAAATATATAAGGTTGTAGGCTTGTAGGTAAACCTAACCACAGGATTGTCTGAGCAAATCGAAATCGTTATACTCCATATTTATAATAATATTAATAATAAAATAATAATTTGTACTTACCAGTAGTGATATTAAACCCGTGATCAATAAGCAATCCCGCAGCTCCATATTCCGAAATGACCTGGAAACAAAAAAAAATCAACAAACTATTAAAACGAACAAATACATTCTGCACATATATTCATGAGATAGAGCAATCTAGTTGTATGAAAACGTAATTCCGCACTGGTCCCATGCAAATTCAATATTGTATTCATATTTCATCAGATAAAGAAGCCATTACAAGTGTTTACCCTTCCGAAGGAGCAGGAGTGGATTGTAATTCGACCGGCAGAAGAAACAAAAGCTGAGTATTCCACGATCTGGGCTCCGGTTAGGATCGGATACATAGCCAATGAGAATGAGTCAGATCACGATGTTGAGGGAAAATTGGAAATGGTCCCACCATCTCAGCTATGGTGGTCCGTACAGGGAACCTATGGCTCAGAGGATTTAATAATCCGCTCAGGCCTCGGAGTCTTATAATAAAGCCGATGTGTTGAGAGGCCGATTTGATAGGAAGATAAAGCCTCACGACTTCATGCCCTCCTTGCCATGCCAGCGGAATAGGGTTACTGTACCTCCATCTCTTCCATATGGTAAAATAAGTAACCAAGATGTTACCAAAAAGTTTCATTTAATCTGTTACCCGCCAAGGATAAACCTTGCAGGATCTGGAGACCCTTCTGGGGCTCTATAAGTAGGTACCCTTAATTGGATTGAGCGTGATCTCGGACATGTCTGCTCCCTGCAAAACCGTTGTCCAAGAAACAATACAGTTTCTATCATATTCTGAGCCCAAGATACTTCATTCTTGATTGTAGTATTTTAATATTTTTCAAAATAACTTGTATTACCATTACACAGCAAAGTCTTATTTCTTTTTTAATCACATTTAATTTTTTTTCGAACAATATCTTTTTTCAAACCAACCCCCACTCCTTTTATTTATATGTTGAAAAAAAAAATGAAAAATTGATAAATAGAAGTGAAGTAATTATAGATTTATTAATATAACAAATAAACATTAATTAAATAATTACACTCGGAAGAAAAGTTTTCGTTTGGACTTTTCATTTTATGCTGTAGACATTTTTTGTTATGTGGTAAGAATAATATGTAGGCTAAGGGTGGTATTTTCAGTTAAAATAATAGAAAAAAAAAGTATTTATTGATATTCACTACCGTGATTTAATAATATTACAAGCAAATAGAATGAATGATACTTAATGAAATGAAATAAAGACAAGTAGAGAAACTACCCATGGTAGTACTCAAATAACAAATTCAACTTAGAGGGTCACGAGGCCATCTTCTTTGGAAAACTTCCTCCAATTAAAATTTCAACCAAAGAGGCTGGGAGAGCCCCTGGATGGTCCCTTCGCAGTATATTCCCGGCTGTTATCACATTAACTAATTCATCTGCCCACTCTACTTGAAGGGGTAAAAACAAATTAATAGGACACATAATGAAGACATGTTTTTCCTTCGTTATTTTCATTCGGACTCCTTTTCGGCATAAAAATGTTTGTGGTCATAAGAATTCCTGTTGGACGTTAATAGTTCCCGAATTCGGTTGTAGACACACAAGGCATAAACTGGATTTTTTCCAAAACCGTAGATACTATTAGGATATGGGGAGGGAAATAATCACGAGTCAAGTCTGGAGGAGAATTCCTAAAAGAGAAGTCAACTCTGACGCTGGCCGTTATCAATTCTACACTTCGTTTGACTCGCCGCCACACTTCCGCCATGAAGAAAAAAACCGTCTGACAGCCGTTCAAAATTCCCGAGCAATGTTTTTTTTTTCGCACTATATATATATCTGCGATAAAACGATTCTATGAAAATAAATTGTAATAGGATATTACTAACTTTGACACACCCTAAAATCCTGCACCACTTGAAGATATTCTATAAATTGGATAGATCAGAATCAGTCACTTTAACAGTAAAATTGCTGAATTAAAAGAAAAAAAGTTACCTCTGAGAAAAATAAAATAAGACTATTTAAATCTTTTATTGGAAATTAATCAATTAAAACTGATGTTGTTTATTCGTTTAACGTAACTTTATGCTGCTATGGCTAATTGGAGGATTCTAGAGTAGGAATCTTAAACTTTGTCTATGCAGGTATAATTAGGATAGGGATGTTTGACGAGTACAAGAGACTCCACTTTACGTCCCTTTCTTAAGGACGGCATAATAAAGGATTTTTTCTTCCATTAAAGTATCCTAAGGTTAAATAACGAGCTCCGAATCCGCGAATTTGGGCACATTATGCAAACCAATACATCACAGGTGGCCCCCTGAATTAAAACTTTCTTTCCTTTGTATATTTCTAATTTGCATATCCACTTACATCTTTTTATTCATCATGACCAATTCTCCTTATAAAGCTATTCATTATCACCATTATGATAAAATGATTTACTGATTTATCGACAAGGTTTAGGAAGGCTCTAACAAAAGCAAAACATTTCGAAACTGTGAAAACAAATTAATATTTATGAAAGAGAATTTTTTACTCTGTATTTGAACCTGATTATTATCAGATAGTACTATTGATGATATAAATTACAAGCTAAATATTCCATAAATAGGGAAGACAAATGCAATTCGTAACGTCATTAAAATCAGACATTCCAAATTTTTAGGCTTAATTAGGATAAATGTATGGTGTAGTGGTTAGCATAACAACCTACTATGTCCAAGTTCGAGGGTTAACAGCCCGGCACACAGTGAGGCGAAAACGCTTAAAAATCATTAAATCCTCAGGAGGTTGAAGTATAGCCTAGAAATTTGGCAGACTTGTTTGTGTCACCTAGTAGTTGGATAGTATAAATAAAAAAATAAAAAAATAGTATAGTAAATAAATAAAATAGTATAATAAACAAATAAAATAGTATAGTAAATAAATAAAATAGTATAATAAATAAAATAGTATAATAAATAAAATAGTATAATATATAATGTATAATAAAAATAGATAGGAGTTCCTTCCGACGATAACGTCCAAAAAACAATAGGAGAAAAAATTCGGAAATATCAGGAGCTTAGCGAAGAGTTGAAGCATCTTTGTGGACTGGTGAAGGTTGAAGTACTACCAATTGTAGTTTCTACGAATGGACTTATCCCAGAGGAAACAATAAAATCTATGAATTGAACAAGGAAGTTGAACTACTGCAAAAAGCAGTGTTATTAGGAACTGCTAGTATTGTTCGAAAATTTCTAAATATCGATAAATAAGACGATTAAGCTTAACCTTGACCATGGTCCGGTTAAGACATATCAAACAGCAATGCTGAGAAGAAAAACACAAGTAAATAATGAATAAATAAAATAGTATAATAAATAAATAAAATAGTATAAGAGGATAATGAAATGTTCAGTATACAAGACAATTGTCAAGAAATAGAAAAATATTTTTTAAAAAAAGTTGTGTGATGTATTTCAAAATATAAATTCATATTATATTAACTTCTGTGAGAGGCCATGTAATACAAATGAAATTTTTATAGGTATTTATAAATGGAAGAATTTATATGAAAGAAAATTTATTTTATTTAATACAAAAAAAAAAAGGTACATTAAAACTAAACTACATCCATTCCAGTTTCTCTCAACATGGGAAGTTAACTATTTAGCATCATCCTCAAGGTCCAGTGCGATTGGTAGCCATTGTGCCCGTAATGACGAAACTAAAGGGTCTAAAGAGATGATGAAGTTGTGCATTATATCCTCGTTCGTAGAAATGGGGGGACATTTTGTTTTAAATTTATTAATAATACTCAATCTTAACGTATCTTCAATTAACTGATGATATAGACCGGAGAGGTGAAATTCATCCACTAAATATTTAAATAAAGTGTGCACATTTTTCCCGTTTGACTTCAATAATTCTTCCACGGAGCTTCAATAAGAACACGGATTCTCACTTTTATCGATGACATGGTAAGCGTAATCAAACACATAAACGACAACTGACAATATATCAGAATGGAGTAAAGAATAAAAGGATTACGATTTCCCATCTCTCATTTGTTTCTTTACACGGACATGGGACTAGCGAGGTTTTTCGATTTGTTTGGGTTCAGTATCCAAAGTTCGCAGGTTTACGCAGCTAATTCCTTTTCAGGATCTTCATTCAGACCCTTGATGACTAATTAATATTTATTTCAAAGAGTACATAAGAGGCCATTTTTTTGTAGAATGTTTTGAAAAAAAAATACTTTGAAAACCCTAAATTCCCTAGTTTTTCGGTGCTAATCAATACCAATTTTCGGTTTGAATATTAGATTAGTCATTTTCTTCCTCCTACTACTATCATTGGACAATATCCGCCTTTAATAAGAAAAAAAGTAGAGACTATTTGCTTAAAAGCAATTATTTTAAATTCCCGCACTCATGATTATTCACCTTCTAAAGGATCCCTTCAGGTTTGTAGTGGACAAAAGACTCTAAAATTTCAGTTCTGATTGCCAAAAAGGCAGGCCTATGCAAATTTACTAATTCTCAATTGATTGAACATAGTAAAAAAACACACATTTTTAAGCGCTTTTTAGCGATTTCGCCCCACTGTGCGGCAGGTTACTAGGATCTTATAAAAGTGAGTAAAAAATTCTTGACAATGCCGTCTTTTGGGAAAGTTTGTAGAATTGGTATCAGGCACTTTTTAAAGTATTCCTAATTATACCTGGATGGGTAAAATTTAGGACTCCATCGCCCATTTAGCGGTACCGGAATAAAGTGACGTTATATGAATAAACAACAATTTCAGGTAATTAGTTTCTTAGCTATGAATACCAAATACCCACAGCTATGAATGACACCTTCCTTCTAATCCCTAAGGTATAAGGTGCAGGTGGTTAAAATAACACAATATACACATTGACATAGTCGACTCTGGTGAATGAGGTATCAATATTTTAAATTGAAGAAAGCTTCTTGTACTGCTCCCACTCAAAGTGGCTAAGCAGTGCTAGTTGTAGGAAGGAACTTGTGAGCCCTAAATCAGTGGGACACTAGGATAGCCATCAGCAGGCAGCGCCTCCTGCAGTCTTATCTTGGAATCTACAGCTGCATACTTCTGCCAGCTCACACCTCAGGAGTAATTGTCCTTATTTCCTCATCAATTACTATTATTGTTATTGTATATAGTCTAATGGTACAGGCTTTTATCTCATAAATATCTTACTAAGAATATATTGCATGCAATTCTGCTTAATTTACAAGTATTTTTGTTAAATTTTTATTTTAGTTTTTTAAATATTTGGAAAAGAAAAATATCTTTATTTTTGAATTTTAGGAAAAATCTGAGTTGGATAATTTAGCCATAAAAAACTTTAAATAACTTTTAATTCCTTCTAAAAACCATATCGTTATCTCGGACTATACTTGGACAAAAGACTAACATGAGGCACACATTAAAATTAAAAAGAAAAGAAGCTACAACCGACTATCACATTTTCTGGACTGTAGATCTTCACTTGACTTTCGAAACAAAAGATTAATCTACTATGCTAAGGCCTATTTGGACATAAAGAGCAGAACTTTGGAGTTCAGAAAAACACATCCTTATACACAACATACAAACAACACAGTCCAAAATTCTCAGAAAAATTGTTAATGATCCATGGTTTATTTGGAATCAAAATTTATAGAACTACATGAATATTCCCACTATAAAATCATAAATTCAAGGCAAATATGCAAAATACCAAATTTTCAAAGCGGCATAACTCAGAATATATTAGACCTACAGAGCTGCGGTTGGATACAAATTGTAGCAAATTTAATCGACTTTAAAAATGGTTACCCATGTTTTTTTAACCCATTAGGAGATACAGGCCAAATACTGAAATAACTTCGAAATTTCGAGGTTTTTCGGCCACCAAAAGTTTTCCCATCCGTTATTTTTTTTCGGTAGCAAACTTGGATTTCCACTAGTCAGACACGCCCTCACAACATATCAAAAATGCAGCTCTCTTCAATATATTGCGACCTTAAGCCCTTTTTTTGTACCTGGCCTCTGGCCAATTGGTTTTGTATTCAAAAACAAATTCATAAGCTACTGAACCGTTAATATCTAGTATAACTAATAAGAAATACTTTAAAAACAACCTAATAAAGTTATTATAATCTGAAATAGTATTGCTGTTTTTAACAGTTATAAAAAAATAGTAGTTTTTCGCCATTTTTTGTTACAAAATAAAATTAAGTTCGATAGATTAGTTTGTCACATTCCGAAGACTTTATTCTTTCTACATCACTTTATGCTACTATAGCTAATTGGACTATGCCACACTGGGAATCCTAACTTCTGCCTATCCATGTGTAACTAGGATAGAGATCTTTAACGAGTATCAGACATCCATTTTACGTCCCTTCCGAAGGACTTTTGCTCCCATTAAAAAATCTTAAAGCTACCTGGCGGACTGATAACCCACGATCTTGGACGTAGTATGTTGTTACGCTAACCACTAGACAATAGATGACCCCATTTTTTATTACTTATATACCCCATTAATTATTACTTATATCCTGTACAAATGCTCGTATATATATATATATATATATGTATATTATTAATTATATCAGTTCCCCATAATTATGGCTCATAATCAATTTTAAGATGCGAAACTTAGTATTTATATTTTGAATTCTGGGTTATTACAGAGTTTATCATCCATTAAGATGATGTATACCATGCGGTGGTTATTGTATTCCTACCTATTGTTGCCCTTTGATCCTGAGGATTTCCTTTCGCGGTCCTTGTTATTTAAAGTGGCATAACAACTCCGGAAGATTAGAGCCCGGCTGAGAGCCACTAAGGACCACCCTCGAGTGTAATATTTTGGAGGATCAACCGACGAGTGGAGGATCAGGTCATGGGAATTTTACACGGGTCGTTCCCTGGATGACTCGCCCATCTCTACTGAATAGACACCCTACACGAGATTTATTCCGTTCCTCTTCCCAACATCCATCTTCGGTCAGTCCGTTCCATTGTTAATATCTTCGGTTCAGGAGGCCTAGCTCGTGGAATTTTAAGGAGCCAGGTAATTATTCTCTTTGTTAGACACGCCTGACGAAGCCTTTCTTCTATTTTAGCCATGCGTTAGTATAAATAAGCACACATTCATTTCACCGTTACACCGCCTTCCTCGCCGTTATCATCAGCCATCAAGACTCAATTAATTAAATGAAAGAGGGAGAATAAATATTTGTATGTTTAATATACCTTACAGCAGTGATGAATAAGTGGGAAAGTATAGTTTTCTCCAAAGTGAGTTTCTTGTACTAAGGGAATGGTCTTATTTCGTAATTAATAAGGAGCTGTCAGACATTAGTTTGACTTTTTTTTTCTTATCCTACTTTTTTACTTACATAATGTTACAATGTATAAATACTAAGCCTAATACAATAGAACTTTAGAAACTTCCTTTATGTACTTTAAGGCATAACATATATGCTGGTCCGCTGAAGGCGGTCTTGACATTGTTTAGCGTACCGCTTCTTGTTTTACACAACCACAGAATGGGGTCAGACATTAGTTTGGAATAGAGTAATTGGTCGTATTTTATCTCCATGTCAAGTCGAAAACTACAAGAATGATACGATCCTCTTCTCTCAATAAAATTAAATCTCGCTGTTCAAAATTCGACTTATTCTCTAATTCGAATTATTCATCCTATATGATCAAAGAGATACAATTTGTTGTCATTAAAGAGACGTTTTCGACATGTGTATATGTATAATATTACTAGTTTGAATAATATTAATTGTTAAATAATATTTTCAGATCATCTGTATAAATTTAGATACACAACTACAACACACACTGGCATATCCAATTTGTCAGCATTGTAATGATAGTTGCTTTCCTTCAAATATAAGTTGGGGTTCCCGGGTTGAGGTATGCGCACTACTGAGATGATAGGTGATATGCAAACAGCATGAAACATGATAACGATAAAACATGATAAATTTCAATATCATCACGGTATGATGAACGTGGTAAATACGAGTGAATTCAATGTTGAAGAGATGTTGTACCACAAGGCTAGATAGTTCGTAGCCATATCTTTAAATCCAACAGTCCGAAGTTTGTAAACTTCTCAATAGTTTCAATTTATTTTCTAAAGGCAATCCAACGCGCTCGACAAAATTTCATTATTCGAGGTACCTTAGATTATTTTTTAATCATAATAATAATCTAGGTTCCGCCACGATCCATATGAAAACGATTATTCGTATCAATAATCAATAATCGTGGCAGTGCAAGAAGAAAAACAACCGAATCCGATTTTGTCCAAAATTCACAATTATTTCCTCTCAGCAAATAAAGGAGGGGCACCTCTACTATTCAATATTGCAATGCAAAGTGTCATTAAAAGGGCAGGATTACTGATGGAGGGAACCATCTTTAACCGTAGTCTGGGTATTCTTGCATATGCTGATGACCTTGTATTAGTAGGAAGATCGCTGATTATCTTAAAGGAAGCTTTTGAGAGGCTGGAAGTGGAAGCTGGAAAAATGGGGTTACAGGTGAATGAGGAGAAAACCAAGGCCATGGTGATAAAGAATAGTAAACAAAACCGACCACCTCATAGCTACACGTTCGGATGTTACACTTTCCAACGAGTGTCAAGTTTCCAGTATTTAGGAAGCCGTATAAAAGAGAATTTGGATGAGGAGGAGGAAATCAGAGCCAGGACGGTATCAGGTAATAAACCATGTTTTGGGATATCAAAGCTCCTGAGAAGTAAGCTCCTTAGCCTAAAGTCCAAGCTGATGATATATAAAACCGTCATTAGGCCAGTAGCGACATACACTGGTGAAACCCTCACAATGAATAAATCCAGCGTGGAAAAGCTGGATAGATTCGAAAGGAGAGATCTTCGGCAAATATTCGGCCCATTCAAGAAAACGACCAACTCAGGATCAGAATGAACAAAGAGCTAAGTGAGTTATATGGAGACCTAATGATATCGAGCTTCATCAGGATTCAACGCATCAAGTGGCCGGGCCACTTATATAGAATGGACGAAGAAAGAACAGCTAAAAAGCTGTATAAAGGAAATCCGGATGGAGTAAGACCTCGAGGAAGGCCCAAAGCTAGATGGAAGGATGCCGTCTCTGAATATCTGAGGCTGAGCAAGGTCTCCATCACTCGAGCCGGCGATCGGGACGATTGGGGTAGAGCGGTTGTGCAGGCAAGGCCTTCTTTATGAGTCTGTCGCGCCAATAATGTAATGTAAATAATTGAGGGATATGCACCACAAGTCACAGAAAACGTTAATGTGTTTCAATGAGGTGCCATCCAGTTGTTATACAAACTACTAGCTTGCTCCGAAAAATAATAATAATAAACATTTAGTTGAGAAATAACAAACAACTGACATTTGGCATACATTGTAGCTGTGCGATTATTTTGAAAACGTCCCTAAATGGATTCAAGTGGCAGTGGGTTCTGAATAAAGTGAGAATGATGTCCTGAATAATAAACACACACCCCCTAGATGGTCGGTTCGTAAAAAAATAGCAAAACTTCAATCAATAGTTAGACGGAAATAATCGATTTTTTTTCAATTCTCCAGAAAAGTGGGTTATGCGACTTGTGGTGTTACTGCAATTAACATTTATTTTGAAGTGCAAACATTCAATAACTTACTACGGCTCTAATTTGATGGATAAATTCAATTATTCTCGACGAAGAGGCAATTTATCATAAGAGCTCATCAAACGGATATAAGTGTGAAGGGGAATTACTTCAGCCCAGTAGAGGGAGTTGGTAGCGCACTGGGGATTATCTGCTGTAGTGAACTTATTTCTTCCTCACTACCTTACAAATCCTTGTACAACAATTTCATTTTTAGATAAGGCTTTCATATTTGAGGGTGACTCTTTAAAAGGTTTTCTTTTATGTAATGGTAAAGGTCTACTATGGTCAGTTGATAATGGCCAGTTACATTTGTGGAGGTCTATAAATACTAGACCAGAGAGGATTAAATACAAGGCATAATAAATAATGATTTATTATTTATTATATCATGACGCTACTGACTTCAGTGGATTGTATAATTATTATAAATATGATAACATATAATCATAAATTAACAACAGAATAATGGCTGGTGTAGGTAAATTTTATTGATAAAAAGACGGTTTTGGATTTCACCACTATGCATTAAAAATTCACAATTTATGACTCCAATTTTAACACTCTTATTAATAATTAGTGAACAGCTGTTTCCTTCATTAAGTTATATTGACCATTTATTTAGTAATCGATAGATCGGATTGATTTAGAAAATTGGTTTATAATTATGATATTGATATTTAGTGTCTCCTACAGCAGGTAATACCAAACGTAATCAAAAGAAATAAAATTAAACTTGTATAAAACTCTCATTACATCAATAGTTACCTACGAAGCGGAAAGTAGGAGAACATAACCTCTTGGTGTTACGCGGAAGAGGTGTGCCGTAAATGATTATTTTTTGAAAGAAAAATAATTAGAAGAATTTACGCCGCTAAAACAGATAATGATGAGTAGACAATTAAGAGCAGCTGAGAAACTGAGATCATATTAGATAATAATTACATTGTTAAATATATCAAAGTAAGTAGGCTGAAATGAGCAGTGAAAGAGTCCAGAAGAATATACTAGATCATTTTATTGTAAAAGAGAAAAGAGATAGACCTATATGCAGGTGGATGGATGAGGTGGAGAGAGGCGCGAGAACTATAGAAGTCCAAATTGGAACAGAAAAGTGGACAAGGAGAAATGGAATAAGATAACTCAGGGGGCGATGGGTCTTGGCTGGCCTATTGCGCCAGGAGTTAGTTACAATCCATACATAACTGCCCTAGGCTTTATCCTATATTTTTTAATCTGTCCTGTTCGGGAAAAGTAACATACAGAGTTCAGTGTGTAAAAGAGGAAGTGTGCGAAAAGGAAAAAAAAAAAATTATTTACTTAATCTGATCTGAGTTTGTGATAATTGTTCTTTAGTTCAATTCCAGGATGCAGTAAAGAGGAATGCTAGATGACGAAGGAGAGGGTAGCACTCAAGAGATTTCCCGGCAATGAGATTATCCTAGGAGCTAAGAGAGAACCTGAATAAAGTTTATCAGGAAGTTTGGGTGCCCTGACCCCCGCCGGTGTGATGGCTCACTTAACGAAGTGCAGCCGCGGGTCTCGAGTTATCTGAGGCCATAAAATTAACGGGTGGTGTGTCAACCGCGAAATCGAGAACAGGCCTCAGTCCTTATCTTCAAGGGGATCGCACTCTCGTCTTCCTTCTACGTGAAAGTTCACAACACTGCTTGATGGCTGCATTTGAGGTAGTAGCTAGGAAAGGTAATAAAAGACTACTAAATGATTCTATCACATTGTTTTAATGCTAATAACTGTGAAGAATTTTAAAATAATAAATAAGGAGAATATGTGTATGATCCAAGTTTTTATTTATTTTTTATGTTGCTCTTTAAGAAAATACAACAATGGCCAAGCTCATATTTCTTATAAGCACAATTTTTAAGTTAAGAATAACATAAAAAATTATATCTTTAAAAAATGTAATGACCAAATAGGTAATTAAAACTTCTGGAGTTGACGGTCGATATTTATTTGCAAAATAACTTATAATCATAAACACAGTAATCATGCCAAGATAGAAGAGACAAAATTATTGTGCTATTATATTATACTAATAAATAAAGTATAAAATGTTTTAGATTTTTTATACACATCGCTGCTCCGGAAGTATAACGACACAACTCCAAAAAAACAGAACTAGAAATCACAACTGAACAAGTTTAGTTAAATACTCACAACTAATTTAGTTAAATAAATTAGTAAAAAATAATGAGAATGACTATTAATGATAATAATTGTGAACTATTCATGATTGTACTGTAATTGTATTGTTGATTGAATACCATTTTTTGGTTAATAACTGCTTAAGAAATATATGTAAATGCTTTATTGTGGACTGAAAATAAACTTTTATGATATTTTGCCCTAACCCCCAATGGAGTAAATAATTCTCAGTACTTCGGACAAATAATAATTTGCATATTAAAACTTTAAATAGTTCTGGGTCTCATTACATTTAAATTTTGTTTCGTCTATTTCTTAATGCTGTTGTTCTCTGTTATAATTTTGTGTTATGTTGGGATGTCCCTTAGGGGATGTTTACCAAAAGAAGATCAGAAGTACCATATATGCCAAATGGTATTTGTATAATTTCTGAAAACAATATTTTGATTATTATAATTATTATGTTAGGATGTGAGATTTTCGTACATATGGTTTAATAAAACAAGAGAATATCGTATGACTCTTATTAAACAATATAAAAAATAAAATAAAGACAAAATACAAGTCCGACAACCAATTTAATTAACGAAGCAAATGATCACAACTGCCAATTTAGCGCCAGAAAAACTGATGGATACGATCAAGCTTATTTGGACATACGGTTTTGGGTTCAACGGAACCATCGAATTCCTTTCCTATCCCGTCCGCACAAAACAAATTCCTTCCTCCAAGATACTCGTTATTTTGTCACGTATAAAATTATCAGCAAAGATCTTAAAGTCCTATATGTCTCAAGACTATATAAACGGCTTTTCGCAGATAATGCGGATTGCAATTATGATTATAAACAAATATTTCAAATGGACTGGCCGAAGATGTCGGAGCATCGATAGAGGACCATCATTGGAGACCGATCGGCTATAATTATAGAAAGAAGCTATAATTATTACAGTGTCCAAGGAATTCTTTCTATAATTATAGCCGATCGGTCTCCAATGATGGTCCTCTATCGGTGCTCCGATATCTTCGGCCAGTCCATTCGAAATATTTGTTTATATCCATAATTGCAATCCGCATTATCTGCGAAAAGCCGTTTACCATTAAGATTTCTACATGTTTTTGATGCAAAGTGTCATAAATATGTTCTGACCCGATTAAAATTAAGTTAAATAGAGCCTGGGGTCACTAAAAAAACTCTAAATGTATATAATCCGTTTATATTTATCCATACCTTAGATAATTAATTTATATTTAAAAAAACTGTATCGTTTAATAATATTCCACTGAACCCTGTCGAACAGATACGTTACCTAGGACTCCATCTGGATAAACGTCTCACTTGGAATCCTCATACAAGACTGAAAAGACAAGAAACTGCTCGACGTTTTCGCCTACTTCAACACTTACTGGACAAACGCTCTAAGCTACCAATTAATTACAAAAGACTTATTTACATGACAGTCATCAGACCTATTTGGGCATACGGAGTTGAGCTTTGGGGCTCTACTAAACCATCCAATTCATCTCGTATCCAATCCTTGCAATCCAAAATCCTTCGTAAAATCCTCAATGCTCCTTATTATATCACAAACAAACTCATCCATCATGATCTTAATATCCCATATGTTACTGATTTGGCCCAAACTAGATACCTATCCTTCCATAACAAGCTCCATACGCACTTGAATCCGCTAGTCTCTCAGCTTGCTTCCCATACTATTCCTGATAACCCTCCGAGGCGTCTGAAAAGAAGATGGCCTCGAGATCATCTACTATAGAACTTTATTGGAGTGCTATCGATGGGTAGTTTCTCCACAAGTGTTTTCATGTCATATTATACATTTTTGCACATTTACTTGATATAATACCATTATAGTTGTAAATATCATTGAATTAAATAAAAAAAAAAAAAAAAAATATTTAAAAAATAAAATGAATGTACGCACACTTACCTCTTAATACCACTCAGTTCAGGTAGGTGACCTCAGAATGTTTAAAAAAAATATGAAAATCCTTATTTATGGCGTCCTTTCGGATTATTATTGGGAGTGGAGTGGCTGAGTGGTAGTGCGCTGAGTTGCCGTGCCGAAGGTCCTGGGTTAAAGTCCCGCAGCTAGCAGTTTTTATTTAATCTGTTAGCGGACGGAGATGGACCCTATGGGATCTAGGACCCTCCTGAGGGTCAACCAGCATCAATAAAATATGAACTCAAAATATGGAGAAAATCGCATTTGAGCGTGATCTAGGACAAATCACCTTCCTGTACAAACGTTGTCCAAGAAGCAGTACAGACCCTGCCAACGTTTTCCAAGAACCTAAACCCTTCATGGGCTGTAGTGGAACATGTTTTTTTTTAATTTATAACTCCCACTGTAGCATCGTCCGATTAGCCGTAGCAGCATAAAGTGACGTTAAATGAACAAACAAATAAACAATGCCACAATGGGCAAGCTCTTAAAAGGGCTTTAGCTACCACAGGGTGGCTAATAATAAAATAAATAATTTATCTGCCACAGCGAATCTGAAACCCTGACCTAAAGATTCATGGCATGGTACTTTCATATTTGAATAACCCACTCCTCATACAAATAATATTAATAATATTGTAAGGTGATCTGTCCGAGATCACGCTCATCCGCCAGTTTTCCCCAAATTACAGGTACCTACTTCGTAGAGGCTGGGTGAGTCCTAAAACAATATGTAGATTCCATATATCCACGGTATGTAGATCAATTCGTGAGTGTGAACAGAATAATAGTTTTTTTGCCACAACCAATGCAGGTTTGGAAGGTATCAATATTGCAATTTAAAATAGTTTATCAGTTATTATAAATAGAAATTAGTAATCGAAGGTATTTAAATATACAAATTTTACAGCTGTAATAACCTTTGGCCATCGAGTTGCTTCTGAAAAAATCAGTTTCATTTGTCGAAGATTATAGATAGATATAAACATTGTATTGATAATTTTAATTTGTTCAATGTGTTATAAAGTTTTCTTTTGTTCGTTTAGAGTTATTATCAGTAATTTTGACTGGAGAATAAAGTCATGGATTGCAATCGGACGCATAGTTTTAGCAAAGTTTAATCTTTATCAGCTTGAGCATGTACGTATACGTATACATATACGTATACGTGTACGTATGTATGTATGTCTTCCTGCACTTGGTTCATCCATGAAGTTCGCGATCGTCCTCTTCTTCTTCTTCTTTCAGGGTACCAGTGCATTGTCATTTTGGGTATTCTATTACTCCCCATCCTCAGTAGTTGCCCAAACCACTCTAATCGCTTTGTTATATTTTTTTTGCAAGAATGGTTTGAATTATAATTACACTTTAAAATTTTGAATATTAAAATAATTCCGTTCGTACGTTTTAACTATAAATTTAAGTCTGGAAGGTCGCGATTCAACAACAACGATCCAACACTGAATTTTTGAACGTTCCCAAATAGTAAAAAATGTCTCCAAAATAAACATTAAAAATGTGTGTGTCTGTCAGCTCCGACACGTGACTGGAGTTTACCCCTATTCGTTCATAATGGATTTTAAATGTGTTTTTGCCAATTAATCGCTCTCTACTGTTACTGATCATCGCCTATTCTTTTTCTTAAATTTGTAAATTATTTTAAAAAGCTATTTTAATTAAAATTATAAATATAGATAAACTGTGAATTTATTCATTAGGCCAAATTTTGTCCTGTTAATCCTTGAATTGTGGTTGTAAGTTCTCGCATCATGGAAGTAAATTATTAGCTGAATTATAAACCATAAGCTGAGCCATCTGATTGACAAGAGATATCATGAGATTCGATTGGTCTGCGGTGGTTGAGGTAAAGTTTGTGGAGGGTCTGATGGTGATGGTATGTGCTCACCATTTTGACTGGTTGATGATTGTCATTTTTGTACCTCGTAGAAAAGTTGCGTACTGTCTACACCTGGGCGAGCTGTCATACTGCTAGTCATTAGTTTGGGTATGTTTTGGTTAGTACAGATCTGCTTAGATCTCTTTTCTTCCATCCTTTTAGTCACCATTTCTTCTAATTTCTCTTATGGTGGCATTTTCTATAAGAAGCGACGTGCGCTCCCTCGCAATTCAAGCATTTACGTTCGCCTAGTCGCCGACATTCAGAAATGTGTGAGCCGCTGCATCTTACACATTAAACGGTGTGGTTGCAGTAGTTTTTTGTGTGCCCACATTGCTGACATTAATATCACTGGAGCGGTAGGATATCCTTTCCTGGAATGTATTTCACAACCGTGATTATACATCTATTGACGTGGCGAACTTTGTCTTTTAGGCAATAATTTCATTTTCTTTCCGTCCGGTGCAGGCTTTTGCATACGTCTTGTCTCCGAAGCCTTAATAGGTTTAAATGCATTCCTGGCATTAGATATGGGAAGAGAAAGATCAAGATTCTATATCACAAATTTGTTTGAGAATTTTGTCGTGTTTTTGGGTGCAAAACTATGGTACCCAATTCCGAGAGTTTTTAGATGACTTTCTAATGTGGGTCGGTCGGTCTCGGATTGGAGGTAAATGTGAATCTTAGTCCTCGTCTGTTTGATAAAAAAATGATTAATATTAATTTTGTTCATGAAACCACTCATGGTAGAGGTCCGGTAGAGGTGTACAAATATACCAATCCCTGTCCTAGTAGCTCTACACACTACACACTGTACACAGATGAATTGTCACTAGATAGTCTTGTTAGATAGCTAGTCAATTTCCTATTTGACCCCAAGAGCTTAAGGCGGAATCTAAATAAGAGTAGTAATAGTATTTGTTTGGATAGGTGTCTTTAAAAAGGCTCCTATACAAAAAATTATCGCATTTCAACACTTCGAGAATAAAGCTATAGAACACACTGTTACCATAGATACCACACGTATCTCTTCCCAATTAGTCCCGGAATTTAACTTTTAATTTGTATCTATTATTTAAAACAAATAATACATTATTATCGAGAAAGGAACGTAACGTGCCACTTTTAGTTAACACTTGATTTTACTCCTCATAATATGAAAATCGTTTCTTAAGGAGTAAACTCCAATAATAAATCATAAAGAGACTCAGCCGTTCCGTAACCCGTTAAGGTGATATTTATAGGTGTCATAAAACCAAGGCATTATCATTTAGTTGTCAGTGTTCGGGCCCCTTGTGGATTCGAACTCTAACCTGTTGGTCTTAGTTGTTTCTTGCTGTCATAGCAAATTGTCAAGCATTAATAATATTTCATTTTGGAAAAATCAATGAAAATATAAAAGGAGAAAATTGCATTGACTTAAAAGCATATTTATGCGGTGATATTCAACTAAGTAAAAATTAAATTGTTGTTGATTTCTGAGTTTCGCAGCCCTTTAGAAGATTTGTATTTGAATATTGTTAAGCAAAAATTGCTAAACTTCAAAATATATGCCATCCTATAAACTATTCTACCAGTTTTGTTGATTGTTAACATCGTTTGGGAATAATCATTAACACAAATCTTTTTAATCTTTCCATTTGACTGCCAAATCAGCCCAATAAACGTTGAGCACTGATAGCACTATGCTGACTTTTATCTTATTCCTAATTTACTAAACAAAACTTCCTTATTATTTAAAGATTGTTGTTTTGTTATTAATGATAAAAAAATTGTATTTATAAAAAATATTAATTAATAGATTTTTAAAATAAATAATACACAAAGTCTTAAAATTCGATTCACTATAATGATTATGTTGAATTGAGTTAATTATTTGAAACAATGAGTAACAATTTTATTTATTGCCTTTACTCTTATTGCTTATATTCTGTATATGTTGAAATCCAAAATAGAGTGCTCAGTGTATATTCCGGGTTCGTCATCTAAATATGTAATACCGTCTGTGACATATAAATTAAATATCCTGTTCTTAGATGTGGCGAACATTGTAGAATCTGCAGACTATCCTGTGGTTCACCTAGCCTCTATAAAGTGGTAACGCAAATTAGGGGTAAAAATCTGACTGTTTAAGGTGATCTCAACCCTCCACTACCATTGTCCAGTGATCTCAACGCTGAAATTAATTCATTCTTAACAAATAATGAAACCAAGACAAAACTTTTCACGATAATGATTAACTATTATTAATGCTAAACCTTCCCTAAATAACTTATATGAGATCAAGAGATTTATTTAATAACATGGAATAAAAGTGAAGCAGTTAGACTTTAACTCTCGCCTTCAGAGCTTGAGGATAAATTGTTGGTTTAAGAGTATTAGTTATTGTATCAACAATATTTTTTGTGAAAACGGTAATTTTCGTGCTTTCTTCTATTCCATGAACCAAATTTGTAGTTTATTATGTATAAAATAATAATATTTTCAAAATTTTGCTTTAAATGATTCATAATTTCATGCTATTGAAATTATCAGTCTCGCTTCCTAATCAATGTTAATTAACCATCTTTTTTTTTAAAATGGTTTATACTATGTATAACCTCTGGGTAAAACTATAGATTTATAAAAATACTAAAACACCATAGTAATACGTTGTCTTGGTACGTTTTGACTTGAACTTGTTGTCTATAATATGATTGTTTATCGGTAAATAATATCTTCTTCCTAATTGTGAGCGAATAGGCTCAGTGGTAGAGCACTGAGTTGGCACGCCGAAAATCCTGGTTCAAATCTCACTGCTGGCAAGACTTTTATTTAGTCTGTTAGCAGCCGGAGATCATATAGGATCTAGGACCCTCCTGGGGTTCACCCAGCCTCTAAAATTGTTAAAAAAATAGAATACCCAGATAAGGGAGGGGGAATCTGGCAGTTGAGTGTGATCTTGGACAAATCACCTCCCTGCAGAACCATTGTCCATGAAACAGTACAGTCTCTATCATGTACTGCAACCCAGACCCGTTCACGGATTGTTGTGGTACAGGTTTTACCTAATTGTGGGATGACATATTGTTCGACGCAAACCAAGTATATTGTTCGAAGCTTCTGAGACTATATAATGCCCTATTGAAAATTAGTAACCGTGAAATAAGGTGCCCTATATCGCGGAGCATCAATAATCTGTCACCCTCCTGTTGTTCTTCGGGACCCTCAGCTCACCATAGTCTTCCCGGAACCCTAGTCCACCTCAGCCAATACTCTTGAAAAGCGGAACCATCAAAGGATGGTGCTCTCTTAACAAACAAGCGGAAGTTCTCGTCTCATATGAATCGATTAAGTGTAAGTTGTCGATACTTCCCGAAAAAAGTAAGTTTGTTTGTAGCAAACTAACACACACCTCACAAAATTCAACCGTCGAGTAGACACGGAGGTAACACCTTAAGTTTTGAACGCACATACCTAAGGGTGTGTTTGTATCATTCCTAGTACCTGCCTTAAATAATCCAATATTTATCATATATACTCAATATTCGATTGTTATAAATATTGGCAGAGTTGTTGGTATAGCTCCCATCTTTCCGTTATAATCAGGTCTTAATCACGGTATCTCATATATATGTATTAATTATTTAAATCTTATTTATTTATTTTTTAATATTTTATTGTTTACCAGATCGGCCTGGTGGGCCTTTAAATGGTTGTTATAATATCGATATTTAAATCTTAAAAATAAATAAAAAAGTACTCTAAATATCATTTATTATTGTCTCAAAAAAATCTTTATCACTTTAGCCAATAAAGTGTCTTGGGTTCGGTACATGAAAGAGACTATACTGTTTTTAGAACAACGGTTGTGCAGGGAGATGATTTTCCATAGTTCACGCTCAATGGCCAATTTTTATCCCCGATTAAGGCTATTTAATAGATCCCATAGGCTCCAGCTGCGGCAGTTAACAGACTAAATAATTAACCTTCCACACCCGGAACCTTCGGTGTATCAACTCAGCGCTGTACCCAGAGCTACTACTCTCCCCTATTGTCTACTAGGCACTCACTAATTGTATTAGATTGCAGAGATGTATAACAAGAATAAGTTAAAACTACAGGCTTACATTTTTTGAGTCTAGTTTATGTAAGGCCAAGATTAATTGTTAAGACAGGCTCAAGGAATTTATGAATTGAAGGTCCGAAATATCTTATTATGGGTTAGGTATTTGTTATGGAATGACGCCTTATCAATTTTCGCCAGGTCCTGACACATATAGGACTTTAAGATCTTTGCCGATAATTTTATACGTGACATAATAACGAGTTTCTTGGAGGAAGGAATTTGTTTTGTGTGGATAGGAATGGAATTCGATGGTTCCGTTGAACCCAAAACCGTATGTCCAAATAAGCTTGATCGTATCCATCAGTTTTTCTTATTTTATAAAATGATCTAATATCTTTTTTAATTCCTCGTTATATGAGCGACACATTCGAGTTTGCGATTCTTTATCATTGTTATAATTTCATTGCTTCAATTAGTGTTCATGAATCTACTCCGCAAAGTAAGATAGAGATAATGTGACACTTAAGGAGTATTCTTGAAAATTTAAGGTGAGAAATCGACTGTTTATAACGTGTATCATTTTAAAGAATATTTTTCTTTAATTTCCGTTTTGAAATGAACATCTCGTGAATGGTGCTATTGACCATTGAGTACTACCATTTTATCTTCTGACTTTTTCGGTTTATTGTTGCTTTAGTGTGACATGTTCTTTTGGAATTTGGTTTTTGCTTGCAACCCTGCAATTTATCTTGTTGTTGTCAATGGCAATATTCGATCCTCACTTTCTACACTAGAGCCATTAGTTGTAACCATTTCATATTCTCTGCCATTATTACTGTTTTGTCAGCGTACGGGATATTCTTCAGTATTCTTTCATTTCCGATTATTTCAGCGTTCTTTTTCTCGGGAGCGTTCGTTAATATGTATTCTGAGTAATCGTAAATGATCTTGGGAAATCACACATCCTTCTCTTATGCAACGTAAAATATCTTATGCAGTTGACTATTCTCCATGTATGGTTACATACGCAGACTCATCCCAATATAATCTTGATAGTATCTTCAGGTCTTTTCCTCCGATGCCAATGTTACATAATATTTAAACATGTTTGAGATGTTTACTCGGTCGACCATACGGATATACAATAAACAAATGTTTTTCGTTTTATCAAAATGTTTAAATTTACATATAAAAATCTCAACAGATTTTTTATCATTCTTACAAAAAAAACCTAATTATCATTTTCAGTAATCCAGAGCGATTTTTTTTTATTGGGAGCTGTTCTTAATATTTTTTTTTTATAATAATATATTTTTCCTTTTTCAATTCTAAAATGAAGTCGTAATATTATTATTATTCATGTTGAATAAAATATAGAATAAAAATATATTACTAATTTAAGGATCGATGGTCCTTGGAAAGCTCTTCACTAGCTAAATTTCCTGTTTCAACAGTTTTCAGATTACTCTCAGACAACTTATTCAACAGGTCGGCCTGAACATGAGAGGTCTAAAACCTTTCAATTATCAAACCTTTCATTTTTGACTTCCGATCGTTTATCTAAACCTCATAGTTCTTATCTTCTGTCAAATTTTCTTAACACAATAAGCTTTCAATAACTTTTTTCTTTGTACAAAGCAAGTAAAGTTTAATAACATCTTGTCGAATTTATCTATAATTAATTATATCTCATCCAGTAATTTAAAAGCCTCATAAACCTGATTTCTCACCGAGCACACATTTGGAAGACATATCAGTCAAACAAATTTTAAATTTTAGATAGAAAGCTGATCCGTTGCATGTTAGAAAGACACATACAACGTTATGGATTTTGTATTAAATCGAATGTCTACACTACTCGTATCAATATAGTGGTGGAGACATGTCCTCTGATCTATAACTGATCAGAAAGGCGGTACTGAGAACTTAAAAGAGAAAGACATCTTAGATAGAAGGTACAAAGAGTATAAGTCACCGAAATGTGACTTTTTAATTTAATAATACATTAAGCCATATATACAGTCTAGGATAGATTTAGTACTGCCAATGCTCTTAAGTATGGGATTTTTTGGTATTAATGTGATAGATAAATATGAAATAAATGTGAACTGGTACTCAAATAAGTGACATTTCGATATTATGCATCATTGTAACAGAAGTATTTTTCGCACACAATGGCCATAAATGAATATCATAGATGCAGAAAGAAAATATATGGGTCGTTTCTAATGAAACGTCCGTTTTCAAAGGAAAGGTTATTAATGTCACTCAACTTCATGAAATGAAAATACTTTTATTAACAATATTTACCCTCATACTATATACTATCACAGATTATGTCAATCCCAGAAAATGCTTTTTTGACTTGACAATCATTTTTAAAAATTTTAACGTTAAAAAAGTTGTCCCATTTTCTGAACGTATCGAAATCTGTTGGAGATGGGTATTGTAAATAAGGTGGGTGTTTGAGGACTGCCTGTAGTGAAACATGATCTCTGGCGTTGTCCTTTCCGATTTAGCAATCCAGGTTGTTTCTTGTTGTATTAAGTCAATACCTCTGGAGTCTGAAGTGCATGATATTGTCAAATCACTTGGATTGGATACCTGCTGTTGACAATGGCACAGAAATCATTACCTTTTGTAGATGCAAATTTGGTCTTGGCATGTTTCTAGCGCTTTCGAGTGTCCAAGTTTTAACTCATAAAAAAAAGTTTATATGGTCATATGCGATGAAATACGAGTACTAAACAGTTTTTGTTCAATTTTAGTGACAGTAAATATTATCTAAAAAGAGGGGATTAATAACAGCCCATTACAATCCCTAAATATATATATATATTTTTTAAAATTATTTTATTGAATTGTACAACTGTAATATATACATCTAGTACAAGCGCTGTATGAATAAATAAATACATGAAAGGACGTGTAGAGGCACTACCCATTGGTAGCACTCTAATTACATTTCTATTATAGAAGGTCCCGAGGCCATCTTCTCTTCAGACGCCTAGGAGGATTGTCCGGGATGGAATTGGATCCAAGGATGGAAACTAGTGGGTTATTATGGAATGATAGGAATCTGGAATGGGCTAAATCGGTAACATATGGAACGTTCAGGTCATTATGGATGGTTTTATTTGTGACAAAATAAGGAGCGTTTAGGATTTTGGATTGCAAGGATTGAATACGAGAGGAATTTGATGGTTTGGTGGAGCCCCATAGTTCAATTCCGTAAGTCCATATAGGTCTTATAACAGTAACATAAATAAGTCTTTTGTAATTGATCTGAAGCTTTGAGCGCTTGTCTAGGATGTGTTGAAGTAGTCGGAAGCGTCTGGCTGTTTCTTGTCTTTTCAGTCTTGTGTGAGGGTTCCAAGTAAGACGTTTGTCTAAGTTGAGTCCTACGTAGCGGATCTGTTCAACAGGGAAAAGTGGAGCACTATTAAAGGATACAGTAAGACAGGAAGTCATGGGTTTTGCGGAGAAGGGTAAAGGTAATTTGATGGGACTTTTTGGAATTGATTTTAATTCTCCAATTTCGACACACATACTCCAATATATGGGTCGTTATTAACTGATAACACACATGTGTCATTAGCATAGGTGGAGATGAAGGTGTTAGGATGGGTTGGGATGTCAGCTGTATATACTGTGTAGAGGATAGGACCGAGGATGCTACCTTGAGGAACACCAGCAGACTGGGAATAGAGAGGAGAGTAGGAACCATAATGATTTACTTTAAATGTTCTACCAGTTAGAAAGGAGCGAATGATCAAAAAGTATGTAGGAGGAAGGAATTGTCGGATTTTGTAAAGGAGACCTGGGTGCCAGACTCGATCAAAAGCCTGTTCTACACCGAGAAAGGCTTCCGTGCAGTACAATCTACGCTCCAATGCAGAGGAGACAACATCCACCACACGATGACATTGCTGGATATTGGAGTGGGATGTTCGGAAACCAAACTGGTGGTCTGTGATTATGTGGTTACTATCTAGGATGGGATACAGACGTTTTAGAATGAGCTTTTCGAGGATCTTGCCCATTATGGGTAAGAGGGAGATGGAACGATAGGAGGATGGGAGTTCTGGAGGCTTTATGGATTTTGGGATCATTTATCCCTAAATATAAACATAGAAAATAACAAAAGTCCAATAATTTCCATTGAATTTTAGAAATAATAAAAACGGACATTTCATGTGTAACGGCCCAATAATAATAAGTAATAAGTATCTTCAGTAATCTTGTTTTATCAAATAATGTTTACATTCCATCTGTAATTTTTTGTTTCGAAGAAAAACAAAACTGCTGTTGGATAATTTTGCCATTACATTTTATATTTATATTTCATGAATGCTATATTATATGCCTAATGTTATATATCGCCGCTCACAAAACAATACCGCCTATGTAAACTTTGGGCGATTTTACAGGAGAGAAAAAAAATAGCCCCATATGTTAAATTATTTTATACATATAAGATATCATATATATATACTAGCTGACCCGGCCACGCATTGATGTGGCTGTTGTAATAGGTTTAAAAAGTATTACGTTTAAATTTTTAATTTTAAAGAAACATTGAATCAATGGAAAAAATGAATTAAATATATTTTCGATCATACATTTTATTCATCTTATATAAAAGTTGATATATAATTAAAAATCAACCATGATATACCTCATTCATTAAACTAATGTTTATATTTTATCAGTTAAGAATTTTGTATATTATTTATATATATCATGGTTGATTTTTAATTATAGATAATAATATCTTTTTTTAAATTACAACTATTTATTTCAATTTAATTGAGCGCTAAGCGATGCACAATATTTTTTGTTAATCTGTTATTTGCTAATACAAATAGATTAGATGGTTAACTAACACGTCAGCATGCAACATATAATTGTCTATGGGAGAAACGTGGATGTTCTAGGTCCAAACTGCAAATGGACATTGTCTGGCCTTGGGACTTGTTGATGGTCATAGCAATAGCCATGCGTATATCAAATTGAAGTGTTTTGAACGGTATTATGGGTTCTGGTGGTATCATTGGAATACGTGGCTACAGGACGATTTCTCCTTTAAAGATTCCAGTCAACATAATTGCTTCAATAACATTCCCGGTGATATTTTTTAATTGACCAAACATGTACCATTCCATAATTGGTGGATTCAAATTGCGCTTAATCAATAATAATTCCCGTTCGTTTTTTCGGTTGCGAACTTGGATTTACACTACTCAGACATGCCCTTACAAGATATAAAAAATGCAACTCTCTTCGATTTCATCATAAATGATTTAGATAAACGATCGGAAGTCAAAAATGAAAGGTTTGGAAATTGAAAGGTTTTAGACCCCCATGTTCGGCCGAGCTATATATATATATATATATATATATGTATACATATATATATATATATATATATATATATATATATATATATATATATATATATATATGTATACATATATATCATAAATGATTTCGAAAAAATAACTAAAGATTGGACCTTTGTTTTGATTAAATAGCCTGTTTTTAGGCCTACCATCTGGAACTCTCAGTGAATATAACGAACACATCCGGATGATCGATTGATAAGCAGTCATCAGGAGTGGTTTCTTATTCCACAAGAAACACGGGTAGTTCTTATCGAAGGTCGGGTCACGATCTGTTCTCCATAACCTAAAAACGAATCGGTCCTTGAGGAATAACAATGACAGGAGATTGGATGAAGACGAATGGCCAAAGAAATTACCCTCGTATTCCGGCATACCAACGAATGGACAACTCCTGAGATATGAAGAGAAGAGATGTGAGGTAAAAATAGTGGCACGCTATAAGAAATTTCACAGGAATGACATAAAACACAGCCAATACTGATCTAACTGACTCTGATGTTACAAAAAAATGAACAAAACGCTAAATTATTCTTATATTCGAAAATAATTAAGACAGCCGGATAATTTAGGGCACAATATTAAACTTAACGAATGAGAATTCGGGATACGTAGATGTAAATTATGCTTTTAGGATCAACATCGGATAACTAAAAAACACTTAAAAAAATTAACTTTTTATATTTTTTACTAATTTAGTCAAGCAATTTTGTTAACACAAAACTTTTACGTCTCATCCATCATTATTTTCTAACCCTGAAGCATCGGGAGCACAAATTCTCTGACGGAAAGCCTTAAAAATGTGAAAAAATCTCATATCTATACATCTTTAAAAAGTAGCATTTACTGGACATTGATACATAAAGATAAGTGTTCACAAAATTGGATATCTGTTCCTCAGGTTGTCGCTTCGAGTTGAGTCACAAGTTTTAACTTTCATCCGTTTCCCTTTGAACATTTTCTAAAAATATAAGTTATCGTGAACTTTAATACGGAAAAGAGAATGTGATTATGGATAATGAGTGGATTTCGGTAATCATTTCATCAAGAAATAAAAGTTTCAACTAAAATTTCGAGGTATAGATGATATATATTAGTTGAATCGTTCATTTTTGGATTAAACGATTACCGAAGTATACACATTTCCCATAATTCGACTATTATCTGTGCCAAACCAAAGCTCCTTGAATTTTTGTAAAATATTAAAACGGAATGAAAAGATAAAACTTGTTGTGACTCAACTCGAAGCGACAACCTGCGGAATAATTACCCAAAATTGGTTTTAATCCCTTTACTTGAAAATGTGTGAACAACTCAATTAAACCCATCATTCTTAATAAATGTTGAATCTATTTTCCTCTTTCAGAATTCGTTCAGGATGTCATGCGGTTACGACTCCATGATGTTTGAGTGGTGCCTAAGAGGAAACCTTAAAAATATCGAGTTTGTGTTTTTGTAATACAAGAAGGAGAAGATCCTGTTATAGATGGCTATATTGTGTGTCTAAAGATGTCCGGAAGAAACCGTGATCATGGAAACTGTTATAAGTACAAATATAGATGAATGGATGAAGATTCTCCCCGGGTTATATGACGTCGAATGTTAAAATGCCAGTTCTTCTTATCTTATCATGGTTATTATTTTTAATATTAAAAAAATAAAATAAGGCTTTTCCTAATTTTTTAAACTTACCTTATAGTTGGTCTTGTCTTCTACTCATCTCGAACCTCGAGCGTAGGGCTCATAAATTATCTTTAAGTTCAATAAAAGTTAAAATATGAAACTTGAGAGGTCGTTTCATTGTAAGATTTTAGCCTTCTAATTTACGTTAACATCCACAAAAAAGAAGACCAGCTGAAGCCGCACACGCAAGGATTTTTACTCTTCGATCTGTAGATTCCTGTGTTCGTAAACCCCAGGCCGTGTAGTGCATAGTTAACAGGAGACAAGAGAAATGTGCCTACACGGTTGATCAGAGAATATTTGTTTTACAACTATTCCATGATACGTTTTGTAACTAATTAATAAACATGGGGAGGTTACTATCCAAAATGTTATTAAATGAAGGCGCGCCATGATTTATTTTAGTCGCATCTCCTTAAGTCAAATATTCGTACCACTTTTTTTTTGTTTTGAATGAGTAGCATTAATAATAATTTTAATAAAATAATACAGCGAACGAAACTTTGCATATGAAGATAAGAACATTCATAAGTGCTATAACTCGGGGAGAATATTCTTCATTCATTCATCTATGTGGCACAAAAACCCATGGAAGGTCTTGGATTCTGTATGGTAGAGTCTGGATTGTCTCTTGGACAACAGTTCTGGATCTTTCCCAATTATTTTGTGTCCGCACTTTAATCCACCAGAGGCATGGTGAGTCTAAGACTACACCTACATTGGATCCGGTGTGATACGATGAGTCGTCGCTAGCAAACCAAATGAATGAAATATATCGAGAGTTATAATATTTGGTTCTTTAAATTTATAAAATTAAGATTATTTATTAATTATTTTTAATACATTTATATTTTACTATAATGTATAGTAAAATATGTATAATGTATACACCCCAGCATCGTATGTGATAGAATCACGTCGCACCGAATCGGATCCAATGTAGGTGTAGCCTTAGGGGGGTCCTAGATCCTTAAGACCAATCTCCGGCTGCTAACAGATTAAATAAAAGTCTTCCAGTATCGGAGGATCATTGAGACGAAACTACATGAGATAAGACGAAACTACAAGAAAGTGATTGAAAAGAAAAAGTGACAGTTTTTTTTATTTTAAACCGCATACTTGTTTTTGATGAGGCGAATAATTTAGTATACTTAATTCGTAGGTAGGTATGACTGCTAATTAGGTTAAACATTTTTTTATTGGAAACTATTTTGGAAAACTGAAATAGGTTAATTGTGCCAAATATCTCGTGACCTAAATAAGTCTATATAAAATAACTAATCGATTACCTCCGCAGTAATGTGATGACATAATGGATATCAATTCCTGTATTATTCTAGAATTTACTTTAAATAGGAGAAGTTCTATTTTTACAATAGCGCATTCACTAAAAGTTTAGAAATTTCTTGGATTCCTATTTCCCTCCTTCTCCGATTATAAATATCATTTTAGCTTTAATTTTCCCTTTTATTTTCTTACTCAGCTTGGGGTGATTAATTATATTTGCTTTATCTGATGATATGGTTTGAATGAACATAGTTTTATGTGTTGCAGGCGAATAATTGAAGACAAAAACTAACAACAGGGATAAAATTTAAATAAAAAATAAAGGTAATTTCTTTGGACAATGGATTGAAAAATCCAAAAAGTTAATATTTTTAGATGGCATAACTTTTTTTGTTCTTTGAATGATAGCTATTGTTATTTAATTATCTTGAAACGGACTTATTTCTCCATTTTCAGTAAAGTTTACATTTCAAAATATACAAAAAGACCAGGGCGACCTGTGGACTAGAGGTTAGTATAACAACCTACACAGTCCAAGATCGCGGGTGGCAATAGGATTTGAATCAGGAATTAGGAAGGGAGTAAAAAATCTTTGGTTATGCCGTCCTTCGGTAGGGATGTTAAATGGGGGTTCCGAGCCTGTACGATGAGGTACTCGTTGAAGATCTCTATCCTAATTAAATCTGGATAGGCAAAATTTAGGGCTCCCACTGTAGCATCGTCCGATTAGCCCTAGCAGCATAAACAAACAACAACAATAAAAAAAAACACGTAATACCCCTCATACATGAAGGATCTTGGTTTCAGATCTTGATAGAGAATATAGTGTTTCTAAGACCACGGTTGAGAAGGGAGGTGATTGGTCCGAGGTCCTCCAATTAAGAGTGTTCACTTTATAGAGACTTAGTATGACTTTACGAGAGGCAGATCCCATAAGGCCAATTTATCGTTGTTAACCGATTAATTAATTTATCCGTCACAGGTGGATTTGAACCTGGGATCTTCAGCATAGCAACTCAGCACTCTACCATTTGGAAGCATATTTTGGTTCCCTCACATATGTAGAGCAATTTCCCAAGACGAAGCCCAGGCCGATCATAAAGATTCCTGACCGTTCTTAACCTTAGCGAAGAAGGATAAGAAAGAGAGAAAAAGCTAAAGAAAATAGGCTAGTAACTTTGAGTAATTAGAAGGAAAGCGAGACGGTAGAGAGGGCAGGGGGAACCGGACGCCATTGCCGCAGTTTTTAGATTCCGACGGCGGGATTCTGGTGACCGCTAGGGGCAGCTTTTGCAAATACGGCACGCCGGTCGGCTCCAAACATTGTTTTTTTTTTATATTTCTCTCCCTTTTTTCTTCGTATTCCCTCCCGCCTTCCCGGGTACCATTCCCTTCCTTGGACCATGGGAAGGGAATCTCGTCTCGTCTTGTCTTCTTTGCGCTTTACTCACCAAGTCTTCAAGGAGGAGAGGATACTTTAATGGTTTGGGTTTATCTAACCTTCTAAACTATTTAAGAAGGGTATTGAGTAATAATATTTTATATTATTTGAGTAATATAATTTATCATATATTGTACATATATACATATAATTAAAAACAATTGTTTGATACCAGACTCTTATACCATATGAACTTTCCTGAATGACATCATCAGTCATATTACAGTTCAAAAGCGGACAACTCCAAATTTCAAAAATTGACTTTTTCACATTTTTTCTAAATTTGTCTAACAATACTTTATGGCTCCCGAAACTTCAGGGTCTGTACCGCACTAAACAAATGAGAAATGAGGTGGAAAGGTGTTGTGTTAGACGACATTGCTTGACTAAATTAGTAAACAATATGAAAAAGTCAATATATGAATTTTTGGAGTATTCCGTTTTTGATACTGTATGCATCATATATAATCTCGCCAATTGGGAGTGAAAGTATTTAATTTCTGTCTCGTTCTTCTTGTATTCGTGTTTGATGCCATTTCCTGTTGTTTGTAATTTAAATGATGGTAGAACTTTTACTGAGCATAAACATGGCACATGTTATACAAGATTTGTATGCATATCTTTCTTGAATCATTGATCACGGCGCATTTATTAATAAGTTTTAACGAATCCTAATTTATAATTATGTAGGACTATAGGTTAGCCCGTTCGCAATAGGTTCTTAAAGTGAGAGACACGATGATTTGCATTATTATCCTTTTAACTATTACTGTAAAAATTTGGCCGAATCCTCCCCACATTCTTTTGCCATCAATCTCCGATGTACATGCGAATCCTGGAATGAAATGCACTTACTGGAATCCGCCGGGTGAAGAGAAGGAAGAGAACGGGCTGACTCGAGGCACGCTTGAATAGAATTACCTTTGTAAATACCGCCTATGCTGGCTCTACCATGAATTATTTATCTATTAAACTCCTTGATCGAGTATAAATAAATATGTCTTTTCTTCTGCCATTGTTGCCGCAGAAATTTCCTGTATTTCATTTGAATACGTTCCCACCCTACTAACTTTGATGTGTGAATGCTGGCAATTTTCTCCCGGGATGAAGACGAATCGTTCAACAAGTTAGAGGCGTACCTGGTTTTTTTAAAAGAAACCTTTACCATTACAATCCACGAAATGGTGAAAATTGTACTGTTTCTAGGACAACGGTTTTGGAGAGAGGTGATTCTCCTGAGATCACGCTCATCCGCCAAGTTTTTCCCCCGATAAAGTGTACCCACTTATTGGGTGAGCATCAGGATGGTCCCCAGATCCCAAAGCGTCCTTCACTTTTGTAAAATATTTGATTTGGTATTACATAAACATAAAGAATCAAAACAATCATTCCATTATCACTGCCTAATGTCATTAAGATTGAAGTAAGTAAACTAATACCAACATATTTATGGAATATTGGTTCCATAAATACTTACTTCGCATTTCAATATTCCTTTAAATTATTCTTTGATCTGAATAAAACTTCTTTACAAGCACTGAATATTCAAAAAATACATAGAATTAGGAGTTAATTAACTAATATAGGCAGGTGATCAAGTTAGCAATGAAGAATATTTTATATTTTTCTAAAAAAAAAACATTTCAAGCTTTATGGATATACTGGTTTTTAATTTTAATGAAAATTTGGTGTGCCAAAATAATTTTCTATTTAAAATCAAAGCACTATGCTCGAGTTGGGCGTATTCGTATTCGCGAATACGAATACGAATATATTTGTATTTGCAAATGTAAATACGAATATTCTTATATTCGGACGTATAAATACGAATATTCATGTATTCGGAGGGAAAATTTGCAAATATTCGAGTACTCGCTGCTGAAATACACAAAACACGTTCGTATTTACTTGAGAAAAATACTAATACACTCGTATTCGCTACGATATGTTTAAAAAACGTTATTATTGTTGTATTTTATATACGAATACACTTGTATTCATAGAAAAAAATAGAAATACAGCTATATTCTCAACTAAAAAATTACTAAATATTACATGTACTGGGCAGGGTTTGCCAAGAATTTAATTGACTTTTTAAAAACACTAATTCATGCATTCCATGACTCAACAATGTTGAAGCAGCCATTAAAATCTTTTATATTAAGATTGACAAGCCAGATTTTTTATGTTAACAAAAGTCTCAGTTTTTGTTGAATAGAATATTTTTTCAATGATTCTTATTTCAAAAAAATAATTAAATAATTACTTTTAATATTAACCTAAAAGTTAATACAACAATAATAACGTTTAGCCATGGAATGCACGAATTAGGTTTATTAGTTGAGAATATACCTGTATTCGTATTTTTCCTGGATTTTCGTGCATGTACTCTTCAAAAAGGATGAGGGGTCCTCTCGAGCTTCCATGAAAGTTCGCTTGTTGACTTATCATTTTTGAACAGTACATCCACCAAGTGGGTCGCTGATACCATCAGTGGGTCGGTGTCCACTAATTCTAGTGGGGGTTCGTATCCGTGTTTTTTCTGGGTGCAGAATCGATTTAAATCATTTCTAGCTTCGTATCTTGCGATGGAATCGAGATATGACTATTTTTGACTTCAATTGGGACTTTTCATGGCCTCAGGGTGCTCAAAAGTTGACAAAACGTTGTCAAAGGGAGGCTCTGTGCTAGTATTAAGATTTTTCTTTAATTACAAAATCAAAACAAAACCAGGGTTGACTAAAAAATATGAAAATAGGTTGGGTAATCCATTTATTCATCAAATAATTCGTAAAATGTGTAATAAAATATTTTATCAAATAGGAAATACTTCTAGAAATAGGCATTATTAACTCACAAGTCACATGTCGTCACAAATAAACTAAAATCAGATATTGATTTCTTTATTTTGTAAATAGCCAGTCGAAATCAAAGGCGATCAACGAAATGAGATACTGCCTAAATTCATTTAAGGTACCATTCACTCCCTCCTAAATGATAGACACTAAATTGATGAGAAAAAAATGCTCTGTTAATTTTAAATACAACATCAATCAATTCATCAAAACAAAACAAAAATATTAATCAAATTGAATTCTCGGCAAATCCTGCCCAGTACTTATAATATTTAGTAATTTTTCAGTTGAGAATATAGCTGTATTCGTATTTTTTCCTGCAAATACAAGTGTAATCGTATATTTTGGTAGCGAATACGAATGTATTTGTATTTTTCTCAAGTAAATATGAACGTGTTTTGTGTATTTCAGCTGCGAGTACAGGAATATTCGCCAATTTTCCCTGTGAATACGCGAATATTCGCATATTTTTCTGCGAATATACGAATATTCGTATTTACATTTGCGAATACAAATATATTCGTATTCCTATATGCGTATTTATTTGTATTCCTATATGCGTAATATTTTTGTTATCTTCTTGACTAGTTAACTAGATAACTCGTTTACTGCCGGCCGACAAATAAATATGAGAACTAAAATGAAAAATACTTATTCTATTCGCTTTTGATTATAACTGTTACTACTTTAACTAATTTTATACTAGTTACTAGTTTTCCACCATGCATTGTTTAGTTATATGACAAAGGCATTAGACAGCGTCATCGATGAAACCTCCCAGGCGGCTATACTTTTACCAAAATTTCCGACAATTATCATTATATTATACCCATTTACACAAAACCTCGACAAATTATATACCTAAACCTTCCTGGTGAATCACTCTATTTATTGGTAAAAACCGCATGAAAATCCGGGTGCAGTAGTTATTAAGTTTACCGCGAACAGACAGACAGACGCGGCCGAGGACTTTTTTAAATAATATGTATAGGAGTTTATAAATAAACTTATTAGATTTTTTTTTAATTTAATTTATTTATTGATCGTTGACCATTTTTTTTATATATTTGAATTTAAATTTACAACTGTGTTGTAATAAAATAAATATTATGGATGACATGAAGGTAAGTAAAGAAACTACCCAATTTTAGTACACTAATGACAGATTTAAGTTAAAAGGTCCAGGACCAATTTTCTTTTCAGTAGCCATGGAGGGGAAATTGGAGGGAAATGAAGAAAAAGCTATTTTGAACTTGTGTGTTTAATGTTCATAATGAAGGATTGACAATCGGGTTCAGTCCAAATCAGCAACAAATGAAGCATTAAGATCATGATGGATCATGGATGACTTTATTCGTAGTATGACAAGGAGCATTGAGGAAATTATGAGGGATATGTGATCATAAGGATTGAATATGAGTGAAATCTGATGGCTTAGCGCCATTAGTTACAAAGCTCTGCTTTGTAAGTCCAAATAGATCTTATAATAGTCATGTATATGAGTCTTTTGTAATTAATTGCGCCTAGAGTGTCTGGTAAGTGTTGTAGAAGCCTGAAAAGGCGATCAGTTTCTTGTCTTTTCATTCTCGTATACATGAGGAAATGGTTATATAGTATGAGGATTCCAAGAAACCAGAGAAATACGATACAGTAGAATTCCACAACTCTAAGCCGAAGTCCTTATAAGGCTCGTTGAATATAGTTGGCTTTTTACTCCGAACTTCTGAAAATTACCGTAAAAGTCAACGTGTTAGATGTGAGAAAATAATTCTAGAACCACACTGTACAATTACAGCCGAACAATTAATTACTGAGCCAATAAGCAATAAACACGCGAACTGTTGCAAGGAAAAACTTTACTCATCTTCTCCTTCCCCATCATAAGGGCATCAATAAAATGCAATATTACTTAGATGAGTAAAGTGATGAGTTAGTGTGTTTAATGCTTAGTTAGCAACATCAAGAAATATAATAAAATTTCTTATTAACTGTTATAATTTTTAAATATTTTTATTTGAAAAGAAAATATATGTCCAGGACCGGTATTCGAACGTGCTCTACTAAATAGATTGTCGCTTTGTTTTTTAATACACGAAGGAGATTAAAATGTGTAGAAAGACCCAAGGTTACTTCCCACCGTCCAATAATTAATGAAATAACTCTTCCAAGGGGACTCTTAGGATATTTTTCAAGTTTAAATTAAAAAGGCTGTCTAATTCACAATTAAATTATCCGCATTTATTTTAATTACATGAGAATTCATCCTTTTAGTCATCAAAATAGGCCTTTTTTCTCCAGAAGTTATTTCCTTAGCTACTTAAGCTGAATTCTAAAGCGTGGCAATAAGTCTAACAGTTGTATAATTTGTCGGCTATTAGGTGTTCTAGCGTAGTGCTCTGCAACTAAGCAAACCTGGCTCGCATCTCAGTCAGAAACATCCTTTCTTTTCACTGATCCCATATCCCCGTGTTCTCGCAATTTGCGATGTATACAAGGGGAAGAATGTTCATTGAATATTACTTTAATTAGGATCTTGTTGACTTACATCATTTTATATTATTGTAATTTTTTTTATTAATTGTTATAATTTTTAAATATTTTTATTTGAAATGAAAAGATATGTCCAGGACCGGGATGCGAACCCGGGTAGCCCATGCCTCTAGCGTGGTGCTCTGCTATCTCGGTCATGGGCATATCTTATATTTTCATATAAAATATTTAAAAATTGTAACAATGAAAAAAATTTAAAATAAAATAAATTATAATAATATATAATGACGTAAGTCAACAAGATCCTAATTAAAGTAATGTTCAATGAACATTCTTCCACTTGTATACATCGCAAATTGCGAGAACTCTTAGAGTGAGATATGGGATCAGTGAAAAGAAAGGATGTGTTTGACCGAGATGCGAGCCAGGTTAGCTCAGTTGGCAGAGCACCACGGTAGAGACGTGGGCGACCCGGGTTCGAATTCTGGTCCTGGACATATCTTTTCTTTTCAAATAAAAATAATAAAATGTCATTTAAAACTGTTTATTAAAGTTCATAAAATGTATGATCAAATTTCTGTCATTCTCCATCATGTTTTAATGTCACAGTAAAAAGAAAAAAAAACGCTCGACAATTGAATTTGTGGATAGAACCTATAATCCGACCGAAAATAAGTAGAAAGCCCATCTTATGTATTATATATTTATACAAACATAAATTTAGCAGTTAATGACCTATTGGTTTTACATCTCAACTTCAAAACCACCAATCTACCAACATAGTAATCATAAAAACAAAAAATGATTATAGGTCATTTTTATAAGAGGTAATTGATAAACTTTATTTTTGTAAATTCGTTACAATCCAAAACTCTTGCTCACGTTTTTCATCTCACCAAACTGAGATGAAAAATATTAAAAATATTTTAATAATTTATATATATATCTTTCATTAAAAAATTATATCCTCATTCTATACTCGGTAAATATATTATGTATCTACAGTTCATTAAACATCAAGACTCAAACAATATTTTCAGGATATGCAATATTGTACAGATATTTTGATTGAGAATTGTAGAAAGCATTTCTTTATAAATTCGGCATGATTATTTGAACAATATAGTTTGAAACGTTGCCAAATTTAGCTTCGAGTGAATCCCAAAAAGAACTGTAAGGGAAAAAAAAAACTATTTTATTATTATAAACCACCACCTACCTATAAAGAGCAATCTTGTACGCATGCGCAAGCAGTTACATTTTATAACAGTTATATCTTGGATAACCTTTTTAAATTATTTTATTGGTATTAGAATTTGCATAACATAACATGGAATATAATAATAATGGAAATAAATAAATAGAAGTAATAATAACATAATTGAATACATAACATATATAATTACATAATGAAATATACAATATAAATAAACATAAGAATAATAGAAATATATCATCAACAATTTAAAATAAAAACCACCCCTAACCACCAAAGAAACAACAAACCAGCAACAAACAAAAATGAGGATACAACAACAACTCTAGAACACACCAGGAAACAAAGAACAATGAATCTGTAAAAAATTTAATAGTTACTGTTAGAAATATAACTGTTATAAAATGTAACTTGCGCAGCGTACAAGATTGCACTTTACAGGTGGTTCATATACACAAGTACCATTATTATTAATATATATATATATATATATATATTAATAATAATTGTACTTTATAATATATACATATATATATATCTTCATATATATATATATATATATAAGTTAAGATGGGACTAAGAGATGTATATCCACTAATACCAAATTCTTATAAACAAACATTGTAAATACTATATATAGAGAATTATAAGAGGAATAAAGTCAGTGTTTAACCAGCCTTCAAGTGTGTTATTTGTCCCTTAACCTTCTTTTTTTTATGCTTTGGAGTGGTGAAGTCTTTAAGTGGTGCCGAAACCCGGGAACGTTTTTGCAGTTTAGTGAGGTTTGTTTTCTACGATTTTTTTTTCTCTTTCTCTAGATTTATTTTCATTTAGTTCTTTTGCTTTGAAGATAATTTTACTAAAATGAATGAGCAAAGGGAGATCCTTAGGCCAGCAACGTTAACGTTGGAGCCTCCGCAGACTGAACAGGGGAATCCCGAGTTTCCGCCATTGCCGTCAACAACTCTAGCAATGGCGAGGGCAGACCTAGCGGCGCAGGAGGCAAACAGAATAGCGCAGGAGACTAACGAATTGGAAAAAATGAAGTTAAGGAAGGCAAACGCACAAGATCTGAGACGGGAGATATCGGACCTTGAGAAATTCAACGGAGACATTGGCGAATTAAATCACTTTCTCAAGGGCGGCGACGGCATCATGAGCAGTATTCAGTCTCAGGTCGCATCGGACTTTTTGGAAGAAGCGGATGCCAAAAGGCTACGAGTAGCTTTAGCACGGAGGGTCAGAAGGAGCGTTTTAAATCTGATCCAAGCGGATGAGGATACCTCGTGGCAGGTAATCAAGGATAGATTAAAAAAGGCTTACGGAGGGGGGCGATGGGCCCCAGAAGAGGACATGTTGCAGATGTTTCGGGAGATGAAACGAGCAAACCAGTCTAATGGACAGTATGCTGCAGGACTTCTCGCTAAGCTTAATAAAATAAATGAGAAGTTGAGAGAAGTCATGGACACCGGTGCTGTCGAAGCGTGGATGCTATTTATGACCACGGTCCTGAAGGTGCAACTGGCTAGGGACACTGGAAAGAAGGACGGTCTACCCAGAGATAGAACATTTATGGAGTGTGCACAAGAGATGGTAGACGCGAGTGCTCGAGATGAGGAAGAGAAGGAAGTGATAGAACCAGGGTGGAATAGGGTGTCGTACCGGAGGAACGAAACAGGCAGAAGCAGATTCAGACAGGAGCCGGGAAGAAGAAGAGAGGGAGAGTTTGTGAGAAGAGAGAAGCCACCAAGAGAAAGAAGGCAAATTGTTGAGAGGAAGAATGGGAGAAGAGAGGAAAGGAGATGCCACGAATGCGGCAAAACAGGGCACTTGGTAGCTCAGTGCCCACGTACGCGGTGCTTCGAATGCCAAGGTGAGGGACATATGGCCAGACAATGCCCATATATACGGCGCAGAGAGCACGACAGAGGTGAGCCGATGGAGATCAATGCCCACAGACTGGGACGGAGGAGTAGGATAACCTCGGAATCTGCGAGATCCTCGGAGACCTCAGGGTCGGAGACGGAAGGCAGCGAACCCAGTGGCAGAGGAACTCCCGGAGGAAGGAGCAAACAACGGAGCACAGGGAGGCGTGCCGAGCAGGTAAGAAGGGAATGAGGATGGTGTAAGCGGAGGGGCAACCTTTTTTTTGTGAATAGTGCGGTAAAGAAGGGTGACAGGTTGCCTGTTATTGAGTTTTACAGGGGGTGGAGGTGTTTAGTGGACACAGGGAGTTCTTGTACACTAGTGGGTAAGGACAAGTTAAAGTTATTGTTTAAGGGTAAGAGTCAGCCAGACATTAGGCCGTGTCAATGTAAAGTGGTCACTTTGAGTGGGCCCTGTACGATAGAAGGGGAAATCGATTTAGCCCTAGATAGGTGGGGAAAGAAGGGAGAGGCGTTGACGCTGCATGTTGTGGAAATCATGCCGCGGGAGTATGGGGGGATTTTGGGATGTGATGCGTTTAGCAAATTAGGGTTGAGAGCTCGTAGTACAGGGGGTCAATGGGTAGTCCGGATCGGGAACAAGAAATATAAAACGGTGCAGGATGTGAAAGGGGGTGCTAGATGCGTTGGAGTAATTGCCAAGGGTGCAGATTGGAGACAGGCCGTAAGGGAGGAATTCGGGGATATATTTTTTCGCGAGGGAGACCCACTGAGCGCGACGGGGGAGACGCTTCATGAGATCCATCTGAAGTCGGAGAAGGTCACTTATGTAAAGGAGCGGAGGTACCCACAAGCGTTACGAGGACATATCCGCGAGGAGATTGAGGAGTTAAAGCGGCAGGGGATCATCGTGGATAGCAAGTCGCCGTTTAATAGCCCACTATGGGCCGTTAAGAAGAAACCGGTTGCTGGGGAATCTAGGGAGCGCTATAGGGTAGTAGTCGATTTTCGGCAGCTTAACGAAAATACGCGCGACGAGAAATACCCCATTCCCAGGTTAGAGGATATTTTAGACCGGCTAGGGGGAGCCTCAATCTTTAGTACGCTCGATCTAAAATCAGGCTATCACCAGATCCGGATGCACCCCAGGGACCAGGCCAAAACCGCGTTTACATTCGAAAGGGGGCATTATGAATTCACCCGTATGCCGTTTGGACTGAAAAATGCGCCCATCACATTTCAAAGACTGATGGACGAATTCTTGCGGGGACTGGACGAGAACATGTGCCAGGTCTACATGGATGATTTACTGGTGTTTAGTAGGACAGAGGAGGGTCATCTGGAAGACCTGCGACGGGTGTTTACGCGAATACGGCAGTTCGGGTTGAAGCTATCGCCAGAGAAATCGACTTTGGGACAAGCGGAGATCAATTTTCTGGGACACGTGATTTCGGGGGAGGGGGTACGTCCAGATGGGAAAAAAGTTGAAGCAATAGGGAAGATGGCGATGCCGAGCGATGTGAAGGGGATCAGGAGATTATTAGGGACCCTCAACTACTACCGACGTTTTGTACCGGAGATGGCGGAGAACTTGGTTCCTTTGAACGAACTGCTGCGAAAGGGGCGCACAGTTAAGATGACGCCAGAAATTGAAGCAAAGATCAGAAGGTGCATGTTACAGTTGCAAACTGAACCAATCTTGGCATTCCCAGACTTCGGGAAACCATTTGCGATCACCACAGACGCCAGCGAGTATGCACTGGGGGCGGTTTTATCCCAGGAAAGTGAAAAGGGGGAACGACCCGTAGCATACGCGAGTAGGAGACTCACAGATGCGGAATCTCGTTACAGCGCACTCGAGCGGGAATTGTTAGGCATCATATGGGCGGTGCAACACTTTCGACCATACGTATTTGGTAGAAAATTTAAGGTACATACAGACCACCGTCCGTTGCTCTGGGTGGGTAATCTGAAGGAATCTTCAGCTCGAGTTACAAGATGGAAGGAGATCCTCAGCCAGTACAACATGGAAGTGGTGTATAAGCCGGGGAAAGACAATGTGGTAGCGGACTGGCTCTCTCGTGCATTACAGGTCAATATGTTGGAGACGGAGGGTGCAGAAGCGTCGGAGGAGTTACAAAGGTTTGTACGGGAATGGACACCAGACGGAGAAGGAGGACGTGTGGATGACCTCCGAGGCAATGAGGAATCCTCAGAGGACGAGTCAGGAAATGAGAGACCGGTTGAGATGGAGGAAATTGATGACATTGTCAACAACAAGTCCCGGCAGGTCATCTGGAAAACAAGGACTACGGGGCTTGTGAAAATGGAGTTTTCCAAGTATGACAAACATTCCGTCATCACTATCTGGTCACAACCTGGAGTTCGGGAAGAGCAAATGTGTCGTGTGCTGAAGGATGCCTCTAAGGCGGGAGCGACCCATTACTTGTATGTTGGCAATGCGACGGTGTGGGATAAGATACGCAACTTATGGCGCCTCGAGAAAATAGGGATCGATAGGATGTTCATCCGATGCCGGTCGATGGTGGAGACCATTCGGGATCAGGACCAACAAAAGGAGGTAACCACGGCTTATCATCAAGGCAAGACGAACCACAGGGGTATCAATGAGACGTTGGCAGCTTTAAAGAGAAAGTATTACTGGGTAGGGATGCGGAAGACGGTAGAAGAGATAATAAGGGATTGTCACATCTGCCATACGGCCAAATATGACCGCCACCCTCCCGTAGGATTACAAACTGAGACGCGGACACCCACGGTACCCCTGACAGAGCTTCAAATAGACACCTTTACGTGGAGAGGTTTTAAATGGGTAACAATATTAGATACGTTTAGCAAAGCGGCCATGGCCCACCCAGTAAAAGAAAAGTCGGCGGCGGCGGTGAATGACGCTCTACAGACGTGGTACCAGTGTTATGGGGTGCCAAACATGATCTCCTCGGATGGGGGCAGAGAGTTCGATAACGCGCTCTTGCGACAGGAGATGAAAAGGTTGGGAATCGAGTGGCATTGGAACACGCCCGGACATCCGAAAAGTAGGGGAGGGGTTGAACGTCTCCATAATACGTTGGGGGAACACCTCCGAGTGTTTCACGCGGATAAAGGGTTAGAAGCGAACGAGGCGATGCCCCGAGCAATAGCGGCATATAACCATTCCATACATATGGGCACCGGGTTTTCCCCTTTCGAAGCTCTTTTCGGGTTACGCGCACGAAGGAGAAACGAGGAGGAGACGGTGGTGGACGAGGGCATGGCCGAGCAATTAAATGCAAACAGAGTAGAGCTCGAGAGGCATTGGGGCAAAGCACACGGACGAATGGCCGCAGAGAAGAGTAGGAGAGTAGCGCGTGAGAACGAGGGAGTAAGAGATGTCATGGGTACGATTAAAATAGGTACTATTGTTTATAGAAAGATCTTGTCGAATCGTGCGAAGGAGGTCCTCAGGTATGAGGGTCCATTCAAAGTGATTACGATTAGGGAGCACAATCTTGTCACTATTCAGAGTATGGTTGAGCCCAGGAAACGGAGAACCGTTCATATTGAACAACTTAAGGTTCCGGCAGGGGAGGGCCGATCATAAAATTGTATTTATTTCAGTTTATTATTGTATATATTTTTTTTTTTTTCTCTGTTTCTATGTAGTTTTAGGAATTTAGCGATATATAGAAGTATATAATTTTTTTTTTATGTTTTGTATGTTTTGTTTTTGGTAGAGTTTCCTTGTCATTGTAAATAAAGTTTAGGTATAAGCCTTATATTGTATATATCCAGTGAGGCTATAGAGTAAGATAGTATTAAGTTGGTTTTGTAAGTTGTAGAATTTGTTTATTTGTGACGATTGAGTTTAGCTTATACTATGTTGTTGTACCAGTATCCTTTTTTTTTTGTTGTTTTTTGTTTTTTAGAGTTTACGAAGATGTTCGTAAACTGGCAGGGGGGAGTTAAGATGGGACTAAGAGATGTATATCCACTAATACCAAATTCTTATAAACAAACATTGTAAATACTATATATAGAGAATTATAAGAGGAATAAAGTCAGTGTTTAACCAGCCTTCAAGTGTGTTATTTGTCCCTTAACCTTCTTTTTTTTATGCTTTGGAGTGGTGAAGTCTTTAAGTTATATATATATATATATATATATATATATATATATATATATATATGTATATGTATATAAGCGAATACCCCCTGCGTTAGGAGTAAAAGGTAGAAGACAAACAGATTACGAGAGGAGAAGAAGGGACGTGATAATAGGCTAGAGCTGAAGGAGGTAGCAAATCAAATTAGGCCTAGTGCTCCCTCATTAGCGTTTCCTGGTTACCTTTGGTTTAGTAATGATCTCTTTAAGGCCATCGACCTCTTTCGGCAAATCTGTCAATTCCACATCTACAGCTCCTAATTATCGCTTTAATTTTCAACCCTCCCCCAGGCACTTTTTTCATTATCTTTTTTTAATGGCTGCCCTCGCGCTCGCTCAAGAATTTCTGGGATTTAAAAGATGCCCTATCCACCATGGAATGACTTGACTGTTAATTCAATTAAAATTTACTGCTAATTTTTATTTATTCCCGAATGTTATTTGCAGTGATTTTAACTCGATAAAGACATATAATTTCCTCTTTTGCGATATAGATATGAGAATTATTAATTTAGTTAACAAACCAAGAAACAGTTTTATCTAGTACCAAAAGGAACGATATAATGTGATTATACAGAGACTCATTCTGGAACAAACCAATTGTTGGAAAAATAATGCAGGATTCTATCTTTTCTTTAAATAACCCTCCACATAGTTTTAAAAATTAATGTTCTGCCAACATTCAAGCTTTTTAACTTTCCCAATCGGCTTCAGATGGTCATCGGCGATTTATTTGCTAACTTCGAGTTTCTCGGAGAACATCATCAAGGGCAGAAGTTCTTCAACGGCCTTCTTTTTTATCACAGCTCATGTCTCCCTCTCGAAATCTGTGGAACCACCGTCAAACAGTGCACCACCTGGGCTTCGTCGATATATCAATTCGTTTGTGCCCCGTTCCGCCCGAGTCAGAACTCGTAAAACAAAATTATGTGAAAATCAAGCTTTGACATCTTAGTAAAGACAGAATTATTTCCTAGAAGCAAAATGTTACAGAGGTAAACTTGTATACCTTTTTTACGTTTAATAAGCGTTTTTATTTGAAAGATAATTAATAAGTGTTTACATTTCAATTCTCGTAGTGCATAAGTAGTCAAGGCCTAAGTTGAGAATGACACGTTTTCGCTTCCTTCGTTAGGTATATGATAAGTACAAAATACTCATTAAGGACGAAAATCGTCTTCCACTGGGGCTGTTAATACAACATTACAGTTACTTTGAAAGCCTCATATTAAATAAACTCTAGCCTGCCAGTTTATATTTATTGCGCTAAAAGTAACGAAGCATGTTTATTACCTTAATATTCTCGAAAATATACTAAAAACCACAAATCAAAGAAAACAAAATTCAGTTCCATATGACTTCAACTTATTGCTATTATTACTTATCAAATTATTACTTTTAGGGGAATACTACGTCGTCCGGGGTTAAGTAGAGTGAAACCATAATAGCATGCGATATATAGGGATATTACAGAATATTATATAAGGATCATAGGCGATGTTTGGTTTCGAATCCAGCTGTAGCAGGTTAATTATCTAATCTGTTGACTGCCACAGATCTGTTCACGACACCATGTACAGAACCCAAGATCCTAATACAATGGTACAGTGGTTCAGGCGATATTCGGTACCACTTTCACACATGTTTGTGGATATAAAGTGGATTAAATCCTAAAAATCGTATGTAGTTAATAAACTGTGGTATCTGTTTAGCCACAGGATAATCCTCACAGGTTGTAAATCAAGCTTCCCAATAACCCCATGAGAGCCGAGAATTGAAATGAGGACTTGGTAGATCATCTCCTTCTTCCTTCCGAATTGCTGAATCACGGATTCATTAAAATGGCGAAATACAATATATCAATCCTCGCAGCTGATGTAAAAGTAAACATGGCGAGAGGTTCGTGAGCCGCCGCAGTCAATGGACTCCTCCTCATTGTCTTAACCCGCGGTCATTTGTCAATGTCACCCCAAGGTCATTAATAAAAATTTACTCTTGTCCATTCCCTGTTTATAAAACCGTAAATCCCTAGCCGGCGTTTTCTCTCTGATGTTACCCGATCTGTTACAACACGTACAATATCTGTATATTGAAGAAATTCAATCTGTTAAACAGGTTATGAAATAGTATTGTTCAGCAAACCGAAAAGTTTGCGTATAACTTGCGATGTAGTTATTATCATTGATGTACCTGAGATTTCATTTCTTTTCATTTCAAGTTTAATATGTTTTTTATTCGGAATTTGGAAATGTTTCCTACGTTTTATATGGAATAATACAATGTTAGACACTATGACTGTTATTTGTTATATTTGGTTTTGGTTCAACATTAACGTTTAGTTCACAATTCTGACAATCCCTAACTGAAATATGCGCCGTTACTAGTATTTAAAATAATGATTCAATGTTTGTAATAAAATATGTTAAAAAAAAAAAATAGGGATTGAAATGAACTTTCCATGACTAAAGTAAAGATATGATTTTTATATTTTAATTTTGGAAATATTATCTGAATGAGCAGGGTAGCTCAGATTGTAGAACACTGCGTAGCTTTGGTGAAGCTCCTGGATTCAAACCCAGCTGCGGCAGATAAGTTATTAAATATGTTAACAGCCACAGATGAACTTGGGGATTTTAGAATTCAGATCTTCTGGGGATTACCCAGACTACATAAAGTGGGTACCTGTAATTTGGGTAAAAAAGTGATGGTTGGACAAATCACCTCCCTGTACTACCGCCGTCTTAGAAAAAGGACAATATCTATCATATACTGAATAAGTACCCTTCATGAGCAGAATCATATTTCATTATATCCTCTGCTTTTTTCTTCTGATAACAATTCCATTATTTCCCTCAATATATATATAGATGTTTAAATCGTTCAAAGGTGTTCTTTAAAATGGCATGCTTAACAGTTGAGGGGCTAATCGACATTATTACTATATAACTAAAATTAAAACTATATATGACGCAAATAATATTTTAAATTTACCATTATGTTTTATCCTGATTTGAGCTGTTAATATTTAAAGTGTTATATTCTTCATTTTGTTTTCATTGATCAAGATAATTTAAAAATATGAGCCAGCGTTATTTTTATAACAATTAGTACTTACCAAAGTGTGATAGTTTCAATACACAATTTAAATTCGTCTATGATATATTAATCATTAAAAGAATAAACAATTTTTTTTGTCTGAAACTTGTACACCTTCAAAAATAACAGCTCAATTAATGGCATTATAATAACAAATATCATTTGTTGTTTATTTTACACGTCTTTCTGAACCTAAATCAGACTGAATTATATATTGTATCTGAATATTCTTTAAAATATAGCTCAATGTTATCCTGTTATCGTCGGAGAACATAAAAATGAATATTTTTTTCTTTATGGGACCATAAGCATGTATAATTAAGTATAGGCGCAATCAAAGAACTGTACAAATAAATATATACTGAGCCAACAACAAGGTCCATAACTTTTTTCTACCTAGTTAGAAAAGACAAGGTTCCATGCGATGTCATAAATTCCGACCCGTTCGAGGTTTCAGACACGTTCGGGATTACAGAGAGCATCACGGGCCATTGCCATAAATCCCATCAATTTTCTGGAGCGATTCGTTGGGAGGATTTAATTACGTCACGCAATCTAAGGAAGGAGGGAGAGAGGGAGGTCCGAAACCAAACAAGGAGGAGACTGTGAACAAACGTTGATTTAGGATAATCGTAAAGAACTCTAGGAAGCCAAGGGCGATGTGGAAGCGATCACGATCAGAGATAGAGATGGACAACAGGCGTGCTCCATATTACCTAAGACGAAACTAAGAAGGGATTAATAAGGAAATTTAATAACAGTTCCCTCTGGAGGGGGTCACGAAACTTCTTGGTGGTCTTGTGGGTGGCTGCCGCGGGGTGAAAAAATGAGAGTATTGAAAACATGCTTCGTCCAACGGGATTCGAATTGCTGTTACCCATTCTAGGTATATCCATTCTCATCTGCAGTGTCTACATCAAGGGTGGCCAACGCCCTACTCTACTTGAACACTTTTCTGGTCTCTCTAATATTATAAATTTAAATGTTTCATTTTATTGATACATAATTATTTTACCATCTTTTTCACTAAGTAAGTTCTTTAAATCTCGTCGAGCGTTGATTTAGATCACCTCTTCTAATAATGCCGGAGGGTATAAATAAATCCGCATTAAAGAAAATTAAACGTCTCATTTTGTTATATTTATTGGCTTTACTCCCTCAAATGATCTCACAATACTATATAGATTTCAATTTAAAAAAAGCTCTCTTGGGTACAAATAGGAAAATAGTAAGGCGCAGCATACATTATTATCTGGTTATTAATGTTCAGAGGTGGGCAAAGTAGTTTCTTTTACCGAATCGTTCCTTTTGAGATAGTTCATTCTAATGAGCTAGTTCATTGAACTAGTTCAAATAAACTACATAGTTCATTTTTCAAAAGAACTAGAAATGTTCTAAACTAAAAGAGGAATTGAACTGTGGAAAAAGGTGGAGAAACTGAGAGGTCAAATAAACTAGAAAGGTTCAACTAGTTCACTAAGTTCAGTAGTTCGTCTTTCGATCGTAGGTCAGACGCCGACGGTCCCTTGTCCGAGAGTGGTAGCTGGTGAGTGGTGTGAACTAAAAAGAACTATATAATTTATTTTATTTTGTTTTTTTATAATTATTATAATTTTTAAATATTTTTATTTTGAAGAGAAAAGATTTAAAAAGAACTATAGTTCACCAAAACAGAGAGCGCTCTTTATAGTTCATTTTCCGGATCTAGTTCAATGAACTAGTTCGTTCACGTACTTCTCATCTCTATTAATGTGTAAGTAACCTATTGCAGGAAAATTTCAGGAACTTGAAAAACTAGCTAAAGAATAGAGGAAAAAGAATTAACAATTAAAAATAGCTCCCAAAAAAGCAAAAAATGGTTTTAAAAAATGTCAAGTTTCGTTCCGATCCCCAGTACCTTATTCCGTACATTTTTTTCCTCCCTTAGTGACATACTAAGGATCACTAATTGTCATTTCAACTGTCCTTATGTTTATCCTCTTAGCCTTGATGATTGGCCAATGCTCCTTATTTCGTTGCCAGCTTTGCCCCCTTCTGTACACTGTCCATTTCCTTACCGTCGGCAAGGAAGTCTTTCTGAAAACCCAGAATGGTTTAGTCTTATTTTCTTTAAAATTGGTAAAAATCTGGTAATCTATGGGTTTAATTTCTAATAAGTGGCCATAAAATCATTTTGTTCTATAAATTAGCATATTAGTTTAATAATAAAAATAAAATACATTACATAATGAATCAGAGAGAACAGTTTGTAGCTCTAAGTCTGGGCTGTTTACAAGTCAGCACTTTTCAAGGCATTTAGTCATTTAAATGATCTGGGTAGGCTGTACTTTCTTTTTTTTATTTCTGATATACAAATATATATATTATTTATAATACCTAAGATAAGGCAGTGATTCATAGTTCATTTGATTTCAAATTTCCCTAGGACAGTGAGGGCGAGATTCGTGTTAGACGTCGTGAGGAGACGGTAGTGACACAGGGCGAGTACAAATTATGAGAGGAGCTAGAATCGATTAATCAGAGGCCTGTGACAGTGACAAATGCCCGGGTCTAAAACAATCAGGCGGCTACTCATTGATGGTCCCTAACGGTCTGTCCCGCCATTGTTAGACCCGTCAACACGGCAGGATGCCGCGCGTCAAAGACTTCTCGAAGGGTCCTTCATATCTCAAGGGATTTGCATCTTTATTGATTGGGCCTATCCATTGTTCGCCCGTTCCAGTTCACATCCGATCCGAATTGCTATCCTACTACTTGCCTTGTAGGTTAATTAGTAGAATTCTCTCAGGTTATTGGCAGGTCAGGAGCCGAGAGTGTTGGATGACCCCCCGAATTGTTACCGAAACAAGGATTCGTTAACAAGGAGGGTCCGATGATTAGAAGAGCTAACTTGCTGAGAAGATGGGCTTATTACACCTAAAATTTATTTCAATAGTTCATTAATTAGTACTTATAAATCATGTTCGATTCCCCCAAGTGAATATCACTATATACAAATGATTCTGAACATTAACTAATGTTAAATCTCAGTGACAGTTTTATTTAAGATCGTTTCGCATCAGTATTTCTAAAGTGACACGACACAAAAATCTATGTTGTTTCGTCGGTGAGTTATGACGATGAAAGAAATGGGTAAATATCTCTTTATCATTCATCAGAAGTGTATTAACCTTTGCTTCAGAGCTTGTTTGCTAGAAAGCAATTGTGTCTCTCTTACTCACTGATAGTTTTTCGAAAAATGTAGGTTTTTGACTTATGTCATTTAAGTTTTTTTCTGATTCACCATTATTTTTATGACTTACTACAGAAAGATAGGGAAGAATGCAGGATAGAGGACCGAGAATACGATATTAAAAGATTAATTATGTATCCTTGGAAGAAGTAGTGAGATCTTATAGGAAGATAAAAAATGAATAGTCAACAGGTAGTATACTCAGGGAAGTACTAGCCAAGTTTCATACTTGTGCCTGCAGACACATAACGTTTTATGGATTAATTAGATTTGATCATTTATTATGACAAAAACAGAAAATGAATTCGTAGGTAAATTTTAAAAATAGACAAGATACGGTACTGACATTTAAGTGATAAACTGTAAGTTTTTTCTGGATTGCAAGTAACATTATAAGAAACAACAGATGGATTATATTCATGATCGTAAATATAGAAAAAATGTATAAATAGCAATAACATTAATTCTTATTATGCATTCATGAAGCAATTGTTGAAAGGTATCAACTAATTAAAGATCACCAATCTTACAATATGTATCATCCTGAAGTATTGTTAGAAAGTAGTAATGTTAAATTATAATGAGACCAAACAATGATAACAATCGTCATAGCCTTACATCTTGGTTATTGACAAGGCAGTAAAGAAAACTCAAATAATTGTTTGATGATATAACTATAATGTGCAGAAAACAGTAAGCAGTGCAACAAATAGTACAAATAAAATTCGGAAATATCAAGAACTTAGGAAGAAATCGAAACTTGTATATAGGCCGGTAGAAGTTAGAGTACTACCAATGGTGGTCCGATAGTTTCTACCAATGGATTCCAAAGGAAACAATGTAATAATTGAAGTTAACAAGGACTGCAATAGCAGTATTATTAGGAATTGCAATTATAGTAAGTGATACTTCTTCAATTCGTAAATCAGGGATGAAAAATAAACCGATATATCAGGTCTCAATATTCAACGAAAGGTAGTAAAATCGAAATGAAGGCGTTGAAAGGATAACAAGCTCGATGACAACAAATGATAAATCAAAAAAGGGGACAAATTGTAATTGCAAGGATGCGGCGAGAGGTCATGTTTAATGTAACGAGAGCGGAGGCAAGAGGAAAGAGGGGATTTAGGATCGGGACACAAAGGGGAATTAATCCTGCCACTATGACAAATGCTAATTGAATGTTGCTCTTAATGGAATGGTAATTATTTATAATCAACGAGGTACTGCCCGCCCGCGCCATTTGTAAGCGTCAATTCGTCCGCGTTAATTGTATCGCGGAATATATTTCCTTTATTCGTTTTATATGACGTAATTTCTGATTTATAAACAAAACCAAATCATAAAATGCACTTCATATTGCGATTTATGAAATAGAAAAAAATAGTTAAGTAGAAATAAATTATTGTAAATATCGTACGTTATAATTAACATACTTTTATAACAGCCTTCTATAGTCTTACTGTTCCTTCAGGCTGTATCCAACAACGTTATAATTTACTTATAGATTATTAGGTATCCATTCAAATAGACCTATTTATTTCATATAGAAACTGAAAATATTTTCTTCCAGGTACACGAAGAATTATTCGATAACCTTGTGTTAGAAAATGTGTCGATGTGATTTTCGCATAAATAAAGAGGAATGGAAGGAAGAATCCGCAGTTGGAATTCCTTGCATAGATGAGAGGCGACTGCCCCACTCCAGCTGACCTCTTTCCACTTCGGCCCATAGCAGTTCCTCACCAGCTCCTTCGTCCTCTGTCTCTCAGATCTCTTCGGAGTCGGCTCGTTCCTACGGAGTAATCTTAAGTTCAGATCAAATGTCTTGTAAAAACAATGATGTAAAGATGTGTTATTTCGAAAGGTTATTCCCCCTATAATGAAGGCCAGTGCAGCAATTCTCAGAAAAGATTCCATCATATCTGTCGCTTCACATCGGATGAGTACCGCTTTCATGTTGACGTTTAAATGGATAAAGCTATCAATTATATTTGTCAGTTAAACTGACAATTTCAATTTAAAAAAATTATTTTGAAAAAAAATATTATTCTTTAGTTTTGCCATTAAGTCATTATTTGAGGGGGGGGGCAGAAATGAAAAGAAAATGTAATTATCAAGTATGATTCATTATTAGATCAAAGATCACCTGTCAAATCCCTGAAACATATAGTTTTTATTTTTCTATTCGATACTCGTAAAAGTTATTAAAAATAAAGAACATCATAATATAGGGTAATTGTTATATACATTATATAACTAAATATAAATGTATAGTGAAAGTAAAAACTATAAAATATGAGACATTTTAAAAATATATATTTTTTCTCTTCATGGGTATATCTACAACTGTCAATTACTACAAAATATATCACATTTCAAAAAGAAATATGATGGCTGAATCGACCCTGATTTTTAATGAATTTAACGGCAATGATTTGATTCGATATTAGAATTTAGCACCAACTAAATTAATAAATAATGTTTGTCGCACGTTGATCTCTAGCTTAAATGGATCGATGTAAGTTTCTCCCTTTCCAAATTTTTCCACGGAAAGTGATTAATATATAGGCCTAAAAGACCATTTTGCAAGAATACAGCAAAGAAAACTGTTAGTAAACATCAATTCGATTGCTGTCTCAGGAAAAACGTACGGGGTCATCTCCGACTAGGACTAGGCTACTGAAATTAGTGCTTAATTTAAGCATTCCTGAATAAATTCTCTTATCAGCTTCGTTTGAATTGGCTGTCTCATACATTGTTAATAATGGGGGGGGGGAAACTTACATTATTACAACTGTTCTATGTTATTCCTAATTATTTCTATAATTTATAGGTATTTTTTAATTTAATGTATAGGTATGTATTTAACAAAAAAACAAAACCATACTGTTTGCTCCTTATTTTACTGAAGAAAAATTGGTAATAAAGGTATTTTGTTTCGCGATTTCACTTATTTTTTAAATATTTGTTCCAGAAGTTGAGAAAACAAATTGAGTGATTCCAAAAATTGCTCTAGAAGGGATAAACTTAGTATATGTTGTTCTGCAAAGGTATTTCACGCATTTCTAGATTAAATAACAACTATATGTGTATATGATATTTTTATTAATTACATAAATATGTACAATACCATTTTAATTAAATTTCTTTATTATATACCTAATTAGATACATTTATATATATTATTATTATTTCAAACTATGTCAGTAAAGAAGGTTTTGTTACGAATTCATGATTTGACATCGCTTTAGCTTGCACTGAATTCTTCCTATTTTTTTTCATTAAGACTTCCTCTAACACATAAGTAGTTCTTATATTTCGAATATTTTGTATATGGAATATTAAATTTTATTATAGGTATATCTAGAAGATGATCTGTAATAAATATTTTTTACATTCGTAGTTCGGATTTTATTTATCCTTGAAATGGGCCAGATGCTTTTGCAGAACCATGTATATTTAGATTATTCCATTTAAAACAATTTATGAAATCCTTGGAACCTTAAGCTTGAAAATTGAGTGAAATTTTTCAAAACAAAATACTTTAATCTCCAATTTTACTTCCAATAATGTTAAATTGGTTTCTTGGATGTTATTAGTTTTCTAACTATTTACGATTTCTAACTATAGTTCTAGCAAATTTCATAAACATCGCTTAATTAAGGTAATGGTGAATGATAGGGTATATGTATTTCTCAAAGTAGAAGGATCTCAGATTTTCTCTCATTTCAATAATATTTTATTAATTAAAGATCAACAAATTATTGAAGCAATTGACACTTCTCTTCAAATAATTTCGATCAAATTTATTTCCGATCTCATGGTCTGTTTTCATGTTCCTTACACGAGTATTACATCTCTAAATATTAATCTTCAGTAATGAACTTTACCCTTTACCGATTAAGTGGTAGCCGATAACGTCATAGCTGTAAGAATATCGATAGTTAAACCGATCGGAGGAATCGATAAGATAATGGAGCGAGAGACGAGGAGGAGATAAAGGAGGAATTGGGCTGATGGGGCGGAACAACCTGTTCCCGACGAGATCATCGCCCAGAATATATTTACCTAGAGCAGCTTCGGTTAATTACTTCTCTCTGAGTCAGGGAGGGTGGGGTCTTCGTCCGTCCGTCCTCCAAGCCGAGCCTTCGGATCTCGCTAGATTGAAAAGAATTATAAAAATATGTCCACCTCCACGGGTCCTTTTATGGGAGGAATACTATAAAATGTTATTAATAACTTTCCATTTGAAATGTACACGTCCGTCGGACCTGAAAACCAGCGTAACAACATCCATGAAGGTTCTAGTGTTAAATAAATGATAGAGGTTGTACTGATTGTACGAGGACAAAGGCTGTGCAGACAGATGATTTGTCCGAAATCGTGCAAAACCGCCTGATTTTCAGCCTCAACGAAAAATAAAATTTGCGAATTGATTTTTATTCAAACAGAATGTCTATTGGTATAATGTTTAAGAGTATGAACAAAGTTAAAATAGGAGATTCATGGAATATATCATCTACAGTTTTTGCTGTAAACTCTTTTTTTTTTTTTAATTTTTTAAGACATGAAAGAAAAAATTACAAACAAAAAGCCTTAGCTCTTAACTAAATCAGGAAGTAAAAGTACCTCAATATTTCAGGCATTTTTTTATTTATTTATTTAAACACCCTTCCCTTCCTTATGGCAACACGGGTTTTGACAATAATTGTATTGTCTATTTTCACTTTTCATTCCAATTTTCTCCTCTTTCTATCGATCCTATTTGCCATTTCCTTGGGTTCTCCTTCCAATATTTCAGGCATTTATACCTATTGTGAGGCATATTCAAGACTGAAAGAGAATATAAGCAAAGAAAAGCATAGTAGAATACAGAAACCAACCAGAGGGAACACCCCTATACCTCCAAGACCCAAATGCAGCTCAATTTGGACAAACACTTAATTTTACATTTTGTTTTCCCCTTAATGATGAATATTCAACGATTATCCTCTGAACTAAAACCCTGGTCACAAAGTACATCCATGAATATATATGAATAAAAAGTAACAAACCGCCCCAGCCGGTCTTAGTAAGTTGTAAGTCCTTGAAAATTCGGAAAAGGTTAAAATCAAGTTACAGTATATGTAACTTGTTATTTTCTTGCTCTGGGCCAAAGAATAACTCCTGGGCTAAAATAGACCGTGTTTACTGTACTCCATATGGTGTGAAGTGTGAGAAATCAATGGGTAGATGTAGGAAATAAATAATTTTGATAAAACATTAAACTTCCTAAGAATAACATTATGATATTGATTTGGCCTGGAGGGTTTTACTTGACTCGTAAAACAAATATTTACCATCTAAATGTGGCTAAGATAGAGATTGCATATCTTCTCTGCTCGTACGTAGGTTAACTAAACAAGGGTTTTATGACCCTTAAAACCGTTAAAACCAAACATCCTTTAACATTTTTTAAGAATAACTATTGTTAATCGTACAACACTGGTTGGGAATCCGATGTAGGAAGAACTTAGAAGAGAGTAGAAAGGCCTCGCTACAGCGATATCTATGCCTGGTTTAATGGCAGCTGCCACAACCACTTACCACTCGCTTCCTCTCACTCATTCGCTTTCAAAGCCTCTACTCGCATATGATGTATGCGAGTATGAAGTATGCTTTCCCCTGTTATCTCTATGCGTCATTATTTACTTCTTATTTTATCGCCTATAACTGGGACGACAACGCAATATCTGTAGCGCTGATTGGTCATTCTCTGATAAACTGTTTTTTTTTGTTTTATAAGGCTATGTGGAAATCTAGAAGCTCAGCTAACTTATTCAACCAGGTTTATGAAAATGTTTTTATTAGCTCTGTATATATGTAACGCAATCTCTGAATTCGATTTTCGGTCACCCAAAGCAGCCAAATAAATTGAAACTTTGCACACTTCTCAAGGACCGATGACAATACGCCGATTTAATAAGTTTGTCTCATTATCCTTTTTCAGGATCTTCAGGATTAGCGAAGACACGGTATTGGATCAAGCCCTAAGGCTTGTACTAAGGCATACCGGGCTTGTTTTAGAGTAACTACCCCAGTGATAACTACTGTCAAGATTAACTGGGGAGTTTCGTATGTTTGTCACAAAAACCAATAATGTAAATCAAAACACTAAAAAAACACGCTTTAATAGGATGCATAGGTGAAAAGCTTTTTTACGATAAAATAAAATCACTCTAATTTTATTATAAGCTCATAGAAAATTATTCCCTACTTTTTGTTTTGTTTTTTGAACCATCATTTATTTAATATTGATTCACTATAAAATGTATAATTTGGCAAACTCATGTTTCATTGTAGGAGTATGGTTACTTAGTTTATGTGTTTCTTATTTTCTTTTTAGCAAATACAGGTTTTATTGCATGGGCAAACTACTAACTTACAAACTTTTGTATTTTATTTGGGTTATTAGCGTTTACATGATCTTTATACTACAAACTATATTATTGTGGACTATCATACATACTGAACTATGATGTCGAATTCAGATGCTCATCCTCGAGTGGAGTGTAGTGGGGCAGGTCCACGAATAAAGAAAAACACAAAAAAATAGCACTGAGGCTATCGACTGCAATTTCACACACACACCTATAAATGTAAACATGTAAGTCCCTATCTTGTAAAAGGTTCCTAAAGCAAGATATGGGACGATAAAGTGGTTATAAAAATAGAAGAGCGCCCATATGGGAGAATGCCTTTTAACCGAGAGATCGCTTAAAATGAGCATTTAAAGGACTTCATTTCGCAGCATCTTTCCACTATCACTGGAAGATAAGGGCCATTCAGGAGAGGAATCTGGTGAAAGTAACCAACGGGCATTCTGTCCATTCCAAAACGATGATTCGCCTCTTTCTCCTCTAAAGTACCGGTACTTGATGAATTCTATTAAGTTAGCAGAGAGGGCTTCACCGAATTATATTGAATAATTAAACAATTGGTTTTGGTCAGTTTTACAAACGTTAGAATCACTCGGGATCGAAAATGGACGGAAATAATCTTAAATAAAATACACTAAAAATTATTTTTATCAGTTAATATATGTGAATGTATCTATTAATAAACAACAAGAAGTAGTCATTATTATTAACATTATTCTCATGATTGGTGTGACATCCAGCTTTTATGGAATATGAAATAAAACGGGTAGTCTTGATATATCAGAGGACTTGAATTGAAAAATAGACAAGATTAAAATGGGTGCTGTATAATTTAATAATTTAAATATGACAGTCTTGCTATCTTCTTCATTTACAAACGCATTGGTGAGAAACCGGAAGGAACAATCCATATTTTTTTAAACACAGAGTTAGAAGGTATTATAGATGGTTAATAACTAAAACGTTGTTTTCAAAGCAATATTTAATGGTTAGGCTGTAGATCTCGTGTAACAACAACATATCGCGGGGTTACAAATGAAATACACTTAGCCAATAAAATGATATTGAGATAACGCTGCTGAAAACTCTAGTGTGAGATGTTTCTACTGATGAAACCCACTATATCAAACCTGTAATTATTTTTTCAATCTTTCATAATCACACTAGCTTTTTCATCAGATTTAAAGTACATATTTTTGACTTTGTTTATTTCACTTACGCCAGAATATCGTTCTTCATTTAACATAATACATCCTTTGAATATATTTTTATCCTTTATAAGGTTTTTTATAAATCACTTTTTCAGAAAATTGTTTACACAATAAGATAGGTTTTTATTATTTTGAGATTTTAAGAAAAAATGATGCTCACTGCGGAATATAATTTTGGAGCAATAAGTTTATTATTGGTATAAGGTTAATATTATTCAAGAATAATAAATAAAAAGGAGGTAGTTTTTTTAAGACTTTGATTCTTACTCTGCCTGTGAGAGTCGCTTAGCAGGAATCGCAGCCGGTCCCAAGCCCGGATAAAAGAGGAGGGTTGTGCGAAGGGGCCAACAATGCCATCCACATAAAAAAAACCTATAGTTATGAAAGCTCAACAAAATAGCCTCGGATTATGGACTGATCAACGGCAACGTCCCGGCAAACGTCAAATGGACACATATCAAATCTATAAATTAGTTACATGCAATGTCAGGACACTCTTCAGACCTCGGGCCTTTGATTTATACACCAACAGACCTGACGAACGCCTCATGGGAGAAATGCAAACCAGATAGACCATTTCTGCATTGATAATAGGCATCGCAACTGCACAAGGGATGTAAGAATGCCCTGCATTGATTCAGATCATTACCCAGTAGTAATGAAATTTAAACCAAGAATAAGAAGGATATCTCACTATCCACCTAATGCAAAGTAAAGCTAAAGAATGTAGGTACGACAAGACAGGTTAAGGAAAATTTAGAGAGGAAAATGCATGGGTATCACCTGGAGATGGCAGGATGCTTAACTATTGATGACAAGAGGAACAAAATGGAGGAGATAATATCAACCGTAGCTCCAGAAACTCTTGGAAGCATAGAACCTAGAAGAAGAAATGGATGGTTCGATAATGGATGCAAGGAAGCCATCGAAAAAAGGAACTCCGCTCGTCTTAAGTGCTTGCAGCGGCATACAAGGAAACAGGATATGGAATACCGCGAAGCAAGGCGACAGGCAAAAAAGGTAATCAAGAAGTAGAAAAAACGGAATCAGTGAAACAGAAAACAGATAGGAAGAAGAAATACCTTTAACATTTGAAGAATTGGAAGAAGTTATAGTTAAACTGAAGATAAATAAATCACCAGGCATGGACAACTAATGCCGAGCTCTTCAAACACATGGGCCCTGGGATGCTGAGAGAGCTGTGCAGACTCATAGAAAGGATATAAGATGAGATAAGGGAGGAAGAATGCATGCCGAAAAAATGGAATTGTGGAATAATCACAGTGGTTCCCAAGAAAGGTGATTTAACGAAATGCAGCAACTATAGAGGTATCACGCTGCTTAATGTAGCATATACAATTTTTGCAGCATTATTAAACAATCGACTTGTACTATATTATGAAAGGGCGGTTGGCGAATATCAGTGTGGTTTCCGAAGCAATCGATCAATCATTGACCAAATCTTCACACTCAGGAATATTGATGAAAAGATGTGGGAGTATAATGTGGCTAAATGGCGATTGTTTATTGATTTTAGAGCGGCGTATGATACGACTTACAGATCCAGGGTATATAAAGCTATGGAAGAAGCAAAGATAACTTCAAAACTAATAGTTTTAACGAAGTCGATAATGAGGCACACCAACTGTCAAGTAAGAGTGAATGGAGAACTTTCAAAGCCTTTGGAAAAAAGGAATGGATTGAGACTAGGAGATGCATTGGCCCCTTTGCTGTTCAACTTAGTTCTCGATATGGTTGGTAAGAAAATAAGGAGAGAGGGTAACAATACAATCATCAATAAATCACTACAATTAATGACCTATGCGGATGATGGTTTTTGGGAAAAAGCAGGCAGGCAATCGAAGGCGCATATATTACCTTAAAAATGGAAGCCGGAAGAGCCGGCTTGAAATAAATACCAGCAAAACCAAACTGATGATTGTAGAGAGAATGAGACAGCAACACCCACCTTATTGCAACTAAGACGGAGAAAATATTGAAATAGTGTCAAGATTTCCGTACCTGGGATCATTAATGACTTAAGAAGCCAGTGAAACAGAAGAGGTCAAAAGAATGGTTCTGGCAGGAAATAGTACGTACTATGCTCTTCGGTACATAATAAGAAGCAACTTAATCTCTCGCAGAAATAAGATCAGGATATACAAAACCCTAATCAGACCGGTTGTTAGTTACGGCGGTGAATGATGGGTAATGAACAAGATAACCTTGTTGACAGGTTCGAGAGGAGGGTGCTGCGAGGAATGTTTGGTAGAGTTTTCGAGAACGGAGTGTGGCGAAGTAGATAGAACAAAGAAATAAACGAAATCTATAATGACCAGTCTTTGTCAAGCTTTATACGAATAAGCAGGCTGAAATGGCATGGGCATCTCAACCGAATGAGCGCAGACAGAGAGGTGATAAAGGTATATAAAGGAAAGATATTCGCCACTAGAGCAAATGGCCGACCAAGAGCTCGATAGAAGGAGAAGGTGGAAGAGGATATGCGACAGGCGGGCATCCGTTTGGTGGAGGACAGATCCCAGTGGCAACAAATGTTAAAGCAGGCCAAGGACCACTTCGGTCTGTAGCGCCGGGGGAAGAAGATGTAGATGACAAAAAACTAAAAAAATATAAATTTTTTTTTTTAGCTTACTTACAGTACTTCCTACAAAATACATAATCTAGAACCACCATATAAACCGGCGGATTTGGAGTGGAATAACCTAAAATAAAAAAGCATTAGACTAAAATTTAAAAAAGTAAAATAAAACTGATGTGCAAAAATATTACTTCAGCCGGAAAAGCATTTGACTTAGCTTTAGCACCCCAGCCTATATATCTGCCCCTCCAGGACTTGGGTACGACTATAATGCATAAAACGAAGTTGTTTTGATTTTTTTTAAACATTTTTATTCATTACCAGAAACGATTAACTTACTTAAAATTCACTTACTATCTGATTACAATTCTTCCATTCGTGAAAATAAATGAAAACTATGTTAGTCAGTAATACAGAACCGGTTTTTCTATTATTTCTCTGTTTTGATAGGGATATTTACAAATTAATATTAATTTGTTAAACGACAATATTTATTATCAGCTCACGGTGTAGTTTATCAAATAGTTTATTTCATTTAAAATATTTATGTATTTATATATATGGGCAATAAAGATGGGTATTTATCTTCTATCTTCCGATCTAAAGGCTTTAATATTTCATAGCTTAAACATTCATAAAAGGGTCCCGATTCAGCCACTAGAGGTTGTAAATAATATGACGAACGCCCATTATAAAACATATATTTTAGGTATAAATTAAAAGAGAAAATATTTTCCGTTGAGGGCTAATCACTGAGACGACGGATGTGGGAATGTTTTATCGACTGTTGGTATATCGTCCCGGATCAGGAGCGGTGGGGTAATGACAACTCGGATATGAAATAAAACGGAAAAGAAATATTAAAAATGGTAATCTTGATATATCAGAGGACTCGAGTTGAAAAATAGTCAAGATTAAAACGGCTGCTGTATATACCGAGGTGGTCGGGGAAGTTTGATTATATAAATTCTGTAGCGGTGAGATTCCTCCAGCGAGTTAGTTAGGGGGTTAGGACTACAGGCGATCGTTAAGGTTTATCTAGTAATATAGTGCTTGGTAGCTTAGGGCAAAGGCGTCTTATTCCCATTTATATTATATCTAGTGTCTCGCCTTTCTTCTAATCCCTCTCCTCTTTCTTTTTTCATCTGTTGTTCCTGGGTATTGTTCTAGTCAGCCAATAGAAGGTTTCCTTTTAAATTATTTTTCACTCAGTTTTCATAATTTATTTTTCTCTCACATATTCCATTTTTATTCCACTCGTAATACATTTTTCAGGATCCCATTAGATCACTTGATAATCTTTACCCGCATCTAAAATTAGCTCACCACTGTTTGAAGAAACTCAGGTGGGTTAAGACCGAGTCTTACAGACATAAACACCGGCTGACATTCCCGAGCTTATCCCTCCCTCTCAAACTACCGATATACTAAAGTATTCTTAGACCGGCACCCCTGTACGAAACACCGGCCGGAACAACCCTTCATTGGTAAATGTACTGAAAGGCAAAAAGGCTCCAACAATGTCAGAATGGGGTAGTGAAACATATTGTACATACCACAGTACACTAAACCGAAACGGACTTACTCCATAACATTCTCTATATATCAACAGTTACAGCCTTCAATAATAAAAAAACACACTTTTCAAGACTTATTCCAGCAGAACAGCAACAAACATGGCAAGATTATGACCAAAGTATCAGTCTAGAGCAGGGGTCGGCAACCTTTTGCGATAGGAGGGCCACAAATGTAGCCAGCAGATTATCAGTGCAGGGCGCATGTTTTTATTTGTACGGACATGTAATTTTAATAATTGAAATAAAACGCATTTCTACATTTTTAATCTTATATATATTCATATAATCATGTCTATTTAAATTGAATTGCTATCCTAACATAAAAGTAAGAACTAGTGAGATGTTTGTGGCTGCATTTGACTTGCAAGTTTTTTAACGTCTGCTTTCATTTTAGTCGTTGACAAGTGCAGTATCGCGTCTAAATGTTCATCCGCAAACAATTCTTATTTTTGCGGTAGTTGAGAATTGAAAAAATAGGCTCACACAAATACGTACTAGCAAACATAGTGATTCTCTGCTCAGCAAACTTTTTCAACTCTTTGAAGTTTTCAGAACTCAAACCTCCGTTGAAGTCTACCAAGTCAGTGGTTTCTTTAAATGCCGTTTTAAGTGTGCTATTACTTTGCAAATCTAGCGTCTCGATGAAGTTGCCAATTTCTATCCTCAAATGAAAACATCATTCTAAAACGGGGCCTCGACTGAGCCACCTCACTCCACAGTAGTAAACCACATCGCCATGATCAGGTTCCAGATCTTCCAAAAACGTTACTTAATGATGTTACAGTATCCATTATGTCCTAATCCCTTCATTCATCCAGGATATGACCTTGGAGCACAATGCCTCTTGATGGACAATGTAGTGAAAAATCAATGGCACAGTAGATCCAGATTATTTCACTTTGCTGACGATTCTCCCAACAACACCTTTGTTTTGACCTCTCATATTCTTGCCTCCATCAGTAGTGACACTTGTTAACTTTTCCCAGCTTAATTGCAATGAATCCAGCCCTTGTTCCAAATGATGAAATTAATCTTCTCCTGTAGTTGTACCTTTCAAACTGCTCACTTTCACAAAAATTTCATTGACATGATGAACAATATCGTCCGTAATGTTAGTATTATAATTTTTGAACAACTATTGATTTTTTTTTACTCAGAATGATGGACGTGATAGAGTGTATTACATAGTGGAAACTCTTCCTGCCTTCATTAGAGAATACTGTTAAGCAAGGAGATCCCTCATCCAGGTACTTTTCATCCTAGATGATCGTCAGAAAATATTGTTCTCGATTACTAAAAACAGCTGATAACCCGAAATATGATTCATGATTGTTCCCTCATAACCCTTTCCTTCTTTACCATGAGGACATCAAATTGATTTTTTTGTTTTCTTTGGAAGGCATGAATTATATAATTAATGATAATAATATATTATTTTAATTTTTATTATTTTTTATGTACTTTTTAAGAAAAAAATCGACGGTAGGAACAATGTTGTGATCGGCTCGTTTCAACAAACACTCACTGTTGATTGATGGTGGAGCTAAGTGATACTCGGCCAAGTGAGGAGTATGGTAATGCACTGCTTACATTACAAACATCCTTCGATCCATCATCTCGATTCCCTCAGCTCCACCGGCTGTTCGATGGGAAATTATGTGGTCCCGTGTCTTAGCTAACTAAGTCAAAAGATGCTTCCTTATAAAAAGTAACCACTTAGCTATATCTTTTGCTTAAATAATTACTTTTTTTAAATTTATTTATAAATAGTGTTTATATAATACAACAAGTAAATAGAATTAACAATGCGTGGCGTGATGACATCAGAATAGGCTAATAGAGAATCTGCCCAGTGCTAATACCCGAATTTAACTTAAAAAGTCACTAGGCCATCTTATTTTCAGACTTCACGGAGGATTATCAGGAATCGAAGAGGTAGCTAAGTTTGAAAATAATGGGTTCGAACGGGAATAAAGTTTCACATAATAGGATTGATATCGGATTCGGACCAAATCTGCAGCGAATGAGACACTAATTTCATTTAGGATGACTTTAGGATTCTAAGGTAAAGATTTGTCAAGACATAGTCCTAAATATCGGATCTGTTTAAAAGGAATCAGTGGGATATTACTAAAGGATACCGAAGGACAGGAAGTCATAGATTTACGACGAAGGATAAAGGTGATTTGACGCGATTTGTCGGAATTTATATTAATCCTCCAGTTTTTACACAATTCTTCAAGGTTAGTATTTAATTACTTGCATATTATTTACGTACAATGGACCAGCCCTGTGACAGAAGTGTTTGACGGTTGTAATTTTCTTCATATAATAGCTTCATTATATTGTTATGAACACGGTGATTGTGCGCACTTTCGTATTGTCCTCATTACATTGTGTTTAAAACTACAAAGGAAAACTATTAACTGACTTAATTAACGTGTCCATGTCACGCTACTGGATTTACAAGTCTTCGTGTTTGGCCATTATTGCTATCAGCGCACTGGGGCTGAAGCTGATGTCTCGCATATATAAATGTAAATTTCTTTCTAAAACAGAGTTGTGCACATCAATATATTCATAGCAGCTTAATATACTTAATATTAAGATGGCTAAATGAAATTGGAAAAATCTTCAAAACAAAGCCTTGAGTGTCTAATAAACTGGGAAAACTATCGAGTTAACGATTCGACAATTAATTCATTATTATCAAAAGAAAATCATATCAAAGAAGATAAAGAGCAGCACATCTCACACTGACAGTCCAAACGGAATCATCAATTTGAGGCAGTAGCCTTGCTTCAACATGCTCTACGAACAAATATGCCGCACTTTGCCTCCCTTGAGGTGATTTGGTGTGTGTCCTGATGATGCCTGAAGTGTGGTTGAGTGGTTGGTTTTTTCAGTATTTTATTGATTTGAGCCTTTGTTTTGGGAATTTTTCCCATTGCATCCTATTTACAATTAATGTGTTTGTTTGAGATTATGCTCACTTTCATTGCTTATAAACCTCATGAAGCTTATAGCGAAACTACAACCCATGAAGGGTCTTGTGTAGAGACTGTACTGTTTAGTGTACAACGGTTGTTCAGGAAACTGATTTGTCCTAGATCATGCTCGACTCCAGATTTTCCCCTTATTTGGGGTACCCACTTTAAAGCGGCTCGGTGAACCCCGGAAAGGTCCTAGACCCCGAAAGATCCATCTACGACTGGTAACGGATTATATATGTCTGCCAAGCAGTCCTGAACCCAGGACCTTCGGCACAGCAATTCAGCCCTCTACCACTTAGCTACTCCATACTACATAATAAAACGAACCAAGCTTGTCATAAATACAAAAGATAATGATGGATCACTTGATATAGAAAAAAATTCTAAACAGCAACAGACCAATCACTATAGTAACAATTCTCAAAAAGTTCCGAGTAAAAAAATTGCCAAGAATGAGAGCCTTCTACTCTAGCAAGAAAAAGAGACAGCACAGCTCCCGGTTTTGCTTGGATTTCATGTTAAATGGACACATTCAAAGTTGATTTGTCAAAGTATTTGTTGCTAATTATAGTGGTTTTTTTTTGCGTTTTTTTTTAATAGATTAAGCATGTTTGGTTTTTTTCATAACCTCTCTTCCAAGCCGCATAGAAAATGCTTAGTGTACTCCATTCGTAGCTTTTGTGGTGGGTTATTGGCTTGAGATGGATGAACCGAGGACAGATGACGGTGGACAAAAACAATGATAGCAGCAGAAGAAAGAAGAGTTCCCAGAGATAGCAGGTCAATCACACACAGTGGTCTACAAGCAATCAAACGGGCCGGTATACAATCTGCAAATACGGCTGCGGTGTACCCACTTCCCGTTACTTGCTTCCTGCTTGTCTTAATCCCTCTATTCCTTGTGTGGGCGTCATCTTTCGTTCTTAGGGAGAACATTCCGAGATATTCTCAAGGGTTAGAGGATCGGAAGGTATATAAAAGGTTCTGGGATGAAAGAAATGAAATTGATTCATAACCGCAATCGTAAGATCGCTGCGAGTAAGCTATTTGACCAACGTAAATCATAGATTATACATGTACATCCCAGGTGATTAAGTGGTTAAGTCGAATTTTCTCCAAAATGAGTTTCGTGTACTTTTGGAATCGTGTAATTTTTGTAATAAATAAGGGACTAAGAGTGGCATTTGGTAGAAAAGGAAATATTCCAGTATTAGTCGAATCTAACCCAAAGAATATCAGAATAACATGATTCTGTTTCCCACAATAGGATTAACTCTATCTGGACTCAACCACTTATTCACTGGGACTGCAGATATTTTTTTAAAACATATAAACAAATATATTTTATAGCTATAAATATGTTATGCCTTATTCTGTTAAGTGTTAATTATATAATATTGAAATCACGTTTTTCATTATATAGCGTTGGCTTTAGGATTAATAATTGATACAAAAATGATACAGAGTCATCCATAAGACACGACATATAATAACATTGGTAAAATGCATTTGAGACGCACTGATTTTCAATAAATTTGAAATAGTTTTTAACTCTTCTGAAAAGTACTGTTTTTCATTATCCATACCTTGCATTTTTATTGACGATTTGCATACATTGCCTATTTGTTCGTGTTTAAACCCAAATGTGAATCCCATTTGCAATCATATTGCAACTCTCAGAGGAAAAGCAGTGCTCAAGTGCTTATTTTTTATTTATTATTATTTCGATATTTATTTCTTTATCTTCAGGATTATCTCCGGAACAAATAGACTAAAATTTAAAAAGGATTTATCCGTTTTGATCCTGATCACCTGAAATGTAGGACAAAAGTAACATTAGTACATAAACGCATGTACTAATGGAACTATACGCTTTTGATACTAAACGCCCCATTTAAACAATTAATGAAGGATTTTCATTTTAAATAATAGTCATGGCACATAGTTAAGTCATGGATTATCAGTATTGCAAAAACTAAACGTTAACGTTGAAATTTAACCAAAAAGAACAAATTTTCTGATACGTTACTTTAGGTTTTGGCAGTCGGTATTTAGTACTACAATTGTGTAATAACTAGCATTGCTTTGTTACGTTATAAAAAGCATGAAATATTTTCAAATTTCGAATAAGAAGCAAATTAAACCTCAAAATTGGTCTGCAACAGACCAGTCGATTTTAGAAATTCTGGTGTTATCCGCTTTTGATCGCGACCGCCTCTTATACAATCATGAATCCTCCAGTTAAAAAGCAATCCAATCATAATTAAATAAACTATCCTTGACTCGGATTACATTAGATGATATGTAACGTTGCTCGGACACGATGGTTATCCTGCATATCCTCGGACATATCCTTACAACCGTGATCATGGAGCAGAAATCCTGGCCGTAGCGACCGCTAACTCCCGTGACGGGAGTGGGTGTGTCGTTGATCCCAATTAACGTGGGTGGTTGCCAGAGCGCACGCTATACCTCTTCGTGGCCTTGGCCTCCTCAAGGGCCATGTGCCTCATGCGTATTTAGCGTTCATCATCGAGCTGGCACGGGGTTGACTGAACTAGAGTTTTGGTGTTAACTTCATCAATGAAAGCGAAAAAGTACTAGCAACAACAAGTTATAACTTGTTCACGTTATTTACCAATATAGTTACCAAAGTCTTTGAAAGTCGAAATTCATTTTTCGTTCCACCTCGATATATTTTAACAATGCGAAACGATATCGTATCAGAATATAATCCCAAGGCACATTTACTTTCTACACCACCAAGAGCTCCTAAAGTTAACCTCACTTGGAAATATTTAAATCATAATACTATAAAAAAAAATAATGTACTACTAAGAACCATGAAGGATCTACTAAGGGTTCAGTAAATGGAACTGGCTGCACCATTTAATGGACAACGGTTTTGCAGGGAAGTGATTTGTCCTTGTACATTCACTTATTAGACAAAACAACCAAAAAATCTAAAATTTAAGTAGTTTCTGTTACCCGCATATAAAGTACTCGTTGGTATAGGGCATTCAAGATGATTTATCTTATTAGTAAATAGCTACGAATAATTTTAAAATAAATATAAAAAATGTATTTTTATTGTTCTTATTAATTTTCGTACTTCCGTGTATTGAATTAATTTATTTATTGATTAGAATATATGCAACATTAAAAAAGGTCTCCGATTTTGTATATTTAGGCTCAACAGTGAACCAGAGTAACCAAGTAGATGTCGAAATAAGAAGAAGAACTATCTCTGCCAACCGGTGTTACTTTGGTCTGAGGAAACAGCTTGGTGGCCGCATACTCAAGAACCAGGAGCTTTATGACGCATTCAAAGAACCAAATATTGGCCAGGTCATAAAACTGGGCCGATTGCGGTGGGCAGGGATGTGGCTCGCATGGGTGAGGAAGATTTGCCCAGGAAGGTGCTGACAGAGCCTCTATACAGGACAAGAAGACGAGGAAGACCTAGGTGGAGTGACGGAGTGGCGGCTGATGCAGGGAACATCCTTGGTGTGCGCAACTGGATGGCAGCTGCTTAGAACCGCGACTATTGGTGGAAGCTGCTGGTGGAGGCTAGGATTCATCACTGGGTTGTTGGGCCGAATTAGTTAGTTAAAAAAGGCTGTTAATCCACCAATATTTTTACCGTATTGTTTTATAAATATTAGGTCTGTAGTCTAGTATTTAGGAAAGAAAAATCTATATTAAATCGGTTGAAACCACGACTATAACGTGATCTTTTCCAGCTCCGTGTCTTACCCTAAATCAATCCAACTGAAATCTATAGTTAAATACTTATTTGATACCTATGAAAGTATCTTAGCTGACAAATTGAAATATACTTTTCTTGCTGTGAAAATACTTTATGAAAGATATAACTACTTTTATGAATATCATAAACATTTTCACTAGAAAAAAAATTCCTCACCTCAGGGGAAAGACTGTCACTCTTACACCGGCTCGAGAACTGTAAAAAATAAATATACATATATTAAAATAATTCATTACTATAGCAATTATGATTATAAATAAAATATCAATAATTATAAAGTTGCCAGGAAATATAAGCAAATGATACGCCTCCTTGGCAACCTACCAAAGATTAGAGTGCCAATCCCATATTAAAAACATAAAATACAATTGCACGACAGACTGAAAATTATTTTGATTTTTAAATACTTTTTATGGTAAAAAACAAAAGTTGCTCAGCTTGTTTAAAATAAAATTAGGTGATGTACGTTCATCACGCAAGTCCCCCTTATCATGCAATGATTATGAATAAACAAATATCCATTTCGAGATACCGCCTTTCAGTATTTCTATAATATTTGAATAGAATAGAAAATTTATAAGACGGTAAGAGGTGAAAATGGTAATTAGTAATTTATGTTAGAGAGGAAAATATTTGACTGGAAGATTCAAATGAAGGATAGAATAGGTCAGGGGGTGCAGTCAATTATAATATAAAAATAAGAAAAACTTATTTTTTAATAGTGCCAACGTTTCGGCCTACACAATTGAGTTGACCATTTATAGTTTGACAGTTCACACAGCCGTATCTCCTTCAATTTGCCCTGCAGATTGCCTACAACCTAGGCCGAAACGTTGGCAAAATTAAAAAATTAGTTTTTCTTATCTGTGTTTAGTTATTATTGACTGCATCCCCTGACCTATTCTATCCTTCATCGGTAATTAGTAATATTTTATTAGGTCTCTGCTATTGATTTAGTAGCTCTTCAATGCTATGCGAAAAAAATGTATAGCTATAGGATTTGTAGGTTCCCAGTTGCCATAAAAATGGCAGATTTGAAATTCGAATGTTTTTGTTCTCAGTTGATCGTGAGAGCCAAATAAAACTTAAAGGTACGTCTGATTCGCCAATTAACATTTTAATATTTCTTCAATTATGTTTTTTATTGCGCTTAAAAGAGAGTATAATCACACTATAATAATAAAGTAGTGACTATTAATTCAATTCTAAATTAACAGTTTCGCTCATCTTTACAAGGAGTAAATCAATTAGACGCAATTTCATTCCTTGTCATTAGTTAGAAGAAACAGATTCTTTAGCTGAATCTGTTTTTAATCATCGTTTTATTGTATAACTTTTTATTAGCAAAAAATCTTAAGTTACAAAGACCTTCATATCTTTCACGCTTGGCTTTTCACATAGCATTGTAATAATCTTGTTTTAAAAAAACTAAAACAACAATTAACTAGTTTTTAATCTTCCTTTGTCAGAGGACTACGAAAAGAATATTCCCTCATGTTTAAAAATGGATCTTAGTACATCGTCATTTAAACAATAATAAAACTTAATTAGATATCTATATAATCTGATTCAATTTTGGTCTGCAATTATCCAGAAATAGTATATAATTATTACAATATATCCAATTTTTTCTATAAATTAGAAGAATTATGCAATATTTCAAGTCTTCGGGAATTGTCTTTCTGTCGTGTACATTCAGGATAAATTTTTGAAGGGCTTTAAGAAGTTCCTCTCCACCATATTTCCCACATTCAGAAGCTATACTATCTCTTCCTGGTGCCTTTCCTATTTTAAAGTCTGGATTACGCGTTCTATATTAATTATTATTATTTGTGACTCTTATATGTTACAATGCACTTCGGCCAGAAAAGGCCCATTGTGCTCGAGTCCTATTCCTAGCTTAGGTCTAGACTTCTGAGAAATTTTAGATAGTCTTTAAAGCTCAGTTCTTGAAATTCCTTGTGACAACCAGGGCCAAGGTCAAATGTTCTCTTTCGACTTAGTGCTTTGCATTCAAAGAGAACGTGCCAAGGGGTTTCATCCTCCTCTGTGCACCATCTGCACCGAGGTTCTCGTTCAATGCCCAAGCGATGCATATGCTTCCAGAGTTTACAATGCCCAGTAATGGTTTCAACCATACTTTTGAGGTCGGTTAAAATAAAAATGTCAAATTTAGGACGAAAACAGGAATCTCAATCCTAGCAAATACTTCTGCATCAATTAGGTAAGACATTATAATAAGAAATGATTCGGAAGAACTGTTTCTTTCGGTTAAAAGTCATAATTTTTTTTTTAATCCCAAGCAACTATTGATATTTGGATATATGTGACGTTCAGGATCAAAAGCGGATATCTCAAAATTTCTAAAAACATTACTTGTTCACTTTTGACGCTAGTTTAATCAAGCAATCCATTTTTGAAATTAGATTCATCCTCCACGTTCTGTTTATATGTCGAGATGAGCGGCTTCTTTCTTGATTTTATCAGAAATATTGTCATTGGGATCCTCTATAAAAAGTTTAGTATGCCTTATATTGGCCCTATCCCAGCGTTTTTATCTTCCTCTCGGCTAATTTATTAATTGTATCCTTAGCAAGGGAGAGAGGAACCCCGCACCATGGTTCTGGTCCTATAGGAGCAGTTACTGCTCCTTTCTTTGCCAGTTTGTCGGCCCTTTCATTACCTGGTATGTTACTATGTCCAGGGATCCAAAATATGTTAACTCTGTTATCTACAGATAGTTCATCAAGTCTTATGGAGCATACGTGTTCTATATATTCTTCTCCTATTATATATTCTTCTCCACTGGATTGTATAGAATAGGGGGGGGCCTGGTAGTTAAACATGATCTCAGACTAACCAACACCCTGCACAGTCGTTGTCCTAGAAACAGTACAGTCTCTACCACGTACTGCTCCCAAGACCCTTCATCAGTAATTCTGGTACAGTTGTTTATTTAAAGATAGATTAGGGTTTTACGGCATCCCAAATGATCATAACTTATTAAAAATACAATCTAATGTATCTTTAATTTAATTTTAAATAACAACAAAAATAAATATATTTTAAACAATCTAAGTTAGGAAATTAATTAACCATATAAAGGGAGCGACTCGGCCTGGCCTTGCCGTACTTTAACTTCCCAAAGGAACAACATGGCACTTATAAGGGGTGAAGGCAGTTGTTCTACAGGCCACCACAATGCTATTATTTTATTTCCTTTTCTTTTACTTAAAATGTGTGTTTGTCACTAATTAGGAACAGTTCATGGGAATCAGTTTTATTGTGCAGTAACCTGATATCCCTAAACTATGACAGTAATAATGCTTATTTTTCTTTTTACGGCAGTAATTACCACGCATCTCCGTCTTATATGTAGTTGAATAAAATATAAAAACTGAAAAATACTGAATCGTGTTGGTGCAATCATATCCAGATTTTAAAATGTTTCAAGGAACCCAAATTCAGCAAAAAAATACATCATTATATGAACAACTGAATTAAAACTTGTTTGCACCTTCAAGTATCATTTCGTTAAACAACTCCAAGGTAATTGTTTACACATGACCTATATTACTTTTCAGATTCAGATCTAGTGAAAATTTTAATTAATTGGTAAACGTAAACATAACGTGGAGGATGAATCTAATTTCAAAAATGGATTGCTTGATTAAACTAGCATCAAAAGTGAACAAGTAATGTTTTTAGAAATTTAGAGTTATCCGCTTTTGATCCTGAACGTCACATATATCCAAATATCAATAGTTGCTTGGGATTAAAAAAAAATTATGACTTTTAACCGAAAGAAACAGTTCTTCCGAATCATTTCTTATTATAATGTCTTACCTAATTGATGCAGAAGTATTTGCTAGGATTGAGATTCCTGTTTTCGTCCTAAATTTGACATTTTCATTTTAAATTTCCTAGTTTCTTAAATATTTCTTTTATCTCAAAAACGATGGGAGGATTCCATTCCTTTCCAGTAAACCTTTCTAAAATATTTCCATACAATAATAATTTATAACTAAAAAACATAGATTACTTATAATAGTTTTTCACCGGGGATTTATGGTACAGAAAAAGTGAGATTCCTGTTCTGAAAAACAGGATCTCCGTTTTTCTCTCACATGGCATTTGTTCACTAACAGGCCGATGTAAAACCTTGAGTAGAAACAACGGTCCAGCTACAATAGGAAGTTCAGGGAGAGATAGAACACGACTAGTGAATAAGGCTATCTATCCCTGCACAAGTGTTGGCTATCTATGCAAGCTATAAGTATATTTAGAACTTTCCATCCCGTATTCTACTTTGTCCTGTGCTACTCAAGTGTTTTCTTGTCGGAACATGAGGTATTCAATTTTTACAGTGCCTGGGTGTTGGCATAATTGGTGGGGAAATATGTGTGTTTTTTTTAAATTCAATAATATTTCAGAAATATGATGATGTTGTACTAAGACTAGCATAACAAAATTCTACGGCCAAGATCGCGAGTTGGCCCCTGCAGGTGGCCCTAGGATGTTTTATTCCTCGGTTATGCCGTCCTTCGGAAAGGACATTAAACAGAAGTCCCTAGCCTGTAAAATACTTGTTAAAAATCCCTATCCTGATTAAACCTGGTTTGGCAAAATATAGCATCGTCCGATTAGCCATAGCAACATAAAAGTGACGTTAAATGAACAAACAACAACTGAATAAATAAACTTTTCCTTAGTCTTATTACAAAATATAATAAAAACACCGATAACAAAAATTAAAATTTTAATGTACACAAAGTTATGGACATTCAGATAGAACAACTAGAGATCATAAGAAATCGGTAGACTAAGAATGACAATTCAAAACCAAAAAACAAATCAAACAATACTCTGATATTCACGGCGATACTAGGATCCTTTCATTTGAAGGACCAACTAAGGCAGACTTAACAAATAGTCGAATGTTATGAAAAAGTATTCAACCCAAAACATACAGAATGAAATTTCTCGTCGAAATAAATAGATATAGAATCTAGGACCATCCTGGGGCTCACCCAGCCTCAATAAAATATTATAAAAATAAGGTACCCAAAATAAGGGAGAAAAAACTGGTGGTTGAACGTGACCTAGGACAAGTCACCTCCTTGCACAACTGTTGCCCATGATGTTGAACAGTCTCTACCCTGTACTGAACCCCAGACACGTTCACGGGTCGTAGTGGCAGTTGTCTTTTTTTTGGTACCAACAAAGTGAAAACACCCGTGGGATAGAGCAGATCGTTAAACGCATTCCTCTGAAAAGATTTTGGATGAAATCCTGATTAATATTCTGTCATTAATCAAAAACTCAGGTTTCCAACTCTTTAAAGGTTACAAGGAACTGAGTTCTACCGGTGGTCTTAAATCTCTTCGGAATGAAATTCCAGCTGGCCACTGCCAAGTACCTAATTCTTACTTTGCTCAAGTCGTCCACAATACGAATTCAAAAGAGCTTGACGTTGGCAGTAACCTATCACCGTGTTAAGGCTGAAATGCCTATTTTAGTTTTTTTACTATGTGAACACCGTACAAAACGAAGCGAGATCGAAGGAAATGAGTGAATTAAAGAAATGAGCAACAGCTGATTAATCATAGAGTAAAGACATTACTGAGGAAGCTACTCTCAACCACTGGTAGCTTTTCCCTGATATACCGATTTCCCAGATTTCACAAGCTTGCTAGCAATAATATCACTATCGTCATCTTAATAATTCCTCTCTAACGCTCATGCAGTGTGAGTTTTCCTACATCACAGACCGGACCACACTAAAAGATTCTCATCCATTACCTATCTTCTGTTCCATCCTATTGCCGTAAAAATGATTTGTATTATTTATATTAGGCCATTTTCGTGAGCCATGTTAAGACTTGAAATGACAAGGATCGTTACGTATCTTTTGTGGTTTCTTATACTCCATGACGATTGTATTTACCATATCTCTCGTATATAGAACTCGATAGGAAGCTAGTGAGAAACCTCGGTTCAGTTAAGCCCTTAAGTGCTCATCCAATTATTACATAATTTACAACCTTACTACTCGCGCCACATGTGGCCAATAATAATTTTATGGCCCTGAAACCGTCATCCTCACTCAACTGTTTGCCGTAAAGTCCCATATAATATACAAAATCTAATGACAATGTAAAAATAATTCAGTTACCATAGTAAGAGTATTATGTTTTTTAAAATAAAAAAAGTAAGTTCATAACAAGATAATTTATAATTCATAATTTGCATAATTTCATTGTATATTTTGAATATAGTAACTACTATCATCATTATAAAATAAAATATTATAAAAATCTGAATGGTAGTTCAGATTATTTAAGCGTCATCTCGGCCAAATTAACCTTGCCTATCTGAAACAGTGCAGTCTCTGCCATATACGGAACCAACGACCCTTCAAAGGTTGTAGATGTACAGGATTTTTTTAATATTACCCACGAGTGTATATACAATTCTACATCTTAATAGATTTATGTTGTACTCAAGTGTTTCCTTATGTGTGGTATCCGTAGCCCCAGAGTAATGGGCGGAGTCATGTTGCCGAGTTTGAGCATGAAAATACAATAAAATGAAGTCATTAATTATTTTTGTTTTTATTAATCATTTATATCTGATTTACTAAGAGTAAATCTTATTATAGTAAACTTTATTTGTAGATTTACTTTTGTAAAATTTTCAGGTAATATGGAACAGCCATACCTTGGTACTGTGTCTGGAATTTGAATTAACACATTATGATTAACAAATTATGACGATCAGTCACCTCAAAATTAGAACTTCCTTCTAATTTATCCTAGTATTATGTATTATAGTATTCAATGTATTAAGCAATGTTGTTTTAATAGTTGGTGAAACACTGTTTTAAACATTAGCTATGCAGCTCCCCCTGACAAGCAAGGCACTTCCATATACTATTTAAAAGACTGTTTTGAAAAAAAAATTTTTTTGGGATAGAACATTGATAAAGTTTGTAATCAAACAACGGGAAAAATAAAAACAAAAAGTACAATTTCTAAGGAACATTTCAAGAAAACCTCGAACGATAGATCTGCCGATTAATATATACTCATTCCCCTGTCTTTTTAAACCATCATATGAATAATAATTGCTGAATATGCTGGAATTATTATAATTTCTTCAATATAAATGATAACAATTTAAAATTTTGAACAAAAACCTGTAGGTCTTCAAGGAACTGGATTTTCGTGAATTAAGCACTGTATTTTTTTTCTCGAAAACTCGGAATCTTTTGCCCTAAATTTATAATCCTACTTTAAAACACCCCCTTGGGATATCCAAGAATAGTCCGACATTATGTTCATTAAATATAATACAAAAAACGAAGCAAAAAAGCTTTAGATTGCCGACATTTCTTAAGCCCATTTATTAATCTTATCATTCTAGAAAAAAAAAATGTTTCTTCTGTGGCAGAAATTTCTTTTACATATTTAGCGCGGATCCTATAAAAAACAAAATACTCTCAACATTTCCTTATCCCCTAATAACCCTTTTTTCATTAAGGTGTTCTTAAACAAGAGATACTTTTGTCATGTATTACAAAATTCGGTTAAGATTTTTTCAAATAAACCCTATTTATATTCCATGTTCTACAAACCACGTTCCGATAAAAAAAAATTTACTCTTTTAAAATCCCTTACTTATTTAATGAAATTATAAGATTTATAGATAATGTACATAATTAATTAATGATGAGGTCACATTCATCATTATTATCATCTATGTGATAGATATAATTAGATATAACGAATAAAATATTAATCGTTATTTAACAAATATTTCAAAGGAGTGTGTAGAAATTGGTACGGGTTGCGATAATTTAAATTTTTTTATAGGTGAACATTCAATTATACTTCAATAGTTTTTTGTGAGTTTTCATGTGAAAAAATGGTATAATTATGGGAAATGTGTATATTTCGGTAATCATTTCATTAAGAATTAAATCATTCAACTAACATTTTGAAGTACAGATTATGATATATGTTTGTTGAAACATTAATTAATTAATTATGAGTACAATGACCATCAGAACGCTTTATAGAATGATTCATGTTTCCACCTTTAAATCGAATTCGAATTAATAAATTTAATAAAAATAATTATGCACCTTTAAGGAATTATTGCTAATAATGGTTTTGAATTAGTGTTTGTCCCAAATATGACTCCGGATAGAAGTAAATCATCTTCGACGACTTTGATGAAGTGGAATATATATATTAAATATATGGTGTTTAGATAAAGAGGTATAATTAACTGTTTTTCCTCATAAACAAACACTAAACCCTTCAGAATAACAATAATAACATTCTGCAAATCTTGTGGTTTTATCTATTTATTCTTGCTTTGTATTGTTGTTGGAAGTTATGATATATGTTTGTTGAAACGTTTTTAATCAAGAAATTATTACCGCAATATAAACATTTCCCGTACTTATTTTTTCCATATGATTACTTTTATTTTCGAGAATATTCAAAAGGAAACAAATGAAGTTAAACATTATCCCGAAGTGACAACCTGCAGGACTGATACTAGAATTCTTTGCATAACTCTATCCATCTAAGAGATTTTAAAAATCAAAAGTTTCTATTAACATTTGGTATAGAAGAATACTGACCGACCTATTGGGTGAGCAGGATTTTTTTTTCTGGTTACTTGTTTCAACATAATTGATCAACCACTAACAAAAATAATAGTATCTGCTCTGCAGGTTGTCGCTTCCAGCTGAGTAACAACAAGATTTATCTTATCATTCGTTCCCCTTTTAATATTTTCCGAAAATGCAAGTTTAATGAGTAGATTTTGGTAATCATTTCATCTATAAATAAGCATTTCAACAAATATTTCGAAGTATAGAGTTTGTTGAAACCGTTTTCATCAAGAAATAATTACCGAAATATAAAAATTTGGTATAATTAGATTCTTTTGACCATACGATTATTTTTATTTTCGAGAATATTAAAAAGGAAACGGATTCAAAATTAAAACTTTTTGTGATCTAACACGGAGCTACAAACTATGGAACTGATACCGGATTTCTTTATTTTTACACAATTCTATCCATATAAGACAGTTTAAAAATTAAAAGCTCTATCCACCTTGAGTATCGAAAATACTAACAGACATATTGAGTCAGCAGGATTTTTTTTTCTGGTAACTTATTTCAGTTAATAAGCTAATAAACGCTGTGCCGTCTGGGAAGCGTCTGAGGTGAAGATCGAGATGTAGGATTGAAGATTGCGTTAAGAGGGATCTGGCGGATTTGGGTTTGGGTAGTAGTCCGTGGACGGAAGTTTGTAAGCAGAGATTGGTGGTATCGGCATAGAGCCTTCGGGTTCACTAAGTCTTTTTTTATTTATTTACTTATTTCGACATGTTTAAGCATCCACTAACTGACATAATTCACAGCATTGTATTAAAGTAGTATTTTTCAAGTTTATCCTTCGAGGTTGAAGTAGCCATTACAGCGTATTAGGTAAGGTCGCCGGTGGTTGACAAGTAGTCCAGTAGCCCGATTAACTGTAACGTCCTTCCCCCACTCCTTCACTCCGAGGTTGGCTGCCGATATTTTTAATTAACGCACGACCACCGCGGATAAGCTAGCTAATGACCCTCCCCTATCTCCGGGCCCACTCCGCCTTTCCTCCGTCGTTTCTGAGTTCTCAAGAATCTGTTCTCCTCAAATTTCCAAAGTCGTAAGTATAATGTCAAGGAAAGTCCCGGAACTTAGATCAGGAAGAAGATGTTTGGCACGTTATCTCTCCGAACAATCCAGACACTTCAGGTAAAAAAATTTAGGATTTTCAAGGAAAGCTTGAGGATTGTAAGCATAATACATTCTGTAACTGGTTAAGGTACTATTGCAAGTATTTATAAATATAAAATTACACACACGTGCAATTTTCTGCACTATCCTTCAATCAATTTAGGTCTTTCTTATCTGGTTGTTGTAATAAGATAACTAATAATTCTAAATTCTGTAGAAGCGAGGGGATGGTTGACTGGAAGATAGACGTAAGGAAGAAAATAGTTGGGGGTGCAGTCAAATAAAAACACTAAATAAGTGGATACTTATTTAATCATGTGCCGACGTTTCGACCCACTTTGTGGGTCATCTTGAGGGCTAATAATTCAGTAACTTGGAGTAAAATGGGCCGGAATAATATATTTTTGAGTGAATATATTCTTATACCAAAACATCAAATCACAATATCCTCATACATCATTACAATCCCAGGGCACAATATCTCACTTTTCATATCTTTACACTCATTCCCACAGATCCAAAACTTTCGAGCGTTCTTTCCTTGTCACTTCCACCATGTTTTGGAATTCACTCCCACCTGATATCCGTCATAATTCTTCCATATCCACATTCAAGCCCATCAGATTCCTACATATCCTAAATTCCCAAATAGATGCTCTCTAATCATTTATGATCAATAGCTCATGTCTATAAGAAGTAATCGATGACTAATCAATTTTCTTCTCTTTTAATGGTTTAGTTTATATGAACGGCGGTAGTTACTATTTTCAATTTCAAAATTTCAGTAAAATTGGATTTTTAAGACTTACTACCTGTTCCATGTCAACACCTAAATTTATATTTTTTTTTGTTCGCAGAGCCACTCAAATTCCTAATATGGTATTATTGTCATGTTGTAACTACATTAGCCATTATTGTCTCAAAATAATGGATTAAATCATCCTTTTCCCTAAGTTATAGTAATAGTCTTGGTGGCTTGAACATTTATTGAAATGTTTGTTTCGGAAAAATATTTTCATTATGAAATGGGGTCCAGCAACGGATGGACCCTGTAGGATCTAAAGACGCTTAAAGGCAGGAGTACTCAATGTTTATCGAGACCCTTTAAAGTGGGTACCCTTAATTGGTGGTTAGGTGATGATCAGGGAAAACTCACTAATGTTTGAGTGTAAAATGTACCATTTTAGGTTAGAACTACTTTACATCAGAAGTACTATTTTCCATTCGCTAATAAAGAACATTTTATTAGACATGTAGTTTCAGTTTTTCCAGGATGTCTTGGTCCCATTAAATTATAAATGACGATATTAGTAGTAATGCCAAGTTTGTTAGCTACATATAACATATGTATCTAACAAGTACTTACTTTTGCGTTTAAACGACTTTGATTTCTTAACTACTTCATGTTAAGAAAGAAGTGGGCTAATTAGATAATCTTATTAGCGAACGAACAAACGTCCTGCTCTGTTTCGAGGAGTAACGGTGACCCGTTGGCTTGGAGAGGGCAGGAGTGGCAAGAATAAAGAGAGGCGGAAAAAGTAGATGGCAATGGTGATGGAGGGCAGGCCCGTTACAATGGAAATATCAGTGGACAATAGCCGACTAACAATCAGGGAATAGGCCGCCTAGCTCCGGCGTCGAATGCCAACTACGACCTCCACATCCGAGGTCTTCTGGGTGGCTCTTTCCGTATGGTAGAGTCGTCGTGGTGTGGAGGAAGGCAGTGGGCTCAGATCTGGAGGATCGATTCAGAGCATCAGGACATCCGAAATACTAGGTCATTTCGCAACCTCTAAATCCGGGTTATGGTTTACTGGTAAAGAAAAACAGTTTTCTTATTAGGAGCTTACAATCCTTAGTCTTAACTCCAGAGGAAGGTAGGAGTCATCCTTAATAACCGGAATGGAAAGATATTGATTCATATCGTGGATCCGTCACGAATTAAAATTCAGCATAAACGGATTACTCCAGACTCCTGACAGTTGAGTTGATAACTAACAAGTATGGCCAACTCACTTTTCTTTATTAATTACAAAAAAGCTATTATTGATTTAGCAGGTCGCCATTAAACCTACACCCTTATCTAGTGTAACCTCTTCTTATCATTAGACTGAAATAAATTATTTTGTATGCATCATTAAATTGATTCGGTGTTGTTTTTATTAGTTTATTGTTTATTTAAATTTCGAAAATGTCTATTAAATTTAATTTGGTCTTTTTATATTGTTGTTAGGAATTGCCGTCTTCGGAAGAATGATCACATTATGTGAAAAAATGTCATCAAATTGATTTTGAGAAAAAGATGAAATGGAGATGTTTTGTTCTAAATTGTATAATTAGGATAGACATCTTTAACGTGTACCTATCATACTTGCTCTGGACGCCAATTTTACGTCCCTTTAGAAGGACGACGTAACCAAGGATCCCCCTCCCCCGCGAATTTGAAAAAATAAATTAATGACCCGAGTTCCACATTTTAATAATACAATCTCCAGTGTAAGTTACTCTTATGTTATTGTTATATAAATCAATAAAGAAACTGTAAGACTGTTTATAAAAAAAAAATATATATAAATCAAAGGTTTAGTGATCTTTTTCTTGGAGTTGCCTGACCAAAGGAATGGAAAGCGATTGGTTTATAGCAGTTATAAAACTGATACCGTTGGAGAAAAAAAAATAATATAAAAAATGCTAGTACATATCAATTTATAATGCCTCCGACTACAGAAGTTACTACCCACACAGCAGAATAAATAACGGAGAGTAAGGTAAATTTTAATGCCTTGTAGAAGTTTATTTAAGGGCCACAACACACAATCCCCATGTTGTAACTAGTCATCACAATCTGTTCTAAAATATCGGTCATCTATTAAGCTGATAAAATTCTAGGAACACCGTTTTATTTATTAGCTTACTACCTTCCACCAGATCACTCACAGTTAAGTATTAATAAAACTAATCAAGGGAAATATATTATACACTAGAGTGCCGAAATATCAAAGATATAATGTCGTGAATTTATTGTAGAGAAGGAGATAAATTGCTAGACCGGGCACCAATGGACTAGCAAGCTATTTCGTACGAAAAGAGGAAAATTTATTCTGGAAGTAATTTAAAACCTTTTATCAACAATCGGTTTTCGAGGGCTAGTTTGAATGATGAAGCATGACTACGAATGATGAAACAACTATACTTCTTCAAATAGTCAAGCGTAAAGATTTCAATTGTTTTCTCAAACAGATCTTTATCTATGAAGTTATTCACGTAGTATGAATCAGTTATTAACGTAACTATATATTACATAAACCGAAAACCTTAACATACTAAAAAGAGAACTTGATTTTTTCTAACAAAATTAAGAATGAATATTTAAAATCGCTATTGTTAATCTCCAACCCATTTCGAACCCCAAGTTCGCTATAAAGAACTGACTTGAGCGAATATTCAATTTGATTCGTATTATGAAGTCATTTGAGTTATACGGTTGTTTGCGAAAAAAATACAAACGCATTTCTAAATCGCCATAATTAATTTTAAGCTAAAGGTTTAAAGGTAATTTTTTTTTAGAATTCGGAAAAGAATTCGCATCCGTATAGACGACTTAATAAGCTTTACCATACAGTTTAAGCTATTTTGTTTTAATTAACCACACTTTTTTTAAACGTAAGCTAAAGTTAATATTTGTGAGAATTTTGACTGGCTCGTATATATTGATCATACATATAAATATTATATTTTAGTAGGTAAGTTTATCCAATTTGAACCGATATTTTTCATTTTCTAATCACACGTCCAACGTTCAAGATCATCTTTGAAAATAAATCTTTAAATTAATACTTGTTTTCATGTTTCAAGGATAGTATGTTTTATATGTAGTAATATAAGGATAGCTTTGAGAAAAAAATAACATATTTTACCAATATTTATAAAGGCGTTATAACGCTTATAACCCTAGCTTATAAACCTGGATGGTTTAATCTTTATAGGGTGGATGGTGCTGGTATAAAATGTATGATTCACGGTTTTCTTCAGAAAATTGGTTGCATTTAAAGATTAGGAATCGACCATAATTTTTAAATAATTTATTTCGGAATGCACGCATCAGTAATGTAATAAGCTGTGATGTGAGGCTGGTTGAACTAAATCATGATTAAGTTAGGTGTAACGCCATCAGGGTAGCCAATCGTTTCTCTTTTTTTTCTCCCACTTAATCCCCAAAATGTCCTAATCAAGCCGAATGCTACACTAGTTCTCTCTTAGCACGTCAAAATTGGTTTATTATTACTTCTTCCAACAGATGACCTTGTCCGGTTATCTTGTTCTTTTTCTGGACCACTAACTAATGTGGCTCTTTTCCAGTTCTTGGTGTGGAAGGATGTCCAAAAATAAACTCTTCATTTGTTACTGTCTTTCCGGTGACCAATCTTTATTTTATTTTATAAGATAAAGAAATATTTAGTGTTTCTCAGGTAGAATCGACGAAAACATCTACCTTATATCACGTTGACTCTTAATTTAAAATAACAAACATCAAATTCGCAAGCTAGAAACTAACACATATAAATTTACTAATAAATAATGCCGTCATAAACCAATAGTAAATTAATAGGGCCTAATATGGCCTTCAAAATTTAATGGAATCTAGCCATTTGATTAAACAAACAAAAATAAAGATATACGAGTCTCTTATAACACTGGTGGTGTGTAATGGTGCAAAAACCTGGACTTAGAAAGTCTCAAATCAGTTCTCAGGATCTTCGAGAAAAAAATATTAAGACTTTTCGACACCACATACTCTGGGCGCCTGACGAATCAGAAGGAATAAGGAGCTTGATGACTTTAGAGGGTAAGGGGATGTAGATAATTCGAGAAAATTAAGTTGGCTTGGCCATACCGAAAGTTTTCCGGAGGGAGATATGACAAGCAAGATAATGAAGAGTGTTTTTCAATGGGAAAAAAAGAGGGAGCGCCATAGAAAAAGCTTGCCGAAGGATGTAGAAAAAGATCTTTACAAACTTTACAAATTATACAAATTTGCAAAGAACCAACTTTCAGTTTTTTAATCTCTAGTAGAGTAAATTGTTTTTGTTCAAATGGAGATCCTATCAAATTTTTCTAATGGTCTCAAATGACAGGTTTCCAAACATAAAAAACATGCTTTAGACCAAGGGCAATTGGTCATAACGCTAATGAACTGCTGGACATCTTTAGCAGAAAACAAAAGAAAACTGTCTTTATTAAACATGTAATTTTTCTATTGTTTCAATATTTTAATAAACCTTTCTATAAATACTACAAGTTTATTTCTAACAGTTATTGCTGATTTTTTGCCCAACTGGCCGTTGTGCCCCCCCCCCCCAGAAAAAAATCCTGCATCCGCCCTTGCTTAAGACACTAGGTGAACCTAAAAATGATCCAGCTTTAAACCATTACTTAAATCAAATCAAATTTGTATTAAGTACCATTACTATTGTGCACTTAATCTAATTTTTAAATCCATTTAAATATCTATCAGTCTAATGGCGCTATGGTGTTTGCAGGAGTGCCTTTCTCCATCACTCCCAAGGACCGAAGGTTGTCTTCAACATCTTTCAGCCAACAAAGTCTAATCCTACCACTGCTTCTTCTTCCAACCCTCCATCCATGGATGTCCCTCCATCATCATTTTAGGGAGCCTTCCAAGTTACATTCTTTGAACATGACCCAGCCATCTCATTCTTGCGTTTTTTATGTTGGAAACATTATCTGGTGTCACATAGAGGATCCATTTTCCTCATTGGTCTTCATCCTCCTCCCGTTCCTTTGTAAGGCCATAAATTCTCCTGAGGATTTAATATATAACGGCTAAAAATGATACTGAGGAACGAGACGGATTCATCTAGGTTATGGAAGTTTTGAACATTATAATTATCTCATGATTAGGTCTGTCTTTTGGATTTTATTTTCAAATAATATAGTTGACAAAAATTATTTAAATATTCCTAGCACTATACCTTATTTTCCAATAATAAGCAGGTCGATTTTATCAGAGAACCCTAAGAACTGTTATTTTATGATAGTGGCCGAAAAGGTGTTCTAATGTAGTATGATTATGCGAGGGGTTGCCTGTGATCATGATATTAGTTGCACCAGGTGATGAGCCAAACTACAGGGAACCCTACCGGCTGGAGGAGTATCATGACGCCCACTCATTTAGTGTCAGAGCTGAGGTGTCTCATTTCACTAATGTGGACGATAACAACGATTTTGTAAGATATAATAATTTTTATGAAGGATTTAGTGGCCCTGGCGATGATCGAAATGAATTTTCAAAAAATAAGAAAGTATTTAATATAAAATAACGTTCCCTCCCACTTCGCAGGTCTCGGTCAGGGCTTAATAAGTGTGGGATAGACTAAGAGAATAACAGAAGTGACTGAAACAAATGTAAACCTTTAGTTTCTCAATAAAGCAAGTATTAAGCTATGATGAAGACCTTCAATGTGGGACGAAACGTTGTTTTTTCATTATATATTTATTTGAAACGGGATAATTGGATTCAAAACTTTATTTTCGATAATTTAGTAATGCAATTTTGTCTTACAAGACAACTTTCTCTTGGTGCGGTTCTGAATTTGAACTTTAGGGAGCATAATGCATTTTTATTGGTTTTAAAAAATATATTGGCTTAATTCACAAAGTTCGTTTTTGGTATGGAAACATAGAAACTACTTTCTAGAAGATATTTTACTATCCGGACAGCTTTATTTTTTTTTTGCAAGATCCTTGTTTTTACGATTATTGTCAATAATCACTCTGTACCATTTTCAAACTTTTTAATATGACCGTTTCCATATATTCATCTTTCGAAATTGAAGTCTTGTTCCCACTGCCTCTTTCCACTGCTATACAAACTCTTTGAAGCACAAGTAATCCTTTCGGGTTGGGGGAAATCATACTCAGAGAGGACATTAAGTCCCGTTCCCTCAGAAATGTATATGTTGTTCAGTTGTATTTATTTGTTTCTAGTTCTAAGAAAGATGTAATGCAGATATCGATGATTCACAATTCTCTAAATAAAACCGTCGACATTACCTATTGGCCCTGGGATCGCCACCAACCGGTACAGGAATAACAAAGGCATTAACAAATACCCGAAGAGAAGGAGGAACATAAACTAACGAAGGGAGAAGAGATAGATATGACCTAGGGCCAGGTGGAGGCAGCAGTGGCCTTTGGAGATAGCGCTCCAGCTCCTCAACCCGCCTAATGCAGAGCCATTAGCTGAGTGTAGTCAGCCGACTCATTCGAAGAAACTAACTCGCCCGCATTGCTCTCGCTGGGCGGTCTAGTCTCAGTTCTTATCGCATGGCAACTACACAACTGACAACCTCTCCTTCGGCCAGTCCCGTCATAGGCATCCCATCGCGTCCAACGAATAGGATTTTTCGGGCTAAAGGAGTCGAAACTAAACATGAAGTTGCTTCATTAGTACATAAATCCATCTCTTACCATAAAAAAGATGTCTTTTGTCGAAAATATATGCTAATTATACTTTATAACTGATCTATGCTAAATCACAAATTACTTTAAAAGTAAACATATGTAACATATATAACTCAAACATTAACCAATGCATTAATGAAATCTGAGGACTGAATAAAAAAAATTGACAGTTCTTCACATATGTTCCACATAGCAGACCCACCTTTGGTCTGCATTCCGTCTTGTAGAAATACCATTTGGAGGTTTTTGGCGTTGATCCAAACCTTTTGATATCCATTCATTTGATGTCCCTTTGCATAAACCTTAATACTATAATGATATTTTGGCTCTGTAGAAACTTAAGAGAATCATCATTTCTTATGTGTTCCCTCAACTGGAATTTATGCATTATTATTCTACAATAATACCTATCATTTGAATGATATGATGATGATAAAAAGATACCTTCACAAATGTTATTATTACCAATAAGTGATTCTTTCCTTTCGATGTAAAACAATAAGTTTGAAAGAATTCCCTTCCTTTAGCCTTAAACTTCTCGGTTTGCCCTGTTCACGCGTGTTATAGTCATGTTTTGAATGTATTTGGGTCAGTTTTAAAATATGTCATTTTCTAATATCTGCAGGAACTAACGTGAGGCTTCTTTTTTTATTAGCAATATCTTTTTTAACTAAAAAATAGTTCATTCTACCCTCATATTTTATAAGGAAGACACACAAGTACACATAATAGCTAATCACCAAACTAACGACAATATGATTATCCTAAAAGACAATAAAAAAAATTATGGCAACAATGTGACAGAGAATAAAACAATTTACTACATTTTAAATAATAGTCCACAAAACTGCAGGCATATGTTCACATGAAATAAAAACGGAGGTGGAACGTTACACTAACTTGGTAAAACCTAGTACATTTCCCGCCGTTTCACAGAATCAATATTGCCAATAACTATTGGGATGTAACTAATAGGACAAATGTCATTTATTGCAAATTATATAATTAACCCGAAAGAAGGAACGCCCCTTTCAAATCCTACATATACGTAGCTCTACATATTTCACTAGAGTAATGATAGCCATTAAAATTAAAATGAAAGTTATTCAGCTCTAAACCACTGTATGAAACATTGGTTGTAGCTCTGGGACAGTAACTTACGGGACACAATTATGGTGTTAGATTGAATTATCTTTTTTTACGTATTAGCTCAAATCGGCCATATTCACACTACGAGCTGAAAGGTATGATTCGCATGCTTTAAATTTTTTTCAAAATTTGTGCGGGAATATGGAAACGCTGTGGTTGTCTCCCGGCTATACTCTTTATGTCCTGATATTTTCTTTCGCTGCAGCAAGGACTCTATGTTCCAATATATGTTTTCACTTCGGCTGATACTTATTTTCTAATAAAGTGTAAAATATTGATGTACATACATATATTTTTTCTAATGATACTTATGTCCAGTCTTATTACTTACGTCTAATGATTCTTGATCCGGTTCCTAAGGAAGTTGAAATTAAAAAGAAATAACGATGGACATAAATATGAGGGAAATGCTTACGGGGACACCTCTTGAGTAACAGAACTGAAGGAAACTTAAGCCGTGTTAAATGATGGTTGCTCGTTCTAACATATAAATCCCGATCAATGAAAAACATTTAATCTGGTGATGATTTGAAATAATTCCATATTTAATTTCCAAATCGTATAATACCATATTATTAGAACCTCATTTCGAACAAGTTTCGGTTACCTATACAGGTTGGTAATGATCTCCGCTACACATATAGAGAATACAAGCTAATACATACTTCTAATCAAGGAACATCAAGTTTTTAATTGGACTCCTAGCATGCTACATTTCCCATCCATTGCGACTTCCAGACACTATCAATTATAGCTCAACAACAAATTAGACACACGCGTGACTAGAAAAAAATAGTCATGGATTGTTACCAACTGCTCAATTTAACGGATCCACTCTAATTCGCTAATTGGCAGGTCGTGGGATACAAATTTAAAAACGTGTTTTATTGCTTCGTTCCTGTTCCTTTTACGATGTTTTTGTTGTTAACTGAATGATTAGCATCTAACAGCTAGATTAGCCAAGGGTGATAAATGGACTCTGGTAGTTTTAGACTTAGTTTTAGTTTTTCATAAAAAATACTCCAATTTATTTATTTTTTAAATTATATACACAAAACGTGTTGGGTTTTTTTTGCTTTAGGTACGCCAGTTACTATCACTCGTTGAAAAGTAACTGTTTAAATCATTAACTTAGCAGTTTATTTTTCAATCATTATAGTAATCGCTACTGAATTGTATATCATCACAAGAGACATATGTAAAGGTTATTAAAGCGATATATTTATTATAAAAATAGTGAAATAATACATTTTAAAATATATTCATAAACGTGATAAGGCTTACTCTGGCGGGCAATATCGATAAAGATTCATTCGAATAAATCTTCAAAGAATACAACTCCAACAAATTAAATTTTGAGAAATGATCCTCTCTCTAGATCTCAAGATTCTTGTATTCACTAGTCAGTATCCACGACGATTGGCGTATTCGCTACAATCTCTACTCCCGCACCTGCTACCTGCTAGAACAGATAGATATGAGAGCTGTATTCAAGGCCTTGGTTGTATTCACATTAGCAGCATCAGCTATTCAGTATTCACGAATACATTCACTACCTCATGATATCGATTACTATAACATACGAATTTAAACTGTTAAATTACTTTTTTGCATCTACTTTGTGAATCAAATTGTGGGATTTAATTTACCATAGAGTATGGTTCTTAAACATTATATATATGTATGTATATCATGTATGTACATATTTAAATAAATAAATTGTCTTATAATTTTTGAGCTTGAAAATTTTATTATCTCACTATAACTGTAGAAACGTAATATGTTTTCACATCTACTTTTCAAATATAAATTGGTAAAAAAATAGCTTTAAAATTTGAAAACCAAAAGTGAACCTAACAAAATGCTTGTTTGAATATAGCAATAATAAATTTTTCAGCTAACGGAGACTAATCTACTGAAAAAAAAATAGAATGAATACACAAATCGTTTAATTATTTTTCATTTAGTTTACCTTTGATAAATATGGAAAATTGAACGCATTTTGCTTCCATCATATCATCATATGTCACTGTTTTCTTCCGGGAGAGGCTCAAACAAACCATTTTGGCACTAAAATAACATCGTCTCACGGATTTAAATATAAATTATTTTTATAAAAAATTTCTTATAAACTGGACCCATTTCTTTAGGAATTTGTATTGGGAAAGAGAAAACCATTTTCCAGTCATTATATATTCTTAATCCTTATTGATCATTTGAGACGTTTCGACAACACTGTGTCATTTTCAATCTTTTACATTTAGTTCTCTGCATCAGTACCAATCATTTATATAACTTTATAACAGTTCTAAGTATAAAAATTCTCAAAGTCATATTCATTTTAAAATTTTTCTATAACACACTAGGGGATCATCTATCCTCCATATTATGTGTTAGAGAAAGTTTTAAAAATGAATATGACTTTAAAAAATTTTAGACTTATAACTGTTATGAAGTTATATAAATGATTTGTACTGATGCAGAGAACTAAATGTAAAAGATTGAAAATGACAGATGACAGTGTTGTCGAAACGTCTCAAATGATCAATAAGGATTAAGAATATATAATGACTGGAAAATGGTTTTCTCTTTCCCAACATAAATTCCTAAATAAATTTGATATCTACTATTAATCACGGTCCTTTCAATAATAAATAAATAAATAATAACCAATAATCAACCACTGATTTAAGCTCCCTTGATTTGATTACCGGCGAAAGGCCAATTTATAATATTTATACTATCATAATTATCATAATATCATAATTTATACCAAAATAAACTATGAAATTAGTTAACAGTAAAGGGTGGTTGAAATAACATTTTCCGAGATCGCCTCCTAATACATGATTTTTCACGAGCAACTTTCGTAAAAAAAACCTCGACCTATATCCGGGCAAATATGGTTTCATTAATGGATATATCTATATTATAAAGTAAAGGCAATCGACATAGATGATTGAAATCGGGTGCAAAAAAATAATGGTTCAATTGAAATTGATAACTTTTTTCTCCAATTTTTTACTATCAACAGTAACAAATTTTACATCTTTTTAAAGAAGAAAATTAGTTTCACAAAATATTTAAATACAGCACCGGAATATGACGAGTATTATAACAGCTATAGCGTTTTAAAGAGTTTAGCGTGCACCGGCGGTGAGATAAATTTTGTATTATAATCCAAATTCTACGTGTCTTGGAACGTGAAAACAAAAGTTTGAGGTAGGGTCAACAACTTTTTATTTGTTAAATTCCATAGCTTTCAAAAAATAATTAACCAATAAAAAACATGATTTTAATCATTTGATGCCTTGTGCAGGTTACTATTTCGGCAAATAACTCTTTTTCCTTTAAAAATTATAACAAAAACTGATGCCCCAAGAATGGCTTATGTGTAGCGTATTTAAAGAGTTCGAGACTCTGAATTCAACAATAAAAATATCAAGTAAAAGTATTGGATCCGTATCACTTGTATTCAGATCCAGTATCTACCCATGACTAGTCCATATTGGTTTAAGTAGCATGTTGTATATTATAATTTTGTTTGTTAGTGATAGTTTATTTTTGTGGTGAAGTAGCCTTAGGAGTAAGAGTCGGTAATTCAATTTTTACTTCTAATTAATTACGTGTGGTTTCCAAGTCAGTCTTCAGTCCATTGTAAGGCCCAAGTATTTTGTTTGTGTTTGTCTGGGCAATGGTGTATTGTAAATTTTTAGAGTGGGGCAGTCTGAATGTCTTAGTGTAAATGTTACTTGGTTCGATTTTTATATGTTGATTTTTATACCCCACTTATTGAGGCAATTTTCCAATGAATTCAAGTGTGTCTTAAGTTCTGAGAAGCTATGGATAGCTTAGTACTGAGAAAAAAAATAAATGTATATATAAATAAGTATATTAAGCTTGGACTATGTTCTATAAAGGGAAAACTAAACTATATGTCGCACAAATTCCATCGGAGTAGACAGTTGTGCAAATTCTTGACTGCATCGGTATAAAAGATGACTAAAAAAAACTGTATACGTTTATTTTAATAAATAGCATCCTGAATATTAGGGGAATGGGGTTGCTCAGTGGGGTGGCTGTACTGAAGGCCCCGGGGTCTAATCCAGCTATGGCAGAGAAATTAATTTATTAACAGCTGTGGATGGGTCCAGTGTCCTCCAAGGCCTCAAAGTGTGTACCTATCATTGGGGAAAATCCTGACGGTTGAGAGTGATCTATGACAACTCAACTTCTTAAACAACCGTTGTCTAAGAAACAGTACAGTCTCTACCATATACTGAATTTCCATGGGTTGTTATGGTACAGGTTTTTTTTTTTTTTTTTAATCGTGAAAGTTAGAGTTCTAAATCAGTGAGTGACTACCAAGAGTTCTGTTCTATTTATCTTCGTAATATATTAAATTATTAATTATTAATGAACTAAATACTAGTTTTAAGATAATGAGGTTAAATTATTTCAATCGTTTTACTTTAGTATCTGACACTAAAAGGACAAACTACAAAACTCTATCCAAGGCTCACCGAGATAGTAGCGAGTAAGAGCGAGTACTTAAGACGGACAAAAGACGACTTTGGCCCGGAGACACGACCAATTTTCACTTGGCCTGAGATCGCTAGCCTCTCATCATCCTCACTTGTTGATCTCAATCAATTTTTATGACTTGTACTTAAATTGAATGATCTAGTATTAGGACTATCTGATTATAAAAGGATTCACTGCTACACTAATCATAGAGGCAGTGGCACATACGCCCGGTTAGCATCCATGGAATCTTTTATCTTCAAAAGCTGACCTCGTTCCAACCAAATAGCCAATGAGCGTTGAGGTCTTGAAGAGCTATTTCTGAATAGCCAATAAGCTTTGAGCTCTTAAAGAACTATCTCTGATGAGTCACGTTGCTTCAACTAGACTTAGCTAGAATTTGAATCTATGATTAATAGAATGTAACCGTGCCGAGGGGATCAAATAATAAAACAAAACAACTGTTTTACTACAACCCTTGAAGGATATGCGGTTCAGTCCATGTTAGAGACTATACTTTTTCTAAGGCAAAGGTTGTGCAGGTTACACTCATTTACCAGATTTTCCCCCAATAAAGAGTACCCACTTCAAGAAGATTAAATAACTCATCTGCCACAGCCGTACTCAAACCCGAAAACTTCGCCATGCCTACTAAATAATCTACCCACTCAGCTTCTCCTCTAGCCAAATAAATCCGTACACAACTTTAATTGATGAAATCAATCTATGAATATATTTGTATTCAGTTTGACTCATTTTAAACGCCAACGTGAAAAGATGATGTTTTCATTAAGCTTCTATATTTACACACTTTAACCCCCTCCGAGTCTTAAAGATGTAAATAAATAAAACAGTTTCATTTTAAAAAATCTTTTTCCGTTTTCATTCCACTGAACAACATCGGTGGAATTTAAGAGAAAAACATGATACTATTTATCTAAACGGTTGTTGAAATACGGTTGAATAAAGTAATCATTTCAATTTGTAATTAATATCACAACCATAAATAAATATTAATTTCATTATATTCTGGCAGTACAGTTATTGGTTATAAAGAAAAAAATGTAGATTAGTAAATATTGTTAATTCTAATAATTTATTGTGAATTTATCCGATTCCAATTATTTCGTGTCAAACTTTATTCCCACTCAACTAGTTTCAAACCAAGCTCTTAAATCACCGAAAATCCTCCGAGGCGTCTGAAAAGAAGATGTGCTCTTGTCCGTTTAAGCTGAAATCAGTATTAGAGCCGAAGTTATTTTTCTTTACAACACTCTTTATGCAATATTTAATCCATATTACTCCCTGTTTATTCATTTTATCATTAAACGTCATAACATTATATCGTATATGTATATGTGTGTATGTATTTGTATATATATATATATATATATATATATATATATATATATATATATATATAAATATATATATAGTAATGATGTCGGGGATATTGGATTGTGACACGACTTGCGAACGAGAAGTCACCACAGAGGCCGGTGACCGATCACACACATAACCCCCTCCACCGACTATCTAGATTATATATTATTATTTTGGTCTCAAGGCTGAACCGATTTACATGTTATTTTGTGGTTCGCGAACTTGTGCCGTTCCTTCACTAGGACCTGGCTAAAGTTAGGGGAAGAGTGATTGGAGAAAGTGGACAAAAAGAAGGAAGAAACAGATCTGTCACATATTAAGTACGTCTTTCGGAGTCAGCAACTATAACCAACGACTTAAGCAATTCTCCTCGGAACCTTGAAGCTATAGGAATATATTGAATTATAATGAAATGGGAATAAGAATCTGAAAAATTATAATAATAATATAAAAAAATGTGTTTTTAATTTCTCCTTGATTAGGTTTATTCAATAATACTATTTGCTACAGACTAGTTCATTACAGATAATGTCTGGATTGCAGATAGTTGTGATTTGGTATTTGGTTAGATCACCTTAATCAGAACCCTTAACGGGTAACAAATTTTAGAAAGCATGAATAATGTATAATAATTTATTTACTAAACAACTTATAAACGTTTTTGATTCCTGATCTTCTGGGTAGAATTTATTTGAGTACAACCAGAAGGTAGTTTCTATACTTCCCGCTATCTCATATCATTACCTATTAACCATTTCATTTACTTGCTGTATTATTATAACACAGTTGTAAATTTCAAAAAAAAAATTTAAACAAACAGTAAACGGCATTCTCGTAGGATTAATGTGGAAAAAAATATAAACATGAAGAAAGTTTTGTTTAACGTTTAATGAATCATTTGAAACTGAAAACTTTAAAAAATGACAATATAGCTATATGTCATAACGTATAGGGTTTTACGCCCTTAATCACCAACAAACAAACGTATAGGATATAGTTTATTTTTCAAAATTATTCGTTCTTTAAAAACATTGATCAGAATGCATAAACCCACATACAAATGCAACAATGTAAGACTGTACATACATAAGATGTATATCAACCGCTATTTTCTCGCAAGCGGATTCTTGGCTAGCATCCAATTCCTAACTGGACATACACTTCAGAGAAAACTTTCACATCTTTCAGGTGCAGTTAACATAAAGTATAATATGGTATTTTTTTTTTTTAAATTATAACAAAGAAAAAATAAGAAAACTGTTTCCTTACTATAATAAATAATTATGTGCCGATACTCAATCGTATACATTTCTAAAATAATGTTATGTTGAAGGTCAAAACTTAAAATACCTACTTACCAAAAATAAACAACAGATTATTATTGTAGGTAATTCCATATGGGTGACTAACTAAAATGTCAATAGTTAATTAAATAACAAAGGTTTTATTATTAAAATGTATTTAAAAAAACATTAATAAAGTTCATCATACGATTTTATTATACAACAAAATTCGCCTCTACACATTAACGTAAAAATAAGTGATTTTACCAACACCGAGGGTGTCATTCGAAAAAAGAAATAAATGAATAAAATAAAATTCATTTTCGGTTGAATTTCATAATTGTGTTTATACAAAATTACTTATTTACAAAAGAAAAAATGTGAAGGACTTTGCATAGTAAAAACGAATAGAAAATATTTAACCAAAAGCATATTAACTGCCTGATTATTCAATATTGATTATCAATTGTATGATTATTTATTCATTTAAGTCACTTTTTGCTGATGTGGCTAATCGGACGATGCTACAGTAAGAGTTCTAATTTTCTTTCTGTCCAGCTATAATTAGGATAGGGAACTTTAATGACATCGTTCAGGCTTGAGATTTCCATTTACGTCCCTTCCGAAGAGCTGCATAGCCAAAGATGCTTTACTCCCTTAAAAATCCCTAGGCCCACATGACGGAATGCGAACCTGTGATTTTAGGCATAGTAGGTTGTTATGCTAACCAATATACCACGGGTTATCCAAAAATGCAACTGTCTGCTTTCGTTTCTAAGAAATGTCTCCTTAACGGAGAACTGTAATACATATTTTCAGAAACAAATTTAAAAAATATTAATTATTTACATCCTAGTTATGTCGCATTATTTATAGAATGGTCCAGTGTAAATGGTGTACTGTTCCGAAGTAAAATAAGGAACATACTTTCAAATTATGTAGAAGTTTTTCTTTCATTCTACAATTGGCGAAGTTTCTGTTAATATTCCTGATTATATCAAATTTTGTTTGTAGTTAATATGCAAATTTTTTTGACATTTCGAACAACCATTAACATTTTGTCATTTTGTGTTATATAAAACAATTTCACCCAATCATGCCTACTTTACACTGATAATGCCATTAAGTGCAATTAACAATCACTAATAAATAAAAGTTTCGTTGTGTTGAGTTATAAATTTTTTGTCAAATAATTTTCCGCCGAACATACTTCGGACATTGACAAATGCCTCATAATTTTATAACAAAATTTTCAATCTCGTTGCTTGGTAACAGTCTTCGTTTGTTTGTTCGTTTGTTCATTTAACGTCACTTTTTGCTGCTATGGCTAATCGGACGATGCTACAGTGGGAGCCCTAAATTTTGCCTATCCAGGTTTTATTAGGATAGGGATTTTTAACGAGTACCTGACATCGTACAGGCTCGGGACCCCCGTTTAACGTCCCTTCCGAAGGACGGCGTAACTAAGGATTTTTTACTCCCTTAAAAAAATTCTAGGATCACCTGCCGGGCTACGAACCCGCGATCTTGGGTTTAATAGTTTGTTACGCTAACCACTAGACCAAAGGTGACCTTACAAAACAGTCTTCGGCTTTGGGCATATTACTGAAAATTTTTTGACATTTTGAACAACCATTCACATTTTGTCATTTTGTGTTATATGAAACAATTTCACCCAATCATGCCAACATTACACTTTTAATTGCATTCACTGCAAGTATCAATCACTATGACAGCACGTGTTGAGTTTGACAACTTCATTCCAAATAAATTTCAAAATGTCACGTTTTGGTAATCCGAATGTTCAAAGAATGTATTTTAATACATACGGTACTTTTAATAAATAAATAAATGCTTCGTTGTGTTGAGTTATAAATTTTTTTGTCAAAAAATTTTCCCCCGAATATCCCTCGGACATTGACAGATGCCTCAAGCTCGTTGCTTGGTAACATCCCTCAGCCGAAAGGAGTGAGCTTTCGATTGTCATAAAATTAGCTCGTCTATTATCAATGTCCTAGGGATAATACTATTGAAAATTAACTCATATCATTTAAAAAATATACCAGTCGCTTTTGTTTCCATTAATGATTATATTATAAGTACAAGCGCAATCGACATACAAATAGGATAGTTGAGTAGCAGGTAAAGGTATTTTAATTGTTTATATAGGCTCATAATTTATTTGGGTTTATGAATATGCAAAGTTTTGCCATTACCTCAACCGAAAAGTGGTGTTTAGGCATCATCATTGGGAGGCTTCTGCAAGTCCCGTGCATGCTCCCCCTGATCCTTATCCTCTGTTATTAATTCCACATATTTTATACTCTGCTTCATTTACCGTGATTAAAATACTCAATAGAGGAGTGGAGGAATTCAAGAGTTACGACTCCAATATATATGTATATAATATTTATATATACCTAGTAACAATATTTAATTAAACTTATCACAGTGTACAAATAATTGACTATTAACTGCCTGAATTAAATTTTAATTGAGTTTTGTAACAAGTTTTAACTTAATTATTTTTAATGATGTTGATTTAATATCCATTTATTTATAATTGCCGCTCTCAGATATTTTATGATCTAAATATTGTTGTGAATCATGAAAATTATTCTGGTTATTAATTGCCTTATCACATCTCAAAAGCAAATTCTGATCTCTAAGAAATCTAACCAAGAAATTTTTGGAGTAATTTCTTATATAATAATATATCCATAGATTAATTTATGTTTATGCGTACACCAATGTAAATAGTTATATTCTTTTAGACCTTCATATTTTTATTTTTATTTTTGTTACTAAAAATTGGAGACGTGTATCCAAACAGATCCTTATCAATAATAATATATATAGTAAGTTATATCTTCGGATCTCAGTTTCGATTTCAACTTCAGCGTGAGTAACGTTGTACATCATTTTATTTTTTTGTTTATCAAACCTCGTACTTCTATAGACCTATTAGCATTAAGTATTTCCACACGATCCAATAATAGTAGCAGATTGGAAAAACGGTGGATCCGACTCCGATAAATAACAGCGTGATAGGTATGTATTTTTCCGCCTAAACAAAATCGAAGACGAGACTGACTCAGAGGTATATTTATTTAGGAAAAATATTAATGCTCTATAAAAGGAACACAGGAGGTAATGTTTTATAATCAAAATTATATGTAATATGTTATTTTTCGAGGCTAGATGTTGTTTTCTTTTTGATTTTATGTAATAGTAGAAACCAAGAGAGGATTTTAATTTCAAAGAAACAAGTTGCCAGAATATTGCCTAAGATATTCCTACCAAAGCTGTCTGATTTGAAAAAATCTGGTGAACATAAATCTACCATAAGGAAAAATGGAAATATACGCTACTAAGATTTTGCATTAGAGGTTTTTGAAATGTTGGAGGTGTTATTTAAATATTATATTTTATGTCATTGAATTATGGTATGATTTCAAATGAATTGGAATTTGTTTTTATGATGTGACACGTCAAAGTAATAACAAGGGAGGATTTTAATGATTCTCCACAATCTTCTTATTATATATGAATACAATAATTATTAAAAAATGGCTATGAATTTAACATCATGAAAATAATAAATTAAATTCTCCTACCAATGTTACCAAAAATTAATTCAGACTATATAATGTATGGCGAAAAATCTTACAGAAAATTATAGGCACTGAGAAAATCTGAAGATGGATACCGACATCAACTAAGGTAAACCATGAACTCTAAGTGTGAAGGAATTTCTGTGGGCATAAGAAAGAAAAGTTTGTTGTTATACATGGGCATATTAAACGATTGGTGACTGACAGGTTGGCCAAATAAATTCTCAACCTTCAAGAGGAAATAAAGTGCATCCTCTTCAGAAGCTACATCAGGAACTTAAAAAGAGCAAATACAGTGCAGTGGCCGAATTATGGGACAGGACATGATTTTGAAATTGCAGACGTGAACGATTTCTTGAAAGAAAGGCCTACGCTTTCTGAAGAAATAAAATCTAGAAGGAGTCAGAGGCTGAAAGATATCTGGCAGGAAACTATCAGGAAAGATCACCCTGAGAAAGGAAACCTGAACTGTTGTATATTTGGAGCCCATAAATTACTGTACAAATAATGATGGGAATTTGTATCTTCGAAAGAAAATAAGAGGCAATTTACAATATTTATTTGTAGGTAAGGAATTTAATGAAATGAGTTTTATTTGATGGTGATATCAATTTCGTCAAATATGTTAGATAGCATTTGGCTTTTCAGAGGGATCCCGACTCGGATGGGGATGAATTTCCACTACATTTAATATTTTTTTAGTATGTAATGCTTTTGCTGTAAAAGTATTATAAGCGTTGTCCATCAATATGCCGCCGCATCTTACGAGTAGTATCAGGAATGGAGTAGTCACGATTGACGAACGGTAAAGTTTCACTTATTTTCCGAAAATGAATCTTTTCAGCTCTACAATATTAATAATAAAGTGGCGGCATCCCCTATAGCCACTCGTTTTTGGCAAACAATTATTAATACCCATTCTTGTAGAAATTGACTCCAATTAATGGGTATGAAGAATGCAGCAGGTGTTTTTTTAATAATACTCCATTGCTCCAATGTCACTTTATGCTTATCGGTCGATGGTACATTGGGAGCTCTAAATTTTGCCTATCCAGGTAGAGTTAAGATAGGGATCTTTAACGAGTCCTTGATGCCGCACAACCTCAGGAATTTTATATGGCCTCCGAAAAATGACTCAATCTCTTTTTGAGAATGGTATTGTGAGTACGCATTATCTCTCGGATAATTGAATTGGGTATCCTATCACGTCTAGGCATTACATATTTATCTGATAGAGTAAATATTATTTTGTTTCTGCACACCACCTTTCTAATTCGAAGAATAGATTACTAGTGAAGCGTTTTCCAAATTTTAATAGAAAGGAACTGCCCTCTGATGGTAGTGGAACATTAAACAACATCGTCGTAGCAAAGATAGATATACTGCCAGAGTTGCGTCCTCGGCCTCAAAGTAGACCTCATTGGATAGCGACAGTTTCAACCTCCGTACTAATAGGGTTAATCAATCTTCAAGAGTAAATAAGAGCGATTGTTACAATTAGACATCACAAAAAAAAAGAAAAGAAATAGCTTCGAACCAAAATAAGACAAATTTAAACTACTCTGATTCAATGAACACTCTCAAGATATCATCTATGACAAATAGTATGTAACAGTGAATCTATGGAAACAAAGATTTATTAATTTTTCCAACAATCTACAAAAAAAAAATCTAGAAACTTCAAAGTAAACCACAATCAGGCCACGAATAATTGAATTCTTCTGTGCAAATGATGCAACACCGAATTCCTCCTCCCTTTTTTTCTAAACACTCATCAGCGTCGGAGACCGCAGCCTGTAAACTAACTACCTGAATAAATTAAATCTCGTTCTGATATTTTGAAATTGGACGAGGTTGTGTTTAATAAAGGCCCGTCTTAATTGTTTTAGAAGAGGGAACAGTTCAATCAAAGTTATGACGAAACGAATGAAGCGTGAGATGCTGGCTGGGCTACACAGATATATCTTAATCTAGAATCAAGATAGATTTTTCGGGAAGGGGGGTATTCATAAATCTATCCTGCCCCGGAGCCATTATGTCATCCCGAGATGATTTTCTATATTTAATAACTGCCATTATCTTAATGCTGGATTAAATGGAGCAGACCTTCTCTCAGATAGTGCTCCTATTTCCTAATCTCACTTCAGGGCAAATCTTCCTCTTTCTCTTGTCAGGCCAGAACTGCATTCGTTCTTCCCACCACTAAAACTCTAACGAACCTGTATTGCCATTTTATCATCTATCCACCAGATATTTAAAGATTTCCATTTGTATTAACTTGCTTAAAAATATAAGCAAATTTCATATTTTTAATACTTCGCACGTATCAAAGAGTTATGCTTTTCACTGACTTTTTAAATGTTATTATTAAGTAATAAACATGAGAATTGAATAAAAGAATAAACGTTTTGTAAGATCGAAATGGACATTTACCACTTTCAAAAATAAAAGCTCATATATGGTCGTAAGTTGTAAACTTTTATTATATTTACTTGATGTATTCAATATACATTTGTAAATTTATATAAATACATTTAAAAAAAATCAGAAATCAGTTTAACGAAACTATGAATTGAGAGACAGAATTAAAAAACTAGCGTAAATGTTTCAGCAGTAGACGGAAAAGTTAGGAAGGACGTTTGATATAATGAAAAAAATCTGTAGCACTACAACTCATGAAGGGTATGGGGTTCAGTGCGTGATAGAGACGGTACTGTTTATGGACAACAGTGGTGCAGCGAGGCTATTTATCCTAGAGCACGCTGAGCTGCCAGGTTTTTTCCTATTTTGGGCACCCACTTTATCGAGGTTGGGTGAGCCACAGGAGAGGTTCAAAAATTCCAAACGGTCCATCCACGGCTGTTAACAGATTAAGCAAAATTTTCCATAGCTCGATTCCCGGGACCTTCGGCATGGCAACTCATCGCTCTACCGCTGAGCTACTCCGCTCCCTTTTTGATATCAAGAAGTTAGTGTTAAAAATATAATAAACGATTTTTCATCATTCTTATCCCTAGTGCCATTCCTACCTCCTTTTTTTATTTATTTTTTTGGGGGGGAATTGATTTTAAAAAACAGATTCCAAAACTTTACACATAACGTGTGGGTACTAAATATTCACATTTGCAATATCAATTTTATTGTGAAGTATTCAATCCAGTAAAATATTTATACATTTAAAGAGAGATTAAATATTCACAGAAATATGTAATATTGTAGTATTAAAATAAACTTTTATAAATAAAAATTAAACGCATGCAAACATAGTGCCTACAAATAAATATTTGATGTCGATGCCAAGAATATTCCAACCAAAGGTTGACCATAGCCGAACGTGTTTTTTCGGTGAAAAAAAAAATTAAGTGGCCATCATCAAGTCAGAACTGGACCATAAAATCAAACGACTCTAATTAGTGATCCGCTAATCATAGCCAGCTTACATTGTCTTCTGAGCCTATCGGGTTTATTTTTCGAGATTTTTTTTTCATTTCTTCCTTCTTGCTGCTTCAAGATCTACTTAAATAACGCTAGAGGACCAATGATGGGGTAGAAAATTGAAATAACTCGAGGAATTATGGTCTTAGGATTGTTGTTGTTTATTCATTTAACGTCACTTTATGGTACTATGACTAATCGGACGATGCTACATTGGGAGCTTTAAATTTTGCCTATCCAGGTTTAATTAGGACAGGGATTTTTAACGAGTACCTGACATCGTACATGCTCGGGGCCCCCGTTTAACGTCCCTTCCGAAGGACGGCGAAACTAAGGACTTTTTACTCCCTTCAATCGTAAGGCCACTAAAAAATCCTAGGGCCGGATACGAACCCGCGATCTTGGGCTTAGTAGTTTGTTACGCTAACCACTAGAGCCTAGTTTAGTAGCTAACATACAAATGAAAAAAAAGTGTGTGTGCCAGCTCCGACACGCGACTGGAGTTTAAACCTTTCCGTTTCTAATGAATTTTAAATGTGTTCTTACCAATTAATCGCTCTCTACTGATACTTATCATCGTATTACATATTATTTTTTTTAATTTGTAAATTATTTGAAATTAATGTGAACTATTTTAATTAAAATTTTAAATATATATTTTTTATTAATCGTGCCAACGTTTCAGCCTACGTTGTAGGCCATCTTTAGGGCAAATAGTGAGTGCGGTGACTTGTTACAATACTAAAACTGTCATCTGAACTCATATAGATGTATATTCACGGTTGTTAAATGCATCCCAAGAAAGGATATCCTACCGCCCCAGTGGTATAAATGTCAGCACTTTGGGCACACAAAAAGCTACTGCAACCACACCGTAAAATGTGTAAGATCCAGCGGTTCACATAATATTTCTGAATTTCTACGACTAGGTGAACTCAAACAAAATGCTCGAATTGCGAGGGTGCGCAGTTCGCTTCTTATAGAAAATGCCTCCATAGAAAATAATTAGAAGAAATAGTGACTAAAAGGATTGCAGAAAAGAGATCTAAGCAGATCAGTATTAACCAAAACATACCTAAACTAATGACTAACAGCATGGCAGTTCGCCCTGGTGTAGAATACATATCTTTCATATATATTATTATACATTTTTACATATTATTATACATATTAAATATCTTTTTTACAAGGTACCAAAATGACAACCGAATCACAACCGATTTCTTCCCTGTCTTTACTTTTTTGAAGGGGGCCTCATCTTCAGAATCCGGTTGAGGTGTATATAAGCCCAGCTTGATCACTGCCTGTCCACTTCCTAATACACCATCTCCTGTCCTAGTAGCACTACACACTACACACAATTAAATAGTCACTGCACAGCCTAAGTTACTAGTAGATAGCTAGTCAATTTCCTACTCTTATCAGAGCAACGCTGCCCTGTTGTCTGTTGAGGTTGTATCCAAGTGATATGAATGGACCCCAACAGCTTAAGTCGGAATCTAAATAAGAGTAGTAATAGTGTTTGTTTGGATATGTGTCTTTAAAAAGGCTCCTATACAAAAAATTATCGCATTTCAACACTTCGAAAATATAGCAACAGAATACACTGTTACCATAGAAACCACACGCATCGGAGAAGAGTCCCGATTAGTCCCGGAATTTAACTTTTAATTTCTATCTATTATATAAAACAAATTGCAATCTTATTGAAAAGGGAGCGTTACTCAGAAATGGGATCTACATACAGAATGGAACAGAATGTTAGTTATCAATATATCCTTCTTGAATACGCTCTTAGCTTATATTCATAATGTTAAGATTTTAAGGATCTTAACACTACGTGTTCTTGAGGGGTAACACACTTTATTTATTACGTTAGCAAAACAATATAAATGTTGAACAAAACAAAAAGTTTATTACTTACAGTGGGGTTCGATAACAACAATTTTAGTATGTTAAACAATATGTGAAGGTTATCTTATTGTTATTATATTGTTCATATATCACTTTGATTTATTGATTATCGATGTTCGATGTCGCTACAATAACTTATTAAATCTAACAACGGGTCTAAAAATCGGAGAAAATACTCTACATTCTGAACTACTCTATTACACGATTGTAAATATAAGAAAAATTATTTATTCATTACCCTAATATCCTAAAAAAAATTGTTTATTCTAAATAATACTAAAAAATATGATATCATAGCAAATATACTTACAAAACTTAAAAAGGAATGAGTATCCAACCGCTAACCTGTAAAATAAAATAAAACCAAATTAATAACATAAGATGTAAATTATCAACAAATTTTTTTTTCTGTAAATATAATAATCAAATAAAATTAAAATGTGATTAAGTTGATTGTTCTAGATTAAATTAGGTTTCAATTGAGCTACATTTAATTTATACTTTAACAATTACTGCTCATTTTTACGCATAGCTATTCAGCTTTTCATTTATAATTCGTTAGTCCTAACAGCGGAAACTCTGAACCAAGGTAACTTCATCCGCGAAGCTCAGTTGATGAATCCAAGAAGAGACGTGCTCGTACTGCCTGTCGCACAACTAAGCATACAAACAGACACGAGGTTTATTTAAATTTCAAATATGGTCTCAACACCCACGCCTTCTCAGGGGCTACCAAATATTTGCCCAACCGATGACGTGCAATTAGCTGATTCAACATTCACCGGTTTATTGGCTTTAAACAGCTACAAATACTGGTTTGCTGTTTGAGTGCCTTTCTTTTATTTTCCTATCAATGTTTCTTGAAAGTATTTCATTTGGACTTCAGGAAACAAATTTATTTGATACACTAAATACGATTACTATGTTATAACAATTAAAATACGCGATTAATAAAATATACAAATGATTTGTATCAGTAACGATAACATAGATAACCTAGAACTGGAACAGGATCATATAATAGGAATGGGAACTTGTAAGCATCTTGGAGTTATATTTAAATAGCAAGGAAATAGTCAAGATTAAATTAAAGAAAGAATTAATTGGGGAAAACAATTCAAGAAGAAACGAATATGAAATACCACATTTGAAACTGAAATACTATATGGAGTAGTCAATAGTATAAACCGTAGCAAACTTATATCAGCTAGAATGAATTTCCTATGACGGATTTGCGGAAAGTTCTGAATAGATAAAATTAGGAACAAGACCATTAGAATAGACACAAAACCGATAGAAATAATTCAACAGAAACAGCTCAATTCAACATAAGAGCAAACCAAAAAGGTCTATTTATGAAGAATCAAGTGCACTTACTTCACAAACGGTTGTACTGGTCGGTGATCTGGACACGATCAATTAATGAAGGAGCTGATACCCAATATACTAGTTGGGTAAATAGCCATTAACAAGATTATTCAACGGTTGTTATGGGCTATATCTGCTTATTTACTCATACTTTTTATATCAAAAATGAAAATAATTATATCAACTAAATAGTGATGTGAGGTAGTGAAATGAGGTTACCTTTACTATGATTTTATGTATCAGTATACGCCAATGGTATCTTCAGTTTTAGGAGACAAGCATTTGAAACAAACAATTAGAGTTAGATAGAGTAGTATCTACAGACTACGAAAGCCAGATCGAAATAATTTGGTGGTTCACATCTGAGAGTTTTTTTCACGAATGAACCCTTTATTACCTAACGATAAGGAAGGTTCGTGGTATGCTGTGAACCATTATCCAATTATAGGTAATATGAGACCTTTTTTTGTATCTTCTGTTTTTGTTCCTTCATGAATACTCAACTGTATCACATGATGGATTCACACAAATTCTGACCTCCAGAGTTAGAACGTTAAGTGCTTCAGATAGTAAGGAAATAGGGCGTTCAGAAACGGCGGATGACTCCAAATTTCAAAAATCGACTTTCTCTAATTTTTCGCTAGTTTAGTCAAACGAACATTTATGCTATCGAAACTTCAGGTTTATAATAGGACTAAAACCATGATAAATAAGGCAGCAAAGATTCCAGTTAAACAAACTTTTTTAGCTTACCTAGTGAAAAGGTCAATATCTCAAATTCAGAGTTATCCACTTTTGGACCTGAACGCCTCGAATAATTTCATCTGATACCGGAATAACGATACAGCGCAATACTTACAACGGAATCCAGACGTGGACCGAGTAAAGATTTTACAATTTGTACTAAAATATTTTTGTTATCACATCAGTTAACTTGGAGTCTAGTAGTTTAATAAAAAATAAAATGTGAGAAGAAACAAGATTGTTAATGACGCATTTAAAATAATAGGCATTTACTAACTGCGAGGGACGGAACTTTATTATCATCATTTCGACTGGAATGGTTTCTTCATTCACATTTCTCATATTAAGGTTTCGTAAGCGACCATTAACGAATACGGTCTTCGATTCGAAATGCACCTCTGTCAGAGGGAAACAATAATAGACCGTCCGGCTCAGAACTGTTAGCTATAATATATTCAAGTCTCGGAGGGATGGAAAGAGATGGCCTCGGGAAGTAGGGATAGAAAGAGAGAGAGCTAGGAAAGGGAGAAGAGAGATGAAAAAAGATCCGAAGAGGAGATAGGACTGAACACAATTATATCTACAAATAACAGTGAGGTAATCTCTGACCTCCAGACCGAACGAATAAATATGACCGTATTCCGTCACAATTTATTACTCCTATACCTTTTGGATGTTCAAAAGAGGAAAAAATAAATGAACATTTGGAAGAGTTATTACAAAACAAACCGTATGAGCTCTTTATTAATCTACTATTGATCATGTTCAATCAGTATACAGCTAAGTTCTGAATACTGTAGAACTTTATATATTATCATTAATGATAATGAATAGACACATGCCTAATTCTTTGTGACAATATGGAACTATTAAACGCTCACAGTCTTGATAGATTATAGATTTCAGAAAATATTATATAGTTATAACACGTTCGGATATTTGTCTTAAAAAAAAGTGTTATTCTTAAAAAAAATTCTAGATTTTTCGAAATAAGAGCGAAATATAGCAATGGCCTTACTACTACTAGAAGACAATTTGAAACACAAAAGACCTACACCACTACAACCCATGAAGATTCATGGGTACCTGGTACATTTCATTTTCACAATTCAGTACATGGTAGAGATTATACTGTTTCTAGAAATATGGTTGTGTATGGAAGTGATTTCCGAGATCACACTCAACTGAAAGGTTTTCCCCCCTTTTAAGAGGACCCATTTTATTAGGCTGGGTGATCAGTCCCCAGTGCGTCTATCCGTGGCTTTTAACAAATTAAATAATTTGTATATTTCTCATCAAGTCACAATCGGACTTAAACCCAGAAAACTCAGCACTACAAATCAGCGCTTAACAAACTGAAGTACGTCTACTTACGGTTGTAAGATGTTCTATTCAAGGAATAAAATGGATACCTGACATCCTGAAGTGGAAACATCAAAAACTTGGAAGCATCGGAAACTAACAATTTCTTGAAACATTGTTAATATTTTGATTTATTAAAACAATGACTAGTATTGGTGTAAAGAATACCAACATCCATACCGTACAACGATGTATCATCAAAAACATAACTTACTTTTCAGTCGCTTCTAATAACAATAAAATTAAGTTCTTTTTTAGCTTTTAACTATATCGTAAAAATCATTGTGAAAAAGTTATCATCACTTAGACAGATGTGATAGAGAAGTATTAAGGTAAACATGTATGTTTAAATGTGTGTTCTTACGTTTTGTGTATCTGGCTGCTTTCTCATTAAAATACATATTTCAGAAATCTTAATATTTTGTATAGATCATTTATTAAGTAAATCTAAATAAGCGCACATAGCGCATGTTTAAATGATATTTAAAGTTAAAGGAGCAGTTCGTTATATAATTTTGTGTTTGTAGAAGGAGGCGGGTCCTTGGCTCGGGTACCCTTCTGTCTGGCCCGCTCAAGGTCCGGGTACACCCTTGCTCCCCGGTCAACGGTTGTTCCCATACTTTTTTTATTTATTAATTTTTTTTAACACTTTCATCATTTTATTTTTAGTCCTTTTATTCCAGCTAAACAGTGAATAATAGCAACCTTGAATATTCCTTCTTTTTGTATCTACAAATCAGAAGAGTTGTTAAATGGTTATTGTAGACAGAGTACATTAATTTTAGTCATTTTCAATAAAGATTTCTTATGGCACTGTTAATATAAAACACACAATTCCTATATTCAATGATTTTTTTTATTATTTTAGTACACTTCATTGCCTTGCTGCAACACAGATTCTGGAAATATAAACTTATTATGTGTACATTTTCATGCTGTTGATAGTCCTTTTTAGCCGGCCATTTTTATTTTATTTTTTACTATTCAACAGTTATCTTCTGGACCGGCCTCTCTGCCTGGTGGACTTCAAGAAACACTTTTTCTTCCAAGATTGAGATGGGTTGATCCCACTGCCTTTTCCATCCATACACTAAATCATTCTTATACAAGATCATTAGCTGAGGAAAATCTTGGAGTGGCTGGTCCTTCTCGGCGATGCTATCTGAGTGTAAGGTTCCGTTTATACTCGTAGTTCAAGGTAAGTTGTTTTTTATTGCTACACTAGCGACCCGCCCCGGCTTTGCACGGGTAGTAAGACATATTATGCCTACATGTTTTGTCTGTCTAATGTATTTTATTATGTAGATATTATAAACATAAAAACAAACCCAAATATTTCTTTAATACGAATTTATTTATTTTTCGATAACCCATAAGATACTCATTTAAATTATATGGTATAAAATATTCTAATAATGCGCATGAAATGCTTAAGGCAATTAAAATATATAAGTTGATAAGGATTAATACTGAACTCGTCTGAATAGCTTTCCATATACCAGATTGTACGTTATCATTTTTGTATAAGATAAAATAGGTATAGTAAGCAATCCGTAAAATATGCTATCTGTGACTATTTTGTAGATCTATAAAGGAGGAACATGCATTGTTTTGTTATATCTCAAAGGGATTAGGCAGTATTATCAATGAAACCTCCCTGGAGGCTATAATTTTTCCTACATTTCCAACAATTATATTCCAACCAATTTACACAAAACCTTGACAAATTATATACCAAAACCTTTCTATTTATTGGTGAAAACCGTATGAAAATCTATGCTGTAGAGCTTACCGCGAACAGACAGAGAGATGCGGGGGAGTTCTTTATTTTATAATACGAGTACTTATTCTCGTATGTACATATATTCAGTAGACTCCAAGGCGTTTCCGAAAAAATCTATGACCGACGATTTGCGAAGAACAAAGAACCGCTAGGCGAAGTAACATGGAAGAATTTATTTTGGTTCAAATCGTGGTTAGACATTGGGAGAGTGTTTTCTCCGGAATCTTTGCATGCCACGTGAAGTATCTGTACCTACCAGTGATACTATCAACTCATCAATTATTTTTACCTAAAATTATTAGTTTTCATTTCATGGGGTTTCGCCAATCCTACTATTTTCTCTTGGAATATTCGAATATGGCGAACTTCTGTTAGAAGTAATTATAGCAGCAAGATCTTCGACATAAACCCATAGCTGAAACGACTATTCTAACGACTATTTTTTGGATTTCATCCTAATCCACATATCATGGGGCAGAATCAAGGTCAGTTCCTCAAAGACGCCTTCTCTCCATGGAGCTTCTATGTCATAGGACTAACCTAGAATTATTAAAAACCAATTCTTGAGGTCACCTTTCACAAGAGTATGTAAGCTGCTTCTAGGATACTGGAGGCTACCAAAACGCTATAAAAATAGGATGATATGTCAAATTTGCCATAAATACCGCTCCGTTCTTACTTCTTCGTCTGCATGAACTCGAAGCAGGGCCTAAGCGATTCCTCTTCCTTTAGTAGAACCTTGTTGCCATGGGTGACCTCCCGTTCTAAGAACCGGCAGCAAGTCGGTTAAAACCAGACTCTCCAGGAGCTTTTTCATCATAGGCAGGAGACATATAGGTCTATACGACTTAAGGATTGCTTATTCGTGCCTTCTATTTGCAGTAGAGGCTAAGAATAACAATATTATTCCAAAAGTATTTTCTATTTTTTTAAGAAGTAACTAGGCTATCATCGAAATTCCTTACCAGCCTTTTATCAGTTATTTTTTACAATATATCAGTGATGATGCAAGACCGAATATCCTGAATATTCATGATTTCAGCTTTAGCCATAACCTGAGAACAGATACTTCACGTTGAGCTTAATAATTACAAATTCCTGTGAATATAAGGAGGAAAAAGTCTTTAAGGAATTCTCTCCAAGGTTTGAATCCCGACCGCTATTATTTCATATATTATTTATTACTACTATTATAAATGGTTTTTTTTTCTACTTTGTTTTTAACGATGAACTTGTAACTATTTTTAATTTAAATCCTTATTGTACTAGGTGTCAAAACTTAGGTCACACGAAGACCTATTGCCACCACCAAGCCAGATGCGTCAAGTGTGCTGGCTCACATCTAACAGAAGTATGTCAGAAGTCCAGAAATGAGCCAGCAAAATGTGCTCTTTGTGGTGGGGACCACCCGGCGAATTATAAAGGCTGCCTGGTATACAAAAACTTCCAGCTACAGAGAACACATAAAATGCAAGGGAAAAGCATAGAGAATAATGTTCCTCATCCACCTGAATTCAACAACTCAACTATATTTCCGGAATTACCAAAAACCATTACAGATCAGCACATCACCAGAGTTCAACCTCCGGAAAACATAATCCCGACCTCAACGAACCAGCAGCAGCCTCAACGTCAGGCACCTCTCCCCTCCCAAGATAAACCACAGCCTTCCTATAACAAGCCACAAACCTCCCAACCCAAACCCCGAGATCCTAGATCCAAGCCTCAGAAATTCAATACTAAAGTCCAACCCCCACGTCAGCATATACCTCTCCATCCTGAAACCTTAATAGTCAAACTACCGCCACAGCAACCATATCCTACCACTTCCAATCACAACAATCAAATGAATCCTTCAGTTCATCAAACAATGAATGTAAATCCAGCACCTCGGGTACAACCCCCAGCCAACCTTCCTTTACCCGTTAATTATCAATATCAAACTCCAGACCCATATCCAGTCCAAATCCAAAACTCCATCGACATAAATTCAATCCTGTCATCCTTCCTGAAAGATCTCCAAGAGACTATCAAGCCTCTCATCATTCTACTCACGAGAATCCTTACCGAAGTTCCACTTAATTACCCACGATGAGCATAAAGCCCCTAGCTATCGTCCTATGGAATGCTAATGGACTGCATAATCACCGTGACGAACTTGATATATTTTTACACGACAACCAAATAGATATTGCTTTACTTACTGAAACACACTTCACTCACCGCACACATTTCTACATACGGGACTACATCACATATAGATCAGATCATCCTGACGATACAGCACATGCCGGTTCTTGTATCCTTATCCATAAATCTATACCACATTCTCTTATTCCTTCTACCCCAACTGACGCCATTCAATCAACATCAGTAACCTTAACGACTAGTCCTTTCCATATCACATTTTCAGCTGTATACTGTCCTGGCAATTCTCTTTCTTATAACCTCCTCGAATCCTTATTCCAATCCTTCGGACCGCGCTTCATTGCCGGAGGAGATTACAACGCCAAACATCAACGATGGGGTTGTCGAACATCCAATTCCCGTGGTAGCATCTTATCCCAAATTTCAACCTCTAATAGTTTCTCTATCCTCGCACCCATAAACCCTACTTATTGGCCTACATCCCTCAAAAAACGTCCAGATATTCTAGATATATTTGTTTCCTCACAGATTTCCTGCAATCAAACTGCTATAAAATCCCTGGATGACCTTTCCTCTGATCACAGTCCAGTTCTGCTTCAAGTGCATTCGATTCCCATTCCTAAGCCCTCTCATCCCCGACTGATTACAGGACGTGTAGACTGGGATAAATTCCGATCAAATCTAGAAAATAATTTAGACCTCAAAATTCCGCTTAAAACAAAAGGAGACATTAATTCTGCAATAGACAAACTAACAGAAGCAATACAAGTCAATATAAAATATAACACTTTACCAAGTAAAAATCATTATCAACAGAATAACTGGCCACTTCATATTCGCGAGTTATTAAAAGAAAAACGACGGGCAAGAGCAAAGTGGCACCGCACGAGATATCCATCGGACAAGAGTCATTATACCAAACTGACCAACAAATTAAAATCAGAGATCAGAACATCCAGAATTCAAAATTTGTATTACCGTACAGAAAATCTCAGTACTACTGACAAATCCTTATGGAATACCACTAGAAAACTTCTAAACTATAAAAAATTCAACCATCCACTTTTAACCGAATCCCAAACCTGGTCAAGATCTGATGAAGAAAAATCACAAATTTTCGGCCAGCACCTATTCAAAACATTTAACCCTCATCGAGATATCCTTAATCAAACCCACTCTGAATGCATTGGAGCAGAATTAAGTATTCCTCTTCAGTTGTCCCCTCCTCCTAAAGCATTCCATCCTTCCGAAATATCAAACATTATTCATAGATTACCCGCCAACAAAGCCCCTGGACACGACCTAATCACATCCCAGATTCTAAAACGCCTTCCTCGGAAAGCGATCCTACTCCTTACATATATATACAATGCCGTACTCCGCACCACATATTTTCCTGATTCCTGGAAATTATCCATAATTAAGATGATTCCAAAACCTAAAAAACCACCAGAACTCCCATCCTCTTATCGTCCTATATCTCTCTTGCCCATAATGGGGAAAATACTTGAAAAACTCATTCTGAAACGTCTTCATCCTATCATAGAATCCAATCAAATAATCCCAGATCACCAATTTGGTTTCCGAACATCACACTCCACCATCCAGCAATGCCATCGTGTGGTGGACGTTGTCTCATCTGCATTAGAGCGCGGAATGTACTGCACGGGAGCTTTTCTCGATGTAGAGCAGGCTTTTGATCGAGTCTGGCATCCAGGACTGCTGTACAAACTCCGTAAATTCTTACCTTCAACTTACTTCCTTATTATCAGTTCTTACCTCAGTAATAGAACCTTTAAAGTAAACCATAATTGTTCCTACTCTTCCCTCTTCACCCAGTCTGCCGGTGTTCCTCAAGGCAGTATCCTGGGGCCCATCCTATACACGATATATACAGCTGACATCCCAACCCATCCAAGCACTGTCCTCACTACTTACGCTGATGACACATGTGTGTTATCAGTTAATAAGGATCCATTTGTTGCATCCCAATCTCTTCAATCCCATATCTCACACCTACAAGAATGGTGTCAAAATTGGAGGATTAAAATAAATCCTAACAAATCCCATCAAATTACCTTCACCCTTCGTCGTAAACCTACGAATTCCTGTCCTACTGTATCGTTTAATAATACACCACTGAACCCTGTCGAACAGATACGTTACCTAGGACTCCATCTGGACAAACGTCTCACTTGGAATCCTCATACAAGACTGAAAAGACAAGAAACTGCTCGACGTTTTCGCCTACTTCAACACTTACTGGACAAACGCTCTAAGCTACCAATTAATTACAAAAGACTTATTTACATGACAGTCATCAGACCTATTTGGGCATACGGAGTTGAGCTTTGGGGCTCTACTAAACCATCCAATTCATCTCGTATCCAATCCTTGCAATCCAAAATCCTTCGTAAAATCCTCAATGCTCCTTATTATGTCACAAACAAACTCATCCATCATGATCTTAATATCCCATATGTTACTGATTTGGCCCAAACTAGATACCTATCCTTCCATAACAAGCTCCATACGCACTTGAATCCGCTAGTCTCTCAGCTTGCTTCCCATACTATTCCTGATAACCCTCCGAGGCGCCTGAAAAGAAGATGGCCTCGAGATCATCTACTATAGAACTTTATTGGAGTGCTATCGATGGGTAGTTTCTCCACAAGTGTTTTCATGTCATATTCTACATTTTTGCACATTTACTTGATATAATACCATTATAGTTGTAAATATCATTGAATTAAATAAAAAAAAAAAAAAAAAAATCCTTATTAGGCTGACGACACTGCCATAATCACCAAACATCAAAACGCGACACAAGTCTCACTAAACGTACAACATAACTTACAAAAGTTTAATGAGTGGTGCCAACTATGGAAAATCAGACTGAACCACGAAAAGTCATAACACATCACTTTTACTCTTAGACGTGAAACATGCCCTTCCATTTACCTTAATAACCCACCCATCCCGCAGAAAGATAAAGTACAACGTTGGATCACTAAAACTACTCAATGAAAACGAATGAAAACTTTTCCGTCAATAGTACTTAGACTTATCACCAAAGCACCATGATACGTCAATAACAAAACGTTGCATGCGGACTTAAAAATACAAACTGTTGACGAACACATCCGAACGTACTACAAACGCTTTCAAGAAAAACTACATGGGCGCCCAAACCCATTGATACAACAAATGGCCACTACTCTCATGCCATAGAACACTAGGAGAAGATTAAAAAGAACGTGGATGTGGGAATTGCTACCATGGGAAATTGAATCAGACAAAGGGAGAGGTACCGCTGTGTACTGTTCTTCTTCATGCCTTTCATGTGATTGTATCATTTTTGTAGTTTCAGCCAATCTGAACCATTGTTTTTTATTTGACAGGTGTGGACGAAAATATAAGGGGGAAAAATCCTTATTAGAAATCAATTTGAATAAACTGGTCCCGATTGTGGCAAATTGTATTAGTGAAACATATAAGCAAGAGGGTTAAAAAAAAAATGGAATCTAAAAATATTTCTATACATAAGAATGCGCACATGAAACCCCATGAGGGTCACCTGTGGTGTAGTGATTATCATAACAACCTACTATGCCGAAGATCGTGTATTCTCAGTCTGGCAGGTGGATATTTTAAAGGGAGTAAAAAAATCCTTAGTTTTGCCGTTCTTCAGAGGGCACGTCAAATAGAGGTATCGAACCTGTAAGGTACCAACGAAGTACTTACTAAAGATCCTTATTCTAACTATGCCCAGATGGGAATAATCTAGGATTCCTCCTATATCATGTTCTGATTATCCATAGCAGCATAAAATGACTTTCAGCAACATGGACCCCAGATCGCTCAATAATAATAACAATTAATAATTAATTATATTTTATAGTTGTATGTTTTCGTTATCAAATCGTTTTTGTAGGAGCTGTCGGGTATCGATATTTATTATTTTATTCCAAATGAATATTTTATGGCCTACTATTAAGCCAGATATTTTTTGTTATATATTACTCTTACAATAATAAAACTCGGTAAAAGGAAAACAAATTAAGAAAGTAATTTAAGTTGTGCGATGCTAAAAAACAAACGAAGTCAGTCTCAAGTCAGTTGTTATACGAAGAGGTTATTGCTGAGCATATGATTTTTGTCGCCACTCTTCTACATAATCCCTCACAATTTAAAACTGGTTCTTCATACATCACTTGGACTTAAGAAGTAAGAAACATTGTATTTAGTTGTATCTCACAATCATCAAATTATCGATCCCTTCACTTCAAGAACTTAGTAAATCAAAGACCAATGATATATTTTTAAAAACTCATCCTTAGTAGAAATAATATTTTTTGTAAATAAGAGTTTAATGTATTTTTCATATTTTTAAATTTTGCCTTCTTTTTGATTTATTGTAATATTGATTTCACAGTCGGCCAATTGTGCTTGGGATTATTATTACGAGCCCCTTCTTCCTCAGGAGCAGTATTCATTGAGATATTTAAAGGATAATGCCTGGATTCAGATATGAGATTTTCTTTTGAATGGACTTAATTGATTTATTTAAGAAAATTTTATAGTAATTGATATTTAATGATGATTATACGATAACCGATATTATTGTGGGTTGAAAAGTCGCTCTGTTTACAAGTGCCTTTAATTCTTTTGTTCGGTAAGACCCCACGAGAGGAGCTGACGTCAGGCAGCCATTCACTAGGGCCATTCAGCCAGCGGAGATTATATCTAAGATACGAAGCCCGCCCCCTGCGGCTATCCTAACCCGTACGCTCCACTCATCTCACAAGTCCTACATAAAAGTTTATGTACTCCGTCGAGTAAATAGAATTCATAGCCGTTAACTGACTGCCTCTGGATCTGTGGATCTTGACCGATGGTGTGGAGTCTAAGCCGGATTCGTCAAGTGATAACTCCAGGCTGCTACTAGTAAGGTAGGGAAGAATATTTCCTATGATAATTATTTTTCCGTAAGATAACTCCACACTAATCTCATGTTTTGGAGTCCTTAGTGTCTCAAAAAAATATGTTAATATATTTATTTAAGAAAGAAAAAACACATTACTATTATTGTGCTCTTGAGATATAATAAGATAATGGGAAAAAAAAACCAAATAAAAAAACTGTGGTCTGGTGGTTAGCATAAAAACCTACTAAACCCAAGATTGAGGGTTCTTATTCCGGCAGATGGCCTTACGAATTTTTAAAAGGGATAAGAAAACCCTTGGTTATGCCGTCCTTCAGAAGAGATGTTAAACAGGGGTCCCGAACCTGTACCATGCCACTCTTTAAAAATCCCTCTCCTAATTAAGCCTGGATAAGCAAAATTTAGAACTCATACTGTTGCATCGTCCCATTAGCTAAAGCACCACTAAAGACGTTAAATAAACAAACAAAAAAATAAAAAAGCTATAATTCCCTAAATTTAAACCAGAGCCATTGCTTTTAATAGGAACTCTAGGGATTTTTTTTTCGAAAATCGAAAGCTTCATATTAATTTGATCTTCTTCTAAAATTCCCAAACCTCTTTGGGCCTTGGCGACTATATCCAATCTTATTTTACATGCCGATCCACAAAAGAAGTCTATAGATCTTAATCCTTTCATTGCCTAAGGTTTTTACAACCAGGAGCGACGACTTTGTATGTTGCCATGTATGATCAATTGCAGCAGACAATACTTTTTATTACATTACATGGCCAAAGTATGTCAATTTATTTATTTATCTTTTGATGCTGTCAAATATCTCGAGGGGCTTGTGTATACTTTGCAGTTTGTTGCTAACATGCTTCCTTGAAACTCCACATCTCGAATGCGTGTAGACGTTTACTTGAAGCATCCGTAAGTACCCATGCCTCTGATCCATATGATAAGACTGAGAACACGTATCACCTAAGTACTCTGATTCCAGTTTGCAGGTTCAAATTTAGGTTTCACAGCACATTTTATTTATTTTATACTGAAAGAATCAATGAACGAAATCCACTAACATTTTGGCCACCTTGGAGACAGAATTTGTAGAGAAATTTCTTCTGAAGAGATTTCATGGCTTCTTAGTCAAAAAACATTCGCTATTTATTTATTGTGGTTTATCATTTTCAAAATTTTCATTTTTCTATTCAATTATTTATGCTCTAATATAACAATCCTTGTAATAACAGCCGATGATATCCGAGATCGACTCACAACGACTTATATGAAGGGATTTATCCTGCTTAAGAGATCTTTATGAGGATGACTCCTTACCTGATCAAAATAATAATTAATAGTTTTTCCTATAACCTTCAGGGCGTCATATCCTAAAACTAGTTTTAGAATTGCAACAATTTCCAGCTGATAGGTGGGGAACCTCGACCGGAAAGCTATAAGCATAAATCGTTGAAGGGACGCTATGATAGTCTGATCGTGAATTCAATGACCTGCAGAAAAGACACGCAGAATGAATTAATCGTGGTACCAAAAAAAAAAAAAAAAAAAAAAGATTGTAAGAAACCAGAGCGTGATATTTTTTCATGACAAATCTTCTTAGCTCTTATAAGTATACCGGCCCTCAGATATAAAAAAAAAATTGGGGATGCCAATTTAATTTTATACCCATACCTCAAAAATTGTACTTTCGTTGCTGTGGTTTTAACGAACCCATAAATCACAAACTGACTGTTTTTCAGTAACTATTAATTTGTTTATCCTGTACTTTTATTCACCTAAGTGATTATATCAATTATAAGTGTAAAAATATTTATACACTATAAAAGTGTAAAAAAAGCTATATAAGGTTTCAATTAGTTATTTATTTACATTATAGTCAATTACTACCCTTGTATATTTTATGGCATTTTATCTAAAATTAAATAGGTAACTTATATCTATAAATATTAGTAAAAACTGAAAAAAGAGACTTAAATTATACATTAGAATGCAGTAGAAAAAAATCCCAAATGCAAAAACTTAATATTTGATAACCTCCTCAGTTGTTCGTACATTACCTACCTTAGCCTTAGGTTTAAGCAAGTTTGCTGTATCTATTTGATGAGTCTGTTTGGACTGTTGAAGTGATGTGTGAGGCTTTGCCTTCTTTGATATGATTTATCTTTTGAGGAAGAAAATGGGCCGGGTAGAGGTAAAGAAAATTATCTCATATAGGGAGAAGTTTTTATTGGTAAGTACGTTGCAAACTTTTTCGACCCACGTTGCAGGTCTTCTTCAGGGCTAGTTTAATGGGCGGGGGTTGACACTAGACTTTTTAGATTATTCTTTTGGTGTGTCCTGATAGTGTCGGAATCGACAAAACTTTTACTGGTTGGTTTTTTCAGTATTTTAGAGATTTGAAGCTTTGCATTTTGGAATGTCTCCCATTGCATTCTAATAGGTAAGTTTTATTAAAAAAGCCTGACAATTTTTTTTTACGAATTTAATAACGAACAGTGTTCCTGTTTTTGTTTTCGAATAAAATTATTGTTCGCTTGTTTATTCCTCTCGGTCGGGTATAATTTTAAAAATGATTCTTATTACCATAGCCCATAGGCTGAAAGCATAAGCATGGCAATGAAGCAGCTATAAGCCCCATTAAATTATTATTAAGACCCTCCACTAGGAGGTATAAACGACAGTGATAGCCGGTTGACCCTTAATAAAAGTTCTCCTAACGATAACTTTTAAATTAGCTGATTCATTATGCACAAACAGGAGAGCTGGCTCGCTAACTTATGTCTTGTGTCCCGTGGGCTTCTTTTGTCGGCCCGCTTCGAGGTCCTGCCTCCAGGAAAAAAAGGAAAAAAATTATAAAAAACTTCCTGATTAATTCACTTACCTTATCTTTCTATTTAAGTCTCTGTATACTTCCTTTCATGTATAATCTCTTCTTTTCTATTTTTTCTTCTTTTTTTTTTAATGTATTTTCTTTCTTTTTTCGTTTCTTTTAAGGACACTGTTTGACTTGTTATAATTGACGGCCGACTTATACAAATCTGATTTTTACCTTGGCAGAAAGGTTTATCATTTATTACTTTATTCTAGTTTTAAAGTGACCCCTGACACCTTCACCATCAGATTTATTTTATGAATCCTGGATAACAATTCCTAACAAAAAAGCAAGGCTTTTCAAGGTCAAAACGGCTTTTTCTAGAATTTAAATTAGTCATTAGTTCAACTCTTTCTGAAACCATTATTCTGAAACCTATCTTTCATTATTCGTACGGATAAAGTTCGTTCTTTTTTTATATATTTTACTATCCATATGTACTGGAGTAAATTTAACTACTCAGAAATTGATAACATCATTATCTTTTGCGACAAAAAAAAACATTTTTCCTTGACACATCATATCGAGGTGAAACAGATTTCTGCTGTTCCTATCTAGGCGCAAAGATTCCAGTTAAGACACTATTGGTATCAAAGCATTGGTGGCCTGATTATCGATGTGTTATTGCCCAAGTGTTAATTATGAATAAGAAAAAATATTTATTTTTTTTGTAGGGGATGATGTAACTACATTGTAATAAAATAATGAGCCTTAACCCTTTAATTCTTTAAATATGGTAACTAGTCAATATGGTAGTTAGTCAATAGGTATGGCGAAAAACGCCTCGAAAAATAAGTCAATTCCAATTATTTTGTGAAAATGTTTTTTGTAACCTCTGAATTCAGAAATTGGACCAGTTTAAAAAAATAAATTAAATGAAGACCGTTCTTTAATAAAGTTTGTTGACGAAAATTCTACATAGTTTAATGAATGACAAAAGATTAATCTATCCCAAACAAGTCATTAAAAGCGAGTAGTAAAACGCAATATAGAGAGGGATAGCTCAGTACAAATTGTCCTGGCAAGTTGTAACCGGGTTCAAATCCGGTTGTGACAGATAATTTATTTAATCTGTTAACAGCCTGTGAGGGATCCTTGTGGATCTGAAGAGTATCCTGGGACTAAACAAGCCTTTATAAAGTGGGTACCCAAAACAGGGGGAAATCCTGGCGGTTGAGCGTGTCCTCGGACAAATCGCCTACTGAAGCAAGCAAGCTCTTAAGCAATACAGATTTTCTCTAAACTAAATGATTTTTTTTTCACTTTTATGAGGGAAAATATTTGAGAATTGGCCTCTTCATGCAAGGCAAATTTACACTAAATCATCGAGAGGTGTAAAAATGAACATTTTTTTGGTTCAATTTTTTAAAATATTAATACTAATCATATGGCAGGACTATAATTGAGGATGCCTAAAGGTAATGCTGACCAGTACTCATGAAACTCCCATGGAAGAAGCTTACATTGTATTATAATCTAACATTCTCCACAGGCTATTGAAAAATTCTTGCACATAGGAAAGGCAGAGATGGCGGCTGTGGAAGGAATCCAGGGAGAATCGAGCGGGGTCAAGGAGCAACTATTTCCTGGACAAACTGCATTGTTTGTTGAGAGGGACACAGAGATAACGAGGACTGAAGATAATGGCTCTCAGCCACAATCTCCCATCGACAGGGTGATTGAGGATATCCACAGCCGCGTAAGTACCAGTTCTCTACGTGGACCTTATTCTTTATTTATTCCCGCCGTGTCCTTGTCTGCAAATTATTTATTAATAAAAATATTCTCTAGCCACCGAATGCTTATACATTATTGTCGCCCCAAAGCCAAAGTAAATAATCTATTGCTGTTCCGGGATTAAGTTCCATTTCAAGCTGCAGATTTTTAGTAATACCTAGCATTCGAAGTCACTAATTAATTAGCCTATGTCTTCAACGATAGTTCAACGATATGCTTGAACTTTTTTTTTTTTAAATCCTGTACCTTCCTCAAGGTAGTATCGTTGGCTCAATCCTTTATACAGTTTATACAGCTGACATCCCAACTCATCCTAATACTATCCTTACCACGTATGCTGATGATACATGTGTATTATCAGTCAACACCAATTATTGCATCCCAAAGCCTCCAATCCCATTACACTGATCTTGAAGAATGGTGTCAAAACTGGAGAATTAAAATAAATCTCAAAAATCACATCAAATCTAAGGTAAAAGTACCTTATGTCGTAAACCAATTGACTTCCTGCCCTTCATTATCTTTTAATAATATCCCACTTATGCCTGATCCGATACTTAGGGTTGCATCTTGACAAACGATTAACCTGGAATCCTCATACGATACTGAAAAGACAAGAAACCGCTCGACGTTTCAGGCTACTTCAACACTTACTAGACAAACGCTCTAAAGCTCCCAATTAATTACAAATGACTCATCTACATGACCATCATACGACCTATTTGGACCTACGGAGTCGAGCTTTGGTGCTCCACTAAGCCATCGAATTCCTCTCGTATCCAATCCCTACAATCCAAAATCATTCGTAAAATCCTTAATGCTCCTTATTTTGTTAAGAATAAAGTCATCCAAAACGACCTTAATGTCCCCTTTGTTGCTGATTTGGCCCGAACCCGCTATCTATCCTTTCATAACAAACTTTATTTCCAGTAAAACCCTCTAGTTTCAAACATAGCTTCCTCTTCAATTCCCGATAAACCTCCGAGGTGTCTGAAAAGAAGATGGTCCTGTGACTTCTTAGTTGAACTTGTAATTTGAGTACTACCAGTGAGTAGTTTCTCTACTTGTCATTTTCACATGTCATTATGTATCGCTTAGCCCATTTACTTGATGTATTATCTTAATACAGTTGTAAATATAAATAAATAAATTAAAAAAAAAAAAAAAATCCTGTACCACGATGATTCTTGAGTCCATTAAGTTTCTGGAGCAATGGTTGTAGGCAGGTGAATTTTCCGAGATCACGCTCAACAGCCAGGTTTTTCCCTACTATTTTGGTCATCCAGTCTGTAGAGGCTGGGTTACTCCAGGGCTGTCTTCAGATCCCAAAGGTTTAACAGATTAAAGATTTAACGGAAGTTAACAGATTAAATAAATTAAGTACTTACTCAAACTTGTTAATTTCATTATTATTATCATTAAATTGCCTGGTAGGAATTTTCAAATCGATAAGTTTGTATTACCTGTGATGGGATATGCAATGCCTGCTATAATGTCATGTTATAGTATTTTAAAAGCCAGAGATGGATCCTGTGGGATCCGCAGAATTTTCTGGGGTTTACCCAGCCTATATAATGTTGGTATCCTAATTAGATACAAAAACGTAGCGGTCAAGCGTTATCTCGGACAAATCATGTTCATAACAGTACGTAGCTTAAACCTGTACACCCTGTGTGAAGGGTGTGGGGTTCAGTTCATGATAGAGACTGTACCTACGTAGCTACAGTCCTAGAAATAATAGTCTCTAATATGTACTCAAAACCATTCTAGTTTTGTATTGGTACGGGTATTCATTTCTTTTTATTGATTTGTCTGTGTATTTCGATTCCCCTTACATTTGGGGAACAATGATTGGTTATATCTTCTAGGTATATTGTGTAATTGTGTACAATAGTATCAAAAAGATAATTTTAATTGTTTTTCTTTGGTTTGATTTTAAACACAAGTTAATTTTCTATAGAATAAAATATAATTAGCTCGTCTTATTAAATATTTTTGATTTGAAAACAGCTTATATTACCACCCATTTTTGATCGAAGATCTTATTTGAAGCGGTAAATGTATAAAAAATATGTATTATTCTAGTTATGGAATAAAACTAAAACGGATAAAGAATTTTCGAATATAACATTTTTGCTAATAGAGGTCGTAGCTATGCTTTGAGAAATAGTGTTATTGAAAATATGGGCACGCCTTAATTTCGGTAACCTGAGAAAGGAATAGGCAGCGTAAGCCGGCCTGTCATTATCTGTTATAAATCACTCTGAGGAGGTAATCACTGATAAAGTAACTGTTACATGTGTCACAGCTATTTTTCGAATGTATCATTGAAATTTTGAAAATTATTTACTAAAAGATTTGTAATGGTATCCCATCCCACATTTGACGAGAATATGTTTTTACGTGACGTAGTATTAAAAAATATATATATAATTATTCATTAACGTGTAGAAAATAAACTGAAATATATATAAAGGGTGTCCCATTTCAAGTGGATCAAACGTTTTTAACTTTTAAACAAAACAAAATTCAGAAAAAAGTTTCAGGTAAAAGTTGGAGTTATTCAGGCCTAGTTTGAAGAAATAAAAAAACATTTTTTGGTTATTCACTTTAATTGGTCAATATCGACCTTCAAACAAGGTAGTTTTCTCTTGACCCCCATTTATTTTTATTTTTCTTAAATGTACTATACAAATAATAAACATTTATAAAATATTAACAGTGACTGGAAAATGTAGAAAATTAACAATTGTTTCTATAATAACGTCGAAACAGAAGGTTTTTAAAAGTCTAGACATTTTCTGAAAGATTCAAAATACCTTGATTAGTAAGTTATTACAACTAAAAACTCTTAAATAAAATAACTTAATGCTACATTACGTAAAGGAGGTATACTAAAGTAGTGAACTTTGAATGCTTTTTCTACTTAAATTAATGAAAGATAAAAAAAAAATGTCGCATACATTTTTTCCATGTTTTGGATTGTACAATGGGACACCCTATGTGTGTGTGTATATATATATTTATATAAATATATATATATATATATATATATATATAAGTTAAGTGCCATAGCCTGGTAATAGTGAAGCTTAATCCTACAAATAATGTAAACAACTCCCAGATTCTATATATAGAGGATTACTTGATAAATAAAGTCAGTGTTTAACCAGCCTTCTAGTGAGTTGTTTCTTTTCCCAATTACTCTTTTTTTTTTACGTTTCGTGGTCCGAAGCTCTTAAGTGGTGCCGAAACCCGGGATCCTGATAGAAAGTCATAGTGAGATTATTTTTTTTTTTTGTATGGTTGTTATTTCATTTTTTTTTCTCTCTGTATTTATCTCTTCTGTAAGAACACGTAAAAAAATTCTTGCATCATTATGAATGAACAAGGACAGAGCATTCTTAGGCCTGCTACATTGACGCTAGAGCCTCCACAGCCAGAACAAGCGAATTCGGATTTCCCGCCATATCCTTCGACTACCCTAGCAATGGCAAGAGCAGACATAGCCGCACAAGAAGCGAATAGAATAGCTCAGGAAACGAATGAGTTAGAGAGAATGAAATTGAAAAAGGCTAATGCACAGGATATTAGGAGGGAAATCTCCGACCTGGAGAAGTTCAATGGTGACGTTGGCGAGCTTAACCACTTTATCAAAGGTGGAGATGGAATCATGGTCAGCATCCAGTCCCAGTTGGTGTCAGACCTGTTAGAAGAAGCGGATGCTAAGAGATTAAGAGTGGCCCTAGCACGTAGAGTCAGGAGGAGCGTCCTGAACATGATCCAAGCTGATGAAGATACCTCGTGGCAGGTAATTAAAGAGAGGTTGAAAAAAGCGTATGGAGGGGGGCGATGGGCCCCAGAAGAGGACATGCTCCAAATGTTCCGGGAAACGAGGAAGCCTAATCAAACAAACGGTCAGTATGCCGCAGGACTTCTCGCGAGGTTGAACAAAATCAACGAAAAGCTTCGAGAGGTGATGGAAACGAGCGCCGTTGAAGCGTGGATGTTATTCATGACCATGGTCCTAAAGGTACAGCTGGCTAGGGACACAGGAAGGAAAGATGGGCTACCCAGGGACAAGGCGTTTATCGAATGTGCTCAAGAGATGGTGGATGCAAGTGCTCGCGACGAGGAAGAAAAGGAGGTGTTCGACTCCGGGTGGAGTAGAGTATCTTATCGCAGGAATGAAGTAGGGCACTATAGAATAAGACAGGACCTAGGAAAAAGGAGAGACGGAGAAGTAAATAGAAAGGAAAGGTTACCGAAGGAAAGAAGGCAGTTCACGGATAGGAGGAACGGGAGAAGAGAGGAGAGGAAGTGCCATGAGTGTGGCAAGACGGGACATCTGGTAGCAAATTGTCCACGCACCAGATGTTACGAGTGCGGGATGGAAGGGCACATATCCAGGCAATGCCCATACATCTACCGCAGGAAAGAGGCATACCAAGGTGAGCCGATGGAGGTGAACGCGCAGGAGGTGCGCAAAAGAAGGTACGCGGCCAGGCGAGGTGATGTTTCCAGGGACTCGACTACCGCATCCGGATCTTCAGAGACAGAAGAGGATTTGGAGAGCAGCGGAGGCGAAGGCGGCTGGAGTAGCGGGCGGGACCGGCAAAGGAAAGCAGCTCAGGACCGAGGACAGCGCCAGGCACTAACGGTGAGACGTAAGCAGACATCGGTATGAGGAGGGTGCTCGCAGAGTGGCGACCGAGCTTGCACCATTAACAACATAACAGGTAAGCTCAGAAATTGGTTGCCTATTATCAAGACAAAACGCGGTGTGAAGTGCCTTGTGGATACAGGGAGCTCGAGCACCCTGGTGTCAGAAGTAGTGATAAAAAATTTATGCGATAAGGGGAAGGCACTTCAGATAAAAAAATGCGATTGTAGGCTACTTACGTTGGGTGGGCCGTGTGAAGTGGTAGGCGAAACGGACATTGGTCTGAGCGAGTGGGGGAAAACGGGGGCGAGTTTGCGGGTACATGTGGTAGCGAGCATGCCAAGGGAGTATCAGGCCATAATCGGGTGTGACCTATTAAAGAGAGTAGGCGTTGAAGTAAGAAATATACACGGCAGATGGCACGTGAAGTTAGGGGGCAGGTCGTTCGCATGTCACCGCTCTGTTAGAGGCTCGCGAGTGGGGGCCGTAAATAAGGCGGTAGAGTGGAGGAAAACACTACTGAAAGAGTTTCGGGACATTTTTTATAAGGAAGGGGAAGTATTAGGTGTCACGGGTAAGACGGTACACGAAATACCCCTAAAACAAGAAAAAATTACCTACGTGAAAGAGAAGCGTTACCCCCAAGCGTTGAGGCAACACATCCGAGAGGAGTTGGAAGAGTTAAGTCGGCAGGGGATCATAGTTAATAGTTCATCCCCATATAATAGTCCCCTGTGGGCGGTCAAGAAAAAGAGTACGTCGGGGCAGGAGAAATATAGGGTGGTTATCGACTTTCGTCAATTGAATGAAAATACTAAAGACGAGGCATACCCGATTCCCCGCTTTGACGACATCATCGACAGACTTAGCGGAGCCACGGTGTTTAGCACACTGGATTTGAAGGCCGGATACCACCAAATCCGCATGCATCCGAAGGATCAGGCAAAAACGGCTTTCACGTTTGAACGAGGGCACTATGAGTTCACCAGAATGCCGTTCGGGCTGAAGAACGCTCCCCTCACGTTTCAGCGGCTAATGGACGAGTTTCTTAGGGGTATTGATGAAGGAATTTGCCAGGTCTACATGGACGATCTCCTGGTGTTCAGTAGGTCGGAGGAAGACCATGAAAAGCATCTACGACAAGTATTCGCGAGGATCAGAGAATTTGGGTTGAAGTTGTCCCCGGAGAAGTCTATCTTGGGTATGGCTGAAATAAATTTTTTAGGCCACACCGTGTCAAGAGACGGGGTTAAGCCGGACAAATCTAAAGTGGAAGCGATCACCAAGATGGCAATACCTCGCGATGTGAAAGGTATAAGGAGACTGCTGGGAGCTCTGAATTATTACCGGCGGTTCGTACCGGACATGGCACGATACTTGGTGCCCATTAACAACTTGTTGAAAAAGGGAGCGCGGGTGATTGTCACACCCAGTATGGAGGACAATCTAAGACGTTGTATGGAGCACCTCAAGGAGGAACCGGTGTTAGCTTTTCCGGACTTCAATAAAAAGTTTACGGTGACCACGGATGCCAGCGAATACGCCTTGGGTGCAGTGTTGTCGCAAGACAGTGAATGCGGGGAACGGCCCATAGCTTACGCTAGTAGGAGGTTATCGGATGCCGAATCAAGATATAGCGCGCTGGAGAGGGAACTATTGGGCATCGTCTGGGCAATTGACCATTTCCGGCCATACTTATTCGGAAGAAGGTTTCGGGTTCAGACTGATCACAGGCCGCTACAATGGGTAGGACAACTGAAGGAGTCGTCGGCACGGGTGGCGCGCTGGAAAGAAAGGCTGAACCAGTACTCGATGGACGTAGTCTACAAGCCCGGCAAAGAGAACGTCGTCGCAGATTGGCTATCACGGGCGCTGATGGTGAATGCCATAGAAGAAGACGTCGCGGGGTCGTCCAGAGACATTCGCGGATTTCTCCAGGATTGGTCGCCAGAGCGCGAAGGGGAACAAGCGGCAACAGAAGCAGCAAGGGAAGAGGGGTCCTCCGCCAGGGATAGCTCTACGGATGAGAGACCGGGTGAATTAGAAGAAATTGACGAGATTGTCAACAACAAACCGCGCCAAGTAATCTGGAAGACGAAGACCGCGGGCATGCTGTCGATAGAGTACCTACGGTACGGGAGATCACGGGTAAACGTAATTTCGTCACAACCGGGGGTCAGATTGGATTTGGTATGTAAAGCCCTTAAGGACGCGTCGAAGCCAGGTCAGACATACTATTTATACGTGGGGAATGCCACCATATGGGAAAAAATTAAGCAAGTATGGAAGACGGACCAAATTCCGGACCGCGTCTTTATTCGATGCAAGGTGATGGTAGAAACCGTTAGGGACGTCGAACGGCAGAAGGAGCTAATAGAGGCGTATCATCAGGGTAAGACCAACCATCGAGGGGTGAATGAGACGCTACAGGCGCTAAGGAGGCGGTATTATTGGTCGGGCATGCGGCGGACCATCCAGGAAGTTATAGGGGCGTGCGAAGTTTGCATGACTACGAAGTACGACCGGCACCCACCGCAAGCCGTACAAGAGGAAACACCAACGGGCGATCGGCCACTCCGAGATCTGCAAGTAGACACCTTCACCTGGAGGGGTTTTACGTGGCTAACGGTCATCGACATTTTTAGCAAAATCGCCATGGCTCACCGGATACAGACTAAAGAAGCCGAGTCAGCGTTGTCAGCCCTCCAAACGTGGTTTATGTTTTATGGAGTACCAGACAGTATAACATCCGATAAAGGGAGGGAGTTCGACAACACAATTATGAGCGAAGAAATGCGTAAGTTGGAGGTCACGTGGCATTTCAACACTCCTGGCCACCCGAAGGGTAGGGGAGGAGTAGAGCGTTTGCATGGGACTCTCGGTGACCACCTTAGAGTGTATCACGTTGAACAGGGGCTGACGCCTGATGTAGCGATGCGAAAAGCGGTTGCGGCCTACAACCACTCAATTCATTCGATAACGGGGTTCTCTCCGTTTGAAGTGCTTTTTGGGGTGCGGGGGCCCAGTAGAGATTTCGAGGGTACCGTAGGGGACAATCCGCAAGCTCGCGAAATCGTGGCGAACCATGTGCGGGTTCGAGGGTCCTGGGAGAAAGTACGGAGAAAAATTTTGAAGGAAAAACGAACCAGGGTGACGAGGGAGAACACAAGGCTACGAGACTGCGCGGGAGAGTTAAAAATTGGGACCGTAGTATACCGGCGGATTGGATCCAACAGGGGTAAAGAACCGCGGAGATATGAGGGGCCATTCCGCATCGTCGTCATAAGGGAGCATAACGTGGTCACGATAGAAAGCGTAGGGGACCCAAGGAGGCGGCGGACGGTTCATATCGAGCAATTGAAGTTTCCCTGGGGATCTGGAGTGCCTTCGCCTGTGCAAACGGAGTAAAATGTAAGAACGAGGAAGTTTTTTTTTTGTAAACAAAGATAATGATTGTGTTTTGTTTTTTTTTCTGTTTGTTTGTTGGGCTGTTGTGTTCTGTTCTTTGCTTTTATACTGTGTATACATTTTTATTTTTTTTGTTTGTTTTTTTGTCTGGGAGCTGTAATGCTGTACAGGAGCGAGCTCTACGACTTGCCAGGCGGGTCACTTAGTTTCCAAAAGGTGTCTGGAAACTGGAGGGGGGGAGTTAAGTGCCATAGCCTGGTAATAGTGAAGCTTAATCCTACAAATAATGTAAACAACTCCCAGATTCTATATATAGAGGATTACTTGATAAATAAAGTCAGTGTTTAACCAGCCTTCTAGTGAGTTGTTTCTTTTCCCAATTACTCTTTTTTTTTTACGTTTCGTGGTCCGAAGCTCTTAAGTTATATATATATATATATATATATATATTAATAGGTAACACATCCTTATTATTTTTCTTTCAATTATTCCGTTCTTATTGTTTAATGTCCTCATTAACCTTGTACTACTTTCTAGCTAAGTAATATTCCTACACGGCACACAGTGGAGTATTTGCCCTTAAATAACGGCCAAAACTAGAAATACCGTACTTCAATAAATGCTATCAAAATTGGTATTCCCTGATTGATAACTATCTGGCCTATCTGCTCAGCACAATATCGGGACGATAAGCTGCTCTGACTTATCTTAAACGACAGTTGAACACAACGACGATCATTCAGTACGCTTTTTATATTCAATATAATTAGTTATATAGTTTTTATGGTTTGATTGACCAGTGATATGTTTTCCCCAGTTGTTTGCGAGGTAAGTAACTAATTTTTTCATGGTTTATTGGAAATTAATATCAGCACTTAATTGCATATTTTACTGTCGGTTTTTTTTGTTTAATCAAGAAGTAATTAAATTAAATAAATATTTATTTAAGGTAAAGTTAGTCATGTTCCGAGTCTGTCCGGGATAATCTTTTGATATCATATTATTCTACTATTAACACTTATATAATCCATGCAGTAAACTCTTCCGCATGTAGTTGCCATCTTTTTATAAAGGAGTTTAAAAAATCTTATTTTTAATGGGTTTTGAATGAAAAAAGCTCAAATAGCTTTATGTCTTTGAACATTTTCGACCTTTTTACACTTAAATCTTGTGATTAGTGGCACTAATTTAAAGGTTTAAATTTTAGAAGTGCATTGCAGAATTTCAGCAGTACACCAATTATACAGCCAAACTTAACGTAAAATTATATAGGTGGTGCCCTATGACTCCGACTTTGCACAAAGTTTGGGTACAAGGGGCCACTGTAATGAGAGATCCTCTTTTACCGATTGGCCATATCAGAAGAGGCCTTTTCTGAGCTGTTAACGGAAGCGACGACGAACAAATAGGAAAGCATTTTCAAGTGAAACACTAGATCTTTTCATGGCAGCCAAACCATCGCCATCGGACAGTATGGAAGTAGAGGGACAAGATGATGAGCCAACTGAGGAAGACAATGAATCTGATCTTTGATAGTGATGAATCTGATGAAAAAGAGGTTTTACTTTTATTTAAGTGAGTGGGTAATGAGTGTTGTTGGTTTTTATAGTGATTTTTTTTTCAAATTAATCTTTGTGGTTTTTTCTCCTGAACAGTTTTTACCAGATCGAACTATTGGAATTTAAATTTTTGTGATTATAAGCACATTCATTTTTCGCGTTTGTTGCTTTACGTGTTTGATGGTTCTGTTTGTTATCATTCTTTATCGTTGTGGTTGAGAAAGAGAATTATACTCCAAATATTGCACTAAATGGTTTTGAATAACTACAGTAGGCTATATACATTTATATATACAACATATACATACAAATATACATGTACATAAAAAAGGATGCTATAAATAATTTTAAAAACTACTAAAAATTAGTTAAAATATTTTTATTGATTTGATTAACAACCTACCCTTAGCTTTTTATGAAGGAAATTAAAGTTAAATAAGAATAGTGGAAGAAAATGGTCCGGGAAGAGATCAATAAGTTTTTCTGAATATCAAGAATATTTATTCAGTAGCCAACGTTTCGACCAACTCTGTAGGTCTTCTTCAGGGCTGTAGCGGGGGAGAGGACCCGGACGGACCCGATAGGTCCGTCCAAGCTGTAATCACTCTCTCTGAATAAATATTGCTACTGAATAAATATTCTTGATATTCAGAAAAACTTATTGACCTCTTCCCGGACCATTTTCTTCCACAATTTTCATCAAGGTCAACCATTTTCTTTCAAAATTAAATAAGAATAGTGTTATTAATCATAACTTTTTTGTCTCTTTAGCTGTAAAACTCTGTTGAGGCTTAAAAATTTCCTTAAATATATAAACAACCATAAATAAACGTATTTTACCACTTAAATACCAGGTATCAAAAGATCAATATTTTTGGCCAGGTTTTAAAGGCTAATATTCCACTGTGCGGCAATACAACAGGTTTTTATTATTTTCTCACTCATTCTTCTATATTTTCTTCTTTCTTATATTTCATGCTAGCAAAAAAAAATGCACCACTAAAACCCATGAGTTCAGTACGTGTTGTACGAAACTGTATTGTTTCCTGAAGAAAACGGTTGTAAAGGTAAGTGATTTGTCAGAGATCACGCTCAACTGACAGGTTTTCCCATTATTAAGTGTATCCTCTTTCTAGAACTGGGTGAGCCCCAGAAGATTCTCAGGATCTAACATATTAAAAACATTAATATTTATTTTATGTTTTTCCTATCAATCTAATGCATTTCTGCGATCTATGTATCTCTGTTCTTCCATGGCGCTGGGTAATCTGTTCGAGCCGAAACGTCGATACAAAAATCTGATAATACGAGCACATGTGAATTAGTTTTAAAGTAATATTTTCTGCAGGGAGTTAACTGTACAAAGAGGGCAGAAACCATGCCATTCTTGTAGTTTTGGGTTTGAAATAGAGTTATAATAAAAGTCATAACTCCATTTCAGACGTCATAGTCACTTAAGCATTACGACAATAACATGATTCGACTTCCCTCAGTAAAAGAAAACCATTTTGGACAGCCATTAATTCGACGGAGCTGATATAATGCTGAAATTTGCAGTCTGCCACAGATAAATTCTAGGACCACTTCTGTTTATTCCATAAGATTATAACTAGAGATGGGAATGAAGTAGTGTTGGAGCGCTGAATTGCTATGCCCATGGCTCCGGGTTCAAATCCGATGTGGTAGATAAATTATTTAATCTAATAACTGTCTGCAATATGTCATCTTATAATGTACTTTTAAATCTATGAAGTGGGTACTCTTTATAAGGGAATAACCGTTGAGGGTGATCTCGGACACAACCGTTTTGCTGGATACAATACAGCCTGTACCATGTACTGAATCCAAGATCCTTTGTGGGTTGTTGTGGTATAGGTTATACATAATTAGAGGATTATAAGATTAAGTGGTCTTTAGTCAAAGTTTTTTCGATATTATTAATTAATAGATCACCATTTCTAACACCTTCTCTAACAAAAGTTAGACATTTCATATCACATTTCTAAAAGTTAGAAGTTAGTTATTGGAAGTATCAAAACAGAATAGTCGAAGGGGATAATAGGAACGAAAAGAAGGAGTCAAGGAAGACGAAGATGTTAGATCTGCTTGCGAAGACAGACAAAGCCGAAATCTGACGCCTGACTCGAGGAGATGGGACCCCAAGCTCCTTTTTATATTCCACAACGGCCATAACTTTGGAGGACCGGTTCTCTCCCCTCCTTGGCTATCGGCACTCGTCTTATCTTATCGCATGTCCTCTGGCTGGTCACCTGTATGGGGATCCCTTTATTACTGGCTCCACGGAGGAGCCCGCCTACCTTCGGAAGAACACTCAAGAGACAAAAGGATCTGATCTTCGATAGTGAAAAAGAGACTGCTCCTAATTTAGGAACATAGTTTTATCCTAAATCCTGAAGCAATATTTTATACTCTGCTGGTACTGGTACTGGTGGGGGAACTAGTTCGGCAAGTGGGCCTTGTGGTCCTTTTTGCCGAACCCCGGACGGCTGCCTTTAGATCGCGGCCGACTAGAAACCAGAATGGGAGAAGGTTAATTTACCGGGACTACCGCGAAATAAATATTAACTGACCCACGTGGGAATCGGACCCACAACATTCCGGACCGGAGACTCTGAGACATTCCCCCAAAGTATTTTGTTATCACATCCTCTATAATAACCCGAAAGATTTTTTAAAGCTCATTTAACCAAAATCAAGGGAAAATATGATGTCATATAAAGGATATGTGGGGTCTACATAGGCAGGCGTAGTTACTAAGCATGGTAAAACATTAGCAATTATATATATTATTTGTTCAATTTAAAACAAAATAGTACATATTTTTTGTTTTTTTTAATAAAAAAAATTAACTTTCATTCTTCTGATTTATTTATAACCTTTTAAGCCAACCAATATTTTTTTTTATGTTAGTATCCTCTCCAAAACTGAAGTTTTTCTATTCTAGAGGGCCAAATCCTAAAAGAGATTAAAGAAAATAATAAATGCATTACGCGGGATTTCTTACAGACTACTCCCCCAAATATAGCTACATTTAACACCAGTCAAAGTTCGTCACAGGATCATCCACAGAACTCAACAAAGCTTTTCGTCATTATTTCTTCATGTGGCGATCAATTAGAGATTTCATGTGCCTTTAACTCGATCATTTGCGAAGATAGAGGAAAATAAAAAGTGTATTTACATGATCTAAAATTGCTTATGCTAAGATGTTACATATTCTCAATTTTATTATTAGGTATGGCTGTCACCCTAGCAAAAGTTATTATGAGGAAGATTGAAGACTACGAAAAGTAGCTATAAAGAAAGATATTGAGGATATCTTAAGTTGATAATGTCAAAAATAAGGAAGTTTTGCGTAAAACTCTCAAAAGAAAAGAATTAAACATTGCAATCAAAATCATAAAATTATAAGAATTGGGTCATACTATGAGAGGGATGAGACAACAAATGCTGCTGGTATCCTTGCAGTGGAAAATCATAGGAAGGCGCAGTTTAGGAAGAAGACAAATCTCGAAGCTCCACGATCTGAGAGAATAGTTTAACTCTTCATCAAACCATATCTTCAGATCAGTAGTAAACAAGATAAAAACAATCTTGATGATCGCATGTCTTCGAAAGACGACACCTTAAGAAGAAGATAAGGATGCCAATTTGAATACAATTAAAAACCATCCGGACTGGAACAGTATTATAAAAAGGTAAATGTATACACATGTTCCTCCACAATCCGACTCAACTAAACGTACGGCTATTGGAGTGTTTAATGAGATTCTTAATCGGACTTAATTCTTAATCTTAAACTGTATAACATTTATGAAAATATAGCAAAAACTGTAAATGTCAAACTATAATAATTGAGCGTTAAGGGATGAGTGAATGAAAACACACGGTATGTTCGATAAAATATTTAGAAATAATAGGGAGTGGGTTGGTACTGGTCAGTGGTTGTAGGGCACTGAGTTGCCATGCCGAAGGTCCTAGTCTCAAATCCGACTGCTGAGAGATTTTATTTAACATGGTAGCAGCAGGGTATGAATCGTTTGGGATCTGGGACCCTCCCGGGGCTCACCCAGCCTCTATAAAGTGGGTACCCAATAGAGGAGGGAAATCTGGTGGTAGAGTGCGATGTTGGATAAATATCTTCCTTGAACAACAGTTGTCCAAGAAACTGTTAAGTCTCTATCACGTACTAAACCCAAACCCTTCATTGGTTGTAGTGGTACATCTTTTATTTATTTCTTATAAATAATAAAACACTCACTGAGCAATAATTTTCATAAAATTAATATTTTTATTCTGCGTCTATTTTAACGACGTATGATTTAATTTCAGAAGATGGAGTACATATATATTTATAGAAAAAATATGTTTTTTAAAAATGAAAGATTAATTTTCATTAGCCCAGAGAATGTTCCAAAGGCTCTAGAAGTATTAGGAGAGGCCCTTAAAGGAGAGTTTACTCCTCACTAATTCACGGATCGTTTCACGGCTATTTCACGATCATCGGAGCTTGATGATGTTTGCGCTAATTACACGGCGAAAGCACTCTGTCACAGCCAGTTCCCTTCCGATATGACCGCCATTTTATTTTGATAGCCATACTTTCTGCTTTGTAATTTAGGTCTTGTAGTTTATGTTCCAGAAGATCATTATCAAGGAATTTTTTTCTTTTTTTACTGTTTCACACTAGAGGAAGAAAGAAATCGGTCAAAAGAGGTTATCCATGTTTGGGGTTGATGATAGGTTACCCTATTTACACTTCTCACATTATAATATATCTTTATGTCTGTACCACTACAACCCATGAATGGTTTTTGGCTCTGTACATGGTATAGAGTATTTTGTTTCTTGTAAGTGTTTGTTGTAGAGTGTCTGTGTTTGTTGTAGAGGGAGGTAATTTGTCCGAGAGCACGTTCAACTTCCAGATTTTCCTACTATTTCGGGTACCCAGTTTATAGAGGCTGGGTGAGTCTCATGAGAGTCTCATGAAAGGATCAATCCCCGGGTGTTAGCAGATTAAATAAAATCTATCATAGGCAGATTTGAACCCAGGACCTTCTGCATGCCAACTCAGCGTTCTACCACCGAGCCATTATCATAATCATATCTTGACTTTATTCACGGAGAGAAAAGGCTAATTTGTATAACAATGTTTTTTTAAACTTCTATTTCAGGCGTTCAGGATAAAAAACAATAACTCTAAATTTCGAAAATTGGTTTGCATTTTTCGTTACTTTATAAAGCAATATTTTATCCTCAGGAATCTTCAGGCTCATAACCCATAAGCAATAAGGCGGAAAACTGTCGTGTTTGATCAGCATTGCGAACTGAATACAAACTTAACGTTAACTAATAAATCAACTTAATCCCTAAAGAAAAAAAATTTCTGATACATCACATTAGCTTTTTACTGCTGACATTTAGAAATTATACAATTCATTAGTATTAATAGTATTCACTAGTATTAATTCTACAATTCTACCTCTGGGTAGAAAGGAGAAATGAATTATCCCTAATATTGACCGCACGCACACCAATAATTTTAATTTGTTTCTTTTGAAAATCTCTCAAGCCAACGGGGAATGATCTGTTCGTTACAACACCGTTCCCCTAACGCGGTGGTAATGTATCTTGCAGCTTGGGCTCCCGCAGGTCCAAGTTTAAATGCATACAAGATTAAAAAAATCAAACAAAAATTGCGTATTTCAATGGCATACATAAGGATCTTCGTTCCATTAACAGCTCATCGCAAGCTGTAAACACAAACAAGTAAACAACAGAAATCCACTAATCCAATTTGAATTTTAGGAATAATAAAAACAGAAATTTCATATGAAACAATCCTAGAGGTTTCAATATTGCAGGCATAAGACCGCTATTAACATTGATAAATAAGCTCCTTGGTGAAGTCAACTAATACCCATTTTATTCGACGTTGGTACTCTACGTCCATTAGGTCAGAGTCCTATTCCAAGTCTGTTGTGTTTTGGAACCCTAACCAGTCCAGAGTTTAGATCTCGAATCGCAGATAATCCTTGAATTATACAGTCAGTGTCCCCAGGCCGGCGGCTCCCTTAGGGTTTTATTGGTGTCTTATTTACGACTCCTAACCGGTCTCTTGTGAACTGTTTACACCCGATTCCGGGTGTCCGGCCCACGCTCTCTGCTCACTCAGGGTGGTCCTGTTTTAACGCCCTCTTCCTAGGGCATCGAAATGAGCTGCCTATGATTTATGGAGAGATTAAAAAGAAGATAGAAGACACCTTCAGTGTGAGGGGGGATTCTGGGGATTGGTCAAGTTCTAAGCATGGTAAATAAAGAAGAATTTACTCAACACCCGAGCCTCAACTCCCAGTCTTTGCAAGTATTACTGTGGAATATACTTCAACTAGATTTGTTAGCATCGGGAGTGTAGTGGCCCAGTGGTAGAGATCTGAGTTGTCGTGCAGAAGGGGGTGGGTTCAAATCCCGCTTCTGGTTGACTTTTAATAAATCTGTTAACATCCGGAATCTGGACACCCTCCTGGAGATTTTTTTTTTGTCCAAGTGTAATCATTGATCAATTTTCACACAATTTATATTTTGATACTGAGGAAGATATTAGTAGGGCTAGAGCCATTAAGATATCCCAGAAGGAGACATTTAGAGAAATAAGACATATATATTTTTTATTATGAATTATGGGGTAGATCAGTGTGAAGAGTGCTTAGTTGTTATTCTGAAGGTTCCGGGTTCAAATTTGGCTAAGCAGATATATTATTCAATCTGTTAATAGGCACAGATTGAACAAGTGGGTTCTATAGAGCGTTCTGGGGCTCACCCAGCCTTTATTAAAAGGGTCCTCGTAATTAGGGGAAATTGGATATAGGAACAGCAAAACTAAGAATGCTCTGGCAAACAATCTAATCATAATTCTAGATTGTTGTTCTAATGAGTTTTATTCAGCGTTTATGGTTGAAAAATGCGAATCTTTGTAAATGAGTTTTAGATCTGAATCGGTATATTTTTTCAGACGTTTTACTTGATTAACCAAGCTTATACATTGTTTTTATTTTTTATAGGAGTATTAATCTCATTTACCTATTAACAACTAGAGTTTCAATCAGATTCCTCCAAAAAAAAGGTTTAAAAAATTACTAACTATTGCACTTAAAGAATTTAGGATCGCTACTAATTACGATTGAGAACTGAACCGAGAAAATAGTCATCAGTTTATCGTTAGGGTACGAGATTGGTCGACCTCTTCTTCTTCCTTCAGATAACTAGTACACTGTATAGTCGTTTTCAATATTCATCTATCTTCCATTAGATATGGGCTAAACAGTGAAATATTAATAACTCGTTATGGCATAACTGCTACCATGTAATAACGTGTTCCAGTAACACGTTATAATTTAATAATGAAGAAAAAAACCACATTCCAGTCAAAAATTGTTATTAAAAATTAACAAATAATTAAAAAAACGTTTCGACACTTACTTGTCATTCTCAATTTAAGTAATTCCTCATAAAACTTCCTTTAAAATTTACAAGTCCAAATCATTACTTGAGGTCAAACAATTTAAAAGTCAAAATATATATATAATCCTGGAACTTAACTATCTTCCATGGTCAAATATAATAGGTATTACATTGAAAAAAAAAATTTAAAGGAAGTTTGTATGAGGAATTACTTAAATTGAGAATGACAAATAAGTGTCGAAACGTTTTTTTAATCATTTGTTTATTTTTAATAACAATTTTTGACTGGAATATGGATTTTTCTTCATTATTAAATTATATAGAAGATTGAGTCCAGTATATAAGAAATATCTTATAAAAAAAAGAAATTTCTTATAAAGAAAATGAATAACACGTTATTTGAGTTTTCATTTCATTGAAGAAAATAACATATCTAATAAATAAATTTATATGGGATTTAAAACAAGCCCATAATAGCTCATTCCAAAAAAAATAAAAAAAAATTAAATCATGTATAGATATAAATCGTAAAGAATAAGAAAAGAACAACACACAAAGAAATGATCGGTCCAACGTACCCCAAAAAGGGTGAAACGAAAAAAATAGATCGTAAAGTTGTTTCTTTATTATCTTCATAAATATCATTCCACTTTTTAGTTTTTTTATTTATCGTCAATTATTTTACAATTCAACCTTATGATATTTCATTTCATCATCTGAAAAACTGAAATAACTTCTTTGTTTACATGTGTAAACTTTATTGACTTCACCCCCTTACCATAAATAAGTTATTGATAAATCATCAAAAACATTGAACAAAGGCATGTTTCCAGCATTATGATAATATTTAATTTTTTAATTTTTAACCATTAATTGTGAATGAAATCCTTCTATATTCTCTAAAAATAGGAAAACATCCAATAACGTTTATTTAGCTCAATAACTTATTCATGCCACCACTTTGATAACCTCTAATGCAATTTTAAGGTTTAAATACATATTTAATTAACATTTTTTCCATATTTTTGTGTAAATTAGTTTAATTTTTCAATCATTAATTGTGAATGAAATTCTTCTCTGTTTCCCTTTTAAAAAAGTTGTAATTTCAGGATAACTTAGATAGCGCTTCTGACTTCACTCTTTTGTTGTAATGCCTCCAAGACATTTATAACGTTCCAGAACATAGTTATCGCACTTATCTAATCGCACTATCGCACCTATCAATTTTTTTTTATTTTCCAAAAATGTAATAAACGGTGTTTCTATGATGTTGTCGAAGAAGGGAAACAATACGAATATAATATTATATTATGTTAAATACTTGAAATGTAATAAGTAGGATATATAATAAATAAATAAAAGGCTCGGAGGTAACGGGTGTAATACTTGAGCCGACTCCGCAGGTGCTCGTGGGAACAGTCCTCGATTGGGGTCACCGTTACTGCCTAACCTACTCTCCCTTTCCTAAACCTCTTCGCCGCTGTCTGCCACATCCTAGTCTTTGTCATACCTAATTATTTTACATTATACACCTGTCTTTCTCATATAGGGCTATATAACGATTGTTTCGAAAAGTAAAATGATCCTTTGATAATACCCTACATGTTTATTACATAGTTTATTGGTTAAACCCCTAGAATACAAAATTCGGTAACATTTCCGCAGGTCGTTATATTTCAGTAATTATATCTGTATTTCCAATTATATTCCATCTGTATTTACAAATGTTTGTTGAAACGTTTATTTCTTGACGAAATGATTACCGAAATGTTCTCATCATATCTCTCTTTTCTCCATACTAACCCTCCAGCGGGTGCGCTCGAATCTGATACCCCACCAGGCGCGCGGCTTACAAAGTATTTTTTTCTAAAGTTCCAATAAATTGCTTTACATATTTGCACTTTTATGCTTAAAGGAGAGTCCATAAAGAAAAATGTCAAAACTAAGGGACATATATAATTTGAATTAAAGTAGTGGCCAAAAAAAAAAAATATTTAAATTGCACAAAGTATCCATTTATTTCAATTACAAATAAAAGATATGAAAAATGATCTCGCCAATTTACAAATAAAAGCTATGAAAAATTATTTCACCAATTTGCATTAAGAGTAAAGTCAAAATTTATGAAAAAAAGAAAAAGTTTACAAATATAAAAGGTTATGTTTTAACACACATGTTTTCCAACAATTGTCAAAATAATAAGAAAAATTAAGAATTAAAACAAAGACAAAAAGTAAACAAAAAAAAATAACAATAACCTTAATAAGACAATTCTAATTTATAAAATATTGGCATTTAATTTTTTAATAAATTTAAGATAAATCTTCAGAACATTCTAAGCTTACAATTGTTTTGATTGAACGATTTTTACAACAAAATTGTTTACATTTGTGGCATGTTATCGTGGTGGTTACATTTAAAAAAAAAAATAAACGTCTTTCTATTTTTTTCTCACCGGTGCTTAGTTGGTACAAGACGAGTGCGTTTATACCGGCCATATTCATGAATGAAAAAAATAAGGTCAAAGGCCATCTTCGGTTTATTCTGGAAACAGAATAACTGCTACACATCTGATCAACGGTGTCTACGCCCCCTTTGGTTATATTATAATCGAGTATCATCTCAGGCCTATTAGTCTCTTCGTCAATTTTTGCGTCATCATGCATTTTTGTTCTGATTCGCTGTTATCAACTTCATAATTTATAATTTCTTGCTCATTTGAATCAGACGAAATAGCTTCTTCACCAAGAGATTAATTCAGTAATTTGTTCGTCAGAGAAATATTGTTTTCGATTCCTAACAACAATAAAAAAACATATAAGCCTAAATAACAACGAAAAATAAAATAAAAATTGTTTAAATGACCGTGCGCATGGCGTTCATTTTACGCCAGTTGAGAGATTTGGGAAGAAATTCAAGAACAGGCACGACATGCGCGAGACAATAACAAAGACTTGTGCATCCGCCGGGCGCGGGAAGGGGTCTACTGAGAGGTTACATGAATTTTCTTGATTTAACTAAAAACAGGCGAAAGACTAGGAACCATTTGTAGAAAAATGAAAGTAATAGTCTAAGAGAAAAAGGACATTAACAAGACACCAGTGGATATACGCTTATTCCAAAAATATTTATATTTAAAATAACAATAAATAATATATTTTTTCAGTTTCTTTTGTTTTAGAAATTTTATATGATCAGGTTATCGACAATAATTATTGATATAACACAGAGACGCTTCTCTATTTTTTTTTAAATGCATAAAGTTTTCACATCGACACTTACGCAAGTTGGACACATTTTCTGATAGTAATTTGATTGATGATTACTTTTCTGTGCCTATGGGTTGTAACTAGCTGCTCAAATAAGCGTGTCCAAGCACATTTACTCAGCTATTTATAATAGTACATTATTTAATTTGCGACAAAGTAATTGATGTTGTATATGATGAAATTCGGATGATTAAATGCGTTGATTGAAATTAGAGGTGGATTACACATAAATTGAACTGTTGGAGTACTATATGATAGAAATATATGCATCTTATTGTTCATGAGGTATCGATTTCTTGTTTATAACTATAGAAGGATCATATGCTTATAAGTCATAAGCAACGAATTTCATAAAAAGGATTAATAAATAGAAAAAGTAGAACGTTTCCGTTCTACGTTCAGCCACAACTGAATGAAATTCGGAATATAGGGTGGAGCGGATACATTCCTATTTAAATCGAGAGAAAACACATCCTGCTTCAGAATGAAATAAAAACATTTTACTGCATAATGAAAGAGGGAATTTCATGGAGAAAATGTCATCGTGTAAAACCCGAGGCAGCGCTAATAGATTAAGTGAAAGCAGAACAGGCGACAGCTTACATTACAACCCACTGACTCAGGTAGTTGTCTGAGTTCTGTTTGCCGAAGATATTGGATCTGAATGAGGGAGGGCAACATTGCTAATTGATCAGACTGAGGTGGACATTATGGGTAACCAGGGCTGGGCTTAGGGGTCGTCGGCCGGAAGACAGACACTCGAAAGCGGTAAAGAAGAAGAGGATAAGGAGTAGACGAAGAGGAGAAGATAGCAATTAGGCCGATGTAGTGGCCCCCGAAAACAGGTTGAGCGACTCCTCAAATATTCCTCTTGGCCTCTCGTCCATTTACATAATCGCTAGGGTCCCCGTTCCCCCTTACCGTATCCTCAGCTTTCTGGAATCCTTCCACCTCATACAATTCTCTTTTCATTAGCAACAGAATTGGCTTCTGATACGGTCTGTTTTAGTAGGTGCTGTTATAATTCTCGCCTGTTTTACTACCAATTACGAAAATAAGTAAAACCAGCCGAATCATCTACTTTATTAAACTGACATACTGATGTTTCGAAATAACATGAAGCCTTAATTGATAATTGAATAAAGATACAACTTTTATTTCGATTTGTAAATTACAGCAGTTATATACACTCAAGAGTTAACAATGTTCAATGTTGAAATCGAATTACAGCAGATGTTTCAACATTTGTTTAGGCTAACAAAGAATAAAAGAATAATTGGGTTATAACAATATCAGCATTAAATATTCATTGACCACTAGTTAATAAGTATAATATTTAAAGCCCCCACCTGTAAATTAAATGGCTTGAAAAATACAAACACATGTGCGCCATTGTATCTAATCAAACATGAACCAACATCAAACATGGTAATGAAACAAATTATCAAAAACATGACAGATGTTGAAGAAACTAAATATTAAAATTGAGATTAAATAATTAAAATTAAATCGATTAAATTTGAGATAATTACATTTAACATAAATTTTTTTTTTTTTTTATTATTTAATTCAATGATATTTACAACTATAATGGTATTATATCAAGTAAATGTGCAAAAATGTATAATATGACATGAAAACAGTTGTGGAGAAACTACCCATCGATAGCACTCCAATAAAGTTCTATAGTAGATGATCTCGAGGCCATCTTCTTTTCAGGCGCCTCGGAGGGTTATCAGGAATAGTATGGGAAGCAAGCTGAGAGACTAGCGGATTCAAGTGCGTATGGAGCTTGTTATGGAAGGATAGGTATCTAGTTTGGGCCAAATCAGTAACATATGGGATATTAAGATCATGATGGATGAGTTTGTTTGTGACATAATAAGGAGCATTGAGGATTTTACGAAGGATTTTGGATTGCAAGGATTGGATACGAGATGAATTGGATGGTTTAGTAGAGCCCCAAAGCTCAACTCCGTATGCCCAAATAGGTCTGATGACTGTCATGTAAATAAGTCTTTTGTAATTAATTGGTAGCTTAGAGCGTTTGTCCAGTAAGTGTTGAAGTTGGCGAAAACGTCGAGCAGTTTCTTGTCTTTTCAGTCTTGTATGAGGATTCCAAGTGAGACGTTTATCCAGATGGAGTCCTAGGTAACGTATCTGTTCGACCGGGTTCAGTGGTGTATTATTAAACGATACAGTAGGACAGGAATTCGTAGGTTTACGACGAAGGGTGATAACATAAATTAAAATGAAATAATTGTTCTTAACTGATTCGATGTATCGATAACCAATAACTTATTGATAAACAACTTGCAGAACGTAATAGCTGTTATTTAATTAATAATAAGTGTTAACATGTAATGTCTTAAATGTTACATTTAATAAATTGTGCTGTAATCCCAAATTATTTTTATTAGTAAAACTTACTTACCCAATCATTAATACATCACCTCAACGAAATATTGATATACGTATTCAAAATTATATTTGAGTTAGCGATTTATCTAACCACCACTAATTTATTTATAAAACCAAAAGACTCCGTGGGAATCCTCAACCGAAAAAAAATAAAATAAAATAAAAAATAGATGGGCGGAATAAAGAAAGATACCGCAGCTACGTGTAGCAAATTGGAAAAAACAATACTCGAGATAGCTGAGGTCAGGCGAGGCGGTTAAGGTGGATAGAAGAAGATTTAAAACACTAGCATAGTCAGGAAATAGATTCAAGTAATTTTATTCAGATAAATCATCAAATATATTTTCCAAAATGTATTAATTTATAGCTAAATTTATGGTTAACCGTTTAGACCTTCAGTAGGCGTTAAAGTCCCTAGAGACTTTAATGTCTAAATTCATTTTATTTTTATGAATTAACTTATATTAGCTAATAGATTAACACAAATTGCACTGGTCATAAGGTTTTGATGAGGAGACCTATTGGCAATCAATTCTCATTGATCAGAACAGACGACCCTACTTGGATTTTGGCCATGAGAGATAGTAATTATTTCACGGCATATATACTAAATAAATATTAATCTTACATTATGTTTGGAATAAGCGAATAACGCATAGATGATTATTGTGCTAATTATAGAGTCTAAGGGTATTAATTGATAACTAATGTTTTCATTTATCGGAAGACTTTAACGCTGGTGTGTGCTGATATGTGAAGTGATCTTCATGTTGTCATCATTTTCTGTACATTTTAATAATAAATACTGATTTATTTTTTTTATAATGCGATTAATACGTTTTGATGAATGTTTTCATATAATTATTAGTATATAGAGTAGGTTAACCAAGATGCCTAAGTAAAACTACATCCTCACTTACTTACTTTCATGTCCTTGCGTCTAATCTGTAGAGAGTTGAAATGACATTTTCTCCCAGGAAAAGCGGAAAGGTAGACAGTGATTCAGTACTGAATAAATCATCTTTAGAATGTTTACCTTTGTTTTGAGCCGTGACTTTCTTTTTCCCACGGAAAGCGGCTTGATCCCAAGCCGTTGTTTTTCACATGAACCACTATTTATATGTATATATACATATATATATATATAAATTATATTACTAACAAAATTGGTTGTCCAAAGAAAATATGATATTATGCTTATTTTATTTATTTATTTTTGTAAATAGAAAACTTCTTATTTGATACCATACTATACGAATCACACAATAAAGAAAACAATTTTCTTTGTTTCCATAAAAGAAAAACACAGTATATATCGGTTTATAAAGTTAATGTTAAACTCTAAAATCATTATGACTTATTGATTTTCTTTATACGATATTTCTTATATACTGGACTACTCTTCTTGATCTATATAATTTAATAATGAAGAAAAAAACCTTTATCCAGTCAACAATTTGTTGTTAAAAAATTAACAAAATATTAAAAGACGTTTCGACATATATCTGTCATTTTCAATTTTAGTTCTTCACACAGCCTTCTTTAAATTTACAAGTCACAATCATTACTGCAAAAACAATAACAATTAAATTATTAATTTAAAAACATGAAATATTATTTAAGTATTAATTGGAAAATATTTTTAATAATCATCTAATCTATTTGTAAAAATTTAAATAAATACCATATTTTGTCTTGTAGTTGTTTTTGTTTTTTAGAGAACATTTGATAATATATTTATATTCATAAAAGAATTTAATTTGATCTAGTATTACAGAGATCAAAGGTTGGTTTTTAATTTAATGCATATTATATATTTGACCATGGAAAGTTGAGTTCCAGGAGTTTATATGTATTTTAACTTTTTAATATGTTTGACCTCAAGGTATCTATGCTTATTGTTATTGGTTATTTTTGACAAATTGTTTTATTATTGTATTTTAACTAAAATTGAAAATGACAGATATATGTCGAAACGTCTTTTAATATTTTGTTAATTTTTTAACAACAAATTGTTGACTGGATAAAGGTTTTTTTCTTCATTATTAAATTATATGACTTATTGTTGAGATGGTAGGTGTACGAGATAGTGAGAGATTATTTATTGATACTAGTTCTCACTTTTCTTTTATCGATTTAAACGGTTAAACATACCAAGTGCAATTCTTAGCATGTAATCAGAACAACATTGACGTTTTTTGAACCTCTATTAAAGTTTGCTTCGTTAAATAAAATTTCTTCCTCTTCAGACAGTGCTAAGATCAAAAGAGGATCTTCCTCTTTATAAAATATTTATAAATTATATCCTTCTTGTGTGTGTGGTGGCCCCAAAATGTTTCAAATAATCTCTTTATCTTCTTTTTTAAATTATTTAGTCTAGTTTTCGATTCAATAAAAGTGTTTCAATTGCTTCTGTGACTATTGGTTTAATTACTGTGTTCTAGTGACTAAATTTAGTGCTTTTCGTATATGTACAATGTTTGAAAAAAGAAACATTGCTATTGTTCTTAAAATCTGAAAGAATATTTTTTTACCTAAATCTTAATTCTTATCGATTCTTCTTGTTGATAGAGATATCATTACCCTGCCTCAGCAGTTAAGTTTATCTAAATCAGATTTAATAAATTTTAGAAAGTGAATATTCTTATATTTTCTTACTAACTTCGCTTCATTACTTTATTCAGGGATAATTCCAGGAAGTTATAAAGTACGATTTCTTTTTTTTCGTATTCTGAGGAAGTTGAAATGTACTCAGACTTTGCTTCTCCTGTAAGTGGATTATTATATAAGCACGCAATAAAAAAAAAAACACATCTCTATTGACGGAATATTAAATTTTACAACCACATTTGGGAGGGCATATGACTTTGAAAAAATAATTCAATAAAACTTATAAACTGATTACTAATGACCAAGATTAAGCAGGTAATAATAATCATTCTTCAAAACAAGGAAATGAATCAAGCCTTTTTATTTTTATAACCCTAATGGTCGTTAATGGGAGGCAGATATATGTATCAAATCCAACTGGGTGATAAGTTGTGATAAAAAGCCACCAAATCGCGCTCCATAATTTATGCTAGATTTCCTTTCGACCGCCTGGCATATTTTAAAAATGTAAAATAGTATTAAAAAAAATGTTCTAATACTAATAGGTCAGTCATCCTGTCGAGTATTAAATCTGGAGCGAGGGCTATATCAGGTCTAGAGATCTTTGCATTGTATTAAAAGATTAACATGATTGGTTTTCCAACCAGGTGTCTCTTTGATATCCTCCTCGGTCAACAAAATGAAGGTTACTAGTCTTTTACTGAGAATATTTGTGTGATTTAGGAGTTCGGCTGAGGATTCCGTCCAGTGTTGCTGTGGACAATCCAAGCAGGTCATCGATCTCCCGTCAAGAAGAAATAAATATGATTATTTCGTATTAAAATTTCCTACTTCCAATAATAATTTACACTATGTCCATTAAATTCACCTTAATGGTTTTCTGAACCGTTGCCAAAATTGTATTTATATTACTAACTTTAGAAAGAAGACTCCTTCAAGTTAACTATTTTTTCTTTAACGTTGTGGTAAAAAGTAAAAAAAAAAAAGTCGACCACTGTTATCCCTAGGAACGGCAATTATAATTTTTTTAATGAGAAAGCCGACGTTCTGACACAAACTTCTGTTTATATTTAGGGATGAAATTAAATTAGAGGAAAAAAATATAGATATATGTTCAGTAAAAATTCCATATTTTAAATGCATTTAATATAAGTGTTGTATTTTCGATTTAACTTCAGCAAACATGACTCACAAGTTGGGCTGAAACGTTAATAAAAAATACTATACTGATTTAATGTGATTGTTTATTCTAGCATAAACATCAAAGTCGACTAACCATCATTAGGTTAATAGTTAAGTTACCAAATATTAACTTTACTTTTACTTAATTAGAATACTTAATAGTAGGTAACTTAAAAGTAAATTGAGTAAAATTTGATATAGGTGAGTGCGTACGTACCTAATTTTTTCATCGTTTGTTAATTGTAAGTTGTAAATTTCAAATCCATAATTGTGAGTTGAGACAAAATAAAAATTAAGTTTCTTGTAATACTACTATAGACATACTTGTAGCTTTGCCGCAATTTATACTTAAACAATGGAATATGGTATGCCATATTTATAAATTATATATATGACCTATTATATATATTTATTATTTATTATCTTTTATACAACTTTTTTATGATAGACTAATTCCAACAAATTCAAAGAAACTTTAAAGATAATGTTAATTATCGAAGTATAAGGAATAACAAACTAAGAAAATAGGTTGCAACAATAGATCGACAACTAGTAATGCAAGTAAGTACTTAAGTAAAGATTTTAAGTACCAATTTATGTTGAAATAAGTTCTAATATTTAAGTAAATGTTACTATAATCTTCACTAAAATGTATCTATGAAATCCCTTATATATTGTCACTATACCGCTGACTCTATTTACTGAAAGAAAAGGTAGATCAACATAATAGGAGCAGGAGTTAGTGTACAGAGTGGGTAATAAAATTCCTAATAGGCAGGTGAAGTAATCACTAAATTAATAAACCTCTAGTTGGTTGGAAAGGTCTTCAGTTAAACTAAAGCAATCTGCAGCTCAATTTAACTCGGTTTGAACTGCACCTGCTCCATAAATCCCAAGTTACAGAAAGAATGAGTAGTTTTAGCCAATATTTGTATACGGTGATTATAAATAATTTTTGTATAACAGTTATGTTAAAATAATTATTTGGATTCATTAATATTGATGAACTGCTATATGTATAGCGAAAAACTTTTTCTAAAATTTATTTATTAAAATTTACAATTGTATAATAATAATAGCAAAAAATATAATGATAGAATAATAATAACCATGTAAATGGAATGAATGACACTTAATTGCATGAGATAAAGGGAACGAGGCCTTCTTCTTTTCGGACGCCTTGAAAGATTATCAGGAATTGAAGAGATTACTAGGTTTGAGTGGGAATAGAGTTTATGTTTTAATATGTAATAACGAATGAAACCCTCCTTAAAAAATAATACCTTGATTAATATTTTTCTACAAATTTAAATATTAAATAGCCATAGACAGTTTGTTTTATTTCTGTGTACCATTAATAACCAACATGTTTAAAAAAAAAAAAGTCATACTTTGAGTTGCATCATGTGTCATCTTAAAAGTTTTACGGGAATAATGACACGAGCTAAAATCAATAAAGTTTCAAGTTATTAAAAATTGTCTAATGGTTAATGAAATAATTTCAATACCGTCATCACAATAGAAATGATTTACTTTACCAATACCCAAATTTTTATATTTTTAACTTACATGGAACTTTCGAATTTCTCTATTGAAATTTTTGTTAGTTATGACATTGTTCTTTTGAAGGAACAATATATTATATGTAACAATAAGGAACAATTTTACAATAATAATACGAGTTATGTACATATTTTTATTCAAACTCTTAATGGAATTTGATATTTTTATTCAACTTTAAAAGTGACTAACTATAAAATACAAAGACGACATCAATCAGTGCGAAGGTTCAATGGCATTCTCCATGGTATTGTCACGATCAGAGCGAAAGCACGGAGACGCAGTACGCAATCAAACTCGTCGAATTCTTTCTTATTTTTTTTGCTAAAAATATAATATATCTGGACACAATTTTACAATTTTCAATGCATGAAGTGTATACACGTGACGGAACGGATCGTACCTTGGACTCCTGAAAACGATACTTTCTCCCGACTATTGTATATATTCTATCTCCTCTACAATAGAAGTACCCGCGAAATTCCGTCACATTGTAGTAAATGTAAAAAGCAAAAAAAAAAAAAAAAAACACAGTAAGCAACTAAAAAAAAAAATGAAAAGTTGACCCCGAATCATACTTGTAACTTTAAAGTCTGAAATTCATAAATTTTTAAACTTAAGAACATTCCTGTTGGATTAAACGAAATCAAACTAAGTAAATTATGGTTACCAATATCCACTGGTAATCAGCCGTAGCTGAGATTTTTTTATTATGCTGACTACTTGATGAAAATAAACTACAGATTTTAATGTTAACACTAATTACTATTATTACTGTTATAGGTTTGACAATAATATTTTTTTTTTGAGAGAGAGAGAGAAAGAAAATAAAGAAAAAGAGAATGATGATTGAGCTGTTATTTTTTCAAGTGCTATAAGTCCATTTGAATCCAAAAAACTTCATATATTTTTTAAAATTTTAATGATTTCATAGTATATCATTTCACAACAAACTTTATATGATGAAAAAAATCACTCTTTGCTATGTGCTTAATGTTAAAACATAAAGTTTGCCCATGTTTTAAAATTAATTCAAATCCAAATCATTAAATATCTCGATACATGAAAAAATGGACTTATACCACTTTTAAAAAATAACTTCTCAATTATTACAGTAAAACTTCATTAAAGATGAAAATTGAAAAATATATATGTTTTGTTTTAACAATTATTGAACATAATCCTTTTCTTTTTTTTATAATAATAGTTCCCCGTACTGAAATTATAATTGCCTTGATTCGTTAAGCATTTGTTTTATTGGAAATTGACTATCTAGTAACAGGAATTTCCAAAATCAAATAACAGAATTTCTAAAAACTGCAACAATATCAAACCGAAAAACCTCCTTTCCCGAAAAAGGTTAAAGTATTTTTATTGTATTCAAACAAAATTAAAAAAATAGAAGGTCGGAATAAAGGAAGATACAGCAGCTACGTGAAGCAACATGGAAAAACAATCACAAATATATTCAACTTAAATTTATTCAGATAAATTCAGGAGAAATTACTTTTCCCATTACCCTCAATTAGTGAATGAGACCAATTAGACTTTCAATAGCGTTAAAGTCTCTAGAGACTTTAATTCCAAAATTCATTCTGTTATCAACAAGCCCATTTCGAATGAACTATTTGGCTGGTCGCAGAATTCTTGAGTAAGTCACGATATACAGGTCACTCGGCAATGGGCCAAGGAATTCTAATAGGATTCTATACAATGGCCGTAATAGTGCGGTTTGAGGATCCGCATACTTTCCTGCCCGCCCGTTCAACTCACTGGCGACAAAGGCATACCGTCATGCGCGAGCTGATTTCGTTAGGACTTTCAATATAGCTCAATTAACTGGTCCACTGGTCCATGGTTCAGTTTTTACGCCGTAATAACGTTATTATGGCAATTTCGGGTCAGCCTTTTTTTGAAGAAAATTGATTGGAAGAAACGGAAATAATGCAAGCATGTCATTTACATTTCTTCAAATCAATGTTTCGTTATTGTTGTTATTAAAAAAAATAAATAAATTAAAAAAAATAACATGGAATACTAGGAAGTCTAGTTAGTAGTTAATAATATAACATTGCATATATATATATATATATATATATATATATATACATATATATATATATATTATACATATAACTCTCCTTAATATGTTATTTAAAATGATTAGTTGAGAAGTATTCTCACTTTTGAGATTTTTTTTTTAAATAGTAAGATGACGAGGAACCTACAGCTCTAAAGCAATATCAGAATTTTAAATAAAAAAAGCATAACAAACATTTACACGAAAGAACATATAACATAGTAATAAAACGAAAAAACATATTTATAAAAGGCTTCAATTAAGCTCAGACACTCTTATTTGCAATTGATTGCGAGGGAAAAAATAAAACATTCGAATAAAAATATACGTGAAATGATGCCAACTGGCAGTCAACTGGCAGCGATCTATCTAACCCTTCAAGATTTGATCTTTCTATGAATTGATCAAAAGAACACATTGTTGCTCTGCATCATCTGTCTCTTATGATGTCTAACTTAACTCAGGAAGTTGCTAAGAGTAAGAAAGATAAGTAATTTAGTAAAAATCAGAAAAAAAATTAAAATTAACTGATATGGATTTTGTCAGGCAATTTTGACAAAAAAGCTCTATTGTTGAAGCGTATAGTATAAAAGCAATGAATTAGTTACCAAGATCATAATGGCCTCTTACACCATTCAGAACTTTTTTTGAAATATTGCCACACATAGTATCATAATTTACAAAGTACTATTCCTTCGACGACACTATGTTGGCTCGCATTGTGGGAAACGAAGACGACGCTGGATGGGTATCGAAGACTCCGCTGGCTGATTGCCCGTATCGCTCCCGGGTAGTAACGGTAATGTTCCGTAGTACCATGAAAAATTGATTCTTCTTATGTTCATTTATAAATCTCAATTGTCTAATTCATCAGTAAAAATTGTAAAGGCTTATTTTCTAGAGTTTAATAGTAGCTTCAATGATTTCGTTAAAAAAAAAGAAAAAAGTTAACTAGACTCTCCTCCTATATTCTTGAAAAGCTTAAAAGTAGTTGCCTTTGGGCCGTGGAGGTGGTGGGATGTTTCCTCTGGTTAGTGCCTAGCTACATTTTGAGGTTAGGATGTGCTTTATTCGTTTTTCCCATTACTTTTATTCTCATTTTGTATTGTACGTGTAATTTTGTTTCATGTTTTTAGTTTAGAGACTTTTTTTATTTTTTTAGAGATGTTTCCACGAATGTCTTAACAAGTATTTTGTCTTTTTTGACCTTATTCACATCTGTGTTGTTAATAAAACAAGATTAAGATATCCGATTTGCGCCAAGAATCCCGATTTTTAGCTGTTAATTAAAAGTAGATTCCTAAAAGACGCATCTATTCCAGCCTGTTTGTCTTTTAAATTGAGTTTGGTCATAGCATCCTTCCTGTTAAGTCCTTTGATCAGATATAAGAAGCTTCTACATATTTCCTGTTAGTTCTCGAATTCTCTTCCCACTGTCTAAGTTTCCAATACGTTGTTGGTTGATCTGTTATTCGGTTTGAACTACTTATTTTTCTTATATGAACATCTAATATAGTTGCTCTTCCATGTCTTCTCTTTCTTTCTTATTCGACGGAATCTTGCTCTAGATTTAATCTCAGATTTCTTCTGAAATTTCGACTTTGTGGATTATTTAATGGTTTAAAAAAAAAAAGAGAATTTCCCCAGTTTTTTGTTTGAGGTTTTCTAAAAAAACATTACATTTTTTTCAGTTCTTCCTGTCAAGAGCAACTTCTTTATTGAGACCGTATCCGGCCATGTCTTCATTAACTTGGTTAATCCATGAACTTTTTTATTTAATCAGAACTATTAATAATATTAATTATTATTGATTTATTCTTTATTGAGGCTTATCCGGCCTCTTCTTCTTCCGTCAGTAAAGGGTCATTACACGGCGTATTTAATGATTTGGCAGTTTCTATCTCTTAAACAAGGCATGGAAGGGCTAACATAATCAATTAATTTCACTTTATTGCCCAATCAATGATTTATAAAACACCTACCATTATTATTCATTAACTGAATATTTTTTTTGAAGAATTGATAACCAAAAGTCCCATCAGAAACCTCTATTTCAAATAATTTCCATCAGAATACATAATGGACATTAGGACTGAAAACATAACCGTGCACAACCCCTTGCTTGTTGACTAGTTCTACCTATCAGTGAGTTGATTTATGCTGAGGCGATAAGATAGATATCAGCTCGAGGGAGAGGAAAGACAAACAATAAGAGAAGGAAAGAACGAAGGCGAAGACGGCCTGAGTTCTCAGAGGTTTCTGCTGAGTCAGTAACTCTTAGGCCAACTCCTCATCAGACTGGTGAGGATAATAACGGCCACTTTGTCCTGGCCCAGAAATCCCAGATACGCTGCCGTCAGCTCTTTCATCCGCCTGCCTAGGGCACTACCCCTGCCTTCATACCAACCGCTTCCCCGCCTTGACGTCTTGGAAAAATTGTTTCTTCATGACACGCGTTTATTTAACAGGTGTAATGTCATCAAGGGCGAAGATACGGATATACTAATTGAGAATAAAACAATATGAACCTTCCGAGAGCAATTAATTCCCAAATATAGGTACTGCCATTTATAAATATTTATATTTAGGAGCTATATCACATGTCTTAATTTCAAAAGTAGCTAACATTTTCCAACAAATTTAATTGCATGTTGACTACCATAGTCAGGTAATATCAATGGTCCGTATATATCAACAGCCCCAGTGAATAAGCGATCATTATAAGAATTTTCTCCAAAAAATGTTTCTTGTACAAAGAGAAGCGGAATCGTGCCAATGCCATAGTGAACAAGGAGGATGGCATTGGCTTGAAATGTAGTTATTACATATATTCAACTGCATTTCAAGCCAAAAACAATTGACTCAATACAATTAACTTACTATGGCCAAACTTGAACCACTCATTCACTGAGGCTGCTGGTATAATGATGGACATGACAGATGTTTTATCTCAAAAACCTTTCATTAAAAATTAGTCTTTTTGGAGCTATTTCACCGCTAGCTTGAGTTGTTTATCTTAAAGTATTTCTTTTTTTTTTAATACCTTCCTACATTATAAAATAAAAGTAATCTATATTTTTACACTGTACTTAAAGCCTCCTAATTAAGTGAAAGTATCCTCTGCGTATAAAAATATATAAAATATCGTTCTGATATTGCCAGCTCCTACTACTTTATAATTGTAAGATCTAAAAACATTTCGTGCGTTTATTAATAATAACAAACTGCCTGCAGAACTGTAAGGCATTAATCTCACCTGAATTTATGGTGTGATAAATGATTCATATTGATTAAATTATATGAGATGTTTCACAATAAACATCCAATATGAATAAGAATAGTAAGATAAGAATTATTTTATTTTTTTTAACTCCTCAACTTTTATCTGTAGATCGATACTGGTATACGACATTAACTGTAAAAATATCCTACGAAAAACACCATTCGAATATTCATAAATTCGGTTTTTGCTAATAATCTCTTCTGAAATATAAATAAGTAAAAACCGTTATATAATCTAGCCACTACATATCCCCCTGTGTTTTCAGCTGGAGGTTCTAGGGCAAGTTATAAAAAAACGAACTTCCCACGCCCAAAGGGTCAGGTTAACATTTATTATGGGTCTCGAACGATCGGGAAGATAACCTCAGTCATTAAGTTAACATAAAAAAAAAAATCAGAGATCTAGCTAGGCCTTCTAAAGTAGTCTAGAGAGAAACCGTAAGTAAATATTTGGTCCTGATATAAACTATGGATTCCGTTACAAATAAATCGTTTTAAGGATTATTAAAATAAGGGGCATAATTACGAAGTAAAGAAAATCTTTTAAATGATTTATAAAATATAATATACAAAGCTCTGTTGATATTTACTTTATCTTTTCGATCTCCTTCTATATTGACAAAACTACTACTAATATTTTCCACTTAAAATTAGAGAAGAAAAGACCGAAACCATCACTTAACGATTACAAATCAACAACGATTAATCACAGAACATGTATCACTTGACAATATCATACAACTTTAGAACTACAAATACAGGGTTATGCGATGAGCTTTCCTTTGTCGTTATTTAATTTGTAAATTAGTACTTGGTAGAAATAAACTAATACAAAAGAAAAATAATGCATTCAGCCTATGTAAAAACATGTAACATACATATCGAAAAATTAAGGTACTTATTTCACAGACCATTATTTAACACCTCTATAGGAAAAGTAATAAATCATTAATTGATTTTGTAGATTATGATGATTTTTAAAACTAATCAGATGTGAGCTTTACTTTGTGTAGTGTGATGTTTCCAGCAGCATTTACAAATAGAAAGTTTTTGGTTATATAATTGGTAAAAAAATTTACCTAGTACACACAAATGCTCCTATTATTAAAGAAGGAAGTTAGTTTGGCATTTTTACTAAATTCCAATTATGGTGAAACTAAATTTCTATTTTAACCGGGGAAGCTAACAACAATCCATAAGTTCCATTGTAGTTCAACACACTGATGTCCTCAACTATTTTTCCAAAGTTAAATTTATATTGTAACTTTCATGTCTCTAGTCCGTTACTGGGACATTTTTAAATTACCCTCATAACCTCATCATCTGTCTGTGTAAATAAACGGAAAGAAGAGAAAGGTCAAAAAGAGAGAAGAGAAAATGTTCTACGGCATAACAAGGATGATAAGACATAATATGGAAAATAAAAACTCCTAAGCTAGCCATTTTTATGAATAATATGTAGCAACTTATACAATATATACATGGAAGCGAATATAAATGTGTGTATATATATATATTTCTGAAGCTGAAAGATTTGAGAAGTTTATTAGACAATATTTTAGTTTTGTGAGTCTACTCGGAGGTTGAACTAAGCACAGTAACTAACTGGAAGGCATGAGAAAAAAGAGCTCGGAACGCTAAGCTATCTTATGAACAGATCATTAAGGTACAATATTAGCACAGACTTTTAACCAAACTACAAGACAGCTGGCAGGTGTTAATTTTTTTCGCAGAGTAATAGTCAGAGGATAGATGACAGCTTGTGTAGGTTCTAAGCCACTACCGCAGTCAGCAAGCCTTAGACGTTCCATCATGCCTAGAGAAAGGTCACTATTAGAATACCAAAGAGCCATTGAGAGAAGACAGAGGTGTAAAGCCATCCCTGGGAGCGGTTAATTGTAGGGTGGTGGTATACTTGGTAAAGAAACAGGTAATGCAGAAACAAAAATTGGTAAAATATAATCGTCTGAATAAGAGGTTCCCAAAAAGTTGTGTACTATGCTTCCTCCTGTTGAAATCAAAGCCTTCCGTACACAATAAATTGTATGGGTATATGAAAAAAAAACAACTATTGCACCAAAAACCAAATCTTTTGTACTGTCAGAAGATTTAACATTATAAGTATCAATTTAAGATAAAGAAGTCCTGGTGAGAGAAAATAACTAACGAAGTAAGAATTTTTTTAATTTTACACTGGTCTCGCGCTCCCCCCCCCCTGATCTTCACGCTGAGAACCCCTGGTCTAGATCCTAAATTATTTAATGGTATATATTCTCATCATTGTGGGCTAAATATAAACAATAAAAATTAATATAAATCATTATTGAATTAAAACCATCATGGCAGCCTGAATGATGAGTACCGTCAAAAACAAAATAATAATAATTGTACTCTTTTAGGTTTCCACGGCCACTATTTATACAAAATATCTTCTGGTTTAGACAGTGTCCCCCTTCGTCCCAGGACACGAAAGGACCCTATTGACTAACGATGGGGCCCGATGATTTACGAGCGGACCCGAGGGGGTTTATAAGACCGATGGCGAGCCGAACGTCTTCATTCTCTTTTCTGCCCTGAAGAAGTCAGCAGCATGTCTGGCGAAACGTTAGCGAAAAAGTTAGCGACACGGTCTAAACCAGAAGATACCACTGAAGTATTTTGAATAATAATTGTGTTTAATAATGAAAAAAAAACGTTTTATCGAATGCAAAAGAAAATTATAACTTGAAATTATTTCAGTAAAAAAAAAATTTGTTTGCATTCCATTTTAGTGGAACATCAACATTTTCAGTTACTTTAGTACTCTATATATACCAAATATGTTATTCAATAATTAGTGAGTATATATACAGAGAGAGAGAGGGAGAGAGAAACAGAGAGAGAATTGTTATTATTGTTATGATAACTACTTACTAGATACAAGATAAAATATGCATTAATTAACAATGATACATTCAAAAACCTATGTTATTTCAAACTCTAAGTCAAGTTGACCTAAAAATAAATCGATATTTGTTGAGGTTCTTCTTTCTTCCTTATTGAGTTATCTCTTGTATCTTTCAGTGTAGAACTTATTATGGTTCAATGGCCTTAAATATCCTAATTATTGAAATGATGTATTAATCTACAAGCAACCAGCTCAAATCTAGCCAACGTAAGAAAGTCAGTGAAAAAACACAGTAGAAACGACTATTAGTGATAAAATTAATGTTAAGGCATAAAAAATGAGAGAATATAACATAAACTATATTTTTGTTGAAACCAATATAAACTATTAATAATTACTGATAGTTCCTAATTGGAACACAGTTCCCGGCTATATACTGCGCATAATGATTTTGTAGAACATATATACTTTACCAACCATTTATACTGGAAATTTTGGAAAAAAACTTATGGAAATTTTTACCCTTTAGAATATTTAATGTAGTATAATTTCTGATCAATATTAATGCTTTTTATAATAATAATAATATTAAAATGCAAGGCAAAGTAAATACAACAAAATTAGTCGTATCCCTATTCATTTTTGCGCAGTTTATTATCTTCACCATTTCCAGGAGGCAATAATAGTTTCTTAACACATATTGCGAAGCCAATATTCTCGAATTTATTTCATTATGTTGACAGATCCGAAGAGCTTAAGTAAAAGCGGTAGAAGGGGAAGCACGCAAAGGGATGCCGTTGAATTTATAAATGGCTAGTTAGAATGATTAGGCTGGAGGGAAGGAGCGGGCTGTAATGCGACCACTATCCTTCATCTCCCAGCGAAATCAAAAGGTCAGAGTCAACAGTTGAATGCATTAAGTCTAAAAGATTTATGGCAATTGTTAAATCGAGGTCGCCGATGGATAGCTTTCATCCGGAGGACTCTCGCAGCGGCAGCTCCTTTTCAATTTTCCACGGGATCATAGATTCATGAATGAATTATGCAGGACCTCTTTGGCGAGATTGATATCGGAAGGCCCTGTAATTGTATCATTATTTCGGTTGGGAATCCAAAGTGGCCATTGGGGAGTGTTAGTGGAAGAAATTTGGTTTATTTTTTTAATTATACTTTAAGACAATAATAATATGGCTTAGCAAACCCGAAGGCTCGATGCTGATAACACCAGTCTCTGCTTGCAAACTTCTTTCCGAGGACCACAACCCAAACCCAAATCCATAAGGTCACTCTTAACGGAATCTTCCCACCTACGTATCGGTCTATCCCTCAGACGGTTCCGAGTTGGCACAGCGTTAATAAGCTTTTTAGGAATTTGCTCGTTACTAAGCCTAGCAACTTTATAAGCCCATATTAATCTCCGTGACGCTATCAGCCGAATAATATTAACCAGGTGTAAGCTTCGAAATTCCGCACTTTAAGACAATCAATATCTAATATTACTAACTATTCATACAATGGTAACAGACTGCTATACACCATAATAATAAAAGAAATACATTTACCGCTAAAACCCATATGATAGGGACTATGCTTCATAATTGTCTTGCATTCAACAGTGATTCACTGGAGGGCTAAGATTAAAAAAAAAAACTTTATCTGCTAAATGTTTTATAGATATTGTTACATCGTATTGAAACTGTATCTGTTATTTTATTTAGTACACTTTCTCATTTTAAGTGTTAAAACAAAATAAATGATTGTTTTTCTTGTATTATGTATAAATATTATGAATGTCTATACTTCAACCCCCTTTTATGTGGGTATAGTAAAATTTTTCGACATATTAAAATTAATATTTTAGTTAAATAAATATTTTAGTATATTTGATGAATCTATAAGATACACTGTAAACCATTAATAATAATATTAAAATCACAAGACTCCGAAAGATCCACTTATATAGTTTTTGTGCAGTAAGAGTTACTATTTTGGACTTACATAGAACCAACTTTCAAAGAAATATGAAAATAATAATAAATTAAAACTTTTTCGTCTTGTCAGTTTCATATAGTAGAAATTATAAGTTCAGTATTCGTAATAGATTATGATACATTCATCAAAATGTCCCATCATGAAAACTGTCTATAAACGATTCTTTTCAATTAAAAATTAAACTTCATTATTCATTTAGCTACATGCTATGGCCATTTTCAATTCATATATTAAAAAAATTAAAATATATTCATTTTAGAACAATACAATTATATAAAATGTCTCCCTTAGCTAAAAATAAATTAAATGATTAAGAAAAGTTTTGAAATATTAGTTTATTATTACAATTATTCACATTGTTTAAATCGATCAAACATTTCCAATACTTTAATTTGATTCAAAGAACGGCATTCACTATCTTCTTTAAATAAGATGAATTTCTTAATAAAAGAGACTCGTACACAGAACCTACCAAGAACAATGGTTCACACGTTCAATGATTCCACAACAACAAGCGGATTGCATACTTCCAGACTCTTAAGGCCATATTAACACCTATAGATAAGCGATCTTCCTGAATCACGAAGTCCCCAGTTCCCTTCCCTCGAAGAGGATGCACTATATGACCCATCCGTTAATGCACCCCCAGAGCATGCCCCCCTGGTCGTGCCTTATTATCCTTCCACCAAGTGATATATAGCACATTTGATAATGTTGCGAAGCGCTGTTCCCGATTCTTCCCTGCCACTACGTCTGTATATGCTGTGTCATAGTGTTTGCCTGTCTAAGTATGATCTTATATATATATATATATATATATATATATATATATATATATATATATATATTATATACTATATCCTCATTAAAAAGATAAATAACATGTCTACTATACTAAATCGTTTCTCTTAACGAGTTGATCTTGTCTCTGAAGTCGTTGCTTCAAAATCTTTGGCTTAGACGCTTAAAACTATAAATTATATTAGACTTAACCACTTAAGGTTGTAGATATCAATCTGTATCTTGGTGTTTTCAATTTGTTACTGCTTAATTGTTTAACTGGGCGATATTGAGGGCTCAGTGGTTATAAGGTACTGGTAAGAATGCCTCGAGTCTATTCCATCCTTTTGCGGCGATGGCTCCCGGTCGTACCATCTTTCTGGTATTACCTAAACTCAAGACACCCTCCTTACTTCGGTACTAAAACCGAAAGTCGGACCTCCTCGACCCCGGTCCCGGGCGGCGCTGAACGAGACAGAGACGACGAGCCTGAAAACGGGTCCATTACAGGTCAATTAAGCCGACGGTGGTGGCGGGAAGCCTATTAAGGAAATATGTAGGGGGGGTTCCCGTTAGCCCCCCACCCCTAACCACCCCATAGCTTACCGCTCATTGTTGATCACTCCATGGGTCGCATCTCTGTCGCATCCTATTGTGACACTGCTCGACCAGGAGTTAATTCAGAGATCAGGTCAGCGGTCGGATTGAACCTCTAATCTTTATTGATGCTCGTGAATATAAACATATAACTAATAGGAACAGATAAATTTAATAGCAATTTTATTAAAAGGAACGCTATTAAAATGTTGTTTATTAATTTTAAAACATATCAATCCTCTCTCAAACAATAATGTTTGTTTGCCTCTGTAACAATTTGCTACTTGGAAATAATTCAGTCTTTACTAAGTTTTCAAAGCTTGATTTTCGCATAATTTAACAACAAATATACCAGGGTCGATAATTTTTTAAACCAAAAAAAATTGTAGTAGAATGAAACCCAATGGAAAAGGAAGAGAATATAACAAAAATGAAAGGAAAAATAATTTACGGGCGATCTGAGGTCGGGATGTGGAAGGGGGGATGTTTTGAGGGTGAAAAACGGTTTATTTCGATTTCCGGCAAAACTACAAGGCCTATGGTAAAAAGTTAAATAGCAACGTTGTAGGTGATAAAAAGATCTACAACTTTTGTATTTACACTTTTTTAACATAACCTCAAAATTTATGTGAAAAATTCAAATAACCAAATTTTTGGTTTTTTTATTTTTATCTTTTACAAAGATCTTCATTGTTGTGGGTCAAGATATTGATATTTTGGTCCTTTTGAATCCAATAAATTCAAATGACCATGACATTTATATTCTCAAGTCAGGGTCTGGAAATGTAAAAGATCTATTATTCACGTCTAATAGTTTCAAATATGAATCCTTCAAAAATATCGTTGCATTTGTTTTTCTGGTTGCGATACACCTGGATTTGCCGGAAAAGGAAAGGAAAGGAAAAAAAAAGTATCGTGAATACATTATTAGACGATAAAAAATTTTCATATTTAGCAAATATGTTTTATAAAAAAGATGTAAACAAAGAAGATATCGAAAACAATGGGTTACAATTAATAAAAATGATAATATAACACTGAGTCAATTAAGATTTTGAAAATATCAATTGGCAAAAATTAAATCATCTTTCATATTGGCAAATCTTCCACTCACAGAAGGTGCAGCAGAGCAACATTGTTGCAGACCATATTATCAGCTTCAGATTTGCCTGGGTAACGAACTGACAGCAACAGCTTGGGGCTGGAAGCAACATCAACGTTGCATTTACAGTAAAGGAATTAATTCCGAAAATATTGCTCAAAACTATTTCCTGCAGCCGAAAACATGGTTTAAACTGCACAAATTTATGCTAAATTGTCATGGTTCTGAAAAATTCTCCAATGTGGAAGAGGAAGTTAATGATTCAGATGAAATTAATTTTAAATAAATAGCTCAATATTGTACATAATGATTAAAATAAATGTTCGTATTCGAGTTTTTTTTCGTTTCCTTGCATTTTCTGAGAACATTTACCCTGGTAATGTATAATGTTTTTACTCCATCAGAAAGTAGAGATTATAACGAACAAAAAGCCCACCGACTTTTTAAAAAAAGCAGATATTTTGACGTGAGAATTTTCGATTGAAAATTAGGGTACTTTTTCGATATTAAGTCAAAATAAGCTGAAAAAATAAATATTTTAAATTAAAAAATTACAGTTTGTTTGCGACATAAAAAAGTAAGTTTTCACAAAATTTCGTGAAAAAAATTTTTTTTTGTAAAAGATAAAAATAATATACCAAAAACTTGGTTATTTGAATTTTTCACATAAATTTTGATGTTATGTTAAAAAAGTGTAAATACATAAGTTGTAGATATTTTTATCACCTACAACTCTGTCATTTAACTTTTTTCCATAGGCCTTGTAGTTTTGCCGGAAATCGAAATAAACCGTTTTTCACCCTCAAAACACCCCCCCCCCTTCCACATCCCGACCTCAGATCGCCTGTAAATTATTTTTCATTTCTATTTTGTTATATTCTCTTCCTTTTCCATTGGGTTTCATTCTACTATAATGTTTTTTCACTTTTTACCATTTTCAAAGGCCTCTCCACTGGTCTAAAATAATAACAAACGGCACACTAATTGAAGATATGTATTGGACTATCAGGAAAATAATTCAGTTTCCATTTTCTTTAAAATGCCCGTTCGAAATAGTAAGATATTTATGTTGGTTGTACTTATGTCTTTCATTAATGTTTACACTTATCAATCCTCTTTCAAACAAAATGTTTGTTTACCTCTGTAACAAAGCGTGAGTTTTGTTTTATGAGTTTAAAATCGGTCAGAAATATCAACGAGGTCTCGTACGAAAGCAGTATAAGTGATTGCACAGTTCATCGGTGGTGTCAGAGGGGGGAACTTGAGCCTTGAAGACAAAGAAGGCCGTTGAAGAAGTTCTGTTATGATTAATGTTTGTAAAACAATTAGGAGTCATAAAATAATCGACAGTACTTGCCTTCTTGACGTCTAGAAGGTAAGCCGGCCTGTAAACAGGATAAATCCCTCGAGGTAATTGAAGCAGCTTTTCACTCTCCCGGTGGGGGTTTAATACCAGCGCATTTGTCTCGGCGTTTCATGGCGTGAAACCAGAAGATGGGACCGCCGGACGCGTGGCTCTCCAGAATAAGCGGGAGCATGGCGTATCCAAAACACTTCCGGCTTCTATTTACAAGACACTTACGCTTTCAAAGGAACAAAAGTTCCATCTACACATTATTATACTTGTAAAGAATAAATGAAAACAAACTTCGAGTTAATTTTCCTCATAATTAGGCCTCTCAATAAACAATTATGCGTATATAGCAGTAATATACATGTACCACTACATCCCGTGAACGGGTCTGGGGTTCAGTACCTGGTAGAGACTACACTGTTTCAAGGACAACGGTTGTGCAGGGAGGTGATTTATCTTAAAGCACCCTCAACCGTCAGATTTCCCCCCTTGTTTTGGGCATCCACTTTATAGAGTCTGGGTGAGCTCCAGCAGGGTACTATATACCGTATGATCCATTTCCGGCTGCTAACAAACTAAATAAAAGTCTTGCCAGCAGCAGCATTTGAACCAGGATTTTCGCCATGGCAACTCAGTGTTCTACCACTGAGCCGCTCGCCCCCATATAGCAGTAATAAACCCAATAATAAAATTACAGCTCTTAAATTTTAAGCCAAATAGAAATTTCAGTATAGATTTTAATACCCCAGCTTCATTTAACACATGTTAGCTTCTGTTTTCAGAAACATGATTTTTATATCAAATGAAATACATTGTTTACATCTATTTAAAAGAAAAGTATATGGTATATCTTGGCTCATCTTGGAGATTTAATTGAGAATGATATTAATTTTGTAATAATAACAGGAATAAATCGTAAGCAAGGCTACATTGAGTTGTACTGAAAGTTCCGGGTTCAATTCGACTGTAGCATATAATAATGATAATAGCCATAAATTGACCCAGTATGATTTGCAGACTTTCCTGGTGCTCACCCAGTCTTTATAAAAAGGGTGCTTTCAATAGATAGGTGGTATGGAAACAATACAGCCTCTATGTGCTGATCCCAAGACCCTTCATCGGTTGTAGAGGCAGAGATTTTTCAGATCATAATCGTCAACGGTAATTGTCAACCAATATTATAAAATTTTCTCCTACCAATTTCCACCATTGGCATCATAAAAATATTTTATTTGGCATTCTCGGTCTATTCTCGGTTCGGTTAAAATATATTAGTCCATGTTAAGTAAGTTCCTTAAAATGGAGTATTGGTTTTGACATAACTAAAAATAATTTTAAAAATTTATATTTTTTTATTAATTGTTTTAATTTCTAAATATTTTTATTTTGAAGAGAAAAGATTTGGCCTGGCCGGGATTCGAACCCGTGTCGTCCACCTCTCCGTGGCAGCGCTCTTACCACCTGAGCTACCATCGGTTGCCTCTCAGTCAGGACAAATCCGTTCTCTTCATCAGTAAGAGTGATTCCAAGGAGAGGGAGACGACCCGGGTTCGAATCCCGGCCAGGGCTTATGTTTTCTCTTCAAAATAAAAATATTTAACATTCCAAACGGTACCCGTATTTAGTTATCGTATCATCTCCATGATGAGAACTGGTGGAGAATTTCTCATTGTTAATAAGAATTCAGTTTTCATAAGGAAAAAGTACAGAAATTAATTTTTAAAAATTAAATGAATGGAACTTGCATTGCATTGTTCCAATGGCCGGTTTCCCAGCATATCGCACATTTTTCTTCTCTTATTCTCATGGTAATCCATGTTTTTTACTTCTTACCCATGAGTAAAAAACCGAGGAGATGGAGGAGAGAAAAAAATCGGATAGGAAATGAGGATGTTTAATAGACAAAAGACTTCCCTAGTCTAAATTAATATTATAGTTTTAAATGTCGACAAAAAACAATAAATCCTTATATTTTAATTTAAGTATCAAACAAATTTTGATAAAAAAATCAACATAACATATTAAATTTTAGATATTTTTCATATACTGAAAATTGTATTTTACTTTAAACTGTAACTTGCATTAGTCAGCCCTCAATATAGAGTGGATTTTAATGTTTGATATTATTAGTATTATTATTATTATAGGTTTTATTACTTTTCAAATATTAAATTGAGTGTAGTGATATGTTGTTTAATAATAAAAATATTTCAGAAAATTAAGTTTCTAATTTGATAAAAATCACCATAACTCTTAACCCTTTAACAGCTTTGAACCTTGGCTTCAAAAGGAACCTCTAAGATGATGGCGTTATACAAACAAATATACATTATATTTCTTAGAGGTAAAGAGAACCTCTGATTAATATTGCTTAAGTCATATTAAGAAAAATGAAAACAGATTAAAAAAAAACTCTCTCTGTATAAAGGTAAGAAGGGTGCTTAGGACGTTGCGATAATCGGACGTGTAAGCGTATACACGCAAGCTGTCAATCTGAGTGTCTTTACACATCCGTAACTGCAATCGTAGTTTACACGAGATCACGTGCGAAACCTAGACCACGGCGGATAGGAAGAATAAACAAAGATACCACAGAGCTACATGCAGCAATCGGAGAACGACCGAAAAGGAGTGCATGTACTTGGAGGTAGCGAAAGATCTGAAAGGTCAGCAGTTCGTACAGTAACTATATCAATAACAATAACACAATAGGTTTGTCCTCGTAGCTCTAAAAAAAAATTAGGCAGATATGGTAAATTTTTTCCATAAAGATTCTTCTTAAGGAACCCATAATGCTATTTTGTTATAGGTTCTGAACCTGTGAAGGGAATTTCAGCATCTTTCCCAGGAAGTCAGTTGGCTTTCTCGTCACCTCTAATGCTCTGTGGTCGAGGTTCCGCACTAGCTTGAAAATCTTGAAGCCAGTATGTTACCACTAGACCAGCTTAAACTTTCTCAACAAAGTCCAGGTAATTTTTCCATATTCCGAAGCTTGAAGAGCTGGTTGACAATCCATCTATTCGGATGGATTATACCAGCAAAAATGATCTTCGAGCATGTAGCGGCTGACACAATAGCAAAAACCTACTAATGTAAAATATTTGGATATTTCCTAATTTTAATATTGTAACAATAAATAATCACATTTAGTGATTTGTCCTAGATCACGCTCAACCGCAAGAATTTTCTCCTTTATTTTGGTTACCCACTTTGAGCCCCAGGAGGATCCTACATCCCATATGATCCATATGACCGCTAACACACTAAATAACAGTCTTGCCAGCAGAGGGATTTGAACCAGGATTTTCGGCATAGCAACTCAGTGCTCTACCACTGAGCCACTCCGCTCCCTTAATCACATTACTTAATATTCAATAACGCAAGTTTTTAAAAAGTTTTTTTGCAGACCTGTGTAATAAATGGTTAAATAATCTAATTTGTTACAACTCTGTGTTTTATTTAATTTTTTTTTTTTATTATTTGTATATTAATACTCTAATTTTGTTACAACTCTATATGTTTTATTTATTTGTAATTAGTAACTAAATTAATAATTTATGCTTATTGGTCTCTTTATTATTCTATGTTTTTAGTTAGATCTGTGCCTAATTTATTATTATTATTTTTCATATATCATTCCAGAAATAATTTTCAAGATTTTACAGAAATGATAATTTTGTGGGAAGATCTTATATATATATATATATATATATATATATATATATATATATATATATATATATATATATATACATTAAAGATTTTAGGTGAAAAAAAATTGGCCAAGCTAATTAGTTATTATTGAACAAGTTTAGAGTTAAATAGCTTAATACTCTAACCATGTTCTGGGACCATAAAGCTAAGGAAAAGAGAAAAAGCTGTGGTAGGTCATACTTTTTGCAAATTACTTCTAGTTTAATTCATTTCATGCAGAAAACTATTATTTAGAAGCTTTGAATGACTTATAGCTGTTCATATTATTTTTTCATATTTTTAATAGTTATCCTTTATCTGCCTCTATTGACCTTGGTTATGGGCTAAAACTAGGCCCGAAACATCAACGTTATAAACATATTAATTATTTTTGCGTATGGTGTGTCGGCAACCGGCGCACAGTGGAACGAATCAACGCATTTGTTGGACATTGGACCAATTCTCAAATAACTAAATTTGTCCTTCATTTTGATCTTAAATTATACTTTATACTTCTTCTCAACAAAATCCATAGATAAATTAATTGTGAAATTAAATCTTATATGAAAAATTCTGAATTGAAATATAAATTTTTCTAAAAACTCAAATTTTTAAAGCAATCTACTGTTTGAGGTAATGCATTAAATTAATCAAGCACCTACTGGAAAAAAACTCATCCATAATAAGATATTTTAGGCAAATAAAACTTGGGATTATTTCAAACGTCTGGGAATTTTCGGTGAAAATTGGGGGAAAAACTAAAATAATCAATTGCGAAAATCGCTCAAAATCGCCCAAAAAACTACCTTTCCAGTAAATAACTAGAATGTTTGAAGTTTTTTTTCCATTAGTCGGATTCTGCTACTAGGTGCTATTTTCCGAGAAAATGATTTTTTTCTTTCTTTTTTTTCTTTTCCGGGCCTTGAGAAATAATTTAAAATAATTTCTGTTGATATTGGCGTCTACTTTTCGCAAGTTTTCTTTTGTTTACCAATGTTTGTTTACATTCATTTATCCGAATCCTTATCTAACATAATAGTATTAACAATGAAACTTAGTTTGTGTGTGGTATTTGAACGACATATGTGTAATGGTGCACATAGGTGCAATAGTCCCTACAACAAATCGTCAAGTTTTTAATTTTTATTTATTTATTTTTTAAATTTTTATTTCGTTATTTAAATAAAACAATTTTATATAGGCACCTACATTTATTATAATTTTGATACATCAATTATACCTAGCATAATTGACATAGCATAATTAACTAACATAAGTAATTATCAATTATTATATTCATTTTGTTTAATAATTAAATTATTTGGTTTGTTACTTTTTCCTTTGTATAACTTTATTTAATACCTATGTATCTGTCTTTCCATAGAATACTGTATTGTACCCATTCTAGTAGTATATAGGTACAATGTTAGATAATAAATTATCTAACATCGAAATATCAAATCTAGAATTTTTACACGTTTCCCCTAAAATGTTTTATCCTGTTTATCAAAAAATTAAATAGTCCATTCAAAAAGCTTTAAAACCGTAGCAATAGCCTTATTCTAGGAGAACCAGAAGCGGAGATATTAATGAATGTCCAGGCCTCCCTAACGCTCGTTCCACTGTGCGGCGGCCCGCTAGCCTGAGGTCCGCAAGAAATAATGGATACTGTAACATCCACTATCAATTTTATAAGAAGAAATGGGCTCACACACCGTCAGTTCCAAAAGTTTTTGGAAGTGGTTTACTACTGTGAAGTGAGATGGCTCAGTCGAGGTGCCGTTTTGGAAAGTTTTTTGATTTGAGGTAAGAAATTCGCAACTTCATGGAGATGGAAGGAAAGCCAGTCGAAGAGCTTACTAACAAGCAGTGGAATATCGATCTTGGTTTTTGACTGATTTGACTATGGAACTGAATCAGCTCAACAAACGGTTGCAGGAAAAATTTAAATTGATTTGCGATATGTATTCAGATGTAAAGTCATTTGAGATGAAACTGAAACTGTTTATCACGCATATTGATGAAAGAAAGCTTGACCATTTTCCTAATTGCAAGAAAGCCGTGGAAGAAGCTCGAAATAATTTTGAGTGGCAAAATATTACAATGAGAAACGTGTTAAAACAACTACAAACTGAGTTTGTAAATCGATTCACCGACTTTAAAAAGATCTCCCTTAACATGGAAATTTTCCAAAACCCTTTCGCAATTGATATTAATGATGTACCAAGCAATGAACATAGTAGATTTGCACAGTAATAGCACACTTAAACGGCATTCAATGAAAGCACTGACTAGGTACAGTTCGGTGGAGGTTTGAGTTCTGAAAACTTCAAAGAATTGAAAGCGTTTGCTCAGCAGATAATCACTAAGTTTGGTAGTACGTATTTGTGTGAGCAGCCTTTTTCAATTCTCAACTACCGCAAAAATAAGAATTGTTCGCGGTTAACAGATGAACATTTAGACGCGATACTGCGCTTGTCAACGAATAAAATTAAAGCAGACGTTAAAAAACTTCAAATGCAGCCACAAAAATCTCACTAGTTCTTACTTTTATGTTAGTATTGTAAATAAATTTAATTAGACACGATTATATGAATATATATATATATATAAGTTAAGATGAGACTAATACCTGTATATCCACTAATACCAAACCATTGTAAACACACATTGTAAATAGTATATATAGAGGATTAATAGACGAATAAAGTCAGTGTTTAAACAGCCTTCGTGAGAGTTATTTCTAGCCCATTTACTTCTTTTTTTTAACATTCTGTGTCCGGAAGCTCTTAAGTGGTGCCGAAACCCGGGAACGGTTTAGCAGTACAGTAAGAATATTTTTTTTTCTTTTCTTCTTTTCTTTCTCTATCTTTCTCTCTGTTCTTCACGGAAAAACTGTTAGTTTTTTTCTCTTCTTCCTTTTTAAAGAAAATCCAAATTAGCCACTAACATGAATGAACAAGGACAGAGTATCCTCAGACCGGCAACGTTGACATTGGAGCCAGCGCAAACGGAACAGACGAACCCGGAGTTCCCGCCTTATCCATCGACTACTTTAGCGATGGCGCGAGCGGACATAGCCGCACAAGAGGCAAACAGGATTGCTCAAGAAACAAACGAACTAGAAAAGATGAAGCTAAAGAAGGCAAACGCGCAGGACATCAGAAGAGAGATCTCCGATCTGGACAAATTTAATGGTGATATCGGAGAACTGAATCACTTCATTAAAGGCGGGGACGGAATAATGAACAGTATCCAATCCCAGGTGGCCGTGGATCTGTTAGAAGAAACGGACGCTAGAAGATTGCGAGTGGCCCTGGCACGTCGGGTCAGGAGGAGCGTCCTGAACTTAATCCAGGCTGATGAGGAGACGTCATGGCCGGTGATCAAGGATAGGTTAAAGAAGACCTATGGAGGAGGGCGATGGGCTCCCGAAGAGGATATGCTTCAGATGTTTCGTGAAGTAAAGAGGACGAACCAGTCGAACGGTCAGTACGCCGCAGGACTCCTGGCAAAGTTAAATAAAATTAACGATAAACTGCGGGAAATAAAGGAAACCAGCGCAGTTGAGGGCTGGATGGTGTTCATGACCACAGTCCTCAAAGTACAATTAGCCAGGGATACGGGGAAAAAGGATGGTCTTCCCAGGGACAAGACATTCGTGGAATGCGCTCAGGAGATGATGGACGTAAGTGCCCGAGACGAGGAGGAAAGAGAAGTATTTGAACCAGGGTGGAGCAGGGTGTCGTATCGTAGAAACGAGATTGGAAGGAATCGAACCAGACCAGACCCGGAGAGAAGAAGAGACAGAGATTTTGGCAGGAGAGAAAGGGCACCGAGAGAGAAGAGACAGTTCATAGATAGGAGGAATATAAAAAAAGATGATAGAAGATGCCACGAATGTGGTAAGACTGGGCATCTGATAGCCCAGTGCCCACGCACGCGCTGCTACGAGTGTAACACGGAAGGGCATATGGCACGGCAGTGCCCATACATAAGGCGGAGGGAACATGATCGGGGAGAACCGATGGAAGTTAATATGCAAAGGATATGGAGGAGGAACCGAGGGCCATCCGAATCATCTGGATCTTCCGAAGCCTCAGGATCTGAGACGGAAGGCAGCGACCCTGGCGGCAGAGTGAACCCCGGAGGAAAAAGCAGGCAGCGGAGTGCAGCGAGGAGAACCGAGGAGGTAAGGAGAGAATGAGGATGGTGTGAACGGAGGGGCAACCTTTTAAGTGTAAATACTATTGTGAAAAAGTGTGAGCGGTTGCCTATAATAGAATTTTGTAAGGGTTGGAGATGTCTGGTGGATACGGGAAGTTCGTGTAGTTTAATAAGTAGGGGTAGTTTAAGAACGATATGTAAAGGGAAAGGGGAACCAGACTTTAGGAAGTGCCTGTGCAAACTAATCACTTTGAGTGGTCCCTGTACAGTGGAGGGAGAAATAGATTGGGCATTGGATAAATGGGGAAAGAAGGGGGAGGTAGTAACCTTGCATGTGGTAGAGAACATGGCGCGGGAGTATGGGGGGATTCTGGGGTGTGACATACTCAGAAAACTAGGGGCAAAATTGCGTAATTCAGGGGGTGAATGGTTAATTAAAATCGGGAAAAAGAAATATAAAACCGTGGAGGACGTGAGGAGTGATGTGAGGTGTGTAGGAGCGCTTACCCAGGACAGGGAGTGGAGGACGAGGGTTATGGAGGAATATGCGAACATCTTTTTTCGCGAAGGGGAGTCTCTGAGCGTGACAGGAGAAACACTGCATGAAATCAATCTCAAGTCAGAGAAGGTTACGTACGTAAAGGAAAGAAGATACCCGCAGGCATTGAGAACACACATCCGGGAGGAGCTGGAGGAGTTGAAGAGACAGGGTATAATTGTCGATAGTAAATCGCCCTTTAATAGCCCCTTATGGGCTGTGAAGAAGAAGACCATGGAGGGCGAGACTGAGGGACGCTATAGGGTAGTGATCGACTATCGACAACTAAATGACAATACGCTTGACGAAAAGTACCCCATCCCGCGGTTAGAGGATATCCTGGATAGGTTAGGTGGGGCGGCGATTTTTAGCACGTTGGACCTGAAGTCTGGGTACCATCAAATACGTATGCACCCTAGAGACCAGTGCAAGACAGCCTTTACGTTCGAAAGGGGACACTACGAATTTACGCGCATGCCTTTTGGTCTTAAAAACGCGCCCATAACGTTCCAGAAACTAATGGATGAGTTCTTACGCGGTCTAGACGAAAATATGTGCCAAGTGTACATGGACGACCTACTGGTTTTTAGTAGAACTGAAGCACAGCATGTCGAGGACCTGAGACGGGTTTTTAATCGAATTCAACAGTTTGGGTTAAAACTTTCGAGAGAGAAGTCGATTTTGGGGCAAAGAAAGATCAACTTTCTAGGACACACGATATCAGAGGAAGGTGTGCGGCCGGATAGTAAGAAAGTCGAGGCAATCGGCAAAATGGCGGTCCCAAGCGACATTAAAGGGATCAGACGGCTCTTAGGAACTCTCAACTATTACCGACGTTTTGTACCGGAGATGGCGGAGAACTTGGTGCCTTTGAATGAACTGTTGCGAAAGGGGCGCACAGTTAAAATCACGCCAGAAATCGAAGAGAAGGTCAGAAGGTGCTTGCTACAGTTGCAAACCGAGCCAATCCTTGCGTTCCCAGACTTCACTAAGCCGTTCGCGATCACCACAGACGCCAGCGAATATGCACTGGGGGCGGTTTTATCGCAGGATAGCGAAAAGGGGGACCGACCCGTGGCATACGCGAGTAGGAGACTCACAGACGCGGAATCTCGCTACAGTGCACTAGAAAGGGAATTATTAGGAATCGTATGGGCAGTGCAACATTTTCGACCATATGTATTTGGGAGGAGGTTCAAGGTCCATACAGACCACCGTCCGTTGCTCTGGGTGGGCAATCTGAAGGAGTCTTCGGCCCGAGTCACAAGATGGAAGGAGATCCTGAGCCAGTACAACCTGGAAGTGGTGTACAAACCAGGAAAGGACAATGTTGTGGCTGACTGGCTCTCTCGTGCCTTACAGGTTAATGTGATAGAGACGGAGGGTGGCGAAGCGTCGGGGGAGCTGCAACGGTTCGTGAGGGAATGGACACCAGATGGAGAAGGCGGACGTGTGGACGACCCCCAAGGCAATGAGGAAACCTCGGTCGACGAGTCAGGAGACGAGAGACCGGCTGAGATGGAGGAAGTAGATGACATAGTCAACAACAAATCCCGGCAGGTCATTTGGAAAACAAGGACGACAGGGCTCGTAAAAATGGATTTTTCCAAATACGAAAAGCACTCCATAATTACTATTTGGTCACAACCTGGAGTTCAGGAAGAGCAGATATGTCGCGCGCTGAAGGATGCCTCTAAAGCGGGAGCGACCCAGTACCTGTATGTTGGCAATGCGACGGTGTGGGAGAAAATTCGCAACTTGTGGCGACTTGAGAAGATAGGTATAGATCGGATGTTTATCCGATGCCGATTGATGGTGGAGACTGTTCGTGATCGGGACCAACAAAAGGAGGTAACGACAGCATATCACCAAGGGAAGACCAACCACAGAGGTATTAATGAGACATTGGCGGCTCTAAAAAGGAAGTACTACTGGGTGGGGATGCGGAAGACGGTGGAAGAGGTAATGAAGGACTGCCACATTTGCCATACGGCTAAATATGACCGCCACCCTCCCGTAGGTTTACAGACCGAGACGCGAACACCGACGGTACCGCTGACAGACCTCCAGATAGATACCTTTACGTGGAGAGGGTATAAATGGGTTACGATATTGGACACCTTCAGCAAGACGGCCATGGCCCATCCAGTAAAAGAGAAGTCGGCAGCGGCGGTGAATGGCGCCCTACAGACTTGGTATCAGTTTTATGGAGTGCCGAACACGATCTCCTCGGACGGGGGCAGGGAGTTCGATAACGCGCTCCTGCGACAGGAGACGAAACGGTTGGGAATAGAGTGGCACTGGAACACGCCCGGCCATCCAAAAAGTAGGGGAGGGGTCGAACGTCTCCATAATACGCTGGGGGAACATCTCCGGGTATTCCACGTAGATAAAGGGTTGGAAGCGGATGACGCGATGCCTCGAGCAATAGTGGCATACAACCACTCCATCCACATGGCGACTGGGTTTTCCCCTTTTGAAGCTCTTTTTGGGTTACGCCCACGAAGGAGAAACGAGGGGGATACGGTGGTGGACGAGGGCATGGCCGAACAACTAAATATAAACAGATTAGAGCTCGAAAGATGTTGGGGTAAAGCCCATGGACGAATGACCGCGGAAAAGAGTAGGAGAATAGCGCGTGAGAATGCGGGGGTGAAGGATATCATGGGGACGATCAGAATAGGAACGATTGTTTATAGGAAGATCGTGTCGAATCGCGCGAAGGAGGTCCTTCGGTACGAGGGTCCATTCAAAGTGATTACGATTAGGGAGCACAATCTGGTCACTATTCAGAGTCTGGTTGAGCCCAGGAAGCGGAGAACTGTTCATATCGAGCAACTGAAGGTTCCGGCGGGGGAGGCCCGATCTTGAAATTGTATATATTTCTTTTTGCTATTAGATACTTCTTTTTTTTATATATATCGATATGTAGAAGTATAATTTTTGGTTTTGTTTTCTGTTTGATTTTGTTTTGTTGTCAGTGTAAATAAAGTTTAGGTATAAGACTTATATTGTGTATATCCATTATATAGTGATGTTATAGATTAAGATAATATTAAGTTGGTTTTGTAAGTGAACAAATTTTTGTTTTGTTTTGTAGGTTCAGTTTAGCTTATACTATGTGGTTGTAAGAAAAATATTTTGTTTATTTTTTATTTTATTTTTTGAGTTTACAAAGGTGTTCGTAAACTGGCAGGGGGGAGTTAAGATGAGACTAATACCTGTATATCCACTAATACCAAACCATTGTAAACACACATTGTAAATAGTATATATAGAGGATTAATAGACGAATAAAGTCAGTGTTTAAACAGCCTTCGTGAGAGTTATTTCTAGCCCATTTACTTCTTTTTTTTAACATTCTGTGTCCGGAAGCTCTTAAGTTATATATATATATATATATATATATATATATATATATATATATATATATATATATATATGATTAAAAATGTACCTTATGCGTTTTATTTCAAATACTAAAATTACATGTCCGTACATATAAAAAACGTGCGGCCCGCACTGATACTCTGGCAACATTTGTGGCCCTCCAATAGCAAAAGGTTACCGACCCCTGGTGTAGACGAACCATTCGTATGATATGAAAAAAAAAGTAAAACATTTAAAAAAATATATTAATATAGTTTTCTAGAAATTCTATATTTTTATTCTTGTACCTTTATTCCACAGGTGCGATGCTAGAATTATGGTATTCATTTTCTTTTCGAGAAACGTAAGACAACAGTGACTTCGGAAAACATTATTATAATAGTTAATAGACCTGTTTTTTTAAACTTTAAACTACAATTACGGTTGCTACTCTTAAAACCATTTCATGTTTAGAGAAAAGAAGAAGTAGAATTTCTTTTCAGAGAATCTCCATATCATCTGATAGAAAACTTGAGTACAACATAATTAACCTAACATGAGTTAACTACTCAACTTGCGGGTTCCAAGTTTTTACGACCTCGCCGCAGAAACCATTCGGTGCTGCTATAACTCATCTCGCAATATGAAGACATATTGCAGCCTTCAATATTAATACACAAATCTCGTGAAGTTATACGCACAAATATATGTGAACGTATATAATGTTTCTCACTATTACAAATGACTACGATTCTTATAGCATTGTTATTCATAGCTGAGAGAGAAGAATGCTTCATTTGCAACCAATGCTGGTCAAGTATAGAAATTTGGTATTTTATCTAAAATCAATCTACTACCAAACGTATTATGAATTTCCTCATTATGTGAGGAAATTTCATTTTATTATCATTATTATTATTAATTACATTTTAACTCTATTATATGTTTACATTTCATTTGCTGTAAACCTTCTGTTGCTCTCTCATTCATCCCCTTTTTCTTATTATAACAAAAAAGTGACTATAAAAAAAATCAGCAGTGTGGAATTTTGAGGGGCTTAGGATCAAAAGCACAAATTGTAGCTTGTTTAGTTTTTCACGATCTCGATAATTATAATAACTTATACCATATACCTATAGTTTCTTTTGTTTGATTCTCATGTAAAAATATTATGGTTTTGTGTTACGTATGATATAAAGCCCAGGGTTAAATCACATAATACATTTCCCACAGTTAAATTATTTATGCAAGTGTTGTGGTTTCGTAGTCAATTTTCACAACTGCTTCAGTCATTTATTTATATTTATTTAATTAATTCATAAAAGTATTTAGTAGAATTGACGAGCACTTTACACTATTTAGTTTTGAATTCTTGATTACAATGATTTCTTAATATTCGAAAATGTTCGACCCTCTGTTGTGGAAGAATTCATTGATCTGATATGGTATCTGGAAATGTATTGAGTAATTATATGAAGCTTGGACATGACGTTACCTACTCTTCGGAGGCATGCAATTTTCGGAAGCAGACCGCTACCGAGCAAATGGTATAGAATTTCCTAGAGTAGTTTTGAATCCTCGTGATAAACGGGATCCAAGGGTTCGTATGATTTAGAAGAACAATTGATCAACTGTCGATTAAACGCTTCCTGATTTCTAATTTGGGGCAACATGGGTGGCTCACTTACTTCAGTACGCTGAAGAAGTAAATCGAGAACAGGTATTAACCTTTCGAGAGAAACGAATAATCATTTTCTGAATCGCTTAAGAGGCTATGCAGGCATCTATAATACTTACTTAACTCTGTCTTCAGGTAAAACATGTTAAATGCAAAGAGTCTGATTAATCAGTATATTCTGAGCTATAACCTCTAATCTATGGACAATAAAAAATAAAATCCGACGTTATCATTGATCAAAAGGATCATTACTCGACAAAAAGATACATATTACATGCATTTCCATTATTTTATGTTATGCATTCATATTAATTTCAGAACGCAACTTTACCTGTATATTTCAATTCACTCAAATAAAATGGAAGAAGCATTAGGTAAAAAACCATTCATGGTTTGTAAATGGTAACGAACCGTGAAAGGTCGTGGGTTCAATACCTGTTAGAGACTGCACTATTTCCAGGACAACGGCTGTGCAGAGATTATTTGTCCGATATCCCGCTCAGTCGCCAGTTTTTCTCTTAATTAGGGGTACTTTATAAGTACCCCTAATTAAGAGAAAAATAGAGGATGGGTGAACCCCAGGATGGTCTCCAGACCCCATAGTGTCCATCTCCGGATGTTAATAGATTAAATAATTTATCTACCACCATTTGCTACCCCACTCCGTATTAACCTGTTAAGTGTTGGAATAGCTTCAGTTACTGAAATGTTTTCCTTTTTTGTTATGTTTATAAAGCAATGTAGCCAGTTATTCATGGGAATCAACATCGTTGTAGATTTTAGTGTCAGAGATGTGCTATTGCATGGATCTGTCCATCTGGATAGAAGAACTATTGGATGGATCTCTCCAAAATAAAAAATGTGTGTGTCAGCTCCAACGCAACGACTGGAGTTTACTCCTTAAGAACTATTATTGTGTAGATTTTGTAAAAAGAGTAGAAATCAAAGCATCTTAAAAAATAATCAAAGCATATATAAATGTTTATTCATAATATTTACATCATTCCAATGAAATATATATCATCAACTATTTCACATAACAATAATTGTTAATATTTTTATATAAATCATTCTTGGGAAGATTCGTTTGTTCTACCATGAACATTTAACATGATTTTGAACAGTATTTATTCCGTGAATAGTATTATCATCATTATTAAATACTGTGACAATAGGTTTGTGGTAAATTAAATTACAATACGTGTACGTCGGAAGTTACATGGGCTATGAATCGTGAAAACATCGCATCAATAGTTGTACCATATCTAGTCGTCCCGAGTAATCTGCCAGAAATAAAGTCTAGATATAGACCTAAATTAAGTTCATTTTTCAGGAATTGCACTTGTAGAATACGCATCTTTTCTAGACGGTACCAAAATGACAACCGATTTCTTCCCTGTCTTTACTTTTTTGTAGGGGGCCTCATCTTCAGCGTCCGGTAGAGGTGTATTTAAGCCCAGCATGATCACTGCCTGCCCTCTTCCTAATACTCAAATCTCCTGTCCTAGTAGCACTACACACTGCACACTGTACACAATTAAACAGTCACTGCACAGCCTTGTTAGATAGCTAGTCAATTTACTATTCTTATCAGAGCAACGCTGCTCTGTCGTCTGTTGAGGTCGTATCCAAGTGTGGATACGGACCCCAACAATAGAAAGAATGGACCCCAACAGTTTAAGGCGGAATCTAAATAAGAGTAGTAATAGTGTTTGTTTGGATAGGTGTCTTTAAAAAGGCTCCTACATAAAAAATTATTGCATTTCAACACTTCGAGAATAAAGCAATAGAATACACTGTTACCATAGATACCACACGTTACTCGCGTACGTTACTACGTGGAGCGTTACTCGCCACATTTATTTAAAACTCGATTTTACTCCTCATAAAATGTTCATACCGCGGGCTAAATATGAAACTCGTTTCTTAAGGAGTAAACTCCAAAAAAAAATAATTTCAAGAGCTGAAACGCCTCTGGAGCAGGGATCTACTACAAAGAAACGAACAACGCTAGGAGTGCCTTCAATGGGTGATTTCTCCCCCCTCGCTTCCACGTACATCCCCTTTGGATTTTCAAAAGAAGATTACAAATACAATACATGCCAAATGGCATTGGTATAATTTCTCCAAATAAATATGTATTTTGATTAAACGCTATATTCAAGTACTATATTTAGATCAGGACAGCATAAGGAAGACTCCTCGCACTGATCCGTAAACTAAGCAAACAGTGATTAAAGAAGAGCGAAGGACGGGAGCTGGTTGGGAAGAGGGCATTAAGGGCGTCGGTTCTTCCCGGGTCACGCTTCTCCCATTCCCAGCTTTATTGCTCTCTCCTTTAGCGCCTCTTTCCCTATCCTTCTTTCACTTCCAACTCATCTTCTTGTAATCAGAGAGCAGCCGTCCCTCCGCCTTGTTTGACTGATCTTCCAGGAGAAGGGGAGACGAATAATATCAGCCTTGACCCGTATATGGCTTTATAAGCCAACCTCTTTAACATCATCTATTCATCGTTATTAAGAATCATACACATATATAATATATGTGCTTGTATTATAGATGTACATTTTATAAACATGTATAAAAAGGAGCGGTCGACACTAATATTCCTAGATAATAAGTTTGAAGATCATTTTCATTAAAAATTTTTTAATGAAAGGTTTTTTTAGAATTTTTATTCAATACTTACTGCTATGCTAATATTACAAGTTTCATTATGTCAAAACCGAATGGAAAAACAATTTCGATTATCCGAATTTTCAACGCTAAATAACTGATAATCCATGAATAACCAACTTCTAATGTATATAGATTTTCATTATAAATAAAATAAAATTTCATTTTTATTACTGAAATTAATTAGTTCATCGAATAATTTTAACCAATTAATTACATGAAATAATATCAGTTGAGTAATTAAGGTTATATTACGTAAACACTTATCGACTCTTGTGGAATACAACGATGGGAGCACGTACACATCTGGTTTGACGAAGTCTTAATGGAAACATTAGGTTTAAAGATTAATGCACACATGCCACTCATTAAGCTGTCATTAGTTTTTAAAATAATTACTCTAACTAAAATTATACTTAATACACTTTCAGATGCAAATAAAATAATTTATTTTTAACTTTTTAATTTAATTAACTTTGAAATACATCAGATGCTTTAGTTATACTCTGGACTTAAATTTAATCCTTTAAGTTGGAAAATACCAAAAAATCAAAACAAAATCGTATACTTCAAACGCAGAAATACCATATGTTCGAGCTTAAAGGATAAACTAACACAATCTACTCCTACTAATATATTTTTATGTTATTAAAGTATTTACATTTAAAAAACCGGTCCATAAACAGTAGGGGAGGATTTAGACACTTGTTATTCTTCATCCTGAAGCTAGATGCAATCCTACTAAAGCCTGATTAGGACAATAATTAGCCAACAAATTTTGATAATTGCCAATATTATGGCTGACGCAATCTCGTCATGTCTTCAAAATAATCGAAATTATTTAGAAGAAGGGCCTAAAGCCGTTAAGACTTGGACTTCAGAGACCCCTATTCGCACATAAATACTTTTTTTTTTTTATCAAATAATAATAATGTTATATAAAACACGACGAAGGCAGATGATCAAATTCTTCGAATTCTTACTGATTTATCAATTATATTTTAAGTATTTTAAATTCAAGCAACTTAATCTTTGTTTATTGTATGAATGAGCTGACAAAGGCGGTATATTTAAATTCACCATATTATAAAGGACATCCGACGAATAGGATAGGAGAAGATCCATCAGGAGCCCCGACCATTCATCTTCCACTCTGACCATTAATGGAATATTCAAAGGATCTCCTGAGGAGACAGAAAAAGTACCGTTGCTTTCCTCTGCGCTTCCTCCCTCTCCCTTCTTCTTAAGTATTTCTATCCAAGAAAACCAATCTTCCCGAATACTTTGAAGATAACTTCATCCTGAGATTGAAAGAAAGCAGTGTTATACTGCGATGACAGAGTTAGAGAATTAAAATACAGTCGATTCGAGGGTAGAAATGTTTATATATTATAAATATATAAAGTGAAAAAACTTGTTGATAATTATTATAAAATTCATGTAGTAAGTCATAAAAAAAAGAATAGATTTTGTATCTTTTTCAGTCTCATCTTTTGCAACCGCATCCCTATCCTATGAAAATCACCCACACGATGCTTCATTGCACTTTTATACAGTAGTACAGACCCTTGTCGTTATTCTTCTATTTTACAACGAATCTTCTTACTCGTCCTTTTGGTATCGTCGATAGAAATACAAAGTATCAAATCTGAAAAAAATATATAGAGCCATCTATAAGGCACAAAGCCACGTGGAATGACATAGATAAAATACGTTCGAAATTAGGTATTATTTTGAATGAACCTTGAAACAGTCTTAGCTGAAAATAAAATTGTTTTTCACTTTCGAGACATCCTCGAACCGATATGTACTTAAAAAAATTGAAAAAAAAAGTTGATTAAAAAATCAGCTATTGAATTGACTGAAATGGTTCTAGAAAAGTGTATAATAAAACAAAAAAAGAATGGTAATAAATAATACTTTTAAATATAGATACATATAAATAACCTGTTATATTAATTAAACCACCATTAATAGAAACAGCTCTATCATGCCATCTGATAAAATCAACTGAGCGATAAAAATGTCAGAAGAGGAATATTAATCGTCATGAAAATTCATTAGTAACGTAATCGATCATTATAGAGTAAGAATAGAATGGAGGTAGTCTATAATTAGAAATGAACATAAATAAAAAACGGAAAGAACATTCTGCGTGTGTGTATGTGCGTGTAGGCTATTATAGTAGGATCACACTTGAACATAGTCTCCATTCCACCCGGACCATTTTTTCCCCATATATTATATACAATAAAAAATATTAAAAATAACATTACCTTATATATTTCCTTCGTAATGATATTGTTCATATTATAATTTTTATATATTTTTAATAACTATGATGGATGTTTAAGTCTTGTTTTCGCCATAAACATCTGCTTTTCTGCTTGCTCCTTGATCATATTTTGATTGAGTTAAAAATATTATTTGAATAAAAACACAATGGCTACAGGGAAAGTGGAACTAATAGAGGAATTTTACTAAGGTAAAGCTAAAACTAACGGGAGCTGTTCCTTTCTTCATAAATAAACATTACTACACCATCATAAAATTTACAAGCATCCATTTAAAAGTACAAACATTCCATTGAACAGACACTAAAATGTATGCACTGCAATTTTAAGTGTAGTTAATCAGTTAAAGAAATTCTATTCCTTCACATTTAAAAATTAAGCTTATAAACGCCCCCTCACGATAGCCGCAAATGCCGGTTATATAATTTTATAGACAAATAAATTGTGTATTGCACGCTATAGTGGGACCTTATAGCCGAAGCTGTAACGTCAGTTTTATGACAAGGCCTCTATGACACTTGCTACAACTCAAACAGGCCTTTACAGCTGTTGATCCTTGAGTTATAGCTTTGCTCATCCTCCGCCATTCATCTCTTAAGATGCCATCCTCCTTTACTACCAAAGTATGCCGGGTGGTCATAACAATCGATAGGCTTGAGGATGAATCGTCCTTTGTAAATGAAACGCCTTTTTCCGTGACGAATGCGGCTTCGATTGCAGCGTTCAAGAATCCTTATTTACAAGTGAAGAAGAATAAAGAGCTTATAGTTGAAATGGAAAGAGGGGATTACATAAACATAAGGAGGCAACACAAGAAATTCTCTTAGCCGATATTATATATGTATATATATGTATGTATATATAAAAAATTTAAAGTAGCATGTAGTAAAAACGCTGGAGAAAAATAGCAGAGATTGGTTGGCTGTGATGGTGGAGGCCCTGATTCTTGCAGGACCGCAGAGCCACAATAATAAATAATAATAATGCAGTAAAATAATAATAAAACTGCATCTTGCTGTAACGGGGTGTGTTATTAAAGGAGAACAGAAATCCATTGACGTCACAACTCCATCTCATGAAAAACACCCATATAATTCTTCATTGAAAGTTTATTAAGTACAGATCCTTGTCGTTATTCCTTTACTCTACTAATATAGAAAAGCAAAAACTCAAAAAGAGATACAAATCCTTCTTAAGATGTGAGAGAAAAAATTCTAGCCAAAAACCCTCAAGTCTATACTAATATCGATAGGTATTTTTGTTTCCTGATTTTACTTTAGAGACATGTGGCTTTTTGTTTGGAATTTTTTCACTTACTTCTTAACTTATAATTTACAATCAATCTGAGCACTCTTCCTCGTGATAAGCCCTTTTGGCATTAGGATCCAGAATTCATCGCATTTATGTCTTCAGATGTCATCTTGTTCATCATAGTTCTTGCCACCCCCCCCCCCCCCAGGATCTCTTTTACTTTTTTGAAGTACCCACTCCTAGTTTCATAAATCGTTAGATTTATGTATTCGATTTACAGAACACAAATATTTGGAATACAAAACTGACGTCACAATAGTGGAGGATCCTCAGTAATTCTAACCAAGCAAATGGAAATCTTTATCTATCATTCAATTGTTGAGTATCTAGTCTAGAAAATAGGCTGTTTGGTACTTTTAGTCTACTCTAAAGTACGCGGAAGCTATTATTTCTACGTTGTATTACTATAATAAAATAACAATAACAATATATATGATTATATGATTGGCACTCCTGTGCCTTTCAATGTATTTGGATGTTTTCTTCAGCCACTATTAAACAAACTTCTTTTAGTTCTTCTTGTGTAATGGCATTGTCTTCCGATTTAAAAATATTGTTCCAAACTAGTAAAACTTCCTTCGATCGCCTTTACAGTGCTTGAGTAACTAATGTTAACTTATTTATCAATTGAATTTTAATCCCATTTTAAGATTTTATTATTACAATATTTATATATCGTTTATATATATCAACTGGAAACGGGATACTATAAGAGCTATATACCATTGGCCATGACCATGCCATTCCTGACATTGATCTTCAAGCGAGGTAGAAGGGGTAGGATACTGATCCCGCTCAACCACTACGATGTCCTATCATTCCTCGGTCAAGATCGCAAGATGGCACTTAGTATCGTATACTACTGGCAATATTAAACGTTAAAATCATGTTAAAATAATAACAACCTGTGCCACTACAACCCATGAAGGGTCTTGGGTTTAGTACATGGCAGAGACACAACTGTTTTTAGAACAACGAATGTGCCGGGAGGTGATCACGCTTAACTGCCATGTTTCCCTCCAATTAAGGATACCCACATTATAGGTACTGGGCGAGTGCTAGGATGTTCTAGCATCATATCCTTATATAGTTCGCATTGTACTTCACTTCAACGATTGTTGTACCCATGCCCCAAAGAACAAATACTCGTTTCGAGAATCTCTTGAACTATATTTTTATCATAAAATGAATCCAATAACACTATTTTAAAAACTGCAAAGTCTGTTTATAAAATGGGGTGCAAACACCTTTAAAGAAGATGGCTAGGTCCTAGCTAGCGGAAAGGAAGATCACGCAGGCGTTCTAATCCTACTAACCGCAACAAATGATCCTCTAATAAGCTTATAAGTTCCAGATCGTAAACGATGGAACCTATAAATTAAAGGAACATCGAGTATATTATTGAACCTACTAGAAACTTCATTCAAGAGCTCTACTTTACTTCATCTTCTAGTACTTCTTGTGCTTAATCCTCTTCACCCTCGTCTAGATAAGTGTTTCTTTATTCCTTCAATCGTAATGTTAATTCTTTTATTTCTTTAAATGCTCTGTTGGGAATCCTTTACAGTTTTGAATTTGGAACAGTCGTTTCAAACAATGCACTTAGCTTGAATTGCTTACGGTCTGATAAACTGGGGTAATTTAAAGATGAGTAGCCCAGCCGAATTAAACCTAACATATAATCCAATTAATTGAGTATGATCAGAATCTATCATAACTGCCTACAAATTCTAAAAATTAAAACGGTAGCATATTATAGCCATACATTTCATAAATAAATAAACTAATATTCATTTTGACTTACGCCAATGTCTTATGGACTCTTTCTCATACGTTTCTGGTCTAAATGTCTTTTCATAAACCTGTTTAAACTAATATGTAAGGTCAAAACTGGTTAAAAATTATTTTACAAGGGTGAAAAAGATCATCTGAACTTGTGTTCTGGAAGAACGAGTTAACGTGGCTTCTTCAACGCGTTTTTCCCCTATAGTTTTCACATGTTAATAAAAGAAAATAAACGAATTCCTCATAAAAGAGGAAAATCAATTGGCAGAACACAACTTCAAATTTCAAAAACAGTATAAACATAAATTCTCATACATAAAGTTATTTTAATTGATTAGATTTTGTTTTCTGTTGATGTGAGGCATACTGCGATCTTTTTCTCCACCGACGTTGCTTGAGTTGACGAAATATTGAGTGTTAATTGTGTATTAATATTTTCCTAGTAATCTGTATGTTCCAAAGACTATGAAAAAAATAATTATTCTAGTAACTATGAGACAAGTGTACGAATGCTATTTCTCCCGATTTTTTACAATGAAGTATTGATTTTTGCTGTACCTATCAGGGGTTGAAATAAAAGCTTCTCACGACACTTTAAACAATAAATTGAATGAGCATATAACAAAAAAAATAACAATAAGTATTACATTGAAAACATAAAATTTATATTTTCTGTCACAAAATACAACATTACAAGTTTGAATTTAATATAAAGAAGAAGTGGTACGAGATTTTTTTCAACTAGTCTTCAACACTACCCCTAGCCCGACTTGTCATTTCTTTTACACAATCTTTTGTAAAAGCAGACGAAAATAATTTATGGCCTTGTGAGAAGACGATAACAAGGTTATTCCTCCTAAAACTATAAATACATATTCAAATGGCGCCATACACGCACACTATACGAAATCAATTAGGATTTTTGGAAGCGGTGAGGGAGAAACTCCGGGGCTGCAAGCGGATAATTACATAATTATTGACTCTATGAAGGAGCCCTCGAATGAATATAATGAATAATGTATTCTAACGGTTCCGCCTTCCTCATAAAATTAAAAAATACCATTAAGGAGTTTTAATTTTGTGCTAGCCGAGCCGGGCGGGCATAATTGTCTCATTTCACGGCTCCAAAATCTGTCAAAATGTTGTCAATTAAACGAGATATTTAGAGTCCAGGTTTATTGTAATCGCTCATAACGGCTCTATAAGAGACAGGGGTAATAAAGTCGAGTGTCGTTTTATTAAGGGCCTTTAAATTGGTCTGTCAAGATCAAATCCAGGACTGAACCAGTAACAGCTGGTTAATAGACTCAAATCCGAAAAATTAATAAAGCACCATCTGTTCTTTAAAGGGGACTCCACATAGAATTTTTTTATATTAAATTGTCTCATCTACCTTAATTATTTATAGAAATAGCATTTTTTATCACTTAATATACAACTCAATATTTAGTATTTATTTATCAAACATAAAATCTGAACACTGGTATTTCACAAATCAGCCACAAAATTTGCTAAAATAAAGTGTAGTGAACAGTAAAAAATTCAGTTCCTGTTGAGTACTGATTATATAAACTGTAGTATTACGTAAACTGTACATATCGCAACTCAAAAATCAGAGTTTTTAACCATCGATGATTTTTTTTTTAAATCGGTGTCCTGTGACCATAAAAGAAATGGTTAAAAATCTCTTATCACTCATCACTGCTGTATCAGCTTAGCTTCAGAGTCTAGCTGCCAGAAGTCACTTGTTTTACTCTGAAGCGTCCTAATGATATCCCAAGCTCACTAACAGTTTTTTTCAAAAATGTAGGTTCTTGACTTATGTCACTTTCGAAATACTAGTGAAAATAATTAATAAATAATCTTAACTTTATAAATTTAAAGAACCAAATGTTATAACTCTCGATATATTTCAGTCATTTGGTTTGCTAGCGACGTCTCATCGCATCACACCGGATCCAAAGTAGGTGTAGCCTTACTCGTCCGTGTAATTCTGTCTGACATCGGACGACAAAATCGGTTTTGGTGTACGCCTAAGGTTAGGCTCGAACTGGAGTTAATAAACAAGCAATAACTCCATTTCAAGTAAAGCCCTGACTTAGCCATTTATTTACTACAAGGATGACAAGATTCCGCATCCATCAGTACACTTAATTCATTTAGGACAATATTCAAGATAACCACTAATTTATCGGAACTTCAGATATAATGTAATATATAATATACATATGTTTTCTAACCTATAATTATTATAATAAAAACTTTATATGCCACGGCATTATTTATTCAATACTTAGGCAGTGTTTTTTTTTTACCTTTTCGATTCAGGAACTGTCCTTTAAAATAGTTTGAGGTTTAAATTTCTCCAATAACGTTTCCTAAAGTTTTTTAAGAACCTTACTAAGTTACGCCAATACAATTTGTTATTAAGGGTTAGTTTGGACTTCATATACCAATCTCTAACACGTTTTTCTGAGGTTCTGTGGCCCAGAGCAATCGATTAAAGTCATCTATATTAATACATATATTAAACTATATTCTACTACTCGCGGTTATGACGATAATCTAATCTAAGTTATTTTGACTTATTTTTAATAATTTCATTAGTACAATAATCCCACCGAAAACAAGCTATTTAGAACTTATTTTGTACTCTAGAAGAGATGAGAGCGTACTGGGTACTGTTAAATAAAAATGGCTATCCATCAATATCAGCCTTGTAAAGTAAATTACCCATTTACTCCACGTTATCGTAACACAAGAAACCTAATACCGTTAAAGGTAAGTAAACAAAAAATACATATATTATAAAAGATAAAATAATAGATAAATAATAAAACTAACCAAGTAAAGTATTTTGAAAAACCGTAAATTATTATCAATTTGTGTAATATTGTATTAATTTTTTTATTTGAAATGGTTTGGAAATGAAAAGCAAATATTTTCTTTCCTGATTCCTATTGTAATTAACTTGAAGAAATCATGACAATTATTTTTAACTAGAGTCTTTTATATATTCCAAGTTCCGTAGTAAAATGATTACGTATTATTATTGCGGAGTAGAAATTTACAAATTATTAGTTTATTAAGACTATAAAAAAAGGTGTAGCACTGAACAACATAAACCTAAATAAGACAAAACCAAGAGGTTGAATTACTTGGTAAGGACTCTTCAGTTTCTAAGCCAAACGGTTGTGCAAGATGGTGATTTGGCCGAATTAAAGATAAACTCCCGGTCGATGCCAAGTGTTTACCTTAATTAGTACCTAATAGAGGCACGGTCTTCAGATTCGGAAGATCTTCAGATTCCACAGGACCTATCTATGGCATCGATATTATAAATTAATAATTATGACAGTATAGATTTTATAATTTATTTGCTTTGTCACGAAACCGAGAATTCGAAATTAGTAGGGACGTTGCCCATCCATACAGAGAAATCCTTTAATAAAATGAATAATAAAATTAAAATAAACCCTTAAAATAGATAAAATGTTTTGTATAGACTTTTTTTTAAAATGTAGTGTTAATGACAGGATTCGCAAGTGAAATGCTTTTTAATTTATCCTTTGTGATCCAATTTAGGTTGGACTATATCGATACTGTTCGAACGAAGTATATTTAGAAAATAAGATAAATAAGAGAATAAAAGAAGGGTTTTCTTGTAGAAATATATATTTTTGATACTATAAATATTATTGAAAGGATATTGAAAAAATATATATTTAACATTGATAATACATAGTCTAGTAAGATAATACATTTTTATAGCAAAATAACGTAATACGTTATTTGAATTATAAATAATAGATCCCGATAACATTAAAGCAGGACCATATAATTTTTGTTCCTATATAATTTACAGTCAGAAATGGCCTTTTTAAAAAAGAAACATAAATAATTAAAATAAGATTAAAAAAAATAATTAAATTCTGTCAGTCGATTCCATAAACAAACTTAAACACAACAATTCTAGATCCCTAAAAATTCTCCTTCCCCTCTGTCCTCAAGAGATATCATAACGAAAAATTCTTTCAAATTTTAAAGCGATGAATAAACATGTCCTTTGGGCGCATTAACATATTTATTACAGGTTTTTAGTTGCCTCAAGAATCTCTGTAATCTTAACGATTGGGTCAATAGCACCCGTTTTATAAAACCGCTTTTGTTTTGTATTTTTGTCTAAAACTTAAATTTATAACAGGGCTAATTTGGGTAATGAATTTCAACAACTAATTCAATCATCAGCGAATGTTTTTTATTTTATCTGGTTAAATTCCGCAAATTAAATTTTTTATTTTTTAAGTTTTTATTATACAAAGTAAAATCCTTGTATGGAATGAACTGAGTCCAAAAACCCATTATGAGGATGCTGTATTTAATATTTTAATAAATACATGATAAAAAGTTTCTTAATAAATTGACTTCTAAACTTCAATTGTTTTATTATAACTTTTGTTTAAACTTCGATGTTTGTTATTACAGTATGTCAATATTCATGATACACATGCAATTTTAAAATGAAATTATTTGTACATACATTTATTTATTCCTGTATTTAACTAAAAATAGATTATTTTAATTTTTCGGAAATAGGGACTATTTAATACTCGAATACGCAAATTGGATTAGTCTTTTAGATCCATATAGCATCAGCAATAAAATGATAAGAAAGGTCGAATTTTTGTTCGGATCTGAAACACTATATCACATATATAGGATGAGATATTTATTTCAATCTCCCTAATATAAAATTTATGATAATTTTATCACATATCTTTGCACTCATAAGCCAAAGCGTTGGGATGAAATTACACTTTTATAATAATTCGATTTTCAAAATATTACTAAATAAAGTATTTAAAATACCTGTTCATCCAAAATTTTAACTGAAATATTCGAAAGACTTTATGGAATGGAGAACTCTCCCTTGTAATAATGCGACTTTTTTGTCGCATACAGATTTAAATTGCTAAAAAGATATCAATAATAACTTGCGTTGGACCAGCCAGAATCATAATATAATTATACAAAAACAATAAAATAATAAATGAAGCAGAGGTAGTTTTCCAGTTATAGTTTTAATGTTATTTATACATTTTTATAGCTCTTCAGAAAAATATTGTTTAATATCTCTTAATATCAGAAACGATCCGAAAAAAAAATTTAAAATATCAGTTTTAGCATAAGTAAAGAACTAAAAACATTGTTGCTCCATGGGATTTCTTTAAAATCACTATTTTTCAAAAGTATAATGACTAAAGAGCTATTCTAGAAATTAATTAAAAATATAATTGCTTTGCTAAGCGATTATGCGAGATACCAGAATTGGCAAGAAGTCTTAATCAAATATCTCAAAGGTACATACGGATTTTCTTATAAATAAACTATAAGACATGGCATTCCCGTATATATTCTAATTCCCTAATATTGCTTAATTGGAAAAGGGAACGAAAAGAAATATATACATACAATTATTACGCGATTTCCACCTGATAAGTTTTCTTGGTTATGGCCAATTATACCATATTGCTGACGTAATTACTTAACAAGACAGAATCCTAGATCACAAGGCGACTTTAATCGATACCAATTGATTCACGGATATCTGGGCTCCATTACCAGCTCATTTCTGGAGCGATAATTTTCACTTTTTCTATTCGGACACGATCTGGGATTGAAGAGGGCCGAATTCGGGGAATCGATCCAGGCTATTATGATCAATGAGGATCGATTTGTCCTGAACCTTTTTGAACTTCTCTTCTAATTCTTGGAGTGAAATTCCAATGGAAGAGTTGACACTTCCGGGTTCTTGGCGACTGGAGGAAGTAGGTTCCAGCTAGAATTTTTTTAAGGTCGCGTGCGATTTCCAGAACGTGTTCTTAGTTATTTTATTTATTAAATATTTAAAAAAATATATTTAAACAAAAAAATATGAATATATTTAATTTTATCAGATAGGCACCATATGGTTTAGTTTTTTTACTATTTGCACTAAGAATTGTTCGTTAATAATGCTTAAAAATAATTATATCACGTGAGTGATAATTAATAACGCGTAGTTTTACACTTTTAATAAATATGTGGGAGATTTACTCATCCCGAAGTTCTCATATTTTTAATAATTTTGGTATCAAAGTTCCGCAGGTTGTCGCTTCGATTTTAATCAACACTTTTCATCTTTTCATTCGTTTAATTTTTAATGTTATCCAAACATACAAATAATCGTAAGGTTTAATATGGAAAAAAAGTATATGTATAGGGCATGTGTTTATTCCGGTAAAAATTTTAGCAAGAAATAAACGTATCATCAAACATAATCATTCATACTTCGAAAAGTTGAACGTTTCTTTATTGAAATGATTACCGTAATATACAAATTTCCCATAACTACACTCTTTTTTTCATACAGAATAAAAAAAAGAAAAGGAATGAAAAGTTAAAACTTATCCCTTAATTTTGGTTTTAAATATATCGTTTTCATGTAACGCACATACATAATCAGTTCTTATGGTGATTAAGATCAGTTACTGAGTTTGGCTTAAGAAAATTAAGCATAAGATCTATTGATTGTGGATTGAAAATTTAAACACTGTAATACTATATTTTATATATTTATAATAAATAAGAATAAGATAATCTCTACTTAACGCTATATTTATCTTTTTTTTAATTTAAATAACGATTTTTTATGATGTGTCAGTCGACTATGGCCACTTTTTTATGACGAAACACCTTCCTGCACAACTTTTGTCTAAGAAATAGTACATACTCTGCTATGTCCCTTCAAGGGTTTTTGAAGTGGTACAGATAAAAAAAAAATCTTACGGATGGCATGGCCAAGAATTTTTTTAGTTTATTTTAAAAATCGTAGTTGCATATTTCTATTGACTTGAACTGTCAATTTTATGGACTCTTTCTCACAAGTTTCCGTTCTCAAAGTACTTTTTTTAATAGATAAAGCTTTCCGTAAATCAGTTCCACAGGTTGTCGCTTCCAGTTTTAACTTTTCATTCGTTTCTTCTTTAATATTCTCGAAACTAAAAATAACCGTGAGTTTTAGTATGAAAAAAATTGAAATTACGTTTTTTTAAGATGTTCTGTCGGCTATAACCACTTTTTTATGATCGGAGTTATATAGATGATATGCAATAAATATTTTATTACCCTTGTTGATGACAGTCCTTTACGAGATCCTGGTTGGAGCACACTCTTCTCAGACAGTGATCGCGAGGGAGCACATTGCCGACACACCGACACGCACGGACCCAACGGCGGAGGAGGACTGGGTACAGGTGCGGCTGGCTGGAGGGGGTAGGCCATCGACACCAGCCCCCCATCTTGGAATCCTCAATAATGATTTCGGTCTGAGGCTCTATGTCTGCCCCTGCCGCTTCTAATGAGCATCTCTTATCTTAAGCTCCTGTCCTTGTCCGTGCGCTACCGGGGTGTCACCGGATCCAAAGGGGTGTAAGGCGAAAGGAGTAGTAGATATTTCGGCAAATGGCAGATTCTAGGTCTTGTCCAAGAAGAACTTAGTTCGAATACTGAAGATTAACACAGAAATCTCATGAAGATAAAGGATTTAGGGAACAGTTCCGTAGGATGTCGCTTCTAGTTAAGTTGCAAGTAGTTTTAACATTCCATTTGTTTCATTTTTGATATTCTTGAAAAAAATAATCTTGAATTTTAGTATGAATATAAGGATTTTTCATCTAGGACCCACTTGGGCCTCCCCAAGCCTCCATAAAGTGGTTACCCAAAATAGAGGCGGAAATCTAGCGCTTGAGAATGAAAAACCTCCCTGCACAACTGTTGTCCAAGAAACAGTACAGTCTCTAATACACTGTAATTTTCGAAAATATTAAAACAGAAACGAATGAAAAGTTAACTTCTGCCTCTTAACTGGAAGCGGCATACTGCGGAAGTGACACCGTTTCGTTTATTATTTTAACGTCACTTTATGCTCCCATGATTAATCCGACGATGCAGTGAGAGTCCTAGATTCTGCCTATACAAGTATAAATAGTATAGGGACCTTTACTGAACGCCCCAGACACCGTGCGACCCCTTTTTTACGTCCTTTCCGAAGAACAGCATTGCCGAGGATTCTTTTGAAAAATCCTAGGGTCACCTCCCGGTCTGCGAACCTACGACCTTCGTCATTGTAGGTTGTTTTGCTAACCATCACACCACAGGTCACCCTCTGAATTTATTGTAATTTAATATTTTATGATCACTTTTTAAATGTTTTCACAAATGTTTGTATTTTCCATTTTTGCGTCCGTTTTTCATTGTAACGTACAATTATACGTTAAATTCTTTAATCCCTTTAATTTTTCGATTTTTTTCCGAATGAGATATCTTCTTTAATGCACTATATTCTCTCAAATATTTCAACCCTTATTTCATCTTCCATGACTGAAAATATGATAACATTCTACAAAATAACTGTTAATATAGGCCATGAATGAATGGATATAGGATTGATGGACTAATGAATGAATGTAGAACTGTTATTAGACCACAAACAACAGTTGTTGTTATACAGTTGTATCAACAGGTTCAACTGCATACCCTTACGAGTATCTGTTCAATACCATTTACTTATATTTTTTCATTAAAATTTAATAAATAACCGCCCACCCCAGTCATCCGAGCTGTATACCACAAAACCACATTAATGCTAATTAAACAATTCTCTTCCTGAACCAAAAGTTTACTAGAATCTGTAGTACATTTATTTTTATTTAACTACTCGGTTATAGTTTTTATTTTCTATACTTCAGAAACACCAATACTGGTTTTCCAAGCAAATGCTGCATGTAGTATTCTTTACTTATATGCAGTTGAAGCAATACATCATACCTTCGGATGGCATAATTTTTTACATGGATTCCTTGCATCCCTTTTATTGTCATCAACCGTTACTAAATTCAACATTTTGTTTAATCTGTTCATTTTAATTATCTGTAATGTTCTTAAAAATAGAAATACATTATTTTCCTGGATGTCGTTTTTTTTGTTGTGTTTATGAAACGGGAGAACTATGCAGTAACAGTTTAGTAAGTGTTGTCTATACAGCTCCTTTCGAAACCCCAAGGATTTTATATATTTGTAAATTCATTAGGCGTTAGAAACTTTATTTAGAGAGAGAGAGAGAGAGAGAGTGAGAGAGAGGGAGTGAGAGAGAGAGAGAGAGAGATTTCTTTCACTGCAGAAACGCCAGTCAACAATTTTCTACTATAATATTTGGAATATTTTAAATTTAAAAAAAAAATCAGAAAAAACACTACAAATAAATAGACCAAATCACGATATACACCAGTAAATAGTAAGAAAATTAAAGTACTTACAGTAAAGCATCTTTAACATTGAAACGGATTGAAGCGGTAGGTAGAGAGAGCTTGGTGACAATTTCCTTAAAACATCCGGGCCTAGGAAGTTTTTCCAGGTTATTCCATATCATAGCCTAAATAGATTTAGCACGGTTAAGGTTAAACTGTCCCCCACTATTTATTACACATTGTATTCATTTATTAAACATTTGGTTTTTGTTACTATTTTCAATATTCATAAGACCTAGTTATAGTCAGAAGTTTGGTTTTATAGCAAGACTTTTCCCAACACCGGTTATTATGGCGCCCTGGCGATTTGTGTATGCCAACCGCGTCATTATCGTGAGATACCGTAAAATGGCCAGACGTTATGCCCGTAAGGTGACATTGCACCTAGAGCACTGGAAAGTTTTATGAAAAAACATAATAATGTGTTGTTTCTGCATAAAGAGGAATGTTTTAGCTTTATCATAAATGTTCTAGCAGGACTGAGTCGTTTTCAGTTTTTGCGTCATTTACCACCTGCTCAGGTTAAGAATGACGTTTATTTCTTGCTAGGTGGATGATTATAATTTATTGTATTTTACATTATGCTAAATTATAAAGGAATAATATACTCCTTTATTTTTCTATTCTTCATAATTTTTAATATGTCTTATATGTATCCAAGTTTTTTCCTGAATAAACTCAACGAACCCTGCTATGCTTAGATCTGCATATAATTTGCTATTTCTCCTTCTAGAAAATGGGAATAAAGCTTATCTGAAATATAAATATCATAAAAATTTACAATTCGTAATCTAAATTTACATGATACATTGAAAAGGTTTATAGAATTCTACAACAGTGATTTATGACTTCTGAGATTGGCTCGATGCATAGTATTGGCATTGAAATCTCCAATAAACATAAGATTGAGTATAAGTACCCTTTTTTTAAATCTAGATGTGTATATATAGAAAATAAATCATGATAATTAGAATTAAAATATGCAAATTCATCTGATGTTGACATGAATTTTGCGAGTATGAGTTTTTGTGACAGGAATTTTTAAATATTTTCTTTAATTTATTTTTCATATGTTTTTTTCCTATAATTTTATCTTAATTCTTAATTTTTCACTTGTTACGTTTGTGGGCACTTTATTGGATAAGTTTTCATTTTTTACTTTGCTCTAATTTTTAATTCTTCATTTCTTACATTGTTGGATTTAAACGGTACCCCTTTTTCATTATATAATTCAATCCCCTCTGGCTTTTATTTCTATTTCATCATGTATTGTTATTATTTACCATCCGGTTAAAACCTTTTTCTTTAATTCCTCACAAAAGTTGTTCAATTAATTTTTATAGAATTCATATTAGTTATTCTGTATGAAATTCCATATAACACTATAAAATTCAATCTACTATAATTCTTTTGTTTCTTCTTTAATTTTTAAGTATTTTTATTATTTATTTTAATTATCTATTTGTATCAATTTTTAATTTTATTCTTACATTTACTAAAATTCTGTTCTATAATTAACTAACAAATATTTTTTCTTGAATTTATAATTTTTTAATCTCTTTTTATTATAATTCTGTCCTAATTCGTAATTTTTTATTTCTTACGTTTTTGGACCCTTTATTGGGTATTTTTTACTTTGCTCTAATTTTTTAATTCTTCATTTGTCACTTTCTTGGACTAAAACATTACCTCTTCGTACTCTTTTACATAATGCAATATTCTATTATACTACATATATTGTTATTCTGTGCCATGTATTATTTTAATGTATTTGTATCTTGCATATTTAGCCCTGAAGAATACCTGCAATGTGGGTCAAAACGTTGGAGTACTAATAAAAAATTCTCCCTCTATAAGAAAATTTTCTTGACCTCAACCCGGACCATTTTCTTCCTCATGTATACATAAAGTCTACTAATATTTAACTATAAAACGTTATAGTGTATAAAAAAAGAAAGAATGGTTCCCGAATTCTCTAGACTAATTGGGCGGACTCCCTCCAAAAATGACTGGTAATGGTATCATAAAGAAGCATGGGTTCCTAATATCGAGTTCCCTAGGACCCAGCAAGGCATAGCTCCGCTCCTTAGCATAGTTTACTATGAATTCGAACTCCAAAAAAAAACATGAAATCTCTCCCTTCTATGATCTCAAATATTAAAATCCTTCGCCAAACTTTGCATACAATTATTATATAAAAATAAGAGAATTATTTAAGATTATATTATGAATATAACATATTTTCAGAGGTTAGCCTGGTATAAAATAAAACATTCTTCCTTTAAAAGGAATTCATAAAGACAGCTATATGAAATAACTAGTCCCTAATTATGTTAGGAAGTCAATTATTATATCATTTGTGTTTTTAATTCTTAAATAATGATTTAATTATTAAATAATTCTTCATGAAAAAAAAGATAAGCTTTGATGCCTCTTCTGACTTAAATTAGCATTAAGTGGAAGAAAATGGTCCGGGTACACTCATTCATATACACTCATATACATTCATTAATTTTAAACTTTATAATGTATTTACTATGCTTAGAAAATTTTCTATATTTTTTTAATATTCATTTTCTACATTTACCATGCTTTTATTATCTTTTTTTCTTTGCTTAACAATTTTTTAATTTTCAATTGTCTGTATTTTGCATATTTAGCCCTGAAGAAGACCTACAAAGTAGTTCGAAACGTTGGCTACTGAATAAATATTTCTTGATATTTAAAAGAAATTTATTGACCTCTACCCGGACCATTTTCTTCCTCATATTTCATCAAGATCAACCATTTTCATTCAAAATTAGCATTTAGTGACCTGACGCTACAAACTACTTTTGGACTACAGATCTTCACGAGACTTACGAAACAAAAGACTAGTCTACAATGCTATACTAAGACTTATTAGGAGCAGAACTTGGGAGTTTGGGAAAATACGTCCATATGCAAAAGATACAAACAACGCAATCCAAAATTATAAGATATTTATCTTAGATACTTGTAAATTGTAAAAGTGATTTATTTCGAACTGTACTCTGTAAACAACGATATGAACTTTCCCACTGTAAAATCACATATTCACACCAAATACATAACATTTCACTCGTCAATTCATCACCAAAACTCTCTTGTTCTTTCCCTTCCCTTCCTATTACTTGAGCTTCCCTTTAGAAGATTAAAAACATATTGCCCAAGAGATCTGCCAAGAAACCATTAATCAGTTCGAAAATTTCGTATTCCTGCAAAACGAGAAGAAAAAATCATTGAGGTCAAATCTTCTGGATGCGTTACTGCGTAGGTGTAAATATAATATAAATGAATAATAATTTAATAAGTAAAAAAACCTATGCCTATACAACCCATGAAAGTTCTTGCGTTCAGTACGTGGTAGAGACTCAACTGCTTCCTGTACAACAGTTGTCCGGGGAGGTGATATGTCCTAGTTCACGGTCAACATCCAGATTTTCCCCTTGTTTCGGGTACCCACTTTATAGAGGCTGGGTGAGCCGCAGGAGTGTTTTAGGTCCCAAGGATCGATATCCGGCCGCTAATAGACTGCCAATAAGTCTGCCAGCGAGAGGACCCAGGACCTTCGGTATGGCCAATCAGCGCTATACTACTGAGCCAATTATAATTAAAATTTACAGAAGTATAGCTTCTTTAATTAAATATATTTATCTATGGATATTTTTTTTATTTGAGAATCACCCTCGTCAATTTTCATATAAATCCGAAAGCTTGCAATTATTAATACCCACACTCTTGCTCCAAGCCGTCATCACAATCAGTCACTTCTACTGCACTCATATATCACCCGTGCTGAAGCTGCGGTTCTCAGATCGACGAGTGTACTCGAGGTGCAGAAATTTCAAGTTTATTTTTTTTTTCCACGATGAAAGATCAGGTTGCAGAACAGTAACCGATTCTACACGGTATCCTTGGTCGAGACAAAAAGGGCGATGTAGCCAAGAGGGTGTTCAGTTTCCTTCAGTCACAGTGCATTAGCATATGAGAGGCTATCCTACCCGTTATTATTACACTACGGGCACAGACTTTCCCCCACGTCCCCTCAATAACCTTTTGGAAAGAACTCACGAGTATTCACTCCTATAACTTAGCATCGAAAAGAAGATTGAACCGAGTTATTCACACGGGTGAAAAAGTGTAGTTGTAAAACCTTCATCGAAGGTTAGCGAAATGCTGAAGAGTAACGTAGGCTCGAGTTAGCACATTCGAGACGATTTTTTTCGAAGTGATTTTTTTTTCTTTATATTGTTCCTTTTTAATAAAAAAAAACATATTTACTATGGAAATCACCCAATTCGTAAGTGAATTCATATATATAAGACCATTGCACACCGGGTATGCGGCTCGTTCCTCGGAAAATTTGTATTGCGAGGAGCGGATTGAACAACATATGTGGAATGTAAGGTAAAGTGAAAATACATCATTAAAAAATGTATGAACATTTATTTCAAAAATAGTTAGATAATATAAAATCGTTATTTTTCTTTTAATGATAAAGAACAGAATATAAGACATAGAAAAGTTTGAAAAAAATAAGTTGATTAATGAAAAAAATAACATAAACGATAGATAAATTTTTAGAAAAATGTCTAAAGATAATAAAGTAATGTACCTCAGTAACAAAAAAGAAAATATAATTTGTAAATACAAATTATATTATAAAGCCTGCGCTGCATGTGTATTCATAGTATTTTCATAGCTAGTAAGAAAGGCTTCAGATAATTTTTAGATATTTTTGTGCAAAGTAAAACCAATGCCAAATTTTGTTTTCCTGTACTTTACAGATTTCATTAATTCAAGAAAAATCTTATTTGGACGACTAATTAACTCAGAATAACTGATAATTGCACATTACTGTTATTGCACACACGGTGTGCAGGCCGTCTAATAGCCTCGGAAATCAATTGCACACACAGTGTGCAATCGGTCTCGGATGGGTTAAAGGATTCAGAAAATTCATTTATTAAGATTCATTAGCTCATATAAAACTTAAGTACATTGCAAATATGATAAACATATATTACAACTCTTCAAGGTCAATCTTTCCCTTACCCTTCAGTTACCCAGATCAGTTGAAGAAAATATATCCCTCATCCGTCATATCTTTAATGTACTTATAACAGTAAGGAAAATCAACTGTGCTCATTTATTCTATTAATTAGATATCTAAGTGTCAGTTAACATGATATCATTGGTGTGGACTCCTTTTCTTTTGGTTGAATGTTAGTTGAAGTAAGTTAGTTGGTAGATTTGTATTAGCAATGTATGTATCTAGGTGATTGTGTTAGGGGTCGTAATGTTTAATTGATGAGATTAAATTCGTTTAGGCATTTAGTTTCTGTATGCATTTTTATCTTAAATGGCATAATCTAATTAAAATAAAAAAAATTAATTTAGAGGAGAAATTCACTAAGGAATAGCGGCATTGCTTAGAACTCATGCTTATTTACGAGAGGGTACTTGTCAGTTGTCTGTTAGTTCAATGATTATTGAAAATATGTATCTTTCACACCTGTATGGTTGTTTAATCAGAAATCAAACAACCGTATAGATGTAAAAGAAGAGAAAATTCTGTTCTAGAAGAGAAAATGAAGATGAAGAGATTGACGAATAGGAATGGATAATGGATTCCAAAAAACAACTAGAAATACCATGAATTATGATAGGTTTGTTAAAGAAAACTGTTCTATTATAAGGTTCATACAGATAGGTTTGTGACAACATGGGTTAAAAGATTCAATAGATCAATGTAAAGGGAAAATATCAGAGTGTAAGGAATATATTTTTTTTTTATCCAGAGTAATTTCGTTGTGAGAGACTTTATGTTTATGTTTCGTTCGACTCAATAGGAATTGTTTTCCATCTCCAAATTTTTACTAAATACGGTACAAGATAAATAAGATGTTACATCAGCGGGAAGAGATGCCCTGTTTTAGGATCGTGGGACCACAAAAAGTTTATTTCGTCGATACATAAGTACCGAATTTTAATTAACACGTTTTTTGTATTCAATTTATAGCGTTTGCTTTGAGATTAATAATTTATATTAATTATCTAAGAGCGTCCTCGGATACCGCAGGGTCCAACTACGGTAATCAACAGGTTCAATAATTTATCTACCACGACCGGTGTATTCTAAACGGTATATTAAAGAACAACCTAACCTGTAATCACTACGACCCGCGAACGAGTCTGGGGTTCAGTACATGGTAGAGACTGTACTGTTTCATGGACGACGGTTCTGCAAGGAGGTGACTTGTCCTAGGTCACGCTCAACCGCCAGGTTTTTCCCCCTTATTTTGGGTACCCTATTTTTATAATATTTTATAGAGGCTGGGGGAGCCCCAGGAGGGTCCTAGATCCCATATGATCCATCTCCCGCGGCAAACAGACTAAATAAAAGTAACTGCCAGCAGCGGGATTTGAATCAGGAATTCCGGCACGGCTACTCAGTGCTCTACCACTGAGCCAATCCTTATTCCCTTATTAAAGAACAAAGCATTTCAAAAATCACCATAAATACTTTGAATAATAATAGTTGACCTTATATATGTGAGGAAGAAAATGATCCGGGTGGAGGTAAAAAAAAAATTCTCTTAAATAGGGAGAACTGTTTATTTGAGGGGCGACCTGTGATCTAGTAGTTAGCATAACAAACAACTAAGCCCAAGATCGCGGGTTCGTAGCCCGGCAGGTGGCCTCAGGATTTTTTAAAGGGAGTAAAAAATCCTTGGTTATGCCGTCCTTCGAAGGGTCATTAAACGGGGGTCCCGAGGCTGTACGATGTCAGGTATTCGTTAAAAATCCCTATCTTAATTAAACCCGGATAGGGAAAATTTAGATCCCCCAATGTATTAGAGCATAAAGTGACGTAAAATAAGCAAACAACTGTTTATTCGAAAACCAATTTTTCGACCCACATTGCAGGTCTTCTTCTGGAATAAATATAAAAAATACAGAAAAATTAAAATCATATAAGGTATGTATTAAAATAGTAATTTTAACATAGGCATCAAGGTATCTGAGTGATAAAACAAAGAGATGGGGGGACCCTTAGGTAAATATACAAAGCAAAGGGAAAAAATGAAGAGTATTAATAACAAATAAGGAATAAAGAAGGAAATACAAATAGTAGAGATCTATTAGATTTATTGGTATATTTTTCATGTCTACTATTTGTTATCTCTATTAGATTTGTTTGTTATACCTTATTGATTTTTATTTTGTATTAGCTTCTGATTTATTTTTATTATTTTATTCTTTATTACTTATTTGTATTACCTTCTTTCTTAATTATTTGTTAATACTCTGCATGTATTCCCTTTCCTTTGTATTTTATCCCCATATCCCCATCTTTATGTTTTAACACTCTGATACCTTGATGACTATGTATTTTAATATTTCTTCTTCTTCTTTCCGGCGCTACAACTCGTGGCGAGTCAAGACCTCCTGTAGCATCAACCACCAGTCATCCCGGTGCAATGCTGCTGCTTTCCAGTTCCTTATTCCCAAGATGGACAGCGCATCCTCTGCCACTCCATCGGCCCACCGCAGTCTCGGCCTGCCGATTCTCCTATTGGCGTAAAGCTTTTCTTCGATTATTTTCTTTGAGATTTCATCATCTCTCAAACTAGCAACTGGCCGGCCTAGCGAAGCTTTCCAATCTTTATATATCTGACGACGTCTATGTCATTATAGAGGCTTGCTATTTCGGCATTTGTTTTTTGTCGCCAAGCATTATTGTTGAAAACTGGTCCAAACATTCTCCTAGGGACCCGTCTCTCGAATCTATTTAGCATGATTTCGCGAAATTGTCCAGCACTCAGATGCATAGGTCAGAACAGGCCTTAAGAGGGCTTTGTATAGTTGTAGTTTAGTGTTGCGTGAGAGGTTTTTACTTCTGAAGTGTTTTAGGAGCCGAAAATAACATTTGTTTGCAGCCAATAACCTTCTATTTATTTCTTGCTGTCTTATTTTCAGAGTTCACCAAAGAGCCCAAATAAAAGGGATTTATTTACCCACTCAAATGTGAAGTCTCCGATTTTTATATGGGTATCCTGTTGATCCTGTCATTGCAGAGATGCTCTCATATATTTGCTTTTTTAGTTTTAATATTTATCATATATAATTTTAATTTGTACGTATTTTGTATGTTTAGCCCTAAAGAAGACCTGCAATGTGGGTCGAAACTTTGGCTTTCCAATAAACAGTTCTCCCTACTTAAGAGAATTTTTTTTACCTCCATCGGACCATTTTATTCCTCCAAAGGTCAACATTATTAATCAAGATATTTATGGGGATTTTTTAAAAGCTTTGTTCTTTAATATACCGTATTTGTTATACGTAGCCCGGTTGTGGTAGGTAACTTATTTAATCCGTTAACAGCCGTGGTTGGACCCTGCGAAATATAAGGACGCTCTTTGGTATTCATATAAATTATAAATTCCAAAGCACACGCTATAAATCGAAAACGGAAAACTTTTTTATCAACATTCGATTCTATGCATTTTTATCGACTATATAAACTTTTTTTTTATCGCGGTCACATGGACACAAACAAGAAAATATCATCATGAATAGTTAAAACCATATAGGTGTAATTTGGAGACCAACTCATTAGCGAATGGGTAATCATGAACCTATCTCATCTTAGTAACAGAACTAAACAACGACGAATTTCCTTTATGTTTTTCTTGAATCCTATCTTTCCATCGGAGTGAGCGATGAGGTTTGAACAAGAAAAGACGCCTTGATCGGAGACGGACGTGAAATATCGATAAGAGAAAAAGAAACGGTCGAGAGAGTGAAGAAGCGGTTTGGGGCGTTGTCCTCCGCTGAGGTTCCCACAACACTTGACGGAATGTTTGATGCAATATTTATAGGCCTTTCTGTTCAACTTCTGTCTCCACGTCTCAATAGCTAGCCTCTTTCCTTTCCTCTCTCAACTTTCATTTTATCTATTATTATAAAAATTTCATTAAAATTGATAAAAATAACTTCGAAAACCATATGAATAATCCTGAAATAAAACCAGTGATATTGTAAAAATTCCGAATATCAGGATTCGCTAGTATTCCATGTTGCGAATTTCTCTAATCATCACACTACTTATTTTTATTAAAACCCACACATTCCATAAAAAAAATAAAAAGTAAACAAACAAGTGAGAAGCAGCGAACACATCGTATAGTTTACAGAAGGAAACTTCACACTGCATGAGCGTTAGAAAGGATGGACTACGATGATGAAGATAATAATTTCAAAATATGTTTTGTGATGAAGTAACTTATAATTATAATAAGCTTTAGCAAACCCAAAGGCTCGTTCCCGATATCACCAATCTCTGCTTATATACTTCCATCCAAGAAAAACCACCCAAAACCAAATCAACCTTAACGCAAATCTCCAACCTACTCTTTGGGCAACCCCTCAGATGTTTACCTTTCGGCACAGTTCTTATTAACTTTCTATGAATCCGTTCGTTACTCAGCCCACCTATCTCTTCAATAATATTAACTGGGTGGAAGCCCATCAATTTCGATGAAAAAATAAATTATTTTTATTTATTATTTTTTTTATGGTTATTATTTTTAAATATTTTTATTTTGAAGAGAAAAGAGTCCGGGTCTTCCCCATCTCTAGCGCGGTGCTCTAACCATCTGGGCTACCAGGGCTTGTAACCAAGCCAGACAAATCCATTCTCTTCACCGATCCTAAATCCCCGTGTTCTCGCAATTTTTGCAATGAATTCACAGGGAAGAATGTTCATTGAACATTATTTTGATTGGGATCTCGTTGACTTACGTCAATTTTATATTTATAATTTATTGTTATTTATAAATCTTTTGATGTTTATTATTTTTAAGAGGTATGTCTGAGATCACTCTCAATAGTCAGGTTTATCACCCGGTTTTGCTGAGTTCATATAAATAAATAATCTATAGCTGAAAACGCACGCAGAAGATATGGCCTAAATTTCATTTATTTGCGGTGAATAATTAAACAGTCACCAATCCTTATTGTTAAAAAAAATTGTCAAAATCATCTTTGTGAAATAGTGTTTATATTAACAATTATATAATTTAAATGTGCCATTTTTTTTTAATATATTTTATTAGAAATATTTTTATTGGGTTGGATATTATCGTTAAAGGTCACGTGCATTAATCCAGTTTTTTTAAATGAAAATGATGAATAATAATAAGTAAAATTGAATGACGATTCATTGGAGATTTGATAAATAATAACTATTTCTAAAAATGCTGTTTTATGAATGTTATTTAGCAAATACTTTTTTTAAATTTAGAATATAAATTAGTAGTTATAAACATGTGCGAAAAATTCATTATCATCGGACGTGCATTATATTTTATAAGTAAAATTTACATAAGAAAATACACAAAGCCTACAATGTTGGCTGAAAAACAGATGAATATTTTAAGTCGTATATGATACGTTTAAAGGATGAACTGAGAAACCTATTCATGTCTCTATCAGATAAATGGGTGGTGGATTTACATGTCTCCATAAATGCAAATCATCTAGTTTCTCCAGCTTCTCTCGCCGAGTAGCTTCCAGGAGTTTTAACTGTGTCAGCTTCTCTCATATCGTTCTCCGTGTTTATATTTTTATTTATTTCTGATTATGAAGAATCTTTTGCATTTTTTTTCATATTTTTGTGGAAATGGATGACTGGGCATATCTTCAGAAATTTTTGATATCGTGGGGGGGTGCCGTCAATAAAATTTACACAAAAAAAATTGAACTTATTTTATTTGTGTCAACGTTTCAGCCTAATTTTTTGGTCACCATCAGGGCTGATAACTATATAAACAGTACAGTTGAATTATTTTTTTAATTTAATTTCTGTTTAAATAAGCAGTTAATTTTTGAGTTAGTGCTTTTTAGTTTCTCTAGAACCCAAAATAGAGGAGGAAAAGTAACCAGTAAAAATGATTTTGATTCAGTAAACAATTTAACGCGAAATCTTTGAATTCGTTTTAATCACTAACAGTGGATTCAGTGGTTCTGAATTTACGTCCAAATACTGTAAATGAGTAAGCTGATGTTTCAATTTTTATTTCAGTATCTTCATATTTGATTTAATTCATTGTAATTAAATTTAATTCAACATTTTAAGAACATTTTAAAATAATTAGGAAAAATAAAACAGAAATTGGCAAGCTAACTTAAAACCTGTGCTTCAGTTTCATAAATTTTTTTTGTGAGCGATCAAAGATGTGCAACATGTATTTTTTTTATACTATGTCTTTAGTCCAGGATCCATGGTCCATTTTTGCACTTGATAAGTATCACTTTTTAGCATTATCAAAGGCTTCTGCACTGGTCTAAAAAGCACATATCATACTATTATTTCTAATTTATTTTTATTAATTGTTATTTTTAAGGTAATTATTTTTAAAAATTTTTGTTTGAAGAGAAAAGATTTGCCCTTGCCGAGATTCGAACCCGGCTCGTCTGCTTCTCCGTAGCAGTAGTCTAAGGCACTGAGCTACCAGGGTTCCTATCCAAGTCAGAAAAATCTGTTCTCTTCACCAATCCTATATCCCCGTGTTCTCGCAATTTTTGCGATGTATACACGGGGAAGAATGTTCATTAAACATTATAGTGCAGGATCCATGGTCCATTTTTTCACTTAATTAGTATCAAGCTGAATCTTCGTGAATAGCTTCGTTTCGATGAGACGCCCAACAATTTCCTGTGCGAAAATTCTCGATTGTGGTAGCTAACAGAGGTAGCAAGGATAAAATATGCAGATTTGATGGTTCTCAAAAAATTATTTCTAACTGGCCTTTTTTTGTTAAATCTCAAGATAATTATCTAAATTATTTGAAAAAATATTTGTCCTACAAAATGTATGGTTTGATCAAAGAGTCCCCTCCTTCCAACGTGTATCGATAACGAGGTAATCAAAAATGATTACTAACCAGCTGTTTTTTTTACTTTTTCTTTTTTGACTATTGCATATAGGACTACTTGAGATAATATTTTACGAAAATCGTTCAAATAAAACCCTATTTATGATTTATGAATGAAAATGATATTAGTTTTTTACTAATATTTAAAAAAATGAGAGGTGAAGGCTATGTAATCTAATAAGTATGTACGAGGGTGGTCTGAAATGTTTCCGACCGCAACGTGAAGATGATAGAGATGGTGAAGATATGCCCGTAAATAAAAGCAAGTGAATTTCGTTGTTCATCTGTTGACAGTTACTCACCAAAGTTTCAGCCAAATTTGGACGCGCAGTTTTTATGTAATCGTCGTTTGAGTAAGTTTTAATTATTAATTAATCATATACCGAATTAAAGTGAGAGAGATAGCAGATATGAACATGTCAAAAGAAAGTTTGTTACATATTAAATCGACATTTAGATATAAGAAAGCTGTCCACACGTTGGGTGCCACCTTTGCTCACCTTAGATCAAAAATGTGTTCGAATGAACATTTCCAAAGCTCTGTTGGCGCAGTTTAGGCGCAATGAATCCGAGTTTTGGCGCCGATTAATTACTGTAGGCGAAACTTGGATACACCATTATACGCCCGAAACAAAAATACAGTCCAAACAGTGGACTGCAAAGGTGGGACCGGCTCCAAAGCAGCAAAAACTGTTTTCTCGGTTGGAAAAGTGATTGCGACTGTTTTTTGGGATAGTCATGGAGTTATTTTAATCAATTATCTTCAAAAAGAAAAAACCATTACAAGAGCATAATGCATCATTACTTGACAAGCTGAAGGCCGAACTTGCGGAAAAACGGCCACATTTGCACAAAAAGAAAATCCTGTTGCACCAAGACAACGCACCGTCTCACACCTCAGCGGTTGCCATGGCGAAAATCCACGAATTACGGTTTCAACTGCTTGACCATCCCCCTTACTCACCAGATCTAGCCCCAAGCGACTTCTTTTTGTTTCCTCATTTAAAAATTGCGCTCGGAGGACAGATATTATCGACAAATGAAGAGGCAATTACCTTCGTGAACAATTATTTAGCAGAGAAAAACGCCGAGTACTTGTCGGACGGGTTACAGAGATGGGAGCATCGCTGGGAGAACTGTGTAGAGTTACAAGGAGACTGTGTTGAAAAATAAAATTAAAAATTCAGAAAAAATGTCTTATATTTTTGTTAGGTCGGAAACTTTTCAGACCACACTCGCATTTAATATGTGATTTAGTAAATACTGCTTATATAGTGAAACTATTCTTCTCTGTTACACCAGCGATAAATCGACTGGGTCAGGCGTCTCTATAAAGTGAGTGGGTGAGCTTTCATTTGCAGGCAAATCATTTGAGAGTACATTCATACGTGAATAAAAAGGAGATAAAATTTTATTAATGAACTACATTCTTTGAATTAATAAATTAATTTAATATATATAATAACATATTGGTGTTTTCTACAGAGGACGTCTATCTAATAATTTGTGCTAAGTATTATGGGTTAATCTTTGAGACAAGCTTATGACTACTGGCAGGACCAACTGGAGAGTTTCGCATATATTAAATATTAGTTTAAAAATAAAATAAACAACTCGCGTTTAAAAGTAGCCAAACTAAAAAGTAGAAAATAAATAATAGTTTAAAACACTAAAAAACTCTCTAACAACAAAAAACTTTAATAAAATATAAAAACTAGAAAATAAATTTAGAATAAGGATAGAATTATGAGCGAAAAATTGTTTTTATGGTAAAAAATAAGTGGGTTGCTTTTTAAAATATTTTCCTAATGACTCTATTTTTACCAATGCCAGTTAATTAAATATTTACAGCAATTAACATCAAGCACACCATGTTTTTTACGATAAAATTAACTTTTGGTTCATAACTCTATTCTTATTTTAAACTAATTAAAAATTATTTTCTACTTCTTAGTTTTTTTTTCTATTTATTTCTATTTTCTACTTCTTAGTTTTTTTTCTACTTTATTAGTTTTTAACTATTTATTATTTATTTAATTATCTATTATAATTATTTGTTTAATGAAAAAATAAGACGTAGAAAATTTGCTTCTCTGCAATTCGTGACACCGCCATATGTATGCTAATCCTGTTATAGTCGTGTAATGATCACGTATGTCGAGCTTTATAAAACTCTTACAAGTGGCCTATTCTAGTTTTAAGACAAGTAAAGACGGCGGTGCTATATTTTCTCTCCTGCTTGCTAACTCGGACATGAAACAGCTAGAGGATTACGGTACAACGGGGGAATGAGAGCGTTGTTAATTATTAAGATTGGGCAGGCCATCCCTATGGTAGCTGCTTCTGGCTCCGTCCAGCTCCTCCCGCTTCCTTCTGCGTTGTCTGTGTCTGCTAAAAGAGGAAGAGTTCATGATACATACAAATACGTTTAAAACACTAATAATAAGGAAACCAATAAGTTCCTTTTCATTAATGTGAAAATATTAACTGCAACTAGTCGATTTCACTTGAGTTCTGGCAGCCTCGACGAACTCAGTTGAAATTGATAATACTTTTTTTCTTACAAAATCCTTCACAATGTTATAGTATTTGGAGTCTAAGCAGTAGTTGCTTGCAAATTTGATGCTAATTATTAACCTTTTTCAAACGTACAAGTATAATAGTTAATTTTTTTTACCTCTAAGATTCCTGCGTATCATTGAGGACATCTTTGTAAGGGATGAATATGTTTTACTCGTAATTAATTAGTAAATAAAACATTATTTCCACTCAAATCTACTTAGTTCCAAACCAAGCTTCCTCTTCATTTCCCTATAATCCTCCGAGGCATCGGAAAAGAAGACCCGTGACCTTTATAGTTTAATATGTTGTTTGAGTACTACGAGTGAGTAGTTTCTCTATTTGCCTTTACATCATGCCATTCTATTTATGTATCTTTCATTATATTTGCTTTAATGCAGAGAAACCTGTGTAAATTAATGTATAAATATAGTAATTATTAATATATTATATACATTAAGTATAATAATGGATAGATGAATGAAAAATTAAAGAAGGAGAAGATGAGGAAGTATACACAAATTTCGTCAATGTAAAAACGAATTATAATTACCAAATAATTATATTAGGAGAGTGAAATATAATTATTTGAATCGTATGTTTTTATTTCGTATGTTTCATTTAAACCTTTGTTATAACAAATGAAAAGCCCTTACTATATTTTTTTTTTCACAAATTACCGAAAAATTGATGTTTAAAACTCTAATTGGCCGCTAATTCCGACTTTCTATGATTATCCAGCGTTAATCTGTAGTACCAAATTTATTTTTAAATAAAATAAAAACTGCCAAACATTAAAGAAAGATTTTTTCCGATAATTCGAACAAGGGCGGTAAATAATTAAGTTCATATATTTTTATTGCGGATTTTTCAAAATAAAAAAAAATTAGTAGAACGGTAAATATACTAATTCATGTCCCACGTAATAATTAGTAAATTATCACAAGTTATAAGTAGTAAATAATTGGTAATGGGTATCGCATGGTAATGGGATGTCAAAATTTAGCACTTTTGGCTCTCATCAAGCCCTGAAGAAGACAAAAATTTGTGATGAAACCGTTTTATTTTTCTACAAATGCAATAATCTTCGAGAGATTTTTTTTTCTATTAACCAGCAGATTGGCTGACAGTAAAAATATGACAGCATATCACAGCTAAACAGCAATTCCGTAAACTGGTCTTGGAAGGAAAACAATAGAGACATTGAGAAGCCTTGATGGGCCAACTCGGGACATGAAGAAAGAAATATAAGAACTGACAGACCTAACGGTACGATCTAAGAAGAGGCAAATCAAGTGATTGTGTCAATCGGCGAGCCCTGTAATAAGCTGTCGTTATGGCTCAATCATAGGGAAATCGTACCTCTGGAACTGCGTATCAACGCCTGTCACCCTGGGTTATTCCTCTGTCACGGATGGATCTGAGGATAGTCTTGAAGGAGGTTTTGTCTTCTTTTTTTTATTATTATGCATAAGGTAATAATTACATTATTAATATAAATCTTGCAAAAATTGTAATTATATAAAAATTAAAAATTATAAACTAAACAGAATTATTTTTACCTCATAATTCCAATAAAATATTATAAAATGGTAACCCAAATGCTGTTAAAAACGTGGTGGATTGCCAATCAATTATACACATAATTGTGAATGTAAATAGGAGCACTGAGTTGTCGTGGAGAAGGTCCCTGTGGCCTTATGGAATATGGAGATCCTCCTGGGGCTTATCCAGTTCCTTATCATATTTTCCAGTTACGTCACCATCATACATTTTTATCCATATTCTCTGCATCTCCTGAGGAAGGGGAAGCTTGGTGTGTAAAGTGGTGAACAGCTATGCTGAAGGCTCCGGATTCAAAACTGGCTATAGCATATAAAATATTTATAAACGGATATATACGGATAAACCCTGCGGGATTTGCAGGCCCTCCTGAGACTCTCCTAGCCTCTATAGATGGGGCACCATTAATTCGAGTAAAGGAGGAAAATGGTCCGGGTGGAGGTCAATTAATTTCTTAAATAATGATTAACAATTTACTAGGAACCGACGTTTCGGGCCACATTCGAGGTCTTCTTTAGACTCACTTTTGCTTACATATTTTTTTTTCACCCAACATGGGGGTGAAAAAAATTCTGAATTCTGAATATTATTTTATTTTATAATTTAAATTATTTCTACTTGTGTATCTGGTTTACTCCAATAGTTTCATTGTTACATATTATTTCATTTGTATAATAATTTTCTCTATTCCAATTATTTCATTTTTAAATAATGGGGGTTGAAACGTCGGTGTCTAATAAACAGTTTATCACTATTTAAGGAATTAATTCTTTGACCTCCACCCGAAATATTTTAATCCCCATATATACGAGTATAAGGTCAGTTCATCTTATTCAAGATGATTTTCAAGCAATAACGAGATCTCAAGTTTAATTTAAATAATTTAATGATTTATTTATTCATTGATTCAAAACCGATATCCTTTCTACCTATTTTTAGTTTATTAGACTCACAAAGTTTTGTGTTGTACTTATAAGATATATTTATGTTTTTTTTCGTGGTATTGCCTGATTCATAGTATCCTATTACTATCTATTTCATATAATTTCAAATAAATATTGAATATTTTCTATTTAGATATATCAGATTATATTAGATATATACGTTACAGATAGATCAGCTATCTCTTGGCTAGATCCATGATTTGTGTTCTTATGGATACAATGGAATAAAAACATTTTGAAATATTGGATGAATGGAGTATATGATAAATAACATATCCGTCGCTAAGATTTACGAACCATCGTTAAGTGTTTCGAACCATCCCAATCTGAGGCTGCATCAACAATCATCCATATAATGATTTAAAGTTACACTATCTTGCCCTCCTGACATAATTCGTCTCTAAGGAGGAAGCGTAAGATAAACCAGATGCTATTTGAAGCGGAAATAATGAAAGGGAGGAACAGAGATTAAAGAAGAAATGGTCCTCCTAGAGAACAGTAATAAAGGATAGGGTGATAATTAGACATGTAAAGCTGCTCTCTGGCCTGAAAAGCGAATTAACGACTGAGACGAATCATCAAAAACCTGGCTCAGTCTACTGAAGATGATTTGGACTTTTGCTCTAAGGCTTAATTTTAAATTAATTAACTTACATAAGAATACTGTAATTGATACATCGCTAAATATAATTTGCACCGGTTTCAGTCCCAAAATACTTTCTACAAATCGGCAACTTATTTAGAATTGGTAAGAAAATAATTAAAAAATGCCATACAGAGCCTTCTGTAACCAGGAGGGGATAATGATAGATCAAGATATGTAGCCTACAACCATTATTATAGGCTATACAGACATACAGTTTATGTGTATATTATAACTTAATATAGTTTATATAACCTATAATACAACATATATAATATGTTAATATTATAGCCTATATAAACATTATTTTCTGAGCACCGATGTGAGTTATCAACACAAATGAACAGCATTCTAGATACATTGCATAATTATAATATTATTTTTTCATTACACCTTAATTCACATATTACTGTTATTAAAAATAAATATGTATATATATATATATATATATATATATATATATATATATATATTTATATATATATGTATATACATATATATTTAATTATATTTATTATTAATAAATATATATAAATAATGAAACACAAAAAAAAATATATTGAGATAATTTTGTCTTGGTTCAGCTGGCGGCGGATTTTAATTTGAACTCTACTTCATTGAAAGTTAAAAACTATAACTATATTTTAAATATAATTGGAAGATAATGACTTATATGTAATCAAGTAAGTTATTTGGAGTAGTTGAATATTTTTAAAGTACTTTAGCAAGTAGTTAATTTTTGCCAATTGATATTTTCGAAATCTTAATTGATTCAGTGTTATATTATCATTTTTACATTTATAAATAGATTTGATTAATTGTAAACCATTTTTTTCGACATCTTTGTTTGCATCTTTTTTATAACAAGTATTGGACAAATTTTTCTCGTCAAAAAATGAATTTACGATACATTTTCTTCCTTTTCCGGCAAATCCTGATGTATCGCAACCAGAAAAACAATGCAGCAGTGCAACGATATTTTTGAAGGATTCATATTTCAAGCTAGTAGTCGTGAAAATTAGATCTTTTACATTTCCAGAACCTGGCTTGAGAAAATAAATGTCATGATAATTTGAATTTATCTGATTCAAAAGGACCAAAATATCAATATCTTGATCCACAACAAATGACAATATTATTAGTATTTTTTATACCATCAGAAAGTATAGATTTCAACGAACAAAAAGCCCACCGAATTTTTCAAAAAAGCAGATCTTTTGACGTGAGAATTTTCATTTGAAAATTAGGGTCTTTTTTCGATATTTAGTCAAAATAAGGTAAACAAATAAAATTTTAAATAAAAAAAATTACAATGTGCTTGGGACATAAAAAGGTATGTGAAAAATGTCAATAAAAATGAAAAGAAAAATAATCTACGGGCGATCTGAGGTCGGGAAATGGAAGGGGGGAGGTTTTAAGGGTAAAAACGGTTTATCTCGATTTCCGGCAAAACTACAAGTCCTATGGAAAAAACTTAAATAGCAAAGTTGTAGGTAATAAAAATATCTACAACTTTTGTATTTACACATCTTTCACATAACCTCAAAATGTTTGTGAAAAATTCAAATAACCAAGTTTTTGGTTTTTTATTTTCATCTATTATAAAAATAAAAAAATTCACGAAATTTGGTGAAAACTTACCTTTTTATGTCCCAAAAAAAATTTTTTTTTGTAAAAGATAAAAACTAAAAAAAAATAAAAACCAAAAACTTGGTTATTTGAATTTTTCACATAAGTTTTGAGGTTATGTGAAAAAAGTGTAAATACTAAATTTGTAGATTTTTTTATTACCTACAACTTTGCCATTTAACTTTTTTCCATAGGACTTGTAGTTTTTCCGGAAATCGAGATAAACCGGTTTTTTACCCTAGAAACCTCCCCCCCCCCTCCCCCCTTCCACTTCCCGACCTCAGATCGCCCGTAAATTATTTTTCTTTCATTTTTGTTATATTCTCTTCCCATTCCAATGGGTTTCATCCTACTATTATTTTTTTTTCACTTTTAAGCATTTTCAAAGGCTTTTGCACTTGTCTAAAAAGCACATATCACACTATTATTTCTAATCTATTTTTATTAATTGTTATTTTTATGGTAAATATTTTTATTTTGAAGAGAAAAGTTTGCCCTTGCCGGGATTCGAACGCGGGTCGCCTGCTTCTCCGTAGCAGTACTCTAAGGCCCTGAGCAACCAGGGTTCGTATCCAAGTCAGAAAAATCTGTTCTCTTCACCGATCCTATATTCCGTGTTCTCGCAAGTTTGAGTTTATACATAACTAAAACGCGTTTTTCGCGTTGTTCAAAAATGTAGGTTTTGACTTATGTCATTTTAAAACTAGTGTACGATTCAATGATTCACTCGTTGACTCATTTAGTACTCTCTACTAGTAGTCACAAAATCTCAAAAGGTCTAAGCCCATGGAATGAACTTTGCAATGGTACTTTTCCTTATGCTAAATGATTTCTCGAAAAATAAAAATGTATATGAGGTACCCAGGATCAAAATAGGATAGTTCCAAATTTTTAAAAAAATTGATTTTTTCCACATATTTCGGCCGTTTAGCCTGGCTATGTTGTCTAGCACGACACTTTTCTTCCGTATTTCTCACGGTTTTTTGAGTCTAGTTTTACTCCACATTGTTTCGCCACAAACAGATGATCCAGACTCAGCCCCATGGATGATCAGAGATACATATATCACATAAATGGATAAGATTGCTAGGAAATTTTTTTTAAAAAAGTATAAAAATAATTTAAGGCGTTCAGGATTAGAAGCGAATAACTCCCAAAATTAAAAAATCTATTTTGTTCACATTTTTTGCCTGTTTATTCTTAGTAATTTTCTCAACCACCACACTTTGCCACATATTCCTCATGGTTTTAGTCCGGTTCTGAAGTTTCGATAGCAAAAAGTTGCTTGACGATAGTAGCGAAAAATTTAATTCAAAACTTTCGGTGTTATCCACTTTTGATATAATTATCTTTATACTTTTATAGGCACTTTATATTAACAAAAATAAGATAATCTGTACCCTAGGATGTTAATCATTATGGATGGAAATAAGTTCTTTCCAAACTGGCAATGAAGATTGGACATTGAAGATATTCTCAAGTTAAACGTTATCGTGGCCAATCCTCAGGATCTGGACTGTAAGCCTCTCTGACATGTTGATTGTGAGAGTTTGAGGAACGTCCTCTAATGCATTAGCTCTGTCTACTGAGTGATGGCACACTATCACACTCTCACACACTTTGTTTTGGCGATTTAAGTTCCTTTGTGTTGTCCCTTCCGACATATAGTGTCCTCTGACTCCGCCGCTTTTGTCGTCGGCCAACATGTCACTTGCGACCATCCTTCCAAAAAAAAAAATGTAAGTCTATTAGAGGTGTTATGACCTTTCTTAGTCCTCACAAGCAATGAATCCTTAATCACAAACCTCTATTCCAACTGTCAGGCCAAAGGACTGTTGTCTACGCTATAAAATATATTTTTTTTATCTTTTCTGAACGTCATTCACCAACTCATTTCTTTCATTTTTATCCATCTAGAAGAAAGTGATATACCCTTCAAACATTATACATTTATACATGCAAACAAATATTTGAAATTAGTTTTTATTGACGTTCCACACATTTATGTGATGTGAAATTTTCATCTCAAGAAGATGCATTTATATAAATAGTTTTATATGTATTTCATCCCAGTTACTCTCAGCTGTCAGACTAAACCAAAAGTGTTTAGCGGACACCTGTAGTGTAGTGGTTAGAATAACAAACTTCTATGCCCAACATCTCGGGTTCGCATCGCAAGTGACCTTAGGATTTTTGCAGGGAGTGAAAATTCCTTGGCTATTGGTTGGGACGTTATACGGGAGTCCCAAGCCTGAGCGATGTCAGGTACTCGTTAAAGATCCCTATCCTAATTATGACTGAATAGACAAAATTCAAGAATATCACTGTTGCAGCGACCGATTAGCCACAGCAGAATGAATAAACTATAAATAAACAATATTTTTATTTGAAAAAAAAAAATATGTTCAGGACCGGAACTCGAACCCGCGTCGCCAACGTCACTAGCGTGAAGCTCTGCCAACTGAACTATCCTGGCTCGCTTCTCGGCCAGACATATCTTTTCTTTTCACTGATCCCATATCCCCGCGTTCTCGCAATTTGCGATGAATACGAGGGGAAGAATGCTCATTGAAAATTACTTTAATTTGGATCTTCTTGACTAAAGTCATTATATATTATTATAATTTATTTTATTTTATTTGTTATTGATTGTATTAATTTTTAAATATTTTTATTTGAAAAGAAAAGATATGACCAAGACCGGGACTCGAACCCGGGTCGCCCACGTCACTAGCGTGGAGCTCTGCCAACTGAGCTATTCTGGCTCGCTTCTCGGCCAGACATATCTTTTCTTTTAATAAATAATGAAGTTTTTATTGATAAGAGATTTGAGCACTTATAATGTTTTTATCAGTTCTTTGCTAAAAACCGGTATGAATCTAATGATTTTTAGGACATAAATTTTCAAAATAAGAACAGTTGGAATACTTCGTACTAGAATTTGTGGGAAGGAAATATGTATTTCAATAAAAGGGTTTTTATTTAGAATTATTAGTCAAAAAAGTTTAAGAATCATAAATTAATCTTTTCAATTTAAGCATCTTTTCAAGCTGTATGTATTCATTTATTTATGTTCTGCCTTTATTATTTTTTTTCACAGTATAACCCAATTAGTCAGGATCCATGGTCCATTTTTTCACTTGATTAGCAAGAGCTGAAATTCGTAAATAGTTTCGTTTCCATGAGACGCACGACAATTTCCTGTGCGCAAATTCTCGACTGCGGTTGCTGACAGAGGTAGCAAGGATAAAATATGTCGATTTAATGATTCTCAAAAAATTATTACTAACTGGTTTTTTTTTTGTAAAATCTCAAGATAATTATCTAAATCATTTGAAAAAATATGTGTCCTACAAAATGTTTGGTTTGATCGAAGAGTCCCCTCCTTCCAATGTAAATGAAAAAACGAAAAATCAACTGGTTAGTAATCATTTTTGATAACCTCGTTATCGATACATGTTGGAAGGAGAGGAGGGACTCTTTGACCAAACCATACATTTTGTAGGACAAATATTTTTTCAAATAATTTTGATAATTATCTTGAGATTTAACAAAAAAAAAAACCCAGTTAGTAATAAATTTTTGAGAATCATCAAATCGACATATTGTATCCTTGCTACCTCTGTTAGCTACCACGATCGAGAATTTTCGTACAGGAAATTGTTGGGCGTCTCATCGAAACGAAGCTATTCACGAAGATTCAGCTTGATAGTAACCAAGTGCAAAAATGGACCATGGATCCTGGACTGTATCCATTACATTTATTCTCCATCAACACATCTGTTGCATGCTACATCTGAAGTTTTATTTTTATTATATTAATAGTTTATATGTAAACTATTTCCCATACATAAAAGTAACTTATATATACACATATATACATACAGGTACAGATATATGCAATTTCCCTAATTCCTTCTGATACTAGTTTACGTTTCATTTTGTATAGCATCATCACAATCAGAGACCTATTTCTAAATCTAGATATTCTATATCTTTATACCAATTTGAGGATGATTTTCAATTAACTTACACGACATGTTGGGTAAGTAGGAACTGACATCCTGGATAAGGGTTAGAGGGGCTGCCCTGGGGACTGCTAATCAGAGGCCAGACTACCCGCACTCCTACCATTCCAGCGTAGGAGAGGGAAGCCTGCAAGAAGAAGGAATCCGCCGTTTTTGCCCAATGGCTGCCTCTCATTGTCGGCTGAATGCGGTTATTCCGCTCTGTTCCTGGAAGCGAGGGATGTGCCGGCTAACTCCCCAGGAGGGGCTGCGTCTCATTAATAAGCTCATCACTGCCTAGGGTGAGCCCTAGGAGGGTACCTCGGTCCCACAGTGTCGATCCGCGCCTGATAACAGAATAAATAATTTATCTACCATAGCTGGTCTCGAAACGAGGTCTGAGGAATGTTCAGCATAGTACCCAACATACGAAAATACTCCTTTCCACATTTACAATTTACAAATAATGATACTGTGCATTTAAAAGAATACAAAATATTAAGTGATGTAAAGATTCCGCTATCATGAGCTTTAGTATGGAAAAGAGAATATAATTATGGGAAATGTGTATACTTTAGTAATCATTTCGTTTATAAATGAACATTTCCACTAACATATATCTTAAATTATTATTAGTATGGATGTTAAAGTTCAACAACACTTATGCCATTTGTACTTCAGTTATTTCATAAAATAAGGCATTAAAATATGACAAATAAAATCTTTTAGGGGAAACGAAATATATATATACTTTTTTTTATTATTAATTCACAGCAACTTAAGACTATATTTTAATTTAAGACTATAAGCAAAGAGAAAAACACTTGGATCAAATTTGCTGGATGCGCAGTTGCAAATGAAAATTAAATAATAAATAAAAAAATATTCACAGAAATTTGCAACTGTATGATAACAATACAATAAGTAAATAACAAGAATGGTACATTTCGGCATGAATAAAGACAAGTATGAGTAAAGAGGAAGTACCCAGTGACAGTACTCAAATTTATGTTTTATGTTATTATTGGTATGCATATAACAGCTATTAAACGTACTTTTAGTTAAATGTAATTATTTTTATTACATCAATCAAGTTCTAAGCTTTAAACTAATATTGTTTAAAACAAGTCAGATAACTCATACACTGACCGCTGCGTGACGCCAGGCTGATGCTTGAACAAACATTTTTTTCGGATTAATAATTGTTGTGTAAAAAAAAACAAAAAAACAACTCTAAAATAAATATTCTGAATATTCAAACCTAACCAACTACAAATCCTTTAAAATAAAATCAAGATTTTTATTCCTGTTTATTTATGGTATTTGAAGTGTAATCACAAGGGAGTGGAGTAGCTCAGTTTATATAGTGCTGAGTTGTTATTCCGAAAGTTACTGACCTTGAATCCTGTTTTGGCAGATAAATTATTTAATTACTAAACACCCACGGGTGGACCTATAGACCCTTCTTGGGGCTTATCCAACCTTTAAAAAGATGATACTGTACAGCTGTCCTGTACAGTACAGTACAATCTCTAGTATTTGCATGAACCCATGACCTTTCATGGGTTGTAGTGGTTCGGGGTTTTTTTTTCTAGTTCCACCCATTGTAAATGAGTTTCTAGGAATAAAGGCAAAATGATTGGGGTAAATATGAACGATATACAAACCCAAAAATTTTCAACTGGCAAGAAAAGTGTAGGACTAAGATTGTTATAAGTGGATGACAGACTGGTTTTCATGAGAATATAATATCAATCCACGGGAGAAGTACTGCTGGGTGCTGTTCTTCTTCATGTCATCCGAGTCATTTTGTTGTAATTTTACTGGCAGGCAATCTATCAATTATCAATTTCTAGTACTTGACAATTATAAAGAGAAAAGGCCATTATCCTGAATAATTTTGCTTAGTGTTGATTCGACTCACCAATCCTCGAAAGCTCCCCATGAAATACTGTCCAGGTTTTCTTTCTCGTTTATCAATTTTGAAAATCCCTAAAATGAATGACCGCTCCACCATGACAACAAACAACAAATACCCCGGGGGGTCCAATAAAATACCCCTTTTAGTGAAAATCCTCGTCACGACTTGTACACAACTTGGTCCCAAGGCCTGATATTACTCCTCTTGAACGCTTACATGCTCAGTTCTTGTCCTAAATGGTCTGTAACCGAACGTTCGAGGATCATAACAGTCGTAATTATCCAAAGACGTAGTGGTACTTTCCTAAGTATACCATTGCCGATAAGTACTATTTGATTTAAGTACTATAACCTCTCCCGATTTTCGAATCATTATACTTAGGCTTATTGAATGTTTGCATCGCTTATTCTTAGTTTTATGGATTCTATACAGCCATATGCTTTTCAAACCGTTGTAAATATTTTGAAAATCATTTAATGTTTTATTGTTTAAATATAAATATTTTGTATTGTATTAAGTAATAACAATCTGAAATGTATAACCCCCTATCATCGGTTCCAATTCAGTAGAGGAGTACTTAAGTTCCTCCTTAAAATTTTATATTTTTTACTTGTGGTGTGCCAGGATGGAGAGAAGGATGGAGGGACAATAGAAGAAGGGGCCGATAAGTGGAGGATTAAAAAAATTCATTACTGATCATTATTTTTGTGATGGGAATATGATATTTTACAAATTTTATAAGCTTATTTAATCTATAATTTTACAAAATATTTATAATTTGCTCCCTTGTGGGAGTAATGCAGTTCAATTGGTAGAAGTTGCTGTACCGAAGGCCGTGGTTCCAAATCTTGCTGTGGCAGATAAATTAATCATTCCATTACCAAACACAGACGGATCCTACAGGATCTGGGGGCCGTAATTGGGCTCACCCACCCTCTATAAAGTGGGTACCCTTAATTAAGGGATGAATCCTGGGTTCGAGCGTGATATCGGAATTTATAAACATTAAACATTAAAAATCTACTATTTGCTGAACCCAAGACCCTTCATGGGTTTTGGTGGTACAGGTTTTTCTTTCTTATTCCTTCTATATTCTTTAAGTAATTCTAATTCTAATTCTAAGTAATTCTAATTTTTGTATGCTTCTTAAAAAAGGAACTTAAAATGTGACGTTATCCTAATTTCACAAAGATAAAATATTTATTAAAAAAACTCTTGTTTTTCGAAAGACCTAGAGACTTTTACACCTAAAATAATGCCTTCAATGTAAGTTTGGACGATTGTCCTAGCACGCCATTGTTTCTTTCTGGCGTATATTTTTAAATGCTAAAAAGGTTCAAAATCATGTTTTTATAAAGTTATGTATTGTATATAACTAACCGTTAAAATAACAATGAAAGAAATGAAGCCTAAAATGAACCAGGAGCGATATTCCAGGACGAATATCACTTGATCTTTAGGAAGATAGTCACCCAAAATATGACAACTGCTGGGAAACGCTCAACAAACACACATAAAACAACAGGATAGATTATTTCCTTTTTTATCTTGCATATTCTTTTTCTTTTTTGTGTCCGTCAGTTCGTCTTAACAAGAAGAAAATCCTTCCCCTCGTCTTCCTTTTTATTTAAGCCAGCACATCATAATATATTTTTTCTAGGAAAAAAAACTAATATAGGACAAAATACATGCAAATCCTTCTTCGTATATTTGTTCCATCATAGAAAAAATTGTAATAATTATTCTATAAACTGGTTTATAAATATGCAAGTTGTTTATAGCATAAGGTGAAAACAGAATGTTGTCTATTCAGTGTAGGTTCAGTGAAATATTCAAACATTCTTGTAAAAAAGTATAGAAACAATTTTTAAATAATTAATTATGAGAACATCTGTTTTGAGCTTTAATATAATTAATAATATCTATAGCCGATCAACCGAATTTTATTAGAAAATGAACGTAGCATCATAACATGAACATAATTTCAATTATCAAGATTCTCAAACAAATACATAAGTCTATAGAACATATAATATATATATATATATTTGTATGATATGACTAGGGCAGCATTGTGAATAAGAGGGGTGCTTACAAATTAATCAATAGATATTAATACATCAATCAGCCAAATACCTTCTCAATACTTGCATGCATATGTAAATATTTTGAAGAGATATGATCAATAAAATGAGTAGTGTTTGATTGTTCTTTAGAATCATTAATTGCATTTTTATTGTTGAATAATTATTACTTACATTAGTAATTGAGATTTCTTAGTTTCTATTATTATTTTTATTAAGACGTTTCAGGCTACTTCACTACTTACTAGACAAACGCTCTAACCTCCCACTTAACTACAAAAGACTCATCTACATGACCATCATACGACCTATATGGACTTACGGAGTAGAGCTTTGGGGCTCCACTGAGCCATCGAATTCCTCTCGTATCCAATCCCTACAATCCAAAATCCTTCGTTAAATCCTCAACGCTCCTTATTTTGTTAAGAATAAAGACCATCCATAAAGACCTCAATGTCCCATTCGTTGCTGATTTGGCACGAACCCGGTATCTATCCTTTCACAATAAACTTCATTCCCACTCAAACCCTCTAGTTTCAAACCTAGCTTCCTCTTCAATTCCCGATAATCCTTCGAGGCGTCAGAAAAGAAGATGGCCACGGGACCTTCTTAGTTGAACTAGTGATTTGAGTACTACCAGTGGGTAGTTTCTCTACTTGCCATTAACTCATGTCATAATGTATCACGTAGCCTATTTACTTGATGTATTATTGTAATACAGTTGTAAATATCAATAAATAAATTTTTTTTAAATAATGTTAGTAAGAGTTTATTAAATTTGCATAACACGAACTTAGAGCTTGAATATCCAATTTTTTTTTATACAAAGCTCGATTTTTATACTTCTCTTTAAATATCATTTATTTTGTATTCCGTTTGAAACTATGTTTCTCTTGGTTTATTTTATTTTAGGTTTATAAAATTTAAATGCATGTTTTGTTTTTTCTAAAATGTGTCGTGAAAGCTATTTGGTCTGCTTTATTAGGGTTCTTCATTATCGAATAACTAGTATATTTATTTAGTTGCTACGCGCTATATTTTAAGTATTGTTCCGATGTTCCGAAATAGAACTTGCCGCATTCATCTTCACACTGTATTTCGTAATGACATTTGATTTAGCTCTAATTTATCCGAATCTTTGGTTTCGGTAAATAGTCTTGACAATTGGGCTGTATTTTTGAAAGGAGTTTAGTTGCCTGTGAGTGTTTTTGCTAGTCTTTACGAAAGTTTTGATCTATAGAATATTGTATTCTATTTTTTAGTATTGATTTCATTAAGTATTTTGTTAAAAATTGTTTTTTTTCTGACATCGAGGAAAACGATCACCTCATGAACAAGGAAAACTCGAACGACCTATTCGACAACTGCTTGCAAATTTTCCTACGGTCAGCTCCAGAAGAAGAGCGATGTATTTACATTGCAAAATACTTTGGAGCGATCTCCTTCTCCCTCCCCAAACGAGTGTATAAATTTCTGTATAAATTGGCCCACTAGGGACTGCGGCCTGTAATTTGAGATGGAATTCTCCGGGATGGCTGGGATGGCTGCCTGTTTGCTCAGCATTTTCGACCTGAAGATGATTCAGTGCCGGTCGTGACTCCGATCCATTTCTCTCCCTTCTACTTATTCGGTATTATCTCAATTCGGGCCACTAGTCATCAGGTACTTTATGTCGGTTGGCTACCCGCCCTGAGACCTTTTCCGATTTGACAATACCTACATAAGTACCACCACGATTTTCAGATATTCGCCGATACATCTTAAGTTGGACTGGGTTGATGATATTGTGTATACTTGCGGGCTCCTTACCCTTAAGTTATGAAATATCTTCCGTGTTACCAGCAATGTAAACATCCTTGACCTCCCCTCTTCTTTTACACATATAAATACTACCTCTAAGATTAGGAAGACAAGGTAGGGGGTAGGAGATTAGAGAGTAGAGGTGTAGTAGATTGTTTATATTATGTAAGAGAGTAGTCTCTAAGTTAGATGTAGTGTATAGTCAATAAGTTATAATGATAGTCAATAGTCACTAACTCACATAGTTAGTTTGTAAGAATGTCTCTTTATATTCACATTATATCTGTTAAATAAATCAATAAACCTCGTCCACCGTTTGCTAACTCTATGAGTTTCCTGCTTTCAAGTAGTTACCTCACGTAATTTTTTTATGAACTTTTTAATTCATATGTATTCCAATTATCAATTCATTTTTTCCAAACTAAATTGGTCTAAATGAATTATCATAGGATAAGTAAGTGCAATCGACTTATGTATAGAGTTAACGAACGGTAGATGACCTTTAAGTATTTTGCTTTTAATATGGATTTTTAATCCAGGTCGTTGCTTCCTGTGGTCAGTAAGGTAGCTTCCTTGACCTTGCCTCCTCTTTTATATGTATAAACACCAGCTCTAAGACAGAGAGATAGAGATAAAAGAGAGAGCAGAGCAGAATATGGTATGGATAGATAAGAGTATTGATAAGATCCTATAGATAAGAGAGTATAACAATATTTTAGTCCATAGTTAATAGTCAATCTAGTTAGTTCTTAAAAGAAAGTCAGTTTGCATGGTCATGTTATATCGTTCCACTTCGCAATAAATATAATTCTTTCTTACAAGTCTAGTCACCTGTTTGTTAACTAAGTGATTTGCTACTTGGAGTTGTTGATGTCTTCATCATTAAGAGTATGATATCTCAACTTTAGGAAATATTTAAACAAACTAGTAATATGGTTTTCTATCCTTATATTTTATTTTTAATTCAAACTAGTTTTATATCATGAGTTCATTATTTTTTCACCAAGAGATGGTATATCATTAAGGTTTCAGCTACTCCCCCATCGATATCTATTTCTATTTTGAAGAGAACAGATTTGTCCTGGCCGGGATTCAAACCCAGGTACTCCGCATCTCTAGCGCGGTACTCAACAAACTAAGCTACCAGGGCTCGTAACCAGGCCAGACAAATCCATTCTCATCACCGATCCCTTAGTTGGTATAGCACCGCGCTAGAGATGCGGAGGACCCGGTTTCGAATCCCGGCTAGGACAAATCTTTTATCTTCAAAATAAAAATCTTTAAATAATACCAATAAAAAAAATTAAAAAGTTATAAATATAATATTGACGTACGCCAACTAGTTAACAATTAAAGTAATGTTCAATGAACATTCTTCCTCATATGTATATCGCAAAAAGTGCGAGTGCTGGGGATCGGTGAAGAGAATGGATTTGCCTGGCCTGGTTACGAGCCCTGGTAGCTTAGTTGATAGAGTACCGCGATAGAGATGCGGAAGACCCGGGTTCGAATCCCGGCCAGGACAAATCTTTTCTCTTCAAAATTAAAATATTTAAATAATCACAATAGAATAAAATAAAAAAAAACATAGATATCTATTCTCTTTTTTTTTAGCAGAGGAGCTCTCTAAATGTGTAAGTTTATTAGTCAATCCATTATTTTTTCTGCAATTAGCAATGTATCATTAAAAAATAAAGTAAAAATCTTCCCTATTATACCACATGAAGCAATTTCGTTCCCAGTATTTGATAAGATAGTGCAAGTTGACGTAGACTATTACTATCAGACTATATCTATAGTCAGGCGTAGACTATATCTATGTCACTATCTACGCTTAATAATTATATATTAAATAATTACTGAGTCGATCTTCTGCCTAATATTTTACTTGGAAATTCTTAAAGAAATAAATAAATAAATGAAATATATATGTATATCAACAAAAACTTTTTTAGATTACGTGCATAATTCTGTTAGTTCATTTTTAATTATTCAAATTGACTTGAAATAATATGTATTAATACTTGAAATGTACCATCCCCAAACATAAAAACTGCTTAGAAACGCATTAAGAATATTTGTCTATAGTTTGGGAAATGTTCCTCTCCATATAATACATAATAAAAAAATAAATAAATAACTGAAATTAAACTTGCACTGCCATTCCGGAATCTGTTATTTACTGGTAGCATGATTAGCAAGAGGATTCGCTCAGTTAGTTAATGAATGATTCCCTCGGGATGGACAAAAAATTGGACTCAATCAAATTGTGCCTTAATCAGTTTCCAGGTTATTAAGCTCAATAATAAAGAACAACTAATAATTTAAGTTAAATTAATGGAAAATTGCATTGATTAATGGCCTCAATTTCCTCAGTTAAATTTGATGACCAATAATCATATAATCCCTAAAATTTAAAATATGTTTTATAGACTTAAAACAACGTTACTGTTTTATTCATATTACTAATTCTGCTTTCAGAAAACCAATACAAGGAAATGTTTTTCCAGGGCCTTGACATCAATCGGCTTTTTTATAGTGTAATTTTTAGAGGCATGCATAATTATTTTTTATAAAGCATATACAGCTGTAATTATTTGGGGAATCTTCTTCTCAAGTTGTCAAAAATTTGAATTAATTTTAAGTATTCAGAGATATGTAAGTATTCGATTTTTTTTAAATTTAGTTATGGAAATTTACATCTTCATTATATTAATACAGAAAGATTATATAATGAAAGGTACATGATGCTATGGATAAAGCCAAGTAGAAACTACCCTTTTACAAAAGGGTATAGTATTAGAAATATTATTATAGTATTAGTATTAGTATAGGTATAATATTAGTATTAGAAAAATTGGAATAGTATTAGGAAATGAAGAAAAGTGCGTTAATTAATTCATCGCCTTTCTATCAAAAGTAGGATTAATTAAGAATATCTAATACAGTTATCTCCTACTTTTTATTTACTCTTATTTTTCTTTATTTATACATTTTTTCATTTATTTTTTATTCCGGTTTTATAAAAATTGTTACTAAAAACTATTATAAATAATATACTGAACTAAACTAAGGCGTTGATGACCAATCGGTTTTACGCCTCAAATTTGGAACAACCAACCAATAACAACTTCAACTTAATAGACCATCTTCTCAGACGCCTCGGGAGATTATTAGGAATTGAAGAGGTAGAAATTGATTTCCACTCAAACTAGTAGGTTTGAGTGAGAATATAGTTATTTAATAAAATACAACCCAATTTTGATTAAAAATAAATTATTTAAAAAGTATTAAACTTTTTTACAAGGTAGTTTGAATATTTTAGACAACGAAGATTCAATATATGACTCATAATTTGCTCTTCAAACTATATACATAATTATATATTTATGTTTTTATATTTATTTATAAATTAGTGTATTGAAAAATTAGTAATGGTCGAATATGCAAATTATATAGAGGCTATTGGGCCTGAATGGAGGTCGAAGTGAATTCGGTAATAGAAAGATCAGGAGAGACTAAAAGTGATTCGCTTTTGTATCACTTTTAGTCTCTGGTGCACTGTTAACTCGTGCTCTGATTAAGACCTGCAAGATAGGTCAGAACGTTTCCATTTGATATTCCCTTTGAATGCAATTGTAAATTTAAAAAATAATTCACAAACACTCTAAGCTCCCAATTAATTACAAAAGACTCATATACTCGTACATGACTATTATAAGGCCTATTTAGGCATACGGAGTTGAGCTTTGGGGCTCCATTAAGCCTTCACTTTCCTCTCGCATCTAATCCTCACAATCCAAAATCCTTCGTTAAATCCTTAATACTCCTTACTTTGTTTGGAATAGAGCAATCCATAATGACCTCAATGTCCCATTTGTAGCTCATTTGGCCCGAACCCGATATCAATCTTTTCATGGCAAACTTTATTCCCACTCAAACCCACTAGTTTCAAACCTAGCAACCTCTTCAATTCCCGAAAATCCTCCGCGAAGTCTGAAAAGAAGATGGTCTCGTGACCCTTGAAGTTGAATTGAGCTATAGTTGGAATGAAATTAATAATAAATTATTTCCAGTAATTGTGTTTTTTATAAGACAATTTGAATATATCTGGCTGACTACCAAGATTCATTATCTTGCTAATCAAGATTCAACGTATAACAGTTTCTTTTCTCTTTAAACAATAAACATGCTAATCCTCAAATTTATCTATGTATAAGTTAGAAATATTATTAAGCAATAATTGTTTGAATATACAAATTATATGAAGGTGAATTCCGTCCGAATCAATAAATGTGTGCGTTTACCTGAAAGGATATTACACTAACTTGTGTGTATAGCCATTTCCACTGTTTTCCTATTGACCTACAAGACTAATAGTAAAACAGTCGAGTCTTTAAAAGATGGCCAATGTTTTATTTTGTATTTTGAATTACGAAGGAAAGGAGCGCATAGAAGTTATGGAGGAAATAAAATGCGGGACTTATTACTTTCTCGATTATGACTCGAGGCAGTTTGTTTCGACAGGAAGAGATCCCTCGAGACGCCTGGATGACCACTTCCGACCTTCGGATCCCGAGGATACGGATACCTAGGAGGATGAAGAAGACATGGAAGATGTGATATAAGAGAACTCATTGACGAGCTGGGTCTGGGTCAGTTTTGAAAAGAGGAGGAAGGGGTCCGGTAAGAGTGGATTCCAGTTTGTCGGCCGGGCGGGGCCGCATTCCTCGGAGGCCCTCAATGGGCCTTATCTCTTGCCCCGTTACCTCTCCTGTCTTAGCTCGCTTCCTTCCCTCCTCTTCCCTACTCCGAGCCAGCTCCTGTCTACAATTAGAAATAATAAAGAGTTGTAGGAAGATCACAGAATCCCTAGTCATGATGCGATATAGATCGCATACGAGTCCGTGTAGGGCTATATGCTCCTTTCGGGTCAACGCAAATATCACCAAACACTCAGGAACTTTAAAAACTAACATATAAACCATCGCTCTGCTTTCTTTCGTCTATATATTTGTGTTTATCTATTATAACTAACTATACAATACTCAACTTAATTTTCATCAAACATTTTTATATCTTTCAACCTATCATATAGTATTTAGTAAATCGTATCTCAAGGCCTAGGATGTATCTCTCTTTAGTTAAAGAACTGATAACTGCTTTATGTTTAACAATAGGCATTCAATATATTTCTAGATTAAATATATATTGTGGAAATCTGTTGTCTATAATCATACATTATATTGACATAAAATAAATAATCATACAAAATAAAATATATATAATATATTTAATATATATAATATAGTTATTATACAGGTTGAAATTTTATTATTATTAACACTACCTATTATTACCTTTAGTACTGCATTTATTATTAACCATCCCTTTGCCCTGATGATGGCCTAAATATTAGACCTCAACATAGGCACCTGTAAAATAAGCTATACTTACTGTATGTAAAATTTATTGACGACAGCTCCTGGCCATTTTAAACATTTCTATTACTAACTTTTTTAATTCTCTATGTTCTATTAAATACAATTAATCCCAGTTTATTCCACCATAGCAGTATAATTTGTCTATGTTGACCAATACACCAGCCTTGACATAAATAAGCTATAATAATTTGTACATAGGATAGAAAAGAAAAAGGAAAATTATTAATAATATTTCACATGGTTTTTAGCCAGACAAAATTTTTAATGGTTATTTATTATATGATTATATAATATATAATTATGGTTAGTCGTTTAAAATTTGAGAGATAAAGCCTAATGGTCATCAATGTCTAAGTTTAATTTGAGATAAATATACATATCTTATAATTTTATATATATTCTTTCTTTTTTAGTAATTTTTTTTATAATATCAAGGAAAAAAAATTACAAAAGGATTAAATAATACTTAATCCACATTAATGATTAAATATAAAAATAAAATTAATTAATTTTATATATATTATATATACTTGTATGTATTGCTTTCAACTTATCTCATATATATAAGAAAATAAGAGGAAATAAAATGGAGGAAATGACTAATGAGAAATATATTATTATTATATTATTAAAATAAATCATAATATAATAATTATATATTTCTATAATAATATAATAATTCATAATTAATAGATATAAGATATAAGACCAGACATACTACTCTTAGACAAAAAAATAAAAAAGGCCATCATCATCGAAGCATATATATATATATATATATATATATATATATATATATATATACATAAACAACTAAAATAGGTAATTAGAAACCTAGGTATTCAAATTATTCTTTTGTAACTAGACAGCCTGGTCCATCATGCAGTGGGCTGTCTTAGAAATTTATTGAATTAATAATTTTTATTTTTATTTAATAAACTTAAAAGTTTACAAGTTATATATTATAATAAAAGTCATTAGTATAAAAAATTATTAAAAACTTAAATTTTTAATTGTTTCATTTTTCCTTAAAAAAAAAACTTAAATTTAAATTGATTTGATTTAGTTTTCTGAACTTATTAATCAATTCTAAAAAATTGATTTTTTACAAGTATTTAACTTCTTTATAATTAAGTTTTAAATACAGTATTATAGACAAAGCTTCATTCTGATTCATTTATCACGATTCTTATCATGCTTAAGCTTTTTTAAAGTGCAGTAGCACTGCGCTCCTATCTAATACAGGGTTGAATATCTTTTTTTAGAATTTTGATTGATTATTGGAGATATTAAAATTCGGACAAAGAGCTTCATGCTTTCTGTTCAGACATGAGAGGATTTGAAGGGAGAATGTGAAACGCAGTCTGAAAATTCTTGTATCATTGAACCAATTTAAATACTAGGCCCAAAAGGTGGAATGATTGCAATAGTTGGTACAATTTGGAGAAAGGAATCCATAATTCAAAGAATTTCATCCTTGAATGTTTTCTTAAACATCCTGAACATGTTTCAAACAACTCATTCATTCATGATCAATTCATTATGGCAATTCTACACCTTAAATAATTTAGCTTGAGGTCACTCTTTTTTTTTTTTCAATATTCGAAATATAGAAAAATCTGATAATTCAATATTTAAAAGTTGTAAAAATGTTTAGCTATATAATGAAACTACAATTATTTAAATATTGAAGTGACCCATGTTTCCGGAAAATTTAGATTTTTTTAATGGAACTTCTGTTTCTATTTTTTCACTTTATAAAAGAGAATATCTATTATTTTTTTTCAGAAAAAAATAAAAACTTTATATAGGAATGAGTTTAAAGCTCATATATTTTGCTATGGAATCAGTGGAAATTAATTTGACAAACTGCATTTAAATCGATATTATCCAATTATAGTTAAACCTTTATTACCTTATATTTTACTAGGAACTAAGCACTCAACTCTCAATTTTGTAACAAATTCTTCTTTTTCTGAATCATTAACATAAAAAAGATTTTATGTACAGAATAGACAAACACATGGATGGAAAAACATGCCCAGTAGTAGACACATTTAAGTAAACAGCTCAAGAATGAAGTAAAGAAGTGATCAATAAAAAAAAATTGTATTGATTAAATTAATTTTTTTAATATTTTCAATGTTTTGCTTTCCTTTGTTTTTCAAAGATGTCTTTTAGATTGGATTGAAATTGAAAACAGATGTAAAATTTACTTCTTTTTGTTTAATTGCAGGCAAAAGTGCTAGTTAAAAAGTAATAAAATGTTTTAATCAACAAGGACTGAGGTTTACAGGAAACTAATTTAAGGATTTAGGAAGTTTTAAATCCTTAGGACACAACTTTATATTTCTGCTTTAAAAAAAAAAATCAATGAATTTTTTTTATTAAAACAGCTGTCATAATTTTCCATAATAGTGATGATTAGTAAAGATCATTAAGCTAAAATAATTTGAAAATAATATTTTAAATAACTGCAATTGCTATCATTTAATTTAATAAAATTCATTCATTCATAAAAGAATTCAATCACATTAAGAAGATTAATTGATATAAATTGAATTCACAGTAAATCTCCATAAGTGTTAAAAATTACAACATAGCAACATTTTGCAATTCAACCAAATAAATGCATACAGTAGGAAAAAAAATATTTCCACTATTTTCAGATTTACAAAAAGAATTTTTATGTCCATTAAATATCTTAGATTTTCTGTTGTCGTGATTTATTTTTCTTAGATAAAAAGTATTAAAATTTAATAGGAGTGTAAAAAACAATGTATGCAAGTGTTTTATTATAAACTTTGTCTACTTAGATGGAGTAAAATCCAACCAATTTTCTTAACTCAGTGCTCCCTATTTACTATTGCCAGTGCCAAGCCATGACAGTATAACCATAATGGAGTGCAGGAAATGACACCAAGGATGCAGATGGAGCCCCACGCCATAGTCTTTGAATTTCAATGAATCCAATCTGTCTTAGGGGAACCCCCAAAAATCAAGTCCACTGGTCCAACAGGGTGGGAACTGATGAAAAGCCTTTACACTATCATCGGAAAAAGAAACTATCCTAATCCGAGAGAAGGCTTAGATCTACAATGGTATAAACAAGAAGTAAAATCGAAATCGAAATGGAAAATATTTATTCAAACTTAAAATGCTTTAAATTAATTATGAAGAAAAGAACATTAGAGAAAGAGCTAAATGCCTTAAAGATGAATTTAGTAGTACTAACTGAGACAAAACTGAAACATATGGTAATTTCATTCACTTATAAAGCAGTGTTGATAAACTTGAAATATCCCAATCCTGTGCATAAAAGAAGAAATGCCTTTTAGATATTGAACATTTTAGCTAATAATCTATTAAACTTCTATCTATGAAAGACTTGACTATAAATGACAGTAGTCTGAGGTAGATTAATTTCTCTGAAGAATTAGAAATGAAAATACTTCAAATTATAGATACACTGCAGTTACACCCTAATGGTGGTAACATTAGTCACATTAATGGAAGATGATTCAACTCTAAACATAAGGACAGGCTAGCTTTTAAGTAAAAGTCTTATTTATAATATTTATTAAATTATTTTTTAATATTTATTAAAGAAAAAGTTATATTTCTAATAGTAAGGTATGTACAATTAATTTGCTGAAGACCAAGTCTTAGTAGCTAATGATGATGAAGATGTTAGCTGCAGGATAATCAACCTCCTGAAGAAATTGACAGCAGGGGGTCTGTATATCAGCTTGGAAAAAACATTCCAATTTACGGAAATGAAATAGTATTATTCTTCGATAAAGGGGAAATAAAGAAATTTTAAGAGTTTAAATATCTTTACAAATGGCTTACTTAAGAAAGAGGCTCCTTCAAAGATATAACTGAAAAAATTGTAAGAAGAAGGAAGATAATTGGAAGCATAAATTATGCGCTGTAAATTTTACAGGTTAGACCCAAAACATCATACTGAGCAAATAGGCTGAATGTAGGATCATGAAAAAATTATCCTCTATACAATAGAAATAAAACTATTAAATGGGTCTCATATGGTGTAGTGGTATGCATAACAATCTACCACGCCGATATCGCAGGTTCGCAGCTTGGCAGGTGGCCTTAGGATTTTTAAAAGGACTAAAAATCCTTGCTATGGCATGCTTCGGAATGGATGTAAAATGGGGTGTCAGGTAATCGGTTAAAGATAAGTTTCCTCATTATACCTGGATAGGCAAAATTACTCCTCCTACTTTAACATCGTCCGATTAGCCATAGCAGCATTATGAAGAAATAAACCTATGACTATTTTCAAAAGATGTCAGAGGAGTGATGGCCAACAACAATCTTCTAATATCGCCGTAAAACGGCAAAAAAAGAGGACGATACAAGCAGAAATGGTTGCAGGGTGTGGAAGAGAGTGTGGCTGAGAGAAGACTTAAAGCAAGGCAGGAAGAAATGCCAAGATCTTTTGTGTACCAAAAACGACTTTTGTAAAAAAATCATCAAATAAAAATGATAAATAAATAAAGCAATGTGAAATATTCAATGGGAGAAGGGCCGCTGTGTTATTTTGCCCCAGCCCAGGGCCCAGCTAAAAATGACCTTTAATACTTCGATCTGTTTGCTTTCATTTCACCTGTTATTGAGGTAACATCAAAGACAGTCGATGTTAAAGAACGATAATGAATACACTCGTAGTGACAGTTTTTAACATCTCCTGTTATCGAAATAACGTTAATCCCTCCATTATTGGGCGCTTGACTGACAAGGAGAGTGAACGAGGAGCGATTCCAATCACGGGCTCTTTTTAGTAACATGTTATCAAGGTGAATGCTATTTGCAAATAACAGGTTATTTTGGACTGCGACGTTATTTCGATCCACCCACTGCCGCCATTTTATTGTGATGTCAGTGAGCTGCTTTAACCCCAGCCACAGTAAGTCTCCTGATAACTTATCATTGACATTTCTCCGCTTCATTACTCTTTCAGTTTCTATTGTTACGTTTTTGATTTTGCATACTTTTAGAATCTAGAATACCGAACTCAAATGCAATATTAAATAAGAACTATATATATAAAAAAAATAAAATAAAATTATATATATATATATATATATATATATATATATATATATATATATATATTTTAATTATTTTATTGAATTGTACAACTGTAATATATACATCTAGTACAATGGCTATATGAATAAATAAATACATGAAAGGACATGTAGAGCCACTACCCACAGGCAGCAATCTATTAACATTTCTATAATAGAAGGTCCCGAGGCCATCTTCTCTTCAGACGCCTAGGAGGATTGTCCGGGATGGAATTGGATGCAAGGATGGGAACTAGTTGGTTTGGATGGGCCTGGAGTTTATTATGGAATGATAGGTACCTGGAATGGGCTAAATCGGTAACATATAGAACGTTAAGGTCATTATGGATGGTTTTATTTGTGACTAAATAAGGAGCATTTAGGATTTTGGAAAGGATTTTGGATTCCAAGGATTGAATACGAGAGGAATTCGATGGTTTAGTAGAGCCCCATATATATATTTTAAAAATTAAAACTAAGTTGGGCATCTAATTGATTTCACAAAAGCAATGTAAAATAGATATTTTGTCTAACTATGCATAATTTTTAGTCTAAAACAATTTTTAGGTCGGTTACAAAATTATAGTTGTCTTTCAATCATGTTTCTATTTCAAATCTTTTCTAGTTATTAAATCATTTTTAGTAATTAGTTATTATTATTTTTATTGAATAAAGCCATATTTAGATAAGCAAAACCATACATATCTATCTATCCAACAAAACACTTAGACCCTGAAGATCTTAAAAATAAGGATTAATAAATAGCAACAATATGTTGAATAATATTAATTGACCTTATATGCATTATGAAGAAGAAAATGGTCTGGGTGGAGACCAAAAAATTCTGTTATATAGGGAGAACTGCTTATTTGGAAGCCGACGTTTTAACTCACATTTCAGGTCGTTTCAGGGCTATTATAGTAGTCTAGTGCCAAGTGTGATCCTACTATAATAGCTCTGAAGAATACCTCCTATGTGGGTCAAAACATCGGCTTCCAAATAAACAGTTTTCACTATATAAGAGAATTTTTTCACCTCCACCCGGACCATTTTCTTTCTTAAATACCAACATTAGAGATTAAACCATTTTATGTTTTTGTTTTTTTATCTGATCAGTTTACTCTTTTATCCTAATATTTATAAATTTTCTAGAAACATGGACTTTATCTCTAAACTTCCAATAGAAATTGATGAGAAAATATTTTTTTACCTTGATGATCTTTCACTATGGAGGTGTATGACCATCAGCAGTTATTGGCGTATGATTGCTAATCAAAATAGACTATGGGAAGAACATTGTAAAGCAATCGCTATCGAAATTGATGATGAATTGGAACCAAGTTGGTATTTTTTTATTGGCTGTATGAACTGCATGGTATATTGCAATAATATGTGTATTTATTGTTATATGGATTAACTAAAATAAGCTATTCTTTCCTTAGAATCCAGAGTAATACATTATTACCATTATTTGTAGTTTAAAGAATGAATGTTGCCTTAAATACCTCATTACAACAACAGAAATATAAAGATTTCTGAAATTTAAAAATTTTCAATATCTAAGAAATTTTAATTAAATGTGTATTACTGATTTATTATAACTTAAATATACAAGTCTTCATTTTTCTTACTGTAATTCGCAATACTGCCTGAATCCAGTATCACTTGTTTCATTTGTAAAACAAGATGGGCTTATTTTGTTACAGATGGGGTGACTAGTGACAGGTTCTTTTTTCCCTATTTTTTTTAATTTCATGAAAAGAGGTCATACTAAATTCTATGTTCGTTTACAAGAGTCAAACGCGTAACTTGCTTTTCAGTAGCATCTTTACTGATAGAGCAGTGGCAGCACCTTTACATAGGGCTGAGAAAATGGAAAAGGAAAAGAGGCATGAGGCTGTCTTAGCAACCTTGATGTTGCTGCCTCACCGGTTTGAATCTGGGACTCATGGAATGAATCTCAATGTTCCTGTGTTTTGGTTAAAGTAGAAGGCGATGGAAATAGCACTCCTCAGTTTTTTTTCATTGCAGCTTCTGTCGAACCCTTGCTGTTAAAAAACTAAAATACGCTAACAGGCTAAAAATTCCACCCACTCTATTTTTTCATGTTTTCATCTAAAAATATTTCTTCTTTGAATTGGTTTATATTTTTTAATGAATAAATATGTATTTTTTTCAATTAGGAATGTCAAAATAGAGGATAATAACCCTTAATCCATAATTCAATGAAAGGACTGTAGATTCCAATGTTCACTTTCTATGGAATTAAAATGTTTATTCAGTGTCATTTCCATTTCAAGTCAAAAAACGGTCATTCTGTGGTTCTGTTACCCTAGGCCTTCTATGGCGTCTCGTAAAGTTTCTTAGTGTACTCCGATAGCATTAGCTGCATACCTAATGGAACGTCCATCATCAATAAGTGCCACACCACGCTCAACATCCTCAGCACGAAGAGACATTTTTAATGACACTGAATAAACATTTTAATTCCATAGAAAGTTAACATTGGAATCTACAGTCTTTTCACAGAATTAAGGGTTATTATCCTCTATATTGACATTCCTAATTGAAAAAAAAAAAAAATACATATTTATTCGTTAAAAAAAAATAGACCAATCCAAAGCAGAAATATTTTTAGATGAAAAAATAAATTGGGTGGAATTTTTGCCTGACAGTTTATGTACCTATAACAGAAGAACTATTCCTGAAGAAGATAAAAGATGCAGCTAATCTCACTTGTCTACTATTTATGAAGAATTTAATTAGAGTCAAGGAAATTAAAACATGGGTTCAAGTAAATAGTAATCTATTTGGTGTGTGGCATTGGATCGCGGCAGTACAAGATAAAGAGGGATGGTGAAAAATGCTAGAGGAGGCTCTGACTCACCAACTGGGTTGTGCCCATGATGATGATGATTATTTAAGGATGCATATAACTTTATTTTAATTTGAAAAAGGCCTAACATTTATGACAATCTTTTTATAAGTTATTCAGCGCAAAACTAGGTCCTCGGCAAAAACAAATAACAAAACTCATTAAAACAAATAACAATAGATAGATATCATATATTCACCTCTCCCAAATGTAAATGTTATACTCTTCTCTCTTGGTAGGCCAGCGGCCAGGTACTTGAAAGTTGCAATAAATTGAAGAGACCTGAATTTTGGATATGTTGTAGGGGCATGTCTGACTAGTGGAAATCCAAGTTTGCTACCGAAAAAATCCAATGGGAAAACTTTTGGTGACCGAAAAACCTCGAAATTTTCGGAGTTATTTCAGTTTTTGGCCTATATCTCCTAATCGGTGCGTTTTTGATAAAAAGCTATTGTGTTCATTTTTGAAGTAGATTAAATGTGCTATAATTTGTGCCCAACCGCAGCTCGGTATCTTTTCTCTTAGATTCTTAGTTACGTCACTTTGAAGATTGGTAATTTTTTCCGAAAAATCCAAATTTAAGTTTTGGCCGACTTTCGTGAGTAACACCGGCCGAAGAAGTGATCCTACGATGAAAGTTATGAGAAATGAAGCTTAAGTAAATTTAATTAGCTTTAATTTAAGCACAGACCGAGGCCTATAGGTCTAATAGATTTAGAGTTACGCCCCTTGGTCATTTTTTCCAAATAGTCCAAATATAGGCCAGCGGCCAGGAGTTAAAGGGTCGCGAAAAATCGAAGAGGTTTGCATTTTTGATATGCTCTAAGGGCATGTCTGAGTAGTGTAAATCCAATTTTGCAACCGAAAAAACGGATGGGAAAACTTTTGGTGGCTAAAAAACCTCGAAATTTTCGGAGTTATTTCAGTAATTGGTCATTTTTTCACACCCACTTTCCCCGATTTTCCTTCCTTTAATTAACAAGAGAATTATAACAACTACAGGCCTCGTTATGTGCTTAAATTAAAGATAATTAAATTTACTACAACTCCATTCACTTGACCTTCATCGTAGGATCACTTCTTCGGCCGGTGTTCCTCAAGAAGGTCGGCCAAAACTTAAAATTTGGACTTTTTCGAAAAAAATACCAATTTTCAAAGGGGCGTAACTCATAATCTATTAAAGCTACCGAGCTGCGGTTGGGCACAAATTATAGCACATTTAATCTGCTTTAAAAATGGACACAATAGTTTTTTTATCAAAAACGCACTGATTAGGAGATATAGGCCAAAAACTGAAATAACTCCGAAAATTTCGAGGTTTTTCGGTCACCAAAAGTTTTCCCATTGGATTTTTTCGTTAGCAAACTTGGATTTCCACTAGTCAGACATGCCCTTACAACATATCCAAAATTCAGATCTCTTCAACTTATTGCAACCTAAAGCCTTTTTTTGGTACCTGGCCAGTGGCCTATGAGTGTTTTACCTGAATTTATTCAAAAGCCGAAAGTGGCCTATCTGGAAATGTTGCTTTTCTGAGGTTATATTTTATATTTCAACATCCTGCAGTCTATTCCCTTCTCAATATCGAACTGAATACGTTGTGTCGCTAATAAAGGATCCGAAATATCACTAATTTAATAAAGAAAGTTGCTACCTTTCATCTATAGTCATAGCTCAAATAAAATATTCTTTGTTTCACAAGTTTTCTGATATGCCATATTGGCTTTGAAACAACAATATAATTTATTATTTATTTATTATTGGTTTGCATATTTAACCATGCAAGATCTAAAATTAAAAGGTTTTAGTTTAACTTGATATTTTGTGGGAGGGTAGTAAATGATTCATGTTATCTAATAATTTTATCTTTATTAAAATTATGACATATTGGCAATCATTGATTTTATTACTATTTTTTTAGGTTCAAATGACTTTAATTTATGTACTGCTGCTCAAGAATGGATGAATGCGAAAAAGAGGGCTTATAGTTGGAAAAAAGACAACAGGAAAAATTTTTTGCTCAAAACTTCACCTATAGCATTTTATAGAAATAGACTCTTGTTTGTTAACGATATTATAACTGTTGATTTATACAGTGTTAATTTAGATGGGCTAAAATACTTGAATAAAATTGAGCTACCACAGATCTCATATCAAACAGTCAATGTTTTGATTTCTGGTGATATGAATTCACAATTTATAGCAGTCAATACTCTAGAAGTTGTGATGATATATAGTGGAACTGATAATTTGACTTTTCATATGGCTCTTGGTATAAAAAATGATAAAGTTATTGATGTTTCCAGTGATGTGCATAGCTATTTGAAATTCAGGAAGGATGTAGATAAATATTATTATTTTGAACCCATATGCCTCTGTGGGAATACTCTGTTAGTACTCTTACTTGGCTTTAGTTTACAAATGGGCCCGGTATTTATGGTCAATTTAAAAAAAAAAGAAATCATTCCAGTGGAGGTACCATTTCCATACGATTGTGCTGTTCCTTCAAAAAATTATGTATATTTTGGAACTGCAAAAGAAGTTGTAATATTTGACACAAATGGGAAAATTTCATTCAGAAGTGATCACTTTAACCTTATTGATAATAATGATAATTTTGTCGCTGAACTTTGGCAAAATGAGATCAATGTGTATGCACTGCCGTCAAGAAAATTCACCAGAAAAATAAAAGAAATCGGAAAAGTAAGTCATGTGTTAGCTCCTTCATATCCTGATTATGTGTTCTTACTTGAAAATGTTAAACCAAAAATTATTGCTTACAGTTTAAAAAGTGGGGAAAAAATGTGGGAAAGGGATCTTAAAGCTTTGAATTCTAGAGATATTTCATTACGTTTTATATCAGGTTTAATAATGGCATACTGCATCTTGCCTGATGAAGTTAACCGAAGGGTTGTTGGTGTATTCGATGCAAAATCTGGCATTGAACATGACATCGATGAAATTGAAAGATACAATTATTTCATGTTAAAAAGCATTAAAGGAACAATGTTCATTCAGTATCCCCATTAATAGTTTCCAATATATGTCAGTGTTGCATCAATCCCTTAATGTTCAGTATTTAGTATTTAATTCTTACATGTTGTTTAATGTGAATTTCTTCCATGTTATTGCTCAATAAGTTGATGAGCTATCTCATAAAGTTTGAGGTGAGCAGATATCTCATAAAATTATATATCATTATTAATTATATGAATAGATGAACTATGTATTTTTTTTCTATTTAAGAGTCATTTAATTATTTTGGGATCAATTATTATATCCCAAAAAAAGAGCTATTCTTCTGTACGGATCGTGATGTTTAAGTATTATAAGACTGAGTAATGAGTGATCTGGAAAAGTTCTATTATAAAGTTAGTATTTTAAAATTTTTTTATGGTAAGTTATTATTTACACATATATTTTATAAAATTATTTAAATCATTGTACTTATTATTTAAGTTTATATGTATATGATAGAATAATAGTATTTTATTTTTACACAGAGATTTATTTTTCCATTTAAATTTTTTTATCCAATTAATTATATAAAAAAATAACAATAAAAGATTAAGAAACATTTTATATTATTTCTTATTTTACTGTGTATAAACATTTTTTATATTTGAGATGACTATAATCCACCCAATAATTTAGGGCATAGGTTCTTAAACTGAAGTCCATTCAGCAATTACTGGAGTCTACAAAAAAGGATTTAAACTAATTGGAATACAATTTGAAAAAAAAAACCAAAACTAAGACTTTAGTCTTTAAAAAGGCTGGGAAATAACTAATTAGTGACTAACTATTTTCCAGTTAAGGATTTTATTTTTATTTTTTTAGGATTCCAATTATATTCTAATAATTATTGTTTGCCTTTTTATTAAGTTTTGCTCACTTTTATTAATTTTAACTTACTTATTAAAAATCCTCCAAGGTCCAGTACTTAGTGCATTTGATGTTACATTACTTGCTATTAACTTAACTAACCAATAATTTTTTATGTCTAGGATTAGAATGCTATCATTAAAAAAATTTTTGTTCAAGGTGGGATGCATGGACTACAATAGTTTAAGAACCGTTGATTTAAGGAATTATTTTTTCAGTTAAAAATATTTAACCATTTTGTGATTACTAAACCCCTTTTTATAATTAATGTTAGATTAAAATATCCCTCAATTATCATAAGTATGTTTTTTAATCAATAAAAAAAAATTCAAGTGATATAACAAAGATGTGCATTTGTTCCCACAGTTGGATGTAGACTTCCAAAATACTATGAATTGTAAAATTTAATCTAGTATCCTCAAACACTATCAGTAGGGCCCGGATTTATATGCAACAAAAACCATCAAAATATGGCAAATGATGTATCATAAAAAGTACCAAAAAATGCAGAAAAAAGTATGATAACATGCAATATAAAATGCTAACGAATTGTGAAAAATAGATAATAATGATAAAATATTGGTCCACAAATACAAAAAAAAATATATATTTTTTTATTTACATAAAATGACAATATTTACAATTTAAATTTTTCATATTTCCAGTTTTTGAAATTTATAATAACTAATTATTTTAAATACAGGAGAAATTTTTCAATTTTTCTCAGTTCTGTCATCAGAAGCTCCAACACCTTACATTTTGACCACAGGTATTGTAATTGACTATCGTGTGCATGTCGAAATTACTTTCAGAAAAACTTAATCTTTTATCGGTCAATAAATATTTGCATACCGAAAATTAGCTTTCTACATCTACCGATGTTAATGGGGCATTCTCAAATTTTGACAAAACTATTGGGTCATTTATGAAATCAATAATTAGTGATTTGTCACCGTATAATATTTTGTTAATGTTAACTAGAATTTCTAAGCCAGAGTTTTTTGTTAATACATCTTTCAATTTATTTTGCAAGGTAAAGCCAACTTCACCTAATATGACATTAACTTTTGTTCTGAGTATTTGAACAAATTTAAGGCCATCATCTTGAGACATTCATTGTTCTTCAAATCTTTTTATTAGATCAACCAAAAACCTTAAATTAGCTTCAATGAAAGCCAATTTGTTCAGAGTTGTGGGCTTATTGAGAATTAGATTAAGTTTTTGGACCCTTTGAGCTTCATCAATTAATTGTATCTCTCCTACAACTTCTTTAAACTGAATAAAATTTTCAGCATAAAATACTGCCGCTTTGAGCCATGTGCCCCACCTCGTTGTAACAGGGACTGGGGGTAAAGGCATTCCGGGCATTTTTCTTTATATTTGTTAATTCTTGAAGGGGCTTTAAGAAACATTTTCTTGCCATTGTTTATGAGTTTATTAACGTTTGGGTAAAACTCTTGTATTTGTTCAGCTATGCGATTGCATGCATGTCACGTTAACCATATTTGGGAAAAATACTTTTAGAAATTTGCTAGACAGGGTCTGTAACTAATAAAAGCACCCTATATGAAATCTGACTATCATTTGAGACAATTTTTAAACTGTCGTTTACAAAACGGCTAATTGTTTCAAGGTTAGTTTTATCTAACTGTTTGCAGGAAATTAAATAGGATCTGTGGTCTCATCATCAATTATGTAAATGTAATTTTCCCCTATTTTGGCTTTAACTTCTGCAATTGTTTGTAAATAACATTGTTTAACATATTTTTTCCTAATACTACTTTCACTAGCTAATCACCTTGTTCGTATATTTAGATAAAAAGTCACGATATGGTGGTTTGATCAGGTTCCATAAAGGAATCCCTGATGCAACTAATGCGTGGCAGAGCACTTGATGGAAGGTTTCTTCCTCACTGGGTCCAGAAAAATGTCCAAGCAAGGCCTGATGTTTACTATTTCTCTGACATGCCGACAAATGTGACTCTATAGGAAATAGGGTTAACTAATATACAGACCTATTTTCATTTGAAATATTAAATATTACTAATATGACGAGCAGGTTTATATGAAATTATTTTTTTTATTAATGCCAGTAGTGAATTTACCTGTTTTTACATGTTGATGGAGCTGGAATTTTTTCTCACAAGGAATCTTTTTGTCATAAGCACAACACACAACTACTGTACCGTCAGTAGTAAAAATCTTTTTATTAGTCCCGTTAAAAAATGACACCCAATCAATAAGTTTTGAAGAAAAAGAAGACTTAGTTTTAGGCATGACTGTACCCGTGAACTACCAAATCAAGTAACTGCGACTGTTGCTTCCCTCGCTCTAGGGCAAAGTTCCAATAAAAACTTCTAAGTACCTTCCATCCCAAATAAAAACGGTATCAGGACTTAATATGAACCTTCAATATTAGGCAATATGCGAATATGTTTTTCTTTATTCGTAAAGCAAAATAATGTTACTGTTTGATTCATAGTTAAACCTATAACTTATAATGTGATAAATATTAATTAACATAAAAATTATCACCTAATTTTAAAAAAAAAAATACGTAAGAAATCAATAAAATGATTGAAAATAGGCATGATATACCCATTTTAGGTCTAAATATACACAATAGCCAAATATGCAACGATATGCAACAAAAAAGTGATCATAAATGAGATTTAACAAGTTGTTTCGTAAAGACATCAACTCATGTTATTAATATATTGAACCAGAAAAGCTATGCAATTGCATATAACTCCGGGCCCTAATTATCAGGTTCAGTGCAGAGAATTATCAAAATTAAATTATTTTTTTACTTTTAAATCCAATTGTAGATTTCAGAAGAAATATTTTTTACTATATTTTCAGTACATTATATAAAATAAGCTCAGAGTTTCCTGTCAAGTAACATTATGAGAGTTTTGAACTTTGCTAAATATGAATATATATAATGTCGAAACAAAGGTACTAACAGGGTTTATATAATCCATTTTCAAATTTTCTGTCAATTTTTATGAAGAACTAATAGGTTTTTGCTTTTATATATAAAAAAAAATAATTAAAAAACCTTCTTTATAACTTTTTGGGTTCATTCATTTTCAAACATGGTTTTCATAAATTTTATTAAACGAAGAGGTAAACTTTTTTCAGGAATCTTACTAATAAACCTTATTTGTGTTATGCAGGTCAGGATGTTCTCATTTCTTACTTATTGGATCATTCTTTTTTTTTTATATGGAAATGGTTGACTGAATATATCTTAGAAGAGGGTGGAATAGTTGGGGGTGCAGTCAATAAATTGTACACAAAATAAGTTTAAACTATTTGTTGTCAAATTTATTGACTGCACCCCCCACCATTTCACACTCTTTCATTATTTAGTTAAGTTATATTATTAAACAATTATAAATCAGTAAAATTACAAGTCCTAATTTAGTAAAGTTTAAAATTAAAATAAAAACCATTCCATAAATATTTTCAATTCATGTAAAGTTGGTTTTTTGATACTCAATTGTATTTGAATGTATAATGCTTACATAAACTTAATTATTTAACCTCATTAACCATCATATAGCTATTGTTTCATTTTTTAAGTGGATTTTAAAATATTGCAAGTAAGTATACTAGCTTTGCCACAAATCTAGTCTATTCTTTTATATTCTTATAGATTTTTTTTAAATACCCCAAATAAATATCTACAATACAACAACGGTAACTAATTATAATGGCACTATGGTTGAGGAAGGTAGTATCAATGATCTATACACAAACATCATCATCATCCTCCACTATACTATTACTGTATTATACATGCCCATTAATAAATAAAGTTCAGTTTTTAAAATTTATATTATTTTTTAGTAGATGTTTGGTGAGTCAATATTTACAGCTATTATGGATGATGTTATGCTTAGCAATGTTGTAGTATTTTGTATTATTTTGCTTCCTTTAAGAAATTTGTATGATTTATATTAATTATCAAGTATTTAATTTTATTGGCTACTTGGTTACAAATCTGACAATAAAAAACCTTATTACACTATTTTTAACTCAAGTAAAATGTAAAAAAATATGTCTACACTGAAAATTCTGATATATGTTTATTAATTTTTTTGATACTGTGTTTAATTTATTACTTTTAGTAGCTATAATACTTTAAGCTTGTAATCATTTCCTTAAATCTCAGGATTAATGTGTAAACTTTAATTATTGATGTGAAATAATAATTATAATTATTAATGTGAATGGTATTTATGTTAGATTAACTTTCATTATAAACACGTAAATCATTAACCACTTAATGTTTTTCTCTTATCTTGATGTGAGTTCTTAAAATCTGGAATTTGAACTATTGAATTATAAATTAAAAGTATACAACTGTTATCTAACCCCTATCTCCCTGTCGTCAATCAATGTATCTTGAACAAATCATGTCATTTGTATAACATCAGTTTCTCTGATACGTATGAATATAAATGAAAGCTGTATCAAGAAAAAACCTCTAACTTACCCTTCCTTAGCATGTCAAGGTGTTATTAAATGGAGTATTACTTCTTTCAGTGTTAATTGATTGTAGCGAAATAGGTTTTCATGATTCAAATATATATAGAAATAATAATAAATGGGTAAATGTACTTTGTTTAGCTGTAATCATTGTAAGCTTTCTGTTTAGGCCTTATTATTTTTACTAAATGTTTAATTCATTATTACTACCTGTGTTTAGCTGTACTAATTGATCTCCTGTAAACGAAAGTGACATTTATGGTTGTGTAGAGACACTTATAAAAATGTTGAATTTTTTTAACCTCTTTTTTTTTAAACCTCTCAAATGATTTGATGAAATTTTGATAAAATTAATTTAATTTTATATAATTACTTTTCTATTTGGTCATGTTATCTTAGTATCCAAGAAAGATTTTATTAAATCGCTATAAAAATAGTATGAATAAATCAAAACCATCTGTCCAATGGCAATAGCACAAAGGTATTAATAATTTTAATGAAAAAGTTCATTGATACAAGTCAGAAAAAAACCTTTATGTTTCTAGTTTAAAAATTAATTTATTTTAATACTCAAAGTATGCATCATTTCATTATATTCTATCCTTTCTCACCATCTGAAGACTTAGTGGATCAACTCAAACTAGTTGATGGAAGTCACTCTTTTTGTGTTTTTGATGGAAAAATTCTGCAATGAGAGTTATGCAGACAGGTGTTATCTTATCGAAGCAAACCCGATTTTACCAACCCTGAGCAACACTTGTTATTCCTACATTTTTGTAAATCTAAAGCTTTGAATCAATGATTCTTACCTTCTAGGATAAATTCATAAAGAATTATTCTTACCTTCATTATTAAAAAGTATTTTTTTTTTCCTTTCTTTACCAGCTTGCACAGCAGTTTGATTGCATTGCCTTTTTCTTTTCTTCCTTTCTTTACAAACTTGCACAGCACTCTGACAGTATTCCAACTATTCTTCCTTAATCTCAGGGTTTCTCCAATGTATCTAAGTTTTATCTAAATTAACAATTCTTCTAATGAAATGATTTTTGGAAACTCATCACTCTTTGCAATTTTTCAATTTCAACACTTTACTCATGCCTCAGCAGTTAACCTGCACCAGCTTAGTTACCTTGAAGGTTGGTTTTCATTTAGAATCTTCTGCCCAAGCAGAAGATTCTTCTGTCCAAGCTCTATAAGCAGGATCCTCACGCTGCACAGCGGTAGACGAAGAAAAGAATATGATGATAATGATCTTCTGCCCTGCTGAAGCTGATACCACCGGTTTATATTTTTGAAAGCATCTACTCACAAACTGTTAGATATATCATCCTTTTTTTTCAAATTCTTTACCAAAAGGGCTTTTTTAGTTGCAGGACTTGTACTTCTCCAATGAATGAAATTTCACTATTTAAAAAAATGCTAAGACAAATTAAAGAGAATTTTTTTTTAAATTCATTTTAAGAACTAAAATTGATATAAACCAAAACAAATGGAACCTATCAGTGGATAACTTTATTCATTTTTAAAAGTTCGGTCCATTAATAATTGATGCATTAATTTATTTATTTTATGGTATAACCAAAAAGAGAAAATAAAGGTCACATAACTTTCTGCATTGAATTTTCTGATTGTTCTAATGATTACCTTTACTTTTTTTTTTTTTTTTAAATATTTATAATCAAATTACAATTTTTTTTAATTTTGCCTAATATAAATTATTAGAAAAAATTAGATCACATTAAGTTTAATTCATTCAGTGTCAGTATTAATAAAAATGGTAGAATTAATATGAAATCACTTCATTATTTAAATATGAGGGTGGTTTGAAAAGTTCTCGGAATGTACCGGTGGAACTGCTTTTATTTTTCAACATAGTCTCATTGTAGACTAATGCATTTGGTCCAGCGATGTTCCAATGCCTTGATCCATCTCGAAAATGAGATTACTCCAGCCCTGCAAAATACCTCCCCAATTCGGCTGTCAGTTCTTCCGTTGTAGGAAATCTCTGTCCACCTAGGAAAATTATCAGCTTGGGGAAGAGATGAAAGTGCCGAATAAGGTGGATGTGGCAACAATTCGTACTTGAGCTCATGAAGTTTTGCCATGGCAATAACACTTGTGTGCGGCCAGGCGTTTTCCTTATGAAAGATCCTGACGCAAAAAGCAACAACAAAGAGTCGTCACTACCACTCATGCCAAGTGTTCACTCACAAAGGATGTGTGATAATTGCGCGGGAACCTTGCTGCTCTAGCACTGACATCTAGTGGTGATTCCAAGAACTTTTCAAATCCCCCTCGTACTGTACTAATTATTAAAATGTCCACCTTTATGTCCTTTTTCCCCTCTTGATAAAAGTCAAGGGCCAAAAAGAAAACAAATTTATTTAAATAATTCCAGAAACATTTTTAAACTTAAAAACTGCTGTTTATAAACTCTTGCCTTTTGAAAAAACAGTTGAAGGTCTAGAAAACGAGTCCTCAATATTATTAATTGAGCATGTGATGATGAAATTTAATGTTTTAAGTCTTGGATTCAATTTTTTTTAAATAGAGTTGTCATTGTTTCATACGATTATATGCCATGATTTTGATTATTTAACATTTTTATTTAGTATTAACTAAATTATTTTAAAACCTACTTTTCAAAATTCATAAATCATATATTTTACAGATGTCACATCCAGAACTGAATATTTTTGTGGAACAATAAGACACATTTGTTAATGTTATTGTTATAGATGTAACTCTGTGGCTTTCTTTGTACCTTAAGTTGTTATCGAATTGTACAAATAAATGTGTAGTCATGTGGAGTAAGGTTGCATCAAAAACTGCAGCCTTTCAATGCATCATGTATAAATAATTGCATTGCTTCTGTGAATTGCTTTTTTTTTTTTAGGAGTATGAAAACTTTATGGGAGTTAGTACTGGGAGCAGAGTAACCAATTAGGATAAGTATGGATTTGTTTACCACTTGGGTCAATAATATTTATTTGTATTGGTTCACAAGAATGACAGTACCAGTGTACAAGCATTAGAGCAATTCCTTCATTACAAGTAGATTCAGTAAAAGTAATTCATAGCTTAGGAAACTCCCAACCTAGTAGTAGTTAGTAATTTTATTTTATATTTTAACATTTTACATTATCTTCCTTTGTCCTATCAATATATTTATCATAAAAAATAAAAAGCCATTAAAAAAGCTAAATTAACAAAGTTAATCAAACAGAAGCCAAGTGATGGAAATAATCTGGCAGAAGAGATATCCTGAAAAAAAAATTTGTCATAGTCATAAAAATACAATTACATTTTGAAGGAAACATTTTAAACAAACTCATTTCAACTCTTATCAAGTTGATAAATGACTAATTTATACGCTAATAATTAGCTTTATAAATAGATAAAAGGCTTTTAAAATTCCAAACAAAAAATAAAATTTTATTTCTATTAATATTAAACCTATCTTGTTGTATACTAAATTAGGACTGGGATGAGGAGTAGGTGAAGGTACAGATAGACCAAGATTTAGTGAGTGAGGGAATCGTCAACTAAATCTAATGGTCAGTCTGGGTTCGAGACTGGGTGGGACAGTTAATATTTATTTATTCTGTTATGAGTGTGAACATTTTTTTTTTATTTAACCCTAGAAAGATAACCATATTTCACTGTACACTAAAGATAACCATATGCCGTTTCGACGTGTGTATGTTTTAGTGCAAATATTTCTGAAATTATATATAAAATGTTTAAAAAATATGATTATTTATTTTATATACATAATTGTGTTAAAAATAAATCCTAAAACATTTGGTTCATTTAAATATTTATTTAAAAAATACTTGAGAGAACAAAAGGTGGTTCTCTTTACCCTAGAAAAGTCCCAAATTTGTTTAAGTCGATTCGACGTAGGTTATCTTTCTCGGGTTAATTATAATCATTTATAATTTATGAGGAAAGAGTATTTATTTTTAGGAGGAGAAAATAGTTTGGTTAGAGATTAAAATTAATTCATAAATAGTAAGAAATTATTTATTAGTAGTTTCTAACTATTTAAGTATTTATTTTGACCTCTACCCTAACCATTTTCTTCTCCATAAAATTTATATGGTCAACCAATAATTATCCAAGTATTTTAGTTCCTCCTATCCCTGGAAGCATAGAGCATATCTGTGGCTAGTTCTTTGGCATTGTAAGCAGAATCTGGATAAATCAATTGTGTAATAGTGGCTAATGTACCAAAAATATACTATAGCTTGTCTGGAAAGAATTTCTTTCTTTTTTTTTAACATCCTAGAACAAGAATTTTTTTTTAAGAGGTTTCTCTGGTATTAATTTTTCACTTTAGGAAAGTTAAAATTTCCAAAAAACTAGCTTTCCAGTTGTTTTTTTTAAATGACTATTTATTTTTCAAAATAAATCAAGGTGATGCTCATCATCAGAAATGAAGTTCCCTATTCACCCCAATATTCAATAGCAAGCCACTAGAGGAGGTGGATAACTAACTTCTTTCTTCTTAGGGCCTAATGCCTCAAGGTAGAACTTAAATTAGTCAAGAAAAAATCAATCAAGAAGTTTTAAAAAGGAAGCCAATTGTTAAGGCCGGATAGTTGGTTGGTTTTATAGCAGATTATTTATTTTAATCAAAAACAATCAAATCAATATTTTGTAAAAGAAAGATAATTTTTAGAAACAATATGTACAGTGGCAGCAAAAAGTATTTGCACACCCAGTTTTTATAAAACTATCGGTCATAAGGTAAATAATCATCCACTGAACTTCACATTAATAAAAAGTATATTTAAAACTAAAACAATTCTATATGTGTGCAATAATTAACTTTTTAGATTGATGGGGAAAAATAAAAAAAAAAATGAAATCCTCAAAAAAGTATTTGTACTATCACTAATATCCTTTGTTTACTATTTATTAATTCTTACATCAGTATTACCTACTCTATCTGTTTTCCTACAATGCTAAAGCATTAAGAATTAAATTCTTTAAACACTGGTTCATGGCTGAGGAAGCATCCCTCAGTAACTTCTCGAGACCTGGCTAATATGGTCTATACAACTACCGGTGTTCAGATTAGTGACAGGACTTTCAGATACTGCCTGAATTCTGAAGACCTGCATGCCTCGAAAGAAACCTTATATAAATGAAATAAACCGTAAACAGCGTCTTGCTTTTGCCAGAGAATATTTACATAAGCCGCTTAGCTTTTGGGAGGATGTCGTATTCTCTGATGGAAAGCAAGTTCAATTTGTGTGGATCCGATGGGTGAAAGGAAGAATTGAAAAAACAAAATGTTTCTGTTATAGTAAAACATGGTAATGGACATGTTATGGTATGGGGGTGTGTCTCATACCATGGAGTGGGAAATCTAGTTTTCATTGACGGAATTTTAAATGCTGAGGACTATGTTTTGCGCCATAACCTGCATGCAAGTGCCGAAAAAATGAATATCCGGGATCGATATGTGTTTTCCAGCAGGACAACAATCCAAAACACACTGCCAACGAAACCAAGTAATGGTTGATATGGAATTGGATTAATGTGCGAAGACAGCTGCACACCCCTCCTCAATCAAATTTATGCCACATTTTGCATCAGAATGTGAGAAAGCACCACATCATTGGAAGACACCATTTGAAACAAGTAATGGTCCAAGAATGGGAAACAATCAGTCTTGACTAGATTAAAAACTTGGTCCACTCCATGCCCAGATGTCTGCAGGCAATTATTGATCCCAATGGACTTTTTACGAAATATCAAATTTATATTTATTCTCAAAATACAAAAATAATCGGAAGTGTGTAAATACTTTTTGCCATAGGATTTCATTATTTTTTAAAATTTTCCCCATTAATCTAATAAGTCTATTATTCTACACATATAGAACTGTTTTAGTTTTAAATATACCTTTTATTAATGTGAAGATCAGTGGATTATTATTTCCCTTATGACCGACAGTTTTATAAAAACTGGGTTAGCAAATACTTTTTGCCGCCACTGTAGTTGTTATCCTGAACTTGAAGATAGACTAATTCCCTTAGTTCAATATAGTTAAAGTCCCACCTTCGATTCGACCACATCGAATTGACTTTGTGTTTGTATGAACATTTTCGCTCGCCCTGCCTAGGAAAATTCCTTTGACGTCTCGCTCGCCCTGCCGAAGTGAGGACAACTGATGTTTAACATCATCGAACGCCTTGCTGTCGAAAATCTACATCGAGTCAGATAAAGAAGATTTTTTCTTGTTTTTACATTATATCAACTGACCAGCTATATAAACATTTATTGCAATTGATAAACATTAATTAGATTTACCATCGTAGGAGAAATTTGTAAATTGTTCCTTTTTCTTTCTTTTTTTTAATTAATTTAATTTGTAGCATAGTGTAAGTAATTTATTAATATAAACGTTTAAATTTTCATTAGTTTCTTATTATCAATCATCATAGATTTATTTTTAATTATTAGTTAAATTTTTTATAAATATTATACAAATTTTACTAAAAATTAATTTATAATTTAATAAAGGGTTTCCATCAAGTGACATGTGATCTGGTATTTTGAATCAGAATTTATTTTCCCCCAATACATTTCGGAGCTCTTATCGACAGGTCCTTTCGTCTCGTGGGAGTTCATATACCAATAATGTATTCTACTCCATACAATTTCATGAAAACAGGAGATGAATAAGGAATCTAAAGTAATTCTATTTTATATCCTTCAGTATGGTACAGAATTGGACTGGACAAGCCCTAACATAGTGAGATAACTAACTGCCATAGAAATGAGGTACCTAAGAAAAGGTGGACTTTCTATTATAAATCAATCAACATGTGAATTTGTGTGATCCTTTAAGTAATAAAGACAAAGTAGTAAAGATTAATTTTAAAAGTAAAAGTGGTTAATAAGTGAAGAAACCCAGAAAACTACTGCATAATTCCGTTTATTTATTGATTAAAGTGACAGAGATAAGTAAGATAATGAGAATAAGGTTAGTTACTACTGAAAAGTAAATATTAATAAAAAGTCAAATCAATTAAAACATTTATTAAACCCATTCAATGTCTGTCATTTTTTTTTGTTTTTTTTTTGGCTACTCTGCTCCAATCAATGAAAGCCAAAATGTTTGAGAAATGAAGTATAGAAATAATAAAAATTTTCAGTGAATAAGGAAAAAATTATATATTTTTTTTCTAACGTTTCCTATCTTTTAATAGTTTATTATCTTACATATTTTATAGAATCCTTTAGAATATCCTTATTTTTCATGATATAAAATTCCTTAGTTAGCAACAAATAAAATAAACAGTCCTTAATTAAACACGCACGCGCATATATATATAATTTTCTTTTTAAATAAACATACTTTATTCTCATATTCTTCATTTTTAAAAATGAATTTTTTATGCAGTAAGCAACAAGTGCGTTTGAGAACTCAGTGCGTTTAGCAAAAGAGTTGAAATGATCAAGACACTGAAAGGGATATATATATGATATACTTTAAACAAAGTCATTCAGTTCTTTAGTAACTGTACCATTAGTTTATTAGCAAGTTTGTTACTAAAACCATTACAAAGGCATTAATCCACCACATAAGAAACAAGCACCAATTTTAATAAAATTATACTTTCTAATTACAGTAACACACAAACATATACAGTGAAAGGTTGGAAAATCAGCAATAAAAAATATAAAAATTTCGTATGATAGTTTATTTAATGTAAAAAGAATTGTTTTTTAAATATATTTGTATTCCAAAATTTATTAAAATTTACAACTTCATATTGTGCACCACAATCAACAGTAAAGTGATGTGTGAGACAATCAAAATTGTCACAGAATTCACTCAGTAGAAGCATTTTAATTTTAGGAACACAAACGGTATATTTAATTTGTTAATTTTAAAATTTCTTTGACACAGGCATATACAGACATATGTATATAATTGAAATTAGAAAATAACAGTAGCAAATTATAATGCAAGTTGCAATAATTTATGGAAACAGTAGACCCCCAATAATTCATGGTGGAAGTATGGCAGTAGAATTTTGTAAAATAAAATTCTAACCAATTCAAAAATTATTTATTTAAACATGTAAAAAATAGAATATATTATATTTTGTTTTTCAAGACTGATTATACAATAGATATATGCAATATAAATTCATTTAAACTATGGGATTAATCAACTAAGTATAGTTGAAAGAATACCTTGAACAGAGAAAACTCTCAATACGGATTAGGTGAGCATGTGTAAATAAACGCCCAGAAGTTTTTATCAAGGACTTTTTCTTGATAATTCAGGTTGAATAACCTAATCATGTATAAAGTAAGTAGTCTACTTAGTAATCAGATGTAAAGGTACCAATTTCATTCTTTAATTTAATTTAAAGTTTTATCTTAAAAAGATTACATACTACAACAAAGCTATTAACGAATTATTTAGAGTCTACTATTTTTCAATGAGGAAAGGAAGTAAATTAAACATTAAAAAAAAAATGAAAAATAAATAAATAAAAAGTTAAAGACTAATAACTTTATAATTAAAACTGTAACAACATTTTGGTAAATATTTATAAATATATTAACAATAAGGTACTTAAAAATACATTAAATAATGGTAACTAAAAGAGATTTTTCTGTTTATAATTATTTATGAGCGAATAAATTATTTGTCGTTATTTATTCTAAATTGTTTTTTAAGTACTGAAAAATGTTTTGCCTATGGTGTATAATCTTCATACTTGGTCTCAGAGATTATATTTTCAGGAATGTAAGCAGGGATATTTATGTAAGAGTTCTGATTTCACTAGATTATATGATTGTCGATTTTCTTCTTTCTGGAATTTCGTTCCTCATAATCCAATCTGGAAACAAAAATTCAGAAACGAAAAGAAAAAAAATATTAGGAAAATGATTGAAGCAATTTCTACAAAGTGTAACCATCACCAACAAAAAATGTTAATTTCAAATCATAATAAATAATTGCAATGAAACATGTGTATATTAGAAATTATGTATAGTAAATGAAAAATTTAAAATTGATACATGCATTGATTTTTAAAACTTATATAACCTTTAAAAGAAAAAAAATCAATTGAAATAAAAATCACAAGTCAAGTTAACAAGTGAAAACAACCTTATTATTGTTACTTGTGATTAGGGTTTTCATCAGAAAGCTAACTATAAGAAGTATATGCAGTATTGCCCTATAAAAGGCACATAATAACGAAATATACCTGAAATCTATTGCTATTATTTTCTGAGTTATTTTTCATCTCAGTTCCTCAAATTACATGACTTAACAAGTAAGCGATTGCTATATTTCTTTCTTGGTTCTTTTGTAATAACCGCACATAAAATATACAATATCAAAAGTATAATATTATAATACAAAGGGCTAATGCTACCTAAACTATGAGAAGGGATCTTGAAAAACATCAATAAATAGTCAAAGTAGAGCAGGATATTAATTTAAAAGTTGATGCTTTCAAAAGGACCATTCTCAAAAATGTATTTATTATTTAGTTAATGAAGTATTTAATGCACTAAAGGCATAAGAATTCACTGAATTGCAACAGCCTGCTTATGAAGGATATTAGACAAAAAACCTTGTTTATTTAAACAAGCTTTTAGTCATGTAATATCAATATAAGATAATTTTATCTTCCAGAAGGACTGATTGATTTAGTTAATTAAAATATTTTTGAAACCATCATCAAACCAAGTGCCACAAGAAAATAAATAAGAAATGGGTTATAGGCTCTGCTTATTATGGTATCACAATGTAAAACAGCAATATATAAAAAATCATAAAGGATAATAAAATATTTATATGAAACCTACAAAAATTATAGACCTTTATTAAGAACACTTAGTCCAATCTTGTATGGCATCAAGTTTGTAGTGTAGTTTTTCAAAAAGTTGATACTTACTTATCTTTCACATCCCGACAAAGATAATAATGTTAACAAGCTGCTGTAACTAATCAAATTTTAACTGTACACAAATGTTTCAATGCTATGTTAGTTTTAAAGAGTTATAAGATCACCAGGTTTAACAAAATCTATTAATAATTATAATAAGTGCATGGATTAATAACAATCAAGTTTAAACAAAAAGCTGAAAATATTACATAGATACAAAAATGTTAGTGGCTGTTAATACAAGTTTTTTAAGAAACCTCCACCTGTGGATTTATTTTCATAATTTCAAATTTATATTGAATGCTATGAAATTTTAGAGAAACGGCAAATCCTACCATATGATTTAAACGACTCGAGTTTTCCATAAAATTAATTTGAACACAGTGAATATTTTCCCTATAAGCCTTGACTGATGACTTCCTTGAAAGAAAGTATACCACCACTTAGTGTAGAACTGTTAAGCACCAAAATTTAGAACTTTTATCCCTTAGAAGTAAAACAAGATACTTTAGATTACCTATAGACAATTTAATGCAGAAATAGGCTATTTTTATACATAATTACTTAGCCCAAAAAATGGCAATCTGTCACAACTGACCGATTTATTTTCTTCACTAGTTCTCAAGATACATTTCTATTTTTATTATTATTATTAAATCTATCTAACATTTAAATTATATAAGTCTTGTTAAATTTTGTTGTTGTTGTTTAGGGCTCAGTCAGAAACTAAGTAAAAAATGTAGCCTTTCAAGAAAGGATGAAATAAAATGTAAAAAAGGCTTCCTCTGTAAAATTTAACATCTGCTTCTGCTCTGAAACTCTTACATGGGCCAGCTTCATGTAAAATTTAATATCTGCTTCTGCTCTGAAACTCTTACATGGGCCAGCTACAATTCAATGGACAAGTAGCAAAGAAATACTAAAAATAGAATTCATCTAGGTAAAAATTATTTATTGAATTAAAAAAAATAATAATAATAAATCAATATAATTCTTGGGTTCTTAAAAAACCTGTACCACACAACCTATGAAGGATCTTGGGTTGAGATTTGGCAAGGCCTCTAATGTTTTTAACCCAATGGCTTTGCAGTGAATTGGTTTAGAAAGTGCTAAATTGCCAGATTGTTTCCCTAACCAAGGGTAGCGACTTTATGAAACACAACAGGATCTCCAGATCCCAGAGTTGATCCACATCTGATGACAGAACAACTAATTTATCTGTCACATCCAGTCTCGAACTCAAATTCAAATAGTAGAACATGCCTTTACAGACTGAGATATTCTACTCCTAGCCTTATCAAAGTGAAGCAATCATAGACATTTCATTAAACTTATTATTAAGAAAATATATTATAATAATAAGTTTATTAAAAACAGGTTTTTAATAGTCAATATAAAAAGATAAGAACTAGAAAAATATTTTTTTAACTTACTTATAATACGAATGAGTGATTAAATTGTTAATTAGCAATTTTTTCTTTTAATCAGAAAGCATGAAAGGTATTTTTCAGCTTCTATTTTAATTTACAAGTTATAAAAAAAATTAAAGTATTAGAAGATTAACATTTCTATTAATTTAAGCATCCTTGCACTAATATATTTTAAATAATTTTTGAAGGCTTCCATTTAAAATTAGTAATATATCTATTACTAATAACTATGTATAACAACAAAAATCTCTGACTAGTGAGTTTATTTATAATTATGAATAACCATTTTCAAGTACTGTAAGTGGAATGGTAAGTGGTAGAATACAAAATGTAAAGTGATGCACTTTTATAGATGTACTGGTTTATTTCATTATTATCACATCTCGATGGGGTTAATTGATTAATTAATCAATAGTAAATAATCATAAAGAACTTGAAGATAAAGAACATTTTTAAAATTAAAATTATAGTTTTATTGAAAATACAGCGAACTGACATTATTTATATAATAAAAAGACTAATTTTTTTTTCATATTTTTGCTAAGTCGCAAAGAAGGTTCTTATGGAGAGAAAACCCGTAAAAATGACGAGAGTAACCTTCGGTGGCCGAAAAACCTTGAAATTTTCGGATTTATTGCAGTTTTTGGCCTTTATCTCCAAATTGGTGCGGTTTTGAAAAAAAAACACAAGTAACCATTTTTAAAGTACATTAAATTTTCTACAAGTTGAGCCCAACCGCAGCTCTGTAGGTCTAATAGGTTACGATTTCTATTACCCGAGATTTAGATGGCCCTGCTCAGGAAGTCATAGATCATATGTTGATATAAAATTAATAGAGAAGCTGTGAAGGTTACAAAAATATATTGCGTGCTTAAACTTGAACTGTATTTCTTGTGTTAAATTATTATCAAATTTTCGCTTCTCTCGAAAACCAATTGTGTGTTTAATTGTTGACATTTAGGACCATGTCGCCTATAAGGCGCCGGTGCAGCAATTTGGGTCGAAGAACTCGAAACGCAACAAAGCAAGCTAATTTTCAATCTAATCGGACTGCACAGCAACGTGAAGAGCGAAATGAATTTTATAAGGATTAGGATATTACAATCGAGTGCAACGCGTCATTTTAAACTGCTTTCAGTGTTTGAGGAGCGGCTTTGAGTTACGATGTTTCAATTAACTACAGTTCCTACCAATTCGTTGCTATTGGATCTATGAACTCAGTTTGCCCACATTCCAAGGCATTGAAATACAAAAATGAAGCAAATAGATGTGTTGCGCAAATGGCAAAGTGCAATTAGTGCCATTGGTTCCGCCACCAGAGCCATTGTATCATTGGTTTCAGAAACTGGAACGGATTCCATACATTTCCTTACGAACATACAAAAATATAGCAAATGTTTCCAAATGACTTCTTTTGGGGCAACAAATATACTTCGCGATGATTTCATGTCAACTTTTAAGGTAATACGACTTACATTGTTTATTCCTTTTTAAGTTTTTTTTTTTAGTTTTTTATTATTTTATTGAATTGTACAATTGTATTTAATAGGCATATAGGCATCTAGTACAAGGGCTATATGACTAACTAGATACACGAAAGGACATGTAGAGGCACTACCCATTGGCAGCACTCTAACCTTTATAAGTTATAGTGTAAAAATAAAACTTCTCAGTTGAATTTGCAGATACAAGGCCAAATATATCATAAAGCAGGTTTGCTGTTGCTGGTGACAGATGGTGACTATAAATTCCTGCAGATATCTATGATCTAATATTTCCATAAAAAGAGATTTTTTGTATTATGATATTTTTTATAAATAGCAGTGAGAGCATAGGACTGTAATATATGATTAAAATCTTGATTTTTCCTGACGGCTAAGTATACCAGCGATTATTATTTAAATAAGCAAGCAGATAATAATAACTGATAATTTTTTTGTATCTATTTAATTATAAATGTATATAATTAGTGAGTTCAAATCCCACTCGCTGGCAGACTTCTATTTAATCCTTTAGATAGAATCCTGTGGGATCTAGAATTCTCCTGGGGCTCACTCTTTATAAAGTGGGTACCCGAAACAAGGGAGGGACGAATCAGGCGGTTGAGCGAGATTCCGGACAAATTATCTTGCACAACCATTGACTAAGAAACAGTACAGTCTCTACCTTGTACTGAACCCTAGATCCTTCATGGGTTGGAGTGAGTGTTTTTTATTTATTTATTTTTTAAATTTTCAGTAGACTATTTCAATAGATTATCTTTCCTCTGTTCCATAAATACTTTCATGTTTTTCCTATTATTTTATTCTTCATACAAATAAGTTGAACCGCTTGATTTGAAAAAAAATTTGTCATTTTTTTTAGCCCTTACAGGGAGAAAGGTTTCCCCTATTTTAAGAACCTAATTACATACCTAAAATTTTTATTAAATCGATTAGTCACGTGATTTGCAAGCAGGGAAATCGATTACTTGATAATTGGAGACACTGCCAGCCTTAACTAAAAATAATGCTTGCTCATGTTCGCTTGATTCGTTCGATATCAGTTTTTCTTCGATTATACTCGTACACTTTATCATGCAACTGAGTTTTTATGTCAGGAATATAGCTAGATACCTATACGTTCTCAGCATACATTTAATTTTACGAGATATTACTAGACTTTATAGTTGAAACGTGATCAATATATTTTTCAGTCATTTCTTTTACAAGTTTAATAGATATCTACATTTAAAATATAAAAAACCCTTTAAAAAAATAGATCAACTATTGTTTATCTATAAACGTGTGAACCAAGAGTCAAAATCGAAATTTTTGGAAAAATGTTCTCACGATCATACGCCCTTTTTTAAATAGTTTTATTATATTCGTCCACAATTCTTCATTTGGGACGTTTCAGAACGAACGAAACATTTATTATACATTTATCGAATCCAAAAAAAGGGCTAATAGTCAAACTAAATTTTAATTTATACTTATTTAAATACTCTCTTAAATTGCCGAAGCAAATATTTTGAATCCATTCATCACGTATCCCTTCTGTTTTGACAATGTCAAATTCTTTGCCAACGTTTCGCTAGGAAGTTTCCCTTTATTTTCAATTCCGATTTTTAATTTGAATGAAATTAAATAACTGAAAAAATCCATGTTTCGACCTTCTCTTTTTTTTCGCATTCTTGAAAACCTGTTTTTTATTTTCAGTTTTACCAAAATAACTCCAACTCAGAGCGTTTTCGGTAAAGATTTGTAAATACCAATTTTGAATACCAGACATAATCATGTGTTTATTCATGTTACATAACCTGCAAACGTGAACAAAAACTCATAAGTTTAAGATTTTTTTATTTATATTTTTGACCTCTATCTTGAAATCCTCCAACCTTGCATTCATTATTTTTTCCAAGTATACGATTTTTTGTTATTAATCTCAACTATTCTCATATTTAATATATTTTCAATTGACCCTTGCCATTTTGAAATACGCTAAAGGGTTTAATGATCCAATGAACAAAGCATTAATTACGGTAAGCGCCATTTTATAATGCGTTTAGTTAATTTAATTGATGTACATTACCTTGTCTTTCACGTTTACGCAATTAATTTATGACTCGGTTCAACCATTTTCACTTCGTTGCAAGTTCGACTAATTAAATGTCTTTACCGCGGTTTATGAATCCAATGGCGTACGGAAGGAGGAAAGGAATATATCTCTCTACCCTCCTGAAAAATAAACCCTTGACATTATCTTTACATAAGATATAAAATATTGGCGGTTCTGAAAAAGTATTTAGAAACTAAAATAACTATTAATGAAAAATAAATTAATCATGGCAATAGGAATAGGTTAGACAGAAAAGTCAAAACTAGGTGTAGTTTAGTTTCTATGTACTGTGATAGTATCTATTTTCCAATTGAAACTTTCTTTTTTAGTTGTCAAAACAATGTTTTGCTTTTCCTGTAAAATTACCTTTTCATGACTTACTTACTAATTACAAATGTATCATAAAAACTTTTATTTACCATCAGGAACAAATTTATCGTATCTCAATAGTTGATCATTACAGTTATTGTTTAATTTGTTGGGTCGAACTTTAAATGTCAATGTTGTTAGGGATGCAATCAGCTGTAAACCTATGATCAGTTGATATAAACTTTATTTATATCAAAAATTATTTTGATGTATTAAATTAAAACTACTTAGATCTTCTTGTCAAAATACTTAGTCACTATTTATTAGCTAAGTTAAGCTGAAATAATTAGGAACTTATAACGGGTTGGTAGATACGTTTTGTCTCAACTACAAGCTATCCATAATCAATTTTAATTCTTGTTTATTTTCATAATTTTTTTTTATTAGTTTCACTCAACTTTGGGCTCCTTAAATCAATCATTAGTTCTTCTCTAATGATAATGAGCATTCTCTCTCTAGGGACCAGACCACCTCTGATAGCCCACTTCATCGTTGATCATTTATTATTATTATTTAGTTTCCAGTAACTTTATAAATATTTCGAAATTTTCCCTTTTAACTTTCGAGATATTGCTGCCTCAACTTCCGTTGTAGTTTTAGGGGTTGGTGATTGATTCTAATGGTGGTTTCCTTAGCTACTTTCATTATTTCATAAGAACTAAATGCGTAATTTTAGTAAACGGAACGTATGTCTTATGTATCGTAGGGTTATGTAACCCTATAACCTATGGAAGCTCAGTACGTGGTAGAGACTGTACTGTTTCTTGGACAATTGTCTGCAGGGTGGTGATTTGTTCTAGATCACGCTCAACCGCCAGATTTCCCCCCTATTTTGGAATTCCCCTTTATAGGAGCTGAGTGAGCCCCAGGATGGTCCTAGATCCATCTCCTATCTTGAAAACCCGTGCTTTTCTCATGGACAGTTGTATGTTGCCTGCTCCCGCGTTGGGAAACCGTCAGCTTTATTTATTTACGCGCCAGGTAATCGAACAAAAAATGTCGTGAACCATAAGGCATTGCAATGAAAATATATCACATTATAGCTAAAGCCTTGCAATGTACGAAATAGAAAACGTATTTTTGTAAGTAATCGTTGTTTATTATCGAGACATTTAATCAATAAATAAAGTGATCACTCTGAAATACGTTTTATTTATTTATTTTTTCTATTAGACTGCGACAGGACAATAACTTTTGACAGAACGAAGTCTGTCGGGGCAGCTATTAACATAAAAATCAATGTTGCTTTGTTTTAGAAAAATAGGGCAGAGCAACGTCTGCAGGGACAGCTAGTTCATTAATAAAAATAATTTCCCAGTTTGGACATATACATACCATAATTACAACATAGCTAAACAGACTCACAGAAAACGACTGCAAACTTTTCAGTCAAAAGTATATATCACCAAAGCACCATGGTCAATAACAAAACTTTGCATACGGATTTAAAAATAAAAACGGTTCATATGAACTTACTACAAACGCTTTCAAGAAAAACTACACGGACACACAAACCCATTGATACAGCATGCCTGAGAACACTAGGAGGAGACTAAAAAAAAACGTGAATGAGGGATCTATTACAGTAGGCAATTAAAGCAAGCCAGTGGAGAGGTACCGCCGGGTACTGTTCTTCTTCTTGCCTTTCATGTCATTCTGTATTATTTTCCAGTCGGCCAATCCGCTGATTGTCAATTACTTGTATTAGACAGGTATTGATGCAAGCATATCGCGAAAAAAATATTAAATAGGCAGTCATGTGGATTGCCTATGGAAGTAAAAACTCAAAACTTTGGAATAACTGTTTCCAAAAAAAACAAAACATAAGATGGACTGCACAAGCTCAATACTAAATATCAATAATTTTATTCTTATCTGTTTATTTATTCTTTAATATTATTTATTTATTTTTATTTACAACTGCGCCATTGTGCATCCAAAAAATTTGATCCCAGCGTTCTTCTCTTTGCTTTGCTACAGGAACATCAAACTTTGGAAATGGAAACATCAATAGTTGAGCACGTCTCTTGGGCATTGTCTTTTTAATATTTTCCTATCAACCCTGGCTAACATGTAGAAGGAGAGCGGAAGAACGGGTGGGTTATGGTGATTTTGAGTTGATGTGTGGAATGTTATGTATTTGTTGTGAATATATGATTTTATAGTGGGAATGTTCATGTCGTTGTGTATGGTGTGATAGATTGAAATAATACAAGGACCATTAACAGTTTTTCTTAGAATTTTGGACAGCGTTGTAGTAAATTTTAATTATTCTAAAAGATTATAAAACATATTATGTGACCATTTTTAATTAAAAAAATGTTGACATCAATAATAAAGATAAATTAGTTGTAACATGCTATTCATAAATTAACTAAAATATTGCACTATCTGAATTGTTGACGAGCAAATGATAATTATTGGGTTGGACCTTTTAAAAAATACAACAAAACAACTTTATTTTACGCATTGGCCTTCTAAAGACACGTCATTTCAAATGTCCTCTCTTAGCCTTGATCTTTGTACGTCGCCCGTCCGTGTTGCTCATTTTTTACCTCCATCAATTTCTTTCATGCCATCAGCTTTGGTTTAAACAATATATTTTATATCTCGTAACGTCTTCTAAATTATTATAAGAAATAGAACCCCTGCTGACGGGAGACTATGCGCCAGGAAATGAGATTTCAAATCATTCATAACTCCGTATCAAATAGAAGATAAGTTATCTAATCAAGGCTGTATCACAGAAAAAGTAGTACTAAGGGATCCAGCCCGCTCCATTCTTCATTTATAAACATATTGTTACTATCAATTCAGAAAATGTCAGGGTTTTTTTTTTAATAACAAATAATAATTTCTACTATTTTGTTTTTAACTACTTTAGACCTGATTCCATCGAATAAAACGATTTCAATTTAAGAAATAATGATGTTTATTACGAAAGTTTTTATTTAAATACTATTACAAACTGTTTATTTTTATAGAAAAGAGATGGGATCGAAAGGAAAAGAAGAAAATGAAGTTTATCCCTTTCCTGGCAGGATTCAAATAAAAGTTCCATAGGTTTTAAGAAGCATTGAGGCCGCGTTCACACTAAAGCGATAAAAGATAAGCGATATATCCTAAGGAATATATTGGGACGATTTATAGTTAGGAAGGTTCAATAACAGTAGCCGATAAATCAACACGGCCGATAAATATTACCACAATTCTCACTGCTTTTGTTACAAAAATGAGCTCCAGTGGTTTATTGGTTCTGAGGTTGGATCAGAAGAAAAATAAAATAGTTTATTTTCTGTATGAGGCAATGGAATAGTTCCAGATGCATTCATGAGCATTAACTAGATTAATTAATTATCTTATCTTCTTATTCACAACTCGAAATATCGGACGATACGAATCGTTGAGGAGACCGACAGGTGGTATTTCGATAGATATGTCACTAGCGATATGTTGCACAATCGCGAGTGTATGAATCTTTTTTATCGTCTCCCTATAGATTTAATATTAAAACAAAGGAAAGTTTCAAGAAGTAATAGTCGACACATTACTAAATAAGACAGATGATCCAAATTTTGTATATGGCTTCAGACGATGCAACGTTTATAATATAATAACGTAAGAAGCTGTTAATTATACAAGGAGCCTTACAAAGTTTCGAAATCGGTAGAATAAGGGATCTTATAACATATTGAATCTTCAAAGTTAATATTTTGGCATCTTCAAAGAGATAACGAGCGATTGTAGAAAGAAATTCACCTTCTATTCTATATTCTAAACCTCAACACGTCATACAGCCAAATCATATGGAGTTATTAGAAGCAATAAAATCAGGGCAAAAGAAACCTGACAGTAACCACTACGACCCGTGAACGAGTCTTGGGTTCAGTACATGGTAGAGACTGTACTGCTTCATGGACAACGGGTCTGCAAGGAGGTGGGACTTGTCCTAGGTCACGCTCAACCGCCAGGTTTTTCCCCCTTATTTTGGGTACCCTATTTTTATAATATTTTATAGAGGCTGGGTGAGCCCCAGAAGGGTCCTAGATCCCATATGATCCATCTCCCACCGCAAAGAGACTAAATAAAAGTAACACTCTGCAGCGGGATTTGAACCAGGATTTCCGGCATGACTACTCAGTACTCTACCACTGAGCCACTCCGCTCCCAGGGCAAAAGAAAGTAAGTTCAAATAGTAAGGATGGAATGAAGGCCTTTTTTTTAAATTTAACTAACATCATAAAACTGGAAATTATAATAAAAACCTTATGAGGAACAAAAAGCGGAGGTAATTAAAAGTTCAAATCTAAGATCAATATTAAATAATTACAGAAGAAATCTGCAGTAAAAATGGAATACTGTTAGTACAACCCGTTCTGTTTGCCTTAAAGACATTAAAGACCATTAAAAAAAAGCTAGGACCCCTCTCACCAAAGGAAAACCACATGATGCACCAGGCTACAACAATTTCTTCTAACCCAGGACTATATCCCCGTCCTGTGTCAATCAAAGACTGTTTGAAAGTGTTTGGATCACTTTATAACTTTAATAAATTTACAAAAAAACCCCATAAAAGTTGACACATAAGAAGAATTAAGTTCATTTAAAAAAAGAAGTATAAAATAAAAAATAGTAAACTCAAATTATCAAAAATAAACAAACAAATTGATGATCATGCAACTAAAAATGTTAAATATTTCACACGGATAGGCAAACCAACACAATAAAATTCAACTCTTCTAGTTTTTGATACTGGCTGTGACAGATCATTATTTACCCTATTATCTGCCATTGATTGATCTTGTTGAGTTGAAATTTTACAATATAAAAAGAGGTTCACCCAATCTCTATAAATAGATGCCCTTGGTTGGGAACGACCAAATCACCAACTTGCACAACTGTTGACCTATTAACAGTATGTTCCTGACCCGAACTCAAGACAATTCATGAGTTATAAATTTCACGAGTGGTAAGTTTTTTCAGAGAAATTTTTCCAAAGATTTGAAAGGTACATTTTTATTTTTCCTTTCGGATAATCAACGTGCGAACCAGCTTATGCTATTCAAAACATACCAATAAGCAACACCACTAAATATTATTCAAATAATTTTAAGAAAACATCTAAAAATATTCAGTAAAAAGTTTAAAAATAAGGTATGAAGAAGCCTAAAAGTTAAATTAAAACATAAATATATTCAGCATTTAAGCTTTTAATATATTGAACAAATGCATATTTAAATAGAAATTATTTTTATAATGGGACCATGACCTTAGGGAATATTTTATATAATAAACAATAATTGCACTCAAGGTTTCTCAAGAAAATAATAATTTCAAGTGGTTTATACAATTAGTGTGAACCACAGTTTTCTTACATTTAAGCATATCAAAGAAAAAAATGCATTTTACTTTTAAAATATAGTAAGTACACTCTAATCCTATTTATAATTTAACTATCCTACTCCCTTCTTCCTGTAAATGAACAAGTGGCTAGAATTTAGTTTAGAAAATAAGATCATCTTACTAATAATAGTAATAGTTTAGATAATTATAAATTCCTCAAGCTAAATAAATTTAACAAAAGAAGTAATGAGCCATGTCAGGATAAAATGTTTAAGAATGATTCTCATTCATTATAAAAATGAAGGATAAACTGTTTACCTTTTTTTCTTGATCTAATAAATTGTCATTCTTATAGTAAAACATTTGCTTAGAATGTAATGTATAGAGTAATTCATTGTGTTATGTAGTTGTTTTAATTTTGTTTTTTTAAGAAGATGTACATCATGTAAAGAAATTATTGCATGCTAGCTCATGCATTTAACAAAAGTTATGGGTTTATCTATTCTCTTTAGTTGTTAAAATCTTGTCTAGATTTGTACTGTTTATTTACTTATTATTATTTGTTGTTTAAATATTTCTTTTTAAATTGTTTTCTGTCACTTTTTACACGCTTTCTGATTTGTACCATGTAGCCTTCTGGCCAGATAAATGTTATGTTTCTTTTTCTGTTTATATTTGTTATTCTAAAGGGACTTTGTCCCAGAATAAAGTTACTTTTCTATTCTGTTCTATTCTAAAAAAGACAAACAAAGTGTATTCAATACCTTACATTTTCATGAGATAATTTCTGATAATTTTACTATAAATACAATTATTTCATTTTAGGCAGTAGCATACTAATAAGCCATTAGAAAAAAAAACTATCATAACAAAGATAAAATAATTAAAATTATAAATATCCAGCTAGTTACAGACTCTGCAAGATTATACATAGCTAGTTAAAAAAATAGAACAGATAAGCAATATCATTCTAATAGAAAGGTCATAAATAAAATTTAACTATCTTTCAAATGAGCACGTGGAATGTTCCAGAAGCTATATAGTTTTTGATTATATATTTTTTTAATCTTTAATAGACTGTTATGATGATAAATAAAAATAGGTTATCATAGTGTGATTAACACAATAGACGAAGGACATATATATTTTAAAGTTTCACTATATGAAGAATATAATTATATCCATAGTTCATGTGTCAAAATGGCATCTCGATAAATGAGGGAAATCCAAATCCAAAGACTTGCAAATTTTTTTTACAAAAAAAATAAAAATAAAATTACACAATAATGAAATGAATATTCACTTCATTAAGACATAATAATATCAACTAATTTATACTTTGTGTTTCATTCATTGATTAAGCCAATCCTTTCATTAGTTCCTTAATAGCTACCAACATATGTTTTATTTATTAAAATGATAGCACAGGATTGTGTCTTATTTGAATTTTTTAAATTATAAAAACTAATATTTTTATTTAATAACTGATGATATAATATTTTTAAAAATACAACAGCTCAAAAAACTAGCAGATGTACAATATAGCACAAATCACTAATTTATAGCACCATCTAATTATTTCATCTTTGAATAATATCATACACATTATATCTACAGGCCCGGTGAATAAGTGGTTAATTCGGAATTTGTCCAGAGAGAGAGTTTACTGCTTTCAGATAACCGGAAACGTATTATTCTCGTTGTTTTTGGATTGAAATGGAGTTGTAATATAAACAATAACTTTTACTAAGCCAATGCCTTACTTAGTCCCTTATTCACTATGAAAATAACTTGATTCCGCTTATGAACATTGGTTATTCTGTAAAATAATAATAATAATAATTACCTGTGCTTTATTATCCTTTCTACAATCTTTTCCGTTGTCGTTGAGTTTCCTGAATCCAGTAGTTTGAATATACCTTTTTTCTTTGGTAATTCATAAGGGTCTGAACCATCTGTATCATCCGATATCGGTGTTCTAGACCCATGACAGACTAGTGAAACATTGAAATGCCCCATCAGTTCTTCACTGACTGCATAAGGAGCACCGATCACCACTTCATTCACATACTGAAAAATTCAATAGAAGATAATAATAGAATAATAACTCCTAGTGAATGAGAAGCATACAATTAAAAATACTTACTCGACAAGCCAGAACAGATAAAACTCTCTCATGAAGATTCATGATGGGATAATTAGAACCTTTGTACCTGACAAAATTAACATAATTATAAATAATTCAATATTATGTCTCAGTAGGTCAAGGGTACATAGGCAAAACAATACAAAAAAATTCATTCATTTGAATCTAGACTAACTAAAAAAACTCAGCTGGTGATAGAGAACGCGTATATGATGGAATTAATTTTGTTCATACATGAAAAGCATTGTTAAGGTGTGCATAAATATAAATTACCATTAGAGAGAAGAACTGGAGAATTAGCAACTTTTGAATACAGAAGGTTGAAATGTAAAAAGTTTTGAAGTTGTTTATTCTAAATTTATGATTAATTTAGATTTACAAAACCAAATGAAAATAAACCTGTTCACAGTAGGATCTGTGTGGAGACCTACAATTAGGAAATCACCTTGCTCCTTGGCTTTTTTCAAGAAATCAAGATGTCCGGTATGGAATAGGTCAAAAGCTCCAGCTACGTAGACCACAACATCACCTTTCTGAAAAATTAGAAAAGAAAAGAGATACAAATACAAACAACTGAATTTTATAAAGTGATTCAATCTATAACATATTATGCGGAATGTAAAATCCTCAGAGTAATTTTCAAAGTAATCTATGGGCTTAATCTTCCTATTTTTTATCATTGGCAGTCAACAGAGAGACAAAACAGGGGTTTATGAAGCAAAAATTAAAAGCTTTTATTTTTTTAAACAATCTATATGGGTTTTTTGGAAAAATAAAAAAATAGACTATCAACTTTGAAAATGATCGTAGATTGATAAAGGTAAAAAATAGGTATGACTTATTTATTCTTTGCCAACATTATTTAAGTAAAATTCATAAAATGACCGCACCCCTGACCATTTTCAGCATTCCTCAAGGTGTATGCAGTCAACCATTTCCTCATAAATATTTTTTTGCCAATCATTGCTAAACAAGGGATCTTTCTACCGAAACAATTATGACACAACTAAAATTTGTTGTAATAAGTGCAAAACCATAATAACTAGGTTAATTGATGTGGATGAAAACCACAGTCATACAACAGTGATTTTTTCCAACATAGTTAATGATCTGAGAAAGAGTAAAATATACAAGGCTGGATTTCGGAAATGAAGACTCAAAGAAAGAACTCATAAAATAAAAGTTGAGTATTATTAATTTCTTAGTCCACCGATTACCAAAATTATTAAATTCAGTCAAGTATGTATCTCAAAAATAATTATTATTATAGCAAGACATTAAGTAAGATTTGGGTGCAAATTGCACCTAAGCCCAGCAAAACCAAAAATATTTTTTTATTATATCTTTCCCTAATTTTAAAAATGATCCCATAATACTAATTATCAATACACTTAATTTAACATTTCTATGAAATCGATGAAATATATTTTTTACCATACATGAAATCAAGTTACAGATAAATTATAGCAGAAGAGTTTTTTTTAAGATGACAGAATACACAGGATAAGATCGAAAACTCGGGTATTTCCAAAGACGTTTTTCAAAAATACATGACCTAATACTTGGCAATCCAAAATTATATCTCTACTGAGAAAATATGCCAACAACCGTATATCGGGAAATGATCAATTTCGAGAGTTCTTGGCTATCTAAACCTTTGGCACTCATTGGACGCAAAAATTGATGCTCTACAACTTTTATCTTAAGACCGATCTTTACAGACTCGTCTAAAATTTTAACTAAATTGGAAAAATTCGCCGTCTTATGTCCATGGCATTCGACTCCATAACTTTACGTTAGTATTATTATTATTATCCAACATAGAATTTAATGGTCTTTAATATGTTATTATGTTATACCATAGGCTGACCGTTTTAGACGAAAAAGTCACAAAAATTCGAGATTCTTTTTTGACTGCCACAAGTCCTACCGAGATCACTGATTATACACAAAAATTTTGTATTCTATGTTAGTGTGTTATGTGTTTGACATTACTTGAAGCAAATATATTAAAAACATTGGAGTACTACTCCAATAAGACCGATCGACTTAGCCGTCGAAGGCCATAGGCAAACTAATTGGATCAAAGTTAAAGTGATAGGAAAAAAAATCCAATCAGCATATATTAACCTTGTAGAATAGAATAGAAAACAAACTTTATTTTGGGACCAAGTCCCTTTAGTATAACATTCATGAACAAAAAAAAATAAACATAAAACATATCTGGCCAGAAGGCTACTTATTAATACGAATAGTGAATTAATTAGAAGTGACAAAAACATAATAAAAATAAAAATAGAAATAAATAACTAAAAAATACGAAACTTGACAGGGTTTCACTAATTGTCGAAAATAAATATATTAATACCAACAAAATAATTATTAATAAAATAGTTGATAATAAAATTACTATATAAAATAAATGAATGGGATAGCATGCAATCAAGTATTTACATAGTCTATATCTTCTTTAGGAAAAATAAACAAAACACGTAGGCAACGAAATAGATCTTTAAAAACTAATTTATTTATGCAGATGATTGACCTGCTTAGGGAGTATCTATTTGGGATGTCAAGAAATGTTGGAAAAGCGAGGATTTAAATGAAGCCAGTGAAGAAGCGTGGTGGATAAATGAGGGATTGAGTTCCACACAGAGGTCGAGCGGGCGAGGAAGGAACGCTCCAATGCTTTGGTTCTGTGGGAACGAGTGTAGAGATCAGAAAGGCAGGATCTTGTTTTATGGTGATGGACAGAGGATTTGAATTGGAGGAGACTGTAGATATATGAAGGGTGTTGCGAGTTAATGGATTGGTATAGAAAAGCACTAAGGGAACATTGTCTACGAATAGGGGGGGAAGAGCCACTTTAACCCATCATAGAGATTTGACACTTGGGATCGCCTCGAAATACCAAGGACAAATCTTAGAGCGCAGTTCTTTATTCGCTTTAAACGGCACTCAAGCATTTTCGAAAGGCCCCCTTTTACCACACTACAGTAGTCAAAGTGGGGGAAGATGAGGGATGATCCGAGAAGGTTACGGGTAGATTTTGTAAGGAGATGCCGAGATCGATGGAATAATTTCAGGGAACTAATTGACCGCCGGGATATTTGGGTGATATATGGTTTCAAGGAAAGGTTTTGGTCAATAGTAATGCCTAGGTTTTTGACAGAGGAGTTGAAACTGATGGGGTGGTCGTTTAGAATTGTACTATCAAGACGTCGCCTTGGTGTCACAAAAACTAATCCTGCAAAACTGACATTTTTCAGAAATTAATGAAATAGTTATTTATGAGTGAATAAAACAAAACAAAAAAATATAAAAATAAATATATATATAAGATCGTGTGATCTAAAATAGACTAAAAAAAAACGAAAAAATTGAACATGGAAAATAGTTTTCCTTTGCTCGTTTGTTTATTTAACGCCACTTTGTGCTGCTATGGCTAATGTCCAATGCTGCAGTGGGAGCTCTAGATTTTGCCTACCTAGGTTTAGTTAGGATAGGAATTTTTAACGAGTACCCCACTTCGTACAAGCTCGGGACCCCCGCTTCGTTTAATGTCACTTCCGAAGGACGGAATAACCTATGACTTTTTATTCCCTTTAAAAAATCCTTGGGCCACCTGTCGGGCTACGACCCCGCCAACTTGGGCTTAGTAGTTTGTTAGGATAACCACTAGACCACAGGTACCCAAAATGATGATGAAATTCGTTATTGAGTTCGAAATGTAACCCCATGGTTATGTAGGAACTAGAACAATCAACGTTAAATTCAATGTTTACCTGGGGCTCCATTCCTTCGGAAAACTGGATAATTTTCCTTGAGGTCGGTAGGAACTGAGAACAGGCAGTAAAAGGTACAGTGGCAGTGTGATCGAGACCAAGGGATGTTGACTGCCTTCTTTCTACTTCATACTCTCTTTCTCCACGACGAAAATGTTCCCTCGTCAGGAGGAGCATTCTTCCAACTATATCTGTAGTCGAGACACCTCTGGTGCGTTCTACTTCTCTGGTTTCATCATGGAACACAACAAAAAAAAAATGAAAATAATAGTCTAAAATAACAAGGAAGAACATTGAATTGTACCAGCATAAATAATCAAGAAATGAGCTGATATATTTTATAAGTGGTATCGAAAAAGTACATTTTTTCATGTATCGAGTTTTCTATATGATTATATGATGCATTAGAAATAATTTAAAAGTATGGGAAAACATTATGTTACCTTTTAAATTCTATTATGAAATAATAATCATTAAAATAATTTAAGAGAATAAACGATTTTTTTTAGATCCAAATGGACTTAAACAACTTTCAAAAATCAGAGCTCAAATGTTAACTATATTTATTTTACAACACTGACGGTGAATTTCCACAGTACCACCAGTTAGCCATTTCACGGTTTATTTATTACTAATATTTGTGAAAGTTCTTGGATTTATTTCACAAACTATATCCATAAAATGTTTAGGATAAACTTTTGAAAAACGTCTAAAAATGAAAAAAAAAATGTATACTGTTAAATTTGTTGTAATCAGTATCCTGAAAACAATCATTTTATTGATAAGTTAGATAATCATATTTTTTTCATAAATTTCGGGGAGTACCCCTGAACTCCCACTGCTATACGCTATCGATATGATAAAGTTTTAAATTGACACAACAATTGGAAGGATTATGACTTTGAAAAAAAAATGATTAAATATTTGATTGGGGTGTAACGTCCACCATACTCCTGTTAAGATGAACAGAACGGGTTATTCTTACAGGTTGCCAACCATTTTAAACATATTGCGAAGGTCGAGTTACAATCCGTGGATACGTCATGAAATAAATTGCAATCCACCCGGGCCGATTCGAACCGATAGCAATGACGAGGTTGCTAACGACTCTAAATTAAATTAATTTATAACAAGTTATGGTTTCTGTATTAATTTAATGGTTGGAATAAATAGAACAAATCTAAACATGACAGTTCTAAGCTTAATTTGATTAATAATGATTATAATAAGAATTATGATTCAATATTTAATTAAGTGCAGCCTGTTATCAATAAGGAAATCTTTGAAGATTGATAGGTTAAACCAAATTAATGTTATTTACATTAAATAAAGGTGGTAAAAAAAAAAAAATGGTGAAGAAAAAGGAAAAGTGAATTGCAAGAGTAGTGGTTTTACGTTTTTAACAATTATAACAATTAAAAGCATGACGACTCGAAATCCCTTTACCGAATCATTAATGTATCCCTTCCGCGTAAACTTTAGTATTGATGATAACGTTAAAATAAAAGTTCAATTATTATATTATTATAAACATTTAAAGAGCTTGTTCGTAGTGAACTTTACATCAAGGCCAATCCATTTGAAATCATCAACTTTAAAGAAAACATCGTTGCTCAACATTTTTTTTTTTTTATCTTTTTACCATATATTCCATATCAGAGTTCAAAAATAGAGTTCGGCCATTTTTAGAGCTCAAAATCATAATTATTCTCAAATTATTACCAATTTCGGTTAAATGAGGCTTTCAGGAGCAAAGCGGGAAACTCAGAAATTTAAAAAAATATATAATTTTCCAGATACTTCGCTTAGTTGAGTCAAGCAATTTTAAGCTCCTCAAGCCTTCAGTTTCAGAACCTGACTAAAGCCATGAGAAAAAAGGCGGGAAAGTGTCGTGTTAGACAAAACTGCTTGATTAAACTAGCGAACAAAAGTTAAGTATTTAAATTTTGGAATTATCCTATTTTGATCCTGAACGAAACAAATATTTTTGACTCTGATAATTCTGCTGAAACAAAACTATGATAACAATACCCTTTAGATTTTTACCGTCAAAGCACATCACCTGATTGAAAGCGATTAAAATAATCTTGAAAATTGACATAAAACGTGGCTTTTAGAGTGTAAAGTAGATAAGGAAAAGAGAGTCACCATTGATTTTTTTTCACATAAGGTTTTGTCATTGTATTTTTGTATTTCATTGAATTTTTAATACTTGAAAACGTCAAAAAGTTAAAAAACATTCTCTTTTTTTAAATTAAATTTTTCATACGGTTATAAGTATTTTTTTTTAATTTATAGAGGACTATCCCTGACGGCATTGATACCTAAAGGAAGTGCACGAAGTGTACGCTGCCGATTTTGAACAATTGGTTTGTTTTTTTTGTAATTTTATATTTAAAAAACACGAAAAAAATCAAAATGATTCGTACAATATACCTTAGTAACTGAGAAAAAAATTTTTTTTTAGTTATGCCAGGGACGGAACGAACGTACGTACAGATATCTCGATCTATTAAAAATAAATTCAGGAATAGTAAATATTGATAAATTCATATTGTCATTATGTGCAATGTATTTATTTTGTTTTAATTTTATCTCGGGAACTATATGAACTATATGCCGATTATCACTCACGTTGGAGATAGTAAATGATCCATGGAGCTGTTTCTAATGATTATATTCACAGAAACAGCATTTTCCATAGTATCCACCTAAATAAATTTACATAATGATTCTAATCCTGTTCTATGATAAACTTCACGGTATGTATATTATTACGCTATTTTTGTGTTGTGCCAATACAAATTTAGTTTTGGTGAATCCGGCGAAATCATCGTAAACATTAAATATTTTTATTTTTAAATTATATATATTTGATCATTTACTTCTCGAGACGGTTAAGCTAACATGCCAATCCCAATACTATATTAGTACTGTAAACTATATCGATCCTCAAATGATATACTTCTTTGCAATCCTTCGTATCTATATATCAATCATTATGAACTTACACAACTTAATAATAAATTTAAAATCTGAATGGGTTACCTATGTTTAAAAAATAATTATTTTCAACTGACTTCTTAGGACTTGGAAAATCGCATAAATATATTGCCCTATAATTCTTACATTTTCATTGTTCAATTTTCCATGTATATATATATATATATATCTTTTTTTACATCAAATTTATTATTTTTTTTACATTTCTATTAGTATTGCTATGCTAATATCAAATAAATCCACAACTTTATATGTAAGATTATTTACAAATGGTCTATAAAAATAACTCACTTCATTTGATAGTGAATAAATAAAACATAAGAATTGTTGAATTGAAGTGAAATTATTTCGCTAATTGGTAATCGTACCATGAGACAAAAAAATAATTTAAAAATAAATATGTTTACATTCAATGGAATTCCCATAGCGTAAAAATAAAGGGAAAATTCTTTGTAGGCTTACAATGCTGATAAAACAAAAAAAAACTTTAAGAGTATAATCCAATTGATATATTTAAAATTACTCATTAAATATTACTTCGTAGAATCTAATCTCTTTACAAACATTTGTAGTCAAGAGGTTTGCAATTTTCTTCTTAACAGTGATTAATAAAAAATCCAGATGTCTGAGTTAAGATGTTTATATTGCATTGTAATAGAATTACATACTTATGTATTACATAATTTATTACGTATTTCCATTGTTAACGGCGCGTCATAAATTTACATTAATTAAATGATATAATTACAGTTAATTAATTGATTATAGCTAATAAATTAATTTATTTATTAATTATTATTGTTAACTGTTCTGAGGTCTAAATATTAAAAAAAATGTTTTTTTAAACTCTATACATATCCTGTTTAAAAACTCAAAACCAAGAGGAATTTTAAGGTTCCATGTAAATTTTTCAGTGTTGAGCCTTAAATTAATTCAAACCATTTTAAAAACAAAAATGCATTCCATTATTCATTTAGTAAAATAGCTTGTTTTGATTTTTAAATGAAAATAAATATCACAGCAGAAATGAACAAGACTGACTGTGACAATTATAAAACATCAACTTATTAAAAAACTTATTATTCATTAGATAAAAACTTAATAAAATCAAATTAATTATAATAATATTCATATAATATAAAAAAATATGTAGAAGAGAAATTTTAGTAGCTTTCCTAAAAAAAAAAAAAAATAATAATAATCTATATAAGCCGTTCACTGAGGATATTTTTTTTTTTTTTTAATTATAACTACGCCAAATCGAAATGAGTTGACACCTGTTTGAGCAACCTCGAAATAGTTATTGGACCTTTCGATGAGAGCTCCAAAATGTATAAGGAAAATTAATGTCTGATTCAATTATACCAGATCGCATGTCGTTTCTGATGTGAATGAAAATGTTGCGGAGTGGGGTGGAGATACATTCTAGAGTAATGGTATATTAACTGATCAGAAACATGGTCAATGTAATATCGGAACTGAGGAAGTAATATTGGTTTTATTACAGTCAGAAATGTTACTAGTCTTTCATTGCTGGGCAAAGGACTGTTGCTAAAGTGACCGCCCACCCTGAGGTTCTCTTGGAGATCTATGGATGGTGATGAGCGGGCATGCATTGTAACGGATGGGGAATCCGTTTCGAAATAATGCTGCTGAGCGCATTGGGCGCAATTTATTCCGGAAGGCCGGAGTCTATTCAAAAGATACTTCTCAATGGGTTGAGAAGTACCGCAACGATATAAAATTGTTGGTAAGGTAGGGCATTAGGATGCGCTACTACCCATAAAAACATTTGACATAAGTCCGAGGGCAGAACAAATCAAAAGCGCCTGAAATTAAGGGACGCGTGCCTAATATCTAAATTGAAGCTTGAAGGCCCAATCAGGGAATGGTCATTTAGAAAGCCAAGCTCCATAGGCGACGATGCGTCGAATACCAATCGAAGTTTTGCGTAGGAGTTGTCTTCAATTATACAAATACGTGGTAAAATATATCGACCCATACCAGCGGTTTACAACACATGGTAGTCGTCGATCAGTTTGGAATAGTTTCCTGTCAGTAAAGGAATTTTGTCAATCAGGTGTTCTAATTTTGGGAACCGTTGTAATGCAGTGTAATAAGAGCAACTCAGATCTGGTGGCGAAAACTGATTAAATGGTGATTGGATATTGTAAGGCCCACTGTACTCTCGATATTGAGTTGAATAAAAATGTCTATCCGCCTTAACATCTAGGGGATTTGATTCGACAACTGGAGCAACCGTTTCGATTTCCTGAACTATTTTAATTGGTTTGTCCAATGCTCTCTCTTGCGATTGGTCGCAAGATGAAAATAATGAAATCGATGAATTTTGTACGGTGGAACGAGAGCATATAGGTCCCATGACCACCCATCCGAAAATAGTTTTGAAAGCGCTAGGATATCCGCCCCGTCTCACGCAATTACCTAATAAGATATGTCCGAACAAATCGGCTCCTAATAGGAAATCGATTTGACCCGGTTTCCCAAATGAGTTATCCGCCAATGGGTATTGTTTGAAGTGGTCATTTATATAGGCCGGTACTGGACAGACGGGTACCTTTTCTGTAATCTTGGAAATAATTACAGCGTTACTTTTAAGCCGAGGCTGTTTACGATCTCTAAGCACTATAACACACGAGGTTTCGTACTTCCCTCCTTGTATCGGACTATCCGCGAAACCCCTCATAGAGTGAGAATTTAGTCTTTTCCCAAGTCCCAATCTTCGTACGCAATCCGATGAAATGAATGATCGTTGTGATCCACTATCGATTAAGATTCGAATTGGGACTAACCGCCCATTAATGTCTTCTATTCTAGCCATTGATTTCCCCAAAAGGATGGAGACATCGGTCTCGGATGACGAGGATAAAACCGACCCCTTCAGAGATTCGCTATTGTCGGTTTTGATATCTAGTTTTTCTTCGGTTAACGAACTCGTTTTTAGCTTTCCGTTGTTCTTTGGATACTGAATGCGGTCTGAAGAATTACAATCGGACCCTGCTGTCGATCTTCTTGTCGATGTAGGGAAATGCAAGAGTGGGTGATGCGGTTTTTTACAGTGGTAGCATGACCTAGGAGAGGTGCATTTACCAACATAATGATTTGGCGACAAGCAATTAGAACAAACCTTAAGCTGCTTTATTTATGATTAAAACTAATAATACTTTATAAGGTTACTACTTCATCTGGCCTTAACAACACCTAAATTAAAATTTTTTTAAGAGTGAAGTTAATCGACTTGAGCAGTCAAGGTCTTATATAATGGTAAAATTCATTATTCATTATTCATTCAAGCTGGACGGAAGACATTTCAATAGTCAATTATCTACGAATATACTTCATTATCATCATCACTACTTATTACTACGGTAGAGGTGGATAAACATGTCGCATCGGCGACTGGTACGTCTAAATATAAGCTTCTGGGCTCTGGTAAGTTTTTAGAACTCGAGTTTTACTCCATTGAAGGGCCGTACCTTTTGAATTTAATATAAAAAAAAAAAGGTTCAACAAGGAGGAAAACTAAGTGTCCACTCATAGGCATAGCAAGAAGGGCCCTTGTTTTTAAGCTATTGTCCTTCAGTGGAAAAAAAAATCACCTTAGAGTTATACAGCACATACTCAAAAACTGTTACAAAAATAAATTTTATTAACAACGAAAATATCTCTTTTGTATTATAAATAGGGTACTTGTACCTCTATCAAAATATCCGAGGCCGGCGCACAGTGAAGTATTAGCCCTTAAAGCCTGGCCAAAAATATTAATCTTTCGATACTTGTTATTTAAGTTGTAAAATAAGTTCATTGATGCTTGTTTATATATTCAAGGATAATTTTAAGCCTCAACAAAGTTTTACAGCTAAAGAGACTAAAAATTTATGATTAATAATACTATTCGTACTAACTTCAATTTCCTTGATAAAAAGCTCAGGGTAAGTTGTTAATCAAATCAATACTAATCTTTTAACCAATTTTTAGTAGTTTTTAAAATTATTTATAGCATCCTTTTTTGTGTACATGTTCATTTGTTTTATTTATATATATATATATATATATATAAATGTATATAAACTACAGCAGTTATTCAAAAGCATTTAGTGCAATATTCGGAATATAATTCTTTTTCTCAACCACAATGATAAAGAATGATAACAGACATAACCATCTGGGCAGTTGTTGTTAATTTATTTGAAAATTAAAAAAACACCACTAATTTACCTGAATATATATTTGGGTTAGAGCTCATAAAAATACAAACTCATTACAATGAAGTTTCTTATATTTTTTATCAATGGTTATTCACTTTTGAATTTAAAATTTGAAAACAATTAAAGTAATGATCTTTCAAATTTCAAATATTCTGACACGGTTTTGAAGATTTAGTATATCTCAACATTAAGCTATTTTAAAAATATTTTGTTCCTAACACGTAAAGCAACAAACGAGAAAAATTAATGTGCTTATACTCACAAAAAATTTAAATCCAATAGTTCGATATGGTAAAAACTGTTCAGGAGAATAAACTACGAAGATTAATTTGAAAAAAAAAATCACTAAAAAAACCAATAACACTTATTGCCCACTCACTTATGTACACGTAAAACCTCTTATTAATCAGATTCATCACTATCAAGCAGATCAGATTTATCATCTTCCTCAGTTGGCTCATCATCCTGTCCCTCTACTTCTATACTATCCTATGGCGATGGTTTGGCTGACAAGAAAAGATCTAGTGTTTCACTTGAAAATGCTTTCCTTTTTCTTCTTCGTCGCTTCCGTGAACAGCTCAGAAAAAGATCGCTACTCAAAAGCAGTCTAATGAGCACATCACGATTACACAGCAGCTCCCGATTGAATTTCCGAGAGTACTTCTCCCTGTACAACCGGAAGTGTTTGTTCCTGGCCTCGGAGGCCTCTTCTGATAAATGGCATATCGGTATAAGAGCGTCTCTTATAATGGTGGCCTCATGTGCCCAAACTTTGGGCTAAGTCGGAGTCATATGGCACCGCCCATATAACTTATACGTAAAGTTTGGCTGTATCATTGTTGTACTGCTAAAATTCTGCAATGCACTTCTAAAATTGCCAAACCTTTAAATTAGTGCCACTAATCACAAGATTTAAGTGTGAACAGGTCGGAAGTGTTCAAAGACATAAAGCTATCTGAGCTTTTGTTCTTTTTGCTTTCAAACCCCATTAAAAATAAGATTTTTTAAACACATTTGTAAAAAAATGGCAAGTATATGCGGAAGAGTTTACTGCATGGATTATTTAAGTGTTAGTAGTAGAATAATATGATATCAAAAAATTATCCCGGACAGACTCGGAACATTAAAACTTTACCTTAAATAAATATTTTACCTCTTGATTATACACCCGACAGTAATAAATAATAAACCATGAAAACATTTGTTACTTATCTCGCAAACAACTGAGGAAAATATATCACTGGTCAATCAAACCATAAAAACTATGTAACTAATTATATTGAACATAAAAAGCGTACTGAATGATCGTCGCGTCGTCGAAGAGTTGTGTTCAACTGTCGTTTAAGACAGAGCGGCTAATCGTCCCGATATTGTGCCGAGCAGATAGACCAGACAGTTATCAATCAGGGAATACAAATTTTGATGGCATTTATAGAATTTCGGTATTTCTACTTTTGGCCATTTAAGGGCAAAACTCCACTGTGCGGCCTTTCACTACAGCGAATGTTGCCAACATATTTTGTCACGATCATCTCAAAGCCGTGTTATATTTAAGAAGGCGAAAACTTGAAAATTGAAAAAAAGGAGAGAGTTAAAAGTACCAAACAAAATGGATAATGACTGTTTAAACACCTGCGAAAAAAAAGGAAAGCCGTGAAATTATAGTAAAAGCTATTGATAATCCCCGCGACAACGTTTTCTACTTTCCAACTTAAAAAAAAATGAAACGCTTAAATTCGTAAAGACAAAACAAAAGAGAAGCTATTTTAAAAAGAAAATAAGAGATATGGATACTAATAGAATCCTAAACAAAGTAAGGGACATAAATACGTCTGGATAAAATGTAATCGAGACATTCAGGATCAAAAAGGGATAACAACAAAACTTGACTTTTTCACAGTTTTCGGTAGTTTAGTCCAACAATTTTGTGCAAACACATCACTTGCCGCCCTTCTCATTGTATATTTCTCATTGTTTTAGTCCGGATCTGAACCTGAAGTTTCGAGAGCATAAAGAATTATTGCTTGACTAAAGAGTTTCATTTTACCAAGCGCAGCCGACATTATTTACTTCTTAACATCTGTCTATGAAAATAATGATCTCTGTATCAGTTTCTATATGTCCTGTTAAATGTGAATAATTTTTTATATACATTAGAAGGCACAACTAATGTAAAACTTTTAAGAAGTATTCTGTTGTGTTATTTTCAATGCCTCTATTTACTCAATTGTTTAGTTTGACTGACAAGAGTTTGAATCACGTCGAATCATTCGTTGATTTTGAAATCAGTTAAGATAAAACAAAGACACGAACTGCATACTAAGAGAGATTTGTTTGCCATGACAATCTGCATGACACTGAAACATTGCAGCTCTTAGAACTTTTTAAGATGGTATTCTTTCTCAATATCTGTATACTAAATTATACATTGTAGGACTTGAATAGTTCAGCATATACTGTTTACAAACTCATGCACCTAGGCTACAGACTGTTCTAGCAGTAATGAACAAAGACTTAATGGTACATAATGTCTTGATAAATACTCTTGCAATATGTTTTGTCGATTTTAATTTCTTCTCAAAAACTAAATCTTGAAAAGTCATGGTACGAATTTTTCCTGTGCACTCATTGTTTTAATCCAGCACAGAGCTTTCCCTAAACAAATATATTTGCATTTTTGTGGGTCGAGTTCCAACTTGTATGTTTTTGTCCAATTAGATTTTTAATTAAATGCTGAATTTGCAATTTCCATTAAATATTTAAAGCATATTTCTCTGATTCAAAGTAATGTATCATTGCCATAAATATTCAACTTTCAGTTCCTTTGTTAGTTGAGGTCAAAAATTGTATTGGTAAATATAATTTCAGGCAGGCAAAACACAATATCATGTGGTGTCTTTAATGACAGGGTATCATTTATATTTCCAGTACAATGGAGCATCCCTTATCCCAACATTCAGTTACAATTTATGAAAAATAAAATGATTTTTTCCATGAACTTCAATAAGGGGACCCTAATCATTTCTCTGAAACTGCAAACAAAATGAACTTAGACCTCAATACTATTTGTTTACTAAGAACTGTAAACCTAATTAGGTAATTTCATTTGTTTTTCTCATCACATTTGTGATCACTTTTTTTTTTTTTATTGCAGCATGTCAACAAACAGAAAATGAGTGGTTCATTGAAAGACAAATTGGATTTTTAATTTATTTTTTTGGTGAATTTCGTTTATCGGAATTTTTTATTATTCGAACCACCCCTGACAACATTAGTTCGGATAATCAACGCTCCACTGTATTTCAATAATAAATATTTTTGTACCACTGCCATTCGTTATTTTATTTATGTTAACCTTGAATTAAAATTTATGCAGGTCACTTTTTTTCTGAAAAATAAATTGTGGAAAAATGGTTAATTGACTATGCTTTTGACATTTTGAATATTTTAGGAAACCGACTCTTTCATTAATGTGACATTAAATACTATACACTTCAAAATAAAGTTACTTCACTCTTTATGATACAAAATTATATTAGTATTGAGCTGATATGGTAATTTCCGTAGGTTGTCAATTCTGAGAGGCTTTCAAAAATTTTAAAAGTTTGATATTACATGATTTCAAACACAAACTTTGAAGCTCTACAACATTCATCTTGCATTTTTCCTTAGAGTGCTTATTTCTAAGCTGCAGATATATATATATTAGTTATATTACTCTATATTAGTTTCCAGAAAATTGAAAAAATTACTATTTTAAAATTGTGGTTTTTGACAACACCTCTTATTATGTTATGGTATATATTTTATGTTCTTTAATTCATTGTATGTAAACTTATTTGACTGAAAGCATCTTTTACAGGATTTGTAATCAGAAAACCATAAAAATAATAGAAAAAAGGACAAAATGGTACAATTAGAAATTTCATAAAAAACTTCAAATTTCTCATATCATATAAATTAAGAATTTAAGAATAAAATTATTAAATTAAAAGAAGATATTAAAAAGAGAATATAGAAATTTGTAGAACGAAAATTGATTTTTTTTTTTTCAAAGAAAACTAATTTTGCTAATTTTAAAGTGTTGGGTGGTGGCCATAAGATGAACTAAAAAGGTTAGATTTAGATTTAGACAACCAGCAGCTGAGGCGAAAATTTTTCTTATTTCATTGGATCCAGTCTTATTTCAAAATTTTTGATCATGTAGATCAAAAATACATGGGTTAGCTCAGTACCTGTTATTATAATCTCTAGATCTCAAGTCAAAGACAGCCTGATGGCAAATAACTTATTTACATAGCAATTTTTAAAGTTGGTTAAATTTTCTGAAAACTGTCTTTGTTATATATTTTATAACTATTTTTTAGTGTATGATTCATATTAGTAAGAACCAATAAGTGATACGGAAATGACAATATACAGAAAGTAACTTTCTTTTCTGAATAACTCGGTTCCAATCTATTTTAAGTAAAAGCCAAATTTAAAGAACATTATGTTAAGTAATTTTTATTATATTATGCAATTTTTTAATACATTCATATATAATAAATATACACAATTATTATTGACAGATGGCAAGAAAAAGTTTTTCATTATCAAAGTTACTGGAAATAAGTTAATTAAATAAACTTGATATTTCAAATATGGATTTACTGATAATTAGCATATTGTATAATTACTTAAGAATTAGAACAATGTCATTATCCGACTTGAAGACAATGTTAAAAAGCTTTTGTAAATGTCTAAAATTATTTTAATTAATATCAGAATATGATAAGCAAGTTTTGCTCTTTGATTAAGTGTAGATTTTATATAAAAAAGGTTACTAAATAGTTATCTTATCATTTAGTTTATGCAAATCTTATTTAATGTCAATAATTAAAGTTGTACTGAACCTCTAATGTATAAAATTTGATATAGCACACCTATGGTTTGTGAGAAATTTTAGCAAGGGTCAGAAAGTAATATTTTAGATCTAAGATGATGATGATGATGATTTGAAAACAGATGGATTAGTACCAAACACATTATAATTGATAAAAAATGATTAATACATATTATCATAGAAAATATATATTTAAAAATAAATGAATGGATAAGAAAACTCTTAGCAAAAAAAACTGACTTTACTATAAAAAGCCAAAAATATTAAATTATATTAGACATGGAATCAAGACGAACTGAGTAAATAAGCAATTGCTGAATGGATGATGCAGTCAATTGAAAATATCATTCATTTGGGTTTTTAAATGCTCTCACATATTAGATAACATATCGTTAAGGGAGGACAACATAATACAAACTCTTTAATTAGATAATATCTATCAATTCATTAAAGACAATATTGATAAAATCAGATAAGATTGTGTATACGTCACATATGGTCTGATTGGGTCGATGCTAAATGGAGAATAAAAAAAAAGTTATTCACACTGATATCAAATTATTGCTAGTAGAGCTTGCTTATTAAAACTTACTTATATCTTCCAGCACCCTTGACTAAGTGATAGCTATCAACGCCATCAGCCGTGAGTGTGATATCGTCTGAAAGAATTAAAAGAAAATACTGCCATATTTTTCAAAGTAATAAATAAACAATTCTCCATTGCTCCAAATTGAAAAACAAAAATCAAAGAAATTCGGATATTTATGGTAGAATAATAAATTCGAACAATAAAATCTAATAATTTGAAAAAACGATATATTTTTAAATGACTGCTAAATAAAGATCTAATACTATACAACCTAAACCCATCATAAATAAAGACATTTAAGCTTTGCTATTCAAAACAAAAGTTGACTTTAGCTACCCCCAATTTATTGCTTCCAGATATGAATCAAATTTGTTATAGTAAAATTTATTAACAATAAATAGTGAAAAATTGAATAGTAAATTAGTCTATATTTTACCCAAATGTTTATAACTTAATTTGCTTTATTTACAAAGGGGTGAACATATATCTATTTTTATAATTATGAAAATGTTGGTTTTAAACATTCTACCAAACTTTTGCTATACATCAAGCAAATCCGTCTTTAAGGAAATTAAAATTTTTATTATATATAACGAACAATAAATATATAAATTTTGTACAACGGAGATTATGACAACACCTAAATAGAGTAAAAGAAGAGTTCATGCACCAAACTATTTTGCAGTTTAGGGCAATTGTTAAATCATTAAAACCAGAATTTGTCACTCCAAAGCCAAAGTTATGTATCGCAAAATTTGTGGAACTGATACTGATTTGTTTGAACTATTGCTGGTGAATTAAAGTTGCTTTTGTAATTATATTGGACAATGCATTTAGGGATTTTTGGTCTAAATGCAACCACAAAATTGACAGATACACTTCGGCTTTGGAATGACAATTTATTAACTATTCTTCAATAAATACGAACAAATTGAAAATACCTCCATGTACACAAAAATCACAGTCATATTTGTCCAGAGTTTCTAATGTAGTTATATAAGGCACATCTTTAACAACATCATCCACCCATTTGATTCCTTTGACCATTTTGTACCTAAAACATTACCAAAGTGAAATATTGCATTCAAGCTGTACTAATAAGAATCAAAATAGTTTTCGGATACATACCTTTCTTCCTGAGTAAAGACAGGTGGACCTTTATGTTTAGCAATCTCTTCATCAGAATGTATACCAACTATAAGCACATCCCCTAAAGCTTTGGCTTGTCTAAGAGAATTAGCATGCCCGAAATGAACCATGTCATAACTCAAAAAAGAGAAAAGAAATTAAAATAAAAACTTCTCTAAGACTATTGGAAAATTAAGTCATTTTCTAAACTTACCATCCATCACACCAAACTCTAACAGGTCTTTTTTTATTATCTGACATATTAAAACTAAAATATTAATTAGAATAAATACGATAAATAACCGAAGATATATACAACGCCACTACGAAGGTAGATGTCTCCTAAGAGACTAACTGAGTTCAAACAAATGTCAGACTCCCTGTCACACCACTATCAGTGATACCATATCAATGAAATCATAGTATTATAAGTATCTTGTAAATTACATAACTTCAATTAGATCTTCAAATCTTGTTGTCATTTTCCATCTCTATTTTAAAACGAAATTCATAAAACTGATAAGGATCACGCTAAAATTATGTAAATAATTATTGCTAAGCGAATAATTAACTTCGAACTTTACACTTTCTCTCAGACAATTACACTATTGATTATTATGTGATAAACTTCATTATTAAAAGTTGGTCACATCTTTAAACTAATGACAAATATAGAAAAATTAAGAATCATTCATTGGCAACATTGAATTCTTATCACTCCGCAGCTGATTAAGGATAACATCCGTGGAGGTTTCATGTTGTGTATCCTTTTGAAATTATATAATTAGAAGTATTTTTCAAACATGTTCAAAACTATTGGTAAAGTGCCATTGTGGCAGGCAACGAAAATTAATTTTAGTGTGTCTACCCGATGCCGTGAATCATTTAAAGTTCAAGATTTGAATGACTTTAACGAGCGTGTGAAGAACAGCAAGAAACCTGTTATCGTGGATTTCTTCGCTACGTGGGTTCTCAATCATATTTTAGTTTTATACTCCAACTTCATTCTCTTTTCCACGGTGGCCTAATTTGTTATAATATTTTAGATGGTGCAACCCCTGTAAGGCTCTCACTCCTAGAATCGAAAATGTAATTGCAGAGAAAAATGGAGAGGTTGTCCTGGCCAAAGTGGACATTGATGAAAATTCAGAACTTGCTCTTGATTATGATGTAAGTTTGATTTTAAATCAGCTTAAATTCTTTAATTGTTTGTATGAAACTTACTAAATTATCTTTGCAGGTGGGTTCAGTTCCAGTACTAATTGCTATTAGAAATGGAAAAGTTGAAGAAAGACTTGTTGGGCTTCAAGATACAGATAAAATAAGGCAATTCGTAGATAAATTTGCCAACCAAAAGTAGAATTGGGTATTGATAATATTGATGTACTATGAAGATGGATCATACACCAGTTAGACATCTCATAATATAAGAATTAATATTGATAGCCTTATATATACTTGTTTCTGGTTCAATAAGTTTATTTTCTTACATTGTATTTTAGAGTTTTAAGCTAGTGGGTAATTGATGTGATTTTTTATGGTAAAAGTATGTTTACCAAATTTTATCTTTCATTAAAAATGTCTAAATAAAATCTGTTCTGTGATCGCCAGTTATTCATTTTTTAAAATTAGTAACCATTCAATTTCAATACTGGACAATTGTTTTATCATTGGAGAGTTTATAAAAAAATAATTTATTAACAATAAGTTATGTCTAGATTTTCCACTTTTAAACATTATTTTAACTTAAAGTGATTTTGAAATTTGAACAGTCCATTAAAAAGTCTATATTCAGAAATATGCAGAGCTACCATTATATTTAATATTAGCTACTTCTAGTCTTCTGTGAATATCTGCTGAAAACTATAATTTTCGATAGCTTTTATCATAATCAATTTATGCCTAAATTCTAATGCTTATTATTGACACTTGCTAGTTCATCACTTAAATTAAGACCTAATTTATACATAACTTGTATGGAGGAATATGTCTTCAATTTTCTCTTTAGAATATTTTCTGATTTGAGGAGATATAAGTCTGATATGTATTCTTTATTTCAATTTACCAGCTGAGATGGCTATCTATCTGCGGCAATTCTTATAATAGTTGTAATCCCTTAAAATCATTTATTTATATTTATTATTATAATGCATATAATAATATTTATTTATTATAATGCAAGCAGTCTATATCGCCATCTACTTCTTTTCCATGCTGTTGGGCTTAATATATATTACAACAAAAATTTCATAAGGTTTATTACAAGATTCTAGGACTACTACATATTATCATCAGATTTTTAGTATGTAAAATTTATTTTACTCAATCAGCACTAAAATATTTCTAGGTGTATTTTTAAAAAGTCAGCATCAATACCTAATTGCTAGGTATTAACCCTACTTCATAAAGAGCTAATGAAAACCTGTAGAAAGATTTCCCGCCCAGCTAGACCCTCTAAAAAGGAAAATAAAAAATTATGCCCAAAATTTAAAACAAGTTTATTCAATAAAATGAGCCATTACTTTCCCTACAAGCCTTTACTAATTTCATAAATATTGATGTTTCAAAGTTAATTAGACATACATTGCAAAATCAAAACCTTCTTGGTGCCGTAAGACAAAATCTAGCAAGTCTACCTTGTTCAATTCTTAAATGTTATAGTATTCAACAGTTTTAATGTTAAGTAATCTTATTTAGATTTAGTAATATCAGGGTTAAGGTTCCTTTTTTAAACTTAATAATATATTATTGAATAAGATTAGCTTACTTGGTAATACACTTTGAAACCCTTACCAGTTTTTTTTTAGCAGTGAAAATAAACAACACAAGAAAAATAAAATCTAAGAATTTTTTAGAATAAGTATCTCAGCTATTAACTAATACTATTGCTCAAATAATTGCAGAACTTTAACCAAATTAATAAAAAAGAACTTTTTAAGAAATAAATTATTAGTTTTTAAAATTTACTAATGAAATAATTGTTTTTCTTACTATAGACCATAGTTTAACTTACAGTAAATATTGCTGTTAGTTATGAAAAGGAAAGCACTTTTTTTTTTAATTTACAAGTTTTATTCTTTTCAATATAATTTTAAACTATACGATTAAATCAAACAAGTACAAATACAATTATTTTTTTAAAAATCATTAATTATTATTAGCTCAATTTACATAATAATCTTAGAATCAAATATTTTGAGTAGTTAGCCTTGAATAAAAGAAAAAATTAAAAATTTTGTAATTAGTATAATTCTAATTAAATCAGAATAAAAGATGAATTATTGATGTTTGATTTGCCAACTATGTTCATAATGAATAAATAAAGTAAAGATGCAGTTAATGCTATAGGCTCATAGAATCAAATGATGTATTGACAGCAGGATATCAAGAATATTAAAGGGTCACAGTTGTTAACATTCTCAAAAAAATAATTATAATAGCCAGTCATGAGGACTCAAGTACCTGCAGAAGTAAAACTGAAAGAAATTTGGTAATAACTGTATTTTTTTTTAATTTCTAAATCAATTATAATATGAATTATTTGAATTTTTTAGTTTCGTATTCACATCTATTGGCACTACGAGCAATAATTATTTACATTTTAAAGTAATTTATTTATTAATTGAATCATATGATGGGCTGCACAAGCTCAATATAACTTAATTGAAATAATAATTAGTATATAATTATATTATTTATAATTTTTTTTATTAATTGTAATAATTTTAAATATTTTTATTTTTGAAAAGAAAAGATATGCCCAAGGCCGGGATTCGAACCCGGGTCTCCCACATTTCCGTTGTGGTGCTCTACCAACTGAGCTATCCTGGTTCATACCTCAGTCAGATATATCCATTCTCTTCACTGATCTCATATCCCCGTGTTCTCGCAATTTGCGATGTATACAAGGGGGAGAATGTGCATTGAACATTACTTTAATTAGGATCTTGTTGACTTAGGGCAATATATATTATTATAATTTATTTTATTTTATTAATTGTTGTAATTTTAAAGATTTTTATTTAAGAAGAGAAAAGATATGCCCAGGGCCGGGTCTCCCACATTTCCATTGTGGTGCTCTACCAACTGAGCTATCCTGGTTCGTACCTCGGTCAGACATATCCATTCTCTTCACTTGCGATGTATTAAAGTCATGTTCAATGAACATTCTTCCCCTTGTATACATCGCAAAGTCCGAGAACACGGGGATATGGGATCAGTGAAGAGAATGGATATGTCTGACCGAGGTATGAACCAGGATAGCTCAGTTGGTAGAGCACCACAACGGAAATGTGGGAGACCCGGGTTTTAATCCCGGCCCTGGGCATATCTTTTCTCTTCAAAAATAAAAATAAATATATTATTTATACCTATTTACATTAATGCAAATGAACTTAATTTATTATTATTATTTTCATCTTTAAGTTCAACAATACTTAGATCATTAGTACTATCAATCATTTCATTATGTTCTAAAAAAGATGCAAAAGGGTAGTAATTATTTAATAAATATAAAGGCTAGTAATAATTTAATCGATGGTCGATTTAAATTTTATAGTACAGAATTTTCGACCTTTAGAGGGAGAGTCAATCCTATAAGAGTTTTTGACAAAAGTATAACGTTTGTATTTTTTTTAACATCAGCTGCATGCAGACGCAAGCTTTGGCAATTAAATGAAACACTGATAATCCACTCCTGTAAGAGATGAATTCAAGGAAAGTTTTAGTGACTATTTCTTGTGGATTATTTTGTAACCTCTTTAATGCTAACATCAGATCTTTATGACTTATTGATCTATTGTGGCGTTTATTTGATTCTGAAGCGTTCGGAGATTTTCCTGTTTTACCAATCCAAAATTTCTAGAAGTACTAAGTATTTTCTTGAGAAACCATAAATAAACCTTAAATTCTCCTCACTGTTGTTAAAGCTACATAGATTAGTTCTCTAGGATGTTTGTGATCGTATTCATAAAAAAATAGCATCATAAGTACCTCTCTGTGAATTGTGAATAGCCATTGTAAAAGGTTTTCGTTTTGCTATTATAGCTTTATTATTGTTATTAAGTGGTATAGATGATCTCTGATGAGTGATTATCACAGCATCATCATCGAGATTGAGGCATGCACCAAGATTTCTTCATTTTGTAGAGCCTTTTAATCCACACAATTTTAGAAATTTCACCTAAATTTTTTCATCGGTAACGTAAAATAAGACATACATCTATGAAAAATAAATTATTTTAGGGGAAACAAACAGTTTAACTAGTTATTGATGTTTTAAGTTATTATTAGTATGAATTGCACAACTATTTAACAATCTTTCAGTTAAATATTATTATTATATCAATTGAATTCTAACTTTTAATCTAAAGTTGATTAAAACAAAGTGTATAAGTTATACACAGGCCAATACGTCACTCGTGTCTGTGATTTGAACCCATTACTTTTTCCCCTACCGAAACCAGTCAACATGGCTAAACAAGTTTTCACTTCAAAAAATATGATTGATATAAATGAGAGTTCTTATATTGATGAAATTTGGTTGGGATTGCAGTAAAAAAAACATCACACAACAATAAAAAATTAAAAGTTATTCAATATATGCCTTTACTGTTGGCTAAACTTCCACCATTAAAAGCCCTTATGCTGACAATGGAGTTTATTTAAAAAAATCAAGAACATCTAAAAGAAGTTTTTTTAATGGATATCTTACAATCATACTTTGGTATCAGTATTTTTTTTAGATGCGAGAGCAATCAAATTGAATTTCATATAATCCTGAAAATTATTTACAACTGACAAACAACAAATATTCCTCATTATTTCCACTATCACACTTTTCACAGGAGAGTTCAGATCAACTTTATGATTCAGATTCCTATCTTTTACAAGTAGGACAAGTTCTTCAATCACTTCCATCCTGTCTAAGTTACTATTACTCCTCTTACTGAAACACAAAATCAATTGGAACAATCAGTTATTTTATTAAATAATTATAAAGGGTCAGTAACACAAATAATATCTGAAGTAGTCTTATGTATAGAGGAGAAAATACTGAGCAAATATTTATTACAAATAAATTCATTATTAATAAATATTTGCTAACTATTTAAGAATTTAATTTTAAACTCCAATCAGACCATTTTCTCCTCTCTGATATTTATATGGTCAACTAATAACTATTCTAGTATAAAATTTATATTTACCAAATAATTAAAAAAAATTACCTACACTATTTTAGGCAGTAAAATACAAAATAAAAACGATCAGACAACAATTAATATTTCGGTAGAACTTACGTTAAAACTATGCTAAAGGAAACTGGGTCACATTTAAAGTGTTTCTCAAAAATATTACGTGCTGCTTTCTTGATATCTTCCATGAATGCCTGCAACAAAGAAAATAAATTTATTAGTGGCAGTAAAATACATTGAACAATGAATGCATTCATAATAAATCTTCATCATCATGATATAATAGTACTGTATTCAGTCTGACGTTGAATTAGGCAGTTAACTTTGTACTCATATAATTTTATATATTCATCAAACTTTGTTTATTCGATTTTCTGTTGATAGTATTTATTCCTAACATAAATAAATTATCAACATTTGAGTTTAAATAAGCTGAATTATGTTCTTAATTAGCCAAACAAAAATGATTGATAGTGGGAAGAGATTTCCCAAACATGATAATATAAAATATTGAAGTATTTGGTAAATTAATTCTAATTCCTTCCTTAATCTGTTATTTAAACAGAAAGCATCCTATTACACATATGAGATGTTATCATTGTAGTATATTGTAGTTCAGTGGAATAATTGTAAATTTGATTTTTTTTCTATCTATACTTTTTTTTATGTGAAACATCTAATGGCGCGTTTGGCAAGTGAGAGCAACTGTTGATGTTATGATGCCGTGATGCAAAAACTTCGAGCAGCCCCGTGGCTGTGCTTCTCGTTAAATTTATTATTTAATTGAACATTAAAGGATAAACATTTATTTAATATTAATAAAATTATTATCCTTATAAAATTACACTTTAAGTCCTTAAATGCCTCGTTAAATGTGCTTCTCAAATTACATTAGATGATGGGAGACAGATACTCATGGTTGTTGTATATATTTCACCTAACCAACAAATCAAAGATACCTCATTTTTACACCGTAGTTTACTTCCGTACAGTATAAGTGGTTCAAGAATTTTAAACAAAAATTTAGACGAATTACCCATGATTTTAGCTGGAGACTTTAATGTAAATTTCGCAAAAGATGAGTCAGCACCATTGATTACGTTTCTTCAACAAGGTTTTCAGTTGTATATTAATAATAATCCAAGGGAATCTACAACAATAGATGCAGTATTTACAAGACACCTCCATAACGTTAAAAGTAACACTTCCGTTGCTTATTTTAGTTACCATCGGCCTATTGTAACTTTGATACCATCAGAAACATCATCGAGTGTTAATATTACAGAAATAACTGATGAGACTGAATTCTAATATTTTATTTGGATTATAATGGTCTTTTATGTATATTTTTTTATGAAAATAATATTATTTTTATCAGATAAACCTAAAAAAATTTATATATTACATATAGATATTATTATTATTATTATTATTAGATATTACTCTAACATTAAAAAAATCTGTATTCCCTTCCATTACATCCTTTTCTTACACTTAAATAATTAATTCTTTCTCAATAACATCCAACTGCTATGTTTTACATCTACCAGGCGTCCCACGACGGCTTGTTTTTTTTTTTAATTTTGTTTTTTAATTATTCTGATTGAAGTCTCTAGATTTTCAAAAGGCTTTTAGCAAGCTTTTATACGGTGTTGGTCTACTTTTTAACTCAATGGCTCCGAACTTTTTTTTGTACCATGCCTCCCCCTTGTTCGAATGAAAGCCTTCCATCCCTCCTTTACATTAAAATTTGAATGGGTTATATGAAAAAATACAATTATTACATTAAAAACAAACCATTTAGTTTTACTATCACAAGATACAACATTATAACTTTCAATTTTAGATAAGAAGTTAAGGTAGGAGAAAAATAACTAGAACTAAATCAGAATTTTTTTTATTTTTAACTGGTTTCGCGCCCCCCCCCCCTGATTTGTCTTCTCGCCTCCCAGGTTGGAGGTCACTACTCTGCAAAAAGGAAATAACTTATGCATCTATTGTTGTATTGGGCTTGACCCTATCATGAAATGCTTTTGGTTTATCAATTGAGAACAGCAGCATTGTTAGAAACAAGAATACTTTTTGAGATAAGATTCTTAACTTAAACAGGACATAGTTGTAAGCTATAAATGGGGGTCTCAGAAATAACTTCTTACGTTCTAACTTCAACCCCCAAAATTAAAATGCTTGTTATGCTTAAGTCAGGAATTATATTAGGAGGAAGGGTAGACTCAGGAAGAAGAAAGCTTTAAGCAGATAGGAACCTAATCTTAAGATTGGTTCCTTCTAACAAAATGCTGTCTATTTCTCATTGGTCTTATACCTGTATCAAAAGTTTTTATTCAACAATTTTTAAAAAGAATAATATTACCTTGCAAGTTATTTCCACAGGCAGCATCCGGATTAGGTTTTTACTCTTGGATACTTTGGTATTATTAATGTCTTTTGCAATGTTTTCAACTATCCCAACAGCATTGTCAACCTGAAAATTTTTTCAAATTATTGTGATTCATTTTCATGACTATAAAATATACACATGATGAAAAATATATATTAATACTCCAGTATTGCTCTTTAATTCTTTAATAACTATGCATTTTAAAAATAATAATGGGAGTGAATGTAATAAATTTTTATTATCAAGTGTTGAATAATGAACCCATCTCACTGCAACAGGGTATTGGCGAAGAAGAAGATATCGAACAATTAGTAACAAATAACAGATTATAACTGTTTAAGTTAAACAAAACCTTATTTGTGTTTTGAAGTAATAAAGCACTCTTGTTTATCTATAACAATCCTTGTCTAAAATTATAATTTTAGCAAATCAGTTAAAAGTACTCAGAAATTTAAAATTGTAGAAAAAAAATTTACAATAAAAATAATTGTGAGTTTTAGTAAAAAACAAAGAGAATAATTATGAGAAACATGTATATTTTCATAATAATTTCATCAAGAAATGAAGATTTCAACAAGATCTATACTTCGAAATGTTAATTGATGAAATGATTTCCCAATATTTACAAATTTCCCACGATTACACTATTTTTTCCCCTATTGAAACTCATAATTATTTGTATTTTCGAGAATTTATAAAGGAAACGAATAAAAAGGTAAAACTTGTTGTGACTTAACACAAAGCGACAACTTGCGAAACTGATACTAAATACATTTTATTCAGCATGAGGTAGACAACATCCTTACCCAGAATGTCCATGTGCTATTCCAAAACAATATTTTCAATAAACAAAAATAGCAGAATAATTTTATTTAGGATTTTCTACTGAAACCATTACTTACAGTTGTTCCAATAAAAATGCAGTTGTTGATTCCAGTATCAATAACTCGGAATTTTTTCTCCTCTTTTTTCTGTTCTTTTTCATCATTCAATTCCTTTTTTAGGGCTTTTTCAATATCTTCACTTTCCTCAATTTCATCAGGTTTCTATAGAAGTAAAACATCTTTAACAAACAGTTAGTTATATAATTGTAATCAGTTAATTAACCAAATTTACATTCGTTTCTGGATTTAATTTAGAATCATATTCATCCAAAATATTCAAAGCTTCTGATATGCATCCTTTCACATTGCCATTGCAAGTGCATATAAACCCTTTCAAACCGGGAGACAAATCATTTCTTCTTTTCTTGGAAGGGTTCGCACTTAAGAAATAGTTTTTTCGTTTTGTTCTCTTATTATTCATGTTGAAAATAGTAAAATGCTCAACTAGGGACACAAAACCTGTTTGATTTTGTAACCTCCACTACAGACAAGGTTATTCGTTGTGTTAAAGCGGGTTAACACTAAAGTTGACAAAACATTGTATGTAGAAAACTAAAAGATGACCTTCTTAAATTTAGCCAAAGTGGAAAACTTGTGCCATAGAATTGGGGCAAAAGGCGGTAGTGTCAAGAATTAGGCAGTTGTGTCAAGGATGTTCTTTCGCACGAAGAAGACGCAATTATTGCCGCGGCTACCTGCGTCATCATACCCAGCCACTGTAAAAGAGGTCCCCGGAGATATTGGGTGAGACCCTCGTTGAAGGCTATCCCCGAGAAGATGACGTTGATCCGTTGAGTAATGAGCTGAGGTGCGACGGGAGTGTCAAAAACTTTCTGAGAATGACCATTAGTCATCTTCTGAACTTCAAATTTATCAACTTGCATCTGGGCTGCAGTTTCCCCCCAGGCGTAGTTTTTATCTCTAAATGTAAGGTATATTGTAATGTATATTGATTTGTAATGCATATTGATAGGATTATAGTGAATTATAAAAGTGTCAAATTAATTATTATGCTTATAATGCTTATTCTCTGTGATAGTTGTATTCAAGATGTGGAATTAAGTATGCCGACCAAATCACTGTTGGTAGCATTTCGACAGAATCACGAATCACAGTCAGTAGCAGTTTAGAAATAACAGATAAGAAAATCTCATAGTTACGGTTATAGCTGTTACTGAAAAGTAGCACTTAAGCCCATCACTAAATGCAAACGATTGGGTTACATAAATAAAAAAATTATTTAGGCTTTTTTTTGTAGTCTTTATTGCTAAATATTTAAAACTAATATAGGTTTATTTATAAAATACCCTATGTAATAATATTTAGCTTTTTAAAAAATCCCTTTTTAGAAACCGCAACGATTAAATGATTAAGACAAATTGTTGGTAGAGACAGGGATAATATTGTTATGGGCTACTAGGTGTAAAATGAACTAAACTACTCCTATATTCAAGGTACTAATATTAATTATCAAATTAAAAATAATACAATGAAATTACTTAAAACAATTAAATTATTAAACTAATATAAATTTACAATAACAATATTCTAAAGATTATAACCAAGGCCTAACTGTTATCTAATTACTAATATAATATACAAATACAATAATAATGATTTAATAACATTAAATAACTTCACTATTGACATAAATTTGTACAAATAAAATAAAACTAAACTAGAGTTTATAATTACAAAGTAACACTTACAGTCCTCTAATTAAAGTGCACCGACCGTAAGACTCTCCAAATATGACAAACTGACACACAGTAATAAACAGTTTATTACACTTGCGTACTGTCACAGCTTACTGATACACTAAGTTGGCGAGACTCACTTATCACTGACTAGTTCATCACACTGACACTGACTTAGTACTGACTGATACTAACTCACTAGGCTGAAGCGGACCGTTTATAAAGGCCCGTCGAAGGATCTAGACTGCAGGGGAGTAGTAGGCTCCCGGCTGTCTCGCCTCGTCCCGGCTGCTCTAATCCGCCTTAATCTCTCCAGCTCGTATTAATCCCTCCAGCCCGTCCTAATCCCTCTGACCGTAACACTCCCCCCTCTTTAAAAGTGCTCTGCCCCAGAGCATAGTCCGGAGAAATCGGGCAGTTATGAGTTTCTACCGATGGAGACGCTTTTTCCTTCCAAGGGTTGGACGTGCGCACCACTATGACGACTACAGAGTTGGCGAATGTCTGTTCAATCATGCTCCTGACAACCTTCCACTCTAGGCTGTCGTATCCTTGGCCCAACTTAGGGATGGCGAACTTGGTGACGCGCAGTCTCAGAAGCTAATTCCGCAGGTCGTTGAGGCTTCGCCGCATTGCGTTATATGTTGGCTTTTGTTCAGTGGCACACTTGGTAACTAAGTAAAGCAGATGTCGTCCCTCGTGCGTGTGGCGGATGGCTTTCCCGACACTTGGTCCTTGGCGTTCTAGCTCCTGAGTTCCGCCGAACTTCTTTCTGAAGACTGTTGCAATCCCTCATTTCTGAGAAGTCCTCAGATCTTCGGCAACACAATGGGCTAGAGAATAGTCCACCGGAAACGAGAAGATGTCTCTGTATATTATCTGAGTTACTGCGGGAACCTGGTACCTTAGGGTAGGCAACTGAAACAAAATTGGTCTCCGCGTTGTTGAGGTAATTGACTTGTTGGTCTTCTGTCGGGCCATGGTCTCCTTTGTGTGGGGCCAATCTATTGGAATGGACTACACTTGGTTTTCCTTTGGGTAGCTTCCTGATCCTTTAGATGACGTCGTTTATCCTCTTGATGATCTCAAACGGGCCGTCCCAGGAATTCTGAAGTATAGGTGAGTAGCCTCGCCTTCTTCGAGGATCATGTAGCCAGACCAAGTCTCCAGGTTGGAAGCCACCTTTCTCCGCCCTGATGTCGTAACGCTCCTTGATTCTGCCACTTGCTCCCTGGATGTTTGAGCGAATCTTCTTGTGGATATTATCCGTTCGCTTCCGTAGATTCGATACATACTCTTCTGCGGCAACTTTCTCGTCGGGCTTGAACCCGAATTTCAAATCAGAAGGCAAACGAAGTTCTCTGCCGAACACCACATTTGCGGGGGTCTGTCTCGTTGCCTCATGGACTGAACTCCGGTAGGCTAACAAGAACAAGTGAAGATACTGGTCCCAGTCTCGCTGATGGTCGGAGACCACTTTAGACAAATATCGACCCATTGTCCTGTCCATCCGCTCCACCATGCCATCAGATTGAGGGTGAAGAGGTGTCCCCCTGGTCTTCCGTATTCCCAGTGCTTCGCACATCCCGGAAAAGACTGCAGACTCAAAGTTTCGTCCTTGGTCAGCGTGAATTAAGGAGCAATACTGGAGTATTAATATATATTTTTCATCATGTGTATATTTTATAGTCATGAAAATAAATGACAATAATTTGAGTAATTTTTCAGGTTGACAATGGGTACTCGAACCCGACTGACGAGCTGCTTCACAAGAACATTGCTGCAACCCCGACTGCCTCCTGATTCGGAAGGGCATAAGCTTCCACCCACTTAGAAAAATAGTTCATGGCAACGAGAATATAACGGTTACCTTCGTCCGTCACAGGGAAAGGGCCAGCGGTGTCGATAGATATTCTCTCGAACGGTGCTCCCACATTGTACTTCTACATAGGGGCCTTCTTTCTTTTTCTTGGTCCATTAGAAGCCGGACAAGTCGCACAACGCCTGCACCAGTCCAACACATCGTCCATAAGGTTTGTCCAGTAAAAGCGTTCACGAAAGTTTTCTAATGTACGGCGAACTCCTTGGTGGGCGCCAGATACTCCGTCATGTAGTTCCTTGAGTACTTCGGGCACTTTACTCCTTAGGACGATGAGCTGTAGTCTGCGCGGATCTCCTTCCATGTTCTCCAATGCTCGTTTCAGCAGCCCGTTGTCCACTAGAATGGAGTCCCATTAAGCCCAGTACGTAATATTCTTCGACATTGGAGCAACATCCTGCCAGGTTGGTCTTTCTTGTCCGGATAGTTTCCATTGCTTTATTTGTTTCAAGTCCGGGTCCTCGTCCTGTTCCTTTGACACCTCGGCGTCCTGCCTACTGTCGATGACAACCGTAGTCCTCAACGGCGTTGCCTGCTTCTCTGCTTCTCGAGAACAATGCTTGCATTCTTCATCACAAGTTCTCCTTGAGAGCCCATCCGCGTTTCTGGTACTCGTTCCGGAACGATGAGCGGATTCGAAGTAATATTCTTGAAGGCGCTCGATCCACCTCGCCACTTGTCCTTCTGGTGACCTGAATCGCAGCGGCCACAGTAGAGCCGCGTGGTCCTGAACTTTCTTTCGTATAGATATTTATGGATGTGTTCTATGGACTTAACTACTGCCAGAAGTTTTTCCTCGGTAAGTCTTATGGGAGGTTTTGCGATGTTAGCAAATCCTTTTACGTATCTCCTGTAGTAGGTGCAGAGCCCGAGGAACCTTCTCACTTGGTGCTTATCTCGAGGTACTGGGCACTCGGTGATCGCTGCTATCTTCTCTGAGTAATTCCGTTGTCTGACACAACATGCCCCAGGTAGTTGACTTGCCTTCGGAATAGATTACGTTTTTTCGGGTTCATCTTTAGATTCGCTGCACGCAGTCGTTCGAAGACCTTCTCTAGATTCTTCAGATGGTGAGCGAAGGACATTCCTAGCACAATGATGTCGTCTAAGTATACCAGGCATACCTCTCAAGAGAGACCTCTTAACTCGCTTTCCATCAGTCTCTCGAATGCGGCAGGAGCACTGCAAAGCCCGTACGGCATTACTGTAAATTGCCAGAGCCCAGTGCCAATTGAAAACGCCGAAAATTTTCTTTATCTTCAGGTGCCAATCCAACCTCCCAATATCCACTGCGGAGATCAAAGGTATAAGTTTACACCCATCTATGGTGTCCAGCGTATCGTCAATCCTGGGAAGCGGATAACTGTCCTTCTTGGTGACGTTGTTCAGAAGGCGGTAGTCTACGGAGAATCTTTTCCTAATTTCTCTGACTGTAACAATATTAAAGAGACCTGTAACTTGGGAAAAGGCAGAGTAATGCAATCAAGCACGAGTTCGACTTCTAATGTTTAAATTTGTTAGAAAAGATGAAAAGCCACAATAATAAAATTTCATAATTAACCCAGCGATCTCTGAACCTAAAAATTTTAAGAAATAATACGAAAAATGTTCTCAAATATGAATAAGAGAATATCATTAAAAGAAAAGAATAGAGGTATAAACTAATAAAATCAAAAATAACATAAAAGCCATGTACAAGAATATAAACGGACCACATATGAGCAAGTAGTGAATGGAATAGAATTCTTGAGAAAATTTCATTTCAAGTTTAAGCTTTGCAATGGTCACGACACAGAAGGTTGATAACATTTACTGAAATGTTTCGACTCCAATATAGGAGACAATATTTCGGGTTTAAGGAGGTGTTAAGAATTTTAGAGCGTGCACCACTCCCATTTTCACGAGTCTGGGAGACAACTACATTTCTTGTACTCGATGATATTTCATAGATGATTACTTTTTCCTTCTTCTTTCAACTTTCATCGGAGGATTAGTTATTTAATTTATAATCTCAATGGTCTTTTAAGAGATTAATATCATTTTAATTTCGCAAATAATAGTTGAGACTAAAAGATAGATACTGATTCTAAAGACAGTCAGTTCGATTCCATTTTGAAGAATGGTATAAAAGAAATTTTCAGTGTTGATGTAACCATTTGAAAATAGAGTGGAAAAATAATTGGCAGCTTAAACATAGTTAAATAAGTTTAATATGGAATTTAACAGTATATGTTTTTTCAATTATTAACTGATTGTCATGGATACTGAAATGAGGCGCGTTACATTCCTGCGATCCTAAATTGCAATCTCTATTTTCCTTAATGACTAATTTTACATCCACATTATGTTTACTTCTATTGTAAAGCATAAGTGTTGATCTTTTTTTTGTGTTTTTTTTGTTAATCCTTTATTTTCATATTTCCAAATATTGCTAAGCTCGTACTACAAGCGGGTAAAAAATGATATCATTGATGGGTATGATGAGTTCATCACAGATTGATACCTAGTTAACTCTAAAAATATTTTTTCAAAGAGGTCCCATAGCCACTTAATTTTCGGTACTCTTTTGGTGCTTTCCGTTATATATTGTGTCCATGATTAGTATGTGTAAGTTGCTATGGAAATACCAATTAGAAAAGTATGAACATGTATCATGGGTATGTTCAAATCAGTAAGAAATACTTTTTACTCACACACCACGAAAATTAAATTCATGACCAGCAGACTTCAGTGAGTGGATAGCATTCTGACCAACTTATCGATCATAATAGACGAGCTATTTTTCAAGTCTGAATGTTATTTCGATATATTTAGCAAGATGTAAAATAAAACTGAATCCTAAAAAAATATTACTTATATAGTAAGCTGCAGGTTGGAGAAAAAAAAAATGACTAACGCACACCTTGGCTCTATATTTCAAATGATATACATTTTTATGAATATAATTACAATAGAAATTTTTGTAAATTTTTTTTCGAAAAAAATATTACTAAGTAATAGTCTGAAGTATAGATTTTTCTTCCTATTTACATACCAAATGCAAACTTTCAGTGGATAAATTGATCGCTCACTAGGGTCAGTAGCTTCGTAAAGATGGAGAGTTCACATCTATACGCTGCCATGTTTCCGGTTTTCTGGATTTGTCGAGTTTCTGGGCTTTTTCCGTTTAGTAATAACTTTAACATTTCTATTTTCTGGATCCTCTTCCCACTATCACTGTTTGGTCTTGTCACTGCGAACGCCTACTTCTTTTATTTCTATGCCAAGGAGTTCGACGGTTTCGCCGGTGACATGTACTTCGGACTTTGCTTCTCACTTTATATTTCAGTCACATTTTTAATTGCATTCAGCTTCACTATGGGTGGGATTTATAAAAAAATTATGGCAAAAATGTTAGACGTCGAAATTTTTCTCACTCAGTTCGACGTGCAGGTAATTAATTACACAGATCCGTATATAGTTTTTTAAAGTTAATTATTAGCTAATATGAATATTTATTTGTTTAAATGATAATTAATGTAGTAAATATAAACGCATCTGATTCAGATAATGATGATGTTGTTCTTTGTTTCATCTAAAACTCTAGAAAAACAAAAATAAATACAATGAAATAGATTGAAGGATTTATGCTACATTGGTTTTGGATAGGAATCAGGGTTAATTCTTATACTTTACATTTTATTAATTGTTTATACATAATAAAATGGTTGATAATCCTTTTTTTAAATCAACCTTTTGTCAAGTCTAATCAATAAATGAAAGGCATTATTTGAAAGTTAGATTTTGAGCAAGATATGCTATAATATTATTTATCATTTTCCAGTTCAAATATTGTACAACAACGATAATTCTGGACATAGCCCTGCGAGCAGCCACATGTTTTGCTGCATCCATCGCCAATTACAACCAATATAGTGACGATGTCTTACAGCTCTACCTGAGGGCTGTTGGTTTCTATTTGACCCATTGGTGCGTCAACTGTGTTGAGATGCAGGTAGTGGCACTATGCAGTTACTTGTCCTGCCTCATAAAGTCTACCACATCTTCCCTTCCTTCGTCTGACTTCGAAGGTTTCTTAACGGCTTCAACTTCATTCGTCGAGATATCTGAGATGGTACATAAGCTTATTTCAAAACCCTCTTTCGTCATTGTCGGGAACATATTCATTTGCACAACCCTGGACTTGTATTTCTTGATTGTGGTTCTTCCAGAAATGGAATCTAGGTCCGTAAAGTGGTTCTCTATGGGGCGTTGTTTCGCTCGCTGTTATCAATTATGGAGACTTGTTTCAGCGGTAAACTCGATGACAGATGAGGTAATGATTTTTCTAATTAATAAGTCGTTTAATTCAATTGCAAATCATTTTAACGATAGTTTACAACTTTTGAATTCATATCATATTCGTGGAAAGGGTGGTGGAGGATTTGGTGGTAACGTTGCTTAAATTAACGATGCACGAATCACCTGAAATTCGTATATCTCTATGTTTACAAACAAATTTTCTAAATAAATGATTTTCATTTTATAAAATAAAATCAAGTGGAGGAGTATGCACACATTTTTTTCTTTTATAAGAAGAATATCTTAATAAGATAATTTTTTATCTATGGTCACAAGCGTTTATTTATGACCAAATACGTTTTCACTTAGATTCATCATTTGTCTTAATTACAATTGTGTAATTTTATTCCAAACGTATTGTTTGGAATAACTTTATATTCTTGGGTATGAAAGTCACACATTTAATTAATTTAAGAAAAGAGAGGGGAGAAAAAGTTTTGAAATTTGTAATTTCTAAACATCATATAAAAGGTGTTTAAAACTAAAACATAAACCATGAGGTATTTGTATGAATCAAAATTATATTTTTAGGCCAAAAGATTGGATTCGAAACTGTATACCGTAGCTATTGAAGATCCAACCAATCAACTATCTAAAAAGGTATTTCTTTGATTATTAAAACTTTCTTTCAAATTAAAGCATTAAATTATTATCGAAACAAAGTTTTTAAAAGCATTTTGTTTATGAAAATCACTTAAAAAAATTGTCTTCCTATTTAGAAAAAACTCATTCTTTACTTTTCGATGAAGCAACGAATAGAAATAACCGCTTGTGGTTTCTTCCCCATCAACTATGCACTGATTCATTCGGTAATAAAATGTTACATAGGTAATATAATATTAATGAAATGAAATACAAGCATCATTTAATAATTTTTTCAGGTTGTGGCTGCTGTTACCAACTATTTAGTAATTTTGGTACAGTTTGGCAAAACTCCATCATGAAGAAGATTATAATCATGACCGTCGTCAACTCTGATTCAAAGGAGGAAAAAAAAATGTTTGTCTTAAAAATAAATTTTATTTATGTAATATATAAGTAAAAGCATTTATAATTCAATGTAATTGATCTCGTCAGTTCATATTAAACAAATGTGAGCCTTTAAGCCAACTTAATAATTCTGAAGAGGCTCAGGATTCTTAATTAAATACAATTTTTAATCTATTTTTTATAATTTATATTATTGCATGTCATTAATACAATTTTTATTTTAACTTTAATATTAGAATCCGTCACATTACAGGGAATCGATAATAATATGAAGTATACAAATCCATACCTTATTTATTGATCAACCAATTCATAATATTAATAAAGTAAACCAAACATGAGGATATTAATATAATCTATTTCTTTTTTTTTTTTTTTGTTAAATATAAATGATAAGGAACAACCTGAAAAAACGGTAAGAAGTAACAGAAAAATAAATCAAAGAAAGAAAGAGGTAACAGCCTGGCTAGATACTACCGCAAAACGAATCAAAATTCAAACAACTCTTCAAAGGATAGCAGTAGAGATAGTCTTAACAGTGGGCAGAAACCATAGCGCAAGGAAAGAAGAGATAACTCTTTATAGGGATGATCAAAGCGAGGACTCCGTCAAGTGAAGACAAAGTAACGGAATTAGAAAATGCCCTAAAGAAAATTAATTGGTACATAATACGGATTTCAGAAAGTATTTATTGATAATTTTTCAAATATGAATGTTAAGTATATCAATATCTAAAACTAATTATTGATAATTTAGAAACATATATGTTAAATTTAATCCATCCAAATATGTGAATATCAATGTTAGATATCTTATATTTAATTATTAATTATTGATAATTTGCCAACAAGAGTGTTAAATATATCAATATCTAAAACTAATTATTGATAATTTAGAAATAAGTGTTAAATTTAATTTAATTAATATATATGTTAAATAAAGTTAAGTGGCAGGAATTATTGTCGAACTTGACTTCCCAATAGAGCTCGTCAATCCGGGAAGTTAGACTTTACTCCCATAGGGGAAGGCCTATAAAGAGCAAATATGAATATATTTTTGCAAATATTAGTAGGTTTTTGTAAACCATTTTATTTTGTTTCTATTTCTCTTTATAATAAAGGCTTAATTCATTTATTCATTCATAATCTATTTTAGCTGCCTGAGAATTTCTGAAAATTCTTCTCTTTTCACAAATTCTGACTCTAAAAGTAAATTACGTCTTCTCCTCTCGCCGCTGAGAGGAAGTCACACGAACCTTTATCTTTTTTACGTCCTTCAGAGGGACGTAAATTGACGGTCCCTAGACTGTGCGGTGTTGGATATTTTTAAAGCCCTATCTTAATTATACCTGGATAAGCAAATTTTAAGCACATAGGGCTAATGTTGCGCCCTCTATAGTATTACCTGCTTAACCATTAAATTGACAGTCATCAGACCTATTTGGGCATACGGAGTTGAGCTTTGGGGCTCTACTAAACCATCCAATTCATCTCGTATCCAATCCTTACAATCCAAAATCCTTCGTAAAATCCTTAATGCTCCTTATTATGTCACAAACAAACTCATCCATCATGATCTTAATATCCCATATGTTACTGATTTGGCCCAAACTAGATACCTATCCTTCCATAACAAGCTCCATACGCACTTGAATCCGCTAGTCTCTCAGCTTGCTTCCCATACTATTCCTGATAACCCTCCGAGGCGTCTGAAAAGAAGATGGCCTCGTGATCATCTACTATAGAACTTTATTGGAGTGCTATCGATGGGTAGTTTCTCCACATGTGTTTTCATGTCATATTCTACATTTTTGCACATTTACTTGATATAATACCATTATAGTTGTAAATATCATTGAATTAAATAAAAAAAAAAAAACCATTAAATCAATAAACATAAGCTTGATGCTTGATAAATCGTTGTAAAAAGATATAGGTCTTCTGTTGTGTGTAATTAGCAGAACCATATATATACATACATATTGTTTTATAATATGTAACAAAAAATATAAATATAAACGATTCCCAATTAAAGGTAACAAGAAAGCAGTAACGTTTAGTAAAAGAAAATATACAACAGTATATTTTCCATAACAATACTTCAATTTAAAGACAAATCAAAGTTTGTCACACATTTCATCTAATCACTTTTTTAGTTGTGTTTTTAATGAAATGGGTACTGCTGTTTATTTCTTCAAATGAGAAATATAATTCACAGAGCCTAATCGACGAAATCGAAATCTTCCTATTGATCTTTATGCTAGAATCAGCGCCGGCTCTAGGGCATGTAGCACCGTGTGGAATCGTGATTTAGGCGCCCTCTGGTAGGCACGCGATTGAAATTGAACACTAAAAGTTATACAATGTGTTAAAAAAACGTCAAATCCCCTAAGGAGGTGAATGTGGCCATGAAACTAAACAAATCTTGCTATGGGATCAACATGAAATGAATTTTTTTGAGACCCTGAGACGCCTCGCGGCGCCCATTGAGACCCCGTGAGACCGCACACCCTGGACATAAGGTAAAGCCCTGGCTACAATATTGTTTTGCTTTTTTTCTTACGATAAAACACTTGCAGCCCTCTTTTTTTTTTTTTGAAGCTGTTAACCAGCTTAAGTAACCTTGTTAAAATCAGACTATTGATTTCTGTTCTGTTCCTTGTTATGTTCTGTTAGATGTGTGACTTTTTTTAGCAATTAGGTTAATTGTCGTGAAATCCATGGTTCCAGTCTATTTACAATGTTCAAACTGTTTACAAACGCTTCAGTTTCTAAAGTACCCTTTTAAATTTCAAACCCCTTCATCAATAATTTCAGCAAAAAAAATTAAAATTAAATTATCATTACATTTTTTATACTTGAATATATTGTGGGACTAATGTATATTTTATCAATGCTTTATTTGTTTCCAGAGTGATCAAGATAAGGAATCGTTTGAATTGGGAATTATTCCATTTAACGAATCAGTCTTAGTCATAGTGTTATCTCAATAGCCGGATAATCGAGATTAGAATCTTAATAGATCGGAAACCATTAGCAAACAGGTGAGTCAGCCATGTCCCACTAACAAAACCAACAAAAAGAAGGAATGCCAATGTATCATCAATCAGTTTCCTTAATTCAGTCCTTATACTCTTAATTCTAACTCACTCTTTTTATGTCTATGTATTATATTAATTTGTAAATATTATTTAGCCATTAAATATTATTGTACTAGATTTTCCCCGTTAAAATACAATATCATATCTCTATAGTTTGGCTTAAGCTTTAAATTGTGTTTTAAAACCATTTTTGTGTGGTTTTAACAAAATAGTGAAGACATTCGGGCCCCGCTTTCCTAACCGCCCCTACCTTCTTGGCCAGAATGTGACCACTTAAACTTTCTCTTGAAACTAGGTATTAAATATATATATAAATAAATATATATATATATATATATATATATATATATATATATATATATAGAGAGAGAGAGAGAGAGAGAGAGAGCGAATATAAAAACAACAGTATATTTAAAAAATAAATAGAATACAAAATAAATATTTGTTATTTTACATACGAGAGCTAGAACTATTTTTCATACCATGTACTCCCATTTCTATCAAGTTCCTCCGAATTTGAAACTGGATTATTACAAAAAGATAACTGGCTATTGTAGCGAATATCTGAAACAAAAAACCCAGGAATAATTTTATTACAAGATCGAATAAAATGAAATAATTGAGTAAACGAGTAAATAAGACAGTACCGAACAAAGCCAAGAATGATCCAATTGAAGTAATCCATAAGGTGAAAAACTAATAGATATCCGTTGTTCCTTAGAACGATGTTACCTACTCCTGAAAAAACAAAACAACAAAAACGTTATGAAGGATATAATTAGTCTAGGGGTACAGTCATAAATAACACCAAATAAGGTTAAACTTATTATGACTGCACCCCCAGATTAATTATATACTTCATTGCCATCTTCCAGTCAACTATTTTTCTCTTTAACAAAAACGTTAAATTAAAACTTAACGGGCGATTACATTTTAGTAGATCAAAGTATCTTATTCTTTTGAATTCAATGGCTAAGGATGTATGTGCCAAAATGCCATTTTTAAGAATTGCTGGCTTTTGCACATTCTTTGCTAAAGACTTGGTGAAAATGGTTCTCAGTATTTTTTTAATTTGAATATGTTGGAATTTAGAAAAAATCTCCAATGATTCATTAAGTCATGGATTCCATGAATTATCAACAGAAACGTTCCAAAGAATGAGTTATCTTCATTGTCAGGACAAACTTCATTGTTGGGAAGATTTAGGACATACAACGTAGTGAGGCCCACCATAAGGCAAATGATACAATTATTACTGTCTTGGATTTTGATATTTAATTAGTTTTAATGATTTTTAAAGATATTAATTAATGTCTTAGGAAAAAGGTTTTTAATATGTAATATAAATGTCTTAGGTCTTTAATAGGTAAAATAAATATTTAAAATTATAAAACAATAACTTTGGTTCTGAGGATATACAAAATAAAATATATAATATCTCCAAGTTGCTACTTACGTTCTGGACATGGGAATGAGAATCGTCGTTTATGCATTAAGTGTATAAATCTGCATTGGTTTGTTTAATCTGTGAATATAGTACATTAGTAAATTAATAGCTACGGGAATGTCTAATTTTATGATTGGAAATTAATTAAAATCATGGAATGGTTTAGTGTATACAGGATATTCAAGAATCGATTGACACCATTAAAAATCCACAATTTTAAGCTAAGCTTGACAGAGAACATGTGTTTCTCCTGAAGTTTGTTTAGGGCTTATATTCTATCACTTAACTTTCTTCAATATTTCTCTTGGACACATAACTCTGGAACATACATAGGAAGGGGAGCGGTAGCGGATAAAGACCAATGACGAAATAACAAACCTCTAAGAGATATCAGATATTGTTTTCACCTCAAAAAGAGGTAGAACAAAATGCCCAAAGAGTAAAGCATGGCTGACTCCCTAAAATGATGGTGGAGGGGCATCCTGGTATAAGAAGAAGCAAAGGTGGACTTGGTCTTCGTTGGCTGCAAGATGTTGAAAACAACGTTGCCTCTATAGAGAAGAGCAGCCGCAGATAGGTCTATGCGGAGGAGACATGATGAGGAGTGTGTCCTGCAAGAACCATGGTGCCGTTAGTATAGAACCATAGATCTAGTATACCATGTTATGACGGAGATAGTACCAATAAAACACTTTTGTAAGGAAAAAAATACAATAAATCCAAAAGATAATCTCTTATCAAAAATTCCTCCATAATAACCGCCCCCTTTACTTATTTTTGATAAAATGTATTCATTTTAAGGTAAACATTTGATACCAAGTATTTTTTGTACTAGTCTTCCCAAAGCGTCGGATATTTTCACTTTAGAATTGAATTTCCAATAATAAAGTACACAACATTTCATTGGAAATTACAGTTTTGTATTTGCAGTGGTTGTCGACATTTGTCGGGTGGTCGTCGCCAGTGAGTCCATTGAAACTAGGTGCTGCTGGGTTGTAATACTTGAAAGTGTCTGATAAGACAAGATGTCCATTTTGGGGAGTAATCTTGTAGGAATGGAAGGAGTATGATGACCCTTTTGCCGAACAAAAAATGGTCTGAAAACTGTTCGTTTGTCGAGTATTGTGAACAATTGAATGAGCTCCAAATCAGTGTCGGACGAGAATGATAACGAAGAGACGGTATGCTGTTAAAAGGCATTGTATGAATTAAAAAGAAGGGAAATAAATCATGTGCTAAAAAAAGTAGAACAGCTGCAGCTTTCTCTCCTCCACTCCGTTCGACCATACAGTCTTGAGGTTGATGATAGCCGAGATGAATCGTCGAATGGACCTTTTGACCGAGTACCCGCTCACCAACAGTAAATGTTTTCAGATCGGTTTGTGCAACTTTGTGCCGACTTTCACCATCACCGACAAGGAGAAAACGGTCGTTAATATGAATGTTAAGGAATGGACATATATTGCCGCCCGAGCTCCGACAATTTTGTCATTGCTGCAGAAACGAAAAAAAGCCTATGGAAAAGACCGATCAACATGTCAAATCGTTATTTGTGAACTTACAACAAGAGGACGCACCAGGGTGTTGCGGATAGAACAGGTAATGCAATGGTTTGCAATCAGGAGACCCTCCTGCCATCGCCTGCATCTGCGTGTTTCAACAGGAACGAGACGGCCAAACTTTGCGCAAATATAGAAAAAATCAACGATTCACTAGCATTGATAACAAATATGGTTGAACTTCATAGAAGAATGAAGCAAGAACAGTTTCCGAACCAATTGATTTTAGTATAAATATATAGTATATAATACAAAGGATATAGTACAAAAATACGATTTGTTGACTCGTTTTTTCTATCATCAAGTTTGGATACATTAGTGAACAATTTACAAAATAAATCTGAATCAATTACTGATATATTTCCACATATGGCAACAATTATTAATGATGAAAACAAAATTAAATTATTGACAAGGAAAGGTGTATTTCCGTACAATTACTTTAATTCATTTGATCGCCTAAACGAAACTCGACTACCTTCCAAAAAATAATTTTTTAATGATTTTTAGGTTTGTTGGAAACTTATGTTGTCAATAATAAGTCTTGGGTAACTTTTGAAGAAATATATTCGTTTTTAGCAATACACATTACACATATATGATTTACTATTACTTTTTATAATTAGAAAGGTTCTTCTTCAAACTGTATGGTTACCCACACTCAGTGTTGCCAGACTCGTACATCTACTCCCTCCTAAGCGGTCAGGTCGGCTGAAGACCTGGACATAGCAACATTAGAGGAAAATGCACTTGGCACCCTGATCTTGCACTAGTAGATTGTTTCACATCTAGGAGCGGCTGCTCAGCTGGAGTAGGCGATGTTGTTGTTGCAAGTGCCTGTTGTTCTAATGTTGAATCTTCAGACTCTGGAGTCGCAAGCAAGTAAGCCGGTTTGAGCCTGTCCACTGAAATACTAATTGGTTTGCCTTTTATGTCAACTACAAAAACTTTGTCTTTTCGTTCCAAAACTCGATAGGGCCCCTCGCAAGGTTTTTCTATTGAGGCTCGAACACGATCTACTCGTACAAAGACATGTGAACTACTGCGCAGGTCCTTATGGACAAATGTTTTCGGCAGCTGTTTGAGTAGCGGTTGCACTGATTGGAGGTTATTGAATGCTGAATGTAATTGGCCAATTAATGTTGGTAGGTTAGGCTTTGGATCGGAGTTAGGATCAACAAAAAAATCACGAGGAATGCGGAGTTGGGTACCATATACAAGTTCTGCAATGGATGATTGTGCTGCATCATTAATTGAACACCGAAGTCCCCACAAGACGGTATTCCAATTGTTCGAAGAGTGACCTATTAGAGCTGCCTTTAAGGTTCTTTCTTACCATTGCTTTGTGGGTGGTATGCTACTGTACGAACAAGCTGAGATACACAAAGCTTTGCTAATTCGGTAAATAACTGAGAACGAAACTGAGTTCCCAAGTCAGTAACAACTTGGCGTGGGCTTCCAAATCAAGCAATCCATCCTGCGAAAAAACTCTAACAAAAAGCTCTAAAAATTCTCGAAAAATCTACTTCTTCAGCTGTTTGATAACGCAGTGGTATTACCTCCATCCAGTTGGTGTAGTGATCGATGCGAGTTAAGCAGTATCTCTATTCCTGGGATGTTGGGAGTGGCCCGACAAGGTCTAAAATCGTTCTGTGTCATTGGGAAAACGATGTAAAGGTGCCTTAATTTGCTGGTTCACTTTGCTTCGCTGGCAATCTAGACATGACCAGGTCCACGTTTTAATGTCTTTGTTGATGTTAGTCCAAACAAACTTAGCTGATATTAAATTTAATGTTCTTCTTATACCTGGATGTGCTAGGTTGTGATAATGCTGATATATTTGGTAAATTTTTTTGGTATGTAAGGTCGAATATTTTTTTATGTGTCACAGCAAAGTAATTTGCCTTCAAGAAATGGTAGTCGTGGGTGCTAAATTGTTGAAATTTTAGTGTTGTTGATGGATCATGACGAAGATTGTGTAATTCAGTATCAGAAATTTGTTCCAACGCAATAGCTTTCATAATTTACTGGGACAATTTCTTCCAAATGTGACAAATGATCGGCCACTACATTATTTTTTCCTAGAATGTGCTGTATATCAGTCGTGAATTGCGATATATACTCGAGTTGCCTAAGGCGTCTGGATGAAGCTTTATCATGTTTTTGTTAGAAGGCATAAGTTAACTGAGCATGGTCCGTATAAACTGTAAAGTTTCTTCCTTCTAAACAATGCTTGAAATGCCTTATCGCTAAGTAGATACTAAGGAGTTCACGATCGTATGTTGAGTATCGCTGTTGTGTTTCTGAAATTTTTTTAGAAAAGAAACTAATCGGCCTCCATGCATTCTCTTTTAATTGCTGTATTACCGCACCTGCCAAGAAACAAGTAATGACAATGGAGTGCGATGTATTAGTCTGGCATTCCCGGAAAATTGGTGAGATTGATGAAGGCGTGTGCAGACGACCCCTGGTGCAGAGCCCTGATACAGGGAAATGTGCCTGAGACTTTTGAAGTTGAGACCGGCCTAAGGCAGGTAGACGGAATCTCACCTTTACTGTTCAATATAGCCCTTGAAAAGGTAATAAGGACATCAAGAGAGAATGGCGGGGTGCACGTCGGAATGGAACATCAAATTCTTGCATACGCCGATGGTATGGGATGAAAGTCTGCACTCTTGGAGAAGGGCCAACAAGGAATTGCTCACGGAAACTGCTCAGGCGATATCTCAACATATGAAAGCAAGAAGGTTAAGATGGGCGGGGCATGTAGCTGAAAGTAATCCGTCAGGACGCCTCCACATAACTATGAATGCCACAATAGTTGGCAAGAGACCACGTGGTAACCCAAAGACCAGATGGATAGACAGAGTCAACAAAAATGCTGAAGAGCTGCATGTAGCAGACTGGAAATCAGCGGCCATAGATCTACAAGGGCTGTAGAGCCAGAAAACAAAAATATTAATTATTGAAACAAATATGCTATAATGTCTCAGAAATATTCCCTCTCCCGCTAATAAAATAGCTTGGGCCCTTTGTAATAAAGGATACAACAACAAGGATAGAACAAGCCTGTTAACATCTATTAAGATGCTTAAGGGTGATACAAGTTACTCTTTGTGTTTCTCGGAAACCTGCTGTTTAGGTATTTTTTAAATTTATAATTATCAATATTTAATTTTTTTACAAATGAAATTGAGGTTTGGCTTCTGATTAACAAAAAAAAAGAAGAAATTTATTGCCACACTGTTTTAAAACAATAAATTAATACAGAAATAAAGAATAAAAAACAGTTTGTAAAATAAAATGTACAAAAAAAATATCTCAAAATTAACCTAAGTAATGGAATTAAACACCCATAAAAATGATTTTTTCAAAGCAGGAACAAAACCAAAAACAAACTATTGAACAAAAATACCATAAGGAAAAAAGCATTAGCACAGCATTTTAAATAATGTAATGTTACCTTAGTTCCTTTTTGAAACTTTATTTGGTACATATATATATGTATGTACTAAGTACTTGTAATAAATCATGTACCATTGCAACACGTAAATGGGTGTGGGGTTCAGTACATGGTAGAAACTGTACTGTTTCATGGTTAATGGTTGTGATTTGTCATAGATCACACTCAACCTACTAGATTCCCCTCTTATTTTGGGTACCCACTTTGGCTGGGTGACCCCCAGGAGGGTCCTAGATCCCGTATTATCCATCTCTGGCGGCTAAGAGACTAAATATAAATCTTACCAGCAGTGGGATTTGAACCAGGATTTTGGGCATGGCAACTCAGTGCTCTACCACTGAGTCACTCCGCTCCCCGTAGTAATCTATTTTTTGATATTTAATTTATATCACCAAGTTTTCCATTGCTAATACTTAATTTACTAACCACACATAAAGCTGAATTCCACTAATGGGAAAAGCTTTATAAATAAGTTTTCCTGGAAGTGTAGCATCTTTAGTTAAGATTACATAAAATATTCCCCAGCAAATAGGGGTCAAAAAAATAAATAAAATTTTGTAATTCAACCAGAAGTCCCCTCAATGGAATTTAGCCAAATTCAAGGAATTTAGTCTACTTTAGAATGGTTTAATTTAAAATTAAGTGACCTAAATAGTTTTTGAGTGCTCCCCTAGTATATAAAAAAATTGACAAAATAACTCAAATTTCCTGTTTTTCTAAACAAAATCATAAGTTTAAAAATTTTTTAAAATTGTTGCATTTGAGATTTAATTCAACCCTTTAAAAATTTCCTGTGACTTACATGATGCTCTGTATATATTTGTAAATACTATATATACAAGAATTATATATGACACAATAAGATTTTAATGGGCTGTAAGTAAAATATAAATTTCTGTTCCAATCTATCAAACTTTATTTTAAGTATTTGTATAATAAAAATCGATAAGACAACAAAAGAAACAAATGGATTAAACAAATACTAAAAATAACAAAAAATATAAAGAAACCTAATACCATTTCCTTTTGATTTGAATATACAACTGATGCTTATATAAACTTAGAAATTATAAAACTTAATAATCTAATTAAGTACACCTTCAAATTTAATACTTTATTTGTTTAGATGTACTAACTAATAAATGCAACAATGTACGATATTTAAGCCTACCTAACTTTTTCCTTAACATTTCTAAACTCAAATCAAATGTATTTATTATTTAAATAAAATATGAATTCTAATAAGTCTAATCACAGTTCTTTAGGCCTGTAAATATTAAAATGTATTGGAAATTATTGAATACCATCTAAAATGGTATCTGTTAAAGAAAAAATATAAAAGTTTATACCTATTATGATTTCATAAATAAAATTTGTTTAATAATGTTCAACATTGGATAATTTATATAATATTGCTAAGAATCTAATGCTGCTACATATAATTATCTAATTAAGCTAATGATCAACATTATAAGCCCCTGTTAATTCCTAAAATATTCATAAATCTAATACTTTCATTGCTACAGATGTGCTATTTTAAGTATAAAATTTATATGGCCGAGTAATCTGTTAATAACTATGTTTTTCTAAATTTTATTTTCTAATAAACAGATATTTTAGTTCAAATATGAACATAATGAATGGTAGCCAGATATAAATAATGGAAGTAAAGTAATTTATTGCTAGAAACAAAAATTGTTATTGTTTAAAACAAGAACAGTAGAAGAGAATTAAAGTTAAGTTAATTGGAACACATGTAATAATAAAGAAATAGAGTCCTGGCAAGTAAGCAACAAATTACATTGTTTACAATTAATTTGAAGAACTCCAAAGATATGGAGTAACAGAGTATGAGACAGTAGTATTAACAGATTATAACTAAACAATTATACTCGGCGTAATAAATTAGTTATTAAATTATAATGGTATGATAAATGCTGACAGAATAAGTAATATTCAATTTTATAAAACTACTCATACCAGGCTTTTTTGGGCGAAACAAATTAAATATACACACAATTATAATGAAACTTAATACCAACACCAATTTATATTATAACTACATAAATAAACAAAAGGAGTATCACAACACAGTGGAAATTAAGAAACTTTTTCAAACATATGCCATTAATGTTATAAAATTTAGAAAAAAGATTCTCCTCTAACCAATCTACAAATTAAAGATGGTTTTTATAAGTACATAATCAATGGAAGACAGTTAATTGCTGCAACTGACAGCATTGGTGTTACATTGCAAAATAATATTACAATAAAAGACTACAGGAAAGAAAAATAATTAAAATAAAATTCAGTCTTAAAATTACATTTTTTATAAGTGTTTCAATTTCATTAGTTGTTATAAAAACCAAAAAATTATTATAACCATAGAGAGTATTTCTCTTTTGAAAAATCACAGTTTCACAACCACTTTTAAAGGTAGATAAGAAAATACTGTCTAATAAAATAGTAAATGATTTTCAAAAATCAATAATAAATTTTATTTCTACAAGTATATATCTCAATGATACACTTAATGTGCACACTACACTACTTTCACATAAAGCTTATAGTTTATTTATATAATAAAAGATATACTTTTTATTTAGACTGGAATGCTTGGCAAGGAATAAGTTTTTAAAGGATAACAATTATCTTTAATAAATTAAAGTTTCTATCTAATAATACATTTTTTTTAAATAACGAAGTTAGTTTCTGTTTATCACAGTCTTACTCTTTTATCAACAAAATAATGGGAATGCACTAAGTTAAAACAATTCATAATATTTTATATTAAATAAACATATCAATATAAATGACAACATTCTTCACTTTATCAAATGTATTGTTCGTTAAATTGACTTTTAGTTTTGCATTAAACAACCAATTGACTAACTATAACTATTTTAGCCCCGTTATTAATTATCATGAACATCAGGAACAGATTTATAATGAATAAAATAGAAAAAAAGTTAATAATGTTACAAAATATATTCAGAGAGAATAACATAAAAGTTTATCCCCAGAGAGACTCAACAGCATCAAATTAATAATTTAAATTATGGCAACAATAATATTTTAAAAAGATGGCAATGATTCCTTAAATTTGTTAAAGGATAACACCAATAGGCCTACATCAGTTAATTTGATTAAACTAATAAATAGAAAAATAAAATAAACAAAAAGAAAATAACAATAAGTGGATTAGAAGAATATAAGATAAAATGGAGAAAATTTCAAATTATGAATACAAGACATGCACACTGATAAAGGTATACATGGTATACCAAAAACAAAATCTACAAAGGATTAAGTCTAATGAACAGTCTTAAGTGATTTAATTTAGTAACTTTAACATTTCAGTACTAAAATAACCTAATTTAACAACAAACATCCAATTAGAATTTCTGGAAGGCTGAAAGAGCAAAAGCCTTTGAAAACCTAAATTTACTTAATTTTAAAGAAATCAACTCATAGTTTAAACCTCCATACCGAGCTACAAAAATCTCTAAAATATTTAATTTATTTTAGTTTTCCTCTTAGATTTTTATCATAAATGACTTTTCGTACTTTCAATGAAAGTCCATATATCGTAAATCATACAGTTAAAATCAAACATATACATAACCAGATTTGTAATTATTTAAATCATAAAGAAAATATATAAATTTCAAAGCAAGAGAGCAACAACTTGATAGCAAAAACACACAAGTATCAGACACAGCATGAAATTAATTTCCAACATTAATTTCTGAAAATATTTTTTACCTCAGCGAGTATTTTTAACAATAAGCTGTCCCCCCAAATAAACCCAATCAAGTAATTGATTTTATGAATATTATGTTGGTACATCTATTTATTAAACGTAGATGTACACTTTTTTCAAGTAAAAAAAAAAGATTATTACTAACAAAACATAATTATCTTCAAACCAAAGTTATATATAACTCTTTATTATTCATATACCTTTAACCATTTTTTATTTATTTATTTAACCAAGAAAATTTAAACATAAATTATTTAAGATTTTCTACAATGGAGGAGTCAGTCAATGATGAAAAAAAAAGAATGTATTTCTAGAAATAAATTCTTTTGAAAATTAGAAATCTCAGTGTACGGTATATAGAACATTTTTTATCATTCCAAAAAATACTACCTGGAATAAACTACTGAAAAATTATGTTAATATTATAGTAACACTCATTTTCTATCACTTACAAGCTTTTTGAAATGTTTCATCTATAGGTAACTAACTTGTTTGTAATAAATCAATAATTAACACGGCAACTAAAAACAATACCTTAACATCTTAAAATTTATTGGCAAGTTTTATAGTGTTATTAATCAATTTATATATTTTGAAAGTATAAATATAAAAAATGAACCATAGGTAACTTGTTACACTTTTGTACCAAGGTGTGGCTTTGTAGATAGTTTATAGTATACATTCATTTATTTATTTTATTTCATTTTTTACTTGTTTTATGGAATGATTGTAAGCTACTTAGGACTATTACTTATTGCCCACAAGTGGCAGATTGTAATATTTCAATAAACTGTGTGTTTCTCTCTCTCTCAAAAAAAAAGAAGTTTATAGTAAACTCTAAAATGAATGAAATTCCCTTGATCTTCTGAAATGAACAGGTTATAAACAATACATAAATTTTTAAAAAAGGATCAATTACTACACAAATTACTAGCTAGCTGTAATTAAATTAATTAAATATTGTATTGGTCAAATCTTTCTTAGTTTTCTGGATGAACTGATCCATATTAAATTTTTTTTTTTTCTTCAAAATATATAAATTGTACAATACATTAAGGAGTGTTTAAGGCATTCTAACAAGTTTTCTGTTTGAGATAAGTAAATCTCGAAATAAATAACAGAGCTCGATTCATTTTAAAAAAAGATGTATCATACAAAGAAACAAATAGAACATAGGAATGAGGACTATAACCAGAGCGTCATATGTGTTCTGGCTATCTCATAGCATTTAAGGTGATAAAAATGAAATTAAAAGTTTTCCATTCAATACCTTATACTTAAAATATACATATGATTGAGAACCAACCAAGATAACTATGTAAAAATTTGAAGTAGATACAACCTCCAAGAGTAGATGGTCCCATAAATATTGAAACAATCAGGTACAATAGGCTCACTCATTATTAGTAAGATGAGAAGATACCATTATTTAAATACTATTTATTCGGGTACACTAATGGTGTGTTATGCCTCAGTAAGCCGATAATACTGTTACAAGAGGTATATGCACTTCTTTTTCCAATTCTAAAATAATCTTGAGTTATAAATAAATATTATAACAAATTAAAGAAACTCTTACAGAATCGTGCAGCATTTTCGAGTCTTACCATCTTCAATAAAATTTTCACTAGCTTCTCCAGAAAACCTCTTAACCTGCAATATCATCAGTTAAACAAAATATATAAATAATACAAAGTTGAATAAAATTAATTAACTAATTAAAATAATACCATAAAAATAATTTATTTAGAAAATTATTGGATTAAAAATGCCCCAAATTATTACACAATGGTATATTATTTTAAAATAATTATAATTAAAAAATATCTGGTCAAAAATATTGACAGGCCTGTTCTTATTCATTTAGAGTATGTATTATCAATAAAATAAAATCCAGAATTTCTTTCTGAAAAATGAATGTTTATATTCAGTATATATCCCTCCTCTATCTTTATAAATTGTTAAGTTATAGGCAAATTATAAATTTTACCATATACCATTTTGAAACTTGAAACGAATTCCGAGAGTCATCCTAGGGCGATCCTCATGCCAAATCTCAAGAACTTTAGTTCAAAAGTCTCAAAGAAAAACCAATTTATTGATGGATTGAATTGGTCAGGGGGTGAAGTGAAAGATAACACAAAATAAGCGAAATTTATTTTGTGTTATCTTTCACTGCCCCCCTGATCAATTCAATCCATTATTACAACTATCTAATCAACTATTTTTCAATCAAACAAATATTCATTATTAAAAATAATGGACAAAAAGCAACTTGCATATTAAGAGATAAAACTGAGTGCCTAGTTGACTCGGGCAATGCTTCTCCTGAGTTTTACAAAGTAAAATTCTTGGTCTTAAAAAAATATATCAGTTTTACAATTAATTACATTTTCTTCACTCAATAATGACCTTTACCAAATTACAAGAATTTTCATGATAAACTTTGGAAAAGACACTAAACTCAAAAGCAGTCCACGCGATTGAATTTACCTCAAAAATCCTCAACTTTAGATTCTTTTGTTTTTTATTTCTCTTTAAAATATGTAATTACAAAATTTAACCTTAAACACACTTGAAGTGAATTATTAGAAATGAAGTAAATATCATTTTTTTCTAAACAGTTTTTAAAGATGGCAAATAATTCACAAAAGACCAAACTGTGCCCAATGAATGCCGAGTTTGATGATCAACAACTCTTATCTTTTGATTTTTTCTTTTAACATACTCATTTTAAAACTCATTGCAAACTCAAATATACTCATATAAGTTTTTTCTTTACGATTTTTTACAACTTAGTTGATTTACGTATCTGAAAGGTCTCGCCACAGATCTCGATTCAGCCAGTCTCCTACTTTAAGACCCCTTGCTTACACAAGTAATCTCATAATTTTAGACAAAACCTTCCACCCAGCTTAACATTATTACCTTGTGAATTTCATTCATCATAAAATGTAGCGTTCTTTCAGTATACTTACTCAAAAGGAAGCATCTTTTAGACATTGTATAAATCTAGATTAATGACCATTTACATAAATGAAAGAGATAAAAGTTAATAATAGGTAATGAAGATCAGCAGATAACAAACAACAAATTTATTGTACTGTAGATTAAAGTTAAAAAAATGGATTATGTAACTCAAGTTCCTTCTATTTCTGTACAGCTACATAAACAATTAATATTTTAGACAAAATACTTATCATTGCTAAGCACCAAAAAGGGGAAAAAAATCAGTTTCCCAGACAGATTTTAATTACAAGCTTTAGCTAAACAACAAATTTAGATGGAATATTTAAGAAATACAGACATTTTACAGTTGTGCAACTTAATCATATATGACCTACAGAGCTAAATGAATTCTCACAATTTAAATTTATATTTGAGTTACCTTTTTTTTTTTTATACCCTTTGGATTAACCAAGGATCTGCTCAAATCCAACCGAAATGGTAAGCAAGTTTCTACAGTACCTTGGAAATGTGGATATTGAAATTTTTCTTTAAATAATAAACTGCGTAAAAATGAATAGGGTTACCACCAAGTTTGTTGTATTTACTTGGCCAAGCATTTAAATATTATTTTTATTATAAAAACATTAATATTTATTAGAAATACTATATAATACATTAAACATTGTAAAGTGTAAAAATTTCCATAATAATATAAATGCTAGTTTAAGTATGTACTACAAAATTAGCAATACCTATTCATTTTTGTGCAGTATAGTTTAATTTTTACAAATAATGGTGCAGGTAGTTTTAGGTTTCAAAATAATTAATAATATGATATGGTACTTGAGGCATTTGGTTTCAAAATCATGTACATATATTTTTTGCAAAAATGTTTTTATTTTTTATAAGTTCTTAATGGCGGTAATTATGTATTAGATGTGTATGTTTCAAAACCATCTAGATCCTTCAATAATCAATACCAAAAAGATTCCATTTTCTAAAAATGGTTACATCTATTACATTTTAAAAAAAATGTATTTAATTTATTCAATGAAATTTGCAACTGTTTTATACTAATACAGCAAGGAAATAGAATGAATGTACACATTGACATGAAATGACAAGTAGAGAAACTACCCAGTGGTAGTACTCAAATAGCAAGTTCAACTTAGAAGACTACGAGGCGATCTTCTTTTCAGAGGCCTCGGAGGATTATCAGGAATTAAAGAGGTTTGAACCAAGTGGGTTTGAGTGGAAATAAAGTTTGTCATGAAAAGATTGATATCGGATTGAGTCAAATCAGCAAAAAATGGGACATTAAGGTCATTATAGATTACTTTGTTTGTAACAAAGTAAGGAACATTGAGGATTTTACGAAGAATTTTGGATTGTAAGGATTGAATATGAGAGGAATTTGATGCTTTAGTGGAGCCCCAAAGCTCTTTTCCGTAAGTCCAGATGGTTCTAATGATTGTCATGTACATGGGTCTTTTGTAATTAATTTAGAGCTTAGACCATTTATCTAGTAAATGTTGAAGTAGCTTGAAACGGCGTTCTGTTCTACAGGAATCAGTGGAATGTTATTAAACGATACAGGAGAACAGGAAGTCATTGGTTTAAGACGGAGGGTAAAAGTGATTTGATGGGATTTGGGGGAATTTATTTTAATCCTCCAATTTTGACACCATTTTTTAAGGTCGGTGATATGGGATTGAAGAGTATAAGATGCTATAACATCAGTGTTGACTGATAATATACATGTGCCATCCGCACACATGGTAAGGTTAGTATTAGGATGAGTTGGGATGCCAGCTGTATAAATTCTGTAGAGGATGGGGCCGAGGATGCTGCCTTGAAGAACACCAGTAGATTGAGAAAAGATGGATGAAAATACGTTATTGTGATTTACTTTGAATGACCAGTTAGTGAGATAGAATTGAATAATGAGAAACTATGTAGGAGGTAGGAATTGGCGGACTTTGTAAAGCAATCCTGGGTGCCAGACTACTGCCAAGAAATACCGCTGAACAATATAATCTACATTCCATGCAGAGGAAACAACGTCCACCATGCAATGACATTGATGGATAGAGGAGTGGGATGTTCGGAATCCAAACTGGTGATCTGGTATAATGTAGTTTGCATCCAGGATAGGGTATAATTGTTTCAGGATGAGCTTTTCCGGGATTTTACCCACACATGGTAAAAGTGATATAGGAAGGTAAGAGGAAGGGTATTCAATTTTTTTTTTTTAGGTTTAGATATCATTTGTAGAACGGATAATTTCAAGAGGTTAGGAAAATATGTAGTATGGGTACAGCATTATATATGAAAGTGAGGAATAGAATAGGTTGTCTGGGAAGATGCATTTAAATGTGGATAGTGATGAGGATGTGTCCAGGAGCTTTGCGAGAAGGTAATCTGTGAATAATATAAGATGTTTCTGAAGGATACACAAACAGGTAAACAAAAGAAAAGGCAGCAGGAAACAAAGAAGCTAGATATGCTTCAAGAAGACTTTGCAGCCAAACAGACCAGGAAGTTCTATAAAAGCACCAGAGAATTCCAAAATGGATATATACCAAGGCTGGAATTCATTAAAGATAGAGAGGGGAACTTGATTGGAGATAGAAGATCTGTTCAGGAAAGATGGAAGCAGTTCTTCATAGAATTATTAAATCCGAATAAAGAAGGACCAACTTATAATAAAACAGCATGATTGGAAAATGGAAGAGACTCGTCGAACATGGATGAAGAAAAAATGCCACCGGATAGATAAGAAATAGTGGAAATAATTGGAGCACTCCATAACAACAGAGCACCTAGAATAGAAGGGAACCTATGAGGTCCTGAAATATGGGGGTGAGGCGGTGGTGGAGGAAATATAAGAAGGCATAAATATAGGAGGCAAAAGAAGAAGAGGAAGGCCCAGGCTGGATGATGTTTGGGTGGATGATGTGGAACGATCTGCAGAGGATGGGATCAGACAGTGGAGAGGTCGAGCTGCTGACAGGGAGGACTGGAGAGGCGTTGTTGTGGAGGCCAGGGCCCTGCAAGGGCTGTAGAGCCATGGGAAGAAGAAGTTCCTGAAGGATGGAATGCTTTGGGAGGAAGGGTCATTTGGAGGGGAACATTTAACTCAGCTTTTATATATTGAAGGTGGGTTAGGTTTATAATATCAGGATGTGGATGAAAGGTTTTAGATAGACGTTGGCTGAATAACTGAGCTTTTTCTTTATTACATCTTGACCAGACATTGCAATCATTAAGGAGTGGGTGATTAAAATCTTTGAATTTCAGGATCTTTTTTGTGGTCACCCATAATGTTTTATCAGAAGTAGTAAGATTTTCAGTTAAGTTAATTAAATTTCCGAATTTCAGTTTTTAGTTAGTCAATTTCATAAAAACAGTTTTATCCGTAGGGTATTGAGTTCTATGCCACTTTGATCTTGCTCTGCGTTTTTCTCTTAATAAGATACGAATATGCTGTGGCAGGTCAGTCTTCTGAGAATTATTAATTTTATGATTTGATGTATTATCATGTAAAGTGGTTTTTATTGATGTAGTAAGTTTTTCTGGATTATGGAGGTATCAATGTCTTGTTTGATCTTAACAACAGTTGTCCCAGTTTATATGTCCTGTAATCGATGTAGGAGGGGAAGGCTTGGGAGTGAAACTTGAATGTAAGAAAGAAGAACTGGGCTATGATCTGATGAAAAGTCGTTTAAGGATTTGATATTGGTTTGGGTTGTAGAAATCTGGGAGGTGACAAATATGTCTAGGATGTCGGGACATTTTTTGAGGGATGTAAACCAATAGGGGGGGGGGGGTTATTTGGGGCAAGGATGGATCCATTATATTAAATGAAAATTTTTCATGGAAGACCCGGGTTCGAGTCCCGGTCCTGGACATATCTTTTCTTTTCAAATGAATATATTTAAAAATTAGTAACAACTAAAATAAAATTAATTATTATGAAAATTTTTCATGTTTGAAAAATCAAAACTATGTATATATATTGTTTAATTATATTGATTAACTAGCTTTTGCCCAAGTCTTCGTTCACGTGGAATTTGGGCGGCCAAATAAAGTTTCGTAACAGATCATTTTAAATAAATAATTTAATTTTGAAGTTACTCGTACATCCAAAATTTCAGATGTCTAACTTCAAAACTGACGGATTCCATACAATCTTTGAACCCCTATTATATTAAGGAAAAACCCTTGGGGGGTGGAATTATCCAAGTTCCTGTCTTAGTGCTCATTTAAGCTACACATAGAACCTATCTGCAAATTTCAAGATGCCAAGTTCAGTGGTTTCTGCTGTGCGTTGACTGCTGGGTGTATTAGTCAATCAGGTTACAGTTTTAGATAAACTTCACCTTTGTGGTGTGTTGATAAAAAGTAGCCTATGTCCTTCCCCAGGCTTGAGATTATCCATATCAAATTTCATCACAAACGGATTAGCACAGCCGCAAAACATACTTTGGCACTGATTAACAAACAGGACGGACAGAAGTCACTTTCGTTTACTGTTGTTCGTGCCAGTAAAGGATTAGTATGTGATGTTATTGAATTTATTGAAGAGTATTACTTAGTATAACGGTTTCACTATTCGTCCGGCAGCAGCGAGAAATATAAAACTGAAAGAATTAGAATAATGTGCGCATGTAAGAAATTTATCAATGTGTTTTTAGTTTTGGCGGTCCTACTTACCTACTGCAATATACTCCTGTAAACTATATTACTTGATTTGTTTTGTTCAGCAAAAATATGTAGATTTTGCGAGTAAGAAACACGTGAGCAAGCTACTCAGATGGCAGAATTTTATCCGATATTAGGTAGCTACGACACAAAACCTCGACAAATTATATACCTAAACCTTCTTGTTGCATCACTCTAGCTATTGGTGAAAGCCGGATGAAAATCCGTGCAGTAGTTATTGAGTTTACCGTGAACAAACGCGGCTGAGGACTTTGTTTTATAATATGTATAGAAGTGATTTGTTTTTAAAAATGTCTATTTTATTTATGTATTTATTTTTTAACAACCATAAACTAACCCGATATCAATATTTTCTGATCAAGATATATCCAACATATTTTTTTAATTATTAAATGAGATTTAAAAAAAGGGAATATTATAAAAAATTGTCAGTAATTACAGCTTGAAGTGAATCGTTAACAAAATAACAAAAAATACTTTTAAAAAATTGTTAAATCCTTCAAAAATCAATACCAAAAGATTCGATTTCCTATCATATATTTTTTTTAATTAAATTTTTTTGATCAGTACTGACAAATTTTTGGAAATGCATGTAACCGGTTTTGAAACCAAATGCCTCATTTAGTGGTCAAGTTTTTGTGTCACTTGTGCTATGAGTAATCAGCTCTTACTTATAAATACGATAACAATGGGATGACCAGAACAGAACAAAATCACAAACTAATGAGCAAAGAATAATTAATGATATGTTGCAGACGTGGACATAAAAAAACAATTATTCGAGTCATTCAAATTAAAATATAATATAAAAAAACTTTTTAAATTATTAGTTTTTGAATTGATAATTTAAATTCATAAAATATTTTGACTTATAAAAAAAAATTGAAAATGACTTGGTAAAATTACCTGATTGAAGCCCTGAGGGGCATCAACTTCAGATATGGTAGCTTGAGAAACAACAGATGATATGTCAGGGCTTGTTCTATTCTGCGCTCTCTGCTTTTTCAACTCTGCCAGAGTGCCAGCATTTATTGTAACGGACACATGTATGTTAATTTTACCGTTACTTTCAGTTGTATAGCTAGCTTCAGTTGGCACCTCAACTACACAAACAAAATGCTAAGGAACATCCAAACATGTACATACATACAAACCAGCACAAGCACAACAACGCATACACGAGGTACTGGAGGTGTTAACTTCACAAGAAGACAAATTATAACTATCTTACCTACAGGAGAGGATGATTTAGACTCAGACGCTTGTATAATATTCGAGTCCTTCCCATCAGGTTCCTTCCTTCCACTCGAGTCGCCTTCATCAGCGACAACTATGCTGTCAGCATTATCTACATTTGTATCAGCAATCTTGGCACCGAGATCAGGGATGTCAATGGTAGGCAGAACCTTAAGAATAAGTAATTTGTTATAATTTATATAATTTCATATTATATTTTAATTAATATCATAAGACTGAAGTAAACCAGTAATTTATAAGTGCTACTTAATAATAGCATATCTTAAATAAAAAATCAGATTTAACAAAATTTGTATAAGTTAGTGAATATCTAATATTTATTTTTAATTTGGCTTAACACCTGTATTTATTGCAACTAGGGTGTTATGTGCCACAAAGTACCAAAAAGAAAACTTATATTTATTCCATAAAGCTGTTATAGGGTAAATTATAATTAAAAAAAAAAAAAAAGAATGTTTAAGATTTTTACGTGAGCTTAAGTTGTTTACGTATTCATAAGAAAAAGAAAGGCACAATTCACAAACTTTACAAACAGTCTTATAAGCTACAGGAAATATATTAAGAGGGAATAGTAGCAACACAGAATAATTTTACATCATTATAAACAAAATTATATAAAATATTTAAAATGAATTAATAAAACCAGATGAATTAAAAAAATAAAAATTTTTGGGTATTGCTATTGGAATGATGTTATCAGTGGCGGATTAAAGGTCCAGAGCGCCCTAGGCAATAACTTTATTGGCGCCCCTGTACCGGCCATAAATGGCCATCTTAATTTTAACTGATTGTCAGCATCATAGCATCATGCTTGTATTATATTATAGATCAGCATTTAGTTCTTTCTTTCTTTGTCGATATGTTATTTTTTTTATTTTTTTTAAAATTCTGAGCTCGCGCGCCCCTTGTAACTACGCGCCCCTAGGCACGTGCCTAGTTTGCCTTACGGCTAATCCGCCACTGGATGTTATTGAAATTTTTTTATTAATCTTAAGAAAATTTTAAAAAGCTTGATTTTTTTTTTTAATTTTAACAAAGTCATTACTATCATAAAACATCAGATTCAAACATGATACAACTCAAAATATGACTGTATTAAAAAAAAAAAGTCATCATATCGTATCGGAAATGGAATACCAGATATGTCGTTTCTGAATTGAATAGCTACAACCAATACAATTTCTACTATAGGCTAATATAGGCTTAACTCAAAAATGTTGATTCGCGTCATTGTTCTTTTGAAGGAGTGATATACTAAAATATATTTTTGGAACAAAATTGGCTTTATACTTAAAGTTAAGTAAGGATTTCGATTTAACTCTTGTTGCCATTTAAATTTAAGTTGCTGATTTAATTAAGTTGAATTTAAAATCTTATTCCTATTAAATAAAAATAGGGCCAAGATTTGAGCTTAGATACAAACTCTTACTTTTAATAATACTTTTTTAATCTTGTATCAGTGTAACCCAATCAGAATTAATATTTAATGTTCATGAGTGGCAGATTGAAATATTTTCCAATAAAATCTAAAACAGTACTACAAATTTTAATAAAGACACTTGTAATTGCAAATCTCATCTGATAAATCAATTTATGATTTAAGCCTTAAAAAATCACCTGGTCATGCTGTGGCTGCATAGCTGCAATTCATTTAAGTGAACTACTATTGATACCAAAGTTACAACTGTGAAACAAGTAATATCTATAAATAGAGAAGAGTAAGCTATTTAGATAAACATTATAGCACACGTAATCATTGTTTGTATTGATCAAAGCAATAACACAGTTAATGACTTCTCAGGTAATTTTAAGTTAGAAAATAGGAAGAAAAACATCTTTTTAGTTTTAGTAGTTTATAAGAATTCACACTTTTTATTTATTTATCAAATTTGTCATATGATAGAGCTTTATGGAATGCAATGCATAACAAAAAAGTTTGTACATCTTGATAAGAAGTTATCATAAAACAAAATTTATTCAATTTATGCAAGTAATTCCTTACATGCATATAAGTTTAATTCCTTAAAATATTCAAACAAAAACAATTTTCAAAAATATTTTGTTTTTTCCATTTTTGTTGGAATATCAAAAAACCTTCAAGAAAATGTAAATTAAGAATACTAATTTTCATTGATATCAATAACTTTTATTGAAGGTCAATCACAACTATTTTTCCAAGACTAATTTAATTATGTTATTAAAAATTGTTAGCATGAGATGAATAATGAGTGAAGATTAATTCCTAAACTATGAACAGCGTGTTGCGGTAAAATGATATTTCTTTTTTTTATTTACTTTTCAATAATACACTATTTAATTTAGTTTTAACTAAAATGATTTATCTAGAATATGCTGTGTTATGATTAGGATACACAATTAAAAAAGAGAATTATCAATATTGAGAGAATAACTTTAAAGCTATTAATTGGGAATCTCACATTAATAGCATAAATAGACAGCTACCTCCTCCTTTCTATATTTAAAAAAAACAAAACAAACTGTACCACTACAACCCATGAAGGGTCTGGGGTTCAGTACATGGTAGAGACTGTACTGTTTCATGGACAACGGTTCTGCAAGGAGGTGACTTGTCCTAGGTCACGCTCAACCGCCAGATTTTTCTCCCTTATTTTGGGTACCCTATTTTTATAATATTTTATAGAGGCTGGGTGTGCCCCAGGAGGGTCCTAGATCCTATATGATCCATCTCCCGCTGCAAACAGACTAAATAAAAATCAAGGCCTGGAGCGGGATTTGAACCAGGATTTCCGGCATGGCAGCTCAGTACTCTACCACTGAGCCACTCCTCTCCCTCCTTTCTATATTTAAAAGAAATTAAAAAGATTTAAAAAATTCATCATTGAAGTATATGAAAAATCAATGTAAAACAAACAATATGGTGTTACACACCTAAGTTATTGATTCTCTTTAAAGTGAACAAAAAAAAAAATAGAATAGATCCATTAGTCACAGAATTTTTGGGTTGAACAAAAATGGTATTTCTAAGTTTTCTTAATCATAAAATGGTATTTACTAACTTGGTGATGTACAAGTCTGAACCTAGCTTCTTGGGCAGCATCCCGTTTAGCCGTGAGTCCTCGTTCCCTAACACTTGTTCTTCTGACAGAACAAGCTCGAGAATTATTACTCTGAGTTCTTCTTACTCTTCTTCGCTCAAGCTTTTTTGACTCCTGTTCTGTCCTTAATTCAACAATTCGTTCTCTCAAGTCTGGATCTTCACAAATATCTAAAATCAAATCAATACAATTGTTATGATTATTTAATTTGAGAAGGGTACAAATACTTCATTCTAGATACAGTCCCTTATAGGCATTAAATCACTGTTTAAGGGAGACATGTTTGATTTAGTAGTTAAAATTATATATAACACAATTTAATTGCCAATGTTTTAATAAAAAAATAAAATTTAAGTGGATAAGGACATACCAGCCGGTGTTTCATCATGTTTAGTTCTAGCGTTGAGATCAGCTCCATTTTGTACCAATAATTCCAGAACCTCCAACTGGTCAAGGTAACAAAATGTGTAAAGCAAAAATAAATTGACAGTAAAATGAAAAATAAAACAGTATATATATAAAGAGAAACTTACATGACCCCAACAAGCAGCAGCATGTACAGGCTGCCAGTCATCTACATCTTTGACATCAGTTGAAACATGATGATCCAGAAGGAACTCAACAACCCTATGGTAACCATTTGCAGCAGCAACGTGCAACTAAAAGAAACAAAGATTGTGTTCTTAACAAGTCTGAACTTATAATAATAATAACAATAAAGTCCTTATTAATTCTAGGACAAGTAGACCATTAAGAAATAATTAAAAAAATAAAACATGAGGTATTAAGGTCTTGGACTAAAATGCAATTATAATTTAATTAATTAACTAAAGGTAAATAAAATTAAGTTAACTCCCATTAGCCAATTAAAAGAAAGAAAATATTTATAAAGAAGTATAAAATAATAAAAAAGAAGGGAAAACATGTGCTAATTCATTTTAACAGCTATTACCAACATTCCTTTGAGCCAAAGTCATTAAGAGATGTTCAATTAGAAATCATTTTATAAGACAAACATTTGGGAACCTGTATGAGTTTTTAATTTTGAGTGATCAATGAGGATTAGATTACAATATAAGGCCTAGTAATATTTATATTGGCCATTGCAGGTAACATCGAAAACTGAAAGGTGTCTTGAATTATATCAATAGTGAGTTAGATATGATCAGAAAGTAGAGTCCACATAAATATATACCAAGAGACGGTATATTAGCTGAATTTACAAAGGATAACTGTTAAATGTACTAAAATTTGTCTTGGAATAATTTAAAAAAAAATTAATTTCTCGGCCTGACAGGCTAAGCTAGATTATTACTGATTAAGAATTAGATTAGTTAAACTAAAACAATAAAATAGACAAGATATGGATGAAATAATACATACAGGAGTTGCACCCTGATCATCAAGTAGCATTTCAAGGTCACCCCCTCGTGCTGCTTCATCTGATAAATTGGCAAGCATTAGGTTTTCAGTCTCAGCTCTAGTCTCATCGATCAAAGCCTGCGTTACACCAGACCTTGCCATTTCGCCTTCTATCTCTTCTAATGATGCTTCATCTTCACAAATGTCGTAGGCCATGTTTCCATCAGCATTTACTGCTAGTAAATCAGCACCGCTAATAAACAAGTTTAGAACAAATGTTAAATATTTTTACTGTAAAAATTATGAAAGCGATTAGTGTGGGATAAAATATCAGAAATTAAAGTCAGATGAGCTAAGGAACATTTATTACCTTAAAATCATTGAAAACTAAAACTAGCTTCACTAAATTTTTATTTTCTTCACAATAACACATTGCAATTGAAATTTACAAACTTTGCAATAAGATGTTTGACAAGATGTAAGTGACCACACGTAGCAGCTGCATGAAGTGGCGTCCAGCGCTCACTGTCCTCAGCATTCACGTTAGCCCCAAACTCAAGCAACAGTTTCATCATTTCTTCATTGTCATCAATACAGCACTACAAATGGAATTATAAATAAGATTAAAAAACTAAGACCATTTCTGGTTGGTAATAATTAAGTTGCTATATTATTATTAAAATAATTATTTTTACTCTACTATGGCACAGGAGAGGTACTATATCTGGTCTGATTGGTTTTAGGTATGTAACGATAGTCTGGGTTAATGCTTCAATTGACTTTTGAGTTTGATAGCTCAAATAACTCATTATATTCCAGGGAACATTCTGAACTATAAATACAAAAGAAATTAATTCCAGGCATTACGAAAAATGGAAAGTTCCAGTATACATTCTTGAACACATCTGTGGGTTGTTACAGAAGTAGAGGAGTACCTCAAATTATACTTAATGATTCCTTACAAAGTCAATTATTCCTATTCATAAGTCCATGCTCTATGAATCTGAGCGTGTATATTTAAAGAAAGAAAATTAATTAGGTAAAGAAAAGTCTTGAAACATAACCAACTAACTATTCATGAACAACAACTTCACAAACACCTGTCCCAATATCTTCAGTAGATAACCAAGTGCTTTTGTACTTTATGATGAATAGTGTTTTAAGATATAAAGGTTATCTTTTGTTAATCTTCATGTAAAAAACATACGTGATCCTTAATGAAAAAAAAATTAAAAAGTAATAAACGAATTTAATAAATAATAAAATTAACCTGGTGTAAAGCTGTCAAGCCATCTTCATTTGTGGAGTCTGGACTCACCCCTCTCATAAGTAACTTTCGAACTGAAAAAAAAAGAAGTATTAAATTCCACAAATATAATTATTTTAGAAAATAAAATATTAAATCACAATAACAACAATTAATATTGTCCCAATTTCAGGAACACATAAAACTTTCATCAAATATCACTAAAAATTGCTTGATAGGAAATATTTAAAATTAAAGAGCAGAGCTTTACAAGAAATGGAAAATATCTTAATTACAGTTCACAAATAATAAACAATAACAATAAAATAGTTAAATTAAATTCTGGGCATCAGTTCCACAGGTTGCAACTTTAATTGTAAGTTTTATTTTTTTCCTGTGTTTCATATTGAATAATATTCTCAAAATTAAAAATAATTTTATTACTGACTGTGTATGTTAATTATTGCTATCTGTATATATATTCAATAAAACATTATCATATTATATTTATATAAATAATAATAATTACGATTATCCACCCTTCCTACAAAAAAAAAAAAAAAAATACCCTTTTGCATATTATGCCTAGTTCATCGCATATTTTACTTTGACATCTAATTAACCAATCAGAACCAGATGAAAAGTAAATAAATAGCTAACTGATAAACAAGAAATACAATTTTTAAATCTTTTAATAATATAAATAGTTATGGAATAAATAAAAATGTAATCATCAAGGCCCTCAAATCTAATATTTAAGATATTAGATGTCTCTTATAAAAATATTTACAAGAGAAAGATAAAAAAGATAAACAAGGAAAAATTAAATGGTCAATTTCAGTGTTTACTCAAACTGATGTGTTGACAATGCTCTATATTTAAACTACTATTGTTATATTGAGCATAACTCCCATTGTCGTGATGAACAATATTAAATAATATTTTACTTTTAATGCTGGCCTTTCAAGTTTTGTTGGAGCTCTGGTTTAGTGTCAATTCTAGGTCACATTGGAGTATCAACCATAACCGAAACTTCAATTAAAATTGGTCAACAATTAATTTTAAAAACATAACTATGATTACAAACTTTGAATTAAAGAATAATTTAAAAACTAAACAGCTAAATATTTATAATCACCCAATAAAAGTTAATGTAACAAATACATTATACACACCTTCGGCTATATCATTTCTAGAAGCAGCTTCAAGAAGGATCACATTATCACTAAATCTTATTCCTGGTTTAGAGCTTTTTGATTCTTTTGGCCTTTTTCTCAACCATTCTCTTTCCCGTTGAGCCCAGTTTTTCAACTGCACTGCCCGCCTCCTCCTTGCGAGCTGCAACCGTTCAGCTGTGCTCATGTGCTCCACGTGACACATCTCCGACACCAGCTCCACATGCTCCATCTCCTTCATTTGAGATGTGCCAACTACCCAATTAGAAAACAGAAAACAAAAATTATAACCTCACGTATTAAAAAATTATAAGACATGAATTATATTCAAGTAATTATTTTATTTGATAATGACATATAAATAAAAAATAAATTAGTCCACCAATGGATAAATATTAACATCTTATATAAATGGAATACAAAATAATAGAAAGATACCACTAGGAGTAATTTAATGCCGAACCCTAGCCATTAAATTTGATACTAAAAAATGAGGTTACAGTAATATCATTTAAATTCAAATACTGTTTTGAATGTTTATCAGCTCCATTTAATATTTTAAAATATAAATGTAACTAATTTGTCATTAATAAAAAAATAAATGCTGAGAATTTTCAAACTATTTATTAATTTTACAACGCAATGTCACCGTTTTTCTAAAGTTGTATTTAATCATAAGTAATCTCATCAACAAGTTGATAATATATGAGTGATCATTTTAATACTATTTAATTAAACAAAAAAACAAAAATATATATATGTATATATATAATTAAGATTTTTAATTATTACTCAACATAAGCATCCTTCAAATATTTGATTCAATAGGTGTATAATGTAAAACTTCTTAAATAAAAAACACTGTTTGCAAATAAAACATTTGACAAGATAATATATAATGTAGAGTAATACAATAGAAACATGTTATCAAATAAGGAATAACCTAAACCACTACTCCCTATTTATTAAAACATTTAGAAAATGAAGTTTCAAATATTGAGACTAAGGAAACCAAACCGAAAAATTAACTAATTTAAATCAAATTAATGGTATATACATGAAATATCAAATAAAGAAGCATTAATATTTGTTGAACAAATAATGTTTTAGTATTAAATATAATTAATAAAATATAACAGTGGTATTAATACATGGAATTGAGGTGAAAGAACACAAGACAATGGCATTAATAAGGCCTGAGAATTTTCTTCCATTTATTCTCAGAGGTGTTCAAAGCCAAATTAATGAAGAGAAGTTCTGATAGACAAATCAATAGCCAAGAAGCCTTGCCAAAAACCATAGTTAACAATAAAGAGTGGAAATTAATTAAATTAAAATCATCAATACAATCCTACCTGTTGATGTCTTCTTGAAATAGTGTTTTTACCCTCATATGTCAGACAATAATATTGACTCCGAGATGTTTTTGTGGTTGTCCGGAAACGAAAAACCCTCCATTTTAATTATTAAGTACTAGTATATCACTAAGCTATTTACACCTAATCTAAACTTATAACTAACTGAGGGAGTTGACAGTAAACTGAAAGTAACCGTCAACCGCCATATTCACTTTCAGACGTCAAGGGAAAGTTTTTGTTTCACGAGGAGGTTCTAAGTTTGGTTATCATAACCCGCCAATTTCAAATTGAATATTCAAACTGTTCCATATGTTCACCCATAGCGTGATATTTTATACTCCAAACAATATATAGTCCTAACAAATATATACGAACAGTATACACTAGGAATTTTCATTTATATTTTTAACGAAATTGCTCATATAGTTTATTACCCTTTATTTCCAGGCCCTCATGGTGACATGTCTTCTTAACAATTAATTATAATTGTAACAGTTGAAAAAGAAGCAAATAGGTCTGATAAGGAATAAAGTAGATATTCCTCGTCATAAAAAAAAATACGGCTTATTTAAATACACCTTCCTACTTGTTACAATATGAGCAAGACACTGACTTAAAACACCACATACTTCTACACATCCCCCCATTTTCCCTCATGAATGAGCCTGCCAATTTAAGAAGAATTTGTCCTTCAAACATATTATATATGAAGACTCCTGTGGGAAAAGGAGGTAACTCACTTTTTCCTAATTGCTAAGAAGAGCGAAATGATCTCGGAATCAGTATCATTATATATATCAAGTCAATTTGGACTGCTGGTCCTGTCAATCTTATACTGAAGAGTAAGCTTGTGGAGTTGGATTCCTATCTCGGGGAGCAACCTTACCTCGTTCTTCACTAAGCACCGTTCGGATGAACTAGTTTCTCCCATTTACGGACATACTTTTTCAGCCGTTTTGAGCCGTTCGAACTCGTATTTCTCCTTTTTTGGCCACACCATCGTGTTCGCAAACGAAAAATCTATCGGAAACCGTTTGATTATTGAGGAAAAAAAATCGAATTTCTTCTTTCCCCCCTCTGCAGTCTTCATATATATATATATATATATATATATATGGTACTTGTCCGATATAGGGGCGCCATTATACTGGTAACACTGACTAGTCTAAGGACTGTCAAACAAGAATCAAAGCTCGGCCGAGATCGCATTTACAAATCCCTTCGGATTTCCGCACCCCTACATTGGACAAGTACCCAATTATACCTTAGGATTCCACAAACGTGTATAAGAATAAAAAAACAATAAAAGGACCGTTTTATTAATGATAATAAGAAGTATTTAATTTTAACACAATTTAATAGTAATACAAATACCCATCTCCGTTATCTTTAAAAGCGACTGCGCACACCTCCCTTAAACACATTTTTAAATTTATGAATGTTCCTATTGACATTTGAAGTTGTTAACGGTAAAATTTAACCGACGTCATTTCTTTACTTCACAAATAAATAAAACGAATGGCAATAAGAAACGGCACTTTTGTTGATTCGAATCGGGTTCCACTTCTGAAACCACACTTACTTCAGCAAATTCTAAGGTGGCACCTCCAAATCATTTTATTTCTACACAATTTGATATTGTGGCCCTTCTCACAATGCTCCTTTCGAGGCAATATCCGTTTTTCTTAAAAAAATTCAATTGCTTCCATCTCATTTGCATCATATTACAAAACTAGGAATAATCAAAAACCGGTAAACTGTTTTGGGAAAGGTTGGGATATTTTGCTGAAAGGTTACAAAAACTATAGCCTCCTGAAACCCTATATATATACCAACGTTACTGTTTAATATTTATTTGTCCTGAAGTGAGGATCGGGGTGTCATTAAGGGACACATAACCCGGGAGCCAGAACTTTGAGGGAAGCGAATTTCTAGCTAAATTTTAGTTTTAAGTTCTGTAAAATATATTTGTTTATTGTATTGGCCTTGATTCAGTCAAGATCAATTTTAGGAGATGAAGTAATTTATTTAGTAATATATATATATATATATATATATATATATATATATATATATATATATATATATTTATATATATAACTAAAAGAAGTCAAAAGTGTCATAACCGTTAAACTCCTGAATAAATTAGTGTTGAACAAGGGGACGGTGGGGAAATGATCTTGGAAGGGTCGGAATTTTCCTTCATCAAAAGACATTTTGATAGCAATGCATTCGATGTTTTAGATGATTTTCCAAAGGATATCTTGAATTAATGTAGCAAAAATACTAAACTTCACCGATGCTCAAATTCGCACTTCTGCTACGAAATAACATTTGAGATAGCGAAATAGAATAGAAAATAGTAAGGGGCAATGACAACTTCTTGCTATGTTGTACCTTATCTGACTTCTATACGGTTTGAGAAGTAGGGAATTCAGATAAACAGTGTCGAAGAAAAAACGGATATGGAATTATCCAAAAGACATTTCTCCAGTTGATAGTACTAGAAAGAAGTGTTGATAACCTCGTGTTCCTCATTAGTTAAAACTGAGATAATACCAAATTTCTCATATAATTCTAGTTGCGTAACAGAGATTCTACTGGTACTCAAACAGTTAAACTGAAGTTTTTTGTATAAATAGTGGCCGTGGAACCTTGAAAGAGTAGTTATCTTCTTGTTTAACTCATATTTTATTCATTGCGTGTATGGGACTATTTTTGCTTCGTTTGGCCGCGATTTTTAACGTAAGAATTTTAAATGAAAGACTAGTCGAACATTTCCTGAAACAAGACTGGAAGAAGGAGGTCATGGAAAATGCTTGGGAGTTACTTTTTTTAGATTTGTGTGGAATAACAACTACCAACAACTACAATCTCATTCCTAATTATGATCGCTTGCTCCCAAAAGAGGATGCAGCATATCATTATGCTTACTACTTAAGTTACCACCAAGATCGAAAATAGCTAGGAGTAATTATCATTTCCTACTACTAAATTTTAAAGAAAGTTGTAAAACGTTTGAAGCTATAGGAAAGCTGGGTTACAATACTCAGTCCTCTGTCAATTCTACGACTTGACAATTCGTAAAATTCTGCAAATTGTCCCAACAATCTCATTAAATCAAGGGTCAAGATTATACATGCTCCTTAACCTTCCTATTCAGTCCTCAAAATCCTAAATTTTCCAGCGGTACTTTTTAAATTTATAAAATTGTTAGGAGCCGAATTCTCTTCTAAAAATACAGGGATTCTCGCCCGATGATCAAAAACTTAAATTTTGAAATATGTCAGCTAGATTTGTTATTACCTGTCCTGAGAAATCTCAATTCTGCTGCTTGTATTCTGGATTCTGAAGAGTATGTGAGAATAAATAGGAATGTTGACTTAAATACAGCCACTTTCGTTTCCTTTTCTACTTCTCTTCGGTTAAGAAACCCTCTTTTTATAAAAGAATTTTATAAAGTAGGTACATATAGTTAACATATTTTTTTTTATTATCCCTGATCTAATTATCCCAGTTCCAATTACTAATTTAACTATCTATGTAATAAAAATGAATCGCCAAATGTCTTGCTAAGCGCAAAACTCGAGAACGGCTCGACCAGTTCAGCTAATTTTTTTTTTCATATTTTTGCTAAGGCGCAAAGAAGGTTCTCATGGAGAGAAAAACCGTAAAAATGACGAGGGAAATAATAAAAACAACACTTTTCTTTTCTTTTTGTTGCAAAATTATATTTATCCTAACCATGATGCTGCATTTTTTAAATGTTGTAAGGACATGCCTGTGTAGTGTAAATCCAAGTTCGCAACTAAAAAAAAACGGATGGGAAAACCTTTGGTAGCCGAAAAACCTTGACATTTTCGGAGTTATTTCAGTTTTTGGCCTGTATCTCCTAATCGGTGCGTTTTTGGAAAAAAAACATGTGTAACCATTTTTAAATTAGATTAAATTTGCTACAATTTGAGCTCAACTTCAGCTCTGTAGGTCTAATAGTTAGTAAAAGTTTATTTGCGTGTCATTAAGAAAATAATTTAACGAGTTCCCTCAAATTGGTTTTCGATCTTATTTAAATTTTTCAAATATTGTTTATAGTGATTTATATTGTGTAAAAAATGGTGTTATTTTACTTAATGAAGATCTGTAATCGTAAGTATATAATGTTGTAATAAAGGTTGTTATTAATTTTTCGCTTCTCTCGAAAACCAATTGTGTGTTTACATTCAGACCCATTCCGCCTATAAGACGCAGGTCCAGTAATTTGGGTAAAAGAACTCGAAACGCTACAAATCAAGCTAATGTTCAATCTAATCGGACTGCACAGTAACGTGAAAAGCGAAATGAAATTGAAAGGATTAGGATTAAAACATTCCTGGACAATTATAGACTTAGCCACATTAAAATTGAGCGGAGGGAAAGTGTTAAATTTGCTTTTTACTTAACGATTTTTCATCATCATCATAATTCATCCTCATTCATCAACAATGGAGTCCCCTCTTCTCAAAGTCTTTCCTAATCTCTTCTTCCCACGTCCTCCTAGGTCGTCCTCTTCCTCGTTTTCCGTCCACTTCGGCTCGGTAGGTTTCGCTATCAATTCTGTTAGAATCCATCCGCAGGAGGTGCCCAAGCCATATCAGTCTATTTTCCTCTATTAGCTCGTTGAATATTCAGGTTCGAGCTTATAGTGGTGTTCCGGTCACGGTCTCTTTTTGTTTTGCCCTCTATCTTCCTGAGAAATCTCATTTCTGCTGCTTGTATTCTGGATTCTGAAGAGTATGTGAGAATAAATAGGAATGTTGACTTAAATACAGCCACTTTTGTTTCCTTTTCTACTTCTCTTCGTTAAGAAATCCTCTCAACATCCTGCCCGCAGCACCGATTCTCTCGGTCACATCCAAATTGATCTATCCGTTTTCGATTAGGTACACTCTCAGGTATTTGTAGTTCTATACTTGTTCCAGGACTTTATCTTCAACTCTAATGACCCTCATATTCTCATTGGGTCCTTTCTTACCCTCAACACTTTTGTTTTCTTAGGGTTGATGGTCACGTTTATAGCCAGTAATTCTTTTGGCTTCTGGAAGGTTTCTGTCATTCTCTGAGAAAACTACAATGTAATCCGCAAATGCCAGCAGTGCGAGGCTTATTGGGCTCAGTTTGGCATATTCTAGGTGGAACTTTCTCACTTTTGTCTTGGCCTTTCGAAGAGTTGAATCCATGGCCAAAATGATCAGGAGGGGGCTCAGACTACATCCCTCCCGGATTCCAATGGTGGTCTCTATTTCCTGAGATGTGTAGTTGGAAAATCTGACTACACTCCTCGTTTACTGATATAAACTTTCGACCGCAAGTATATAACCGTTATCCATCTCTTTTTTTCTTAAAGCTTGCAAGATATCAGATTTCCTTACACGTTCAAACGGTTTCGTGACATCGACATAGCACAAAGACATTTCCTTTTCACTTAACGATCTTCATTTCATTGGAATTTTATAAAGTAGATATGTACTGGTATGTAAGCAGTGGCGGATTATCCGTAAGGCAAACTAGGCACGTGCCTAGGGGCGCGTAGTTACAAGGGGCGCGCGAACTCTGAATTTTTAAATAAATAAAAAAAATAACATATCGACAAAGAAAGAAAGAACTAAATGCTGATCTATAATATAATACAAGCATCAATATATTAGGCAATATTGCGCGTTTGTTGCGTCGTCGCATTGTTCTCGAGCGTCGGATGTTACTTTGAAATAGATTCCAGGAAATCCCCACCGGGTGGTGTAGAGGCGTGGGGGCGGCAACTAACCTCTGTTGTCGTCAGTCAGTTACGCGCGCTTCTATTGTTCTGTAGTATTTGTGTGTATTCATAACCTTTAAGAGTATTTCTCAAAGAATGAGTGAATTGAAAAAATGAAGGTGCATCATATAAAAAGAAGGCTAAAGAAAAAGAAGAAAGACATCAAAATGTGATAAAGCACACGAAAAATATTGAGACATTTTTTTCAAAACCAAAAAGTGATGATTCGGAATTGTCTAACGCAATTATTATTCACAGTGCGTCTGCTACCGACCCTGTTCAATGTGAAACACCTACTAGATCTATACAGCCCCAAGATTTGTTCGTTCCCACGCCGTGTACTTCGTCAGCAGTAGATGTTGTGCAGCAGTCGCAAAATACGAGAATTATCGTGGATTGTGACCCAGCCAAGTGGAGTATCAATAACGAAACACAAGAATATATTGCACTAAATGGTTTAAATCAAAATATAAACGTAGATTTTTCATTGAGTAAGAGAATATATGAAGATAAAGTCTCAAGTTTTTTGACAAAAACAATGTTTGAACGAAAATTGTTAAATAGAGAAAAACGACCAAGAAAATGGCTTATTTACTCTCCAAGCACAGGAAAAGTTTTTTGTGGACCTTGTTTATTATTCAATGGTGGAACTAGCTTTGGAAAACAAGATGTAGGTTTTAATGATTGGAAGAACGCGTCGATTAGATTAGAAAGCCACGAAAACTCATGTGAACATAAAACATGTGTTTTGGCTCCGCAACGTAGATCTGACATTGTCGGTCGTGTCGATCATGAGTTCGTCGCTCAATTTCAAGAAGAGCTAACTTATTGGCGTGAAGTTTTAAAACGAGTGGTTGCGACTGTAAAGTCTTTAGCATCGCGTGGATTATCTTTTAGGGGACATGAAGAAAAACTTGGGTCTCTTCATAATGGAAATTATTTAATGACGCTGGAACTCATAGCGGAGTTTGATCCGTTTTTAAGTAAACATATTGCTCAATATGGCGGCAAGGGTAAGGGATGTACCAATTACTTGAGTTCTACAATATGTGACGAATTTATTGAGTTGATGGCAAACAAAATTTTAACACAAATAAAAGATGAAATCAAGGTATCAAAATATTATTCAATAATAGTGGATTCAACACCAGATATTTCCCACATTGACCAATTAACTCTCGTGATCCGATATGTTAAAGCCGATGGTACGCCCGTTGAACGTTTTCTGAAGTTTATCGCACACGTCGGCCACAAATCACAAGACATGGCAGATGCTATAATTGAAACATTAGACATGTTTGAAATTAATATATTAGACTGTAGAGGCCAGTCGTATGATAACGCTGCAAATATGTCTGGCATATATAATGGATTACAGGCGAAAATAAAAGAACTATGCCCCCTAGCAGATTATATACCCTGCTCCGCACATTCACTGAACCTAGTGGGTGAATGTGCCGCTGACTGCGTTCAAGAAGCTTGTTGGTTCTTTGGTCTCCTTCAAGAAATTTACACATTTTTTACAGCTTCAACTCAAAGATGGGAAACTCTACAATCACAAGTACGTCTAGGTAATGATAAGAAAAATAAACCAACTGTCAAAAATACATCTGACACACGCTGGTCAGCTCGAGCAGATGCTTGTAAAAGCTTAAAAGAATCATTTTTAGAAATTCACGAAGCTTTGATTGCTATCGAAACCAATCCTGCGCAAAAACGTTCTACTGTATGTGAAGCTAAAGGTATAAGGTTGAAATTAGAACGGCTAGAAACTGCCTTCATGACCGTGTTTTGGAGTTATATTTTGGTTCACATGAACAAAACCAACAAAAAATTGCAATCCGTTGATATCGATATTTGTAATGTTGTTCAATTGTATGACAGTATAATTCATATAATTTCTACAGAAAGGGGAAATTTTGATAAATATGAACAGCAAGCCTTGGAATTGTCATTAGTAAAAGAATATGAAAAGGACACAAATAGGATACGGAAGAGAAAGCTCACAGCAGATGAATCTGCTGAAGATATAACTTCTTCATTATCGGGTCGGGAAACATTCCGAGTGACAGTATATCTAGGTATCATAGACCGAATTGTCGTTGAACTTGAAAAGAGACGAAAAGCGTACAATAATTTTTGCAATAAATTTTCATTTTTATGCAATTTGACAAATTTAAACACCGAAGAAGTTCAAAATAGAGCAAGTACGTTGGTAACCATGTATTTCAATGATTTAGAAAAATGTTTTGTTGATGAATGTATTCATCTACGTTCCTATTTAATAACGTTAGCTCGAGACGGAGAACTGCCCCGAACTACGAACGCGGTATTACAGGTTCTGAGAAATAAAGAGCTTGAAACAATTTATCCCAACATTGATATAGCCTTAAGAATGTGCGTATCGACGGCAGTCAGTAATTGCAGTGGGGAGCGGAGTTTTTCCTGCCTAAAAAGAGTGAAAAATTATCTTCGCTCAACCATGACAGATAAGAGACTGAATTCGTTAGCAATACTAAACATTGAATCTACTTTATTGCTGTCTTTAAACTACGACGACGTGATTGACAATTTCGCGAAACAAAAATGTAGACGCAGAAATTTTTAATTTTTAAATTGTGTTTGTTATTCTCTTATTACTTACTTATATTTTTTTCAATAAATAATTCAAAACTTATTTTGTTAATTAATTAAATATTAATAAATCATCTAAGCTTTTACATAATCTATATCTACATCTACGCTAATATTATGAAGAAAGATTTTGGTTGTGGCCAAGTATATTGACCCCACTCTGCCTGATGGTCAGCGTGAGAGGAGCCCATAGGGAACCCTTACTTACTGAACTACACACAACAAGGTTATTCACCCCGTTGTTTCACGCCAGTCTTCTGCAAGGATGTAGTTCTTCCCCGATCGAGCCGGCCAGTTATGAGCTGCAGTGCAGCTGTGCTCTACCACTATGCGACAGTTTGTTGTCATGAATTTCGATGTTCGTTCTGTCATCCCTCTTGATTTCTTTACAGTTATCACGTCATATTTCATTCGCGCATTAGCGTAAGTACAAGGGCCCTGATCTACTAGTCTAGGATGTGACGATACAACGTCACCGTAATTACAAAAACAATCAGTTAAAATTAAGATGGCCATTTATGGCCGGTACAGGGGCGCCGATAAAGTTATTGCCTAGGGCGCTGTGGACCTTTAATCCGCCACTGTATGTAAGTATAAATTGGTATAAGAAAGTTTATAAGTAGGCATATATAGTTATAAATAAGGGATAAGAAGTTTGAAAGGGTTGTTTATCACTGAAATTGAAATTATATTAATGATATAAATATGTTTTATTGTAAGTTTAGTGAAAATAATAACTTTTGTTTAAACAAATATTTATAAAATAATATTTTTTTACCAAATACATTTTGAAAATAAACTAATGCGTTGAACGGTTGCACTTTATGTAGTTGACTTGAAAGTTTTAAAGAGTATATAAATTGTTTAATGTATTAAATAAGGTATAAGGAGATTGACAGGGTAGTTTCTCACAGAAATTGAAAATATCAATTGAGTAAAATAATTTAAAACTTGACATTTATAATTTACTTATTATTTAAACAACAATTATCAAGATGAATAAACATTCTAAACATCGATAAGTAAAAATAAAAAAACCCTAAGATTCTCAAACCAGTTTCTTACTCGGTTTAGAAATATCTGATAATGCAGGAGGTTCGTCGTTTTCAATTGTCCAAAGAGAACCATTTTCAGCTTTCTGCAACACTTGAATAAGCCCTTTTCCCAAGTTATCAGCACTAAAACATACATACAGATGTTATTATGTCTATATAGGCAACTCTGTATATATATTATTAAAACAAATATATAATTAACATACCTCTGAAAAGGATAATCAGCGAATTGTTTCTTAAAATGTTCAAGGATATCTGGTAAATCTACAAAATAATTCTCTGCATTTAGAGTAAGAGGGGTTTTAGTCATTCCCGGATTAATGGCAATAACTTTGACACCTGATTTTTTGTAGTACAAGTCATCCTAAAATAGAACAGTAACAGATGTACAAATATTATTATAATTTATTTTATTTTTTTATTAATTGTTATCATTTTTAAATAATTTTATTTGACAAGAATAGATATGTCCAGGGTCGGGATTCGAACCCGGGTCTCCCATGTTTCCGTCATGGTGCTCTACCACCTGAGCTATTCTGGTCCGTACCTCGGTCAGATAAAGCCTTTCTCTTCACTGATCTCATATAACCGTGTTTTCGCAAATAGCAATGTACACAAGGGGAAGAATATTAATTGAACATTACTTTAATTGGGATTACAATATATTATGTTTCTTTTTAGTTCATGATAGTAAATCTATGGGGGGGAGGTGGGGGGGGGGTCCCATCCACGCTTCCGCGTGAATCACTTGGGGAGGTTTTGAAAATAAGAGCTCAAATACGATATTTGCCAAATGGCATTTGTATAATTTCACAAGTAAATATTTATTAGTTATTATATACTATATTAGTTATTCTAAAGGAACTTGGCCTCAGAAAATAGTTGCGTTTCTATTCTTTTCCATTTTATTAGAGCACCTAATACTTTCTGGGTTCAGCTGGAAAAAATAGCAAATTTCGTTTAATGTAATTTACGTTTAGATATATGTTAAGCAAAGAAAATTGTTTTTCACCTTAATAAACTAAGTAAAAAAATCTATATGGTGATTATACGAGATTCAAACCTAATTAACGAAAGGGACTCGATCATTTTCAAGTTCAAAATACCAAGAACATTCCAGTTTTTAAAATTATAATGAAAGCCGAACTAGATTTATTTCAACAACTAATAATTTTATTTTTTTTTGGTGTTGAATCGGACGAGTGATTTCTTAAATAAGCACACCTTTATTTTAAGCACACTAAGTAGAATACGTTTGCGCAATCGTAATCCAAAGTAGTTGGTGGAATCGAACAAAAATAAAACATCAAAATACACTCGATTAAATAGATCTATCCATCAACACTGAATTATTCGTGCGGTAGCATTCCAAAAATTGTAAAAAGTTGTCTGGAAATGTCCCGCAAACGAGTTAATTTCGTTTTAAACCTCTTCTATATTTGTGGTAAGTAGCATTTTTTCACGGAAAACGACCTTAATCTTGGCCAGTCAAAACAGCTTATATTTATAAATTTAGAGTCAAGGTAGGTCTATATGATAAGGTAGGTCTATGTGATATTCAAGAAGCATCATGAGCACCTCACTTTTTTTGTTATAAATGTTCCGTGAATCTTCGTGGATGGTCAGCTGAAAATGAACTTTGGCATACATATGATAATGCATGGACCGACAAATATTATAAATGTCAGTTATTTTAGCATAACACTCCTATTGCTATTTGAAATGTTAAAAAAGATCCACCACTACAACCCATGACGGGTCTTGAGTTCAATACGAGGTAGAGCCAAAGGTACGCGTACACCTAAACCGTTATCGTCCGAACTGTACCCGGGCGTTATCGCCCGATCTCGGCAGATCAAATCAAACATATGTAAAAGAAAGGGAGTGCTTATACCACTATAACCGTCATTGTTCGATGACGTCCGTTCACGACCGACCAACTGACGAGTCCAAACATTTTGGGATTTCTCGCCAGTCTGTCGGCGTCTACAGCGCAAATTAAGTGTACTTGCGTATGTGTGAAACTAATCTTAATTCTGGCGTGTTTGTGGGTTGTTATCTACCTAAACGACTATGGATATTGAAAAATTAATTAGTTAAGTTTACAATAGACCAACCCTGCGTGATAAACATTTAAAAAATTATAATAATCGTGATGTTGCGAAACGGTTATGGACTGAAGTTGCATCGGAAATGGATATAGTAGTTGAAGACATTAAAACATTAACCCACACAATCAACTACAGCAGACCGGCAACGTACTATTCCGGCAACAGTGTGAGCGCATGCAAGCTACTCGTCCGAATCGGCATCGGCTGGCAAAATCGGTTTTTGTGTACGCCTACCTTAGGGCTAAGGTCCTAAGCTGTGTCCAGGACGGTTGTGGAGAGAGATAATTAACACGCTCAGCCGCCAGTTTTCCCCTTATTAAGAGTATCAACTTTATAAAATCTGTATGAGCCCCAGATCCCACAAGACCCACCCTCAGCTGTGAACAGACTAAATAAATTACATGCAACAGTCAAATTTTTACAGAGATCGACGAAACTGTATTATGCCATTTAAAAAAAAAGTGAAAATAACATTGTTGAATGGTATGGTCGAAGTGAAAGTGAAAAGAGGTTAGTTTTATGTGTCACTAAATTAACTTCAATTAATATTTTAAATCTCTGTTTTTTCTTTTTAAAAAGTGTTTTATTCTGATCTGATAGATTAGATTGAAGACTAAAGTGGTAAAAGTGCGGATTTTACCGCCAGCCATGGGGAAGCGTCTACTTCTTCGCAGGCGGTAAGTGATATGGAGTCGGACAGTTTAAACTTTATTTCTAATAATAGGTAATAATGCAGGTTCCTGGAAGCTAGTTACACTTTACCAATTGAACAGGATCTTACAAGACAGAAACGACAAGCGCCAATCTAAACACAGAACTTTGAAATCCTAACCTCAATATCAGACAAAAAACTAAAAAATACTACGAGATTCGTGCTAAGTCAAAAACCGCCCCACTACACATAAATGGTCTAGAAAATTATCCTGCATTAATTACACAAGAAAAAGCCGGGATAAAAAGAATACTAACAGAAAAAGCCGGGCGAAACAAATTTACAGTCAAAACTACACTTAAAGGTGTAACTGTTTAACCTTATACACCTGAAACTTTAATGTGAGCCTAAGAAGTGAAGCGGATTTTCACAGGTTTCTGCTCCCACAGGACAGATGCCCCAGGATAATGATTAAGGCTCTCCATCATACAACACCAATTAGTATCATAAAAGAGGAACTGAAAGAGAAAGGTTACGAAGCTTCTAATGTAAACAACGTTATTTCAAGATATAAGAAGCCTCTTCCAATGTTTTTTTATAGGTATTGCAAAAGAAACTTTCAAATAAGACATCTATGGATTGAAATCAATATACTACAAAAATAAGAACCGCATAAATAACGAAGAAAGCTGCAAATCTTGCAGTAAAACTAGAGAAACCCCTGCTACTTATGTCAATTGTGGTGACCAACATTCTTCCAACTACAAAGGCTGCCAAACGCTGAAGAATCTCAGAATTCAGCGAAGCTCAAGAAATTACGTCCATCGACCTACACCAGCTCAACCGAAACTGAATCGGCTGCTTGCAGTAACCACCGGATCCCCAAGGAATTCCCAACTCTCAGACAACCTTCACAGCTCCATCGTCCAGGACAACCTGAAAAAGACGTTGGACTCAGCAGACACCAAGAAGTCAACCAGTAACGAAATCAACACCACAACATTGTCATGTTTAATCAGGTATGATGAATTACAGTACTTAGCCGTTACCCCCTAATGTAACTGGCTGTGTCGGACGAGGAAAAATCCGAGCTCTTTGCTGACCAACTTTCTTCCGTAGTTACACCAAGTACTGACCTCACAAACACAGAACACGAAATTTCTCTAAATCACACACTTGACTTTTCATTACAAATAACATTGCCACAGACTTCATACACTCCCACTAAAGTTGCAGAACTAATTAGACATTTACCGAAAAGAAAAAAACCCGGGCTACGACTTAATAACGCAGAGGTGCTCCAGCAAATGCCTAGAAAAGATCTAGTGTTCCTTACGACAATCTACAACTCAGTGTTTAGAATTAGAAAATTCCCTATATTCTAGAAATACTCTATTGTAACTATGATTAAAAACAAGATAAAAAATATTAGCAACCCTTCCTCGTACAAACCTATTAGTTTACTCTGCATTTGTTCCAAAATTAAAAAAAAAAAAATTTATCCCCGATTATTAAAGTTACTGACAGACAAAAATATAATCCCTCACCATCAATTCGGTTTTCGAAAATCACACTCGACTACTCAACAATTGCAGAGACCAACTGACTAGATATCGACAGCACTAGAGCAGAAGTTATATTCAACTGGAATGTGGAGGTTTGGCACCGGGGGTTTCTCTTTAAGCTCAAGGCTGTACTACTACATACATAGTATTCAGTCCATCTCTCATTCCTCGAAACAGATTTTCTCAGTCTGACAGAGCTTAGAACTATCTTCAATAAGACAGATTTTAGCTGGTGTGCCTCAGGGATCAATACTTGCCCTGACATACTGACAGTAACATATGCTGACGACAGTACTATAATTGCCATACACCAAGAAGCGACACACGTCTCACAAAACTTGCAGCATAACTTACAAAAGCTGAACGAATGGTGCCAACTACGGAAAAACAGATGCGAATCACGAAAAGTCACAACACAAACTTTCACTCTAAGACGAGAAGCATGCCTTAACATTTACCTTGATAAATCACCCATCCCGCAGACAGATAAAGTGCAATACCTTGGGCTATCGTGTGATAGGAAAATAGATGGAGTCCTCACGTTAATATGAAACGTAATTCACTAAGCCATAAACTCAATTTAATACATTCGATATTCAGGAAAAGCTCCAAATTAGATTCAAGACAGAAATTAGATAAGTACTCTAACTTATTAAAACCAGTTTGGACCAATGCATTACAAATTTACGGCACCGCTAAACAGACTCACTGAAAACGACCGCAAATTTTTCAGTCAAAAGTACTTAGACTTATCACCAAAGCACCATTGTACGTCACTAACAAAACGTTGCTTGCGGACTTACAAATACAAACGGTTGAGGAACACATCCGAACATGCTACAAATGCTTTCAAGAAAAACTAAATGGACACCCAAACCCATTGATACAACAAATGCCTGAGAACAGTAGGAGGAGACTAAAAAGAACATGGATGAGGGACTATTACAGCAGAAAATTAAAGCCCTCCATTGGGTGAGGGGTACCACTGAGGACTGTATTCTTCATGCCTTTATTGTCATTCTGTATTATTTTTATGTCAGCCAATCTGCTGAATGTCAATTATTTGTATTTGGCAGGTGTGGATAAAAATATAAAGATAAAAAAAAACATTGTTGAATGATGCAGTATAAACAGTATTATGAAAAATTTAAATACAGAGTATAGTTCTAAATAATGGAGGCTATTCACATAGTCATCAAAAGAAAAATTAAAAGCTGATTTAAATTACAACGTACAATAGTTTAGGAAATAATGTGAGGGCATACGAAGGAAACTTAAGAATTTTTTGCTTGCTATTAATTATCAAGGAAATAAAAGTATATTTAAACAAAATATTATTACCGTGGAAAAGAAAGAAGCAGTTGCATACTTACGCCACAAGACCTAGAAAACTGATTCACTGCTGCTTTTGTTGCCGAATACACTGGAATGCTGGGAAATGGTTCGAAGGCCGTTACAGAAGCGATATTCACAATCACTCCTCCACGTCCTCCTTTCTCCTTGCTCATGTATTCCAATCCCAACCTGGTTCCGCTTATTACTGCATTCTGTAATCATAAGAAAAAAATAATTAGAGCCTAAAGATATTTTCAAAATGTGTTTAATATTCCAGAAATATCGAAGACACGAACTTGACATATCCTGACTTGTACATCCAAACTTAATGGTACAAACATTACTGACCGCAAAGTTACCACAGAATCCGTCGAGGAGGCTGCAACCAGGGATCTACTGCAGAATGAAGAAGCCCGCTAGGAGTCCCTTCAACAGAAAGTTTCTCTATGCTCACTTCCACGTGAATCGCTTAGTGGAGGTTTTCCAAAAGAAGACCACAAACGCAATATGTGCCAAGTAGTATTTTGTATAATTTCTCAATTAAATGCTTATAATTATTATTCCAGAAATAAAAGTCCTTTTATTTTCCTTTTTTTTAGGAGGATTTTGTTTGGACCGGAAACGGAAACTGTTGATTTAAATATATCCAAACCAATATTTAATTTAATAGGATGTAATAGATCACGGTTTTTTAATAATAATTAATATTTAATTTAACTTGATTAACTTTTTTATTCGATTAGGATATAAAATAATTGACAGATATATAGCCTATCACTTTGACGTATCCATATAATTTTAATTTATTTTTTAATCTGTTTTCATGATTTTTTTTGAGTTGTTTTCATGTCATTACTAAAGGGCAGTTTAATATCGGTATCATATGCCTTGCAGTTATTTATTTTTTTCCGGATAATCTAGCTACTTCATTTACGCTTCCTAATTTTGAACATATGGTTAGTTTATTTGTTTCTAGTCTGTAGAAGCATTGACTTGTAATGGAATGAGCCTCCTTGTTATATCCTAAGAATAAAAGAATGTTGGATGTTGGAGGCATAATGGACATAACACTCCTTCTACATGGTAGATCCTTTGCATATCTTCCACGACCAACCGGTATCAAGTTTCTACTCCCTTAATTGTCTAAACAACTTTGATGAATTCTCTGATTTATTTGTTATGAACAAAATATTCAAAAATACTACTATCTCTTTCCGTTGTAATCTTATCCTAGGAGAAAGATTACCCAATTAGTATATCATTTATCACACAGTCATCAACCATTGCCATTTTAAAAGTATCTTCTTTCTACTCATCTCCATGTCTAAACAGGCTATAACCGTTCACCATTCAAGGCTTTCAGTAGATCCTTATGATTTTTTCTTTTAGTGTAATATTCTATGTTCTATAGTGCTATAAATTTAAGTTATATTACATGTGATTCAGTGAAACTTTTATCAGCTCCGCAGTGCTGAATTTCGTCGCTGGAAAGAACATTACAATACCTTCCTTTGCTTTTCCAATGACGACTACATCATATTTCTTTGGATACATATCTGCTAATTTCGGACACAAGCTCTTCTTATCTTCACTCAAACTCAGATATAAACTCAGTATGGTGTTTTTATAATACAGGCAGCTAATTTTTTCAATTGCATCGCTTTCTTGCATATCCGAAGCTAGTACTGCTTATTTACTTAGATGTTACTTCGATTAGGTGAATACCAGAAATCCTAGAGGTCCCTAATCATCGGGAAATCTGCCCCCACTTCCTCCTCTACTGATAATTCGAATCCGTTCAGAATGAAGCATTGCTTGGTGGAAACAATGCGGCTAGAAAAGCTGTTTTGTTTTTTTCATTTCATAATCCAGTAGATATTCGTGAAAATTCACCAAGGCAAACCTCCAACATTCGTTAAATATTCCCATACTTATCATACGTCCTACATAGGCGATTCAATGCGAACGCGATGAGTTATGCGCGAATTCAACGCGATGCGGTTCGACGCGCCAACGATGTCCTACGTGCTCGCGAATCGTCAACATAGTTAATATAGTTAACCAGTTGTGATAATTATTATTCCTTTTATTACATAATATAGGACGTTATTGGATATAATTAAAATTTTTATTTCCGACATTATAACAAAAATACGATATATATATATATATATATATATATATATATATATATATATATATATATATATATATATATATATATATATATATATATATATATATATATATTCAGATATTCGCGAAAGATCGCGGGTTTGTAGTCCGGCAGTTGAGGATTTTTTAAGGAGAGTAAAAAGTCCTTCGTTAAGCCATCCTTCGGAAGGGACGGAAAATGGTGGTCCGGAGCCTGTTATTTGTTGGATGCTCATTAAAAATCCCTATCCTAATCGGATTGTCAAATTACCCCTCTCACTTCTTCCTTCCAATGTTGGAACAGATTTTGTATGAGTGTCTGGGTGTGTGCGCATACGTGTATATGTGTTAAAATATTATGTTTACATGTTTAAAAAAAAAAAAATACAAATGTAATTACTAAATTAATGTCAACAGTCAGTCTGAACGGCTTCCTCCATTCCTCAACTATGCCAGCGTTATTTATCAGAATATCCAAACCTCCAAATCGACTGATGGTATGTTTGATACATTCTGAAAAAAAAAATATTAGGTTTATAAATTAGTGGATTATATTTATCCTCAAAGAAACAAATATTATTGTTATTTAGCAGTTTATAAGCAGAGATTGGTGTTATCGGCATCGAACCTTCGGGTTCGCTAAGGTTTATTATTATTATTGTAATTATTCATTTCCATTCGCCCACTCTGACTTCCAATATATAAAGACTCAGATTCTTCACCCCATGCCAACTATCAGATAGCATACTCATTCAAGAAATAGGAAATTATACAAAAACAACAACACTAAAATACAGACACAAACGAACAAAACACATTCTACTATAAATAATATATATTTTGTAATGTAATTCTTCTTTAAATTAATGTTCTTATATGCAATATAATGTAGTATATAATAATAATGTTGTATATAAAAATGTTTTGTATGTACTCTTATAAATGTATATCTTTTGTATAAAATCCTATGTATCACAAATTTCATTTGTTCTCGGTAGGTCTGCCTGCAATGTTTGCGCTTTTAAGGAATTGCTTTAGTCCTCCAAATTAACTTGGGCATTATTATCTACTATCGTTATCTCACGTAAAATTTCGATTGTTTAATTTTTTTCAAATTTTATTTAAAATGGAACTATTTTTGTGGTGAAATTGGTCTGCTCATTTTTATTTTCATAATTTAAATTAACTTAATTATAAATTACTTGTAGATGAAAACTCCTTTTACATTTATTATCATCACTCCATGAATATTACCTTCTAAACTCTCGTCCTTTGTCACGTCGCACTGCAGAAAGATGACTTTCTTCGGATAGCTCCTAGACAATTCATCCACTACTTGCTGTCCATTTTCATTGTTCAAGTCGCAGATGGAGACCTGGAAGAAGTTTTTATATTTATAGCCTTTACAAAGAATTAAATATTGTTATTGAATTATTATGTTTGGTAGTAAAAAAAGTAGGTTGACATGGCCCTCGTGGAATATAACGACAGAAATGAATATCATTTGAATAACTATTAATAAATTATGTTTATTAATATGTGGACATCATTAAGTGCATTCCAGTGTATAAATTTGTAGATGGTAAACAGAAGGGTCACTCTTATTTTTCATGATTCCATATAACTAGTTTTATAAAATCCTAACTTTTAATTTTCAAAGAATGATATTCAATCCTCTTTCTGAACTTCAATATGAGTTTAATTGGGACGATTTTATATAAAAAAATAAAATTAAAATAAACCTGTAACCACTACAACCCGTGAACAGTTTTGGGGTTCAGTACATGGTAGAGGCTGTACTGTTTCATGGACAACGGTTGTGCATAGAGATCACGCTCGAGCGCCAGATTTTTAGCCTATATTTTGGGAACCTATTTTATAGAGGCTGGGCAAGCCCCAACTTGGTCGCCTAGATCCCACGTGATCCATCACTTAATAAAAGTCTTGCCAGCAGCGGGATTTGAACCAGAATTTTTGGCATGGCAACTTAATACTCTACCACTGAGCCACTCAGCTCCCTAATTTTATATAGTTCTAATTTGTATGTACATTCTTATCTATATTGTTTAAATTAGAAGTTTTATAAGTTTGGTAGATTATACTGACAATATTTAACATTTGCCCGAGTTACATAACTTTTGCTAAGACTCTGTTAATGTTCAATCACCAGTTATACTGTCCTGTTCTGCATCAAAATCCTCCTTTCAACATAAATGATTATGATAAAATGATGTTTCATCTTTATCATACTTTTGCCTTTCTGTTTCTAACACCTTTGCGATGTCGAAATCAACTTTTATATTTCTCAGAAAATCGATATTTGTGATTAAAATATAATAGGATCAACTTTTTAATAAAGGCCAATAATAGAGTTCAGTTCTCCTCGATGTCAACTTTCAATAGGCTTGCAAAATTATTGGCTCCCTCAGTATTAAATCGCCTTCCTTCGGTATATTTGTATAATTCAATACTGTATATTTCATGAACATATCATTGATTGTAGTACTCGTTGCTCAAATTATAAAAACTAAATGTAGGATGGAAAATTTCTTTCCGAATTTCTTTTCTATATAAAAACTATAGTTTAGGCGTTTCATTTCAAAACCGGATACAACCATTTTCCAAAATTTTTCAGAACTGATCAAGAAAAGATTCAATTTAAAAAAATAATAAATTTAACAAATTGTTTTTATTATTTTTCGTTATTTTTGTAACAACTAACTTCAAACAATAATTACTGACAATTGATTATGTTTTTTTTTTTAATCTCATTAAATATAAAAAAATATGAATAGATAGACCTATAAAAAATAAACTAAACTGCTTTAATCAAAATTTTAATCATTATAATCTGAGACTCATTGACCATTATGTAAAAATTATTTTACCATTATAATTAAGTACCACAAAAGTAGATTCTACAATTTATCAAAATAAAAATAAATGTATGCTAGGTAATATATTGTGTAAACATTTTTGTTCATGCCTGTTACCAACTGACTGTGTTAGAAACTTGGAAGACATTTTGATGTTTTTAAAGAAAATAATAAAAAAAACATTAGTTGAACGTTTAGTATATTTATGTGACTTTCTAATTAATTAAACTTGAGTACTCATGTTAATATGATATTGATGAATAATCTTATATAATAAAATGATACTCTGTAACGTAATTAATTAACTAACCAGTGCGCCTTCTGCCAAGAGATGCTGTACAAAAGACTTGCCAAGCCCGCTGGCTCCTCCAGTCACCAAAGCAACGCTTCCTTTCTGGGACATGCTTCGGCCTTCACTAGAACTGAACTAGCAGCTAAATGGAGGGGATTCATTTATCTCATGGGTGGGGACAATCTTATCTCTAAGACTCTAATTTTGTAAATACTAATTGTCATTTAGTAATAGTTCATTTTAGGCATTTTATCTTAATTTAACTCTCGCCAACTCACCTTGCAGTTTAACCAATTTCCAGAGGGATTCGATGAGATTAATAACGAGAGATTAAAGAGTAATTATTTACCTATAAATGATTTTAATATACTGGATTGGTATTTCAACATTTGGTCATTTTTCGCCTTTTATCGTCAGAAAATACCGACCATAACAAAAAAAAAAACGAAAAGGTATCATTCGCTCTTTTAACAAGAAATAAGGAAAATACAACAAGCTTTAAAAGTTTTAATAAAATAATTTTTTAGAGTGTGTGACCTGGTTTTGTGGGTTTTTGGGTTCGAGGTCCAAATTAAGAAAATAAAAAAGTCCGTATAGAATACGTTGTATTCAATCAATCAATCAAAGAAACATAACATTATTTTTTACATAACAATGATATACATCCATAAGTGACGATGGCTCACTGTAAAATGAGCTTAGAGATAGGTAGAAACACCTGACGGACGAAATCAGCGATAAAAAAGATTAAGGGGAGTTTCTTAAGTAAGTCCGTCGGGTTGGATAAAATAATTAAAGCTTTGAGGGATGCCATAAGCTTACTGTATTTTCATGCTGATCTCTCAAAATGCAGGATCCACCACCCGTAACAGAAACAACCTTTTAAGGGCCTTCATACTTGGGGTTCAGCTTAGCAGCAAGTTTATCAGCAGCCGAAGATAGCTGAAAAGTCCTCATTAAGGCCTGATCCACTTGATGAAGGCCAAAGCAATATTTACGTCTGATCGAGCCACAAGAAGTGACTCGTTGAACTGATGATCAACATCCTTTGGGCTGGACAACATCCCCTATGTCATGCTGAAGATTCTCCCTAGAAAGGGTAAAGCCTTCCTATTGAACACCTTCAAAACCTGTATGAGAATGTCATACTTTCCTTAAGCATGGAAATAAGCCGTCGTAGTACCGTTACTCAAGCCGGGGAAGTCTGATAAACTCCTCGAGCACTACCGGCCAATCAGCTTGCTCTCTCATATGAGTAAAATATTCGAAAGGCTGGTCCACCACCATTTGCTGACAAAGCCACTGCTTTTATATCTTTAGATTGTACTCCGACCTTTGACAGTGTGTCTCACACACTATTACTCCGACGCTTGGAAGAGTTTAGCTTCCCAGTCTCGTTGTGTCGGCTGATCCGAAGCTATCTTAGCTGAAGATCCTTCGTCGTGCGGGTCGGGGACAGTTACTCGCAACACAAGTGGAGTACCACAAGGGTCTGTACTGGGGCCACTGTTGTTTGTGATATTCACAGCACCTGTGGTCGCGGTTAAGCATGAAGGAGCGGTAGTAGCAGCCTATGTGGACGACAAAGGGATTTACGCCTCAAGTGCCAACGCCCGGCATGCCCTAAAAAAAGGCACAAAAGGCGTCGGTAACAATCATATACATTATTGGCCGCCATTGTGAACACACCTCAGCGTCTACTATAGCGTCCTTCTCCACGTGGCTTTTGTTTACTTCCGGTTCTTACGAACTTCATCAAAATGTAAGTTTTTTATTACTTTTATTACTGTGTTGCTATTTATTGATTATTAATTAATTTAGTTAACTAAATAGTTTATTTATCTTTGATTTAATATGACGAACTCGGACATCCACATGGACATTACGCCCTCTACTTCACAAAACACCACACAAAGACCGCAAATTAAGTCACAAAGACTTAAACGTCAACTGACTAATAACACTGACGACGAAGGCTTTACATTAGTACAAGCCAAAAAATCTATGTCATTTGTACCTAGGCCTACCATTACCACAACACCCGTAATAACCAGTAACACTTTTACACCATTAGCACACACCACAGAAATCACTGAAAATAATGAAAATAATAACCAAAACACCAAAATAAACAAACCGGCCCCTATTGTTATTAGACCGGCCATGTCAGCGGTGAGCCTAAAACGCCACCTAACCGATGCAGGTATTGCATCTTTTTACATTAGATCAAACCAGACAGAGAACAAAATTTTTCTCAACACAAACGAAGACTATAAAAAAGTTATAGGGCTGCTAGATAAGGCACAAAACATCAGCTATCATTCGTTTGCCCCCAGAGGTACTAAACCTCTGAGAAGATACATTCTTAAAGGGTTTGACTTAGATCACCCTATTGATTCAATCAAAAATCACCTCGTTGCCCACCTACCTGGGTTTAAAAACATATGGAGGATGACAAAAACAGAAGAAAATGGACAAAAAACGCCACTCAGCAACATCGTAGTCACTACTGACCACGATGTAACCCTTGAAAAAATTTCGAAACTGGGCCCCATAGATTACATGGGGTACAGCGTAGAAAAGATGAGAAACGCCAGCGGCCCCAGGCAATGCCATGCATGCCAGGAATTTGGCCACACCAAAAATTACTGCGGGCGCATAGTAAAATGCGTTCGCTGTGGTGAAAACAACGAGACCGAAAAATGCCCAAGGACAATGCCCCCAAAGTGCGCAAATTGTGGTGGCCCTCACGTGGCCTCATATCGCAACTGCGCAAAGAGAATTGAACTCATCAAAAATAAAGTTCAAAACAAAATCGTTATCAACCAAGATAACAAAAACAATACAAATCAGGCTACTAATAATGCCACATCATCAGACCCACATTCATATGCCGGTGTCACCCTCAATGGAGTCACCCCCCCCCCCCCCCAACAAAATCCAAATCAGGACGAAAAACCCACATGGGCTCTCGAGCTCATAACAATGTTTAAGGACATGAAGGAGATGTTTATGACATTAATGGGCACTCTTAATGTAGTGCTCCAAAACTCTTTCACGAACAAACATGGATAGACATACTATCATAAATTATAACATAACAGGGCTCGTAAAGCGAAAGCTCGAGCTAGAAACCCTTCTGGCCGACTATAGGCCGTCCGTCATGGCACTCACGGACACAAAACTCAACAGACAAACACATATACATTTTACAGGATATCACACATACAGACTTGACACACAAACTATACACGGAGGCGTAGCACTTTTAGTGCGTAACGACGTCCCCTCCAGACTACTAAACAACAACACACTAAACGATGACAAACACACAGCAATCACAGTACTTGTCAGGCTCAAGCACAACTACAAAATCACATGCATTTACAGAAGACCGAATGCCAAACTAGACACTATCAAAACCCTACTTCGGGAAAACGAAACTGACAGACAACACATTATCGTAGGAGACCTAAATGCTAAACACCACACTTGGAACTGTACGAAACCTAACGCACTAGGTAACCACCTAACTAAAACAAAATACACAATCATACACCCCAACGCATACACTTACAGACATCACTCAAACCCAGCATACGCCTCCACACTCGACCTGCTACTCACACAACAGGCACATAGATTTACAAACTGCATCACAATTGACTTCAGTGACAATGACCACATTCCAGTACTCTATGAACTAGGCAAGAACGCAACAATAAAACCACCAACAGACTACAAATACAAATTCAAACTAGCGGACTGGAAACACTACAAGAAACTAGTCCACACAAACACACCTAACATCACCTCACTCCCAACCACCCAACACATCGATAATGCCATAAACACACTATTCACTATCATACAAGACGCAGCCTCAACTTCCATACCCACATTTTGCCCCACACCCATACACTTACGTAAACCACCACAACATATACTCGCTCTCATAAAACAACGCAACAACATCAAAAACTGCTGGTACAGGACAAAAGATCCTACCTACAGACCCATAATAAACAATATGACCAGACAAATCACATCCCTAATGGCGCAGTGGAAAACCTCCCTATGGCACGACCAATTACGCCGGACACACAACGACCCTCATAACTTCTGGAAATTAGTCAGAAGCCACAACACTAAGTCCAAATCGGTCAAAATCCATCGTGGCGATGAGCTTCTCACCCCTGCAGATCAGGCTACTATACTAGCTGACTACTACGTTGAACGTGACTCAGCACGTACAAACATCATTTACCAACACACACCTCCGAGTTTTAGCTCAGAGAACACTATTTTTTCAACATATAAAGAACTGACTGCAATTCTGAGAAAAACTAAGGGAAACAAATCTTCAGGTAAGGACAACACCCCGTATGTCCTCTACAAACAACTACCCAGAAAACCCCTCATGTTTCTCTTAAATATTTTCAACGCATGCTCACGCCTCAAATACTTCCCCACGGAGTGGAAACATGCTATCGTCGTTCCACTCCTAAAACCCAAAAAACGAGGAGCTGCTCCGGAAGAATACCGGCCCATCAGTCTCCTCAACCACATCTCAAAAATATATGAGAAATTAATCATTATACACATCCGTAAACACTGCGAAACACATGACATAATACCCCCCGAGCAGACGGGGTTCTCTCGCGGAGTTAGCTGTTATCACCACGTGGCGAAATTACAACACGATACAGCTCACAATCTAAATAAAAACCTCGCCACAGCAATGATATCCCTCGACTGCACACAAGCTTTCGACTGCATATAAACTGTTTAATATATTAAATAAGGAAAAAGGAGTTTGAAAGAAATTAAAAATACCTATTCAGTAAAATAATTTAAATATTCCAACTATTCAAAACATAATAATTATTCTTTACTAATTATTTAAACAACAATTATCAAGATGTATAGAGACTCTAAACATCGATAAGTAAAAAAAAAAAAAATCTTAAGATTCTCAAACCAGTTTCTTACACGGTTTAGAAATGTCTGATAATGCAGGAGGTTCGTCGTTTTCAATTGTCCAAAGAGAACCACTTTCAGCTTTCTGCAATACTTGAATAAGCCCTTTTCCCATGTTATCAGCACTAAAACATACATATTTTATTGTGCATATACAGACAACTCTGTGTATATATGTAAAAACAAATATATACTTAATATACCTCTAAAAATGATATACAGGAATAACACGTTTCTTAAAATTGTCCAGTACATCGGGTACATCTTCAAAATAATCTGCTGCATTTAGAGTAAGAGGGGTTTTAGTCGTTCCAGGATTAATGGCTATGACTTTGACACCTGATTTTTTGTTGAACAAGTCATCCTGAAACAGAACAGTATCAGATGTACAATATATTATGTTTATTTTTGAGTCATACGTGAATCCCTTGGAGAAATATTCAAAAGATGAGCGCAAATACGATATGTCCCAATAGCATTTGAATAATTTCCCAAATAAATATTTTTTTAACAATTATATTATTATTATATAATATGTTAATTATTCTAAAGGGACTCGGTCCCAGAATGAAGCTGTTTTTCAATTTCATTGCGTTCTATCAGAGCATCTAATATTACCGAGTTAAGCCTGTAAGGAAAATGTGATCTGCAGTAGAAAAAATACTGAATTGTATTTAATGTAATTTACATTTAGATATACGTTAAGCGAAGAAAATTGTTTATTTCGCCTTATTAAGCTAACTAAAAAAAACTATGTGGAGATTATATGAGACGGAGGATGGATAGTTTATTCAAAGCTTATTAAGGAACGGGACTCAATCGTGTTCAAGTTCAAAATAACAAGAACATTCCAGTTTTTAACATTTAAATGATTTTCGAACAGTATTTATTTCAACAACTAATTATTTTCAAATCAATAACCGACCTTCACCTTGGCAATGCAACGGACGAGTTATTCTCCAATTAAAGGTGCGCCTAGTAAAATACGTTTTGGCAATCGTAATCCAAAGTAGTGGTTGGAATCGAACAAAAATAGAACTTCAAAATACACCCGATTAAATTTTATATCAATCAACATTTTACTATAGAAAAAATAAGCGCCCACTTTAGATTTTTTTCTTGCTATGTATTTGTGGTATTCTAATTGTTGCTTTCTCTAGTATAGCTAAACAAAAAATTGTGACGTGGACAAGAAAGAGGAAGTTGCATACTTACGCCACAAGACCTAGAAAACTGATTCACTGCTGCTTTTGTTGCTGAATACACTGGATTGCTGGGAAATGGTTCGAAGGCCGTTACAGAAGCGATATTCACAATTACACCTCCACGTCCTCCTTTCTCCTTGCTCATGTATTCCAATCCCAACCTGGTTCCGCTTATTACTGCATTCTGTAATCAAAACAACAAAATCATTAAAGCCTTAAGAGGTTTTCAAAATGTGTTTACTATTCCAGAAACATCTAAGACACGAACTTGACATATACTGACTTGTACTTGACACCCAAACCTAATGGTACAAACATTACCACAGAATCCGACAAGGAGGCTGAAACGTCTCTGGAGCAGGGATCTACTACGGATAGATGAGACTCCGCCATGTGTCCCTTCAATAGAAGGTTTCTCCATCCATGCTTCCACATGAATCCCTTAAGGGCAGATTTCTAAAGAAGAGCACAATTAAAATTTGTGCCAAGTGGTATTTTGAATAATTTCTCAATTAAATTGTTATTATTATTATTATTTCAGAAATAAAATTCCTTTTATTTCATTTTTTATGGAGGATTTTTTTTTTATGAATGGGACCACGTGCCAGTTTCAATTCCTTCCCATCTGTTGCTTTATTTTCCTCCAATATTCTATCATCTTTTCACCACATCCTTTCTTTTTTTCTTCCAACTACCTCTTGCCTGTTCTTTTATTGCCTCCATCCTGGAATCCCAAGTCCAACACTATCCTTCTGAAGGCATCTCTCTGTGCTGGAGCTTCTGCTTTTATGTCGTGTATTTCCAAAATCTTTTTTAATTTCTCGGATCAAGCCAGTAGTTAATTTCTTTTCCCAGAGATACTTAAAGATCTGTTTTAACAGCATGATGTCATCCATTCTGTACAAATGTCCAAAAAACATTAGTCTTCTTTTCCTTATTGTTTTTGTTATTTTCTTTATGTTTTTATATGCCTCATCATTGCTTCGTAATTTCCACGTTTCTGTCCTTCTTATAGGATTCATAAGCTTCCGCATAATTCTTCTCCCCGATAATTCTAGTGTCTAATCTACAATTGAGTGACTGGGCATTCACTTTCGTAGAGGCATTCTGGTTTCACTACTGTACTGTAATGTCTCCTTTGGTATTCTTTGATATGCACATGGTATCGTAAATATTTTTTGTTATTCTATATGCCCTTTCCATTTTGTGTATCCTTTCATCTATGGCAATTTTGTCGAACCATTTCTTGAAAAATCTCCCCTTGATACTTCAACTTCTCTGTTTGCCCAATCTATCTCTAACAATTTTGGGGCATTTTTTATGTTAGTAATGAATCTTGTCTTCTCTGCGGATATTCTTAAACCTGCTCTACTGGCCAAGAAATTGGCTTGTATTTTTGCATCTGATAGATTTTCCGATAATATAACCAAATCACCTGCAAATGCGACGCATTTGATTTTAATACACTGATTCTTTCTTCCCAGCTTTATAGGTGGTACTTGGTGTTCCTTCAGATTGTGATTCCAAATTGTTACTATTTTCTCCAATACACAGTTGAAGATAACTGTGGATAAGCCATAGCATGTCTTGCACCCGTATTTATTTTACAGGGGTTCACCCATGAACTTTACCTTTGAGACCGTATTTTTAAGCATTTTACGAATTAGATTTGCCAATTTAGATTTGACACCAAATTTTCGGATGACCTTGTCCAGGTTTTCTAACCAAAAGCCTTTTTGAAATCTAAAAAAGTTACAACTATGTTTTTAGTGTTCAGACATCTGTGACAGATTATAGACTTCAAATTGAATATCTGTTCAGATCAGGATCTGACTTTTCTATATCCACCCTGACGTTCATTTAACTGAAGATCTAAAGATTTCCAATTAGGTTTAGCAGAATTTTTGAAAATATTTTATACGCTACAGGTAGGAGAGATATTCCTAAAAATCGTTTTTTTTTTTTTTTTTTTGGAGGATTTTTTGGTTTGGGGAGGAACGAAGACAGGGAACAGAGAGAGAAACCAAGATTTAATTTTCCTTAATTCACATTTTTATCCGATAAGGGTATATAGCCCACATGATTCGGAGGAGGTTGGTCTGGTTTTGGACAACTTCAAGAATAATAAGGCTTCAGCCTCAGATGGCATCCCAGCGGAGTTTTTGAAGATAGGTAGGTCCACACTGGCTGAGGAACTGACTCATCTGATAGTTAATATCTGGGAGACCGAAAAAATGCCGGATAGCAGGAAGGATTCAGTTATCGCACCGTCATTCAAGAAGATAGGTGTTTCCACAGACTCCAATAATTCCCGGGAATCAGCCTCCTGAACACCTCTTACAAGATATTCTCCGCTATTTTATATAGCCGAATTGTGGAATTTGTGGAACCTTGGTTGGGCGATTTATCAGGGGGTTTTAGGAAGAACAGGTCAACTATTGACCAGATATTCAGCATATAGCAAATAATGGAAAAAACCAAAGAATTAAACAAGATTATATGGATTATGATTATCGATTTTAAGGCGGCTTATGATTCCATTATCAGAAAAGAGCTGTTCCTGGCAATGGAAGAGATGGGAATCCCACCGAAAATAATCCGACTTGCAGCTTGTACTCTGAGAGGGAGCGTGAGTCGAGTGAAGATAATTGGGAAGCTGGGCCAACCTTTTGCGTTGAAGTCAGGAGTTAGACAGAGTGACCCCCTGTCCCCTCTTCTATTTAACATTGCCCTCTAAGCTATGGTGAACAGAGCTGAGCTTAATCAGTCAGGCGCAATTTTTACTAAGACAACCCAAGTGCTTGGTTATGCTGATGATGTTGCACTGATCGGACTGTCCCTCAAAGCGATCAAGGAGGCCTGTGAAAGATTACAAAGGGAAGCTGGAAGAATGGGGTTATTCATAAATGAAGATAAAACAAAACTTATGGTGCTCATGAAGAAAACGACTATAAACCCGCCGAAGCAATATGTTGTGGGATAGTATGCATTCCAATGGGTTTCTAGTTTTAAATACCTCGGCTCCATGGTAAATAATCGGGTGGACGAAAAATAAGAAATTCAGAATCCCATAATGGGGGCTAACAAAGCATTTACTCTGTAGTAGATTACTAGTTCGGGGTACCAAAATGAAACTCTATAAAGCAATCCTCCAAATCGGCTGATAGTACGTTTGATACCTTCTGAAAAAAATATATTAGCTTTATTAATGTTTAATAATTTACTATTTTATCTATAATATCTATAGCGGATTAAGTTTTGTCTCAAATAAATAAATATTATTCTTGTGAACAGAAAAAACTACTGTGAAAACTGTTATGCTATAAAAAATATACATATTAATAGAAAACATGAAATGAATTCAAGTTGAGAATTTTATTCTCTGATAATTGTTTTTAAGGTGAAATTAAAATAAGTGTTTGTAATTATTCATTACCATTCCTAACCCCCCGGTATATAAACAGAAAAAAATTTCATTTAAGTTCTCTGGTGGTTTATCCTCAATGTTACAGCTTTTAAGGAATTGCTCTAGTCCTCCAAATTAAGTTAAGTATTATTAACTACCATCGTCATCTCACGTACTATTTCGATTGTTTAATTGTTTTCATATTGTATTTAAAATGAAACTACTTTGGTAGTGGAATTCTTCTCATTTTTTTTCGTAATTTAAATTAACTTTATTATAAATTACAGGCGGTTGAAACATATTAATATTGTATGACAATTAACCTTCTATACTCTCGTCCTTGGTAACGTCGCACTGCAGAAATATGACTTTCTTCGGATAGGTCCTAGACAATTCATCTACTACTTGCTTTCCATTTTCATTGTTCAAGTCGCAGATGGAGACCTGGAAGAAGTTTTATATTAATAACCTTTACAAACAATTCAATATTGTTATTGAATTATTATGAGTGGTAGTAAAAGTAGCAGGTGCCTTTGCTCTCACGTGGAATGTAGCGCTAGAAAATAAGTATTAATAAATTATGTTTTATTAGGAATTATTGACTACGGTCTCAACTATGGAAAAAAGGTAAAGTGGTAAATAATTACAATTAGAAGTTGTTTGCCAACTATTGTTATTGCAATAGACAAGAATAGGAAAAAATATAGACATTAACTAATTCTTCACTGTTAAATAATTTATTATTTTATTTATTATTATAATTTATCAACAACAAATTAAATAAGTGCTATTTTTTTCAAATACAACCTCCAATCTCTTTTTATTTTAAATTCAAATTCAGTTCACATGAAAATAGTGAAATCACAAAAAAATGGGAGAGAAAAAAATCAAAAATTTTAAAAAATACGCGATTTCAAGATTTTCCAAAACAATATCTAATTTTTCAAAAATGGGGGTTGATAGACTTTGTTGGACTTCAGGTAAGAATTCAGGACACATTATAATATAAAGATCAAGAAAAGTTTCTCAAGGGAGCAGAAAAAAATAAATGAAATGAATGAAATAAAAAAAATGTGATTTATTCTTTTGTCCCCAAAAACAACCTCCGATCGCTCATAAATGCCGCATGGTACAATCGTCCAATATTCTTGACTTCAGGTTCAAATTCATCACACATGAAAATATAAAAATCACACAAATATGTTTTTGTGAATGAAATAAAAAATTAAATAAATAAAATTAAAAACATAAAAAATTCGCTACTTCAGGTTTTTCCAAAACGACCTCGAATCTCTCTAAAATCGTGCCTGATATAAATATTTGGAGTTCAGATTCGAATTCAGCACACTATAAATTATAAAAATCTGGAACAGTTTATCAATGGAGTGAACATTTTATTTTTTTACTACCATAGCTTCTCAAAATTGGCGATCGAAGCCCAACCCAAACTAACATATAAAATACAACAATAATATAGAAACCACCACTATGAGTGCTAATACATAAGGTGCTTTAAAATAACATTTAAAACATTAATTCAAATCTGTAATAAATCTATAAGGTTTTTTAAAGTCTGATACAGATTAAAACTATAAAATAAAAAATAAAAATATAATTGCTAATAGGCAGCCTTACCTAGTAAATTATTTTCAGTAAATCATTAATATTAATTTTTTCTGATGTCTTTCTGTTTCTAGCACCTTTAAGATGTCGAAATCAAACTTTATATAGCTCAGAAAATCGACCTTTGTGCATGCAGTTTAATGGGATCAATTAAAAAAAAAAAGGATAATCGTTTTTGAATAATAATAGAGCTGAGTTCTCCTCGATATCAACTGTTAATAGGCTTGTATAATTATTGGCTCCCTCAGAAGTAAATTCCATGCGTTGATATAATTGTATAACTCAATACTCTATATTTCATATGACAAATATCCATTCTAAAAAATAAATAAGCCAAGAGGTCGTGAAAAAAACAATTAAAAAAAAACTTTATTTCATAAGAGGCAACTGTTACGTAATAATTGACAAGGAGATAGCTTATCTTACTTATTATTTATATTTATAGCCGATAGATCTCGATAAACATGCAGTTATATATACTTTTAATTACATCTACGTGTGATCTAATAATTGGTAAGTTATACTTATTACATAATTATGTTCTTATCAATGATTTGAACATTTATCATTAAGTAATCTAAATAGTAACATCACATGCCTATTCTGAAGCAAACCTTTTTAAGAATATTAGAGCAAGGGCAGCATCGCAATAATAAGTAGAGGAAAATAATGTGCTACGTCATTATTGCATCAATATCTGAAGGTCAAACAACCATAGACCCCTAGAATAGCAATTGGTTTTACTGCGTGTTCATCAGTTGAATTACTAATGTATTTTTATTTTCCAGTATTTGTATAATTCTAAAGACTCTAATTTCCCGCCAAAAAAAAATTATGTATTATATATATATTTTTTCAATTAAATAACATTTAAAAATTTGTGATCTCCAAATAAATATTGACACAATACAGAAACAAATGTAAAATATATTTACAGGCATAACTAGAATAAATATCAAGCAATAAAAGGAGGAAATTTACAAGAATAGTTTTACAACCTGTACAAACAATAAACCGATTACGCTTAAGATGGATTTTAATATATCTTCTGCTGTAACAATTCATAAACAAATCAACAAAAGCTTACTAGTGTTTATTCACCTGGCATTGTAGAACATATTTTAACAAAATATCATTATTCTAATGTTTTTTTTTTAAAGAAAAGATATGTCCAGGACCGGGACTCGAACCCGGGTTGCCCAGATCGCTAGTCTGGAACTCTACCAATTGAGCTATCCTGGCTCAATCAGGCTCGCTCCCCGGTCTTGGCCATATCCTTTCTTTTCACTGATACCATGTCCCCGCGTTCTTGCAACATAGTTGCGATGTATACGAGGGGAAAAATGATCTTTGAATATTTATTTAATTTGGATCTTGTTGACTTACGTCATTATATATTATTATAATTTATTTTATTTTATTAGTTATTGATTTTATTAATTTTTAAATATTTTTTATTTGAAAAGAAAGAATATCATTATTCTATATTGGCATATTCTACCATTATTCTATCATTTCTTATTGGCATAATCTATCATTATTCTATATTGGCTTGATTCTCTAAAATCTGACTGTCGGTTTTTGGGTCCTTGTCGGGAGTTACAAGGTTTAATGTGAGGTACTGACAACAAATGACATTAATATTATTGTGTTCCATATAATTTTGTTTTTTTTATGTTAACATTTAACATTTATGAGCTATAGTTCCCCATATAGTAAATAAAATTGAATGTTAATAATTTATAATTGTACAAATACAGCAATGAGAACATTATTATGAATTTTATTGACTTCCATGATCAGCACACATAACAATTTTAATAAAATAATTTACTATGAAAATATTATTATATTATAGAACAATTTATTATGTATATATATAAATATATATATATATGAATAGTAACTCAAAACATAAACAAAGGTCAAATATATTTTCAGGCATAACTAGAATAAATATCAAACAATAAAAGGAGAAAATTTACAAGAATAGTTTTACAACCTATACAAAAATTAACCGATTACGGTTAAGATTTCACCATTATCACTAAATTCCTGGATATAGAATAGAATAGAAATAGAATGGAATAGAAAAATAACTTTATTCTGGGACTAAACCCCTTTAGAATAACAAATATGAACCGAAAAAGAAACATAATATTTATCTGGCCAGAAAGCTAAATGTCAGTCTCAGTCTAGACTTCAACCAGTGAGGATCTCTGTGAAGGATTAGCTGAACGCCCCGGTTCCTGCTCGACAGGGAGTACCTCTTATCATTATTATTCTTTTCTTTTCTTCATTTTACTTACATACGTATATATTCTTATATTTTATTTATTTTTATTATTAATAATTAATGGCGGATAACAATTTTATTAAGTTGGAACCAAAACCACCTGACCCACCTTTTGATTTTAAACTTCCGAAGGGAAGATTCTCCAAAAAGTTTTTAGTAATGTCAATTGCTAAAAACAATGATAATAAAACGTTCCTTGATTTCAGCCCATTTAAAATTTGCCGTTTTATTAAAAGTTATGCTCCACAAGTAAAAATTAAGTTTTTAAGAAACGGGCTAATCCTATTAGAAGTATTAGTCGAAAAGGATTATATTAATTTAAAAAACATTAAATCTTACGAAAAATTTCAAATTAATTTTTCTTTACACCGAACATTGAATTATTCAAAAGGTATAATTACCTGTAACGAATTCATTAACTGCTCAGAAGAAGAACTCAAACACGAACTAGCTGAACAACATGTTGTAGACGTGAAAAGAATTTATAGAAATTCTAATAATGGAAAAATTCCTACATCCTCTCTAATCATTACTTTCTGTAAGGCTGAATTACCCGAGAGACTTATATTAGAATTCACTAACGTTAAGGTCGTGCCATATATTAAACCCATGATGTGCTTTAAATGTTACGATTACCGTCATGGTTTTCGAAATTGTAAAAATATCGAAGTATGTGGAAAATGTAGCGAGTCTCACCAAACTCAAGAAGATAAGGCTAATTGCAAATTATATAAGTGTAAGCATTGTGGCGGTCCTCATGCCGCCTGGAATACGTCATGTCCTTTTTTTATAAAGGAAAGAAATATAGAAGAACTTAGGGTTCTACGAAAAATCTCGTATGCCGAAGCTGAAAAGTTACTTCAGCCTCTCCCACCCCCTCCAACCGATCTTCAAAATACATCTCACTCTTATGCTGAAGCAACATCCTCTACCCCTACAAATCTAATTCTAGAACAATTCGGAAAACTCACCTCAATGGTTGAGGTTCTTACCAATAAAATTAATATATTAGAAACGATTGTAAATAGCCAAATTACAAACCAAGGTGCTACACTCGATAACGAAAAAAACAAATGTATGTCAAATCAAGTTAATATACCTAATAACCATAATAACGAAACTAATGCCAAAACGTCAACACAACCCCTAATTAAAAAAATAGACCAACAACCTGTAACCCAAAGAACAGGAGATAAACGGGAGAGACCTATATCTCAAGGATCGAGTATGTCACTTACCGATTCTAACTCGTCAGGACTTGCGTCGGGGGGCAAACCACCACGACCCAAAAATAAAAACCTTAAAAAATGAGAAGCTACCTATTGAACTATAAAAGGGTATTTCAGAATACCTTCGTAAAAGCGAACTTTTTCTCTCTTTTAATAAAAATAATCTTTTTTACGTAAAATTTAAATTTCAAATACTTAAAAAAAACTATATCACATTTCATAGTATTATATATATTTCTATACCTCTCTACTTTCGAAACGCATATATTTCTATAATATGCTCATTTATAAGTCTATATGTTTATATTTATGCACTATATATTTATATATTACATTTTATTTTTATTATTTTATTTTATTTATTTAGTTTTATTATTATTTATTTATATTATATGGTTGTGTATACATGTACGTGTATGTATTTGTATATGTATATATATGTATTTTTTTTTTCTTATATGGCAATCAAATTCTCATATTGATCCGTCCACCATCCATTTCTATTCTTTAAAATCATTATCCATGATTATTGGACAATGGAATATAAATGGTATTATTTCGCATAAAACAGATCTCATCTCACTCCTAAGGGACGTAGACTGTAAAATTTTATGTATCCAAGAGACACGTCTAAAAGAATCTACCGATTTTTCTCTCCCTGGTTTTCAAATCTTCAGAAAAGATTTTACTGGGGGACGAATCGCATGTGGTGGGGTGTGTATATGTGTTTCCAATCTTTTCTCTTGTTTTGAAGTTCCACTAAATACTACTCTACAGGCAGTAGCAATCCAGGTTCTTCACCCATGGAAAGCCACAATTTGTTCACTCTACCTACCTCCAAACAAACCATTTACTGAGCATCAGTTGCTCCACCTTTTTAGGCAACTACCCCAGCCTCTTTATTTGTTAGGAGACTTTAATAGTCACAATCTCATTTGGCACTCATTTAAAACTGATTGTAGAGGGCGTATAGTCGAGTCCTTTCTTGATTCATCTCAGCTAGGGATTATGAATGATAATTCCCCTACACATTTTTGTAGTGCAACAGGTGTCCTGTCACATATAGATTTGTCTTTAGCTAGTCCGTCTCTCTTTCAATGAAGCAACTGGCGAAGGATTGACGATTTGTATGGATCAGATCATTTTCCATTAATCGTGGATTGCCTTGATAGACAGCCACAGTTGCAATATATAAATGAGCCGAGATGGAAGATAAAAGAAGGAGACTGGAACAAATTTCAAAACTTAGCTCAGCTGATAAAAATAAATTTAGAAGAACCGGATATTAATAAACTTACCGAAAATATTAACAACACTCTTTTGTCGGCAGCAGAAATATCAGTCCCCAAAACAAAACAGCAACGTAATAAAATAGGTGCCCTATGGTGGAATAAAGACTGTGAGTCCGCTGTGAAATCCAGGAAAAAGGCATTAAGAAAATTCTGGAGGCACCCGTGTTCGGATCATCTCGAACAGTATCAAAATGTTCGCCGTAGTACACGGTACATATTAAACATAGCTAAGAGAAAAGCGTGGAGAGATTTCGTATCGCAAATAAATCACCAAACACCTCCATCACAAATCTGGGACAGGGTCCGTAAAATATCAGGAAGATATAAAACTAATACCCGCCTTAACTCATTACAAACTTCAACCAATATTCTTACAGACCCCTTAGAAATAGTTAATCATATTGGCTCTTACTTTCAAGATATTTATTCTGATTCCAACTATTCTCAACAGTTTCTAGAAATAAAACAACTAAAAGAATCCGAACCACTAAATTATAGCACAAATCCTCTTGACCCTCTTAACAATCCATTTACAGTCTCAGAATTCAACGGTGCTCTAAGATCTCGAAAAGATACAAGTCCAGGGCCTGACAACATTTGTATTAGTTTTATTAAAAATCTTTCCCCAGAAAACAGAATTATCATTTTACAATTCTTAAATAGGATTTTTCTTTTTGGTGAATTCCCTGAAGTTTGGAGAAAATCCATTGGTATCCCAATTCTAAAAAAAGATAAACCTGTCAACGAGGCCTCCAGCTATCTGATTATTTTTCTCACTTGTTCACTGTGCAAACTAATGGAAAAAATAATATCAAACAGACTCCAATGGTTATTTGAAAGTAAGGGGTTACTAGAGGAATGGCAAAGTGGCTTCCGAAGAGGTAGAAGCACTAGAGACAATATCATACGCTTAGAAAACGATATTTGTGATGCTTTTGGGCGGAAAGAGAAACTGCTAGCAGTTTTCATTGACATTAAAAACGCCTTTGATTGTGTATGGAGATGGCTAATTCTAAAAAACCTTGCAAAAAATGGAGTAAAAGGCTATATATTAAGGTTCATTTATAATTTCCTCGAAAATAGAATATTTAGGATAAGAAACGGTAGTATATACTCCGATGAATATGAACAGAAAAATGGAGTTCCGCAAGGAAGCGTAATTAGCCCTTTCCTGTTTTGTATAGCTATTAATCCAGTCTTGCGTAAAATTCGGTTAATGGTAAAAGGTGATTTGTATGCAGACGACCTTCGGATCCATTATTCAGATAAATCAATAGAAAACCTACAGCAAGTCATACAAGAAGTTCTTAATATAATCAATAGTTGGCTAAATAAAAACGGCTTTACCATATCTACCATTAAAACAGAATGCATACTCTTTTCCCCTAGAAAAACTCTTCAACTTCCATCTCTTTACATCAATAACGAAGAAATTCCATATAAAGATTCAGTTAAATATTTGGGCTTACATTTTGATTCTAGACTCAGCTGGAACACACACCTAAAATATCTTAAAACATCATGCCAGCGTTCCATTAACTTTTTAAAAATACTATGCAATACTTCGTGGAGGGGAGATCGCAGTAGCATGCTCATGCTATATAGAAGTCTAGTTAGGTCTAAACTTGACTACGGTTGTATGGCATACGGTTCGGCTTCTGAGAGAACTCTACAAATGTTAGACAGCATTCATCACGCAGGCATCAGGATAGCAACAGGTGCCTTCCGTTCCAGCCCTGTTCTTAGTATACTGTCTGAAAGTGGAGAGCCACCTTTAAAATACCGCAGGGAGTACCTCACCATGAGCTATTATCTCTCAATATTAGCATCCCCAGTGCATCCATTACACGAATCTGTAAAATCTGCACCTCCAAATCATTTAAACAATAGAAAAAAATCATTTAAACACCGAGTAATTGAAATAATAGACACCATGAATAATACATTACCTAATATTTTACCTCACAGTTTATTATCAAAAGAACCGTGGATTACATATCCCCCAAAATTCAATCTAACATTAACAAAGATGGTTAAAAAAGAAACTAACCCCATAGTGTTTAGAAATGAATACCTCAGGCTTTCCAATGGTTTCCCATCAGCTACTCACATTTTCACAGATGGTTCAAAAGACAAGAAGGGTGTTGGTGCTGCCTTTGTCTGTGGGTCCAGGAAACAGCAATACTCAATGAATACCATCAGTTCAAACTACACAGCAGAACTAGTAGCTACCGCCAAAGCATTACAGGTAATAATACCAACTACATACACCATTACAATTAACACTGACTCCCTCTCTGCTCTCCTCGCAATTAACAATACATTTTCAAGACATCCACTAATAATTGAAATACTTGAAGCCCTTCACAATTTAAAAAGAAATAAAATAGGTGTGACGTTTGTTTGGGTACCTAGTCATTGCGGTATCTTAGGCAATGAAATGGCTGATAAAGCTGCTAGGGAAGCAATTAAAAAAGGCTATCAGTATAATAAAGTTACACAGGGAGACGTAGTTAGCTTCATCAAAGAAAAAATAAATGAAAAGTGGGGATTAGTTTGGCAAAATACCACAAATAATAAACTGCGTGAGATAAAAGCATACGCCAGAAGCTGGAGTACATCGGTACGTGATAACAGAAGAGAAGAAGTCGTTCTCACCAGGCTACGAATAGGTCACACTCGTCTGACTCATTCTTACCTCATGGCTAAAGAAGAACCCCCTATGTGTGAAACGTGTGGACTTCCACTGAATATCAAGCACCTTCTTACGGAATGCAGAAGATACCAACATCAAAGAGAAGAATCAGGAGTTTTAGGAAACTTAGAAGACATATTAGGCAACGACCAACAGAACTTAACTTCCCTGTTTAACTTCCTAAATTCAACAGGCCTATTAAAAAATATATAAATAAAATACAATTACGAGTAAATCATTCATAAGAGACTACGTGTGTGTGTGTGCGCGCCCGCGCGCGTGTGTATGTGTGTGCGTGAGTATGTGTGGGCTTAGGAATAATTTACATATAATAAATATTTATTTAATTTCAAATTAGACAGTATATAATAATAAGATTTTCCTTCAGGTTTAAATAATTCCTAGAGCATTAATTATGTCACATTGAAATATCCCTTCGATCTCCTTGGTGGGCGGTGCTCCCTCCCCTGCCTCTTGGCGGGCCGTGCCGGCCGGGCCGTGGGGCTGGTGTTTAGCGTGGTCTGGCACTCTGGACTGAAGCAGTCCCCGGCTCGTGAAGATGTGAGCGCCTTGGCTGCAGGGGGTGAATACATCTTCTAGTGAGAGCCGCGATAACAAGTTAAATCAAGCAATAACATATGTAAAGAGAGTTTGTCGGACCTCACTGCCACTGGTGCCTGTGGTCCGGTCGGGGTCCCGTGGTGGGGGTACGGTGGTGGGGGGGGCGTTCGCCTGGGAGGTGGAAGGGAGCTTTAATATATCAATACACGTTATCAGTTAAAGTAAATAAAGGATTAAATAAATACGTTAACATAAACTCCAAATAAGATATTTACTAAAGGTATATATATATCAACAATGTTACAAATCAAAAAGTGACAGAAAGCAATTTAAAAAGAAATATTTATACCAAAAATAATAATAAGTGAATAAACAGTACGAATCATGACAAGATATTAAGCAATTTAAGAGAAGAGTCCATAACTTTTGTTAAAAGCATGAGCTAGCATGCAATAATTTATATAATAGCTTGTACATTATATTATATTTGTATACAGGGTAAACTCGTTGAAGTTTATTTTTTCCACTTTTACCTTCCTTCTTTGATTTTTTTCTGGAGTCTTAGTAAAGTGATGGTGACTTAAACTTTAAGACATCAGAGTTTAAAGTTTCCTGGTCTTCATAATTCTTCAGCGTCATATTTTCATTTTGTTCTACTATGTTTAAAGAGCAATTTTCCTTACCTCTTAGTAATTTTACATTAGACCATTTACATTCCTTTTGTCATGCAGACTCCCCTCTCATGATTAGCATATTTATAATCAGCCAATTCATTTACTCTCTTCGGCAAACCTTCAAGATCAAGTATTTTTTTACTCGTTTTAGGAGCACCTTAGGGCCTCAGTTTGAGATTACTCAAAAAGGTATTAAACTTTTCGGATTGAGATTCTATTAATTTACAGCATTTTTCCATGTTTTCGCACATTCTCATCATCCTTAATCCTCTTTCTTCCATCTCGTTGTCTTTACCACCTCCCCAAGATCTGTAGTGTTCTAATCCTCTTTGCGTTTTCGGTCCTGACATCATTTTGAATTAATAAAAACGATTACAGCCAACAAAACGGTTTCACAAAACACTAATTTGATCGATTAACACTTCACTGAGATTATTTTTATAGAGATCACACTTTTCTAATAAAGACAAATTAAAAAAAATAATTACGATAAGTGTCTAGACCACTTAAAAAATTTCATATATACTATTTATAAGTAATCAATAAATAAAAAAACTCCCGTCAATCTGTTCAAAATCCTCACACAAGGGATGACAAAATGTTACATTAGCTAGTGAAGCCAATGTAACATTTTGTCATGTTGCAGTGAGCCCAAGCTATGAACTCAAGGAAAAATCAGATCCTTTGATCTGAATATATTTAAATACTAAAATGGGATGCCACCTTGAGATCGTAATACTTAATATATTGTAATTCTATGTTATTAATGATTAATTAAAAGACATATCCCTCTCTTCTCCAAAAATTAACGTCATTGACTGACCAGGAGTTGTTTATTAAATAAGAATAATAATTATTGAATAACACTATATTTATTGATACTGATCATGGTTACAAAGATTTAAGAAAACTTATAAACTAATTACAAAGAAAGGGGGACGCCATATGTGACTTGCTCATTCTCGACCATCGCTGCATCCAGTTCCTTTATCTTGAGTTGACTGCAGGTTTTCGACAACTGACCATATCTGGAGACTAAAAGTAATAAACCCTAAGGGACACTTAACTACCTGAAGGTACCTCAAGTCCTCTTACCCTACTTGTCTAGGTACTCCAGATGGCCTGTTTGAGTCACCTATAGCAATATTGATATATTGAGATTTTACGATAATAAAATGATACTCTCTAACATAATTAATTAACTAACCAGAGCACCTTCTGCCAAAAGATGCTGAACAAAAGACTTGCCAATCCCACTGGCTCTAAAGCAACGTTTCCTTTCTGAGACATGCCTTCGCTAGAACTGAGCTGGCCGCGAAATGGAGGGGATTCATTTATCTCATGTGCGGGGACAATCTTATCTCTAAGACTTTGAAGACTCTAATTTTGGAAATAATAATAGTCATTAAGAGATAGTTTATTTTAGGCATTTCATCTTAATTTAACTCTTGGCAACATGACTTGATGTTTAACCAATTTCCCGAGGCGTTCAGTTGGATTAATAAATAGAGATTAAGTAATATTTTTTTAATGTATTTATGGAATATACCATCATAACATAAAACCATAACATTACACCGTGACATAACTCCGTAACACCAACGCTGAGCCCCCAAAAAGGTTAAGGTAAATAAAAAATTTGGCAATTATTTGCCCTTTGAACCTTTGAAGCCTTTCTATAAATACTACAAGTTTATTTCTAAGTTATTGTTGATTTTTTTGTCCGTCTACCCCACAAAAAGAAATCCTGGATCCGCCCTTGGGGGAGGGTGAGCCACCCAGTCTCCCGGAGGTTTTCTGGCCACCAAAAGTTTTTCCATCCGTTTTGTCGGTGAATTCCATAGTAAACATGTTTTTTAAATTAAAAATGAACATTATAAAGGGGACTGTGTTCGAAAAAAATCGTCGTCTTGAATGGGTTAAACTTTAGAGGAGGAAAACTTCCGTTATATAGGATATTGAAAATAATTCCATCTGTAGGTATAATCATAGGGTTATAGTTAATTATACAAGTGTCAAAGTAATTATTATCCTTATAATGCAATGCGTATACCGTGATTGTTATATTCAAGATGTGGAATCACGTACGACGACGCAATCACTGTTGGTAGCATTTCGACTTAATCACGAATCACAGTTAGTAGCAGTTAAGAAATCACAGGTAAGAAATATCACAGTAACGGTTAGACCTGTTACTGAAAAGTAGCAGTTAAGCCCCTCACTAGCTCCAATGGAGTCCCCTCTTCTCAAAGTCCTTCCTCACCTCTTCTTCCCACTTCCTCCTAGGTCGTCCTCTTCCTCGTTTTCCCTCCACTTTGGCTCGGTAGGTTTCGCTAGCGATTCTGCTAGGATCCATCCGCAGGAGGTGCCCAAGCGATATCAGTCTATTTTCCTCTATTAGCTCGTTGTCTGGTTTAACATTCAGGTTCGTCCTTATAGTAGTGTTCCGGTCACGGTCTCTTTTTGTTTTGCCCTCTATCTTCCTGAGAAATCTCATTTCTGCTGCTTGTATTCTGGATTTTGAAGAGTATGAGAGAATAAATAGGAATGTTGACTTCGTTTTCGTTTCCTTTCCTACTTCTCCTCGGTTAAGAAATCCTGCACGCAGCACCGATTCTCTCGGTCACATCCAAATTGATCTATCCGTTTTCGATTAGGTGCACTCCCAGGTATTTGTAGTTCTATACTTGTTCCAGGACTTTATCTTCAACTCTAATGACACTCATATTCTCCTTGGGTTCTTTCTTACCCTCATCACTTTTGTTTTCTTAGGGTTGATGGTCATGTTCATAGCTAGTAATTCTTCTGGCTTCTTGAAGGTTTCTGTCACTCTCTGAGAAAACTACAATGTCATCCGCAAATGCCAGCAGTGCGAGGGTTATTGGGCTCAGTTTGGCATATCCTAGGTGGAACTTCCTCATTTTTGTCTTGGCCTTTCGAAGAGTTGAATCCATGGCCAAAATGAACAGAATGGGGCTCAGACTACATCCCTCCCGGATTCCAATGGTGGTCTCTATTTCCTGAGATGTGTAGTTGGAAAATCTTACTACACTCCTCGTTTACTGATATAAACTTTCGACCGCAAGTATATAACCGTTATCCATCTCTTTTTTTCTTAAAGCTTGCAAGATATCATATTTCCTTACACGTTCAAACGGTTTCGTGAGATCGACATAGCACAAAGAGATTTCCTTTTCACTTAACGATCTTCATTTCATTGGAATTTTATAAAGTAGGTATGTAAGTATAAATTGGTATAAGAAAGTTTATAAGTAAGCATATATAGGTATATATAAGGGATAAGAAGTTTGAAAGGGTTTCAATGATTTCAGTGATAAAAATTGAAATTGTTTCAATTGTATAAATATGTTTTATTGTAAATTTAGTGAAAACAATGGCTTTTGTTAAAACAAATATTTATAAATAAATATTTTTTTACCAAATACATTTTGAAAATAAACTAATGCGTTTGAACGGTTGCACTATATTTAGTTGACTTGAAAGTGTTAAAGAGTATATAAATTGTTTAATGTATTAAATAAGGTATAAGGAGATTGACAGGGTAATTTCTCACAGAAATTTAAAATATCAATTGAGTAAAATAATTTAAAACTTGACAGTTATAATTTACTTATTATTTAAACAACAATTATCAAGATGAATAAAGATTCTAAACACCGATAAGTAAAAAAAAACAAAACCCTAAGATTCTCAAACCAGTTTCTTACTCGGTTTAGAAATATCTGATAATGCAGGAGGTTCGTCGTTTGCAATTGTCCAAAGAGAACCATTTTCAGCTTTCTGCAATACTTGAATAAGCCCTTTTCCCAAGTTATCAGCACTATAACATACATACAGATGTTATTATGTCTATACAGACAACTCTGTATATATATATATTATTAAAACAAATATATAATTAACATACCTCTGAAAAGGATAATCAGCCAAGTGTTTCTTCAAATGTCCCCGTATATCTGGCATATCTACAAAATATTTCTTTGCATTTAGAGTAAGAGGGGTTGTAGTCAATCCAGGATTAATGGCAATAACTTTGACACCTGATTTTTTGTAGTACAAGTCATCCTGAAATAGAACAGTATCGGATGTACACATATTATTATAATTTATTTTATTTTATTATTGTTATCATTTTTAAAATTACTCTGCATTAATTACACAAGAAAAAGCCGGAATAAAAAGAATACTTACAGAAAAAGACGGGATAAAACAGAAAAAGCCGGGCCAAACAAATTTACAGTCAAAACTACACTTAAAGGTGTAACTGTTTAACCTTAAACACCTGAAACTTAAATGCGAGCCAAAGAAGTGAAGCGGATTTTCACAGGTTTCTGCTCCCACAGGACAGATCCCCCAGGATAATGATTAAGGGCCTCCATCATACAACACCAATTAGTATCATAAAAGAGGAACTGAAGGAGAAAGGTTACGAAGCTTCTAATGTAACCAACATTATTTCAAGATTTAAGAAGCCTCTTCCAATGTTTTTTTGTAGGTATTGCAAAAGAAACTTTCAAAGAAGACATCTATGGATTAAAATCAATATACTACAAAAATAAATATCGAAGAACCGCATAAATAACGAAGAAGCCTGCAAATCTTGCAGTAAAACTAGAGAAACCCCTGCTACTTATGTCAATTGTGGTGACCAACATTCTTCCAACTACAAAGACTCCCAAACGCTGAAGAATCTCAGAATTCATCGTAGCTCAAGAAATTACTTCCAGCGACCTACACCAGCTCAACCGAAATTGAATCGGCTGCTTGCAGTAATCACCAGATCCCCAAGTAATTCCCAACTCTCAGTCAACCTCTGTGATTCTCTGATTCTCATTCCTCGAAACAGATTTTCTCAGTCTGACAGAGCTCAGAACTATCTTCAATAAGACAGATCTTAGCCGGTGTGACTCAGGAATCAATACTTGCCCCGACATACTGACAGTAACTTATGCTGTAATCGCCATACACCAAGACGCGAAACACGTCTCACAAAACTTGCAACATAACTTACAAAAGCTGAACGAATGGTGCTAACTATGGAAAAACAGACGCGAACCACGATAAGTCACAACACAAACTTTCACTCTTAGACGAGAAGCATGCCTTAACATTTACCGTGATAAATTACCCATCCCGCAGACAGATAAAGTGCAATACCTTGGACTATCGTTTGGTAGGAGAATAGATGGAGTCCTCACGTTAATATGGAACGTAATTCACTAAACCATAAACTCAATTTAATACATTCGCTATTCAGGAAAAGCTCCAAATTAGATTCAAGACAGAAATTAGATAAGTACTATAACTTATTAAAACCAGTTTGGACCTATGCATTACAAATTTACGGCATCCCTAAACAGACTCACTGAAAACGGCCGCAAATTTTTCAGTCAAAAGTACTCAGACTTATCACCAAAGCACCATTATACGTCACTATCAAAACGTTGCATGCGGACTTACAAATACAAACGGTTAAAAAACACATCCGAACGTGCTACAAATGCTTTCAAGAAAAACTAAATGGACACCCAAACCCATTGATACAACAAATGCCTGAGAACACTAGGAGGAGACTAATAAGAACTTGGATGAGGGAACTATATATATATAAATTCTTTATTGGCTTCAATGTACAACATGTAGCCATTGAGTATGGCCCACTTAATGTTAATTTGGTTAGTAATTACTTGAAATAAAACAACAACCATAATTATTATAGTCCGACCTCTATAATATAAGTAAGATAGTATGTAGCATATTGTCATTTCATTACAGTTTTTTATTTTTTACTTTTATTTTATTATTTACAGTTATATAATACAATATGTAAATCTTTTTTTTTTTTCAAATTAACACTGGTTTAATAAATAAATGAATTTTAAATGAACGAAATTTAAGTTAGGACAGAATAGTATTAATTGTAACAACATAATAATAATCCTCTAAATAAATAATCCTCCAAACAAATAATCCTCGATTCACATTAACAAACCATAAATATAGCCTGGATTCCGAATTTTTACATATAAACTGCAGATAGAAAAAAATGTTGTTAATTTGTCTACACTGTCCATAGTGAGTACATTTTGCAATGATAATTCATCATCATCCTGAACAACAAATTTTTGCAGAAATTGTTTCCTTGTGTTAACAAAAAATCTACAGTGCAATGTTATATGTTTTAAACTATTGATTATGGTTTCATAGCACCACTGACATTTTTCATCAGTTCTGAGAATATAGGTGTTGTTCCTATAAAATATTTTCAAGCATTCAGGATTTGAAATTCTTAATTGACTCACGGTTCTTAATTTTTCTATGTTTATCTTGAATTTTAAATAGCTTTCGGGTTCAGGGTTGGTATAGGTACAAATAGTTCTGTAGATTGGATTGTAATTTGAGTTAAGAGCTCTATCAATATCCTTTGACAGTAAATGATTTGTTACTTTTTCAAGAATAACATTTTTATTAGCTAATAACACATTAGGGCTATGAAAATCTGCAAAATATTCTTCAATGTGATGGGTCGTAGCTAGCGTTTTAAGTTGTGAAAACCAGTTAAAAGTCAAGTCCTGCTTTTTCTTATCTAGCTCAACAAGTAAATCGAAACATTTACGGGGTAATCTATAATCAGGGATAGATAGTATTTTTATGCCGAAGTTAACAATGTTTTTCAGGATTGTTACGATAAGTGGGTTACGACCTGTTTCTAATCGTACAATATAATTTGGAGTGCATTTCGTGCATGGAGTGCCAATAATATAGATATTTAAAAAATTTTAATTGGGCTACTTTGATGTTTGTATAATAGTTTAAAGTCCAAATTTCTGCAGCATACAGGAGTGTTGAGGACACCAAAGAGCCAAAGAGTGTCATTTTTGTCTCCCATGCACCACTTTTACCTCTTCTGAGAATGTATCCCACTTTCGCACCCGCTACGTTAGATTTCTCAATAAAATGCTCAGATGCCAGAAAAAACCTTCCAGAGGATGAAAATGGGACTCCTAAATACGTGTATGATTTTGTATATTCCAGTATTTTAGCATTCCAAAATAGTGGCTTTAGTTTTTTTATTTTGGGAGATTTAAGCAACACTAATATTTTAGATTGTACGGGATTTAAAATTAAAGAATTTTGAACGCAGTATAATTCCAGTAATTCTAGGTTTCTATGAGTATCGTGCCATGAAGTATTTAATAGTATTATATCGTCGGCTAATAAAAGCATTTTAACTTCTTTTTTATCATCAATAGGAATTCCTTTGGCACCATTATTTTGGAAAAACGTAATTATATCAGACAGAAATAAGATATAGAGGGTTGGACTGAGACTCTTCCCTTGTAAGAGACCAGAACTGATACCTATCTCTTCAGATAATTTGTCGCCGACTTGAATTTGAATGATCGGAAAAATCGGAAAAAATCGATATATTCATATCTCTAAATAACCCGATGCAATTTTCATTTATCCATATCAAATCTATTGTGCTCCTGTCTTTCTTTGAGATATATGTGAATTTTCCAGGCCTATCAGATAGGACCGTCCATTAGACAAAATCAGACCCAGTGACTCCATTGCATCTACGAGTATTTTACCGCGTTTATTAGTGTTTTTATGACTAACTACTCTTGTTCCGTAGAGGTATGAGTTTTCGAATATACTTTCATCCAAATTATTTAGACGGCCTAAGTGACTGTTAAAATCGCCGCATAAGACTACATAGCTGTTAGGGAAATCAGTTATAATAGTTGCCATTAAATGAATAATGTTATCTATTCAGTTATCAAACTCACATTCTTGTGGTAAATAAAAATTTCCCAATATTATGATCTTATCATTAATATAAAATTTCACTATGACCATGTATTGATTACTCTCTATTATAGTAATATTATGGAGCCATACTTTTGTTTATAAAAGTGATAATGCCGCTGCTTGCTCTACCAGTACGTTTCGTTGTAATACCATTGCTAATAACAGAGGTATAGTTCCTCAACCAAAATGGAGTAATAAATTTGTTATCAGATAACCACGTTTCTACGATGCATACTGCTAAATTGTTATCGGAGACATTTATACCAGAGGGATTTACATTTAGTAGATTTGAATAGACTTTTATATTACAAAATATTATATTAGTTGTTAGTGTGTTAGTGACATTTGTTATAACAGTTTGTATTTCCTGTACACCTAGTTGGTCTGTAAAGTCCGAGGGCTCGAGAGGGATAGGACAAGAACTGTTTATCTGTGTCGTTGCTGAAGTAGAAGCAGCCATTGAATGAGATCTTGGCCGGAACCGAAACTCTTCCAACTTTTCTTCTATTTTCCTTTTTTTATGTGCGATATTTTCTACCACAATGCTATTTCCAAAGGAAATATTTGCAATTTCTCCTGCTTCTTCTAATTGATAATTAGTTCCTCTGAATTTAAAAAATCCTCTTTTATAGGTTGCATTATTATCGATCTCTTTTAGTTTAGTAATGCAGTTATAAATTCGCTTCCCTTCTTCCCTTTCCTCTAAAGTTCTGTCACAGCTGATTCTTAGACCTTTCTTCTGAAAAGCCTCTTTTTTATTCATAATAGCCTCTTTTATGATGTAACTATTAAGGGATACCAGTACGGGTTTGGGCTCTGGTCCTTTTCCTGTACGAAAACAATTGTTAATGGAGTGTTCGGGTAAACATATATCTATTTCTTCTAATATATTAATAATTTTTGTTGACAATTTTTCATTTTCTGAACTCGGCAAGTTAAAAACCAAAAAGTTATTTCTTTTTTGTCCTTTTATCTGCTTTTTTATTTCATTTTCGAGAAAGCTTATTTTTGTATCTTGGTCCTTACATTTTTTACTTAACTCAGAAACTTCACCGATTAACGAGTCCATCAATTCGGTTAATTTATTTAATGAGGTTTTTGACTCCGCGTTGTTTTTATTAATAGTTATATGGATTTCTTCGTTAGTGACTGGCATATTTATTTATTGGATATTGGAAATTATGATGAGATGTATAGGTAGAGACCACAAGAACAGCTGATATTGGTATAAACTGACCTTCAGATAAGGTGGTTGGCGAAGTGGGGGCAGACAGGGTATTTCTTGCCGGACCTAACTGATAAGATTGCAAAACTTCCTCGGAAATTGGTTTCCGGTGTTCCTCAACAGTTACTTCTACACTTTTCAGAACGCCTCCAAACTTTGTAGGCACCCTATTTATTATAAACAGCTGAATCGTACCAAAAATTGCACTTAAGGAGCGAGTTTAACTTTAGATAAAGAAAGTGAACACGGACACGATCTAACACTGTTGACTGCTCGGGCCAGACTCCTTGGATGAGGGAACTATTACAGTAGAAAATTTATGCCACCCAACGGAGGGGTACCACTGCGGACTGTTTTGTTCATGCTTTTATTGTCATTCTGTATTATTTTAATGTCAGCCAATCTGCTGATTGTCAAATATTTGTATTTGGCAGGTGTGGATAAAAATATAAAGAAAAAAAAACATTGTTGAATGATGCAATATAAACATTATTATGAAAAATTTAATTATATAGAGTATAATTCTAAATAATGGAGGCTAATCACATAGACATTATAAGAAAGATTAAAAGCTGATTTAAATTACAACGTTTAGGAAATAATGTGAGGACATAAGAAGGAAACTTAAGAATTGTTTGCTTGCTATTAATTATTAAGGAAATAAAAGTATATTTAAACAAAATATTATGACCGTGGACAAGAAAGAAGAAATTGCATACTTACGCCATAAGACCTAGAATACTGATTCACTGCTGCTTTTGTTGCTGAATACACTGGAATGCTGGGAACTGGTTCGAAGGCCGTTACAGAAGCGATATTCACAATCACTCCTCCACGTCCTCCTTTCTCCTTGCTCATGTATTCCAATCCCAACCTGGTTCCGCTTATTACTGCATTCTGTAATCAAAACAACAAAATCATTAAAGCCTTAAGAGGTTTTCAAAATGTGTTTACTATTCCAGAAACATCTAAGACACGAACTTGACATATCCTGACTTGTACATCCAAACTTAATGGTACAAACATTACTGACCGCAAAGTTACCACAGAATCCGTCGAGAAGGCTGCAACCAGGGATCTACTGCAGAATGAAGAAACCCGCTAGGAGACCCTTCAACAGAAGGTTTCTCTATGCTCGCATCCACGTGAATCCCTTAGTGGAGGTTTTCCAAAAGAAGACCACAAACGCAATATATGCCAAGTAGTATTTTGTATAATTTCTCAATTAAATGCTTATAATTATTATTCCAGAAATAAAAGTCCTTTTATTTTTATTTTTTTTAGGAGGATGTTGTTTGGACCGGAAACGGAAACTGTTGATTTATATATATCCAAACCAATATTTAACTTAACTTAATTCACTTCTTTTTCGATTTGGATATAAAATAATTGACAGATATATAGCCTATAGCTTTGACGTATCCATATAATTTTAAATTATTTATTAATCTTTTTTCATGATTTTTTTTTAGTTGTTTTCATGGCATTACTAATGGGCAGTTTAATATCGGTATCATATGCCTTGCAGTTATTTATTTTTTTCCGGATAATCTAGCTACTTCATTTACGCTTCCTAATTTTGAACATATGGTTAGTATATTTGTTTCTAGTCCGTAGAAGCATTAACTTGTAATGGATTGAACCTCCGTGTTATATCCTAAGAATAAAGAACGTTGGATGTTGGAGGCATAATGGACATAACACTCCTTCTACATGGTAGATGCTTTGCATATCTTCCACCACCAACTGGTATCAAGTTTCTACTCCCTTAATTGTGTAAACAACTTTGATGAATTCTCTGATTTATTTGTTATGAACAAAATATTCAAAAATACTACTATCTCTTTCCGTTGTAATCTTATGCTAGAAGAAAGATAACCCAATTAGTATATCATTTATCACACAGTCATCAACCATTGCCATTTTAAAAGTATCTTCTTTCTACTCATCTCCATGTCTAAACAGGCTATAACCGTTCACCATTCAAGGCTTTCAGTAGATCCTTATGATTTTTTCTTTTAGTGTAATATTCTATGTTCTGTAGTGCTATAAATTTAAGTTATATTACATGTGATTCAGTGAAACTTTTATCAGCTCCGCAGTGCTGAATTTCGTCGCTGGAAAGAACATTACAATACCTTCCTTTGCTTTTCCAATGACGACTACATCATATTTCTTTGGATACATATCTGCTAATTTCGGACACAAGCTCTTCTTATCTTCACTCAAACTCAGATATAAACTCAGTATGGTGTTTTTATAATACAGACAGCTAATTTTTTCAATTGCATCGCTTTCTTGCATATCCGAAGCTAGTACTGCTTATTTACTTAGATGTTACTTCGATTAGGTGAATACCAGAAATCCTAGAGGTCCCTAATCATCGGGAAATCTGCCCCCACTTCCTCCTCTACTGATAATTCGGCACAGTACAATGCGGCTAGAAAAGCTGTTTTGTTTTTTTCATTTCATAATCCAGTAGATATTCGTGAAAATTCACCAAGGCAAACCTCCAGCAATCGTTAAATATTCCCATGATTATCCTACGTCCTACGTAGGCGATCCAATGCGAATGCGATGCGGTTATGCGCGAATTCAACGCGATGCGGTTCGACGCCCCAACAATGTCCAACGTGTTCGCGAATCGTCCAAATAGATAATATAGTTAACCAGTTGTGATAATTATTATTCCTTTTATTCCATAATATAGGACGTTCTTGGATATAATTAAAATTTCTATTTCCGACATTACAACAAAAACACGATATATATATATTCCATCGAAAGATCGCGGGTTTGTAGCAATGCAGATGGTCCTTGGATTTTTAAGGAGAGTAAAAAATCCTTCGTTAAGCCATCCTTCGGAAGGGACGGAAAATGGTGGTCCGGACCCGGTTCTTTGTTGGATGCTCACTAAAAATCCCTATCCTAATCGGATTGTCAGATTACCTCTCTCGTTTCTTCCTTCCAATGGTGGAACAGGTTTTGTATGAGTTTCTACGTGTGTGCGCATGCGTGTGTATGTGTTAAAATATTATGTTTACATGTTTAAAAAATATAAATACAAATGTAATTACTAAATTAATGTCAACAGTCAGTCTGAACGGCTTCCTCCATTCCTCCATTATACCAGCGTTATTTATCAGAATATCCAAACCTCCAAATCGACTGATGGTATGTTTGTTACATTCTGAAAAAAAAAATATTAGGTTTATAAATTAGTGGATTATATTTATCCTCAAAGAAACAAATATTATTGTTATTTAACAGTTTATAAGCAGGTTTATTATTATTATTGTAATTATTCATTTCCATTCGGCCACTCTTACTTCCAATATATAAAAAATAAAAAGGAAACAAATTTCATTAATTGTGGTATATAGATAGTCTGGGGGTGCAGTCAATATTACACTAAATAAGAAACACTTATTAGATCTTCCAGTCAACTATTTTTCCACTCTATCACAAATTTCATTTGTTCTCGGTAGGTCTGCCTGCAATGTTTGCGCTTTTAAGGAATTGCTTTAGTCCTCCAAATTAACTTGAGCATTATTATCTACTATCAAATTTCATCACATGTGTCATCTCATGTAATATTTCGATTGTTTATTTTTTTTCAAATTTTATTTAAAATGGAACTATTTTTGTGGTGGAATTCGTCTGCTCATTTTTATTTTCATAATTTAAATCAACTTAATTATAAATTACATGTGGATGAAAACTCCTTTTACATTTATTGTCATCACTGTATGAATATTACCTTCTAAACTCTCGTCCTTTGTCACGTCGCACTGCAGAAAGATGACTTTCTTCGGATAGCTCCTAGACAATTCATCCACTACTTGCTGTCCATTTTCATTGTTCAAGTCGCAGATGGAGACCTGGAAGACGTTTTTATATTTATAACCTTTATAAAGAATTAAATATTGTTATTGAATTATTATGTTGGGTAGTAAAAAAGTAGGTTGTCATGGCCTTCGTGGAATATAACGACAGAAATGAATATCATTTGAATAACTATTAATAAATTATGTTTATTAATATGTGGACATCATTAAGTGCATTCCAGTGTATAAATTTGTAGATGGTAAACAGAAGGGTCACTCTTATTTTTCATGATTCCATATAACTAGTTTTATAAAATCCTAACTTTTAATTTTCAAAGAATGATATTCAATCCTCTTTCTAAACTTCAATATGAGTTTAATTGGGATGATTTTATATAAAATAATAAAATTAAAATAAACCTGTAACCACTACAACCCGTGAACAGGTCTGGGGTTCAGTACATGGTAGAGGCTGTACTGTTTCATGGACAACGGTTGTGCATAGAGCTCAAGCCCGAGCGCCAGATTTTTAGCTCTTCTTTTGGGTACCTATTTTATAGAGGCTGGGTAAGCCCCAAGATAGTTCCCTAGATCCTATGTGATCCATCACTAAATAAAAGTTTTGCCAGCAGCGGGATTTGAGCCATAATATTTGGCATGTCAACTTAATACTCTACCACTGAGCATCTCCGCTCCCTAATTTTATATATTTCTAATTTGTATGTACATTCTTATCTATATTGTTTAAGTTAGAAGTTTTATAAGTTTAGTAGATGATACTGACAATATTTTACATTTGTCCGAGTTACATAACTTTTGCTAAGATTCTGTTAATGCTCAATCACCAATTATACTGTCCTGTTCTGCATCAAAATCCACCCTTCTACAAAAATGATAATGATAAAATGATGTTTCAGCTTTCTGTTTCTAACACCTTTGCGATGTCGAAATCAACTTTTATATTGCTCAGAAAATCGATATTTGTGATTAAAATATAATAGGATCAATTTTTTAATAAAGGCCAATAATAGAGTTCAGTTCTCCTCGATGTCAACTTTCAATAGGCTTGTATAATTATTGGCTCCCTCAGTATTAAATTCCCTTCCTTCGGTATATTTGTATAATTCAATACTCTATATTTCATGAACGATGTAATCGTTACTTGATAATTGTCAAGGAGATAATAGTCTTAAGCGCATAGTTCACGATAAAAATGCAGTAATATATCATTTTCATTGCATCTACGTGTCATCTAATAATTGGAAAGTTATAAATATTACCAAAATTATGTTCTTATCAACAATTTGAACATTTATCATTAAGAACTCTAAAGGGTTACATAACATTCCGATTCCGAGGCAAACCTTTTTAAGAATTGTTTAAGTTACATCATGGTAATGTTTATACATGAAAATAATGTGCTGCGTCATTATTGCATCTATATCACAAGGTCAAACAACTATAGAACCCTAGAACAGCAACCATAGAACCCTAGAATATTAATTAGTTTTACAGCATGTTCACCAATTAAATTGCTAATGTGTTTTTATTTTACAGTCTATGTATATCAATAGGGTTCTGTAGCGTCATTAGCATTGCGTTAAGAGTCGTTTGCGATCGACTGGCGGATTTGGGTACTTAATTATTTTTTAAATGACAATTTAAAATATGTTCACTGGACCCATTTAATAAACTATCAACGATTAGGCCTTAAAACTATTATCATCCCTTTATGCCGCATTATGGTACAGATTAGATCACATTCGATGACTGTGCAATAAAATATTGTTTACTTATCTAAACCTAATCTTTACTATCTTGTACGAAATAAATTAAATATTGTAATTGCTAAAGTTTACGATATTTAAATTTCAGTGGGAAAACCCACGTTGATCTTCATTTGATCTAATTTGACTTGTTTCCAAGTGATCTTTAATCATCTCTCGTCTATCTCAACTAAAGTCAATCCCCAGTCCCCTATCTTATAAATTAAACTGCTGGTCATTTGATTGTAGTACTTGTTGCTCAAATTATAAAAACTATAGTTGAGGCGTTTGGATTCAAAACCGGTTACAACCATTTTCCAAAATTTTTCAGAACTGATCAAGAAAAGATTGAATTTAAAAAAATAATAAATTGTTTTTATTATTTTTCGTTATTTTTCTAACAACTCACTTTAAACAATAATTACTGACAATTTATTATGTTTTTTTTAAATCTCATTAAATATAAAAAAATATGAATAGATAGACCTATAAAAAATAAACTAAACTGCTTTAATCAAAATTTTAATCATTATAATCTGAGAGTCATTGACCATTATGTAAAAATTATTTTACCATTGTAATTAAGTACCACAAAAGTAGATTCTACAATTTATCAAAATAAAAATAAATTTATGCTAGGTAATATATTGTATAAACATTTTTGTCAATGCCTGTTACCAACTGACTGTGTTAGAAACTTGGAAGACATTTGATGTTTTTAAAGAAAATAATAAAAAAACATTAGTTGAACGTTTAGTATATTTATGTGACTTTCTAAAAGTAATTGAACTTGAGTACTCATGTTAATATGATTATTTTTATATGATATTGATATATAATCTAATATAATAAAATGGTACTCTCTAACATAATTAATTAACTAACCAGTGCACCTTCTCCCAAAAGATGCTGAACAAAAGACTTGCCAATCCCACTGGCTCCTCCAGTCACCAAAGCAACGCTTCCTTTCTGGGACATGCTTCAGCCTTCACTAGAACTGAGCTAAGTGCTAAATGGAGGGGATATATATATATATATATACATATATGTATATCACATGTGTGGGAACAATATCAATGTGATTAAAACTATAAAAGTAAAAAAAAATAATACAACTGATTAATTTTTTCTGATGTCTTTCTGTTTCTAGCACCTTTAAGATGTCGAAATCAAACTTTATATTGCTCAGAAAATCGACATTTGTGCATGCAATGTAATAGGATCAATTTTTAAAAAAAGGTAAATTGTTTTGAATATTAATAGAGTTGAGTTCTCCTCGATGTAAACTGTTAATAGACTTGTATAATTATTGGCTCCCTCAGAAGTAAACTCCATACTTCGGTATAATTGTATAACTCAATACTCTATATTTCATATTGCACGTGGTGCAGTAAAAGAGATCGCGTCAATCAAGATTATAAGATAAATTCCATTCCAAAAAATAAATAAGCCAAGAGGTCGTGAAAAAAACAATAAAAAAAACTTTATTTCATAAGAGGCAACTGTTGCGTAATAATTGACAAGGAAATAATAGCTTATCTTACTTATTATTTATATTTATAGCCGATAGATCTCGATAAACATGCAGTTATATATACTTTTAATTACATCTACGTGTGATCTAATAATTGGTAAGTTATACTTATTACATAATTATGTTCTTATCAATGATTTGAACATTTATCATTAAGTAATCTAAATAGTAACATCACATGCCTATTCTGAAGCAAACCTTTTTAAGAATATTAGAGCAAGGGCAGCATCGCAATAATATGTAGAGGAAAATAATGTGCAACGTCATTATTGCATCAATATCTGAAGGTCAAACAACCATAGACCCCTAGAATAGCAATTGGTTTTACTGCGTGTTCATCAGTTGAATTACTAATGTATTTTTATTTTCCAGTCTTTGTATAATTCTAAAGACTCTAATTTCCCGCCAAAAAAAATTATGTATTATATATATTTTTTTTCAATTAAATAACATTTAAAAATTTGTGATCTCCAAATAAATATTGACTCAATACAGAAACAAATGTAAAATATACATACAGGCATAACTAAAATAAATATCAAGCAATAAAACGAGGAAATTTACAAGAATAGTTTTACAACCTGTACAAAAAATAACCGATTACGGTTAAGATTTCACCATTATCACTAAATTCCTGGATATAGAATAGAATAGAAATAGAATGGAATAGAAAAACAACTTTATTCTGGGACTAAATCCCTTTAGAATAACAAATATGAACCGAAAAAGAAACATAATATTTATCTGGCCAGAAAGCTAAATGTTACAAATCAAAAAGTGACAGAAAGCAATTTAAAAAGAAATATTTATACCAAAAATAATAATAAGTGAATAAACAGTACGAATCATGACAAGATATTAAGCAATTTAAGAGAAGAGTCCATAACTTTTGTTAAGAGCATGAGCTAGCATGCAATAATTTATATAATAGCTTGTACATTATATTATATTTGTATACAGGGTAAACTCGTTGAAGTTTATTTTTTCCACTTTTACCTTCCTTCTTTGATTTTTTTCTTGAGTCTTAGTAAAGTGATGGTGACTTAAACTTTAAGACATCAGAGTTTAAAGTTTCCTGGTCTTCATAATTCTTCAGCGTCATATTTTCATTTTGTTCTACTATGTTTAAAGAGCAATTTTCCTTACCTCTTAGTAATTTTACATTAGACCATTTACATTCCTTTTGTCATGCAGACTCCCCTCTCATGATTAGCATATTTATAATCAACCAATTCATTTACTCTCTTCGGCAAACCTTCAAGATCAAGGTTTATGAAAAAATTTCATATATACTATTTATAAGTAATCAATAAATAAAAAAACTCCCGTCAATCTGTTCAAAATCCTCACACAAGGGATGACAAAATGTTACATTGGCTAGTGAAGCCAATGTAACATTTTTCATGTTGCAGTGAGCCCAAGCTATGAACTCTAGGAAAAATCAGATCCTTTGATCTGAATATATTTAAATACTAAAATGGGATGCCACCTTGAGATCGTGATACTTAATATATTGTAATTCTATATTATTAATGATTAAGAGACATATCCCTCTCTTCTCCAAAAATTAACGTCATTGACTGACCAGAAGTTGTTTATTAAATAAGAATAATAATTATTGAATAACACTATATTTATTGATACTGATCATGGTTACAAAGATTTAAGAAAATTTATAAACTAATTACAAAGAAAGGGGGACGCCATATGTGACTTGCTCATTCTCGACCATCGCTGCATCCAGTTCCTTAATCTTGAGTTGACTGCGGTTTCCGACAACTGACCTTATCTGGAGACTAAAAGTAATAAACCCTAAGGGACACTTAACTACCTGAAGGTACCTCAAGTCCCCTTATCCTACTTGTCTAGGTACTCCAGATGGTCTGTTTGAGTCACCTATAGCAATATTGATATATTGAGAATTTACGATAATAAAATGATACTCTCTAACATAATTAATTAACTAACCAGTGCACCTTCTGCCAAAAGATGCTAAACCAAAGACTTGCCAATCCCACTGGCTCTAAAGCAACGTTTCCTTTCAGAGACATGCTTCAGCCTTCGCTAGAACTGAGCTTGCCGCTAAATGGAGGGGATTCATTTATCTCATGTGCGGGAACAATCTTATCTCTTTTAAGACTCTAATTTTGGAAACAATAATAGTCATTAAGAGATAGTTTATTTTAGGCATTTCATCTTAATATAACTCTTGGCAACATGACTTGATGTTTAACCAATTTCCCGAGGCGTTCAGTTGGATTAATAAATAGAGATTAAGTAATATTTTTTTAATGTATTTATGGAATATACCATCATAACATAAAGCCATAACATTACACCGTGACATAACTCCGTACCACCAACGCTGAGCCCCCAAAAAGGTTAAGGTAAATAAAAAATTTGGCAATTATTTGGCCGAATAAAACAATGATATACATCCATTTGTGACGATAGCTCATCGTAAACTGAGTTCACAGATAGGTAGAAACACCTGACGGACGAAATTAGTGATACAAAAATAATCTCCACTTCAGCGAGTAAGTCCGTCGGGTTGGATGCAACAATTTCAATTTTGAAGGATGCTATAAGCCTTCTATCTTTCCATCCTGATCTCTCAACTTGCAGGATCCACACCGCGTAATAGAAACAACCTTAAATGGCATTCATACTTGGGGTTTAGTTCAGCAGCAAGATCTCTTTAAGAGTTGATCCCCTAATGGAAACGATCCCTTCATGAGGGATCAAAGCGTCTCAAATTATATAGATTGCTTTGATTTATACTTGCCTTCAGAGAATTTTCCTTGGCTGTATGATGAACTTCGAGCGATTGCCCAGTTTGCGGCCCAAGCAACATTTTCGTTTGTGCGAGCCACAAGAATATCTCCTTCGGGAGCTTGATAACAGCTACCTAGAATAGTTTATCCAGATGCTTGTAAAGGCATGATTAATTTTTCAATCTCATTCCTAATATTAATCATGATCGCTTGCTCCCAAAAGAGGATGCAGCACATCATTATGCTTACTACTTATGTTACCACCAAGATCGAAAATGGCTAGGAGTAATTATCATTTCCTACTACTAAATTTTAAAGAAAGTTGTAAAACGTTTGAAGCTATAGGAAAGCTGGGTTACAATACTCAGTCCTCTGTCAATTCTACGACTTGACAATTCGTACAATTCTGCAAATTTGTCCGAACAATCTCATTAAATCAAGATTATACATGCTCCTTAACCTTCCTAAATTTTTCATCAAATTACCAGGTGGAATTTTAAACAGTGATTGGCGATAGAACCGAACGGAATTAAAGCGTGATTGTTATTGTGACTACAGTAACAGTTCTAAACGTTTCTTCGCATATGGGAACTGGTCGTCGGCGAACGGAATTGATGCGTGATTGTGACTACTGTGATTTAGGTGAAAAGAGTGATTACTGTTGTTAGGGTGCCTAAAGGGTAACAGGGATTGCGCCCTTGGAAAACCTTTCTCTATGGTAATAAACTCTGATGGGCTGCTGCCTTAATTTGACTCAATATTATTCTAGAAAATTAACTGCTCAGTAATAAATTTAAATTATATTTGAATGTTTAAAGATAAGGGAAAGTCAGATATTTATTTACAGCTTGTTTATGGTAAAATATAAATATTTACTTGTAAATTACCTATACAAAAAATAATGGTAGTATTAGTAGGTACTACTATGTAGGGGGGCGGATTAAAGGCGGGAGGGGCATGTGCCCCCAGACTTTTTTTGTACTGAGGAGAACCCATTACAGTACATACTTAAAGGCAAAATTCTAGATCATAGTTCAAGATCATAAAATATATGAATAAAATAACAGAAAGAACATGAGTGAAACTATTGTTTTGATATTTTAATAAACCTTTGAAACCTTTCTATAAATACTACAAGTTTATTTCTAAGTTATTGTTGATTTTTTTGTCCGTCTACCCCCCAAAAAGAAATCCTGGATCCGCCCTTGGGGGAGGGGGAGCCACCCAGTCTCCCGGAGGTTTTCTGGCCACCAAAAGTTTTTCCATCCGTTTTGTCGGTGAATTCCATAGTAAACATGTTTTTTAAATTAAAAATGAACATTATAAAGGGGACCGTGTTCGAAAAAAATCGTCGTCTTGAATGGGTTAAACTTTAGAGGAGGAAAACTTCCGTTATATAGGATATTGAAAATAATTCCATCTGTAGGTATAATCATAGGGTTATAGTTAATTATACAAGTGTCAAAGTAATTATTATCCTTATAATGCAATGCGTATACCGTGATTGTTATATTCAAGATGTGGAATCACGTACGACGACGCAATCACTGTTGGTAGCATTTCGACTTAATCACGAATCACAGTTAGTAGCAGTTAAGAAATCACAGGTAAGAAATATCACAGTAACGGTTAGACCTGTTACTGAAAAGTAGCAGTTAAGCCCCTCACTAGCTCCAATGGAGTCCCCACTTCTCAAAGTCCTTCCTCACCTCTTCTTCCCACTTCCTCCTAGGTCGTCCTCTTCCTCGTTTTCCCTCCACTTTGGCTCGGTAGGTTTCGCTAGCGATTCTGCTAGGATCCATCCGCAGGAGGTGCCCAAGCGATATCAGTCTATTTTCCTCTATTAGCTCGTTGTCTGGTTTAACATTCAGGTTCGTCCTTATAGTAGTGTTCCGGTCACGGTCTCTTTTTGTTTTGCCCTCTATCTTCCTGAGAAATCTCATTTCTGCTGCTTGTATTCTGGATTTTGAAGAGTATGAGAGAATAAATAGGAATGTTGACTTCGTTTTCGTTTCCTTTCCTACTTCTCCTCGGTTAAGAAATCCTGCCCGCAGCACCGATTCTCTCGGTCACATAAAAATTGATCTATCCGTTTTCGATTAGGTGCACTCCCAGGTATTTGTAGTTCTATACTTGTTCCAGGACTTTATCTTCAACTCTAATGACACTCATATTCTCCTTGGGTTCTTTCTTACCCTCATCACTTTTGTTTTCTTAGGGTTGATGGTCATGTTCATAGCTAGTAATTCTTCTGGCTTCTTGAAGGTTTCTGTCACTCTCTGAGAAAACTACAATGTCATCCGCAAATGCCAGCAGTGCGAGGCTTATTGGGCTCAGTTTGGCATATCCTAGGTGGAGCTTCCTCATTTTTGTCTTGGCCTTTCGAAGAGTTGAATCCATGGCCAAAATGAACAGAATGGGGCTCAGACTACATCCCTCCCGGATTCCAATGGTGGTCTCTATTTCCTGAGATGTGTAGTTGGAAAATCTTACTACACTCCTCGTTTACTGCTATAAACTTTCGACCGCAAGTATATAACCGTTATCCATCTCTTTTTTTCTTAAAGCTTGCAAGATATCATATTTCCTTACACGTTCAAACGGTTTCGTGAGATCGACATAGCACAAAGAGATTTCCTTTTCACTTAACGATCTTCATTTCATTGGAATTTTATAAAGTAGGTATGTAAGTATAAATTGGTATAAGAAAGTTTATAAGTAAGCATATATAGGTATATATAAGGGATAAGAAGTTTGAAAGGGTTGTTTATCACTGAAATTGAAATTGTTTCAATTGTATAAATATGTTTTATTGTAAATTTAGTGAAAACAATGGCTTTTGTTAAAACAAATATTTATAAATAAATATTTTTTTACCAAATACATTTTGAAAATAAACTAATGCGTTTGAACGGTTGCACTATATTTAGTTGACTTGAAAGTGTTAAAGAGTATATAAATTGTTTAATGTATTAAATAAGGTATAAGGAGATTGACAGTGTAATTTCTCACAGAAATTTAAAATATCAATTGAGTAAAATAATTTAAAACTTGACAGTTATAATTTACTTATTATTTAAACAACAATTATCAAGATGAATAAAGATTCTAAACACCGATAAGTAAAAAAAAACAAAACCCTAAGATTCTCAAACCAGTTTCTTACTCGGTTTAGAAATATCTGATAATGCAGGAGGTTCGTCGTTTGCAATTGTCCAAAGAGAACCATTTTCAGCTTTCTGCAATACTTGAATAAGCCCTTTTCCCAAGTTATCAGCACTATAACATACATACAGATGTTATTATGTCTATACAGACAACTCTGTATATATATATTATTAAAACAAATATATAATTAACATACCTCTGAAAAGGATAATCAGCCAAGTGTTTCTTCAAATGTCCCCGTATATCTGGCATATCTACAAAATATTTCTTTGCATTTAGAGTAAGAGGGGTTGTAGTCAATCCAGGATTAATGGCAATAACTTTGACACCTGATTTTTTGTAGTACAAGTCATCCTGAAATAGAACAGTATCGGATGTACACATATTATTATAATTTATTTTATTTTATTATTGTTATCATTTTTAAAATTACTCTGCATTAATTACACAAGAAAAAGCCGGAATAAAAAGAATACTTACAGAAAAAGACGGGATAAAACAGAAAAAGCCGGGCCAAACAAATTTACAGTCAAAACTACACTTAAAGGTGTAACTGTTTAACCTTAAACACCTGAAACTTAAATGCGAGCCAAAGAAGTGAAGCGGATTTTCACAGGTTTCTGCTCCCACAGGACAGATCCCCCAGGATAATGATTAAGGGCCTCCATCATACAACACCAATTAGTATCATAAAAGAGGAACTGAAGGAGAAAGGTTACGAAGCTTCTAATGTAACCAACATTATTTCAAGATTTAAGAAGCCTCTTCCAATGTTTTTTTGTAGGTATTGCAAAAGAAACTTTCAAAGAAGACATCTATGGATTAAAATCAATATACTACAAAAATAAATATCGAAGAACCGCATAAATAACGAAGAAGCCTGCAAATCTTGCAGTAAAACTAGAGAAACCCCTGCTACTTATGTCAATTGTGGTGACCAACATTCTTCCAACTACAAAGACTCCCAAACGCTGAAGAATCTCAGAATTCATCGTAGCTCAAGAAATTACTTCCAGCGACCTACACCAGCTCAACCGAAATTGAATCGGCTGCTTGCAGTAATCACCAGATCCCCAAGTAATTCCCAACTCTCAGTCAACCTCTGTGATTCTCTGATTCTCATTCCTCGAAACAGATTTTCTCAGTCTGACAGAGCTCAGAACTATCTTCAATAAGACAGATCTTAGCCGGTGTGACTCAGGAATCAATACTTGCCCCGACATACTGACAGTAACTTATGCTGTAATCGCCATACACCAAGACGCGAAACACGTCTCACAAAACTTGCAACATAACTTACAAAAGCTGAACGAATGGTGCTAACTATGGAAAAACAGACGCGAACCACGATAAGTCACAACACAAACTTTCACTCTTAGACGAGAAGCATGCCTTAACATTTACCGTGATAAATTACCCATCCCGCAGACAGATAAAGTGCAATACCTTGGACTATCGTTTGGTAGGAGAATAGATGGAGTCCTCACGTTAATATGGAACGTAATTCACTAAACCATAAACTCAATTTAATACATTCGCTATTCAGGAAAAGCTCCAAATTAGATTCAAGACAGAAATTAGATAAGTACTATAACTTATTAAAACCAGTTTGGACCTATGCATTACAAATTTACGGCATCCCTAAACAGACTCACTGAAAACGGCCGCAAATTTTTCAGTCAAAAGTACTCAGACTTATCGCCAAAGCACCATTGTACGTCACTATCAAAACGTTGCATGCGGACTTACAAATACAAAACATGCAGACTTACGGTTAAAAAACACATCCGAACGTGCTACAAATGCTTTCAAGAAAAACTAAATGGACACCCAAACCCATTGATACAACAAATGCCTGAGAACACTAGGAGGAGACTAATAAGAACTTGGATGAGGGAACTATATATATATAAATTCTTTATTGGCTTCAATGTACAACATGTAGCCATTGAGTATGGCCCACTTAATGTTAATTTGGTTAGTAATTACTTGAAATAAAACAACAACCATAATTATTATAGTCCGACCTCTATAATATAAGTAAGATAGTATGTAGCATATTGTCATTTCATTACAGTTTTTTATTTTTTACTTTTATTTTATTATTTACAGTTATATAATACAATATGTAAATCTTTTTTTTTTTTCAAATTAACACTGGTTTAATAAATAAATGAACGAAATTTAAGTTAGGACAGAATAGTATTAATTGTAACAACATAATAATAATCCTCTAAATAAATAATCCTCCAAACAAATAATCCTCGATTCACATTAACAAACCATAAATATAGCCTGGATTCCGAATTTTTACATATAAACTGCAGATAGAAAAAAATGTTGTTAATTTGTCTACACTGTCCATAGTGAGTACATTTTGCAATGATAATTCATCATCATCCTGAACAACAAATTTTTGCAGAAATTGTTTCCTTGTGTTAACAAAAAATCTACAGCGCAATGTTATATGTTTTAAACTATTGATTATGGTTTCATAGCACCACTGACATTTTTCATCAGTTCTGAGAATATAGGTGTTGTTCCTATAAAATATTTTCAAGCATTCAGGATTTGAAATTCTTAATTGACTCACGGTTCTTAATTTTTCTATGTTTATCTTGAATTTTAAATAGCTTTCGGGTTCAGGGTTGGTATAGGTACAAATAGTTCTGTAGATTGGATTGTAATTTGAGTTAAGAGCTCTATCAACATCCTTTGACAGTAAATGATTTGTTACTTTTTCAAGAATAACATTTTTATTAGCTAATAACACATTAGGGCTATGAAAATCTGCAAAATATTCTTCAATGTGATGGGTCGTAGCTAGCGTTTTAAGTTGTGAAAACCAGTTAAAAGTCAAGTCCTGCTTTTTCTTATCTAGCTCAACAAGTAAATCGAAACATTTACGGGGTAATCTATAATCAGGGATAGATAGTATTTTTATGCCGAAGTTAACAATGTTTTTCAGGATTGTTACGATAAGTGGGTTACGACCTGTTTCTAATCGTACAATAATATAGATATTTAAAAAATTTTAATTGGGCTACTTTGATGTTTGTATAATAGTTTAAAGTCCGAATTTCTGCAGCATACAGGAGTGTTGAGGACACCAAAGAGTCAAAGAGTGTCATTTTTGTCTCCCATGCACCACTTTTACCTCTTCTGAGAATGTATCCCACTTTCACACCCGCTACGTTAGATTTCTCAATAAAATGCTCAGATGCCAGAAAAAACCTTCCGGAGGATGAAAATGGGACTCCTAAATACGTGTACGATTTTGTATATTCCAGTATTTTAGCATTCCAAAATAGTGGCTTTAGTTTTTTTATTTTGGGAGATTTAAGCAACACTAATATTTTAGATTGTACGGGATTTAAAATTAAAGAATTTTGAACGCAGTATAATTCCAGTAATTCTAGGTTTCTATGAGTATCGTGCCATGAAGTATTTAATAGTATTATATCGTCGGCTAATAAAAGCATTTTAACTTCTTTTTTATCATCAATAGGAATTCCTTTGGCACCATTGTTTTGGAAAAACGTAATTATATCAGACAGAAATAAGATATAGAGGGTTGGACTGAGACTCTTCCCTTGTAAGAGACCAGAACTGATACCTATCTCTTCAGATAATTTGTCGCCGACTTGAATTTGAATGATCGGAAAAATCGGAAAAAATCGATATATTCATATCTCTAAATAACCCGATGCAATTTTCATTTATCCATATCAAATCTATTGTGCTCCTGTCTTTCTTTGAGATATATGTGAATTTTCCAGGCCTATCAGATAGGACCGTCCATTACACAAAATCAGACCCAGTGACTCCATTGCATCTACGAGTATTTTACCGCGTTTATTAGTGTTTTTATGACTAACTACTCTTGTTCCTTAGAGGTATGAGTTTTCGAATATACTTTCATCCAAATTATTTAGACGGCCTAAGTGACTGTTAAAATCGCCGCATAAGACTATATAGCTGTTAGGGAAATCAGTTATAATAGTTGCCATTAAATGAATAATGTTATCTATTCAGTTATCAAACTCACATTCTTGTGGTAAATAAAAATTTCCCAATATTATGATCTTATCATTAATATAAAATTTCACTATGACCATGTATTGATTACTCTCTATTATAGTAATATTATGGAGCCATACTTTTGTTTATAAAAGTGATAATGCCGCTGCTTGCTCTACTAGTACGTTTCGTTTTAATACCATTGCTAATAACAGAGGTATAGTTCCTCAACCAAAATGGAGTAATAAATTTGTTACCAGTTAACCACGTTTCTACGATGCATACTGCTAAATTGTTATCGGAGACATTTATACCAGAGGGATTTACATTTAGTAGATTTGAAAAGACTTTTATATTACAAAATATTATATTAGTTGTTAGTGTGTTAGTGACATTTGTTATAACAGTTTGTATTTCCTGTACACCTAGTTGGTCTGTAAAGTCCGAGGGCTCGAGAGGGATAGGACAAGAACTGTTTATCTGTGTCGTTGCTGAAGTAGAAGCAGCCATTGAATGAGATCTTGGCCGGAACCGAAACTCTTCCAACTTTTCTTCTATTTTCCTTTTTTTATGTGCGATATTTTCTACCACAATGCTATTTCCAAAGGAAATATTTGCAATTTCTTCTGCTTCTTCTAATCGATAATTAATTCCTCTGAATTTAAAAAATCCTCTTTTATAGGTTGCATTATTATCGATCTCTTTTAGTTTAGTAATGCAGTTATAAATTCGCTTCCCTTCTTCCCTTTCCTCTAAAGTTCTGTCATGGCTGATTCTTAGACCTTTCTTCTGAAAAGCCTCTTTTTTATTCATAATAGCCTCTTTTATGATGTAACTATTAAGGGATACCAGTACGGGTTTGGGCTCTGGTCCTTTTCCTGTATGAAAACAATTGTTAATGGAGTGTTCGGGTAAACATATATCTATTTCTTCTAATATATTAATAATTTTTGTTGACAATTTTTCATTTTCTGAACTCGGCAAGTTAAAAACCAAAAAGTTATTTCTTTTTTGTCCTTTTATCTGCTTTTTTATTTCATTTTCGAGAAAGCTTATTTTTGTATCTTGGTCCTTACATTTTTTACTTAACTCAGAAACTTCACCGATTAACGAGTCCATCAATTCGGTTAATTTATTTAATGAGGTTTTTGACTCCGCGTTGTTTTTATTAATAGTTATATGGATTTCTTCGTTAGTGACTGGCATATTTATTTATTGGATATTGGAAATTATGATGAGATGTATAGGTAGAGACCACAAGAACAGCTGATATTGGTATAAACTGACCTTCAGATAAGGTGGTTGGCGAAGTGGGGGCAGACAGGGTATTTCTTGCCGGACCTAACTGATAAGATTGCAAAACTTCCTAGGAAATTGGTTTCCGGTGTTCCTCAACAGTTACTTCTACACTTTTCAGAACGCCTCCAAACTTTGTAGGCACCCTATTTATTATAAACAGCTGAATCGTACCAAAAATTGCACTTAAGGAGCGAGTTTAACTTTAGATAAAGAAAGTGAACACGGACACGATCTAACACTGTTGACTGCTCGGGCCAGACTCCTTGGATGAGGGAACTATTACAGTAGAAAATTTATGCCACCCAACGGAGGGGTACCACTGCGGACTGTTTTGTTCATGCTTTTATTGTCATTCTGTATTATTTTAATGTCAGCCAATCTGCTGATTGTCAAATATTTGTATTATATTGCTATTAATTATCAAGGAAATAAAAGTATAGTTAAACAAAATATTATGACCGTGGACAAGAAAGAAGAAATTGCATACTTACGCCACAAGACCTAGAATACTGATTCACTGCTGCTTTTGTTGCGGAATACACTGGAATGCTGGGAACTGGTTCGAAGGCCGATTCAGAAGCGATATTCACAATCACACCTCCACGTCCTCCTTTCTCCTTGCTCATGTATTCCAATCCCAACCTGGTTCCGCTTATTACTGCATTCTGTAATCAAAACAACAAAATCATTAAAGCCTTAAGAGGTTTTCAAAATGTGTTTACTATTCCAGAAACATCTAAGACACGAACTTGACATATCCTGACTTGTACATCCAAACTTAATGGTACAAACATTACTGACCGCAAAGTTACCACAGAATCCGTCGAGAAGGCTGCAACCAGGGATCTACTGCAGAGTGAAGAAACCCGCTAAGAGTCCCTTCAACAGAAGGTTTCTCTATGCTCGCTTCCACGTGAATCCCTTAGTGGAGGTTTTCCAAAAGAAGACCACAAACGCAATATGTGCCAAGTAGTATTTTGTATAATTTCTCAATTAAATGCTTATAATTATTATTCCAGAAATAAAAGTCCTTTTATTTTTATTTTTTTTAGGAGGATTTTGTTTGGACCGGAAACGGAAACTGTTGATTTATATATATCCAAACCAATATTTAACTTAACTTAATTCACTTCTTTTTCGATTTGGATATAAAATAATTGACAGATATATAGCCTATAGCTTTGACGTATCCATATAATTTTAAATTATTTATTAATCTTTTTTCATGATTTTTTTTTAGTTGTTTTCATGGCATTACTAATGGGCAGTTTAATATCGGTATCATATGCCTTGCAGTTATTTATTTTTTTCCGGATAATCTAGCTACTTCATTTACGCTTCCTAATTTTGAACATATGGTTAGTATATTTGTTTCTAGTCTGTAGAAGCATTGACTTGTAATGGATTGAGCCTCCTTGTTATATCCTAAGAATAAAAGAATGTTGGATATTGGAGGCATAATGGACATAACACTGCTTCTACATGGTAGATGCTTTGCATATCTTCCACGACCAACTGGTATCAAGTTTCTACTCCCTTAATTGTCTAAACAACTTTGTTGAATTCTCTGATTTATTTGTTATGAACAAAATATTCAAAAATACTACTATCTCTTTCCGTTGTAATCTTATCCTAGGAGAAAGATAACCCAAGTAGTATATCATTTATCACACAGTCATCAACCATTGCCATTTTAAAAGTATCTTCTTTCTACTCATCTCCATGTCTAAACAGGCTATAACCGTTCACCATTCAAGGCTTTCAGTAGATCCTTATGATTTTTTCTTTTAGTGTAATATTCTATGTTCTGTAGTGCTATAAATTTAATTTATATTACATGTGATTCAGTGAAACTTTTATCAGCTCCGCAATGCTGAATTTCGTCGCTGGAAAGAACATTACAATACCTTCCTTTGCTTTTCCAATGACGACTACATCATATTTCTTTGGATACATATCTGCTAATTTCGGACACAAGCTCTTCTTATCTTCACTCAAACTCAGATATAAACTCAGTATGGTGTTTTTATAATACAGACAGCTAATTTTTTCAATTGCATCGCTTTCTTGCATATCCGAAGCTATGCATGTACTGCTTATTTACTTAGATGTTACTTCGATTAGGTGAATACCAGAAATCCTAGAGGTCCCTAATCATCGGGAAATTTGCCCCCACTTCCTCCTCTACTGATAATTCGAATCCGTTCAGAATGAAGCATTGCTTGGTGGAAACAATGCGGCTAGAAAAGCTGTTTTGTTTTTTTCATTTCATAATCCAGTAGATATTCGTGAAAATTCACCAAGGCAAACCTCCAGCAATCGTTAAATATTCCCATGGTTATCCTACGTCCTACGTAGGCGATCCAATGCGAATGCGATGCGGTTATGCGCGAATTCAACGCGATGCGGTTCGACGCCCCAACAATGTCCAACGTGTTCGCGAATCGTCCAAATAGATAATATAGTTAACCAGTTGTGATAATTATTATTCCTTTTATTCCATAATATAGGACGTTCTTGGATATAATTAAAATTTCTATTTCCGACATTACAACAAAAACACGATATATATATATTCCATCGAAAGATCGCGGGTTTGTAGCAATGCAGATGGTCCTTGGATTTTTAAGGAGAGTAAAAAATCCTTCGTTAAGCCATCCTTCGGAAGGGACGGAAAATGGTGGTCCGGACCCGGTTCTTTGTTGGATGCTCACTAAAAATCCCTATCCTAATCGGATTGTCAGATTACCTCTCTCGCTTCTTCCTTCCAATGGTGGAACAGGTTTTGTATGAGTTTCTACGTGTGTGCGCATGCGTGTGTATGTGTTAAAATATTATGTTTACATGTTTAAAAAATATAAATACAAATGTAATTACTAAATTAATGTCAACAGTCAGTCTGAACGGCTTCCTCCATTCCTCCATTATACCAGCGTTATTTATCAGAATATCCAAACCTCCAAATCGACTGATGGTATGTTTGATACATTCTGAAAAAAAAAATATTAGGTTTATAAATTAGTGGATTATATTTATCCTCAAAGAAACAAATATTATTGTTATTTAACAGTTTATAAGCAGGTTTATTATTATTATTGTAATTATTCATTTCCATTCGGCCACTCTTACTTCCAATATATAAAAAATAAAAAGGAAACAAATTTCATTAATTGTGGTATATAGATAGTCTGGGGGTGCAGTCAATATTACACTAAATAAGAAACACTTATTAGATCTTCCAGTCAACTATTTTTCCACTCTATCACAAATTTCATTTGTTCTCGGTAGGTCTGCCTGCAATGTTTGCGCTTTTAAGGAATTGCTTTAGTCCTCCAAATTAACTTGAGCATTATTATCTACTATCAAATTTCATCACATGTGTCATCTCATGTAATATTTCGATTGTTTATTTTTTTTCAAATTTTATTTAAAATGGAACTATTTTTGTGGTGGAATTCGTCTGCTCATTTTTATTTTCATAATTTAAATCAACTTAATTATAAATTACATGTGGATGAAAACTCCTTTTACATTTATTGTCATCACTGTATGAATATTACCTTCTAAACTCTCGTCCTTTGTCACGTCGCACTGCAGAAAGATGACTTTCTTCGGATAGCTCCTAGACAATTCATCCACTACTTGCTGTCCATTTTCATTGTTCAAGTCGCAGATGGAGACCTGGAAGACGTTTTTATATTTATAACCTTTACAAAGAATTAAATATTGTTATTGAATTATTATGTTTGGTAGTAAAAAAGTAGGTTGTCATGGCCTTCGTGGAATATAACGACAGAAATGAATATCATTTGAATAACTATTAATAAATTATGTTTATTAATATGTGGACATCATTAAGTGCATTCCAGTGTATAAATTTGTAGATGGTAAACAGAAGGGTCACTCTTATTTTTCATGATTCCATATAACTAGTTTTATAAAATCCTAACTTTTAATTTTCAAAGAATGATATTCAATCCTCTTTCTAAACTTCAATATGAGTTTAATTGGGATGATTTTATATAAAATAATAAAATTAAAATAAACCTGTAACCACTACAACCCGTGAACAGGTCTGGGGTTCAGTACATGGTAGAGGCTGTACTGTTTCATGGACAACGGTTGTGCATAGAGCTCAAGCCCGAGCGCCAGATTTTTAGCTCTTCTTTTGGGTGCCTATTTTATAGAGGCTGGGTAAGCCCCAAGATAGTCCCCTAGATCCTATGTGATCCATCACTAAATAAAAGTTTTGCCAGCAGCGGGATTTGAGCCATAATATTTGGCATGTCAACTTAATACTCTACCACTGAGCATCTCCGCTCCCTAATTTTATATATTTCTAATTTGTATGTACATTCTTATCTATATTGTTTAAGTTAGAAGTTTTATAAGTTTAGTAGATGATACTGACAATATTTTACATTTGTCCGAGTTACATAACTTTTGCTAAGATTCTGTTAATGCTCAATCACCAATTATACTGTCCTGTTCTGCATCAAAATCCACCCTTCTACAAAAATGATAATGATAAAATGATGTTTCAGCTTTCTGTTTCTAACACCTTTGCGATGTCGAAATCAACTTTTATATTGCTCAGAAAATCGATATTTGTGATTAAAATATAATAGGATCAATTTTTTAATAAAGGCCAATAATAGAGTTCAGTTCTCCTCGATGTCAACTTTCAATAGGCTTGTATAATTATTGGCTCCCTCAGTATCAACGATGTAATCGTTACTTGATAATTATCAAGGAGATAATAGTCTTAAGCGCATAGTTCACGATAAAAATGCAGTAATATATCATTTTCATTGCATCTACGTGTCATCTAATAATTGGAAAGTTATAAATATTACCAAAATTATGTTCTTATCAACAACTTGAACATTTATCATTAAGAACTCTAAAGAGTTACATAACATTCCGATTCCGAGGCAAACCATTTTAAGAATTGTTTAAGTTACATCATGGTAATGTTTATGCATGAAAATAATGTGCTACGTCAATATTGCATCTATATCACAAGGTCAAACAACAAGAATAGCCATTATCTTTACAGCATGTTCACCAATAGAATTGCTAATGTGTTTTTATTTTACAGTTTATGTATAGCAATGTAAAATAAACAGGTTCTGTAGCGTCATTAGTATTGCGTTAAGAGTCATTTGCGTTCGACTGGCGGATTTGGGTCGTTAATGATTTTTTAAATGACAATTTAAATCATGTTCATTGGACCCATTTAAAACACTATCAATGATTAGGTCTCTTTTTGATAGAAAATGTCAATACTGTAAGCATTTTACAATCCAATCCTAATGGAATTTTTATAAATAAAACTATTATCCCTCATGCTTCATCCCTCTGTGCCGCATAATGGTACAGATTAGATCACATTCGATGACTGTGTAATAAAATGTCGTTTACTTACCTAAACCTAATCTTTACTATCTTGTACGCAATAAATTAAATATTGTAATTGCTAAAGTTTACGATATTTAAATTTCAGTGGGAAAACCCACGTTGATCTTCATTTGATCTAATTTGACTTGTTTCCAAGTGATCTTTAATCATCTCTCGTCTATCTCAACTAAAGTCAATCCCCAGTCCCCTATCTTATAAATTAAACTGCTGGTCATTTGATTGTAGTACTTGTTGCTCAAATTATAAAAACTATAGTTGAGGCGTTTGGATTCAAAACCGGTTACAACCATTTTCCAAAATTTTTCAGAACTGATCAAGAAAAGATTGAATTTAAAAAAATAATAAATTGTTTTTATTATTTTTCGTTATTTTTCTAACAACTCACTTTAAACAATAATTACTGACAATTTATTATGTTTTTTTTAATCTCATTAAATATAAAAAAATATGAATAGATAGACCTATAAAAAATAAACTAAACTGCTTTAATCAAAATTTTAATCATTATAATCTGAGAGTCATTGACCATTATGTAAAAATTATTTTACCATTGTAATTAAGTACCACAAAAGTAGATTCTACAATTTATCAAAATAAAAATAAATTTATGGTAGGTAATATATTGTATAAAGATTTTTGTTCATGCCTGTTACCAACTGACTGTGTTAGAAACTTGGAAGACATTTGATGTTTTTAAAGAAAATAATAAAAAAACATTAGTTGAACGTTTAGTATATTTATGTGACTTTCTAAAAGTAATTGAACTTGAGTACTCATGTTAATATGATTATTTTTATATGATATTGATATATAATCTAATATAATAAAATGGTACTCTCTAACATAATTAATTAACTAACCAGTGCACCTTCTCCCAAAAGATGCTGAACAAAAGACTTGCCAATCCCACTGGCTCCTCCAGTCACCAAAGCAACGCTTCCTTTCTGAGACATGCTTCAGCCTTCACTAGAACTGAGCTAAGCGCTAAATGGAGGGGATATATATATATATATGTTGAGGCCAAAAAACTTGAATGTTATTGTTATTATGTAATTATGAACTAGATATTAAGATAGCGCACCATGTTTATTTATGCACTAGCTGGCTATGCATTAACGAAAAACGAATTACGTATATATAACGACAACACACGCCGGCTGACGGGATTATCGGCAGTGCAGAGTCCCCAGCCTACAGCGTTACAGTTTTACAGTTCATTTTGTGTGCACACATTGCCTTAACTACGGGACCACGTCCTCATCTCATCAAAACAACGGGAAGCATCTTTCCACGGTGGAACAGTCGATGCGATGTCGTTTTTTTTGTTTTCATGACTCACAGCAGTGATAAGTTTTTTCTTTTGTATTTTTTTTGTTTCATATGTATTAATTAAATTTATTAACATCCAGATTTACAAGACATTAGCAATGTCTTTGTAAACACGTACATGTAAAAAAGGCATCATTTTAATTATGGCCTTTCAGTTAAAAAAAAAAACATATTTCTTTGATATAATTTTAATAACAGTTCTTTAAAGAATATATTTATGTATATATAGTTTCACATTTTTATTTATAATTATTTTAAACATAGGCTTTTACTTCATGTTGAATATTTTTGCATGAAATATTATTTCTTTAGGTTTTTAAAGCAAAAGTGTCTGCATCATATTATAATTTATTTTAACTTATGTTTGTTTACGCATAGAAATATCACAGTGTTTATTTTGTACTTTAAAGACAATTTTTACTTTTCACACATAATAAATACATGATGTTATTTTCTTATAAAATTCTGATTTTTCATAGTTTGTTTTTATGTCATTCATAAATAGCCTTTTGCACTATCCAGCCATCATATATTTTTGCGTTGGACAAAAGTAAAGGCCCTTTTCGAGCCCCTAAACCACGCAACATTTTTGGTCCTCCGGGGTCGGATCGTGCAATTTGGCTTTTTAACGTCATATAATAATTATTTTACATACAGTATTGTTTTATAACATTATATATTCTATTATTATATAATATTTTTTTCCTGCAGAACAATTTATAGGGGCCTTAAACGTGTTTTTCAACATCTCGTTCCCCAAATTATTTTTTTACAATTTTTGACTTCGTTTTTTTTGTCTTTTAAATAATAGAATCATTTTATTGTGTATAAGATACAACATGGAAAACTTAAGTGCAGAGAAGTTGGCCAAAATCACGCCACTACAAACGAAATTACAAAGTGTAGGGCATAGGATAAAGTCCATTACCGAGCAAGGACGCTTAATTGCAACGGACAATTCACAGCTATTTTTATTTAAGGGTATGTATAAGGAACTTAAACCCTACTTTGATGCATTTAATGCCGCCTGGGACAACATCATAGAGCTTATGGCTGCATGGGGAGTAACGGACGCATTTCCCTCACAAGCTGATAAATCCCTGCGCCTAGCAATCGAGCGTTATTATTACGAATCCTGCGCTATTTATGAGCATCATATGAATCCTACACCATCAGCGATAAATACTACGACGGCGCAAAATTCAAATATTAGCGCGCTAAAGGACTCTCGAACAGTCAGAGCCAGACTTCCTCAAATAAATTTACCTTCCTTTAATGGGAATCAAGGGGATTGGCCTTTGTTTCGAGACACCTATCGGTCATTAATCCATGATGAGGATTCAATATCGGACATTGAAAAATTTATCTTTTTAATCTCCTGCCTGAAAGGCCCTGCACTCACGTTAATTAAGGGAGTTGAGCTGCAGGAAGCCAACTACCCTCAAGCTTGGAAGTTACTCAATGACCACTACAACGACAAGCGGAGACTAGCCAGCGGTTATCTTAAAACCTTACTAGAGTATAAACCGTTCCAGAGCAGACCCACCGCAAGTGGTCTAAAGCACTTACTCACTAATGTCGGTGAAAGCATAGATTCGTTCAAACAGTTAAATATCCCTAATGCCGATAATTTCATACTGTTCTTTCTTCTCTTAAGATGCTTAGATCCAGAAACCAGGAGAGCTTTCGAAAAACAACACAGTAATATTGAATTCCCCACGCACCAAAATTTAATTAATTTTCTCAAGGTAGAATGGAGATCCTTGGAATTAACGTCCGAAGAAACACACCATTGCATCAATAGGTCAATCAATTACTCCAATAGTCGACAAAGACCAACAAATAAGGGACCGCAAAACTCTTTATTTGTCGACAAACAGCGAGCCTGTCGCGCACCCAATATTGAAACGCGTAATTTCGGCGAAAATTCTAATTCTCAGGCCGGCCGTTGTCATGTGTGTGGGTGTCGTCATGCCTTGTGGGAATGTGAACGATTTCGCAAAGCCTCCCCAGCCGAAAAACTTGCGCTATTGAAAGGATGGACGGGGTGCATTAATTGCTTGTCAGGTAGTCACATGAAAAATAAATGCCCCTCCCATAGAAGGTGCCAAATCTGTGGCAAATTTCATCATAGTTGGCTACATGTCGAGCAGCATCAGGAAGGGACAAGCACACCTGCTTCCCCTGCACCCATCAATACAAGTGGTGTAGTACTGGGCAGTCAATGCCACCAAGGCGAGGTTTTACTAGGCACAGCGGTTATTGAAATTCAAGATGCTAAAGGCATTTATCAAAAGGTCCGTGCTGTCACCGACAGTGGCAGCCAGCACTCCTTCATATCGGAAATTTGCACAAGGAGATTAGGTCTAAGATAGAAGCATCTACACAAGATATTTCCGGTATTGGCCATTCGCCGCTTACGGGTGTGAGAGGAAAATTGAGTTGCCGCCTCCGTTCAAGATTGGCACCTGACAATGCATCCCAATATTGTACTGAAGCAATAGTCGTCTCTCGTATTACCGGAAATCTTCCTCATAGTCCAATTCCTACGTCTACTAGAAGTCTTTACAAATCATATGTTCTGGCCGACGAAGAATTTTGGAAACCAAGTCCTGTAGAATTCATGCTAGGGGCAGATCTCTATTATGAAGTAATAACAGGACGTCCGATCACTATATCCCAGGATACTCCCAAACTGTTACCAACGATTTTCGGATTTGTTGTTGGAGGCCCTTCTAAAAGCTATTCTGTACCCAAGGGCACATCCAGCCTCATAGCGCAGTCAACGGAAGAGATGCATGAGGTCATGTCGAAATTTTGGGCGCTAGAAGAGGTTCCAAAGCGGCCTATTGTGTCAGAAGATGAACTGGCATGTGAGAACCATTTCTTATCCACTCACCACAGGCTACCCTCAGGTCGTTATGTCGTATCTCTTCCTATGAAAAAGTCAGTTGATATTTTAACCAATCCTAGGCAACAAGCTCTAAGTCGTCTTAGGAATTTGGAATTCAAGCTCGAAGAGGATCTTCTGCTAAAGGTCGAGTACCACGCTTTCATGCAAGAATACTTGTCATTGGGGCACATGAAACTCGCCCCCGCTGGCACCTCAGCATACACAATACCGCACCATGGCGTGGTAAAAACTCAAAACGGCTCAAGGAAATTGCGCGTGGTCTTTGATGCCTCCTGTCGCACAAATTCAGGATCTCTCAACGATCACATGTATGCCGGACCTAAACTCCAATTAGACATAGGGGACGTAATCTCAAATTTTAGAATCCATCAATATGTATTCACAGCCGATATTGTGAAAATGTATCGGCAAATTCTATTGAACCAAAATGACCGAAAATTTCAACACATATTTTGGAGGTTTAGCCCGCACGATAACATCCAGGAGTACGAATTGTGTACTGTCACCTATGGAGAAAAGGCATCAGCCTTTCTTGCACAAAGGACGATCAAACAACTCGTTATCGATGAAGGTGCCTCATACCCTCTAGCTTCTGTTGCTTTGTTGCAGGACACTTATGTCGATGACATTGCTACTGGTGCTCAGACGGTTCCTCAGCTAAAACAATTGAAAGAAGAGTTAGTAGCATTGCTGAGCAAAGCCGGATTTCAGCTTAGCAAATGGTCAACCAACTGTCCAGAGCTGATTGACACGTTAAACCAATGTGATGTAAACGACTCACGTATTAGCCTATCTGATGATGAAGACTCTCGTATCAAGCTGCTAGGCATCCAATGGGACCCTAAAGAGGACATATTTTCTTATGAGATTCAGACGCCACCTAGAAATCCCACGAAAAGAGCAATACTGTCGGCCATCGCGAGGGTTTATGACCCCTTAGGATATCTTGCACCCGTAATTTTCTATGCTAAGACAATACTGCAAGAGTTGTGGAAATCCAAGGTAGATTGGGATGACATCGGCCCATCCGAAATCTGTAACAAATGGAACAAGCTCCTTGATCAACTGCACCTACTGATCGAAGTCAAAATATCTCGCCTCTTCGCTACAGGAACACCGGTGTCATACACAATAGTTGGTTATAGTGATGCATCCGAGCGAGGTTATTCAGCTGTTCTATATTTGCGCGCGGTCACTTCAAACGGCTACCAAATATCGTTACTTAAAGCTAAGACAAAGCTAGCCCCAGTCAAGCTAATGACCATACCTCGTCTAGAACTTTCTGGGGCACTGTTACTGAGTCGCCTCTTTCAATCTTGCAAACCTCTCATGAGCAAATTGAACATCAGCACAGCCAAATTCTTCACAGACTCTCAAGTCGTGCTGAGTTGGCTCTCCCTTCCACCTGAAAAACTCAACATCTTTGTAGCCCACAGAGTTATCGAGATATTGGACCTGACAGGAAGGAATCAGTGGAATTATGTCCGTTCCGAGGAAAATCCGGCCGATTGCAGCTGCCGTGGAATTTTACCTTCAGAGCTCATCAATCATCCGTTATGGTGGGCGGGCCCTGCATGGCTCTCAACAAAAGAGGATAGCTGGCCCTACTTTATCCCGCGAGTCTCCGAGAACCTGCCTGAAATTAAGCAAAAATACAGTACCACGTTGACTACCACAGATAGGTCGAACCTTATTGATTGGATGGAGCGCTTCAGTTCCCATCCTAAGCTCGTACGCGCCACAGCCTATGCATTACGCTTTGTGGAGAGACTTCGACATCGAGCTACTTCATACGGTACGATTTCGGTAACTGAATACAACCGAGCCGCTAAACTACTTTTGAAGTTGACCCAGGATCAGCTTCTAAAGGATCATGGGAAAATATCCAATAATAACGCCATCCGCTCCCTGCTGCCGTTCATTGACGGAGAGGGCTTTGTCAGGGTGGGCGGTCGCCTTCAAAATTCCCAACTACCTTATGGTGCCAAGCATCTATACCTTCTTCCAGCGAATTGCCACCTCGCAAAGTTACTTATTGATCACTACCACGTAATACACATGCATTTAGGACCAACCTCACTTCAAAATATATTGTGGCAAAAATACTGGATTATAGGTGCCAGAGGATTGATTCGACAGCGGGTTTTTAATTGCATTACATGCTATAAGGCCACTCATTCACCTCAAGTTCCCATTATGGGCAACTTGCCATCATGTCGGCTTGAAGGGGATCAAGTGTTTGCTCATGTGGGAGTTGATTTTGGCGGACCATTCTTCATCAAGGAATCACAGCGAAGAAAGGCATCTTTAGGAAAGGCATATCTATGCCTCTTCGTATGTATGAGCACCAAGGCCGTGCATTTAGAAGTGGTCTCAAAATGTTCTACGGACGCCTTCTTGGCAGCATTTCAGCGCTTCGTAGCCCGAAGAGGGAAACCATCTCATATGCATTCAGACTGCGGCACTAATTTTGTCGGAGCAGCCAATCGACTCAGGGACCTTTTGCTTTTGTTACGATCCTCTGAGGCCCAAGAGAAAATCACCCAACATTCTGTTCCGCAAGGGATTGAATGGTCCTTCAATCCGCCCGCAGCTCCTCATTTTGGCGGTCTATGGGAGGCTGGCATAAAGTCGTGCAAGACAATATTACATAAAGTAATAGGAGAAACACCTCTTACCTTCGAAGAACTGACTACATTGTTCTGTCGCATAGAGGGAGTCTTAAACTCTAGACCCTTAGCTCCCCAAGGATCCGATCCAACTAGTTTTGATTGCTTGACACCAGGTCATTTTTTGATAGGGAGGCCACTGATCGCTATCCCAGAGGAACAACTCCAGGACAAGGCAGGCATCCTTCAGCGTTGGAAGCTAATACAGCAAAAGGCTCAGCACTTTTGGACAAGATGGCGGATGGAATACCTCAATCTACTGCAGCAAAGGAAAAAATGGACGATGGATCGTCCAAATCTCAAAATCGGCGATCTGGTCATCGTAAAGGAGCCAGTCTCACCCCTAAACTCGTGGCCACTAGCTCGAGTGGCTGAAACCCACCTTGGAAAGGACGGAATCGTGCGAGTAGCCACTATCCGCACCTCCACAGGTCTTTACAAAAGGCCGGTGGCCAAACTCGTGACACTAACTCCAATCAACGACGCAGATTCAGATAAAATTTAACTCAATTTTGGTGGGCGGGATGTTGTGGCCAAAAAACTTGAATGTTATTGTTATTATGTAATTATGAACTAGATATTAAGATAGCGCACCATGTTTATTTATGCACTAGCTGGCTATGCATTAACGAAAAACGAATTACGTATATATAACGACAACACACGCCGGCTGACGGGATTATCGGCAGTGCAGAGTCCCCAGCCTACAGCGTTACAGTTTTACAGTTCATTTTGTGTGCACACATTGCCTTAACTACGGGACCACGTCCTCATCTCATCAAAACAACGGGAAGCATCTTTCCACGGTGGAACAGTCGATGCGATGTCGTTTTTTTTGTTTTCATGACTCACAGCAGTGATAAGTTTTTTCTTTTGTATTTTTTTTGTTTCATATGTATTAATTAAATTTATTAACATCCAGATTTACAAGACATTAGCAATGTCTTTGTAAACACGTACATGTAAAAAAGGCATCATTTTAATTATGGCCTTTCAGTTAAAAAAAAAAACATATTTCTTTGATATAATTTTAATAACAGTTCTTTAAAGAATATATTTATGTATATATAGTTTCACATTTTTATTTATAATTATTTTAAACATAGGCTTTTACTTCATGTTGAATATTTTTGCATGAAATATTATTTCTTTAGGTTTTTAAAGCAAAAGTGTCTGCATCATATTATAATTTATTTTAACTTATGTTTGTTTACGCATAGAAATATCACAGTGTTTATTTTGTACTTTAAAGACAATTTTTACTTTTCACACATAATAAATACATGATGTTATTTTCTTATAAAATTCTGATTTTTCATAGTTTGTTTTTATGTCATTCATAAATAGCCTTTTGCACTATCCAGCCATCATATATTTTTGCGTTGGACAAAAGTAAAGGCCCTTTTTGAGCCCCTAAACCACGCAACAATATATATATATGTATATCACATGTGTGGGAACAATCTTATCTCTAAGACCCTGAAGAGTCTAATTTTTAATAGTTTATATGAGGCATTTTATCTTAATTTAACTCTTGCCAACTTAACTTGATGTTTAACCAATTTCCAGAGGTATGAAATGGATATTAAGGAATATTTTTTTAATGAATGTTATGAAGCATAACATCATAACATAGAACCATAACATTACACCGTGACATAACTCCGTAACACCAACGCTGAGCCCCAAAAAAGGTTAAGGTAAATAAAAAATTTGGCAATTATTTGCCCGAATAAAACAATGATGTACATCCATTTGTGACGATAGCTCACCGTAAAATGAGTTCACAGGTAGGTAGAAACACCTGACGGACGAAATTAGCGATAAGAAAATAAACTCCACTCCATCGAGTAAGTCCGTCGGGTTGTATAAAATAATTTAAATTTTGAGGGATGCCATAAGCCTACTATCTTTCCATCCTGATCTCTCTACTTGCAGGATCCACCCCCCGTAACAGAAACAACCTTAAAGGGCCTTCATACTTGGTCCGCAGGAGAAAAGTCCTCTTTAAGACTTGATCCCCTGATGGAAACGATCTCTTCGGCGTCTCAAATTATATCGACTGCTTTGATTTATATTTGCCTTCAGAGAATTTTCCTTGGCTGTATGATGAACTTCGGGCAGTTTGCCCAGTTTAGCGGCCCAAGCAACTTTTTCGTTTGTGCGAGCCACAAGAATATCTCCTTCGGGCGCTTGAAGTGGGGCCTTAGCTCTACCGAAATTCAAGAAGGCAGGGCTTCTTCGTTGGAACGGGAAATGATACCTGCTCCTGACTGTGTCAAGGATACCACACCGCCCCCACTCATGTCTGTTGTCATCGAGATCACGTCCCCAGCTCGTGATCGGAAAATTACCTGGAACTATATTCTGTTAAAGACTCAATGACTTAGTGGGTTTTCAGCATTTTAGCCTTTTAAGGTGAAATTCATAAGGAGAATGAGAAACACTAAGACATGATAACACAATATGACCCCTCGTTGCGTGGGTAACAATATTGAATTTAAGCAGATGTAACTCGCGTATAGAACCATAACAAAAGTCGCTGACAACAGGCACAGTCTCTATGACCAATGTAAAAAACTAGATTTATTAAGAAAATAATTAACAAAAAGAGATTGAGTCACTCTCAGTACGAGCAAGCTGGTCCACCACATCAAGGCGGTGTCTCCAAGGACCAGTCGGGGTAGTGAATCCCAAGGGAAATGGGATCATAATAAAAAACAAACCGCTAGCTCCATCCAAAATGGAAAAATCGCTGAAAATCCTCAAAGAGAGGGTGGTAGGGGGGGGGGGGCACACCCATATCATAAACAACAGGGAGAGTGGGATGAAATTCTAAATAAACTGTACACATCAAGAATGTATGAAGAGTGCCGCCTGGATGAAGGGGTGGGAATATGTCCAAAACAACTCAAAAGACGAATGGGATCCCAGCGGTTGGGACAGGAAATGATACCATTTCCTGGCTGTGTCAAAGACACCGCTCGACCCCACTCATGTCTGCTGTCATTGATAACACGTCCCCAGCTTGTGATCGGAAAATTACCTGGAACTATATTATGTTAAAGACCCAACGACTTCGTGGGTTTTCAGCAATATAGCCTTTTAAGGTAAAATTCCTAAGGAGAATGAGTCTTTCCTATCTTGCTTACGACGAGTTGCTTTATATTTCGATTCGCTGGTTCCGTTGGATTTGCCTGCGAATGGTAAAGAAGAGTAGTCTCTCTCTAGATTCCGAACTCCTTAGCTACTTCATTAACGCGATTACTGACGAAGTTCTTGGCATTGTCGGAAATTAATTTCTGCGGTCCGCCATACCTGTATAATATGTGTGACTTATATAGACTCAGATTTAATAACTGGCAAGGTAGCATTCCTAATGGAACACAATTCCACCCATCTGCTAAATAAATCTACAAATACTAACAGATACAAATTACCTTTTGAATTCCTAGGATAAGGACCCATAATGTTGACTGACACGATTGCCCATGGCTGGTTGTTATAACGGGGGTACATTAATCCACGAGTTTGATTGTTATTGGGTTTAAACTTCTGGCATATCTCACGTTGCCTCACATACTGGCTTATATCGCGGTATATTCCATGGCAATAATATAGTCTACTAACCCTAGCAACAGTTTTATCTATCCTCTGGTGGCCTGACAGCAGATGTCAGTAAACTATGTAGGTCATAGTTTTCATATATTATAGATCTCCTAAAATGTCTAGGTACGATAACTTTCCATTCCTCACTTTGGTCCTATATCAATAAGCACATTCCAGTCTATAAATTTATAGCTGGTAAACAGAAGGGTTACTCTTATTTTTCATGATTCAATATAGTTAGTTTTAATAAAATCCTAACTTTTAATTTTCAAAAATGATATTCAATGAAGCCTCTTTTTAAACTTCAATATCAATTTAACTGAAATAATTTAACCCTTCTCAAAAATATTTTAAAGCAACCAAAATGTTTTATGTTCGTTGTTTTTATATTTACTTAATTTTTGGAGTGTATATATATATAAATAAATAATGTTTAACCACCAATTATACTGTTCTTTTCTCCATCGAAATCCTCCCTTCAACAAAAATTATAATGATAAAATGATGTAATGAAGTGTGCTGAACACGAATCCGAGGTCACAAAATCTATATTAGGCATAATTTTCTTTCATATTTGTGTTAAAATTTCAAAAATGTGATGTTTATACGAAATATCGATCATTTTTTCATCAATTTTTTTTAATTAATTAACCTTTTTCAAGCTTTTATAATGTATTACCTAATGAAAAAAATAGTAGAGCATAAGTGTAAGGCTTCAGGAATTTTTGACTACGTTCTCTACTTTCGTTATAAAGTAAAACTTAATTAAAGCCAGCAAACAAATAAAAAAAGAGAAAGAGAGGGAAATTAATCACCCACAAATCAAAAATAAGAAATTTTTTTTTTTTAAATTATTTTATTGAATTGTACAACTGTAATATATACATCTAGTACAAGGGCTGTATGAATAAATAAATACATGAAAGGACGTGTAGAGGCACTACCCATTGGCAGCACTCTAATTACATTTCTATTATAGAAGGTCTCGAGGCCATCTTCTCTTCAGACGCCTAGGAGGATTGTCCGGGATGGAATTGGAACCAAGAATGGAAACTAGTGGGTTTGGATGGGCCTGGAGTTTATTATGGAATGATAGGTATCTGGAATGGGCTAAATCGGTAACATATGGAACGTTCAGGTCATTATGAATGGTTTTATTTGTGACAAAATAAGGAGCGTTTAGGATTTTGCGAAGGATTTTGGATTGCAAGGATTGAATACGAGAGGAATTTGATGGTTTGGTGGAGCCCCATAGTTCAATTCCGTAAGTCTATATAGGTCTTATAACAGTAACATAAATAAGTCTTTTGTAATTGATCTGAAGCTTTGAGCGTTTGTCTAGTATGTGTTGAAGTAGTCGGAAGCGTCTAGCTGTTTCTTGTCTTTTCAGTCTTGTGTGAGGGTTCCAAGTAAGACGTTTGTCTAAGTTGAGTCCTAGGTAGCGGATCTGTTCAACAGGGATAAGTGGAGTACCATTAAATCTTAAAATATTAATTTTTTTTTTATATTTGATAAATTTTACTATTATTTTATTTTAAAATTATGAATACAAATTTAATTCTAATTTAACTTACATATAAATAATAAATTTAGTCAAACTGTAAATTGAGGGAAATAATACAAATACACATATAGTTCTATAAATAATTTGGCACATATAGCATTTCTGATCTTCTTTCAAAAACCTCCCCTAAGGGTTTCTCGTGAGAACATGGATGGAGAAACCTCCGATTGAAGGCCCGTTTCACCCCCAGCTCCAGGCACGTTTCAGTATCCTTGTTCGATTCTGTAGTAATGTTTGTAGCAGTAAGTTTGGGTGTTCCTTAACTGAGACATGAAATTTTATTTAGTTTTTCTTGATAAAAATAAGAAAATTAAAATTTTAATCATTATTATCTGAGAGTCATTGACCATTATGTGATACGATTTTTTACAATTTACGTTTTTTAAAAATTAAAACATATATTCTATAAAAATTGTTGTTTGTGGATGTTAACTACTGACAGCGTAAAAAATTGAGAAGAAATTTTAAATCATGTTTTCAAAGAAAATAACTAGAAAAACATTAGTTAAACCATGAACATATTTATTAGGCTTTTTAAAAGTGTTAGAATATGAAGGCTCAAATTGATATGATTATTTTAATATGATATTGATATGTAATCTTACATAATTAAATGATACTCTGTAAAATAATTATTAACAAAGCCTTCTGCCAAAAGACTTCCAAGCCCGCTGGCTCCTCCAGTCACTAAAGCAACGCTTCCTTTCTGGAACATGCTTGAGCCTTCACTAGAACTGAGCTAGCCGCTAAATGGAGGGGATTCATTTATTTCATGTGTAGGGACAATCTTATCTCTATGATTTGTTTTTTTTTAACGATTTTTTACAACTTAGTTGTCTTACGTATTTTAAAGGTCTCGCCACAGATCTTGATCCAGGCAGTCTCCTTCTCTAAGACCCCTAGCTGCCATGCTCACCTCCACATCTTGCAACCATCTTTTTTTTTGCCGTCCTCTTTTCCTCTTTTCCGTAGTCCAATATTCGGAAAATGTTTTTGGCCATCGTTCCTTTTCTTTTTAAGTGGCCATAATATTTTAAGTAGCCATCTGCTTTCTACTGTGAAGAGGATCGTTGTTCTTGATCAACCAGTCTTACTGTTCTATTAGGGACGTGGTGAATTCTGGAAATTCTGGCAACCGCGTCTCCAGAAGTCCATCTCCACGGCTAACAACTTTCTTCCCTACTTTTTTTGTAATCATCCACGTTTCGGATCCGTAGAGGAACATCATGTTTTTAGGTTAACCTGTTTACTCTACAGAATAGAGTTTAGGCACCCAATAATTTTTCTGCATTTTACTATTTTTTCTGTTATGGGCATCTGCCAAGATATTTACATTCACCGGTTATTTCAATTTCCCAATTTTCGAGGGATAGTGCTGTTATATTTGCAAGTATTGCCATGTACTCTGTTTTCCTCCTGTTTATTTCCAGACCCCAAGCAGCATATTCCTCCTAAAGTTTTCTTAACATGTAGGAGATCATCATCTGGCATCTTCATCATCACTTGTGACTATGGTCACAACACAAACCTGGTCACCACCAAATTGTAGGTTGTAAAGGAATTCATTACCAACTTGTACACCCATTCCCCTACACTGCCTCTTCCAAGTTCTTAGTATCTCTTCAACATATAGGTTGAATAACAGTTGGGTTAGAGGACAACCTTGTTTGAGACCTTTAGTGATAGGAATGTGGTCTGTCAGTCCATTCCTCAGTGTTACCTAGCTTTGGGACCATTAAATGAGCTTTTGATGGCACTTATTAAATGTCTGCTTATTTCCATGTTTCCTAGTGATTCCCATAGTTTGCATAATGGGACCGTATCATACGCTTTCTAGATATCTATGAAAATTATATGCATCTCGCTATTGCAAGCATCCTTTTTTTTAATCAGGTGCGTGAGAGTAAGTATATGATCAATACATGACCTGGTCGCCCGAAAACCAGCCTGTTTTTCAGGTATTTTCCCATAACATTCACCTTGTACACCATCGTTTAATATATGGCCATAAAACCGGCTGATGCTGCTAGTAACTGTAATTGGAGCATCCCTTTTTACGTCCCTTCTTAAAACTGGCGTTATGTGTCTTTCAGTCTACTCATCTGGCACAGCTAAACTTCTTAATTGACTTTAATACCTTCCTGGCTTCCTTAGGTTTCTGACCATGCATGCAGTTACTTATTAACGTACACTTTCCTTCCCAGTCCTTATTTATCGCTGTGATCTTTTTCCGTTTAACATTTTTGCAGGCTGATTTATACTGTTGGAAAACACTCGGATCCCTATTTGAAAGCCACGTAGAGTATAACAGCTTTTTTTCAGCAACCGCTATTGCCATTTCCTCATTCCACCAATAGTTTTTTTTTCCTTCTTTCGGGAACACTTTTTCTAAAACTCTGAAGACTTTAATTGGAAATACTAATTGTCATTAAGAGATAGTTAGTTTGAGGCATTTTATCTTAATTCAACTCTTGCCAACTTGACATGAAGTTTAACCAATTTCCAGAGGGACTCGTATTAATTAATAACTGGAGGTCAAGGAATGCTTATTTAATGTATAAAAATAATTTTAACACCGTTGGATGTGTTTTCTACATTCGATCATTTTTCACCTTTTAACATTAGGCAATACCATTAATTTTTTTAATCCTTTTTATCAAATAATTTTGAAAACAATCTAATGCAGTTTTGGGTTTACATTTTATGTTTAATTCATAATATATTCCAAACAGACAAGTTAGCAAAGATAAAATAAACATATGTAAACGAAAATGAGAAAAATCAAGAAGAAAACGTATAGTATTAATTGTACATATTACTGTCGGTAGGCTTCAAACAGCTAGTCATTTTTAATTGATTCTAGGGTTATAGCTATTTTCTTAAAACATTCCAATAAATTATTCATTTACTGTATTAAACTGGCTTGGTTTGTTCCAGTTGTTGCCTATTATTTTAAATTTAAGAAATTATAAATTAATTATTACTATTATTTAATGAATTATTGTGTATAAAATATTATTTTTATTCAATTGCTTGGTTACTATATTATAAGTACGACCATCTCATCTCCAGTGAAATAGTAAAAATTATATGAAAAAAGAAAGAGTTATATATTGTTATTAAAGTTTGACTATTTAGGATTTAATTATTATAATAATATTATATTAAAGTTTTTTCCTTTCCACTGTTTTTTCAACACCATTCGGTTTTTTACAAAAATATTAGTAACATATCACTCATTCAAAAGAACTCAAAAAACATTATATTTCAATAAAGGTGTTTGAAAGTTCCATGTCTTGTAAACCAGATGAAAAAAAAAATAATATAAGATAACAGTAATGTTCAATGAACATTGTTCCCCTAGTATACATCGCGTTCAATTTTTCTATCGAATAATATTACTTGAAAATGAAGAATGTTGCCTAATATGTTTAATGAGGATAAGGGCGTTTGAGAAAGAGTTATTTCTTCAGTGATTGAAAATATAAATATTTTATATAATTTTAAAATATATATTAATATTTTATTAATTATTCCAATAACATTTATTAAAAAGCACCAACTTATAACCTGAATAAATGTTTACATTACTTTATTTGTTTTAATTGGAAGAAATATAAAACATCCATAAGTCAAAAATTAAGTAACAATTAATAAAAAATAGGAGCGCCTAAGATGTTCAAGACAATTTCTTAGGTGGTTTGGATAAATCTGTTAATATGGGAGGTTCGTCGTTTTCAATTGTCCACAGAGAACCATTTTCAGCTTTCTCCAATACTTGAATTAGCCCTTTGCCCACGCTTTCAGGGCTAAAATATGATATTAAATTAAATATGATACCTTACTAAAACATATCTTAAAATACATTCTGTTCAAATAAATTCGTAATTGACATACCTCTGTAAAGGATATTTAGAGAGAAGTTTCAATAGTTCTTCCAGCATATCAGAAAAACATTAAAAATATTCCAACGCATTTTCAGATAAAGGAGTTCTAGTAATTCCAGGATTGATACAAATGACTTTGACACCTGACTTTTTGTAGTACAAATCATCCTAAAACAGATCTGTATCAGTACCCCCCCCCCCAACCCAATCAGATGCGATGCATTAAAAAAATCCTGTAAAATCATGCCACAATAAATAATACGATACCGTCTTAACCCTTTAACTGCTAAAGTCTATATATGCCGTCGCACTGCTTTTTTATCTATTTGCTAAAGCCGAGTATTGACGACGCGACATTGTAGTGTTGGTCTTTGTATAGACAAATGCTTTGAAGATTTTCATACAAAATTAAATTATTAAACAATAAGTTTAGGTATTAAAAAAAAAAACTTCAACCAAACTTTTAACTCCGCCAGTGTTGGTCCATAGCCCGAATCAAAAAGGAGGATCGAAACAATGAAATACGTTAACAGATAGAAGTAAAGGGGCTTTAATACAAATAAACTCTGAAAATTTGCGAGTTTGGTTTTAATAAATAAATTAATTTGAAACCGGTGAAGTTGATTAAACAGCTAATTGCTTTGCATCACCTCATATAATTTTATGCAGAACCCAAGAAGCAGGAAAGGACTAGAAAAGATTAATAATTTTGTGAAAAAGAATAAATAACAATGACCATGATGAGGAAAAATGGCAAGTGAAGCGTTAAATAATTGAATATTTTATATATTATAATTTATCAACAACAAATTAAATAAGTGCTACTTTTTCAAAAACAACCTCCAATCCCTTTTTATTTTAAATTCAAATTCAGTTCACATGAAAATAGAGAAATCACAAAAAAATGTTCATGGGAGAGAAAAAAATGAAAATTTTAAAAAATACGCGATTTCAAGATTTTCCAAAACAATATCAAATTTTTCAATAATGGGGGTTGATAGAATTTGTTGGACTTCAGGTAAGAATTCAGGACACATTATAATCAAGATAATAAAGATCAAGAAAAGTTTTTCAATGGAGCAGAAAAAAATAAATGAAATGAATGAAATAAAAAAAATGTGATTTATTCTATTGTCCCCTAAAACAACCTCCGATAGCTCAAAAATGGCGCATGGTACAATCGTCCAATATTCTTGACTTCAGATTCTAATTCATCACAAATGAAAATATAAAAATCACACAAATATGTTTTTGTGAATGAAAAAAACAACATTAAATTAATAAAATTAAAAACACATAAAAAATTCGCTACTTCAGGTTTTTCCAAAACGACCTCGAATCTCTCTAAAATCGTGCCGGATATAAATATTTGGAGTTCAGATTCGAATTCAGCACACTATAAATTATAAAAATCTGGAACAGTTTATCAATGGAGTGAACATTTTATTTTTTTACTACCATAGCTTCTCAGAATAGGCGATCGAAGCCCAACCCAAACTAACATATAAAATACAACAATAATATTGAAACCACCACTATGAGTGCTAATACATAAGGTGCTTTAAAATAACATTTAAAACATTAATTCAAATCTGTAATAAATATATAAGGTTTTTTAAAGTCCGATACAGATTAAAACTATAAAAGTAAAAAAAAATAATACAACTGCTAATAGGCAGCCTTACCTAGTAATCATTTTCAGTAAATCATTAATATTAATTTTTTCTGATGTCTTTCTGTTTCTAGCACCTTTAAGATGTCGAAATCAAACTTTATATTGCTCAGAAAATCGACATTTGTGCATGCAATGTAATAGGATCAATTTTTTAAAAAAGGTAAATTGTTTTTGAATATTAATAGAGTTGAGTTCTCCTCGATGAAAACTGTTAATAGACTTGTATAATTATTGGCTCCCTCAGAAGTAAACTCCATACTTCGGTATAATTGTATAACTCAATACTCTATATTTCATATTGCACGTGGTGCAGTAAAAGAGATCGCGTCAATCAAGATTATAAGATAAATATCCATTCCAAAAAATAAATAAGCCAAGAGGTCGTGAAAAAAACAATTAAAAAAAAACTTTATTTCATAAGAGGCAACTGTTACGTAATAATTGACAAGGAGATAATAGCTTATCTTACTTATTATTTATATTTATAGCCGATAGATCTCGATAAACATGCAGTTATATATACTTTTAATTACATCTACGTGTGATCTAATAATTGGTAAGTTATACTTATTACATAATTATGTTCTTATCAATGATTTGAACATTTATCATTAAGTAATCTAAATAGTAACATCACATGCCTATTCTGAAGCCAACCTTTTTAAGAATATTAGAGCAAGGGCAGCATCGCAATAATAAGTAGAAGAAAATAATGTGCTACGTCATTATTGCATCAATATCTGAAGGTCAAACAACCATAGACCCCTAGAATAGCAATTGGTTTTACTGCGTGTTCATCAGTTGAATTACTAATGCATTTTTATTTTCCAGTCTTTGTATAATTCTAAAGACTCTAATTTCCCGCCAAAAAAAAATTATGTATTATATATATTTTTTTTCAATTAAATAACATTTAAAAATTTGTGATCTCCAAATAAATATTGACTCAATACAGAAACAAATGTAAAATATACATACAGGCATAACTAGAATAAATATCAAGCAATAAAAGGAGGAAATTTACAAGAATAGTTTTACAACCTGTACAAACAATAAACCGATTACGCTTAAGATGGATTTTAATATATCTTCTGCTGTAACAATTCATAAACAAATCAACAAAAGCTTACTAGTGTTTATTCACCTGGTATTGTAGAAGATATTTTAACAAAATATCATTATTCTAATGTTTGTTTTTTTAAAGAAAATATATGTCCAGGACCGGGACTCGAACCCGGGTCGCCCAGATCGCTAGTCTGGAACTCTACCAATTGAGCTATCCTGGCTCAATCAGGCTCGCTCCCCGGTCTTGGCCATATCCTTTCTTTTCACTGATACCATGTCCCCGCGTTCTTGTAACATAGTTGCGATGTATACGAGGGGAAAAATGATCTTTGAATATTTATTTAATTTGGATCTTGTTGGCTTACGTCATTATATATTATTATAATTTATTTTATTTTATTAGTTATTGATTTTATTAATTTTTAAATATTTTTCATTTGAAAAGAAAGAATATCATTATTCTATATTGGCATATTCTACCATTACTCTATCATTTCTTATTGGCATAATCTATCATTATTTTATATTGGCTTGATTCTCTAAAATCTGACTGTCGGTTTTTGGGTCCTTGTCGGGAGTTACAAGGTTTAATGTGAGGTACTGACAACAAATGACATTAATATTATTGTGTTCCATATAATTTTGTTTTTTTTATGTTAACATTTAACATTTATGAGCTATAGTTCCCCCCATATAGTAAATAAAATTGAATGTTAATAATTTATAATTGTACAAATACAGCAATGAGAACATTATTATGAATTTTATTGACTTCCATGATCAGCACACATAACAATTTTAATAAAATAATTTACTATGAAAATATTATTATATTATAGAACAATTTATTATGTATATATATATATATATATATATATATATATATATATATATATATATATATATATATATTTATATATATATGAATAGTGACTCAAAACATAAACAAAGGTCAAATCTATTTACAGGCATAACTAGAATAAATATCAAACAATAAAAGGAAAAACTTTACAAGAATAGTTTTAAAACCTATACAAAAAATAACCGATTACGGTTAAGATTTCACCATTATCACTAAATTCCTGGATATAGAATAGAATAGAAATAGAATGGAATAGAAAAATAACTTTATTCTGGGACTAAATCCCTTTAGAATAACAAATATGAACCGAAAAAGAAACATAATATTTATCTGGCCAGAAAGCTAAATGTTACAAATCAAAAAGTGACAGAAAGCAATTTAAAAAGAAATATTTATACCAAAAATAATAATAAGTGAATAAACAGTACGAATCATGACAAGATATTAAGCAATTTAAGAGAAGAGTCCATAACTTTTGTTAAAAGCATGAGCTAGCATGCAATAATTTATATAATAGCTTGTACATTATATTATATTTGTATACAGGGTAAACTCGTTGAAGTTTATTTTTTCCACTTTTACCTTCCTTCTTTGATTTTTTTCTTGAGTCTTAGTAAAGTGATGGTGACTTAAACTTTAAGACATCAGAGTTTAAAGTTTCCTGGTCTTCATAATTCTTCAGCGTCATATTTTCATTTTGTTCTACTATGTTTAAAGAGCAATTTTCCTTACCTCTTAGTAATTTTACATTAGACCATTTACATTCCTTTTGTCATGCAGACTCCCCTCTCATGATTAGCATATTTATAATCAGCCAATTCATTTACTCTCTTCGGCAAACCTTCAAGATCAAGTATTTTTTTACTCGTTTTAGGAGCACCTTAGGGCCTCAGTTTGAGATTACTCAAAAAGGTATTAAACTTTTCGGATTGAGATTCTATTAATTTACAGCATTTTTCCATGTTTTCGCACATTCTCATCATCCTTAATCCTCTTTCTTCCATCTCGTTGTCTTTACCACCTCCCAAAGATCTGTAGTGTTCTAATCCTCTTTGCGTTTTCGGTCCTGACATCATTTTAATTAAATAAAAACGATTACAGCCAACAAAACGGTTTCACAAAACACTAATTTGATCGATTAACACTTCACTGAGATTATTTTTATAGAGATCACACTTTTCTAATGAAGACACATTAAAAAAAATAATTACGATAAGTGTCTAGACCAATTAAAAATTTCATATATACTATTTATAAGTAATCAATAAATAAAAAAACTCCCGTCAATCTGTTCAAAATCCTCACACAAGGGATGACAAAATGTTACATTGGCTAGTGAAGCCAATGTAACATTTTTCATGTTGCAGTGAGCCCAAGCTATGAACTCAAGGAAAAATCAGATCCTTTGATCTGAATATATTTAAATACTAAAATGGGATGCCACCTTGAGATCGTAATACTTAATATATTGTAATTCTATATTATTAATGATTAAGAGACATATCCCTCTCTTCTCCAAAAATTAACGTCATTGACTGACCAGAAGTTGTTTATTAAATAAGAATAATAATTATTGAATAACACTATATTTATTGATACTGATCATGGTTACAAAGATTTAAGAAAACTTATAAACTAATTACAAAGAAAGGGGGACGCCATATGTGACTTGCTCATTCTCGACCATCGCTGCATCCAGTTCCTTTATCTTGAGTTGACTGCAGGTTTTCGACAACTGACCATATCTGGAGACTAAAAGTAATAAACCCTAAGGGACACTTAACTACCTGAAGGTACCTCAAGTCCTCTTACCCTACTTGTCTAGGTACTCCAGATGGCCTGTTTGAGTCACCTATAGCAATATTGATATATTGAGATTTTACGATAATAAAATGATACTCTCTAACATAATTAATTAACTAACCAGTGCACCTTCTGCCAAAAGATGCTAAACCAAAGACTTGCCAATCCCATTGGCTCTAAAGCAACGTTTCCTTTCAGAGACATGCTTCAGCCTTCGCTAGAACTGAGCTTGCCGCTAAATGGAGGGGATTCATTTATCTCATGTGCGGGAACAATCTTATCTCTTTTAAGACTCTAATTTTGGAAACAATAATAGTCATTAAGAGATAGTTTATTTTAGGCATTTCATCTTAATTTAACTCTTGGCAACATGACTTGATGTTTAACCAATTTCCCGAGGCGTTCAGTTGGATTAATAAATAGAGATTAAGTAATATTTTTTTAATGTATTTATGGAATATACCATCATAACATAAAGCCATAACATTACACCGTGACATAACTCCGTACCACCAACGCTGAGCCCCCAAAAAGGTTAAGGTAAATAAAAAATTTGGCAATTATTTGGCCGAATAAAACAATGATATACATCCATTTGTGACGATAGCTCATCGTAAACTGAGTTCACAGATAGGTAGAAACACCTGACGGACGAAATTAGTGATACAAAAATAATCTCCACTTCAGCGAGTAAGTCCGTCGGGTTGGATGCAACAATTTCAATTTTGAAGGATGCTATAAGCCTTCTATCTTTCCATCCTGATCTCTCAACTTGCAGGATCCACACCCCGTAATAGAAACAACCTTAAATGGCATTCATACTTGGGGTTTAGTTCAGCAGCAAGATCTCTTTAAGAGTTGATCCCCTAATGGAAACGATCCCTTCATGAGGGATCAAAGCGTCTCAAATTATATAGATTGCTTTGATTTATACTTGCCTTCAGAGAATTTTCCTTGGCTGTATGATGAACTTCGAGCGATTGCCCAATTTGCGGCCCAAGCAACATTTTCGTTTGTGCGAGCCACAAGAATATCTCCTTCGGGAGCTTGATAACAGCTACCTAGAATAGTTTATCCAGATGCTTGTAAAGGCATGATTAATTTTTCAATCTCATTCCTAATATTAATCATGATCGCTTGCTCCCAAAAGAGGATGCAGCACATCATTATGCTTACTACTTATGTTACCACCAAGATCGAAAATGGCTAGGAGTAATTATCATTTCCTACTACTAAATTTTAAAGAAAGTTGTAAAACGTTTGAAGCTATAGGAAAGCTGGGTTACAATACTCAGTCCTCTGTCAATTCTACGACTAGACAATTCGTACAATTCTGCAAATTTGTCCGAACAATCTCATTAAATCAAGATTATACATGCTCCTTAACCTTCCTAAATTTTTCATCAAATTACCAGGTGGAATTTTAAACAGTGATTGGCGATAGAACCGAACGGAATTAAAGCGTGATTGTTATTGTGACTACAGTAACAGTTCTAAACGTTTCTTCGCATATGGGAACTGGTCGTCGGCGAACGGAATTGATGCGTGATTGTGACTACTGTGATTTAGGTGAAAAGAGTGATTACTGTTGTTAGGGTGCCTAAAGGGTAACAGGGATTGCGCCCTTGGAAAACCTTTCTCTATGGTAATAAACTCTGATGGGCTGCTGCCTTAATTTGACTCAATATTATTGTAGAAAATTAACTGCTCAGTAATAAATTTAAATTATATTTGAATGTTTAAAGATAAGGGAAAGTCAGATATTTATTTACAGCTTGTTTATGGTAAAATATAAATATCTACTTGCAAATTACCTATACAAAAAATAATGGTAGTATTAGTAGGTACTACTATGTAGGGGGGCGGATTAAAGGGGGGAGGGGCATGTGCCCCCAGACTTTTTTTTGTACTGAGGAGAACCCATTACAGTACATACTTAAAGGCAAAATTCTAGATCATAGTTCAAGATCATAAAATATATGAATAAAATAACAGAAAGAACATGAGTGAAACTATTGTTTTGATATTTTAATAAACCTTTGAAACCTTTCTATAAATACTACAAGTTTATTTCTAAGTTATTGTTGATTTTTTTGTCCGTCTACCCCCCAAAAAGAAATCCTGGATCCGCCCTTGGGGGAGGGGGAGCCACCCAGTCTCCCGGAGGTTTTCTGGCCACCAAAAGTTTTTCCATCCGTTTTGTCGGTGAATTCCATAGTAAACATGTTTTTTAAATTAAAAATGAACATTATAAAGGGGACCGTGTTCGAAAAAAATCGTCGTCTTGAATGGGTTAAACTGGGAATGGGTTATATTGAATGGGTTATATAGGATATTGAAAATAATTCCATCTGTAGGTATAATCACAGGGTTATAGTTAATTATACAAGTGTCAAAGTAATTATTATCCTTATAATGCAATGCGTATACTGTGATCGTTATATTCAAGATGTTGAATCACGTACGACGACGCAATCACTGTTGGTAGCATTTCGACTTAATCACGAATCACAGTTAGTAGCAGTTAAGAAATCACAGGTAAGAAATATCACAGTAACGGCTAGACCTGTTACTGAAAAGTAGCAGTTAAGCCCCTCACTAGCTCCAATGGAGCCCCCTCTTCTCAAAGTCCTTCCTCACCTCTTCTTCCCACTTCCTCCTAGGTCGTCCTCTTCCTCGTTTTCCCTCCACTTTGGCTCGGTAGGTTTCGCTAGCGATTCTGCTAGGATCCATCCGCAGGAGGTGCCCAAGCCATATCAGTCTATTTTCCTCTATTAGCTCGTTGTCTGGTTTAACATTCAGGTTCGTCCTTATAGTAGTGTTCCGGTCACGGTCTCTTTTTGTTTTGCCCTCTATCTTCCTGAGAAATCTCATTTCTGCTGCTTGTATTCTGGATTTTGAAGAGTATGAGAGAATAAATAGGAATGTTGACTTCGTTTTCGTTCGTACTTTCGTTTCCTTTCCTACTTCTCTTCGGTTAAGAAATCCTCTTAAATGCTTCAAACATACTGCCCGCAGCACCGATTCTCTCGGTCACATCCAAATTGATCTATCCGTTTTCGATTAGGTGCACTCCCAGGTATTTGTAGTTCTATACTTGTTCCAGGACTTTATCTTCATTTCTAATGACACTCATATTCTCCTTGGGTTCTTTCTTACCCTCATCACTTTTGTTTTCTTAGGGTTGATGGTCATGTTCATAGCTAGTAATTCTTCTGGCTTCTTGAAGGTTTCTGTCACTCTCTGAGAAAACTACAATGTCATCCGCAAATGCCAGCAGTGCGAGGTTTATTGGGCTCAGTTTGGCATATCCTAGGTGGAACTTCCTCATTCTTGTCTTGGCCTTTCGAAGAGTTGAATCCATGGCCAAAATGAACAGGAGGGGGCTCATACTACATCCCTCCCGGATTCCAATGGTGGTCTCAATCTCCTGAGATGTGTAGTTGGAAAATCTTACTACACACCTCGTTTACTGATATAAACTTTCGACCGCAAGTATATAACCGTTATCCATCTCTTTTTTTCTTAAAGCTTGCAAGATATCATATTTCCTTACACGTTCAAACGGTTTCGTGAGATCGACATAGCACAAAGAGATTTCCTTTTCACTTAACGATCTTCATTTCATTGGAATTTTATAAAGTAGGTATGTAAGTATAAATTGGTATAAGAAAGTTTATAAGTAAGCATATATAGGTATATATAAGGGATAAGAAGTTTGAAAGGGTTGTTTATCACTGAAATTGAAATTGTTTTAATTGTATAAATATGTTTTATTGTAAATTTAGTGAAAACAATGGCTTTTGTTAAAACAAATATTTATAAATAAACTAATGCGTTTGAACGGTTGCACTATATTTAGTTGACTTGAAAGTGTTAAAGAGTATATAAATTGTTTAATGTATTAAATAAGGTATAAGGAGATTGACAGGGTAATTTCTCACAGAAATTTAAAATATCAATTGAGTAAAATAATTTAAAACTTGACAGTTATAATTTACTTATTATTTAAACAACAATTATCAAGATGAATAAAGATTCTAAACATCGATAAGTAAAAAAAAAAAAACCCTAAGATTCTCAAACCAGTTTCTTACTCGGTTTAGAAATATCTGATAATGCAGGAGGTTCGTCGTTTGCAATTGTCCAAAGAGAACCATTTTCAGCTTTCTGCAATACTTGAATAAGCCCTTTTCCCAAGTTATCAGCACTATAACATACATACAGATGTTATTATGTCTATACAGACAACTCTGTATATATATATTATTAAAACAAATATATAACTAACATACCTCTGAAAAGGATAATCAGCGAAGTGTTTCTTAAAATGTTCCAGTATATCTGGCATATCTACAAAATAATTCTCTGCATTTAGAGTAAGAGGGGTTGTAGTCAATCCAGGATTGATGGCAATAACTTTGACACCTGATTTTTTGTAGTACAAGTCATCCTGAAATAGAACAGTATCGGATGTACACATATTATTATAATTTATTTTATTTTATTATTGTTATCATTTTTAAAATTACTCTGCATTAATTACACAAGAAAAAGCCGGAATAAAAAGAATACTTACAGAAAAAGACGGGATAAAACAGAAAAAGCCGGGCCAAACAAATTTACAGTCAAAACTACACTTAAAGGTGTAACTGTTTAACCTTAAACACCTGAAACTTAAATGCGAGCCAAAGAAGTGAAGCGGATTTTCACAGGTTTCTGCTCCCACAGGACAGATCCCCCAGGATAATGATTAAGGGCCTCCATCATACAACACCAATTAGTATCATAAAAGAGGAACTGAAGGAGAAAGGTTACGAAGCTTCTAATGTAACCAACATTATTTCAAGATTTAAGAAGCCTCTTCCAATGTTTTTTGTAGGTATTGCAAAAGAAACTTTCAAAGAAGACATCTATGGATTAAAATCAATATACTACAAAAATAAATATCGAAGAACCGCATAAATAACGAAGAAGCCTGCAAATCTTGCAGTAAAACTAGAGAAACCCCTGCTACTTATGTCAATTGTGGTGACCAACATTCTTCCAACTAAAAAGACTCCCAAACGCTGAAGAAATTATCATCGTAGCTCAAGAAATTACTTCCAGCGACCTACACCAGCTCAACCGAAATTGAATCGGCTGCTTGCAGTAATCACCAGATCCCAAGTAATTCCCAACTCTCAGTCAACCTCTGTGATTCTCTGATTCTCATTCCTAGAAACAGATTTTCTCAGTCTGACAGAGCTCAGAACTATCTTCAATAAGACAGATCTTAGCCGGTGTGACTCAGGAATCAATGCTTGCCCCGACATACTGACAGTAACATATGCTATAATCCCCATACACCAAGACGCGAAACACGTCTCACAAAACTTGCAACATAACTTACAAAAGCTGAACGAATGGTGCCAACTATGGAAAAACAGACGCGAACCACGATAAGTCACAACACAAACTTTCACTCTTAGACGAGAAGCATGCCTTAACATTTACCGTGCTACATTACCCATCCCGCAGACTCTAAATAAATAATCCTCCAAACAAATAATCCTCGATTCACATTAATAACCCATAATTATAGCCTGGATTCCGAATTTTTACATATAAACTGCAGATAGAAAAAAATGTTGTTTAATTTTTCTACGCTGTCTATAGTGAGTACATTTTGCAATGATAATTCATCATCATCCTGAACAACAAATTTTTGCAGAAATTGTTTCCTTGTGTTAACAAAAAATCTACAGTGCAATGTTATATGTTTTAAACTATTGATTATGGTTTCATAGCACCACTGACATTTTTCATCAGTTCTGAGAATATAGGTGTTGTTCCTATAAAATATTTTCAAGCATTCAGGATTTGAAATTCTTAATTGACTCACGGTTCTTAATTTTTCTATGTTTATCTTGAATTTTAAATAGCTTTCGGGTTCAGGGTTGGTATTGGTACAAATAGTTCTGTAGATTGGATTGTAATTTGAGTTAAGAGCTCTATCAATATCCTTTGACAGTAAATGATTTGTTACTTTTTCAAGAATAACATTTTTATTAGCTAATAACACATTAGGGCTATGAAAATCTGCAAAATATTCTTCAATGTGATGGGTCGTAGCTAGCGTTTAAGTTGTGAAAACCAGTTAAAAGTCAAGTCCTGCTTTTTCTTATCTAGCTCAACAAGTCAATCGAAACATTTACGGGGTAATCTATAATCAGGGATAAATAGTATTTTTATGCCGAAGTTAACAATTTTTTTCAGGATTGTTACGATAAGTGGGTTACGACCTGTTTCTAATCGTACAATATAATTTGGAGTGCATTTCGTGCATGGAGTGCCAATAATATAGATATTTAAAAAATTTTAATTGAGCTACTTTGATGTTTGTATAATAGTTTAAACTCCAAATTTCTGCAGCATACAGGAGTGTTGAGGACACCATAGAGTCAAAGAGTGTCATTTTTGTCTCCCATGCACCACTTTTACCTCTTCTGAGAATGTCTCTCACTTTCGCACCCGCTACGTTAGATTTCTCAATAAAATGCTCAGATGCCCCAAAGAACCTTTCGAAGGATGAAAACGGGACTCCTAAATACGTGTTCGATTTTGTATATTCCAGTATTTTAGCATTCCAAAATAGTGGCTTTAGTTTTTTTATTTTGGGAGATTTATGCAACACTAATATTTTAGATTTTTCGGGATTTAAAATTAAAGAATTTTGAACGCAGTATAATTCCAGTAATTCTAGGTTTCTATGAGTATCATGCCATGAAGTATTTAATAGTATTATATCGTCGGCTAATAAAAGCATTTTAACTTCTTTTTTATCATCAACTAGCTGACCCGTCGCGCGCTGCTGCGATAGGAAATTTTTAACAGCGTTGCACTAAATTAAAAAATCTGAAATAATTCATAGTAATTGTTCTATCATTCCCTCAACTTTTATTTTTTTTTTTTGTTGAGGAAAAGGGTTTTTTTTTATTGTATTTTTAAAATTGTAAACGTTTCCCGTTCATTTGAAATTGGCGCATAAAATGTTTTTAAAAATATTCAGTTGTAAAGTGAAAAAAAACCCTTTTAATTTAAAAAAAATAAAAAAGGAATCTACGTTAATAATTGACAAAGTTATGAAGAAAAAACGGTTTTTAAGTTTTATTTTTTTAGATAAAAAATAATAATAATAAGATAAAAAATGCCCCAGGCGATATTTGGAGTTAAAAATTTGGGAATTTTCATTATTTTTAATGGCAAATAAGATCCAATTTTTTTGTTCCAAATATCGCCTGGGGCATTTTTTATCTTATTATCTGGCTATACCCTTTGGATAGTGTATTCAGAACATATATTGCATAATAAATTGGTTGTTAATATTTCCCAACATAATCGCTCTTAGGTTATCTTTAATTGCTTGATTTAGAAAAAATAAGTGAAGCTGAGATTTTGCAGAACATAATTCTTTGAATCGAAAATAACATTTATAATTGAATTCAAAATAATTTATATTTCCGATTTGTTCTCGCCTCCACTTTTTCTTTCATTTATTTTCTTGAAAAAAAAGTGATCTTATCGAATAGAACTTCCGGTGTATTGTAAGTTAAAATGTACATAGAAGGCTATAAGGTGGAAGAATGTTACTTAACAGAAATTTCTTCCCAATTTATGCCAGAATAATAAAAAGGTAGTTTAAATAAAACAGTATTCAGTGGTAGCGTTTATATTTAAGAGTTTTAAAAACATTTGTAGCATAATGTACAGTTTCTGCTCTTGTATCTAGCTGACCCGTCGCGCGTTGCTGCGATAGGAAATTCACTTGTAATATATAATTTTTCTTATTCACAATCATTTTTATACATAAAAATCAATTTTCTTTACTTACTCAAGTGCTTTCGGATACACAATATTTTTGTTTTTCCTACTGGTGTGTAAACGAATAAATCTGAAGGTTTTCCGACGCGAGAGCTGGCCACATACAGTTGTCCATGTGCGAAACATGGATGCTCCAAATCTAGACCACACACTTGTAGTGACTGCCCTTGCGCTTTGTTGGTGGTCATTCCAAAAGCGAGTCGAACTGGATTTTGTAAGCGCTTGAATTCAAATGGCATATCTGTTGGAATCATAGGAATACGTGGTAACAGTACATCTTCACCCTTAAATTTCTCATTTAAAATTGTGGCTTCGATGACATTCTTCATCATCTTTTTAATTGCAAGTCTCGTTCCATTGCAAAGTCGTGGTGGATTGATGTTTGAGAAGAATGATAGGCACGCCAATTTTTAGTGTTAAAATGTGCGGTGGCATACCTGACAAATCAAGGGAATTCAAGAATTCGGTTGGGTACTGGACAATTTCGTCTTGATTAATCACAGTATCGATGGACTTATACGTTGTTGCTTCACCTGGTATTCGATTCTGAATGCTAAAATTGATGACATTGACATCGTTATTCGTAGCTGCTAATATAGCACGTGAACTGAGCCAGTGATGGTTTTTGTAATTCTGGGCGATATTTGGGAAAACCCCTCCAATTAATTTGTCATTTTACAAATGTTCGTTGGCAATGTGATACTTTGTGTTGATTTGTCGATTTCCATCTTTCCATTCCCAATATCCCCCAATTGCCTTGCGAAAATGTTGGCTGATGCATCATTTTGCAATTGAACACGCATATTGGTATTCAAACTTAATTTTTTAACATGTCTCAATCGTGCCTCCCTTCACACTTCACTGTCATTTTAATTTTTATTTAAATTTCTCTTCACATATATTTATTTATTTCGTACGAAATTTGTTCCTACTCTCCCTTTATGATTGACTCGATTTGAAAAAACTTGATTTGCGACAAATAATTATTTTTTTCTAGAAATGTTTAAAAAAAATTTCAAAAAAGAAAAAAAAAGGCAGGTAGAAACCTTCCCTAGAGTGTACTGAACAACTTCCCAATGTTTCATGACGATCGGAAGATTGGTGTAGTAGTGCATAACGGACAAACACACATACATTCATTTTTATATATATAGATAGGAATTCCTTTGGCACCATTATTTTGGAAAAACGTAATTATATCAGACAGAAATAAGATATAGAGGGTTGGACTGAGACTCTCCCCTTGTAAGAGACCAGAACTGATACCTATCTCTTCAGATAATTTGTCGCCGACTTGAATTTGAATGATCGGAAAAAATCGATATATTCATATCTCTAAATAACCCGATGCAATTTTCATTTATCCATATCAAATCTATTGTGCTCCTGCGCTTCTTTGAGATATATGTGAATTTGCCCGGCCTATCAGATAGGACCGTCCATTACACAAAATCTGACCCAGTGACTCCATTGCATCTACGAGTATTTTACTGCATTTATTAGTGTTTTTATGACTAACTACTCTTGTTCCGTAGAGGTATGAGTTTTCGAATACACTTTCATCAAAATTATTTAGACGGCCTACGTGACTGTTAAAATCGCCGCATAAGACTACATAGTTGTTAGGGAAATCAGTTATAATAGTTGCCATTAAATGAATAATGTTATCTATGCAGTTATCAAACTCACTGGTGGTAAATAAAAATTTCCCAATATTATGATCTTATCATTAATATAAAATTTCACTATGGCCATATATTGATTACTCTCTATTATAGTAATATTATGAGCCATACTTTGGTTTATAAAAGTGATAATGCCGCCGCTTGCTCTACCAGTACGTTTCGTTTTAATACCATTACTAATAACAGAGGTATAGTTCCTCAACCAAAATGGAGTAATAAATTTGTTACCAGTTAACCACGTTTCTACGATGCATACTGCTAAATTGTTATCGGAGACATTTATACCAGAGGGATTTACATTTAGTAGATTTGAATAGACTTTTATATTACAAAATATTATATTAGTTGTTAGTGTGTTAGTGACATTTGTTATAACAGTTTGTATTTCCTGTACACCTAGTTGGTCTGTAAAGTCCGAGGGTTCGAGAGGGATAGGTCAAGAACTAACCTAAAGTTTATCTGTGTCGTTGCTGAAGTAGAAGCAGCCATTGAATGAGATCTTGGCCGGAACCGAAACTCTTCCAACTTTTCTTCCATTTTCCTTTTTTTATGTGCAATATTTTCTACCACAATGTTATTTCCAAAGGAAATATTTGCAATTTCTTCTGCTTCTTCTAATCGATAATTAATTCCTCTGAATTTAAAAAATCCTCTTTTATAGGTTGCATTATTATCGATCTCTTTTAGTTTAGTAATGCAGTTATAAATTCGCTTCCCTTCTTCCCTTTCCTCTAAAGTTCTGTCATGGCTGATTCTTAGACCTTTCTTCTGAAAAGCCTCTTTTTTATTCATAATAGCCTCTTTTATGATGTAACTATTAAGGGATACCAGTACGGGTTTGGGCTCTGGTCCTTTTCCTGTACGAAAACAATTGTTAATGGAGTGTTCGGGTAAACATATATCTATTTCTTCTAATATATTAATAATTTTTGTTGACAATTTTTCATTTTCTGAACTCGGCAAGTTAAAAACCAAAAAGTTATTTCTTTTTTGTCCTTTTATCTGCTTTTTCATTTCATTTTCGAGAAAGCTTATTTTTGTATCTTGGTCCTTACATTTTTTACTTAACTCAGAAACTTCACCGATTAACGAGTCCATCAATTCGGTTAATTTATTTAATGAGGTTTTTGACTCCTCGTTGTTTTTATTAATAGTTATAAGGATTTCTTCGTTAGTGACTGGCATATTTATTTATTGGATATTGGAAGTTATGATGAGATGTATAGGTAGAGACCACAAGAACAGCTGATATTGGTATAAACTGACCTTCAGATAAGGTGGTTGGCGAAGTGGGGGCAGACAGGGTATTTCTTGCCGAACCTAACTGATAAGAATGCAAAACTTCCTAGGAAATTGGTTTCCGGTGTTCCTCAACAGTTACTTCTACACTTTTCAGAACGCCTCCAAACTTTGTAGGCACACTATTTATTATAAACAGCTGAATCGTACCAAAAATTGCACTTAAGGAGGGAGTTTAACTTTGGATAAAGAAAGTGAACACGGACACGATCTAACACTGTTGACTGCTCGGGCCAGACTCCTTGGATGAGGGAACTATTACAGTAGAAAATTTAAGCCACCCAACGGAGGAGTACCACTGCGGACTGTTTTGTTCATGCTTTTATTGTCATTCTGTATTATTTTAATGTCAGCCATTCTGCTGATTGTCAAATATTTGTATTTGGCAGGTGTGGATAAAAATATAAAGAAAAAAAAAACATTGTTGAATGATGCAATATAAACATTATTATGAAAAATTTAAATATAGAGTATAATTCTAAATAATGGAGGCTAATCACATAGACATTATAAGAAAGATTAAAAGCTGATTTAAATTACAATGTTTAGGAAATAATGTGAGGACATAAGAAGGAAACTTAAGAATTGTTTGCTTGCTATTAATTATCAAGGAAATAAAAGTATAGTTAAACAAAATATTATGACCGTGAACAAGAAAGAAGAAATTGCATACTTACGCCACAAGACCTAGAAAACTGATTCACTGCTGCTTTTGTTGCTGAATACACTGGAATGCTGGGAAATGGTTCGAAGGCCGTTACAGAAGCGATATTCACAATCACACCTCCACGTCCTCCTTTCTCCTTGCTCATGTATTCCAATCCCAACCTGGTTCCGCTTATTACTGCATTCTGTATCAAAACAACAAAATCATTAAAGCCTTTTAATGAGGTTTTCAAAATGTGTTTACTATTCCAGAAACACCTAAGACACGAACTTGTACATCCAAACTTAATGGTACAAACATTAATGACCGCAAAGTTACCACAGAATCCGTCGAGAAGGCTACAACCAGGGATCTAGTGCAGAGTGAAGAAACCCGCTAGGAGTCCCTTCAACAGAAGGTTTCTCTATGCTCGCTTCCACGTGAATCCCTTAGTGGAGGTTTTCCAAAAGAAGACCACAAACGCAATATGTGCCAAGTAGTATTTTGTATAATTTCTCAATTAAATGCTTATAATTATTATTCCAGAAATAAAAGTCCTTTTATTTTTATTTTTTTTAGGAGGATTTTGTTTGGACCGGAAACGGAAACTGTTGATTTATATATATCCAAACCAATATTTAACTTAACTTAATTCACTTCTTTTTCGATTTGGATATAAAATAATTGACAGATATATAGCCTATAGCTTTGACGTATCCATATAATTTTAAATTATTTATTAATCTTTTTTCATGATTTTTTTTAGTTGTTTTCATGTCATTACTAATGGGCAGTTTAATATCGGTATCATAAGCCTTGCAGTTATTTATTTTTTTCCGGATAATCTAGCTACTTCATGTACGCTTCCTAATTTTGAACATATGGTTAGTATATTTGTTTCTAGTCTGTAGAAGCATTGAATTGTAATGGATTGAGCCTCCTTGTTATATCCTAAGAATAAAAGAATGTTGGATATTGGAGGCATAATGGACATAACACTGCTTCTACATGGTAGATGCTTTGCATATCTTCCACGACCAACTGGTATCAAGTTTCTACTCCCTTAATTGTCTAAACAACTTTGTTGAATTCTCTGATTTATTTGTTATGAACAAAATATTCAAAAATACTACTATCTCTTTCCGTTGTAATCTTATCCTAGGAGAAAGATAACCCAAGTAGTATATCATTTATCACACAGTCATCAACCATTGCCATTTTAAAAGTATCTTCTTTCTACTCATCTCCATGTCTAAACAGGCTATAACCGTTCACCATTCAAGGCTTTCAGTAGATCCTTATGATTTTTTCTTTTAGTGTAATATTCTATGTTCTGTAGTGCTATAAATTTAATTTATATTACATGTGATTCAGTGAAACTTTTATCAGCTCCGCAATGCTGAATTTCGTCGCTGGAAAGAACATTACAATACCTTCCTTTGCTTTTCCAATGACGACTACATCATATTTCTTTGGATACATATCTGCTAATTTCGGACACAAGCTCTTCTTATCTTCACTCAAACTCAGATATAAACTCAGTATGGTGTTTTTATAATACAGACAGCTAATTTTTTCAATTGCATCGCTTTCTTGCATATCCGAAGCTATGCATGTACTGCTTATTTACTTAGATGTTACTTCGATTAGGTGAATACCAGAAATCCTAGAGGTCCCTAATCATCGGGAAATTTGCCCCCACTTCCTCCTCTACTGATAATTCGAATCCGTTCAGAATGAAGCATTGCTTGGTGGAAACAATGCGGCTAGAAAAGCTGTTTTGTTTTTTTCATTTCATAATCCAGTAGATATTCGTGAAAATTCACCAAGGCAAACCTCCAGCAATCGTTAAATATTCCCATGGTTATCCTACGTCCTACGTAGGCGATCCAATGCGAATGCGATGCGGTTATGCGCGAATTCAACGCGATGCGGTTCGACGCCCCAACAATGTCCAACGTGTTCGCGAATCGTCCAAATAGATAATATAGTTAACCAGTTGTGATAATTATTATTCCTTTTATTCCATAATATAGGACGTTCTTGGATATAATTAAAATTTCTATTTCCGACATTACAACAAAAACACGATATATATATATTCGATCGAAAGATCGCGGGTTTGTAGTCCTGCAGATGGTCCTAGGATTTTTAAGGAGAGTAGAAGTCCATCGATAAGCCATCCTTCGGAAGGACGGAAAATGGTGGTCCGGACCCGGTTCTTTGTTGGATGCTCACTAAAAATCCCTATCCTAATCGGATTGTCAGATTACCTCTCTCGCTTCTCCTTTCCAATGGTGGAACAGGTTTTGTATGAGTTTCTGCGTGTGTGCGCATGAGTGTGTATGTGTTAAAATGTTATGTTTACATGTTTAAAAAATATAAATACGAATGTAATTACTAAATTAATGTCAACAGTCAGTCTGAACGGCTTCCTCCATTCCTCAATTATACCAGCGTTATTTATCAGAATATCCATACCTCCAAATCGACTGATAGTACGTTTGATACATTCTGAAAAAAAAAATATTAGGTTTATAAATTAGTGGATGATATTTTTCCTCAAAGAAACAAATATTATTGTTGTTTAACAGTTTATAAGCAGGTTTATTATTATTATTGTAATTTTTCATTTCCATTCGGCCACTCTGACTTCCAATATATAAAGAGAAAACAAATTTCATTAATTGTGGGATATAGATAGTCTGGGGGTGCAGTCAATATTACACTAAATAAGAAAAACTTATTAGATCTTCCAGTCAACTATTTTTCCACTCTTTTGCGCTTTTAAGGAATTGCTTTAGTCCTCCAAATTAACTTGAGCATTATTATCTACTATCGTCATCTCATGTAAAATTTCGATTGTTTAATTTTTTTCAAATTTTATTTAAAATGGAACTATTTTTGTGGTGAAATTGGTCTGCTCATTTTTATTTTCATCATTTAAATTAACTTAATTATAAATTACATGTGGATGAAAACTCCTTTTACATTTATTATCATCACTGCATGAATGTTACCTTCTAAACTCTCGTCCTTGGTAACGTCGCACTGCAGAAAGATGACTTTCTTCGGATAGGTCCTAGACAATTCATCTACTACTTGCTGTCCATTTTCATTGTTCAAGTCGCAGATGGAGACCTGGAAGAAGTTTTTATATTAATAGCCTTTACAAAGAATTAAATATTGTTATTGAATTATTATGTTTGGCAGTAAAAAAAGTAGGTTGTCATGGCCATAGTGGAATATAACGACAGAAATGAATATCATTTGAATAACTATTAATAAATTATGTTTATTAATATGTGGATATCATTAAGTGCATTCCAGTGTATAAATTTGTAGATGGTAAAAAGAAGGGTCACTCTTATTTTTCATGATTCCATATAACTAGTTTTATAAAATCCTAACTTTTAATTTTCAAAGAATGATATTCAATCCTCTTTCTGAACTTCAATATGAGTTTAATTGGGATGATTTTATATAAAAAAATAAAATTAAAATAAACCTGTAACCACTACAACCCGTGAACAGGTCTGGGGTTCAGTACATGGTAGAGGCTGTACTGTTTCATGGACAACGGTTGTGCATAGAGCTCAAGCTCGAGCGCCAGATTTTTAGCCCTCCTTTTGGATACCTATTTTATAGAGGCTGGGTAAGCCCCAAGATAGTCCCCTAGATCCTATGTGATCAATCACTAAATAAAAGTTTTGCCAGCAGCGAGATTTGAGCCATAATTTTTGGCATGTCAACTTAATACTCTACCACTGAGCATCTCCGCTCCCTAATTTTATATATTTCTAATTTGTATGTACATTCTTATCTATATTGTTTAAGTTAGAAGTTTTATAAGTTTAGTAGATGATACTGACAATATTTTACATTTGTCCGAGTTACATAACTTTTGCTAAGATTCTGTTAATGCTCAATCACCAATTATACCGTCCTGTTCTGCATCAAAATCCACCCTTCAACAAAAATGATAATGATAAAATGATGTTTCATCTTTATCATTCTTTTGCTTTCTGTTTCTAACACCTTTGCGATGTCGAAATCAACTTTTATATTGCTCAGAAAATCGATATTTGTGATTGAAATTTAATATGATCTATTTTTTAATAAAGGCCAATTATTGTTCTATAATAATAGAGTTCAGTTCTCCTCGATGTCAACTTTCAATAGGCTTGTATAATTATTGGCTCCCTCAGTATTAAATTCCCTTCCTTCGGTATATTTGTATAATTCAATACTCTATATTTCATGAACGATGTAATTGTTACTTGATAATTGTCAAGGAGATAATAGTATTTACCCACAGTTCTCGATAAAAATGCAGTAATATATAATTTTCATTACATCTACGTGTGATCGAATAATTGGAAAGTTATAAATATTACCAAAATTATGTTCTTATCAACGATTTGAACATTTATCATTAAGAACTCTAAAGAGTTACATAACATTCCGATTCCGAGGCAAACCATTTTAAGAATTGTTTAAGTTACATAATGGTAATGTTTATGCATGAAAATAATGTGCTACGTCAATATTGCATCTATATCACAAGGTCAAACAACAAGATAAGATAAGGTAAAGCCATTATCTTTACAGCATGTTCACCAATAGAATTGCTAATGTGTTTTTATTTTACAGTTTATGTATATCAATGTAAAATAAACAGGTTCTGTAGCGTCATTAGTATTGCGTTAAGAGTCATTTGCGTTCGACTGGCGGATTTGGGTCGTTAATGATTTTTTAAATGACAATTTAAATCATGTTCATTGGACCCATTTAAAACACTATCAATGATTACGTCTCTTTTTGATAGAAAATGTCAATACTGTAAGCATTTTACAATCCAATCCTAATGGAATTTTTATAAATAAAACTATTATCCCTCATGCTTCATCCCTCTGTGCCGCATTATGGTACAGATTAGATCACATTCGATGACTGTGTAATAAAATGTCGTTTACTTACCTAAACCTAATCTTTACTATCTTGTACGCAATAAATTAAATATTGTAATTGCTAAAATTTATGGTATTTAAATTTAAGCGGGAAAACCCACGTTGATCTTCATTTGATCTAATTTGACTTGTTTCCAAGTGATCTTTAATCATCTCTCGTCTATCTAAACTATAGTCAATCCCCAGTCCCCTATCTTATAAATTAAACTGCTCGTCATTTGATTGCAGTACTCGTTGCACAAATTATAAAAACTGTAGTTGAGGCGTTTGGTTTCAAAGCCGGTTACAACCATTTACAAAAAATTTTCAGTACTGATCAAGAAAAGATTCAATTTAAAAAAATAATAAAATTTAACAAACTGTTTTTATTATTTTTCGTTATTTTTCTAACAACTCACTTCAAACAATAATTACTTACATTTTATTATGTTTTTTTAATCTCATTAAATATAAAAAATATGAAAAGATAGACCTATAAAAATAAGGAAAAAAGCTTTAACCAAAATCTTAATCATTATAATCTGAGAGTCATTGATTATTATGTAAAAATTATTATACCATTGTAATTATGTACCACAAATGTAAATTCTACAATTTATCAAAATAAATATAAATTTATGCTAGGTAATATATTGTATAAACATTTTTGTTCATGCCTGTTACCAACTGACTGTGTTAGAAACTTGAAGACATTTGATGTTTTCAAAGAAAATAATAAAAAAACACCTTACTCTATCTTCCAGTCAACCATCCCCTCGCTTCTCTTAAAAATACATTAGTTAAACGTTTAATATATTTATGTGACTTTCTAAAAGTAATTGAACTTGAGTACTCATGTTGATATGATTATTTTTATATGATAATGATATATAATCTTATATAATAAAATGATACTCTGTAACTGAGTATCATTAACTAACCAGTGCGCCTTCTGCCAAGAGATGCTGAGCAAAAGACTTACCAAGCCCGCTGGCTCCTCCAGTCACCAAAGCAACGCTTCCTTTCTGGGACATGCTTCAGCCTTCACTAGAACTGAGCTAGCCGCTAGGGGATTCATTTATCTCATGGGTGGGGACAATCTTATCTCTTAGACTCTTGTAAGAATTTTGTAAATACTAATCGTCATTTAGTAATAGTTCATTTTATCTTAATTTGACTCTTGCCACCCTGCCTTACAGTTTAACCAATTTCTAGAGGCGTCCGATGAGATTAATATCGAGAGATTAAAGAATAATTATTTACCAAGAAATACTTTTAACATAGTGGATTGGTATTTCAACATTTGGTCATTTTTCGCCTTTTATCGTCAGAAAATACCGACCATAAAAAAAAAGAAAAGGTATCATTCGCTCTTTTAACAAGAAATAAGGAAAATACAACAAGGTTTAAAAGTTGCAATAAAATAATTTTTTAGAGTGTGCTACCAGATTTGTGGGTTTTTGGGTCCGAGGTTCAAATTAAGTCCGTATACGTTGTATTCAATCAATCAATCAAAGAAACATAACAACATCATTTTGTACATAACAATGATATACATCCATATATGACTGTAAAATGAGCTTACAGATAGGTAGAAACACCTGACGGACGAAATTAGCAATAAAAAAGAAACTCCCCTCAAGCAAGTAAGTCCGTCGGTTTGTATAAAATAATTTAAGCTTTGAGGGATACCATAAGCTTACTGTATTTCCATGCTGATCTCTCAAATTCCACCACCCATAACAGAAAAAACCTTTTAAGGGCCTTCATACTTGGGGTTCAGCTTAGCAGAAAGTTTATCAGCAGCCGAAGATAGCTGAAAAGTCCTCATAAAGGCCTGATCCGCTTGATGAAGGCCATAGCAATATTTTCGTCTCACAAGAATATCTCCTTCGGGTGCTTAATGTTGAGGCATTAGCTATCTACCAAAATTCAAGAAAGCAGGGCTGAAATTAGCTTTAGTTAGATTTATTAGTAGCCCAAATGTCTAACTTCATTACAACCAAATTCGTATTTTTCGGAGTTGATACGATCAAGTCTTAAAGAGGACTTTTCTCCTGAGGACTTTGCTGAACTGAACCCCAAGTATGAAGGCCCTTATAAGGTTGTTTCTGTTACGGGGGGTGGATCCTGCAAGTAGAGAGATCAGGATGGAAAGATAGTAGGCTTATGGCATCCCTCAAAATTTAAATTATTTTATACAACCCGACGGACTTACTCGATGGAGTGGAGTTTATTTTCTTATCGCTAATTTCGTCCGTCAGGTGTTTCTACCTACCTGTGAACTCATTTTACGGTGATCTGTCGTCACAAATGGATGTACATCATTGTTTTATTCGGGCAAATAATTGCCAAATTTTTTATTTACCTTAACCTTTTTTGGGGCTCAGCGTTGGTGGTACGGAGTTATGTCACGGTGTAATGTTATGGTTTTATGTTATGATGTTATGCTTCATAACATTCATTAAAAAAATATTCCTTAATATCCATTTCATACCTCTGGAAATTGGTTAAACATCAAGTTAAGTTGGCAAGAGTTAAATTAAGATAAAATGCCTCATATAAACTATTAAAAATTAGACTCTTCAGGGTCTTAGAGATAAGATTGTCCCCACACATGTGATGTATATATATATATATATATATATATATATATATCCCCTCCATTCAGCGGCTAGCTCAGTTCTAGTGAAGGCTAAAGCATGTCCCAAAAAGGAAGCGTTGCTTTGGTGACTGGAGGAGCCAGTGGGATTGGCAAGTCTTTTGTTCAGCATCTTTTGGCAGAAGGTGCTCTGGTTAGTTAATTAATTATGTTAGAGAGTACCATTTTATTATATAAGATTATGTATCAATATCATATAAAAATATTTATATCTTGAGAACATACATGTCATAAACACATTTAAAGAATGTATGTGTCATAAATATGTTCACAGAAAGTGTCATAAATATGTTCAGGGTTAACATAATTTTAAATTTCTTCTCAATTTTATACGCTGTCAGCGATATACAAAGACTGCAAAATAAAAATACATTAGTAATTCAACTGATGAACACGGAGTAAAACTAATTGATATTCTAGGGGTCTATGGTTTGACCTTCAGATATTGATGCAATAATGACGTAGCACATTATTTTCCTCTACTTATTATTGCGATGCTGTACCTTGAACAATTCTTAAAAAGGTTTGCTTCAGAGTAGGCATGTTATGTTACTATTGAGAGTTTACTATTAATGAACAATGTTCAAATCATTGATAAGAACATAGTTTTGTAATATGTATAACTCACCAATTATTAGATCACACGTAGATGTAATTACAATTATATATTACTACATTTTTATCGAGACCAATCGGCTATAAATATAAATAATAACTAAGATAAGCTATTATCTCCTTGTCAATTATTAAGTAACAGTTGCCTCTTATGAAATAAAGTTTATTTTTATTGTTTTTTTCAGGACCCCTTGGCTTATTTAAGGATATTTATCTTATAATCTTGATTGACGCTATCTCTTTTACTGCACCACGTGCAATATGAAATATAGAGTATTGAGTTATACAATTATACCGAAGCATGGAGTTTACTTCTGAGGGAGCCAATAATTATACAAGTTAATTTAATTAAATTATACCACAGTCCGAGATTGCTGCCTGGCAACACTGGGTGGTAACAGTCACCGGGTGCAACCTCATTAAATGTTATTATGTGTTGCAACACTATTAACAGTTTACATCGAGGAGAACTCAACTCTATTAATATTCAAAAACAATTTACCTTTTTTTAAAAATTGATCCTATTATATTGCATGCACAAATGTCGATTTTCTGAGCAATATAAAGTTTGATTTCGACATCAAGTCCAAACATTTCAATCAGGCACCATTATAGGGAGATTCGAGGTCGTTATGGAAAAACCTGAAGTAGCGATTTTTTTTATGTATTTTTAATTTTATTTATTTAATGTTGTTTATTTTTCATTCACAAAGAACATATTGGTGCGATTTTTATATTTTCATGTGTGATGAATTTGAATCTGAAGTCAAGAATGTTCTACCGTTGTACCATGCGCCATTATTGAGCGATCGGAAGTATTTTAGGGGACAAAAAAATAAATCACATTTTTAAAATTTCATTCATTTTATTTAATTTTGTCTGCTCCCTTGAGAAACTTTTCTTGACCTTAATATTATAATGTGTGCTGAATTCTTACCTGAAGTCCTACAAATCCTATCAACCACCATTTTTGAAAAATTAGACATTGTTTTGGAAAAACTTGAAATCGCGTATTTTTTAAAATTTTCATTTTATTCTCTCCCATGAACATTTTTTCGTGATTTCTCTATTTTCATGTGAACTGAATTTGAATTTAAAATAAAAAGGGATTGGAAGTTGTTTTTGAAACAAAAGCAAGTATTTAATTTGTTGTTGATAAGTTATAATAATAAATAAAATAATAAATTATTTAACAGTGAACATAAGTAATGTGTATACTTTTTCCTATTGCAGTCTATTGTAGTAACAATAGTTGGCAAACAACTTCTAATTGTAACTATTTACCACTTTACCTTTTTTCCATAGTTGAGACCGTAGTCAATAATTCCTAATAAAACATAATTTATTAATATTTATTTTCTAGCGCTACATTCCACGTGAGAGCAAAGGCACCTGCTACTTTTACTACCTCTCATAATAATTCAATAACAATATTGAATTGTTTGTAAAGGTTATTAATATAAAACTTCTTCCAGGTCTCCATCTGCGACTTGAACAATGAAAATGGAAAGCAAGTAGTGGATGAATTTTCTAGGACCTATCCGAAGAAAGTCATATTTCTGCAGTGCGACGTTACCAAGGACGAGAGTATAGAAAGTTAATTGTCATACAATATTAATATGTTTCAACCGCCTGTAATTTATAATAAAGTTAATTTAAATTATGAAAAAAAAAATGAGAAGAATTTCACTACAAAAGTAGTTTCAGTTTAAACACAATTTGAAAACAATTAAACAATCGAAATAGCACATGAGATGACGATGGTAGTTGATAATACTTAACTTAATTTGGAGGACTAAAGCAATTCCTTAAAAGCAGTAACATTGCTGATAAACCAACTGAGAACTTAAAAGAAATTTGTTTTCTGTTTATATACCGGGGGGTTAGGAATGGTAAAGAATAATTACAAGCACTTACTTAATTTCACCTTAAAAACAATTATCAGAGAATAAAATTCTCAACTTGAATTCGTCTAATTTTTTCTATTAATATTTATATTTTTTATAGGATGACCAGTTTTCACAGTAGTTTTTTTGTTCACAAGAATAATACATATTTGTTTATTTAAAAAAACACTTAATCAGCTAATTATAGATAAATTAGCAAAATATTAAACATTAATAAACCTAATCTTTTTTTTAGAATGTATCAAAGATACTATCAGCCGATTTGGAGGATTGGATATTCTGATAAATAACGCTGGTTTAACTGAGGAATGGAGAAAGCCGTTCAGACTGACTGTTGACATTAATTTAGTAGAAATGGCATAAGAGGAAGTAAAAGAGAAAAAAAAGAAATATCATCTAAGCAAAGAAGCAGCGCTGTGCATATCCTTCGGATGTGGAAGGAAACGATGCGCTATAGAAAATAAGGTGTCTGTATTATAAAAACACCATACTGAGTTATATCTGAGTTTGAGTGAAGTGAAGAAGGGCTTTGGCACAAAATAACCTCCAACTAAATTCTGCTAAACCTAATTGGGAAACTCTAGGTCTTCAGTTCACAGATTTCTGAACACTAAAAACAGTTCTAATTTTTGTAGATTTCAATAAGGCTTTTGGTCCAGACGACAGGGAAACCTGAACAAGCTCATCTGAGAATTTGGTGTCAACTCTAAATTGGCAAATCTAATTCGTGAAACTCTTACAAATACGGCCTCAAAGATAAAGATCATGGGTGAAACCCTTTAAAATAAAAACAGGTGTAAGTCAGGCTATGGATTATCCCCAGTTCTCTTCAACTGTGTATTGGAGAAAATAGTAAAAATTTGGAATCACAATCTGAAGGAACACCAATTATCACCTATAAAGCTGGGAAGAAAGAATCAGTGTATTAAAATTAACTGCATCGCATTTGCAGGTGATTTTGTTATATTATCGGAAAATCTATCAGATGCAGAAATACAAGTCAATTTCTTGGACAGTAGAGGAGGTTTAAGAATATCCGCAGAGATAACTTCCCATTGATCAAAGAGCAGGAATGGGTGAATCACTTTAAAGAATTATTCCATGAAGAGCGACCCGAATTTGTTTGGAATAAATCGAACGAAATAACATCGAATAAGGAAGATATACCGCCAGTAACAGTTGTAGAACTGGACTCAGCTCTCAATAAAATGAAAAATAGGAAATCTCCTGGTCCCGGTTCTATTCCAATAGAATTAATAAAAGCAGCCCCAGTCGAACTCAAAATGGCACTAGCAGAGAGTATGACACTTCTGTTGAATGGTGGAGAGATCCCTGAAGAATGGAAGCAAGGATATATCACCCCAGTTTTCAGAAAAGGTCAAAAGAAGGATTGCTCAAACTACAGAGGAATTATGGTTACCAGCTCGCTGAGTAGATTATACGGGCGAATAATTAAAAACCGAATTGAAAATGAATTAAAGGAAGAAATCAGCGAGGAACAGGCGGGTTTTCGAGCTGGAAGATCTTGCACTGATCACATCTTCAGCCTCCCACAACTTATAGAAAAAAAGATGGCCCACGACCGTGAACTCCACATGATATTTGTAGATTTACACAAGGCCTACGATACCGTACCTCAGGGAAACTGTGGAAGGCTTTGGGAGATACATCTGTTAAGAGATACCTCATCAGACTAATTCAAGGGCTCTATAAAAACATCACAGGGGCAATAAAAATTGGAGATAGAGTGTCTAGAAGCTTCCCAATTAACAAAGGTTTGAAACAGGACTGCTGCCTTTCACCCCTGATTTTCAACATCTATATAGAAAAAGCTCTTAAAGACTGGAAAAGATCATGCAGTGGAATGGGTGCTCAAATCGGGGATGATGTCATCTACAATTTGCAGTATGCCGATGATCAAGTAATAATCGCATCGGATCCGGATGACGTGAGCTATATGATGAGGAAGTTGCTGGACACATATTCCAGATGGGGGCTGAAAATCAGTAAAAATAAAACAGAGTATATGGTTTTCAACGCTCCAAATTTACCACTTGAAGTCGATGACTGGACGCTCAATGCTTGCAAACAGTTCAAGTACCTCGGATGCTGGATCTCTTCTGGAGGAGGTAGTGAGGGTGACATCGAACATGAAGTAAACATGGGGAAAAAATAATAAGTACGATAAATTCCACCCTATGGAGTTAGGAAATAAGATTAGAAACTAAAAAGAAGATCTACCATTCCTTCGTAGAGAGCGTAGCCACTTACGGATCAGAGGTTTGGACACTCACGAAAAAGGCGGGGAATAAGTTGCTTTCCATGGAAATGGATTTCTGGAGAAGGAGCTGTGGTATATCGAGAACCAAGCGGGTCACAAACGCAGCAATCAGAGACAAGGTCGGATGTAAAAAGAACATCATTCACCAGATCGGAACTAAAAGGTTAAAGTGGTTTGGCCACTTAATGCGGATGGACGAAAACCGCTGGCCAAAGAAAATTCAAAACTATATACCACCTGAAAGAAGAAAGCGTGGAAGACCGAAGAAAAAATGGATGGAGGATGTAGAGGAGTGCATGGCAGGGATTGGATGGACAGAGAGCAGTGGCTTTTGGGTATTGGGAATATGACTCCTTAAGTTGTGAAAAACCCCAGGAAAAAAAAAAAATATATATATATATATATTCACCCTGATGCCATTCAGCTTTAAATCGTCAATAGTTATTACCGACGCCTTTTGTGCCTTTTTAAGGGCATGCCGGGCGTTGATCCCTATGTCGTCCGCATAGGCTGCTGCTACCGCTCCTTCATGCTTAACCGCGACCACAGGTGCTGTGAATATCACAAACAACAGTGGCCCTAGTACAGACCCTTGTGGTACTCCACAGGTGGTGTTTCTAGAAGTATATTATATATATATATATATTATATATATATACAACAAATATATTATATATATTATATATATATACAACAAATAATTACATTATTTTTCTACCCGTAGGTATTTTAAGTTATTATAATACATGAGTCCGCTGGAGGCGGGTTCTCTAAACCGGCACAAGGCCACTGATTTTACATATACAAAACAGGGAGAGACCGCTTTACGGGATTAGGTGATAGGAAAGAAGGGGAGGGGAGAGGAAGGAAGAAAGGAAGAAGGGTTAGGACAAGGGAGTCATCACCCCATCCCTAGGCCAATGTGAGTACGTCGACCAAGGGGACACTGCCTTGCCACCTCCCAGGTCTAGGAGGGGGAACTATGTCTCTAAAGAGTGGGTTACTACACGCCTTCAGCCCATCAAAAAATTTGATGTGCCTCCGGCTAATTAAGGAGCGGCGCACCATGGATCAGCGTTGGTCTAATTATAGATTTGGCATTTAAGCCGTAACGAAAGTGAGCAGGTGAGTCTATTGTACTTCTGTCGTGCTAGCTTCAGCATCCCAGTGACGTGACTCGTGAAGGTGAAATGGCTATCTAGAGTGACGCCAAGGTAGAGGATAGAGTTCGAGATACGACGATCTCTCTCAATTGCTAAGGTCGTCGGTAGGCGGTTTTCACCATCCTGGAATGACATCACGATGGCGTCCATCTTAGACGGATTCATCCTGATGCCATTCAGCTTTAAATCGTCAATAGTTATTACCGACGCCTTTTGTGCCTTTTTAAGGGCATGCCGGGCGTTGATCCCTATGTCGTCCGCATAGGCTGCTGCTACCGCTCCTTCATGCTTAACCGCGACCACAGGTGCTGTGAATATCACAAACAACAGTGGCCCTAGTACAGACCCTTGTGGTACTCCACAGGTGGTGTTTCTAGAAGTCGAGTGCCTGTCCCCGACTCGCACGACGAAGGATCTTTAGCTAAAATAGGTTCGGATCAGTCGACACAACGAGACTGGGAAGCTAAACTCATCCAAGCGTCGGAGTAACAGTGTGTGAGACACATTTTCAAAGGTTAGAGTACAATCTAAAGATATAAAAGCAGTGGCTTTGTCAGCAAATGGTGGTGGACCAGCCTTTATAATATTTTACTCATATGAGAGAGCAAGCCGGTAGTGCTCGGGTAGTTTACCAGACTTCCCCGGCTTGAGTAACGGTACTACGACGGCTTGTTTCCATGCTTCAGGAAAGTATGAGATTCTCATACAGGTGTTGAAGATGTTCAATAGGAAGACTTTACCCTTTCTAGGGAGCATCTTCAGCATGATATAGGGGATGTTGTCCAGCCCAGAGGATTTTTTACCTATAGTGCGCCGTAGTAACGACTCAAGACCTTTGAAGGTGGAAAAAATCGGTTTCTCGTTGAGGGACGGTAGTGGTCCCTCAGGGATTGGTGGAGCATCTACCACCCGAGTAGCCTCGATCGCCTCGTATGCCTTCGCCAAGCATTCAGCCTGTTCCCCCGGCGTCATCAGTTCATTTCCAGATGTAAGGTGCACTGTCCTCTTTTTAGATACGTAGGTTTTGACGACTGGCGGTGGTCGCCATGAGTCCTACGTAGCTGTTTGTGCCAGAGGGACGTTTTCCAGACTCACATGAGTCATTCTATCCTCCGGGTCATCGCATTGATGGCCGGTTTTAGTCCATAGTCACGAGAGCGCTGGAAAATGTTCCTCAGGTGATTAACTTGGCCAATGAGGGCAAGAATATGCTTTGGAGGTTTCCTGATGGCGTTGGGTTGCGGGTTGAACTTTGGGATATGCTGGTTTCCTTAGTCCAGGATGGTAGTGGTAATGACTCGCACCGCCCTATCCACCTCTGCCTCTGTAGTTAGGTGGTCTATCATGGTGAGATTTCCCTCAACGCTAGCCCTGAATCCTTTCGATGGAGGATGTAGAGGAGTGCATGGCAGGGATTGGATGGACAGAGAGCAGTGGCTTTTGGGTATTGGGAATATGACTCCTTAAGTTGTGAAAAACCCCAGGAAAAAAAATATATATATATATATATTATATATATATATATATATATATATATATATATATATATATTAGTTAAGATGGGACTAAGAGCCTTATATCCACTAATACCAAATTCTTATAAACAAACATTGTAAATACTATATATAGAGAATTATAAGAGGAATAAAGTCAGTGTTTAACCAGCCTTCAAGTGTGTTATTTGTCCCTTAACCTTCTTTTTTTTTATGCTTTGGAGTGGTGAAGTCTTTAAGTGGTGCCGAAACCCGGGAACGTTTTTGCAGTTTAGTGAGGTTTGTTTTCTACGATTTTTTTTTCTCTTTCTCTAGATTTATTTTCATTTAGTTCTTTTGCTTTGTAGATAATTTTACTAAAATGAATGAGCAAAGAGAAATCCTTAGGCCAGCAACGTTAACGTTGGAGCCTCCGCAGACTGAACAGGGGAATCCCGAGTTTCCGCCATTGCCATCAACAACTCTAGCAATGGCGAGGGCAGACCTAGCGGCGCAGGAGGCAAACAGAATAGCGCAGGAGACTAACGAATTGGAAAAAATGAAGTTGAGGAAGGCAAACGCACAAGATCTGAGAAGGGAGATATCGGACCTTGAGAAATTCAACGGAGACATAGGCGAATTAAATCACTTTCTCAAGGGCGGCGACGGCATCATGAGCAGTATTCAGTCTCAGGTCGCATCGGACTTTTTGGAGGAAGCGGATGCCAAAAGGCTACGAGTAGCTTTAGCACGGAGGGTCAGAAGGAGTGTTTTAAATCTGATCCAAGCGGATGAGGATACCTCGTGGCAAGTAATCAAAGATAGATTAAAAAAGGCTTACGGAGGGGGGCGATGGGCCCCAGAAGAGGACATGTTGCAGATGTTTCGGGAGATGAAACGAGCAAACCAGTCTAATGGACAGTATGCTGCAGGACTTCTCGCTAAGCTTAATAAGATAAATGAGAAGTTGAGAGAAGTCATGGACACCGGTGCTGTCGAAGCGTGGATGCTATTTATGACCACGGTCCTGAAGGTGCAACTGGCTAGGGACACTGGAAAGAAGGACGGTCTACCCAGAGATAGAACATTTATGGAGTGTGCACAAGAGATGGTAGACGCGAGTGCTCGAGATGAGGAAGAGAAGGAAGTGATAGAACCAGGGTGGAATAGGGTGTCGTACCGGAGGAACGAAACAGGCATAAGCAGATTCAGACAGGAGCCGGGAAGAAGAAGAGAGGGAGAGTTTGTTAGAAGAGAGAAGCCACCAAGAGAGAGAAGGCAAATTGTTGAGAGGAAGAATGGGAGAAGAGAGGAAAGGAGATGCCGCATTCGTGCAAAACAGGGCACTTGGTAGCTCAGTGTCCACGTACGCGGTGCTTCGAATGCCAAGGCGAGGGACATATGGCCAGACAATGCCCATATATACGGCGCAGAGAGCACGACAGAGGTGAGCCGATGGAGATCAATGCCCACAGACTGGGACGGAGGAGCAGGATAATCTCGGAATCTGCGAGATCCTCGGAGACCTCAGGGTCGGAGACGGAAGGCAGCGAACCCAGTGGCAGAGGAACTCCCGGAGGAAGGAGCAAACAACGGAGCACAGGGAGGCGTGCCGAGCAGGTAAGAAGGGAATGAGGATGGTGTAAGCGGAGGGGCAACCTTTTTTTTGTGAATAGTGCGGTAAAGAAGGGTGACAGGTTGCCTGTTATTGAGTTTTACAGGGGGTGGAGGTGTTTAGTGGACACAGGGAGTTCTTGTACACTAGTGGGTAAGGACAAGTTAAAGTTATTGTTTAAGGGTAAGAGTCAGCCAGACATTAGGCCATGTCAATGTAAAGTGGTCACTTTGAGTGGGCCCTGTACGATAGAAGGGGAAATCGATTTAGCCCTAGATAGGTGGGGAAAGAAGGGAGAGGCGTTGACGCTGCATGTTGTGGAAATCATGCCGCGGGAGTATGGGGGGATTTTGGGATGTGATGCGTTTAGCAAATTAGGGTTGAGAGCTCGTAGTACAGGGGGTCAGTGGGTAGTCCGGATCGGGAACAAGAAATATAAAACGGTGCAGGAGGGGAAAGGGGGTGTTAGGTGCGTTGGAGTAATTGCCAAGGGTGCAGATTGGAGACAGGCCGTAAGGGAGGAATTCGGGGATATATTTTTTCGCGAGGGAGACCCACTGAGCGCGACGGGGGAGACGCTTCATGAGATCCATCTGAAGTCGGAGAAGGTCACTTATGTAAAGGAGCGGAGGTACCCACAAGCGTTACGAGCACATATCCGCGAGGAGATTGAGGAGTTAAAGCGGCAGGGGATCATCGTGGATAGCAAGTCGCCGTTTAATAGCCCACTATGGGCCGTTAAGAAGAAACCGGTTGCTGGGGAATCTAGGGAGCGCTATAGGGTAGTAGTCGATTTTCGGCAGCTTAACGAAAATACGCGCGACGAGAAATACCCCATTCCCAGGTTAGAGGATATTTTAGACCGGCTAGGGGGAGCCTCAATCTTTAGTACGCTCGATCTAAAATCAGGCTATCACCAGATCCGGATGCACCCCAGGGACCAGGCCAAAACCGCGTTTACATTCGAAAGGGGGCATTATGAATTCACCCGTATGCCGTTTGGACTGAAAAATGCGCCCATCACATTTCAAAGACTGATGGACGAATTCTTGCGGGGACTGGACGAGAACATGTGCCAGGTCTACATGGATGATTTACTGGTGTTTAGTAGGACAGAGGAGGGTCATCTGGAAGATCTGCGACGGGTGTTTACGCGAATCCGGCAGTTCGGGTTGAAGCTATCGCCAGAGAAATCGACTTTGGGACAAGCGGAGATTAATTTTCTGGGACATGTGATTTCGGGGGAGGGGGTACGTCCAGATGGGAGAAAAGTTGAAGCAATAGGGAAGATGGCGATGCCGAGCGATGTGAAGGGGATCAGGAGATTATTAGGGACACTCAACTACTACCGACGTTTTGTACCGGAGATGGCGGAGAACTTGGTTCCTTTGAACGAACTGCTGCGAAAGGGGCGCACAGTTAAGATGACGCCAGAAATTGAAGCAAAGATCAGAAGGTGCATGTTACAGTTTCAAACTGAACCAATCCTGGCATTCCCAGACTTCGGGAAACCATTTGCGATCACCACAGACGCCAGCGAGTATGCACTGGGGGCGGTTTTATCCCAGGAAAGTGAAAAGGGGGAACGACCCGTAGCATACGCGAGTAGGAGACTCACAGAAGCGGAATCTCGTTACAGCGCACTCGAGCGGGAATTGTTAGGCATCATATGGGCGGTGCAACACTTTCGACCATACGTATTTGGTAGAAAATTTAAGGTACATACAGACCACCGTCCGTTGCTCTGGGTGGGTAATCTGAAGGAATCTTCAGCTCGAGTTACAAGATGGAAGGAGATCCTCAGCCAGTACAACATGGAAGTGGTGTATAAGCCGGGGAAAGACAATGTGGTAGCGGACTGGCTCTCTCGTGCATTACAGGTCAATATGTTGGAGACGGAGGGTGCAGAAGCGTCGGAGGAGTTACAAAGGTTTGTACGGGAATGGACACCAGACGGAGAAGGAGGACGTGTGGATGACCTCCGAGGCAATGAGGGATCCTCAGAGGACGAGTCAGGAAATGAGAGACCGGTTGAGATGGAGGAAATTGATGACATTGTCAACAACAAGTCCCGGCAGGTCATCTGGAAAACAAGGACTACGGGGCTTGTGAAAATGGAGTTTTCCAAGTATGACAAACATTCCGTCATCACTATCTGGTCACAACCTGGAGTTCGGGAAGAGCAAATGTGTCGTGTGCTGAAGGATGCCTCTAAGGCGGGAGCGACCCATTACCTGTATGTTGGCAATGCGACGGTGTGGGATAAGATACGCAACTTATGGCGCCTCGAGAAAATAGGGATCGATAGGATGTTCATCCGATGCCGGTCGATGGTGGAGACCATTCGGGATCAGGACCAACAAAAGGAGGTAACCACGGCTTATCATCAAGGCAAGACGAACCACAGGGGTATCAATGAGACGTTGGCAGCTTTAAAGAGAAAGTATTACTGGGTAGGGATGCGGAAGACGGTAGAAGAGATAATAAGGGATTGTCACATCTGCCATACGGCAAATTATATGACCGCCACCCTCCCGTAGGAGTACAAACTGAGACGCGGACACCCATGGTACCCCTGACAGAGCTTCAAATAGACACCTTTACGTGGAGAGGTTTTAAATGGGTAACAATATTAGATACGTTTAGCAAAGCGGCCATGGCCCACCCAGTAAAAGAAAAGTCGGCGGCGGCGGTGAATGACGCTCTACAGACGTGGTACCAGTGTTATGGGGTGCCAAACACGATCTCCTCGGATGGGGGCAGAGAGTTCGATAACGCGCTCTTGCGACAGGAGATGAAAAGGTTGGGAATCGAGTGGCATTGGAACACGCCCGGACATCCGAAAAGTAGGGGAGGGGTTGAACGTCTCCATAATACGTTGGGGGAACACCTCCGAGTATTTCATGCGGATAAAGGGTTAGAAGCGAACGAGGCGATGCCCCGAGCAATAGCGGCATATAACCATTCCATACATATGGGCACCGGGTTTTCCCCTTTCGAAGCTCTTTTCGGGTTACGCGCACGAAGGAGAAACGAGGAGGAGACGGTGGTGGACGAGGGCATGGCCGAGCAATTAAATGCAAACAGAGTAGAGCTCGAGAGACATTGGGGCAAAGCACACGGACGAATGGCCGCAGAGAAGAGTAGGAGAGTGGCGCGTGAGAACGAGGGAGTAAGAGATGTCATGGGTACGATTAAAATAGGCACTATTGTTTATAGAAAGATCTTGTCGAATCGTGCGAAGGAGGTCCTCAGGTATGAGGGTCCATTCAAAGTGATTACGATTAGGGAGCATAATCTTGTTACTATTCAGAGTCTGGTTGAGCCCAGGAAACGGAGAACCGTTCATATTGAACAACTTAAGGTTCCGGCAGGGGAGGGCCGATCATAAAATTGTATTTATTTCAGTTTATTATTGGATATATTTTTTTTTTCTCTTTTTCTATGTAGTTTTAGGAATTTAGCGATATATAGAAGTATATAATTTTTTTTTTATGTTTTGTATGTTTTGTTTTTGGTAGAGTTTCCTTGTCATTGTAAATAAAGTTTAGGTATAAGCCTTATATTGTATATATCCAGTGAGGCTATAGAGTAAGATAGTATTAAGTTGGTTTTGTAAGTTGTAGAATTTGTTTATTTGTGACGATTGAGTTTAGCTTATACTATGTTGTTGTACCAGTATTCTTTTTGTTTTTTGTTTTTTAGAGTTTACGAAGATGTTCGTAAACTGGCAGGGGGGAGTTAAGATGGGACTAAGAGCTGTATATCCACTAATACCAAATTCTTATAAACAAACATTGTAAATACTATATATAGAGAATTATAAGAGGAATAAAGTCAGTGTTTAACCAGCCTTCAAGTGTGTTATTTGTCCCTTAACCTTCTTTTTTTTTATGCTTTGGAGTGGTGAAGTCTTTAAGTTATATGTATATATATATATATATATATATAAGTTATGAGTAGGAGCAGGACAGTATTATTGCTAATACCATTGATGGAAATGTAAACATTGTAAAACAGATAAAAGCAGGATTATCAGACCAAATAAAGCAGTGTGTTTCCAGAAGTCAAACAGTGCGTTTCTATACAACCTTTTTTCATTCCTTTTTTTTATTCTTTTTCGTGCGACATCGCTTAACTGGTGCCGAAACCCGGGAACCTAGAAGAAAAGAAGACCCGTGGTAAAGTAATTTTTTTTCTTTCTTTTGTTTTTCTGTTTGATTTCGATCATTAAGGAAGAATAATGCCCGAACCAGGATTAAGTGATATCCTAAGACCGGCATTGCTCACGGTGGATCCTCAACCACAACCGATTCCACAACCGCCACTGGAACCACAGGAGCCTATAAATCCGGATTTTCCGATCCTACCGTCGACTACTCTGGCGATGGCACGCGCAGACATTGCCGCAAGGGAGGCAAACCTTCTAGAGCGCATGAAGCTACAAAAAAGTAACGCGCGTGATTTAAGGAGAGAGATTAGCGAATTAGAAAGGTTCAACGGAGAAGTAGGGGAGCTGAACCACTTCTTAAAAGGAGGGGATCGGATTATGTACTACATCCAGGTCCAGGTTGGAGCAAAGGATATAGAGGAATTGGACGCTACCAGGCTAAGGGCAGCCTTAGCGTGCCGAGTCAAAAGGAGCATCCTTAACCTTATCCAGGCGGATGAAGAGACACCCTGGCACACGATAAAGGAAAGGTTAAAGAAGGCATTTGGAGGAGGTCGATGGGCTCCGGAGGAGGATATGCTCCAAATGTTCAGGGAGTATAGGAAATCAGGGCAATCACACGGACAATACGCGGCAGTACTATTAGCACGGTATAACAAGATTACCGAAAAACTGCGCGAGATAATGGAGACTGAGCAAGTAGAGGCAAGAATGGACTTTCTGTCCCGGATATTAAAAGTCCAGTTAGCAAGGGAGACGGGAAGAAAGGAAGGATTGCCACGGGAGAAAACATTCGTGGAGTGTGCTCAAGATATTGTGGACTCAAGCGCAAGAGAAGAAGAGTCAAAGTACAGCGAGATAGGAGAGACAGGATGGAGCAGGGTCACCTACCGTCGCCCGGAGGCGGGCCGGAACCGTCCGAGATAGGACATGGGAAAAAGGAGAGATCCCGAAGGACATAGAAAGGAGAGGCCGGGTGCACGGGATAGGCGACCAGGTACAGAGAGGAGAAACGGAAGAAGAGAGGAGCGGAGGTGCCACGAATGCGGGAAAACGGGGCATCTGATGGCCGAATGTCCCCGCACCAGGTGTTTCGAATGTGGAGGAGAAGGACACATGGTGCGACAATGCCCGTACTTGTACAGGAGGAGTCAATTACCGAAACCTGAACCGATGGAAGTAAACACGCAGAGGTTGCGGAGAGGTCCCGGAGCAGGAGGAGTGACTCTTCCGGTGAAGAGACGGAGATTTCCGGAGCTTCAGAAACCGAAGGCGAAGGACCAGGGAGCAGCGGTGGCGAACGGTATAGGAACCGAAAAGGCGTTCAGAGGCGGACCGGAGCAGGAGAAGTCAGGACAGCGGCTTTCTGAGGGGAGTGTCTGCAGAGAGGCGACCGCACCGAGACCTGCAATAGCGTAAGAGGTAAGTCCTGCTGGTTGCCAATCATTAGACTAAGAGGGGGAGTGCAGTGCTTGGTTGACACGGGGAGTTCTAACACCATTGTAACGAAAGAGGCGTTAGAGAAGCTGTACGGGAAGGAGAGGGTACTCCAGATTCGCGATTGCAAATGTCAGCTAATCACTCTTGGTGGGCTTTGCAAAGTAGAGGGAGAGTCAATTATCGAGACCGATCACTGGACGGGGAAGCGCGGGAACTTGAATGTCCACGTAGTGGGGGAGATGACCCGGCAGTACCAGGTAATAATAGGGTGCGACCTATTAGAGCGGGCAGGAGCAAGGGTTAGAAATAACCGGGGCAAATGGCACATCAGAATTGGATTGCGCACATACCGCTGTAGAGGGACCGAAAGGGGTCCGGAAACTCAAATAGGCGCGGTAATCAAAATTGAGGACTGGAAGGGGGACATCCAGAGGGAGTTCCGCGATATTTTTTTTAACGAGGGGGATATGTTAGGGGTAACATGGCGGACGGTCCAAGTTCCCTTGAAGCAAGATAGGGTTACGTACGTTAAGGAACGGAGATACCCTCAAGCACTTAGGTCCCATATCCGTGAGGAATTAACGAGCCTTAAGGAACAGGGGATCATCGTCGATAGTACTTCACCGTACAACAGTCCCTTATGGGCGGTTAGGAAGAAGAGTCTACCAGGGGACGTGAAAGAAAGATACAGAGTGGTCATAGATTATCGGAAACTTAATGAGAACACCGTCGATGAGAGATATCCGATCCCGAGGTTCGAAGACATTTTGGATAGGCTGAGCGGGGCGACCATCTTTAGCACGCTGGACCTTAAAGCAGGTTATCACCAGATAAAGATGCATCCTCGTGACCAGCACAAGACGGCGTTTAGCTTTGAGAGAGGGCATTACGAATTCACGCGCATGCCGTTTGGACTCAAAAACGCCCCAATCACCTTCCAGCGCTTGATGGATGAGTTCCTCAGGGGCTTAGGAGAATTCTTCTGCCAGGTGTACATGGACGATCTCCTCGTCTTTAGTAAGACCGAGACGGAACACGTGGAACATCTGCAAAGAGTTTTCGTCAGGATAAGAGAGTTTGGTCTAAAATTATCGAGGGAGAAATCGACCCTGGGCCAGGAGCAAATCACGTTTTTGGGCCATAACATCTCTAGAGAAGGGGTCAAACCGGACGCGACGAAAGTCGAGGCGATTCGCAAGATGGCGGTGCCGCAGGATGTTAAAGGTATACGTCGTCTCCTGGGTACCCTCAATTACTACAGGAGGTTTATACCAGACATGGCAGCATATTTAGTGCCTCTGAACAGATTGCTCAAAAAAGGGTCGAGGATTGTCATCACGCCGGCCATAGAAAATAACATTCGAAGATGTATGGAGAGGCTGCAGGAAAAACCCGTGCTTGCGTTCCCGGATTTTCAGAAACCCTTTGCATTAACCACGGATGCGAGTGAATATGCGTTGGGGGCGGTATTGTCGCAGGGAGAGGCTGAGGGTGAGCGTCCGATAGCTTATGCAAGCAGACGGCTGACTGATGCGGAAACGAGATACAGCGCGCTGGAAAGAGAACTGCTTGCGATCGTGTGGGCAGTGGAGCATTTTCGACCATACATCTTCGGAAGGCAGTTCCGCGTTCACACCGACCACAGGCCGCTCCAATGGATAGGAAAGCTCAAGGAGACCTCGGCGAGAGTGTCAAGATGGAAGGAGTTTCTGGCACAATACAACATGGAGGTCATATATAAGCCAGGGAAGGAAAACGTGGTAGCGGACTGGCTTTCTCGAGCTATTACAACAAACGCGGTAGAGGAGGTGGGCGAATCGTCACGAGACGTGCGGCAATTCCTCAGTGAATGGACACCGGAGAGAGAAGGAGGTGAAGCAACGGGAGGACCAGAACCACCATCCGACGAGAGCTCTACAGAGGACAGACCAGAAAATATGGAGGAGCTGGGTGACATCATCAATGACAAGAGGCGTCAAGTGATTTGGAAAACGCGGACATCAGGGCTACTGAAGATCGATTTCGTGAAGTACGGGACGCACAGCGTTATTACGGTTTGGTCACAGCCCGGCGTTGGGGACGATCAAATTTGTAGAGTCCTCAAAGACGTGTCGAAACAGGGGAAAGTTCACCACATTTATGTTGGAAACGCCACTATTTGGGATAAAATCCAAAGGGTACGGAGGTCAGAGCGTATTGGGCTGGACCGCAGCTTTATTCGGTGTAAACGAATGGTGGAGACAGTCCGCGAGGAGGAACGGCAGAAAGAAGTAACCCTAGCTCATCACCAGGGAAAGACGAACCATCGGGGGATTTCGGAGACGTTGATGGCATTACGGCGTAGATACTTCTGGGTCAACATGAAGAAAACAGTGAGTGAGATCATCGGGACCTGCGAAGTGTGCCTACGTACAAAATACGATCGACATCCGCCGAAGGTCATGCAAGAAGAAACGGCCACAGCAGAAGCGCCCCTCAGGGATTTACAAATCGACACGTTTACCTGGAGGGGATATAAATGGGTGACGATGGTAGACCTATTTAGTAAAGTAGCTATGGCGTACCAGGTACAGGAAAGATCGGCGGATGCGGTGTTAGGGGCCCTACAGCGTTGGTTTCAGTTTTACGGAGTCCCCGAACAGATATCATCAGACGGGGGTCGAGAGTTCGACAATGCGGCGATTCGGGAGGAGATGCGCGTGTTAGACGTTAGGTGGCACCTCAACACGCCGGGACATCCTAAAAGTAGAGGCTGTATCGAACGCCTTCATAGCACCCTAAGTGAGCACCTCCGGGTATATCAAGGGGAGAAGGGACTGGAGCCAGACGCCGCTATGACTAAAGCCATCGTCGCGTACAACCACTCGATTCACGCGGTTACGGGGTTCTCGCCGTTCGAGCTACTTTTCGGATTGAGGGAGCGTCGGAGAGATTTTCGAGGGACCACGGACGACGAGAAACCAATGGTGACGAACCGCATGGAAATGCGAGTCATGTGGAAAAAGACTCGCGATAAGATTCGAGCCGAGAAAGCTAGGAGAGTGGCGCGAGAAAATCTGGCAATGCGGGATGCGACAGGGGGCGTGGCAATCGGGACGATTGTCTACCGGAAACTTGGGACCAATAGAGGGAAGGAACCATCCAGATACGAAGGACCGTTCCGGGTGACCGTCATACGGGAGCATAATGTGGTTACCATCGAGAGCATTACCGCACCCCATAAACGCAGGACAGTTCATATAGAACAGCTAAAGATACCAGCAGTAGAACCCCCGGTTGAGTAGCGTACTGGAGTATCCTCCCGACCATAATCGGATACGGAAACTTGTAGAAGTTCTCGTATCGCCACCTGTAACCCCGTTGATAGGAGAGTGCAATAGGAATTTTTTTTTTGTTTGTTTGTTTTTGCTCTGCTGTTTGTTTCGTATTCCTACAGTATATTTTGAAGTTAGGTATATTGTATCATGTATGTAGATAAGATTTTCCTTCTTTAGTTTGTGGTTTATTGTATATAGATCAGTGAAGTGTGAAGTGTCCAAAAATTTTTTTTTTACAGGTTCTTTTGGTTTCTAAAATGTTACTATTCATTTCTGTTATTGTGATCACTATGAGATTCTATTTTTTCTTTTGTTATATTATAATTTTCACTATGTTATTCTATGACTTTGTACATAAGAGTTTCCGAGGACTGTTCGGAAACTGGCAGGGGGGAGTTATGAGTAGGAGCAGGACAGTATTATTGCTAATACCATTGATGGAAATGTAACATTGTAAAACAGATAAAAGCAGGATTATCAGACCAAATAAAGCAGTGTTTCCAGAAGTCAAACAGTGCGTTTCTATACAACCTTTTTTCATCCTTTTTTTTATTCTTTTTCGTGCGACATCGCTTAACTTATATATATATTATATATATATATATATATATATATATATACAACAAATAATTACATTATTTTTCTACCCGTAGGTATTTTAAGTTATTATAATACATGAGTCCGCTGGAGGCGGGTTCTCTAAACCGGCACAAGGCCACTGATTTTACATATACAAAACAGGGAGAGACCGCTTTACGGGATTAGGTGATAGGAAAGAAGGGGAGGGGAGAGGAAGGAAGAAAGGAAGAAGGGTTAGGACAAGGGAATCATCACCCCATCCGTAGGCCAATGAGAGTACGTCGACCAAGGGGACACTGCCTTGCCACCTCCCAGGTCTAGGAGGGGGAACTATGTCTCTAAAGAGTGGGTTACTACACGCCTTCAGCCCATCAAAAAATTTGATGTGCCTCCGGCTAATTAAGGAGCGGCGCACCATGGATCAGCGTTGGTCTAATTATAGATTTGGCATTTAAGCCGTAACGAAAGTGAGCAGGTGAGTCTATTGTACTTCTGTCGTGCTAGCATCAGCATCCCAGTGACGTGACTCGTGAAGGTGAAATGGCTATCTAGAGTGACGCCAAGGTAGAGGATAGAGTTCGAGACACGACGATCTCTCTCAATTGCTAAGGTCGTCGGTAGGCGGTTTTCACCATCCTGGAATGACATCACGATGGCGTCCATCTTAGAGGGATTCATCCTGATGCCATTCAGCTTTAAATCGTCAATAGTTATTACCGACGCCTTTTGTGCCTTTTTAAGGGCATGCCGGGCGTTGATCCCTATGTCGTCCGCATAGGCTGCTGCTACCGCTCCTTCATGCTTAACCGCGACCACAGGTGCTGTGAATATCACAAACAACAGTGGCCCTAGTACAGACTCTTGTGGTACTCCACAGGTGGTGTTTTTAGAAGTCGAGTGCCTGTCCCCGACTCGCACGACGAAGGATCTTTAGCTAAAATAGGTTCGGATCAGTCGACACAACGAGACTGGGAAGCTAAACTCATCCAAGCGTCGGAGTAACAGTGTGTGAGACACATTTTCAAAGGTTAGAGTACAATCTAAAGATATAAAAGCAGTGGCTTTGTCAGCAAATGGTGGTGGACCAGCCTTTATAATATTTTACTCATATGAGAGAGCAAGCCGGTAGTGCTCGGGTAGTTTACCAGACTTCCCCGGCTTGAGTAACGGTACTACGACGGCTTGTTTCCATGCTTCAGGAAGGTATGAGATTCTCATACAGGTGTTGAAGATGTTCAATAGGAAGACTTTACCCTTTCTAGGGAGCATCTTCAGCATGATATAGGGGATGTTGTCCAGCCCAGAGGATTTTTTACCTATAGTGCGCCGTAGTAACGACTCAAGACCTTTGAAGGTGGAAAAAATCGGTTTCTCGTTGGGGGACGGTAGTGGTCCCTCAGGGATTGGTGGAGCATCTACCACCCGAGTAGCCTCGCTCGCCTCGTATGCCTTCGCCAAGCATTCAGCCTGTTCCCCCGGCGTCATCAGTTCATTTCCAGATGTAAGGTGCACTGTCCTCTTTTTAGATATGTAGGTTTTGACGACTGGCGGTGGTCGCCATGAGTCCTACGTAGCTGTTTGTGCCAGAGGGACGTTTTCCAGACTCACATGAGTCATTCTATCCTCCGGGTCATCGCATTGATGGCCGGTTTTAGTCCATAGTCACGAGAGCGCTGGAAAATGTTCCTCAGGTGATTAACTTGGCCAATGAGCTACTTGCTCGCAGTTGGGGCTTTGGGAGTACCGTCGAAAATATATACTATTGGCCGGTGATCTGACGGTCCAAATGGAAGCGCAATACAGCCCGTTATGGTGTGCAGATCCCTGGTTAGGAGGAGGTCAAGAGCCACCACCCGGATATACCTCGACTCATGCCGATATGTATGAACCCCAGGGTGGTAGGCGACTAGTCCAGTCTTGGTGATGTACGTTCCCAGTGTGTTACGGTTGCTACACAGCCAGGCAGTGTGTCGGGCATTAAAGTCTCCTAGGACTATGTACCGACTAACTGACTTTGCGTGTTGCAATAGCAACCTAACGGCCACCTTTGAAGCAGCCCCAGTTCCAGCAGGACGGAAGCCGAGCCGAATCGCCACCATGAGGACGTCATAATCGTCACTCATTGGAAAAACACCAGCCCGAGCTGGTTTAGTAGCTATTAAATTAGGCCGACTCGAAAGGATTCAGGGCTAGCGTTGAGGGAAATCTCCCCATGATAGACCACCTAACTACAGAGGCAGAGGTGGATAGGGCGGTGCGAGTCATTACCACTACCATCCTGGACTAAGGAAACCAGCATATCCCAAAGTTCAACCCGCAACCCAACGCCATCAGGAAACCTCCAAAGCATATTCTTGCCCTCATTGGCCAAGTTAATCACCTGAGGAACATTTTCCAGCGCTCTCGTGACTATGGACTAAAACCGGCCATCAATGCGATGACCCGGAGGATAGAATGACTCATGTGAGTCTGGAAAACGTCCCTCTGGCACAAACAGCTACGTAGGACTCATGGCGACCACCGCCAGTCGTCAAAACCTACGTATCTAAAAAGAGGACAGTGCACCTTACATCTGGAAATGAACTGATGACGCCGGGGGAACAGGCTGAATGCTTGGCGAAGGCATACGAGGCGATCGAGGCTACTCGGGTGGTAGATGCTCCACCAATCCCTGAGGGACCACTACCGTCCCTCAACGAGAAACCGATTTTTTCCACCTTCAAAGGTCTTGAGTCGTTACTACGGCGCACTATAGGTAAAAAATCCTCTGGGCTGGACAACATCCCCTATATCATGCTGAAGATGCTCCCTAGAAAGGGTAAAGTCTTCCTATTGAACATCTTCAACACCTGTATGAGAATCTCATACTTTCCTGAAGCATGGAAACAAGCCGTCGTAGTACCGTTACTCAAGCCGGGGAAGTCTGGTAAACTACCCGAGCACTACCGGCTTGCTCTCTCATATGAGTAAAATATTATAAAGGCTGGTCCACCACCATTTGCTGACAAAGCCACTGCTTTTATATCTTTAGATTGTACTCTAACCTTTGAAAATGTGTCTCACACACTGTTACTCCGACGCTTGGATGAGTTTAGCTTCCCAGTCTCGTTGTGTCGACTGATCCGAACCTATTTTAGCTAAAGATCCTTCGTCGTGCGAGTCGGGGACAGGCACTCGACTTCTAGAAACACCACCTGTGGAGTACCACAAGGGTCTGTACTAGGGCCACTGTTGTTTGTGATATTCACAGCACCTGTGGTCGCGGTTAAGCATGAAGGAGCGGTAGCAGCAGCCTATGCGGACGACATAGGGATCAACGCCCGGCATGCCCTTAAAAAGGCACAAAAGGCGTCGGTAATAACTATTGACGATTTAAAGCTGAATGGCATCAGGATGAATCCGTCTAAGATGGACGCCATCGTGATGTCATTCCAGGATGGTGAAAACCGCCTACCGACGACCTTAGCAATTGAGAGAGATCGTAGTATCTCGAACTCTATCCTCTACCTTGGCGTCACTCTAGATAGCCATTTCACCTTCACGAGTCACGTCACTGGGATGCTGAAGCTAGCACGACAGAAGTACAATAGACTCACCTGCTCACTTTCGTTACGGCTTAAATGCCAAATCTATAATTAGACCAACGCTGATCCATGGTGCGCCGCTCCTTAATTAGCCGGAGGCACATCAAATTTTTTGATGGGCTGAAGGCGTGTAGTAACCCACTCTTTAGAGACATAGTTCCCCCTCCTAGACCTGGGAGGTGGCAAGGCAGTGTCCCCTTGGTCGACGTACTCACATTGGCCTAGGGATGGGGTGATGACTCCCTTGTCCTAACCCTTCTTCCTTTCTTCCTTCCTCTCCCCTCCCCTTCTTTCCTATCACCTAATCCCGTAAAGCGGTCTCTCCCTGTTTTGTATATGTAAAATCAGTGGCCTTGTGCCGGTTTAGAGAACCCGCCTCCAGCGGACTCATGTATTATAATAACTTAAAATACCTACGGGTAGAAAAATAATGTAATTATTTGTTGTATATATATATAATATATATAATATATTTGTTGTATATATATATAATATATATATATATAATATACTTCTAGAAACACCACCTGTGGAGTACCAAAGCCACTGCTTTTATATTTTTAGATTGTACTCTAACCTTTGAAAATGTGTCTCACACACTGTTACTCCGACGCTTGGATGAGTTTAGCTTCCCAGTCTCGTTGTGTCGACTGATCCGAACCTATTTTAGCTAAAGATCCTTCGTCGTGCGAGTCGGGGACAGGCACTCGACTTCTAGAAACACCACCTGTGGAGTACCACAAGGGTCTGTACTAGGGCCACTGTTGTTTGTGATATTCACAGCACCTGTGGTCGCGGTTAAGCATGAAGGAGCGGTAGCAGCAGCCTATGCGGACGACATAGGGATCAACGCCCGGCATGCCCTTAAAAACGCACAAAAGGCGTCGGTAATAACTATTGACGATTTAAAGCTGAATGGCATCAGGGTGAATATATATATATATTTTTTTTTTTTTCCTGGGGTTTTTCACAACTTAAGGAGTCATATTCCCAATACCCAAAAGCCACTGCTCTCTGTCCATCCAATCCCTGCCATGCACTCCTCTACATCCTCCATCCATTTTTTCTTCGGTCTTCCACGCTTTCTTCTTTCAGGTGGTATATAGTTTTGAATTTTCTTTGGCCAGCGGTTTTCGTCCATCCGCATTAAGTGGCCAAACCACTTTAACCTTTTAGTTCCGATCTGGTGAATGATGTTCTTTTTACATCCGACCTTGTCTCTGATTGCTGCGTTTGTGACCCGCTTGGTTCTCGATATACCACAGCTCCTTCTCCAGAAATCCATTTCCATGGAAAGCAACTTATTCTCCGCCTTTTTCGTGAGTGTCCAAACCTCTGATCCGTAAGTGGCTACGCTCTCTACGAAGGAATGGTAGATCTTCTTTTTAGTTTCTAATCTTATTTCCTAACTCCATAGGGTGGAATTTATCGTACTTATTATTTTTTCCCCATGTTTACTTCATGTTCGATGTCACCCTCACTACCTCCTCCAGAAGAGATCCAGCATCAGAGGTACTTGAACTGTTTGCAAGCATTGAGCGTCCAGTCATCGACTTCAAGTGGTAAATTTGGAGCGTTGAAAACCATATACTCTGTTTTATTTTTACTGATTTTCAGCCCCCATCTGGAATATGTGTCCAGCAACTTCCTCATCATATAGCTCACGTCATCCGGATCCGATGCGATTATTACTTGATCATCGGCATACTGCATGATCTTTTCCAGTCTTTAAGGGCTTTTTCTATATAGATGTTGAAAATCAGGGGTGAAAGGCAGCAGTCCTGTTTCAAACCTTTGTTAATTGGGAAGCTTCAAGACACTCTATCTCCTATTTTTATTGCCCCTGTGATGTTTTTATAGAGCCCTTGAATTAGTCTGATGAGGTATTTCTTAACAGATGTATCTCCGAAAGCCTTCCACAGTTTCCCTGAGGTACGGTATCGTAGGCCTTGTGTAAATCTACAAATATCATGTGGAGTTCACGGTCGTGGGCCATCTTTTTTTCTATAAGTTGTGAGAGGCTGAAGATGTGATCAGTGCAAGATCTTCCAGCTCGAAAACCCGCCTGTTCCTCGCTGATTTCTTCCTTTAATTCATTTTCAATTCGGTTTTTAATTATTCGCCCGTATAATCTACTCAGCGAGCTGGTAACCATAATTCCTCTGTAGTTTGAGCAATCCTTCTTTTGACCTTTTCTGAAAACTGGGGTGATATATCCTTGCTTCCATTCTTCAGGGATCTCTCCACCATTCAACAGAAGTGTCATACTCTCTGCCAGTGCCATTTTGAGTTCGACTGGGCCTGCTTTTATTAATTCTATTGGAATAGAACCGGGACCAGGAGATTTCCTATTTTTCATTTTATTGAGAGCTGAGTCCAGTTCTACAACTGTTACTGGCGGTATATCTTCCTTATTCGATGTTATTTCGTTCGATTTATTCCAAACAAATTCGGGTCGCTCTTCATGGAATAATTCTTTAAAGTGATTCACCCATTCCTGCTCTTTGATCAATGGGAAGTTATCTCTGCGGATATTCTTAAACCTCCTCTACTGTCCAAGAAATTGACTTGTATTTCTGCATCTGATAGGTTTTCCGATAATATAACAAAATCACCTGCAAATGCGATGCAGTTAATTTTAATACACTGATTCTTTCTTCCCAGCTTTATAGGTGATAATTGGTGTTCCTTCAGATTGTGATTCCAAATTTTTACTATTTTCTCCAATACACAGTTGAAGAGAACTGGGGATAATCCATAGACTGTCTTACACCTGTTTTTATTTTAAAGGGTTTCACCCATGAACTTTATCTTTGAGGCCGTATTTGTAAGTGTTTCACGAATTAGATTTGCCAATTTAGAGTTGACACCAAATTCTCAGATGAGCTTGTTCAGGTTTCTCTGTCGTCTGGACCAAAAGCCTTATTGAAATCTACAAAAATTAGAAATGTTTTTAGTGTTCAGAAATCTGTGAACTGAAGATCTAGAGTTTCCCAATTAGGTTTAGCAGAATTTAGTTGGAGGTTATTTTGTGCCAAAGCCCTTCTTCACTTCACTCAAACTCAGATATAACTCAGTATGGTGTTTTTATAATACAGACACCTTATTTTCTATAGCGCATCGTTTCCTTCCACATCCGAAGCTAGCGCTGCTTCTTTGCTTAGATGATATTTCTTTTTTTTCTCTTTTACTTCCTCTTATGCCATTTCTACTAAATTAATGTCAACAGTCAGTCTGAACGGCTTTCTCCATTCCTCAGTTAAACCAGCGTTATTTATCAGAATATCCAATCCTCCAAATCGGCTGATAGTATCTTTGATACATTCTAAAAAAAAGATTAGGTTTATTAATGTTTAATATTTTGCTAATTTATCTATAATTAGCTGATTAAGTGTTTTTTTAAATAAACAAATATGTATTATTCTTGTGAACAAAAAAACTACTGTGAAAACTGGTCATCCTATAAAAAATATAAATATTAATAGAAAAAATTAGATGAATTCAAGTTGAGAATTTTATTCTCTGATAATTGTCTTTAAGGTGAAATTAAGTAAGTGCTTGTAATTATTCTTTACCATTCCTAACCCCCCGGTATATAAACAGAAAACAAATTTCTTTTAAGTTCTCAGTTGGTTTATCAGCAATGTTACTGCTTTTAAGGAATTGCTTTAGTCCTCCAAATTAAGTTAAGTATTATCAACTACCATCGTCATCTCATGTGCTATTTCGATTGTTTAATTGTTTTCAAATTGTGTTTAAACTGAAACTACTTTTGTAGTGAAATTCTTCTCATTTTTTTTTTCATAATTTAAATTAACTTTATTATAAATTACAGGCGGTTGAAACATATTAATATTGTATGACAATTAACTTTCTATACTCTCGTCCTTGGTAACGTCGCACTGCAGAAATATGACTTTCTTCGGATAGGTCCTAGAAAATTCATCCACTACATGCTTTCCATTTTCATTGTTCAAGTCGCAGATGGAGACCTGGAAGAAGTTTTATATTAATAACCTTTACAAACAATTCAATATTGTTATTGAATTATTATGAGTGGTAGTAAAAGTAGTAGGTGCCTTTGCTCTCACGTGGAAGGTAGCGCTAGAAAATAAATATTAATAAATTATGTTTTTTTAGGAATTATTGACTACGGTCATAACTATGGAAAAAAGGTAAAGTGGTAAATAATTACAATTAGAAGTTGTTTGCCAACTATTGTTATTGCAATAGACTACAATAGGAAAAAGTATACACATTACTTATGTGCACTGTTAAATAATTTATTATTATAACTTATCAACAACAAATTAAATAATTGCTTTTTTTTTCAAAAACAACTTCCAATCCCTTTTTATTTTAAATTCAAATTCAGTTCACATGAAAATAGAGAAATCACAAAAAAAAAAATGTTCATGGGAGAGAAAAAAAGAAGAAATTTTTAAAAAATACGCGATTTCAAGTTTTTCCAAAACAATGTCTAATTTTTCAAAGATGGTGGTTGATAGGATTTGTAGGACTTCAGGTAAGAATTCAGCACACATTATAATATTAAGGTCAAAAAAAATTTCTCAAGGGAGCAGAAAAAATTAAATAAAATGAATGAAATTAAAAAAATGTGATTTATTTTTTTGTCCCCTAAAACAACCTCCGATCGCTCATAAATGGCGCATGGTACAATCGTCCAATATTCTTGACTTCAGGTTCAAATTCATCACACATGAAAATATAAAAATCACACCAATATGTTCTTGTGAATGAAAAATAAACAACATTAAATAAATAAAATTAAAAATACATAAAAAAATTCGCTACTTCAGGTTTTTCCAAAACGACCTCGAATCTCCCTATAATGGTGCCTGTTTGAAATGTTTGGACTTCAGATTCGAATTCAGCACACTATAAATTATAAAAATCTAGAACAGTTTATCAATGGAGGGAACATTTTATATTTTTACTACCATAGCTTCTCAAAATTGGCGATCAAACCCCAACCCAAACTAACATATAAAGTACAACAATAATATAGAAACCACCACTATGATTGCTAATAAATAAGGTGCTTTAAAATAACATTTATAATTCAAATCTGTAATAAATATATAACGTTTTTTAAAGTCCGATACAGATTAAAACTATAAAAGTAAAAAAAAATAATACAATTGCTAATAGGCAGCCTTACATAGTAAATTTTTTTCAGTAAATCATTAATATTAATTTTTTTTTCTGACGTCTTTCTGTTTCTAACGCCTTTAAGATGTCGAAATCAAACTAAATATTGCTCAGAAAATCGACATTTGTGCATGCAATATAATAGGATCAATTTTTAAAAAAAGGTAAATTGTTTTTGAATATTAATAGAGTTGAGTTCTCCTCAATATCAACTGTTAATAGACTTGTATAATTATTGGCTCCCTCAGAAGTAAACTCCATGCTTCGGTATAATTGTATAACTCAATACTCTATATTTCATATTGCACGTGGTGCAGTAAAAGAGATCGCGTCAATCAAGATTATAAGATAAATATCCATTCCAAAAAATAAATAAGCCAAGAGGTCGTGAAAAAAACAATTAAAAAAAAACTTTATTTCATAAGAGGCAACTGTTACGTAATAATTGACAAGGAGATAATAGCTTATCTTACTTATTATTTATATTTATAGCCGATAGATCTCGATAAACATGCAGTTATATATACTTTTAATTACATCTACGTGTGATCTAATAATTGGTAAGTTATACTTATTACATAATTATGTTCTTATCAATGATTTGAACATTTATCATTAAGTAATCTAAATAGTAACATCACATGCCTATTCTGAAGCCAACCTTTTTAAGAATATTAGAGCAAGGGCAGCATCGCAATAATAAGTAGAAGAAAATAATGTGCTACGTCATTATTGCATCAATATCTGAAGGTCAAACAACCATAGACCCCTAGAATAGCAATTGGTTTTACTGCGTGTTCATCAGTTGAATTACTAATGCATTTTTATTTTCCAGTCTTTGTATAATTCTAAAGACTCTAATTTCCCGCCAAAAAAAAATTATGTATTATATATATTTTTTTTCAATTAAATAACATTTAAAAATTTGTGATCTCCAAATAAATATTGACTCAATACAGAAACAAATGTAAAATATACATACAGGCATAACTAGAATAAATATCAAGCAATAAAAGGAGGAAATTTACAAGAATAGTTTTACAACCTGTACAAACAATAAACCGATTACGCTTAAGATGGATTTTAATATATCTTCTGCTGTAACAATTCATAAACAAATCAACAAAAGCTTACTAGTGTTTATTCACCTGGTATTGTAGAAGATATTTTAACAAAATATCATTATTCTAATGTTTGTTTTTTTAAAGAAAATATATGTCCAGGACCGGGACTCGAACCCGGGTCGCCCAGATCGCTAGTCTGGAACTCTACCAATTGAGCTATCCTGGCTCAATCAGGCTCGCTCCCCGGTCTTGGCCATATCCTTTCTTTTCACTGATACCATGTCCCCGCGTTCTTGTAACATAGTTGCGATGTATACGAGGGGAAAAATGATCTTTGAATATTTATTTAATTTGGATCTTGTTGGCTTACGTCATTATATATTATTATAATTTATTTTATTTTATTAGTTATTGATTTTATTAATTTTTAAATATTTTTCATTTGAAAAGAAAGAATATCATTATTCTATATTGGCATATTCTACCATTACTCTATCATTTCTTATTGGCATAATCTATCATTATTTTATATTGGCTTGATTCTCTAAAATCTGACTGTCGGTTTTTGGGTCCTTGTCGGGAGTTACAAGGTTTAATGTGAGGTACTGACAACAAATGACATTAATATTATTGTGTTCCATATAATTTTGTTTTTTTTATGTTAACATTTAACATTTATGAGCTATAGTTCCCCCCATATAGTAAATAAAATTGAATGTTAATAATTTATAATTGTACAAATACAGCAATGAGAACATTATTATGAATTTTATTGACTTCCATGATCAGCACACATAACAATTTTAATAAAATAATTTACTATGAAAATATTATTATATTATAGAACAATTTATTATGTATATATATATATATATATATATATATATATATATTTATATATATATGAATAGTGACTCAAAACATAAACAAAGGTCAAATCTATTTACAGGCATAACTAGAATAAATATCAAACAATAAAAGGAAAAACTTTACAAGAATAGTTTTACAACCTATACAAAAAATAACCGATTACGGTTAAGATTTCACCATTATCACTAAATTCCTGGATATAGAATAGAATAGAAATAGAATGGAATAGAAAAATAACTTTATTCTGGGACTAAATCCCTTTAGAATAACAAATATGAACCGAAAAAGAAACATAATATTTATCTGGCCAGAAAGCTAAATGTTACAAATCAAAAAGTGACAGAAAGCAATTTAAAAAGAAATATTTATACCAAAAATAATAATAAGTGAATAAACAGTACGAATCATGACAAGATATTAAGCAATTTAAGAGAAGAGTCCATAACTTTTGTTAAAAGCATGAGCTAGCATGCAATAATTTATATAATAGCTTGTACATTATATTATATTTGTATACAGGGTAAACTCGTTGAAGTTTATTTTTTCCACTTTTACCTTCCTTCTTTGATTTTTTTCTTGAGTCTTAGTAAAGTGATGGTGACTTAAACTTTAAGACATCAGAGTTTAAAGTTTCCTGGTCTTCTTAATTCTTCAGCGTCATATTTTCATTTTGTTCTACTATGTTTAAAGAGCAATTTTCCTTACCTCTTAGTAATTTTACATTAGACCATTTACATTCCTTTTGTCATGCAGACTCCCCTCTCATGATTAGCATATTTATAATCAGCCAATTCATTTACTCTCTTCGGCAAACCTTCAAGATCAAGTATTTTTTTACTCGTTTTAGGAGCACCTTAGGGCCTCAGTTTGAGATTACTCAAAAAGGTATTAAACTTTTCGGATTGAGATTCTATTAATTTACAGCATTTTTCCATGTTTTCGCACATTCTCATCATCCTTAATCCTCTTTCTTCCATCTCGTTGTCTTTACCACCTCCCCAAGATCTGTAGTGTTCTAATCCTCTTTGCGTTTTCGGTCCTGACATCATTTTGATTAAATAAAAACGATTACAGCCAACAAAACGGTTTCACAAAACACTAATTTGATCGATTAACACTTCACTGAGATTATTTTTATAGAGATCACACTTTTCTAATGAAGACACATTAAAAAAAATAATTACGATAAGTGTCTAGACCAATTAAAAATTTCATATATACTATTTATAAGTAATCAATAAATAAAAAAACTCCCGTCAATCTGTTCAAAATCCTCACACAAGGGATGACAAAATGTTACATTGGCTAGTGAAGCCAATGTAACATTTTTCATGTTGCAGTGAGCCCAAGCTATGAACTCAAGGAAAAATCAGATCCTTTGATCTGAATATATTTAAATACTAAAATGGGATGCCACCTTGAGATCGTAATACTTAATATATTGTAATTCTATATTATTAATGATTAAGAGACATATCCCTCTCTTCTCCAAAAATTAACGTCATTGACTGACCAGAAGCTGTTTATTAAATAAGAATAATAATTATTGAATAACACTATATTTATTGATACTGATCATGGTTACAAAGATTTAAGAAAACTTATAAACTAATTACAAAGAAATGGGGACGCCATATGTGACTTGCTCATTCTCGACCATCGCTGCATCCAGTTCCTTTATCTTGAGTTGACTGCAGGTTTTCGACAACTGACCATATCTGGAGACTAAAAGTAATAAACCCTAAGGGACACTTAACTACCTGAAGGTACCTCAAGTCCTCTTACCCTACTTGTCTAGGTACTCCAGATGGCCTGTTTGAGCCACCTATAGCAATATTGATATATTGAGATTTTACGATAATAAAATGATACTCTCTAACATAATTAATTAACTAACCAGTGCACCTTCTGCCAAAAGATGCTAAACCAAAGACTTGCCAATCCCACTGGCTCTAAAGCAACGTTTCCTTTCAGAGACATGCTTCAGCCTTCGCTAGAACTGAGCTTGCCGCTAAATGGAGGGGATTCATTTATCTCATGTGCGGGAACAATCTTATCTCTAAGTCTTTTAAGACTCTAATTTTGGAAACAATAATAGTCATTAAGAGATAGTTTATTTTAGGCATTTCATCTTAATTTAACTCTTGGCAACATGACTTGATGGTTAACCAATTTCCCGAGGCGTTCAGTTGGATTAATAAATAGAGATTAAGTAATTTTTTAAAATGTATTTATGGAATATACCATCATAACATAAAGCCATAACATTATACCGTAACATAACTCCGTACCACCAACGCTGAGCCCCCAAAAAGGTTAAGGTAAATAAAAAATTTGGCAATTATTTGCCCGAATAAAACAATGATATACATCCATTTGTGACGATAGCTCATCGTAAACTGAGTTCACAGATAGGTAGAAACACCTGACGGACGAAATTAGTGATACAAAAATAATCTCCACTTCAGCGAGTAAGTCCGTCGGGTTGGATGCAACAATTTCAATTTTGAAGGATGCTATAAGCCTTCTATCTTTCCATCCTGATCTCTCAACTTGCAGGATCCACACCCCGTAATAGAAACAACCTTAAATGGCATTCATACTTGGGGTTTAGTTCAGCAGCAAGATCTCTTTAAGACTTGATCCCCTAATGGAAATGATCCCTTCATGAGGGATCAAAGCGTCTCAAATTATATAGATTGCTTTGATTTATACTTGCCTTCAGAGAATTTTCCTTGGCTGTATGATGAACTTCGTGCGGTTGCCCAGTTTGCGGCCCAAGCAACATTTTCGTTTGTGCGAGCCACAAGAATATCTCCTTCGGGAGCTTGATAACAGCTACCTAGAATAGTTTATCTCCAGATGCTCGTAAAGGCATGATTAATTTTTCAATCTCATTCCTAATATTAATCATGATCGCTTGCTCCCAAAAGAGGATGCAGCACATCATTATGCTTACTACTTATGTTACCACCAAGATCGAAAATGGCTAGGAGTAATTATCATTTCCTACTACTAAATTTTAAAGAAAGTTGTAAAACGTTTGAAGCTATAGGAAAGCTGGGTTACAATACTCAGTCCTCTGTCAATTCTACGACTTGACAATTCGTACAATTCTGCAAATTTGTCCGAACAATCTCATTAAATCAAGATTATACATGCTCCTTAACCTTCCTAAATTTTTCATCAAATTACCAGGTGGAATTTTAAACAGTGATTGGCGATAGAACCGAACGGAATTAAAGCGTGATTGTTATTGTGACTACAGTAACAGTTCTAAACGTTTCTTCGCATATGGGAACTGGTCGTCGGCGAACGGAATTGATGCGTGATTGTGACTACTGTGATTTAGGTGAAAAGAGTGATTACTGTTGTTAGGGTGCCTAAAGGGTAACAGGGATTGCGCCCTTGGAAAACCTTTCTCTATGGTAATAAACTCTGATGGGCTGCTGCCTTAATTTGACTCAATATTATTGTAGAAAATTAACTGCTCAGTAATAAATTTAAATTATATTTGAATGTTTAAAGATAAGGGAAAGTCAGATATTTATTTACAGCTTGTTTATGGTAAAATATAAATATTTACTTGTAAATTACCTATACAAAAAATAATGGTAGTATTAGTAGGTACTACTATGTAGGGGGGCGGATTAAAGGGGGGAGGGGCATGTGCCCCCAGACTTTTTTTTGTACTGAGGAGAATCCATTACAGTACATACTTAAAGGCAAAATTCTAGATCATAGTTCAAGATCATAAAATATATGAATAAAATAACAGAAAGAACATTAGTGAAACTATTGGTTTGATATTTTAATTAACCTTTGAAACCTTTCTATAAATACTACAAGTTTATTTCTAAGTTATTGTTGATTATTTTGTCCGTCTACCCCCCAAAAAGAAATCCTGGATCCGCCCTTGGGGGAGGGTGAGCCACCCAGTCTCCCGGAGCTTTTCTGGCCACCAAAAGTTTTTCCATCCGTTTTGTCGGTGAATTCCATAGTAAACATGTTTTTAAAATTAAAAATGGACATTATAAAGGGGACTGTGTTCGAAAAAAATCGTCGTCTTGAATGGGTTAAACTTTAGAGGAGGAAAACTTCCGTTATATAGGATATTGAAAGTAATTCCATCTGTAGGTATAATCATAGGGTTATAGTTAATTATACAAGTGTCAAAGTAATTATTATCCTTATAATGCCATGCGTATACCGTGATTGTTATATTCAAGATGTGGAATCACGTACGACGACGCAATCACTGTTGGTAGCATTTCGACTTAATCACGAATCACAGTTAGTAGCAGTTAAGAAATCACAGGTAAGAAATATCACAGTAACGGCTAGACCTGTTACTGAAAAGTAGCAGTTAAGCCCCTCACTAGCTCCAATGGAGCCCCTTCTTCTCAAAGTCCTTCCTCACCTCTTCTTCCCACTTCCTCCTAGGTCGTCCTCTTCCTCGTTTTCCCTCCACTTTGGCTCGGTAGGTTTCGCTAGCGATTCTGCTAGGATCCATCCGCAGGAGGTGCCCAAGCCATATCAGTCTATTTTCCTCTATTAGCTCGTTGTCTGGTTTAACATTCAGGTTCGACCTTATAGTAGTGTTCCGGTCACGGTCTCTTTTTGTTTTGCCCTCTATCTTCCTGAGAAATCTCATTTCTGCTGCTTGTATTCTGGATTTTGAAGAGTATGAGAGAATAAATAGGAATGTTCAAGTATATAACCGTTATCCATCTCTTTTTTTCTTAAAGCTTGCAAGATATCATATTTCCTTACACGTTCAAACGGTTTCGTGAGATCGACATAGCACAAAGAGATTTCCTTTTCACTTAACGATCTTCATTTCATTGGAATTTTATAAAGTAGGTATGTAAGTATAAATTGGTATAAGAAAGTTTATAAGTAAGCATATATAGGTATATATATATAAGGGATAAGAAGTTTGAAAGGGTTGTTTATCACTGAAATTGAAATTGTTTTAATTGTATAAATATGTTTTATTGTAAATTTAGTGAAAACAATGGCTTTTGTTAAAACAAATATTTATAAATAAATATTTTTTTACCAAATACATTTTGAAAATAAACTAATGCGTTTGAACGGTTGCACTATATTTAGTTGACTTGAAAGTGTTAAAGAGTATATAAATTGTTTAATGTATTAAATAAGGTATAAGGAGATTGACAGGGTAATTTCTCACAGAAATTTAAAATATCAATTGAGTAAAATAATTTAAAACTTGACAGTTATAATTTACTTATTATTTAAATAACAATTATCAAGATGAATAAAGATTCTAAACACCGATAAGTAAAAAAAAACAAAACCCTAAGATTCTCAAACCAGTTTCTTACTCGGTTTAGAAATATCTGATAATGCAGGAGGTTCGTCGTTTGCAATTGTCCAAAGAGAACCATTTTCAGCTTTCTGCAATACTTGAATAAGCCCTTTTCCCAAGTTATCAGCACTATAACATACATACAGATGTTATTATGTCTATACAGACAACTCTGTATATATATATTATTAAAACAAATATATAATTAACATACCTCTGAAAAGGATAATCAGCCAAGTGTTTCTTCAAATGTTCCAGTATATCTGGCATATCTACAAAATAATTCTTTGCATTTAGAGTAAGAGGGGTTGTAGTCAATCCAGGATTAATGGCAATAACTTTGACACCTGATTTTTTGTAGTACAAGTCAACCTGAAATAGAACAGTATCGGATGTACACATATTATTATAATTTATTTTATTTTATTATTGTTATCATTTTTAAAATTACTCTGCATTAATTACACAAGAAAAAGCCGGAATAAAAAGAATACTTACAGAAAAAGACGGGATAAAACAGAAAAAGCCGGGCCAAACAAATTTACAGTCAAAACTACACTTAAAGGTGTAACTGTTTAACCTTAAACACCTGAAACTTAAATGCGAGCCAAAGAAGTGAAGCGGATTTTCACAGGTTTCTGCTCCCACAGGACAGATCCCCCAGGATAATGATTAAGGGCCTCCATCATACAACACTAATTAGTATCATAAAAGAGGAACTGAAGGAGAAAGGTTACGAAGCTTCTAATGTAACCAACATTATTTCAAGATTTAAGAAGCCTCTTCCAATGTTTTTTTGTAGGTATTGCAAAAGAAACTTTCAAAGAAGACATCTATGGATTAAAATCAATATACTACAAAAATAAATATCGAAGAACCGCATAAATAACGAAGAAGCCTGCAAATCTTGCAGTAAAACTAGAGAAACCCCTGCTACTTATGTCAATTGTGGTGACCAACATTCTTCCAACTACAAAGACTCCCAAACGCTGAAGAATCTCAGAATTCATCGTAGCTCAAGAAATTACTTCCAGCGACCTACACCAGCTCAACCGAAATTGAATCGGCTGCTTGCAGTAATCACCAGATCCCCAAGTAATTCCCAACTCTCAGTCAACCTCTGTGATTCTCTGATTCTCATTCCTCGAAACAGATTTTCTCAGTCTGACAGAGCTCAGAACTATCTTCAATAAGACAGATCTTAGCCGGTGTGACTCAGGAATCAATACTTGCCCCGACATACTGACAGTAACTTATGCTGTAATCGCCATACACCAAGACGCGAAACACGTCTCACAAAACTTGCAACATAACTTACAAAAGCTGAACGAATGGTGCTAACTATGGAAAAACAGACGCGAACCACGATAAGTCACAACACAAACTTTCACTCTTAGACGAGAAGCATGCCTTAACATTTACCGTGATAAATTACCCATCCCGCAGACAGATAAAGTGCAATACCTTGGACTATCGTTTGGTAGGAGAATAGATGGAGTCCTCACGTTAATATGGAACGTAATTCACTAAACCATAAACTCAATTTAATACATTCGCTATTCAGGAAAAGCTCCAAATTAGATTCAAGACAGAAATTAGATAAGTACTATAACTTATTAAAACCAGTTTGGACCTATGCATTACAAATTTACGGCATCCCTAAACAGACTCACTGAAAACGGCCGCAAATTTTTCAGTCAAAAGTACTCAGACTTATCGCCAAAGCACCATTGTACGTCACTATCAAAACGTTGCATGCGGACTTACAAATACAAAACATGCAGACTTACGGTTAAAAAACACATCCGAACGTGCTACAAATGCTTTCAAGAAAAACTAAATGGACACCCAAACCCATTGATACAACAAATGCCTGAGAACACTAGGAGGAGACTAATAAGAACTTGGATGAGGGAACTATATATATATAATTCACCCATTCCCCTACACTGCCTCTTCCAAGTTCTTAGTATCTCTTCAACATATAGGTTGAATAACAGTTGGGTTAGAGGACACCCTTGTTTGAGATCTTTAGTGATAGGAATGTGGTCTGTCAGTCCATTCCTCAGTGTTACCTAGCTTTGGGACCATTAAATGAGCTTTTGATGGCACTTATTAAATGTCTGCTTATTTCCATGTTTCCTAGTGATTCCCATAGTTTGCATAATGGGACCGTATCATTCGCTTTCTAGATATCTATGAAAATTATATGCATCACGCTATTGCAAGCATCCTTTTTTTAAATCAGGTGCGTGAAAGTAAGTATATGATCAATACATGACCTGGTCGCCCGAAAACCAGCCTGTTTTTCAGGTATTTTCCCATAACATTCACCTTGTACACCATCGTTTAATATATGGCCATAAAACCGGCTGATGCTGCTAGTAACTGTAATTGGAGCATCCCTTTTTACGTCCCTTCTTAAAACTGGCGTTATGTGTCTTTCAGTCTTCTCATCTGGCACAGTTAAACTTCTTAATTGACTTTAATACCTTCCTGGCTTCCTTTGGTTTCTGACCATGCATGCAGTTACTTATTAACGTACACTTTCCTTCCCAGTCCTTATTAATCGCTGTGATCTTTTTCCGTTTAACATTTTTGCAGGCTGTTTTATACTGTTGGAAAACACTCGGATCCCTATTTGAAAGCCACGTAGAGTATAACAGCTTTTTTTCAGCAACCGCTATTGCCATTTCCTCATTCCACCAATAGTTTTTTTTTCCTTCTTTCGGGAACACTTTTTCCCTCTCTTCTCTCTAAAACTCTGAAGACTTTAATTGGAAATACTAATTGTCATTAAGAGATAGTTTGAGGCATTTTATCTTAATTCAACTCTTGCAAACTTGACATGAAGTGGAGGTCAAGGAATGCTTATTTAATGTATAGAAATAATTTTAACACCGTTGGATGTTTTTTCTACATTCGATCATTTTTCACCTTTTAACATTAGGCAATACCATTAATTTTTTTAATCCTTTTTATCAAATAATTTTGAAAACAATCTAATGCAGTTTTGCGTTTACAATTTATGTTTAATTCATAACATATTCCAAACAGACAAATTAGCATAGATAAAATAAACATATGTAAACGACAATGAGAAAAATCAAGAAGAAAACGTATAGTATTAATTGTACATATTACTGTCGGTAGGCTTCAAACAGCTAGTCATTTTTAATTGATTCTAGGGTTATAACTATTTTCTTAAAACATTCCAATAAACTATTCATTTACTGTATTAAACTGGCTTGGTTTGTTCCAGTTGTTGCCTATTATTTTAAATTTAAGAAATTATAAATTAATTATTACTATTATTTAACGAATTATTGGGTATAAAATATTATTTTTATTCAATTGCTTGGTTACTATATTATAAGTACGACCATCTCATCTCCAGTGAAATAGTAAAAATTATATGAAAAAAGAAAGAGTTAAATATTGTTATTAAAGTTTGACTATTTAGGATTTAATTATTATAATAATATTATATTAAAGTTTTTTCCTTTCCACTGTTTTTTCAACACCATTCGGTTTTTTTACAAAAATATTAGTAACATATCACTCATTCAAAAGAACTCAAAAAACATTATATTTCAATAAAGGTGTTTGAAAGTTCCATGTCTTGTAAACCAGATGAAAAAAAAAATAATATAAGATAACAGTAATGTTCAATGAACATTGTTCCCCTAGTATACATCGCGTTCAATTTTTCTATCGAATAATATTACTTGAAAATGAAGAATGTTGTCCTAATATGTTTAATGAGGATAAGGGGTTTGAGAAGGAGTTATTTCTTCAGTGATTGAAAAGATAAATATTTTATATCATTTTAAAATATATATTAATATTTTATTAATTATTCCAATAACATTTATTAAAAAGCACCAACTTATAACCTGAATAAATGTTTACATTACTTTATTTGTTTTAATTGGAAGAAATATAAAACATCCATAAGTCAAAAATTAAGTAACAATTAATAAAAAATAGGAGCGTCTAAGATGTTCAAGACAATTTCTTAGGTGGTTTGGATAAATCTGTTAATATGGGAGGTTTGTCGTTTTCAATTGTCCACAGAGAACCATTTTCAGCTTTCTCCAATACTTGAATTAGCCCTTTGCCCACGCTTTCAGGGCTAAAACATGATATTAAATTAAATATGATACCTTACTAAAACATATCTTAAAATACATTCTGTTCAAATAAATTCGTAATTGACATACCTCTGTAAAGGATATTTAGAGAGAAGTTTCAATAGTTCTTCCAGCATATCAGAAAAACATTAAAAATATTCCAACGCATTTTCAGATAAAGGAGTTCTAGTAATTCCAGGATTGATACAAATGACTTTGACACCTGACTTTTTGTAGTACAAATCATCCTAAAACAGATCTGTATCAGTACCCCCCCAACCCAATCAGATGCGATGCATAAAAAAAATCCTGTAAAATCATGCCACAATAAATAATACGATACCGTCTTAACCCTTTAACTGCTAAAGTCTATATATGCCGTCGCACTGCTTTTTTATCTATTTGCTAAAGCCGAGTATAGACGACGCGACATTGTAGTGTTGGTCTTTGTATAGACAAATGCTTTGAAGATTTTCATACAAAATTAAATTATTAAACAATAAGTTTAGGTATTAAAAAAAAAAAAACTTCAACCAAACTTTTAACTCCGCCAGTGTTGGTCCATAGCCCGAATCAAAAAGGAGGATTGAAACAATGAAATACGTTAACAGATAGTAGTAAAGGGGCTTTAATACAAATAAACTCTGAAAATTTGCGAGTTTGGTTTTAATAAATAAATTAATTTGAAACCGGTGAAGTTGATTAAACAGCTAATTGCTTTGCATCACCTCATATAATTTTAAGCAGAACCCAAGAAGTAGGAAAGGACTAGAAAAAATTAATAATTTTGTGAAAAAGAATAAATAATAATGACCATGATGAGAAAAAATGGCAAGTGAAGCGTTAAATAATTGAATATTTTATATATTATAATCTATCAACAACAAATTAAATAAGTGCTATTTTTTTCAAATACAACCTCCAATCCCTTTTTATTTTAATTTCAAATTCAGTTCACATGAAAATAGAGAAATCACAAAAAAATGTTCATGGGAGAGAAAAAAATGAAAAATTTTAAAAATACGCGATTTCAAGATTTTCCAAAACAATATCAAATTTTTTCAATAATGGGGGTTGATAGAATTTGTTGGACTTCAGGTAAGAATTCAGGAGACATTATAATATAAAGATCAAGAAAAGTTTTTCAATGGAGCAGAAAAAAATAAATGAAATGAATGAAATAAAAAAAAATGTGATTTATTCTATTGTCCCCTAAAACAACCTCCGATTGCTCAAAAATGGTGCATGGTACAATCGTCCAATATTCTTGACTTCAGATTCTAATTCATCACAAATGAAAATATAAAAATCACACAAATATGTTTTTGTGAATGAAAAAAACAACATTAAATTATTAAAATTAAAAACACATAAAAAATTCGCTACTTCAGGTTTTTCCAAAACGACCTCGAATCTCTCTAAAATCGTGCCGGATATAAATATTTGGAGTTCAGATTCGAATTCAGCACTCTATAAATTATAAAAATCTGGAACAGTTTATCAATGGAGTGAACATTTTATTTTTTTACTACCATAGCTTCTCAGAATAGGCGATCGAAGCCCAACCCAAACTAACATATAAAATACAACAATAATATTGAAACCACCACTATGAGTGCTAATACATAAGGTGCTTTAAAATAACATTTAAAACATTAATTCAAATCTGTAATAAATATATAAGATTTTTTAAAGTCCGATACAGATTAAAACTATAAAACTAAAAAAAAATACTACAACTGTTAATAGGCAGCCTTACCTAGTAAATCATTTTCATTAAATCATTAACATTAATTTTTTCTGATGTCTTTCTGTTTCTAGCACCTTTAAGATGTCGAAATCAAACTTTATATAGCTCAGAAAATCGACATTTCTGCATGCAATATAATAGGATCAATTTTTAAAAAAAGGTAAATTGTTTTTGAATATTAATAGAGTTGAGTTCTCCTCGATGTAAACTGTTAATAGACTTGTATAATTATTGGCTCCCTCAGAAGTAAACTCCATACTTCGGTATAATTGTATAACTCAATACTCTATATTTCATATTGCAAGTGGTGCAGTAAAAGAGATCGCGTCAATCAAGATTATAAGATAAATATCCATTCCAAAAAATAAATAAGCCAAGAGGTCGTGAAAAAAACAATAAAAAAAACTTTATTTCATAAGAGGCAACTGTTACGTAATAATTGACAAGGAGATAATAGCTTATCTTACTTATTATTTATATTTATAGCCGATAGATCTCGATAAACATGCAGTTATATATACTTTTAATTACATCTACGTGTGATCTAATAATTGGTAAGTTATACTTATTACATAATTATGTTCTTATCAATGATTTGAACATTTATCATTAAGTAATCTAAATAGTAACATCACATGCCTATTCTGAAGCAAACCTTTTTAAGAATATTAGAGCAAGGGCAGCATCGCAATAATAAGTAGAGGAAAATAACGTGCTACGTCATTATTGCATCAATATCTGAAGGTCAAACAACCATAGACCCCTAGAATATCAATTAGTTTTACTGCGTGTTCATCAGTTTAATTACTAATGTATTTTTATTTTCCAGTGTTTGTATAATTCTAAAGACTCTAACCTCCCGCCAAAAAAATAATTTGTATAATATATATTTTTTTTCAATTAAATAACATTTAAAAATTTGTGATCTCCAAATAATTATTGACTCAATACAGAAACAAATGTAAAATATATTTACAGGCATAGCTAGAATAAATATCAGGCAATAAATGGAGGAAATTTACAAGAATAGTTTTACAACCTGTACAAAAAATAAACCGATTACGGTTATGATTTCACCATTATTACTAAATTCCTGGATATAGAATAGAATAGAATAGAAAAATAACTTTATTCTGGGACTAAATCCCTTTAGAATAACAAATATGAACCGAAAAAGAAACATAATATTTATCTGGCCAGAAAGCTAAATGTTAGAAATCAAAAAGTGACAGAAAACAATTTAAAAAGAAATATTTATACCAAAAATAATAATAAGTGAATAAACAGTACGAATCATGACAAGATATTAAGCAATTTAAGAGAAGAGATAAATCCATAACTTTTCTTAAAAGCATGAGCTAGCATGCAATAATTTATATAATAGCTTGTACATTATATAATATTTGTATACAGGTTAAACTCGTTGAAGTTTATTTTTTCCACTTTTACATTCCTTCTTTGATTTTTTTCTTGAGTCTTAGTAAAGTGATGGTGACTTAAACTCTAAGACATCAGAGTTTAAAGTTTCCTGGTCTTCATAATTCTTCAGCGTCATATTTTCATTTTGTTCTACTATGTTTTTTTGGTTGTTTTGTGTTTTTTTCCCTTAGCCTCTTTGGGCTTGAAGATTTCTAAGTAGAATTGAAGATAGGACGGAGAGGTATCTCTTGTACTGTACGATGTACATTTTAAGAGGAGGATGAGAAGGTGGAAGGTTCTAATTTATTCATTTCTATTTTTTAACTTTAGATTTTTCCGGTGATGGGGCTCACCGTGTCCTTTTCCTTTTGTTTGTTGATTTTATTAATTTCTCAGTTCAGGCTGAGACTTTCTACGTGATCTTGCCACGTTTGTGGCCGTCCTGCTGGGGTGAGTGTCCGAAAAAGAGGGTTAGTACAGTATTTCAGGCTGTCGAAAAATTTAATGTGTCTACGTTTAATGAAGTCTGTAACTGTCGGTATGTCGAGAGTAGTGTGTAGGAGGTTCGTTTTTGTTTTGTTTAATGTTGTTTGTCTCACTATGCGTTGCAGTACGCCATATCTGAAACTGTTGGAGCTTTTTCGCTGTTGCCAGCGTGATGTTACCTAATAGTGGTGCTCCGTAAAGGAGTGCCGGTCTTAGGATGCTCTTGTAGATGGTCAACTTGAGGCGGAGGGATAAGTTAGGAGATGTAAGCAGGTGGTTAAGTCTGTAAGACTTGGTCCTAACCGATCTGAGTTTCTTCCTACAGTGGTAGGCTAGTTTAAGGTGCCGGTCAAGGGTGACACCTAAGTAGACTATGCTGCTCGCTGGTCTGTTTTCACGTCCTTCTCACGCCCTATAGACGTTAGGGAGAGGGCGGCGCTTTTTTCCCTGAAAGGAAAAAATTATGCAGTCCGTCTTTTTAGGATTCACTGTGATGTTGAGTCCTTCTAGCTTCTGTGTGATGCTCGCACAGACCTCCTCCGCCGTCCGTAGAGCTCTCTCTGCGCTGATCGAGGTGCTGTAGATCGCTATGTCGTCGGCATAGGCTGCTACAGTAGCTTTTTTGTAGTTGGCTCCAACAGTTTCAGTTGTGTATATTGAGAAAAGTACTGGAGATAGCACAGACCCCTGAGGCACTCCGCAGGTGAATGCGATGGCTTCCGATGATGTTTCGCCGATACGAACTGCTATCTTTCGCTGTTGAAGAAACGACCGTAGGATCAAGTAGAGCTGCTCCGGAAATTCGTTGTCCTGTAGTGTTTTGCATAATAGGTTATGGGAGACTGAGTCGAACGCTTCCGTGCATTCTATGGAGATCATAGCGGTCGCTTCGTTCTTGGCGGTGCACTGGCTCACTTCCGCATGTATCTTCGCCAGGTGATGATCCGGACAGAGGCCGGCCTGGTAGGCGGTTTGCTCCGGTGGGATTAGTGCTGTCTCTGAGCAATACGCCTTGAGATAATTGAGGACAATTTTCTCAAAGACTTTCCCCAGATGCGGAAGCAAGCTGTTGGGCCTGTAGTCCGCTGGCTGTGATCCTGACTTCAACGGCTTGAGTAGAGGAAAAAGAACAGCTATCTTCCAATTGTCTGGAAAATATCTTAACCTGAGGCAGGTGTTATATAAATTGGTCAAGTGAGCTATTCCTCTTTTTGGCAGTTGTTTTAGCAATATAGTTTGTATCCCGTCGTGGCCTGGTGCTTTATTCCCCTCCATACGACGAAGAATCGCCTTCAGCTGCATCGATGATACAAACATATAGTTGGTTCCTGCCTCTTCGGTTGGTAAATCATTGTGTGCAGGATCTGTTCTTCTTGAGATGATTCCACCATAGTGATGTGAAAACTTGGTAACCTGTTCTTCTACTGTCAACAGTTCGTCCCCGTCGTGAAGTAGTGTAGAGCTTCTCTTCTGTGTGCAGGTTTTCAATAGCTTCCAGAACTTTCTGTAGTCGCCATGCGTGGACCTCAGTTTTTCATGCCACTGTGCAGTCCTCCATTGTTTTATGAGATTTCTAATCTGCGTGGTAAGGGAATTTACCACCGATTTCGTCTCATAATCTTTATTTCTATACCATTTATTCTTCCACTTATGGCGGGTGGCGATAAGGTTCAGAATGTGGTCTGGCATAGGGCGTAGAGCTGGTGGAAGTAGTCTGAATTTCGGAATTCCTTCATCTGCGGCTCTTCTGATTGTTTCTGTGAAGAACTCTACGTATGCGTCTACATCACTTCTTGTCCGGAGTGTGGGAACTGTTGACAGTACGTGATGGACCTGTGCTTTGTATGTTCCCCAGTCTGCTTCTTCATATTTATATTTTGTCACCGCTGGAACAGGTATTTCCTCATCCATAATATAGAGCACAGGTCTGTGGTCGGAGGTAATAAAGTCCAACGTCGAACAATCCACGAATCGATGCGGCTGCCTCGTAAGTAGTAGATCGATGGTAGATGTGAAGGACGGCTTCGCTCGATGTCTGAAAGTGTGGGTGTTCGGATGTACTACAGTGAAAGGTGTCTTGATGAGTTTACTTCCGGCTTTGTTGCTCCGAATGTTATTCCAGATCGGGTGCCGAGCATTTAGGTCACCCACTACCCAGTGGTTTGTTTGCTTGGCGCACTCGGCTAATATCATCGAGAAGATGTCCACAGAAGACCTGGGTCTTCTATATAAACCTGTGATGATAGTAGGCTTATCGAGTAGTACCTGTATAGTTTTGTGGTGAATTCTCGGGTCACCATTTGCGTCTCGGGTCACCATTGGTGAGGGGAGTGATCTCCACCGAAAACCGTGACGTATAGCTATGATGACCCCTCCTTCGTCGTCTCCTGTGAGGTCGTAACCTTGGATGCGAATGTGCCGGAAGTTAACTCTTGCATCTGTGAGGATCACTATGGTGGGTAAGGTCTGTGCTATCAACGCGTAGATTTCCGTAATTTTGGGCATAAGCCCGTCCGTGTTAAAATTTAAAAGTTTTGCTGTCCTGCTCATTTTGTTAGAGAGTCAGTAAGAAGTGTTATGAGGTTGTTAGTGGTGTGGGTTAATGTAGCGATGCTCTGCATAATGAGTTCCACCCAGGGTGGGGTTTCATTATGTTGAGTCACCGTGGCGTAAGTCTGTTGGGGTTGAGCTTGATCCGTAGTCTTAGGTGGGGTCTGTCTGGATGGTGGTTGTGGTCGTGCGGACGGTGGGTGGGAAGCCAGAAGGGCTCAACCTTGAGGAAGTACTTCCCCACCGTCCAGTCGAGATTGTTAGCGACGTGGGTCCTCCCGGACTACTGGGTCTCGCAGATCCTTACAGGACACGGCGGGTTCCGGGGTAAGCTCAGTGAGCATAGGAGAGAAATCGACCCCCGGTGCCCCGCCTGTTGAGTCCCTGAGACTGCGGAGCACGTAGTGCTCACCTGCACCGAGATGGAAGGACACCGAGCCAGGTTGTCAAGAAAAACGGGGATCTTCGCCCTCGCCGAGGAGGACTTCCCCCGTTTGATGGAGAAGGAGAACTACCCCTTTTTCCGGGAGTTCATCTACGGGTGGAAGGAAGTGGTCGGGCCTGCTCATTTCACGATAAGCAGGGTCCGGCCCCTCGGCGAGCCACCAGACGAGCCACCAGACGAGGAGCCAGACGGGGAACCACCCCCGGAGGAGAGGGATGGAGAGGAGGACCGGACGGATGCGGCGGGCCAGGATGGCTGGACGGCATCCGGACGGATGCAGACAGGCCAGGAGTCCTAAAGGTGCTGCCCCAACAGTAAGGTGCACATCCGTGCACCGGGCAGCACCACAGAAAGCTTAAATTGTTCCCATTTATTAAATGGTACCCCCCCCGAAAGTTGTCATAATTGTTTTTTTTACGAATAAAGAATTAAAAAAAGAAAAGAGTTTTTCTGGCAGTGGCGGGCGTGCGTAAACCCAACGCATCAACCCGTCACTGCCGAAACCCGTATGCCAGCAATGGCAGGTAGGGCGAAAAAAAAAAAAAAAAAAAAAAAAAAAAAAAAAAAAAAAAAAGGTTGTGGTCGTGCGTTGGTTAGTCCACGTTCCTGGTGCTGTGGTGGTGGAGCCTGCTGCTCGCTCTTCTTCTGCTGATCCTTGCGTAGACCAATCTTTTGACGCAGTTGCTCAAGCTTCTCCTGAAGGGTCTTCCTGATTTTGCATCCAGTGAAGGATGCGACGAGTGGTTCTCCGAAGTTCGCACACTTAACAGGTGTGGTCATGCGTTGGCACTCTGAGATCAGGTGAGGGCCGGCACATCGGACGCAAGTCACCTTCTTCCCGCAATGATTTTTTGTGTGCCCGAACTCCTGGCACCTGTGGCATTGAACGATGCCGCTCCTGCCGCGATACAACTTGACGTTGTAGTGTATCCTGTCGATGTGCGAAAGTTTTTGAATGTCTTGTAGTTTGGTTTCGAGACCCGTTGTGATTAATATGAGAGGCAGGTCCGTCTTCTTGCCGTCTTTATCGCTCTTTTGCATCCGACGAACGTCGAGGATGCCTGACAGGCGCTCGGTAAGGCTTGTTCTTATATCTACGATATTGTGATCTATGTCCAGCCCGTAGATCGCGAATTTTCTGGTCTTCTGTCCTTTGCTTGTTGAATAAGTGTGGTATGGGCTCTGTGACTGGCGAAAGAACCCGGTCATTTTTTCGTGAATTTCGATGGTGCCCGGAAATATCCTTACTCCATCCCTGGTCTTCTGAATTTCAAAGTTTGGAAAGCCGGCCGTGTTCAGCTCCTGGACAGCTTTCTGTGTGTTCACGATGCCAGATACAACAATCGGAGGAGGTTTCTTCCGAATCGCGACACTCGCGGTACCGGCACTAATGTTATTAGTCGCACTATCACTTTTTCCCGAAATGTCCGTTTCGCTTTAAAACGAGAACGCGTTTGACGTGCTCGCGCTAAATTTAGCCGTGGTATTGGCAGGTTTGCAGAACTTCTTTGTTGCTGTCTCCCAGCCATCGTTTGAGGTCTTCACCTTCTGCGCTTTGGTCTTCTTAGCGGTCGACTTATCGGTGGTGCTAGAAGCCGTTCGGGTACTGCTGCTGGAATGACTTCGGATTCCATTTCGTCATTCATTGTACGGAACGGACCCTAGTGAATGCACCGTGTCAGGTGTGGGGGGTGGTCTTACAAGAGCCACGCTGCCCGATTGGTCGCAAGGTTTTTGCCCACAGGATACGTGTGGACCTTGTCGACTTAAGGCGCTAATCTTTGCAAGAACACCGGAAACTGAGGTAGCAAGGGCGGGGTATGCTTGTCAGCGCAACGCTGCCCGATTAGCTGCTGGCTTTAGCCCACAGGATATATGTGGAGTCCAGCAGCCTAAGGCGCAAAGCTAAGCAAGAACACCGGTCACTCCTGAAAAGTGAAATGGATGGATAGGTGTCTTTTTAGAGACACCTATGCAAAAAATTTTCAGAAATTTATACCTAATTTATCAATTCATTCAGAGGCCTACTATGTTTAAAGAGCAATTTTCCTTACCTCTTATATACTCAGATACAATAACTGGGAAGGAAGCATTCCTAATGGAACACAATTCCACCCTGAATAAATCTGCTAAATAAATCTACAAATACTAACAGATACAAATTACCTTTTGAACTCCTAGGATAAGGACCCATAATGTTGACGGACACGATTTCCCATGATTGGTTGTTATAGCGAGGGTACATTAATCCACGAATTTGTGTGTTATTGGGTTTAACGTTCTGGCATATCTCACGTTGCCTCACATACTGGCTTATACCGAGGTCCAGGGCAATAATATATGCCACTAACCCTTGGAACAGTTTTATATATCCCCAGGTGGCCTGAAAGCGTTTGGCCATGGTTTTCATATATCATATATCTCCTTAAATGTCTAGGTACGACAACTTTCCGTTCCTTCTAGCTCTCCCTTCAAATGATTGATTCGAAAGTATAATAACCGTCCTTTTTCTACCATCCAGGGTAAAATTCTTGGAACTTTAGGACTCGATACAATTTCTGATTATACCATTCGTCGGACAGTATGGAAGTTCCTGAAGACAAAATTGGATCGGTAGAAGAATTAGGATCAGGACAGGTTGGCAACACTAAAATTGGGACTATACGTGATAACGCTTCGGCCACTGTGTTGAGGTTTCCCTTACGGTATTCCATTTTGTAATTGTAAGGCTCCAAGCGAAGAGCCCATCTAGCCAAACGACCGAAGGGTTTTTCAAATTTAGTAACCACTGTAGACTGGCGTGGTAAGTTGTGACTGTGAACGGGTAGCCTTCCAAGTAATGCCTATTCTTCTCAATAACAAACAGAACTGGGAGGCATTCCTTATCGGTCATGGTATAATTTCTTACAGCCGAACTTAAGGTACGAGAGCAAAAAGCGACGACCCTTTCTTCGTCATATTTTATTTGAGTCAAGACCACTACAAGACCTGTATCCCAGGCGTCGGTTTGCAATTAAAAAAAGGCTATTCAATAACTAGTCTCCCAAGTACCTTACTCCATTACAACTAAATTCGAGTTTTTCGGGGCTGATTGGCAAAACTGAAGCTTTAAGTTCCGACACTTCCATTAGCATATCCAAACGCAATTCAAAAGTTGGTGTGCAAAAGAAAAATATCATCAAGGAAAACAAACACTTAAGGTTTACTTTATTGCATCGGCTTACCTCTGAAAGATAGCAGGTGAATTGGTTCGCCCAAATGGCATAACTTTAAACCTGAATAATCCTCTGCCAGGAACAGTAAATGCCGTAAATTCTCGTTCTTGACGTCAAATTTGGAGAGTTATTCTAGCCTGTCGAAGTAAGTCTAAGAGAGAAGCTATATTAGGCATGGGATAGGAATCTTTACATGAAACTTTATTTACCGTATGAAGATATATACGACTACTCTTTACTACTCTACTACTGGGGACGACCATGGAGATTGCCATGCCTCAACTAGGTCTTCATCGAACATTCGATCTAAGCCCTGGTGCATTGCCTCGAGTACTTTGAGTGAGTAATGGTGGGAGAGTTGCTTGATAAGTTGGGCACCCTGAATATCTACCTTATTGCTGATATGCGTAGTTAATCTCGGAGAATCTTGGACAGTTCGTAAGATTTACTAACTATTCCATCGAGACCCAACTTTTCTAAAGAATCAAGTGAATTAATACCTCATAGTTTAGAAGTTTCACTTCCTAATAAATGAGCATCTTGACGACTAGAGAACTTACGGTCAGAGTCGTCTTGAAACCACCCAATACACGTATTATTCAGAATGTTATGGAATATTCTTTTCTGGCTAGAAAAATTGACAAATATAATGCTTTTTATTAATGATATGTATATGTTTAATTGTAAGTTTAGTGAAAATAATAATTTTTGTCTAAAGACATATCTTTTTATCCAAAACATTTTGAAAATAAACTAATACGTTTGAACGGTTGCAATTTATATAGTTGACTTGAAAGTGTTATAGAGTATATAAAATGTTTAATATATTAAATAAGGTATAAGGTGATTGAAAGGGTAGTTTCTCACAGAAATTGAAAATATCAATTGAGTAAAATAATTTAAATATTCAAACTATTTAAAACATGACAATCATACTTTACTTATTATTTAAACAACAATTATCAAGATGAATAAAGATTCTAAACATCGATAAATAAAAAAAAACCTAAGATTCTCAAACCAGTTTCTTACTCGGTTTAGAAATATCTGATAGTGCAGGAGGTACGTCATTTTCAATTGTCCAAAGAGAACCATTTTCAGCTTTCTGCAATACTTGAATAAGCCCTTTTCCCAAGTTATCAGCACTAAAACATACATACAGATGTTATTATGTCTATACGGACAACTCTGTATATATATGATTAAAACAAATACATAATTAACATACCTCTGACAAGGATAATTAGCGACATGTTTCTTAGAATATTCCAGTACATCAGGCACTTCTTCAAAACAATCTGCTGCATTTAAAGTAAGAGGGGTTTTAGTCATTCCAGGATTAATGGCTATGACTTTGACACATGTTTTTTTGTAGAACAAGTCATCCTGTAACGGAACAGTATCAGATGTTCATTTTGTTAATTTTTGAGTTCATATTAGTTAATATATGGGGGGGGGGAGGGTTTCCCCACCCACACGTGAATCCCTTGTGGAAATTTTCAAAAGAAGAGCACAAATACGACAAGTGCCAAATGGCATTTTGTATAATTTCTCAAATAAATTATTCCAGAAATAAAAATCCTTTTTGTCGCAATCGTAATCCAAATTAGGTGGTGGAATCGAACAAAAGTAACACACCCGACTAAATTGTTCTAAACACACCCGACTAAATTGTTCTATCAATCAACATTGAATACAAAATGACTTTATCAATATCTTGAAAAAATTAAATAGTTTAGAAATAATGAGCACAGTTTATATCATAACTATAATTATAGGACTTTCGTGTTGAATGGGTTAATTTTTTTTGTGTGATAAACCGGCGTGCGTTAGCATTCCAGAAATGATAAACAGGAACACTGGAACTATAGGCTATATTTGTAGTGAAGTAGCATTTTTTGCCGGAAAACGACCTTAATCTCGGTCATTAAAAACTGCTTATATTTATTAATATTGAGTTAAGGTAGGTCTAACACAGAAACATGGAAATAAAGATTCATTAAACTTTGGCGTATCAATGATAAGGCATGGACCAACATTTACAACGGGAATTAGTCTCGTAGAGGCTCCGCGACCCCTGACGAGCAAGCTTAGACCACATCTCTTGTTAAGCTATGTCCACACTACCGTTGCTTGGACCAGGTCTCAGAGACGTGGTCTAAGCTTGTCTCGCTAGACAGATGCGGAGCCGCTGCTGATACTAATCCCCGTTGAGACCAAAACCGCTGGTCTAAGGTTTCCGATCGGAATGGGAGACTTAATGCAACGAGAGAGGCACGGCCCAGTCTGAGCCCTGTTATTATGAGCATTATAAATTGCGATTATACATTTTAATAATAATTATTTTGTTCTGGGGTGTAAAAAACCTTTAAGTCCAAAATTAATTTCATTTCATCTATTTATTAGACGTTTCGACCCAAAACATGGTCATTTTCAATACATAACTATCTCATCAGTCAACAAGCACAATAGTACTATAGATACTGATACCTTAAAATCGATTTTTAATTTACATTTAAAACTAAATAATACAGAATGCAAATTGACTTACCTGAGACTATGTCAAGATAAACGGATTATACCTAACCACTTACTTACACATAAAATAGACCTAGAAAACTGCTTTAATAAAAAATACTTAAATAACACTAAACAAAATAATTTTTTCAACTCTATAGCACAAAGAATACTTAACTTGGATAAAAGAGAAGCTTACTGCCTCATTAATAAAAAAATAAAAAAAATACAAACTAATTTAGATCAAATTAATAAAGCTAATCATGAGGCATACTCATTTATTGTAGAATTAGGCAATAAATGGAAAAATAAAATTAATAAATATATATATATATACATATATATATATATATATATATATATATATATATATATATATATATATATATATATATATATATAAGAAAGCAAATAAACCTAATAAATCTATTTTTAAAAACCCATGTGATACAAATAAAACTTCAGATAAATACATATCCACAGTCTACTCTAATAACATTAATAAAAAAGATAAATCTACATATGAACCCCTCAATATATTTCATTACTATGATAACTTATATAAAGAAAATAGAGTCATTAGCCTAACCACTAAAACTATACCCCCTATTATTATAATTTTTTTAAGTTTAGGAGACAACTTTAATTACAATCCGGAATATTAAAAAAACCAATATCTTTCAATTAATAGCAGACCTAGAATCAATAATCTATATCAACTTTTTGGACACCCTGGATACACATAAAAACGGCTTAAGAAACATAATAAGTTAAAACATACTAAACTTTTTAAACTAAGAAAAAAATAAACCACTCTCCATAATAAACCAATTTAATAATTAAAGATTTGAGGATTACAAAAAAATTTTAAATAATAATTCAGATCTATAAACGGAATATAAAAAAAATGCTAAATCTACTCAATAATAGAGATATTTACAAAAGCGTTAGTAACCCTAGTAAGTAACCCTATGATTGATCTAAACCAAAAAGTTAATAAATATCTAGACAAACTAATGAAACATAAATTTATAGACCTCTAAACACTAATTCAGCTAACAACTACTATAATACACCCAGAATATATGGCCACCCTAAAATTGATAAAAAAGACTACCCATTTAGACCTACAGTAGATGGCACTAATAATCCAATAGATAAATTAGCAACACACCTCAATATGCCGTTAAACCATTTTAATAATAGCAATGATTATGACATAAAAAACGCAATAGAACTAAAAAACATTAATTTACAACCGGACCATATAATATACAGTCTAGATGTCATATCTATGTTTCCTAATATACCACTCAAATCAGCATACAAGATCATAAACGAAAATTGGGAAAAAATAGAACCACACACAGAAATCAAAAGTAAAACAATATTCATAGAGGGCATAAAACTATGCATGGAAAATGGGTTTTTTTCCTTTCAAAACCAAATGTACAAACAAACAACAGGTTTACCAATGGGGGGTAGACTCTCAGTTAATTTATCAGGTATTGTACTAAATTTTATCTTAAAAGAGAGCCTACAAAAAATGAATAACCCACCTATATTTATTGCTAAATATATAGACGATCTGTTGATTATAACCAACAAAAATATTTTTGAAAAATTCACAAAAATACTTAATGAACATAACAGAAATATTAAACTTACACAAGAATTTGAAGGAAAAAATTATACATTAAACTATTTAGACATCACGATCATTAGAAACCCTATGAACAACACCCTCTCTACAAAATGGTTCAAAAAGATATTGCGTCAAAAAAACTTTTAAATTTCTTCTTAACCCACCCAAAGCACCAAATTATAAATACAGCACAAAATAATAAATAAAGCACTTAAACTAACATACCCAATACATAAAAGAAACAAAAACTAAAAAAAATTGACATTCTTAAAAGTAATGCTTTCCCTATAAAATTCATTAATAACTTGTGGTATAAACAAATTAATGTAATCAATAATAAAAGGGAAAAAGATAATGAAGATGTCATATTAAAGAACAATCTTATGAATTTATATAATACAATATTATGAAAATAATCAAAACCCAATATCTAATAATCCAAAATTTGAAATCAGTGATAATAACTTAACAATTAAACCTCCTCAAACCAAAATTACAAATTATTTCCAAAAAGAAACCAATCATACTCCATCAATAAACAATACTAAAATACATAATTCAGATAAATCCGGATAGATAAAGAAAAAAACCGGACATAAAAATATATAAAAGCTTGGCATATATAAAAGGGCTTTCACAAACAATAGGTCCAACTTTTAGAAATTATGATATACCAGAAATCAAATTTTCCCGTAAAACCATAAACCCGATTAAAAATATCATCAACAGTCAAAAAGATAAAATACTACTACTTGAAATCATCAATGTAGTTTACGACCTAAACTGTAATAATTGTAACAAAAACTACATCGGACATACGAGCACACACCTCAAAAATAGATTTTATTATCATAAAAACTACTTAAAACCTACATCAAAAACTAACACCGCGTTATCAACCCATAGTAAAAACGAACTCCACACATTTAATTTTGATAAACCCAAAACATTACATAGAGAAAAAATACAATAAAACGTAAATACTTAGAAGCACTTTATATAAGTGATAACTTGAAAACATCGTAAATGAAAAAAAGGAAGGAGGAGATTTATCAAAATATTATTCTTCCATACTTGTAAAACTAAAAGAACATGAAAAATAAAAATAAAAAAAACTTATTTTCTACAAGTTATCAGCTACCCACTCACCTTCTCATGACTTTCTATTTTTCAGTATTTTTAAGTAAATTGATTTCTGACATATATAATAGAATTGAACGATAGTCCTCATTATTTTTTAATAAAATGAATCTTTTGAAATACTTTTAATGTTTTATTCCCTAAAATTGAAAATTAATATATAATAAATAAACTATAATAAGCCATTGTTATTATTCTGCTAATCTAGACTGGTTCAAAGTCTCAGCTCCATTTATTAATCGAACGACTATGGGATGGAACTCACCCAGCATATTTTAAATAAAGAAAATGGAACTATTATTTTCCAAAAAAGGCATTTTTTTTTGTTGTACTATTGTGAGGACAATAACGATATATAAATTATAACATTTATATAACATAGTTTTTTAGTACGTTGTATAATTTTGTAAGTACTTAAAGTGCCAAAATTGTTGTAATTGTATGATTGTTTTTGTAATATTGAGTTTTCTAATTGTTGAATTTTTTTCAATTTTATGTTTTTTGCAGATAAATTTTATACTTGTTGACTGATGAGATACTTATGTACTGAAAACTGGCCATGTTTGGGGCCGAAACGTCTAATAAATAGATTAAATGAAATGAATTTTGGACTTAAAGGTTTTTTACACCCCAGAACAAAATATATAATTAAATTCCAGTACCCTTGACGCTAAATAATAATTATTGTTATTATAGATCATAATTAATCATTATGTATATACTTAAAGTTATTATAATATTACAATTTTGTTAATTATAATATAATTAAAATGACCGGTCTTAATTTATTTACATTGCGATAGGCACGCGTATCTGTCAAATATGCAGTGGAAATGTTCGTTTAACTTTCCTTGATCCTTGTCGGTTTTAATCTCAGGAATACGCGTGTAAGTCCAAGTAATTTTTTATATCTTATTTTTAATTATTCAATGTAAAAATTGTAGTTCATTGGTAATTTAAACAAGCATATAAATTGAATTTTCACTTGATGCAAACTATTACTCACCATACAATTACTATTAGATTTTTTTTATTTGACAGATAAGCACGACCTTTAATCGTTGCATCAATGTTTTAATTTTCTATTTCTTGCACATATTTATTTTATTTCAGTGTGCTATCATATTTTCTATCATTATAATCGACCAAAATATTTTTAATTTGAATAATGTTTTGGGGGTGGTTATGTGGTAAATGCAATTATGTGTGATAAAGACGATGAAATTGATCAAGATACCGCGACTTTCCTAGAAATAATTAAATTATAATTTGATATAGCTTGTCATTTTTAAAATTTATTTTAGTATTTTTTTGTCTATGCTCCTTGAGAAGATCTGATATACATAAATGACGATTAAAAAGAAAGATATGTTCATTACAAATGTGTGGTATCTGTGAGGTACAGGCGACCGTCTATGATATGCGCCTATGGGCAGGTTAATGACGTAGTGCCGAAATTGGGTCCTGACTCTTCCCTCCCATTCGTTGACAATATTTTCTTAGTGCATTTCTATGCCAATCCATTAACGCTCAACACCGTTCATATATCTACTGTCTCATCCAATTCAAATCCTCAGTCCAGCACTACAACACAATATTACGCCTTTCCAGCATTCGAGCGTTCCTTCCTCGCCCGCACCACCATAGTGTTGGACTCAATCCCTCCTCCCATCCGCAATGCTTCTTCACTGACTTCATTTAAATCCTTGCTTTTCCAACATCTCCTGACCTCCCAAAAATATGGTCTCTAAGCAGCTCGATCATATGCTTAAATAAATCAGTATCGAATAATCGATTTTGTTGCTTACGCGTTTTTGTTTCTATTTCCTAAAGAAGATATAGAATATAAAAGGAATTTATTGCATGATTCGTACTGTTTAGTTATTTCATTTTTATTTTTATTTTTCTTATGTTGTTGGCAATTTTAAAATACTTTAAGATTTGTATAGTTATGTAGCTTTCTGCCCAGATATTTATTCCATTCATGTTTGTAATTCTAAAGGGACTTAGTTTTCTATTCTATTTTATAAAGAAATATTGAGTGCTCACTTTGGGTTACAGCATATTACTTGAATGAGCCATCGATAACTGCGCAAAGTTACACGATCTAACGGTATTTAAACTTCCCTAAAGACGAAGCAAAATTCTTAGGTAATGGGGTCTTATGTCTGTTTTTACTGATATCGATAAACTGTGATAATGAAAACAACAGTGTTGAATGGTGCGATATAAGTAGTATTATGAAAACTTTAAATATAGAGTATAATTCTAAATAATGGAGGCAATTCATGTAGTTCAAAAGCTACTTTTCACTTACGTGGAGCACTTTAGGAAATACTGTCTGTGCATATGAAGAAAACATATGATTGTTTTAGGATGCCATCAATTATCAAGAAAATAAGCGCCCACTTTTTTTCTTGCTATGTATTTGGGGTATTCTAAGTATTGCTTCCTCTAGTATATCTAAGCAAAACATTTTGACGTGGACAAGAAAGAGGAAGTTGCATACTTACGCCATAAGACCTAGAAAAGTGATTCACTGCTGCTTTTGTTGCTGAATACACTGGAAAGCAGGGAAATGGTTCGAAGGCCGTTACAGAAGCGATATTCACAATCACACCTCCACCTCCTCCTTTCTCCTTGCTCATGTATTCCAATCCCAACCTGGTTCCGCTTATTACTGCATTCTGTAATCATAACAACTAAATCATTAAAGCCTTAAGATGTTTTCAAAATGTGTTTATTATTCCAGAAACATCTAAGACACGAACTTGACATATACTGCCTTGTACTTGAAACCCAAACCAAATGGTACAAACATTACCACAGAATCCGACAAGGAGGCTGAAACGTCTCTAGAGCAGAGATCTACTACAGAGAGATGAGACTCCGCAAGATGTCCCTTCAATGGAAGGTTTCTCCATCCACGCTTCCACGTAAATCCCTTAAGGACGGTTTTCAAAAGAAGAGCACAAATGGTATTTTGTATAATTTCTCAATTAAATTTTTTTATTATTATTTCAGAAATAAAAATCCTTTTATTTTATTTTTTATGGAGGATTTTTTTTTTTATGAATGGGACCCCGTGCCAGTTTCAATTCCTTCCCATCTGTTGCTTTCTTTTCCTCCAATATTCTATCATCTTTTCACCACATCCTTTCTTTCTTTCTTCCAACCACCTCTTGCCTGTTCTTTTATTGCCTGCAACATGGAGTCCCAAGTCCAAGACTATCCTTCTGAAGGCATCTCTCTGTGCTGCAGCTTCTGCTTTTATGGAGTGTATTTCCAAATCTTTTTTAATTTCTCGGATCCAGCCAGTAGTTAATTTATTTTCCCAGAGATACATAAAGATCTGTTTTAACAGCATGATGTCATCCATTCTGTACAAATGTCCAAAAAATATTAGTCTTCTTTGCCTTATTGTTTCTGTTATTTTCTCTATGTTTTTATATACCTCATCATTACTTCGTAATTTCAACGTTTCTGTCCTTCTTATAGGATTCATAAGCTTCCGCATAATAATTCTCCCCAATAATTCTAGTCTGTCTAATCTACAATTGAGTGCTAGGCATTCACTTGCGTAGAGGCATTCTGGTTACACTACTGTGGTGTAATGTCTTCTTTTGGCATTCTTTGATATGCACATTTTATCGTAAATATTTTTTGTTATTCTATATGCTCTTTCCATTTTGTGTGTCCTATCATCTATGGCAAATTTGTCTAATCATTTTCTTGAAAAACCTCTCCTAAATACTTCAACTTCTCTATTTGCCCAATCTGTATCTAAAAATGTTGGTGCATTTTTTATGTTAGTAATGAATCTTGTCTTCTCTGCGGAGATTCTTAAACCTCCTCTACTGGCCAAGAAATTGACTTGTATTTCTGCATCTGATAGATTTTCCGATAATATAACAAAATCACCTGCAAATGCGATGCAGTTAATTTTAATACACTGATTCTTTCTTCCCAGCTTTATAGGTGATACTTGGTGTTCCTTCAGATTGTGATTCCAAATTTTTACTATTTTCTCCAATACACAGTTGAAGAGAACTGGGGATAAGCCATAGCCTGTCTTACACCTGTTTTTATTTTAAAGGGTTTCACCCATGAACTTTATCTTTGAGGCCGTATTTGTAAGAGTTTCACGAATTAGATTTGCCAATTTAGATTTGACACCAAATTCTCAGATGAGCTTGTCCAGGTTTCCCTGTCATCTAGACCAAAAGCCTTATTGAAATCTACAAAAATTACAACTGTTTTTAGTGTTCAGAAATCTGTGAACTGAAGATCTAGAGTTTCCCAGTGATGTTTAGCAGAATTTAGTTGGAGGCAATTTTGTGCCAAAGCCCATCTTCACTTCACTCAAACTCATATATAACTCAGTATGGTGTTTTTATAATACAGACAGCTTATTTTCTATATCGCATCGTTTCCTTCCACTTCCGAAGCTAGTGCTGCTTCTTTGCTTAGATGATATTTCTTTTTTTTTTCTTTTACTTCCTCTTATGCCATTTCTAGCGTCAAAACAAAAGACTGTAGGTTATTTTAGTTCTTTAAATAGATTTTTTGCCTTTCGGGTTATAAGCCCAGCGATGGAGGCCCCGAATCCTCCGGACAACCAGTCTCCTGAATATGACCGGGATAACCCCCCTCCCGGTACTGGGTCACCCCAGCCTGGAGGTCCATTGGTTAATTTAAATGATACTTGGATTAGGTGAATACCAGAAATCCTAGAGGTCCCTTATCCTCTCGACATCTGCCCCCACTTCCTCCCCTACAGATAATTAAAGTCCATTATGATTGACGTATTACTTGATGAAAACGATGCGGCGAGAAAAGCTGTTTTTTTTTCATGCATTGCACTAAAAGATCTTCAGTTGGCATTGGATGTCAATCTTTTTTGAGTTGAAACAGTTGCCGAGGATATGGTATATTCATTTTATAATACAGTAGATAGCCAACAACAATAGTCATGAAATTCACCAAGGCAGACCTCCAGCAATCGTTAATTATTCCTAAACTAACTAGCAATGTTTGCTTATAATAAAGGGTTTGTAGCTCGGCAGTTGGCCCTAGGATTTTGTAAAGGGAGTCAAAAATCCTTAGTTAAACCGTCCTTCGGAGGGACGGAAAGAGGCGGTCCGGAGCCTGTGCTATGTTAGATACTCATTAAAATCCACCTCCTAATCAAACATGGAAAGGCAAAAATTAGGACTTCCATTATAGCATCGTCCGATCAGGCTTAGCAACATTAAATGCCGTTAAATGAATAAACGAACAAAATAATAATGCCTCTGGAACAAAGTTATAAAGTATGAGGATAATTAAGGGAAAAAGCTGAAATTTTTTGTAGATACTACAATTTAGTTTTTTGTTTTTTTGGAAAGATGAAATTTCAATTTTCTCCTTTTTTCTAAATATCTCAAGAACATAGCCCTGGTTATATATCCCAACCTGCGCTATCGAAAGATCTTTCGATGCAAAGCTTAAAATAAAAAAAATATGACAATAAACAAAATCGGATAGTCGAATTACCCCTCTCGCTTCCTCCTTACAGTGGAAGAAAACATTTTGTATTTGTGTGTGTTAGGCTACACCTACATTGGATCCGATTCTGTGCGACGTGATTCTATCACCTACTATTCTGGGGTGTATACATTATCCATATTTTACTATACATTATAGTAAAATATAAATGTATTAAAAATAATTAATAAATAATCTTAATTTTATAAATTTAAAGAACCAAATGTTATAACTCTCGATATATTTCAGTCATTTGGTTTGCTAGCGACGTCTCATCGTATCACACCGGATCCAATGTAGGTGTAGCCTTAGGCTACACCTACATTGGATCCGATTCGGTGCGACGTGATTCTATCACATACGATGCTGGGGTCTATACATTATACATATTTTACTATATATATATGTTTTAAAAATAATTAATAAATAATCTTAATTTTATAAATTTAAAGAACCAAATGTTATAACTCTGGATATATTTCAGTCATTTGGTTTGCTTGCGACGTCTCATCGTATCACACCGGATCCAATGTAGGTGTAGCCTTAGTGTGACTGCGTACGTGTGTATGCTTTAAAATATTATGTGTATATGTTTATAAAAAAAAAAATTAATTACTAAATTAATGTCAACAGTCAGTCTGAACGGCTTTCTCCATTCCTCAGTTACACCAGCGTTATTTATCAGAATATCCAATCCTCCAAATCGGCTGATAGTATGTTTGATACATTCTGAAAAAAATATTAGGTTTATTAATGTTTAATATTTTGCTAATTTATCTATAATTAGCTGATTAAGTGTTTTCTCAAATAAACAAATATGTATTATTCTTGTGAATAAAAAAACTACTGTGAAAACTGGTCATCCTATAAAAAATATAAATATTAATAGAAAAAATGAAATGAATTCAAGTTGAGAATTTTATTCTCCGATAATTGTTTTTAAGGTGAAATTAAAATAAGTGTTTGTAATTATTCATTACCATTCCTTACCCCCCGGTATATAAACAGAAAACAAATTTCTTTTAAGTTCTCAGTTGGTTTTATCAGCAATGTTACCACTTTTAAGGAATTGCTTTAGTCCTCCAAATTAAGTTAAGTATTATCAACTACCATCGTCATCTCATGAGCTATTTCTATTGTTTAATTGTTTTCAAATTGTGTTTAAACTGAAACTACTTTTGTAGTGGAATTCTTCTCATTTTATTTTCATAATTTAAATTAACTTTATTATAAATTACAGGCGGTTGAAACATATTAATATTGTATGACAATTAACCTTCTATCCTCTCGTCCTTGGTAACGTCGCACAGCAGAAATATGACTTTCTTCGGATAGGTCCTAGACAATTCATCCACTACTTGCTTTCCATTTTCATTGTTCAAGTCACAGATGGAGACCTGGAAGAAGTTTTATATTAATAACCTTTACAAACAATTCAATATTGTTATTGAATTATTATGAGTGGTAGTAAAAGTAGCAGGTGCCTTTGCTCTCACGTTGAATGTAGCGCTAGAAAATAAATATTAATAAATTATGTTTTATTAGGAATTATTGACTACGGTCTCAACTATGGAAAAAAGGTAAAGTGGTAAATAGTTACAATTAGAAGTTGTTTGCCAACTATTGTTACTACAATAGACTACAATAGGAAAAAGTATACACATTACTTATGTTCACTGTTAAATAATTTATTATTTTATTTATTATTATAACTTATCAACAACAAATTAAATAATTGCTTTTGTTTCAAAAACAACTTCCAATCCCTTTTTATTTTAAATTCAAATTCAGTTCACATGAAAATAGAGAAATCACAACAAAAAAAATGTTCATGGGAAAGAAAAAAAAGAAGAAATTTTTAAAAAATACGCGATTTCAAGTTTTTCCAAAACAATGTCTAATTTTTCAAAAATGGTGGTTGATAGGATTTGTAGGACTTCAGGTAAGAATTCAGCACACATTATAATATTAAGGTCAAGAAAAGTTTCTCAAGGGAGCAGACAAAATTAAATAAAATGAATGAAATTTTAAAAATGTGATTTATTTTTTTGTCCCCTAAAATACTTCCGATCGCTCAATAATGGCACATGGTACAACGGTAGAACATTCTTGACTTCAGATTCAAATTCATCACACATGAAAATATAAAAATCACACCAATATGTTCTTGTGAATGAAAAATAAACAACATTAAATAAATAAAATTAAAAATACATAAAAAAAATCGCTACTTCAGGTTTTTCCAAAACGACCTCGAATCTCCCTATAATGGTGCCTGATGAAATGTTTGGACTTGATGTCGAAATCAAACTTTATATTGCTCAGAAAATCGACATTTGTGCATGCAATATAATAGGATCAATTTTTTAAAAAAGGTAAATTGTTTTTGAATATTAATAGAGTTGAGTTCTCCTCGATGTAAACTGTTAATAGTGTTGCAACACATTATAACATTTAATGAGGTTGCACCCGGTGACTGTTACCACCCAGTGTTGCCAGGCAGCAATCTCGGACTGTGGTATAATTTAATTAAATTAACTTGTATAATTATTGGCTCCCTCAGAAGTAAACTCCATGCTTCGGTATAATTGTATAACTCAATACTCTATATTTCATATTGCACGTGGTGCAGTAAAAGAGATAGCGTCAATCAAGATTATAAGATAAATATCCTTAAATAAGCCAAGGGGTCCTGAAAAAAACAATAAAAATAAACTTTATTTCATAAGAGGCAACTGTTACTTAATAATTGACAAGGAGATAATAGCTTATCTTAGTTATTATTTATATTTATAGCCGATAGATCTCGATAAAAATGCAGTAATATATAATTGTAATTACATCTACGTGTGATCTAATAATTGGTAAATTATACATATTACAAAACTATGTTCTTATCAATGATTTGAACATTGTTCATTAATAGTAAACTCTCAATAGTAACATAACATGCCTACTCTGAAGCAAACCTTTTTAAGAATTGTTCAAGGTACAGCATCGCAATAATAAGTAGAGGAAAATAATGTGCTACGTCATTATTGCATCAATATCTGAAGGTCAAACCATAGACCCCTAGAATATCAATTAGTTTTACTCCGTGTTCATCAGTTGAATTACTAATGTATTTTTATTTTGCAGTCTTTGTATATCGCTGACAGCGTATAAAATTGAGAAGAAATTTAAAATTAGGTTAACCCTGAACATATTTATGACACTTTCTGTGAACATATTTATGACACAAACATTCTTTAAATGTGTTTATGACATGTATGTTCTCAAGATATAAATATTTTTATATGATATTGATACATAATCTTATATAATAAAATGGTACTTTCTAACATAATTAATTAACTAACCAGTGCACCTTCTGCCAAAAGATGCTGAACAAAAGACTTGCCAATCCCACTGGCTCCTCCAGTCACCAAAGCAACGCTTCCTTTCTGGGACATGCTTTAGCCTTCACTAGAACTGAGCTAGCCGCTGAATGGAGGGGATATATATATATCTTATATATATAACTTAAGAGCTTCCGGACACAGAATGTAAAAAAAAAGAAGAAGTTGGGATAGAAATAACTCTCACGAAGGCTGTTTAAACACTGACTTTATTCGTCTATTAATCCTCTATATATACTATTTACAATGTGTGTTTACAATAGTTTGGTATTAGTAGATATACAGGTATTAGTCTCAGCTTAACTCCCCCCTGCCAGTTTACGAACACCTTCGTAAACTCCAAAAAAAATAAATAAAAAAATAAAAAAAAATAAACAGAATATTTTTCTTACAACCACATAGTATAAGCTAAACAAAAATTTGTTCACTTACAAAACCAACTTAATACTATCTTAATCTATAACGTCACTGGATACACACAATATAAGTCTTATAACTAAACTTAACTTACACTAACAACAAACAAAACCAAAAATTATACTTCTACATATCGATATCTATAAAAAAAGAAGTATCTACTAGCCAAATGTAATACATACAATTTCAAGATCGGGTCTCCCCCGCCGGAACCTTCAGTTGCTCGATATGAACAGTTCTCCGCTTCCTGGGCTCAACCAGACTCTGAATAGTGACCAGATTGTGCTCCCTAATCGTAATCACTTTGAATGGTCCCTCGTACCTAAGGACCTCCTTCGCGCGATTCGACACGATCTTCCTATAAACAATCGTTCCTATTCTGATCGTCCCCATGATATCCTTCACCCCCGCATTCTCACGCGCTACTCTCCTACTCTTTTCCGCGGTCATTCTTCCATGCGCCTTACCCCAACGTCTTTCGAGCTCTAATCTATTTATATTTAGTTGTTCGGCCATGCCCTTGTCCACAACCGTATCTCCCTCGTTTCTCCGTCGTGCGCGTAACCCAAAGAGAGCTTCAAAAGGGGAAAACCCAGTCGCCATGTGGATGGAGTGGTTGTATGCCGCTATCGCTCGAGGCATCGCGTCGTCCGCTTCCAACCCTTTATCTACGTGGAATACCCGGAGATGTTCCCCCAGCGTATTATGGAGGCGTTCGACCCCTCCCCTACTTTTTGGATGGCCAGGCGTGTTCCAATGCCACTCTATTCCCAACCGTTTCATCTCCTGTCGCAGGAGCGCGTTATCAAACTCCCTGCCCCCGTCCGAGGAGATCGTGTTCGGCACTCCATAAAACTGGTACCACGTCTGTAGGGCGCCATTCACCGCCGCTGCCGACTTCTCTTTTACTGGATGGGCCATGGCCGTCTTGCTGAAGGTGTCTAATATCGTAACCCATTTAAATCCTCTCCACGTAAAGGTATCTATTTGGAGGTCTGTCAGCGGTACCGTCGGTGTCCGCGTCTCGGTCTGTAAACCTACGGGGGGGTGGCGGTCATATTTAACCGTATGGCAAATGCGGCAGTCCCTTATTACCTCTTCCACCGTCTTCCGCATCCCCACCCAGTAGTACTTCCTTTTTAGAGCCGCCAACGTCTCATTAATACCTCTGTGGTTGGTCTTCCCTTGGTGATATGCTGTCGTTATCTCCTTTTGTTGGTCCCGATCACGAATAGTCTCCACCATTAATCGGCATCGGATAAACATCCGATCTATACCTATCTTCTCAAGTCGCCACAAGTTGCGAATTTTCTCCCACACCGTCGCATTGCCAACGTACAGGTACTGGGTCGCTCCCGCTTTAGAGGCATCCTTCAGCGCGCGACATATCTTCTCTTCCTGAACTCCAGGTTGTGACCAAATAGTAACTATGGAGTGCTTGTCGTATTTGGAAAAATCCATTTTTACGAGCCCTGTCGTCCTTGTCTTCCAAATGACCTGCCGGGCTTTGTTGTTGACTATGTCATCGACTTCCTCCATCTCAGCCGGTCTCTCGTCTCCTGACTCGTCAACTGAGGTTTCCTCATTGCCTTGGGGGTCGTCCACACGTCCGCCTTCTCCATCTGGTGTCCATTCCCTCACGAACCGTTGTAGCTCCCCCGACGCTTCGCCAGCCTCCGTCTCTATCACATTAACCTGTAAGGCACGAGAGAGCCAGTCAGCCACAACATTGTCCTTTCCTGGTTTGTACACCACTTCCAGGTTGTACTGGCTCAGGATCTCCTTCCATCTTGTGACTCGGGCCGAAGACTCCTTCAGATTGCCCACCCAGAGCAACGGACGGTGGTCTGTATGGACCTTGAACTTCCTCCCAAATACATATGGTCGAAAATGTTGCACTGCCCATACAATTCCTAATAATTCCCTTTCTAGTGCACTGTAGCGAGATTCCGCGTCTGTGAGTCTCCTACTCGCGTATGCCACGGGTCGGTCCCCCTTTTCGCTATCCTGCGATAAAACCGCCCCCAGTGCATATTCGCTGGCGTCTGTGGTGATCGCGAACGGCTTAGTGAAGTCTGGGAATGCAAGGATTGGCTCAGTTTGCAACTGTAGCATGCACCTTCTGACCTTTTCTTCGATTTCTGGCGTGATCTTAACTGTGCGCCCCTTTCGCAACAGTTCATTCAAAGGCACCAACTTCTCAGCCATCTCCGGTACAAAACGTCGATAATAGTTGAGAGTTCCTAAGAGCCGTCTGATCCCTTTAACGTCGCTTGGAACCGCCATTTTGCCGATTGCCTCGACTTTCTTGCTATCCGGCCGCACACCTTCCTCTGATATCGTGTGGCCTAGAAAGTTGATCTTCCTTTGCCCTAAAATCGACTTCTCTCTTGAAAGTTTTAACCCGAACTGTTGAATCCGATTAAAAACCCGTCTCAGGTCCTCGACATGCTGTGCTTCAGTTCTACTAAAAACCAGTAGATCGTCCATGTACACTTGGCACATATTCTCGTCTAGGCCGCGTAAGAACTCATCCATTAGTTTCTGGAACGTTATGGGCGCGTTTTTAAGACCAAAAGGCATGCGCGTAAATTCGTAGTGCCCCCTTTCGAACGTAAATGCTGTCTTGCACTGGTCTCTAGGATGCATCCGTATTTGATGGTACCCAGATTTCAGGTCCAACGAGCTAAAAATCGCCGCCCCACCTAACCTATCCAGGATATCCTCTAATCGCGGGATGGGGTACTTTTCGTCCAGCGTATTGTCGTTCAGTTGTCGATAGTCGATCACTACCCTATAGCGTCCCTCAGTCTCGCCCTCCATGGTCTTCTTCTTTACAGCCCATAAGGGGCTATTAAAGGGCGATTTACTATCGACAATTATACCCTGTCTCTTCAACTCCTCCAGCTCCTCCCGGATGTGTGTTCTTAATGCCTGCGGGTATCTTCTTTCCTTTACATACGTAACTTTTTCTGACTTTAGGTTGATTTCATGGAGTGTTTCCCCTGTCACGCTCAGAGACTCCCCTTCGCGAAAAAAGATGTTCGCATATTCCTCCATAACCCTTGTCCTCCACTCCCTGTCCTGGGTAATCGCCCCTACACACCCCACATCGCTCCTCACGTCCTCCACGGTTTTATATTTCTTTTTCCCGATTTTAATTAGCCATTCACCCCCTGAATTACGCAATTTTGCCCCTAGTTTTCTGAGTATGTCACACCCCAGAATCCCCCCGTACTCCCGCGCCATGTTCTCTACCACATGCAAAGTTACTACCTCCCCCTTCTTTCCCCATTTATCCAATTCCCATTCTATTTCTCCCTCTACTGTACAGGGCCCACTCAAAGTGATTATTTTGCACAGGCACTTCCTAAACTCTGGTTCACCCTTCCCTTTAAATATGGTTCTTAAGCTACCCCTACTTACTAAACTACACGAACTCCCCGTGTCCACCAGGCATCTCCACCCCTTACAAAATTCTATTATAGGCAACCGCTCACACTTCTTAACAATAGTATTTACACTTAAAAGGTTGCCCCTCCGTTCACACCATCCTCATTCTCTCCTTACCTCCTCGGTTCTCCTCCCTGCACTCCGCTGCCTGCTTTTTCCTCCGGGGTTTGCTCTGCCGCCAGGGTCGCTGCCTTCCGTCTCGGATCCTGAAGCCTCGGAAGATCCAGATGATTCGGATGGCCCTCTGTTCCTCCTCCATATCCTTTGCGTATTAACCTCCATTGGCTCTCCCCGATCATGTTCCCTCCGCCTTATGTATGGGCATTGCCGTGCCATATGCCCTTCCGTGTTACACTCGTAGCAGCGCGTACGTGGGCACTGGGCTATCAGATGTCCTGTCTTACCACATTCGTGACATCTCCTATCATCTTTTCTCCCATTCCTTCTATCTGTGAACTGCCTCTTCTCTCTCGGTGCCCTTTCTCTCCTGCCAAAATCTCTATCTCTTCTTCTCTCCGGGTCTGGTCTGGTTCGATTCCTTCCAACCTCATTTCTACGATACGAAACTCTGCTCCACCCTGGTTCAAGCACTTCTCTTTCCTCCTCGTCTCGGGCACTTACGTCCATCATCTCCTGAGCGCATTCCACGAATGTCTTGTCCCTGGGAAGACCATCCTTTTTCCCCGTATCCCTGGCCAATTGTACTTTGAGGACTGTGGTCATGAACACCATCCAGCCCTCAACTGCGCTTGCTTCCATTATTTCCCGCAGCTTATCGTTAATTTTATTTAACTTTGCCAGGAGTCCTGCAGCGTACTGGCCGTTCGACTGGTTCGTCCTCTTCACTTCACGAAACATCTGAAGCATATCTTCTTCGGGAGCCCATCGCCCTCCTCCATACGTCTTCTTTAACCTCTCCTTGATCACCGGCCATGACGTCTCTTCATCAGCCTGGATTAAGTTCAGGACGCTCCTCCTGACCCGGCGTGCCAGGGCCACTCGCAATCTTCTAGCGTCCGCTTCCTCTAAAAGATCCACGGCCACCTGGGATTGGATACTGTTCATTATTCCGTCCCCGCCTTTAATGAAGTGGTTCAGTTCTCCGATATCACCATTAAACTTATCCAGGTCGGAGATCTCTCTTCTGATATCTTGCGCGTTCGCCTTTTTCAGCTTCATCTTTTCCAGTTCATTCGTCTCTTGAGCGATTCTGTTTGCCTCTTGTGCGGCTATATCCGCTCGCGCCATCGCTAAAGTAGTCGATGGATAAGGCGGGAACTCGGGGTTCGCCTGTTCAGTTTGCGCTGGCTCCAATGTCAACGTTGCCGGTCTGAGGATACTCTGTCCCTGTTCATTCATGTTAGACTAATTTGGATTTTCTTTAAAAGAAAAGAAGAAGAAAAAACTCTAACCGTTTTTTCGCGAAGAACAGAGAGAAAGAAAAAGAGAAGAAAAAAAAAAAATTCTTACTGCGCTGCTAAAACGTTCCCGGGTTTCGGCACCACTTAAGAGCTTCCGGACACAGAATGTAAAAAAAAAGAAGAAGTTGGGATAGAAATAACTCTCACGAAGGCTGTTTAAACACTGACTTTATTCGTCTATTAATCCTCTATATATACTATTTACAATGTGTGTTTACAATAGTTTGGTATTAGTAGATATACAGGTATTAGTCTCAGCTTAACTTATATATATATATATATATATATATATATATATATATATATATATATATATATATCTTATATAATAAATAATTATATATATATATCACATGTGTGGGGACAATCTTATCTCTAAGACCCTGAAGAGTCTAATTTGTAATAGTTTATATGAGGCATTTTATCTTAATTTAACTTGCCAACTTAACTTGATGTTTAACCAATTTCCAGAGGTATGAAATGGATATTAAGGAATATTTTTTTAATGAATGTTATGAAGCATAACATCATAACATAAAGCCATAACATTACACCGTGACATAACTCCGTAACACCAACGCTGAGCCCCAAAAAAGGTTAAGGTAAATAAAAAATTTGGCAATTATTTGCCCGAATAAAACAATGATATACATCCATTTGTGACGATAGCTCACCGTAAAATGAGTTCAAAGATAGGTAGAAACACCTGACGGACGAAATTAGCGATAAAAAAAATAAACTCCACTCCATCGAGTAAGTCCGTCGGGTTGTATAAAATAATTTAAATTTTGAGGGATGCCATAAGCCTACTATCTTTCCATCCTGATCTCTCTACAGGAGTATTGCAGTATCCACCCCCCGTAACAGAAACAACCTTATAAGGGCCTTCATACTTGGGGTTCAGTTCAGCAAAGTCCTCAGGAGAAAAGTCCTCTTTAAGACTTGATCCCCTGATGGAAACGATCTCTTCGGAGTCTCAAATTATATCGACTGCTTTGATTTATATTTGCCTTCAGAGAATTTTCCTTGGCTGTATGATGAACTTCGGGCAGTTTGCCCAGTTTAGCGGCCCAAGCAACTTTTTCGTTTGTGCGAACCACAAGAATATCTCCTTCGGGAGCTTGATGTGGGGCCTTAGCTCTACCAAAATTCACGAAGGCAGGACTTCTTTGTTGGAACGGGAAATGATACCATTTCCTGGCTGTGTCAAGGACACCGCTCGGCCCCCACTCATGTCTGCTGTCATCGATACCACGTCCCCAGCTTGTGATCGGAAAATTACCTGGAACTATATTATGTTAAAGACCCAACGACTTCGTGGGTTTTCAGCAATATAGCCTTTTAAGGTAAAATTCCTAAGGAGAATGAGTCTTTCCTATCTTGCTTACGACGAGTTGCTTTATATTTCGATTCGCCGGTTCCGTTGGATTTGCCTGCGAATGGTAAAGAAGAGTAGTCTCTCTCTAGATTCCGAACTCCTTAGCTACTTCATTAACGAGATTACTGACGAAGTTCTTGGCATTGTCGGAAATTAATTTCTGCGGTCCGCCATACCTGTATAATATGTGTGACTTATATAGACTCAGATTTAATAACTGGCAAGGTAGCATTCCTAATGGAACACAATTCCACCCATCTGCTAAATAAATCTACAAATACTAACAGATACAAATTACCTTTTGAATTCCTAGGATAAGGACCCATAATGTTGACTGACACGATTGCCCATGGCTGGTTGTTATAACGGGGGTACATTAATCCACGAGTTTGATTGTTATTGTTTGATTGTTATATCTAAAAAATATTTTAAAGCAACCAAAATGTTTTACGTTCGTTGTTTTTATATTTACTTAATATTAGCGTGTCCAAAAAAAATTAAAGTGATATTTTTTTAACGCATACCCTCTAATTATGTTTGAATGGTCTCAAATCATTTAAAAATAAAGTTTCAGGAACTTAGGATCCCGACAACCCGTGCCGACTTGCGTCGAAACGTGTCTGGACTTGCAAAGTATTAGGAGACGGAAATCTCGCATTGATTGCTTGTTATTACTTGTTTGTTTTATTAGTAAACGCATTCCTTTTGAGTAGTCAACATGTCAGTGGAGGTACGAAGTTCTAAAAAGGAGATATTTTTAATAGGGGAAGTAAAACATCAAATTACTGGTACGAAACTTCCATCTAATGGCCAAGTACTAGCAGTTCTGTTCTACAATATTCGTGAAGTGAATTTAAGTGTCAATGAAAGTGCAAATCTTACTATTCGTGAGTGCATTTTTTACTGGGAAAACGCACGTATACCGACTAAATCAACACCTAACTGTGTTAAGAAACTAGTTGCATTATACCAAGTTTGGAGAGATTTGCAAAAAAATGCGGAAAAAACGCAAGAACTGTTTGAACAGCGCCGACAAGAGTTTCTTTCCAACATGAACAATTTGTTTGACATTGCTCATGCCGATGCGCTTCAGCTTATTAAAATAAATGAAGATAGGATCTTCTTGCAGCGCCAAAGAGAACCAGGTCGGCTTGGTCACTTAGCCGGAGTGGACAAAAAACTAACAGAAAAAGAAGAAAAGACGCGCCTTAGAAACATTGAGGAGGAAAAGCGACGTGCTAAATATTTTTCATCGTTAGTTCCATCGACATCATCATATGAACCGCTACATGAAAACTCATCTTCTGATTCTGAAATAATAGATTTACAAGAAAATAGGCCAAGTGGTCCTTCCTCTCAGCCCGATAAAACTTGTTTCCGGAGAAAATTCATAACTCCGAAGTTAGTTGCCGCATTAGATAGGTGTCAGTTAAGTGTGAGAGATTCTGTATTTATAATTGAAGCTACTATTGAAGCAGTAGGGCATATTACGGACGAATTTGCTATAAGCAAGTCTTCAATCCATAGAATTCGAACAGAAATGCGAAGAGAGCGGGCTGAAGCTATAAAGGTTAATTTCCATAACAAGGTACCGGATTCGGTAACTGTCCACTGGGATTGCAAACTGTTGCCGGCTCTAGATCCGCGTAAATCTAAAGAAGAACGCCTACCGATAGTTGTTTCCTATGATAATAACGAACAACTTATCGCTGTGCCAAAATTGGGCAACTCATCAGGAGGAGAACAGGCACAGGCAGTTTGGAACGCCATTTTCGACTGGAATCTTGAAGACAGAGTGCAGATTCTCTGTTGTGATACTACTGCTTCAAACACAGGTCGTATTAATGGTGCATGTGTGCTTCTGGAACAAAAACTGGGTAGAGAAATGCTTATTTTTGCTTGCCGTCATCACGTCTACGAATTGGTATTAAAAAGTTTGTTTGAAGCCAAAATCAGCCAAGTAACTACAAGCCTAGACATTCCGTTGTTAAAAAAGTTCCGAGAAAACTGGAAAAATGTCGATGCCGAGAAAATACAAATCTGTAGGGAGAAGTTATCCTGTTTGAATGTTTCAGAAATTGATAAACTGCTAGAATTCTGCCGATACGAATTGACTAAATAAATAGCTAGAGATGACTATCGCGAATTAATTGAGCTGTCAATAATATTTCTTGGTGGTGATACAGAGAAGAAATTTAAGATTCGGCCTCCAGGTGCTATGCACCAAGCTCGGTGGATGGCGAGAGCCATTTATTCATTAAAAATATCATTACTAAGCTCCCAATTCAAAATTTCAAACAAGGATAAGGCAGCACTGCTAGATGTCTGTCTCTTTATCGCAACATCCTACGTCAAACCCTGGCTCCAATGCATTTTAGCAGTAAAAGCACCTTTTCGGGATTTGTGCTTTTTAAAGTCCATGAAAGCTTACGAGACGATAGACAAAAGCATTTCCAAAGCAGCTTTACAGAAGTTTTGCCATCATTTATGGTATTTGAAAGATGAAGTGTCTGTTTTGTCTTTATTTGACGATGATGTCGATCAAGAAACTAAAGTAAAAATGGTTGCTAACTTAGCTAAAGAAAACCCCTCAGCTCATGATAAACGTTACATCGCATCCAAAGAAGAACTGTGTGGCCCACTTTTTGGTATGTATTACATGTGAATTATGCTTTGATTTTTTTTTTATAGTTTACTAAACGATTGTTATCCTATCCCTCTAATTTAATGTCAGAGAAAAACATCGATGACTTCGTCTCTGTCAAAAGCAAGTTCTTATTTAATCGACTTAATTGATGACAGTTTTCTGAACAAGAGCCCTTCTTCATGGTCAAATGATAATTCGTTCCAACAAGCTAAAAAGAAGCTTCTGACACTGAAAGCAGTTAATGATACGGCAGAAAGAGCGGTTAAATTAATGCAAGACTTTCATGGTTTAATCACTGTTGAAGAGGAGCAAAAGCAATTTTTATTACGGTGCGTACAAGAACACAGAAACGTATATCCTGACTGTAAAAAACTAACTTTGAAAAGAAAATTTCATGATTAATTTGTCTTTTACAATAAATAAATATTAAATAATATTATAATTATATTATGTGTTTTATTAACTGAATTTAAGCATGAAACTATAGAATCTCCCTACAGCTTCTACACTAACTTTTATATTTAAACTTTGACGTCAAGTCGGCACGGGTTATCGTTATCCGATCGTAATAATATTTAATATTTAAGGTTTTGGATTGAAATGAAAAAAAATGAGAGGGTATGCGTTTCGAAATTCGAAAATTTTTTTCACCCTAGTGAGCCTGGGACACTCTTATATATATATATATATATATATATATAAATAATGTTTAATCATCAATTATACTGTTCTTTTCTCCATCGAATTCCTCCCTTCAACTAAAATTATAATGATAAAATGATGTAATGAAGTGTGCTGAACACGAATCCGAGGTCACAAAATCTATATTAGGCATAATTTTATGTCAAATTTGTGTTACAATTTCAAAAATGTGATGTTTATACGAAATTTCGATTATTTTTTCATCAATTTTTTTTAATTAATTAAGCTTTTTCAAGCTTTTATAATGTATTACCTAATGAAAAAAAAAGTAGAGCATAAGTGTAAGGCTTCAGGAATTTTTGACTACGTTCTCTACTTTCGTTATAAAGTAAAACTTAATTAAAGCCAGCAAACAAATAAAAAAAGAGAGAGAGAAAGATACATAAATTTGGGGAAATTAATCACCCACAAATCAAAAATAAGAAAATTAAAATTTTAATCATTATTATCGGAGAGTCATTGACCATTATGTGAAACGATTTTTTACAATTTAATTTTTTTTTTAATTTATACATATATTCTATAAAAATTGTTGTTTGTGGATGTTAACTACTGACAGCGTAAAAAATTGAGAAGAAATTTTAAATCATGTTTTCAAAGAAAATAATAAGGAAAATAACTAGAAAAACATTAGTTAAACCCTGAACATATTTATTAGGCTTTTTAAAAGTGTTAGAATATGAATATGATATTGATATGTAATCTTACATAATAAAATGATACTCTGTAAAATAATTATTAACAAAGCCTTCTGCCAAAAGACTTGCCAAGCCCGCTGGCTCCTCCAGTCACTAAAGCAACGCTTCCTTTCTGGAACATGCTTGAGCCTTCACTAGAACTGAGCTAGCCGCTAAATGGAGGTGATTCATTTATTTCATGTGTAGGGAAAATCTTATGTCTATGTTTTGTTTTTTTAACGATTTTTTACAACCTAGTTGTATTACGTATTTTAAAGGTCTCGCCACAGATCTTGATCCAGGCAGTCTCCTTCTCTAAAACCCCTAGCTGCCATGCTCACCTCCACATCTTGCAACCATCTTTTTTTTTGCCGTCCTCTTTTCCTCTTTTCCGTAGTCCAATATTCGGAAAATGTTTTTGGCCATCGTTCCTTTTCTTTTTAAGTGGCCATAATATTTTAAGTAGCCATCTGCTTTCTACTGTGAAGAGGATCGTTGTTCTTGATCAACCAGTCTTACTGTTCTATTAGGGACGTGGTGAATTCTGGAAATTCTGGCAACCGCGTCTCCAGAAGTCCATCTCCACGGCTAACAACTTTCTTCCCTACTTTTTTTGTAATCATCCACGTTTCGGATCCGTAGAGGAACATCGTGTTTTTAGGTTAACCTGTTTACTCTACAGAATAGAGTTTAGGCAACCAATAATTTTTCTGCCTTTTACTATTTTTTCTGTTATGGACATCTGCCAAGATATTTACATTCACCGGTTATTTCAATTTCCCAATTTTCGAGGGATAGTGCTGTTATATTTGCAAGTATTGCCATGTACTCGGTTTTCCTCCTGTTCATTTCCAGACCCCAAGCAGCATATTCCTCCTAAAGTTTTCTTAACATGTAGGAGATCATCATCTGGCATCTTCATCATCACTTGTGACTATGGTCACAACACACACCTGGCCACCACCAAATTGTAGGTTGTAAAGGAATTTATTACCAATTTGTACACCCATTCCCCTACACTGCCTCTTCCAAGTTCTTAGCCTCTCTTCAACATATAGGTTGAATAACAGTTGGGTTAGAGGACACCCTTGTTTGAAACCTTTAGTGATAGGAATGTGGTCTGTCAGTCCATTCCTCAGTGTTACCTAGCTTTGGCACCATTAAATGAGTTTTTGATGGCACTTATTAAATGTCTGCTTATTTCCATGTTTCCTAGTAATTCCCATAGTTTGCATAATGGGACCGTATCATACGCTTTCTGGATATCTATGAAAATTATATGCACCTCGCTATTGCAAGCATCCTTTTTTTTAATCAGCTGCGTGAGGGTAAATACATGACCTTGTCGCCCGAAAACCAGCCTGTTTTTCAGGTATTTTCCCATAACATTCACCTTGTAGACTAGCGTTTAATATATGGCCATAAAACCGGCTGATGCTACTAGTAACTGTAATTGGAGCATCCCTTTTTACTTCCCTTCTTAAAACTGGCGTTATGTGTCTTTCAGTCTACTCATCTGGCACAGTTAAACTTCTTATGCACGCTGTCGTAAGACCAAACAGGTATTTCTTCAGTTCGAGTGGCCCATCTTTTATAAGTTCGATAGGAATATTACCTGAACCAGGAGATCGTCCGTTATTTATCCCTTTCAGCGACTCCTCCATCTTTTCAAGAGATATTGGTTCAATATCGTCTGTTTCGATATTAATTGAAGGCATTTAAATAATAAATTCAGGGCGTTCCTCGGTAAGTTTGATCCAGTCGTTCTGTGTAATAAAGTCAACAGAATTTGGTTCGTTTTGTATTTTTGATTGACTTTAATACCTTCCTGGCTTCCTTTGGTTTCTGACCATGCATGCAGTTACTTATTAACGTACACTTTCCTTCCCAGTCCTTATTTATCGCTGTGATCTTTTTCCGTTTAACATTTTTGCAGGCTGTTTTATACTGTTGGAAAACACTCGGATCCCTATTTGAAAGCCACGTAGAGTATAACAGCTTTTTTTCAGCAACCGCTATTGTCATTTCCTCATTCCACCAATAGTTTTTTTTTTCCTTCTTTCGGGAACACTTTTTCCCTCTCTTCTCTCTAAGACTCTGAAGACTTTAATTGGAAATACTAATTGTCATTAAGAGATAGTTAGTTTGAGGCATTTTATCTTGCCAACTTGACATGAAGTTTAACCAATTTCCAGAGGGACTCGTATTGATTAATAACTGGAGGTCAGGGAATGCTTATTTAATGTATAAAAATAATTTTAACACCGTTGGATGTGTTTTCTACATTCGATCATTTTTCACCTTTTAACATTAGGCAATACCATTAATTTTTTTAATCCTTTTTAATCCTTATCAAATAATTTTGAAAACAATCTAATGCAGTTTTGCGTTTACATTTTATGTTTAATTCATAATATATTCCAAACAGACAAGTTAGCAAAGATAAAATAAACATATGTAAACGAAAATGAGAAAAATCAAGAAGAAAACGTATAGTATTAATTGTACATATTACTGTCGGTAGGCTTCAAATGGCTAGTCATTTTTAATTGATTCTAGGGTTATAGCTATTTTCTTAAAACATTCCAATAAATTATTCATTTACTGTATTAAACTGGCTTGGTTTGTTCCAGTTGTTGCCTATTATTTTAAATTTAAGAAATTATAAATCAATTATTACTATCATTTAATGAATTATTGTGTATAAAATATTATTTTTATTCAATTGCTTGGTTACTATATTATAAGTACGACCATCTCCTCTCCAGTGAAATAGTAAAAATTATATGAAAAAAGAAAGAGTTAAATATTGTTATTAAAGTTTGACTATTTAGGATTTAATTATTATAATAATGTTATATTAAAGTTTTTCCTTTCCACTGCTTTTTCCACACCATTCGTTTTTTTACAAAAATATTAGTAACATATCACTCATTCAAAAGAACTAATGTCATAACTCAAAAAACATAATATTTCAATAAAGGTATTTGAAAGTTCCATGTCTTTTAAACCAGATGAATTAAAAAAAATAATATAAGATAACAGTAATGTTCAATGAACATTGTTCCCCTTGTATACATCGCGTTCAATTTTTCTATCGAATAATTTTACTTGAAAATGAAGAATGTTGCCTAATATGTTTAATGAGGATAAGGGGTTTGAGAAAGAGTTATTTCTTCAGTGATTGAAAATATAAATATTTTATATTATTTTAAAATATATATTAATATTTTATTAATTATTCCAATAACATTTATTAAAAAGCACCAACTTATAACCTGAATAAATGTTTACATTAATTTATTTGTTTTAATTGTAAGAAATATAAAACATCCATAAGTCTAAAATTAAGTAACAATTGAAAAAAAATACGAGCGTCTAAGTTGTTCAAGACAATATCTTAGGAGATTTAGATAAATCTGTTAATATGGGAGGTTCATCGTTTTCAATTGTCCACAGAGAACCATTTTCAGCTTTCTCCAATACTTGAATTAGGCCTTTTCCCACGCTTTCAGGGCTAAAACAAGATATTAAATTTAATATGATACCTTACTAAAACATATATTAAAATACATTATGTTCAAATAAATTCGTAATCAACATACCTCTGTAAAGGATATTTAGAGAAAAGTTTCAATAGTTCTTCCAGCATATCAGAAAAACCTTTAAAATATTCCAACGCATTTTCAGATAAAGGAGTTCTAGTCATTCCAGGATTGATACAAATGACTTTGACACCTGACTTTTTGTAGTACAAATCATCCTGAAACAGATCTGTATCAGTACCCAACCCAATCAGATGCGATGCATAAAAAAAATCCTGTCAAATCATGCAACAATAAATAATACGATACCGTCTTAACCCCTTAACTGCTAAAGTCTATATATGCCGTCGCACTGCTTTTTTATCTATTTGCTAAAGCCGAGTATAGACGACGCGACATTGTAGTGTTGGTCTTTGTATAGACAAATGCTTTGAAGATTTTCATACAAAATTAAATTATTAAACAATAAGTTTAGGTATTAAAAAAAAAAAAACTTCAACCAAACTTTTAACTCCGCCAGTGTTGGTCCATAGCCCGAATCAAAAAGGAGGATTGAAACAATGAAATACGTTAACAGATAGTAGTAAAGGGGCTTTATGAAGGATAGAACGCAGGTAAAAAGTACGAGTATGCAGCAGAGGCCGGTAGACGGGTAGCCGGCCCACTTAACAGAGCCCTGATAGACGTAAAGCTCTTCACTCGCACCAGTTAAAGAGTTAATGAAATTCGCATTAGTGTTTATATTCATTGCAACAACTCACCTTATCGATTTAATTGGTTTTAAATATTAATTATTCTGCAAAGTAAAACAATACAAATAAACTCTGAAAATTTGCGAGTTTGGTTTTAATAAATTAATTAATTTGAAACCATTGAAGTTGACTAAACAGCAAATTGCTTTGCATCACCTCATATAATTTTAAGCAGAACCCAAGAAGTAGGAAAGGACTAGAAAAGATTAATAATTTTGTGAAAAAGAATAAATAATAATAACCATAATGAGGAAAAATGGCAAGTGAAGCGAGTTAGGTAGTGAGGGAAAGGGCGTGGCTACCCTATGCACGGCCTGTCCGAGGCAACTTCTGCGCATGTCGTTTTCTAAACTGTCAGACTATACATATTCTTAAATTGAATCAATTTTATTTTTTTTTACACGATTTAGACAGTTGGGCTAACATGATCTATAGGTGTTATCCAATTAAAATTTACTATTATTTTTTGTAACATGTAATTACGCTATGGTATTAGTATCTTATTTCTACATATTGTTACACTGTCGTATTTTTGTAGCATACTAGCGATGGATTATAAATAGTTATAAGATTATGAGTTGCATACTTACACCATAAGACCTGGAAAACTGGATGATAGCTGCTTTTGTTGCTGAATAAACTGGAAAGATAGGGAATGCTTCAAAAGCGCTAATAGAAGCGATATTCACAATTACTCCTCCACGTCCTCCTTTCTCCTTGCCCATGTATTTTAATCCTAACTTGGTTCCGCTTATTGCTCCATTCTGTAGTAAACATTATAAACATTCTCACTATCAAACAAATTATGTAGGCAGATTCATTGTCTTAGGTAAGATTCATGTTGTGGCAAGTACATCCAGAAAGATAACTACAATGCATAAAAACGTTTTTTTTTTGTTCTATTAATTTCACTATTAACTTTTTGGGCATTAATTTCCTCTTCCCAAACTAGTAAGGAGCTAACATATTCCTTGTGTACAAATTTAGTTATCCGATTTATAGCTACTATAATTCGGAAAGAATGTAACAGAAAGATGGTAAAAGTAGTAGAAAAAAATGATTCAAACTGAGATTTTGAAAAGTAGTATCAGTAAACTAAAATAAAACTATGCACAACAAACGTGTAACTAAACATCGCAGCAACTTCCGGGTAAAGGCACTGCCTCCGCAAGGACTTGAAAAGCCTTGGTTACTTGAAAACAAATTGTGCGCTGCATTGTTGCCAATCTGGTTTTCGGTTTTTGTGAGAAGTTTCAATTCTAGTGGGAGAACGCGTTCCTCAGAGTTTCCAATACTACTCTCTTAAGGTATCCCCTTTCCAAGCAAACATTAAAGATTCCCATTAAAGGGTTACTCAAATTAGAGATACCGTCCATTAAATATACGCCAATAAACGATTTGTTGCATATTTTTATCGGCAATAAGAACTGCCCAATGACGATCACAAGTCCATACGGACCGAAAGTCAATGCCGTATAATGTTAAAACCACATAGCTTTGAGTTGGATCATCCTTATGGTACATTATCACCCTTAAATGACCATTTCTTCAGAGTGGTTGGCTATACATCTCAATGTCTATAAACTACAAATCGGAACGAACGCTATCGAAAGATCCTTGCGGAGGCAAATCCTGGTTATGACCAACTATGAAAAAAAAGTATTCCCTTATCCGGCTTTCAGCTAACAACTTACTTACTTACTGATGGCCGCTACGGTCCTAAAAGGACCCTCGGCCTCCTCTTATAATTATAACGCGATAAATTAAAAAATAAGTCTTTGGACTTACTAAATTAGTGTCAATAATCATTTTGAACGGTTTTCTCCATTCATCAGCAATACCAGCATTGTTAATGACAATGTCCAAACCTCCAAAATGACTGGCAGTGAGTTGGAAACATTCTGAAAAAAAAATTATAATAATAAATAATTATTAAAATAATTAAATCCATGTTATAATACATTATGTCCAACAAATTACTCTTTTATCTTTTATACAGACATTTCATTAGATGATCAACTTTATTTACATTAGATGATCAACTTTATTTACAGAGAACAAATACTGTTCTCACAAACAAACAAAAATTAAACTAGTCACCCTACTAAACAGTAATAAGTCAAATTAAAGGAATTTAAGCTGAGAATCCGGTTTTTGTTAGTTAAATTCAGTAAGAAACTATAATTGACACTAATTTTATTTTCTTAAAAATAATAACCAAACCAATACAGCAAAAAATGCATAGTAGGGGAGACCGGGGCAAGATGACGAATGTCTTAATTTTTCAGTTTCCTACTAGTGGCAGCATCAACCGACACTATTGGCTCTCCTATCGGCCGTTCGTTAACCATATATAGAAACGCTGAAATCACCATTTTGTGTTAGTTTAGAAGTTTTGATTGTTTACGGCTGCCACGTTATAACTTTTATGCACGTATAAATAAGCTCGGCTACAGAAACAGACAGAATGTTTCGTTTCTCTTTGATATTTATGAGCAACTTAGTTTAAATACTACTTATCGCCATGAATAAATGTCAATTAATCGCCTTCCATCATGGCACTGAAAACGAATATTTTCTTACAGGCAGTCCGGGGCATGATGGCGAGCTCGACATCTTGCCCCCTTCATCTCGTGTTTCGGAATTAATTAACTAACTATGATTATGATCAATCATCATCAAATTATGATTATGATCAAACATCAACATATAGAGCTGTTGTGTTGGCTTAATTAAGCATTAGTTAACTATAAACAATATACCAATACACTAAATAAAAAACAAAAAACTGAGCTCAAGCATTTTTACAAGCACACCCATCAAAGAAATCATAGAACAAAAGGAAAACCAGGAGGAAGAACAGGAACGTTTAAAAAAAACAGAGAAAAGAACATCGTGAAGCTAAAAAGGGAGTAAAAAACTCAAACTAAGTTCCTGTAGGCCTAAGTCTATAAAATCCAGGCCCAACAGGCCAGTTGCATCAACTTCAAAGGATGGTGTTATAAGATGTCCTGCTTGTGAAGAGGAATATTGTGACCCTCCAACAGAAGAACAGATCTAGTGCTGTAAATGTCAAGAGTGGTGGCATGAGGATTGTTTAAATTAATAGCCATCTTGCCCCAGTCTTCCCTACATCTTTTCACTTTATCTACCACACAGGGAGCTATTTTCATGACATTTCGTACTTTCATTTCTATAATCTCGAGAGAGAGAGATTATATTATCCAATGCATTAATACATTTTTTCAGGGAAATACAATTATTTCTTCCAAAATTTATTATTTTGCGTATCTGCGTCTTTTGATTAATTTCGATTACAATTATATGGAACGACAACTACTTTTACATTAATATTTATTAAATTTAATTATTGCGTGATGAATAACCTTCTAAGTTCTCTTCCTTGGTAACATCACAATGCAGGAAGATAACTTTCTCGGGGTAGGTCCTAGACAATTCATCCACTACTTGCTTTCCATTTTCATTGTTCAAGTCGCAGATGGATACCTGAAAGAAGTTTTTTATTAAAAACCTTTTCAAAAAATTCAATATTATTATTATTTTTTCATTTATCAAGAGAATCCCTAATGAACCAATATCTGAGGATTGTATATCATTACGAGTTTTGTTGGATATAACAATCCTAGTAATGTATAAAGGCGTGTATGGTCCACTATTGATGGCACGGATATTGCTTATCCACCCTGACTCCGCATAAAATATAAATGTATCCACATATGTGTGTAAGTATATATGACCTTGCAAAAGTATCTTTTTACTAACACAAACAGGTCTTGGGTATGTGAGGTCCATCAGCCATACAAATTTATGTATTAATCTTGAGTTTGAACAAAGAAAATTTTAGTTGCTACGGATTTAATTTTAAAGTGTTATTATCCAGAAAGCAATGGACTTGAAACTGGAAAGGAACAGAAATTCTTAAACTAACCCATGTCAATAAAGCTTGTGTGCCACATATGAAAAATAAATGAATGGTATGAATAAATCATTATTCGCCTTGATGGATCATTATGTAAGATATTAGGAAATTAGTAAGATTTTACAAAATTTAGAATCGATATAAAATAATTTACGTAAGGTAATAAAGACCTAAACACAACACAAAAGGCACAGGTAAAGGCCCAAATAAATAAATGTATCCGACGGTATAACTGTCAGCAGTATACTCATGTCCTAAAAATATCAGATATTATGTAGAAAAGTGAATTGCATTTTATGGCCACTTGCTAAGTATGAAACTCTTACGGTTGATGAACAGGAATTTTACCTATTTTAAGAAAAAGAAGGCCTAACCAAGGCTCAGGCTCGAAGAGGTTGGAAAAAACTTTCAGGTTATAGAAATTACTTGGTATGATACTCAAGAATACAACCGTCCCAGGTTGAAACTAAATATTCGTCAGGGTTTTCTGGGAAAAAACCAAAGATCGGATAAGAGAAATGCTGAGATGACAGCTGAAATGGCTGGATCCTTAGTAGGCCAATACGAAAAAAAATCATTATGCACTCTAAGTATTTACATAGCATATCAATTCAAAAGCTGCTGCCGTCACAAGCCTTTTTATTGAAAAATATTCAAACTACATCACAGTAACAATTAGTAGAGGAGAAATAAGTTAGGAATAGATCCGAAGGTTAAATAAACAACCATAGGTACGTGGAATAATTATTAATTGAACAGGTGTCCGGTGTTTCATTAGCAATAAGGTCTAAAAATTACCTGTTTTCTTATTTTACATCTTTTAAAACGTTAACTACAATTATGTATGGGTAATTATTGTATAATGTATATATTATGTATAATGTACACACTAATAAAAATACATTTGAGTAGTTAAAAATACTCGAATTTGTATACATTTGTTTTTATATTTATATATTAAGTTTTGTATTTGGTGTAGAAATAAACTAATAGTCCAGGATCCATGGTCCATTTTTGCACTTGATTAGTATCAAGCTGAATCTTCGTGAATAGCTTCGTTTCGATAAGACGCCCAAAAATTTCCTGTGCGAAAATTCTCGATTTTGGTAGCTAACAGAAACAGGAAGGATAAAATATGTCGATTTGATGATTCTCAAAAATTTATTACTAACTGGGTTTTTTTTGTTAAATCTCAAGATAATTATCTAAATTATTTGAAAAAATATTTGTCCTACAAAATGTATGGTTTGATCAAAGAGTCCCCTCCTTCCAAGATGTACGATAACGAGGTGATCAAAAATAATTACTAACCAGCTGATGATTTTTTTTCATTCATATTGGAAGGAGGGGAGTCTTTGATCAAACCATACATTTAGTAGGACAAATATTTTTTCAAATAATTAAGGTAATTATCTTGAGATTTAACAAAAAAAAAGCCCAGTTAGTAATAAATTTTTGAGAATCATCAAATCGACATACTTTATCCTTGGTGCCTCTGATAGCTACCACAATCGAGAATTTTCGCACAGGAAATTTTTGGGCGTCTTATCGAAACAAAGCTATTCACGAAGATTCAGCTTGATACTAATCAAGTGCAAAAATGGACCATGGATCCTGGACTATAAATTCCTCAACTTTTTGGACATTCTAAATATTAAGTTCTATTTATTTCTCAATATCTTTCAATTTAATGTCTTTCATGTTTTTGATATTCTCTCACGCATTTCCATCTTGTTCTTCCTTGGAATACCAACATTTTCGTTTACCTTATATTTCAAAACCCGTACCTCCATAATTAGCTCTTCCCTTATTTAAAAAAAACAGATAAATTATTACAAATTGATTATTTATATTTTATTTATTTATTATTTGACGCAAAACAGCCCTAAAGGACTACGAGACTATGATGCAGCGTAATGTTTTGTTTTTTTAATTTTTTTTCTCGGCCTATCTTTGCCTCATCATTTCACTGAAGGTTTTTCTTCTTTCTTCTGCCCAGGCCAGAACCGCATTTTTTAGGAACTTTTTGTATTCTGTTATGTTTTCTAATAAATCTTGTGTTATCCCGTGTTTCTTGTTTTATTTGTTCTGAGTCTTCTTACCCTCATTTCTGTTTCCAAGTCATGTATTTCAGATAAGTTTCTGCTGATTATTTCGCCCAGATTTTAATTTTAACGAATTCTGTTTTCACTTCTTTCTTTATTCATATTTAATTTAAATTTTTCCAATAAATTCAGGAAATTTCGTCAGGTTCACGAAATGATGCATCAACAGAGTTATGATTTTTCTTTTTAATAAATGCCTTTGAAAATCAGAGAAAGCTTTGTTGTAAACTACGATGAATATTTTTAATACAATAAAATGCACTTGAGAAAATATTAATTTCTAAATTATTTTAAAAAAGTAAAATAAATCTAAAAAATATAATTCGTCATTAACTAAAATTCACTGCAGGCAAAAAAGATGTATGTTCGTTCATTTAACGTCTCTTTATGCTACTATGGCTAATCGGACGATGCTACATTTTTCATATCCAGGTTTAATTAGGATATGGATTTTTAACGAATACTTAACAGGCTCGGGACCCCTGTTTATCGTCCCTTCCTTGGTTATGCCTTTCTTCGGGAGGAACGTTAAACGAGGGACCCTAGTCTGTACGATGTCAGTAGAAAATATTGTTTGGATAAGTTTCTCTTTTAACCAAAATTTAGGGAACAATCAACGAAATGGTACTTTAAAACAGAAAAACAATTATGAGTTTTTATTTATTTATCTGTTGTGTTTTTTTTCATTAGTTTATTTTTTCATCAGATTATATGCACAATTTTTAATAAACATTCTAAATTTACTTTATTTTTTCATATCCGATAACTGCAAGCATAATTCTGACTATATATATGATTTTTTTCAAATGATTAAAATGCCATACTATACTAATATACTATCCTAAGGCCTCTTTGAACATATGGAGCAGAAACTTCGGGATTCACCAAAATACGCCCATGTACAGAAAATACTATTTAAAAAAACCGCTGTGGCAGATTATGTATTATTATATTTATTCTGTTATTATAATTATTTATTCTGTTACCACTCTTCGATTGGCCCTTTGATATCTCATAGCCATAGACGGCTCACGCAGCATCTATAAAGTGGGGTACGAGAGTGATCACATCCCTGCAAAACCGTTGGCTTAGAAACAATACAGTACTCCACCATCTACATAACCCTCGGCCCTGATGAGGATTAAAACGGTACAGGCTTTTTTTAATAACAATAAGAATCTCAGTCTTATTGTTTAGTTGATTCGAGATGATAAGAAATGATTTTTTTAAATCAATTATAGGGTTTTTGATATACATACAATATAATCTAATATTATCTACATAACAACACAATCAAAAATTCTTAGAAAAAATAGTAAATTCCCCTTGGTTTAATATTACTAATATATTTGTTATGCTCTTATATTGTAAAATGATAACGTTATCAATTAACTAACCAAGGCGCCTTCTGCCAAAAGATGCTGGACAAAAGACTTCCCAAGCCCGCTGGCTCCTCCAGTCACCAAAGCAACGCTTCCTTTCTGGGACATGCTTGAATCTTCACTAAAGCTGATTAAATGGAGGGGGTATATGTATAGGCAGTTAACTATGACTACCGTAGTAGGGGTAACATATTTTGTAGTGCCTGGCATAACAAATTAGTATGTCCATGATCAAGGGTTCGCAGCCCGGGAGGTGTCCTTAGGATTGTTTAAAGGGAGTAAAAATATACTCCTAGGGATTCTTATCCTCATTATACCTCGATAGGCAATGGACCTCCCAATGTAGCATCATCCGATTAGTCACAGCAGAATTGAGTGACATTACGTAAATAAGCATCGTCGTAGTAAGAACATATTTTCGAGATTTGCAATAAAAAGCTTTAGAAATTATGATTATTTAATTTTTTTTTTTTAAGAGAAAAGATTTTTCCTGGCCGGGATTCGAACCCGGGTCTTCCGCGACTTTAGCGCGGTACTTTACCACCTAAACTACTGAGTTAATAAGTAAAATTTACATATACAGACTCAAATCTTCAACTTGAGCTATAAATATTTGCAATTATTTTTCTCACAATTGGTCACACGCGACACAATGAGATGAACCGGATAGCACTGAATGAAATATCTGATGATGACATGGTACTCCTTGTACACCTATTACACTACTTTAGTGGCTCAGGAAGTAACCTGCAGATCTGATTTGTATACACACTCGCGACACAATTCAGGGACAGCTTCTCCATATGATGCCAGCAGCAATCACCAGATCTTGGATAGCTAGAACAAAGCCTTCGGTACCATGACATGATTACAACCCAAAATGATAATAAAGCCGCCTAAAGGGTTATATGCCAAACTGAACTAAAGATGGCTCAGTGAGTCACCTTGGAAGATTCCTCAATTTATTAATATTTCTTCTTAGTATAATCGTCCAATATTTTCAGCAATCAGGCACATTTTCCACAGCTTCAAAATACACTCGAACAGACCAACTATGGTTTTGTTTTCCTTATAGATATCTAGAATTTCTCGAAGCGAATAATAAGTCATACGCTTTTTTAAGTTTAAGATAATAATATGTTCTATATGTTTGCATAGCTTGTGAATCTATAGGTAGACCCTGTAAAAACACGAAAATAATAATTTTATGAAAAAATATGTCACATTTTAATTTAAAAGATACTTAAATGTAAATCGTTTTCAAAATTCTCGCTAAAACGCTCCAAACTGTCAAGTGGCTATGATCTACGTCATAGTCCAGTCCGTCAAGCAATCTCACACCCTGTCAAACTGATCTTGACTTGAGTTTTTACGAATAAATTTAATAAAAGCCATAAACATGAATACGTCGTATTACCAATGGATTTCAGTGCCGATGTCCAAAAGTACGTTAGTTAGTACGCCGCAATAACTTTTCAATAACGTTCCAAAAAGTGCAAAAATAAGGAGAAACTGGTTAACACTTGCTAGAAGACATCCAGAATCATTGCAACAACAAGTACCTGTTATTTTTGGCAAGATCTGTTTAATGTACGTTCTGATTAAATACAAATACCATTATAAAGAATTTGTTATGTGACAAAAATAGAGCATCAAATATTTATTAGAGTTGTTTGTTTGTTGTTCTTCCTTTAAGTAACTAATTGCTTAATATAAATCAAATTTCAGCTTCAAAATGACATGGAAAATTATGTACAATATACTACAATGGGTGAAGTATCTCAAATAAGGATGAGACCTGGTTGTTTACCTACAAAGTTTGCTCGACAACCTATGAGAGCCAATACTTCTTCTAATGTCAGTCGACTAGCTGCTGCAAAAAAGCCAAGACTCGCATTGATAAATGAATGAGAAGAAGAGATAAGAACAGCTGCATTTCAACAAAGTCAAGATTTAAATATTGAAGTTACAAATCAAGATGAAGGTCAGTACTCATTGAAATCCATAAAAACAGTATAAATGTAAGAGTAAGCACCATCTGATTTTCAGTGGTAAAACTACTCAGACTGAAACCAAATTACGTGTGAAGCAAACCTCTTCAATAAAATTTGTACCACATCTGTATCTACTTCTCCATTCAAAATATCGGAAATGAAACCATTTATAAAACCGCATAGTAATGATGACAAATCTGATAGTGATATATCAACTCAATCTGTAGCGGTCTTGACAGAAACTTCTTCTGACACACGTAGTTTTAACGAACCAGACTTGAAAGAAACTAATAAAAAATCTATGGTAGAGCATACTGTAGATAAAATAAAAAAAAGACCGGAGTTCTATATTGGTTTACCAAAAGATTGTTATTTTGTAATTAAAATTATACATGAGCATGATGTATAATTTATTCACATAAACTATATTCACCTAAACGTGAAATATTGTTGTGTTTGAAGAAAATTCGTTTGGAGAGCAGGTTTCTGAACTATCTGATGAGTTTGAAATAAGTTCATCATATGCATGTAAAATATTTACAAAAGATATACCTAAAATTGCGGAAGTCATGAGGCCTTTTATTGTAAATTTAGACAAGTCTTCTATCAAAAGATGTTTGCCCATACATTTTCACGTTTCTAAGCTCCGCTGCACATAAGTCCTTATTTCTAGCAAAGAAACTTGCTACCATCAAAGAATCAATCTTAGGTAAATTACAACTAATTCCTTTGATGAATCCAGCCTCCATTGTGATAAAATAGTACTGTTTGGGAGAGCGACACCATAAAGGAAATAAAAACCAGCAGGTGTAAATATCCGACCCCGTGTCAATAAATGCCGGTTATTTTGAGCACTTACGATGTAAATGAAATTATGGATGAGAAAAAAAAATGATTAATATGCTATTAGAAAAAAAAGGATTAAAATATATTGAAATGAACAAAAATTAAATTTAATGAACGAGAGAATTACATATGATGGCTAAAAAAAAAAAAAAAAAAATGTTAATGAAATATATAGAACAAGGAATAAACTATTAATTATGAACAATTACTACGCAGGCCTGATATTTACTAAATAGATTTTAAATGTATAATTAAAAAAAAGAAATTAATTTAAATTTAATAAAAACAATAATAGACTTAATTGTCCATAAGTGACAGCAAAAAAATCTCTCCGACGTCTTCTCTTCAACAAGGCCTTTATTATGATTATTAATGAGAGATACCTGATTAGAAGTGTTACATCAGATACTCAACACGATCGGCGATCGTCAATACTCCCACTGAGTAAAAAGATGTTGATGATGCCTGAATGAATTCCAGGAGCTCATGAAGCACGAACAGTGCGTACAATATAATTGGTCACAAAATAACTCGTAAAGAGTGAGTCACATTGACTGAAGTTCAATTTTGCAGCTACCAAAATGTACTCGTAATGAGGAATGTTAGACTAGACCAAGTCTACACTAAAGGAACTCGTAATGAGTGATCGCTGATTGAAGCCCAAAGCAACAATGACTGTAAGCGTCTCGCCGCCGTTACCAAGACAACGGCGGTCGTGTTTTGTCGACATATGAATTAATGTGATGCTTCGCATTATCTATAAACTATAATCTACTAGCTTCTAATTACAAAAATAAAGCTTTATGTACAATTACTCCAATATTTTCTCTCGTTCATTATAATCAAAATCAATTACAAACCAAAGAATTAAACATGACTAAAGAGTAACATTAATAGCTTTAGTTTAATGAGCGTTAACATACCGCCCACCAAAATTTGATAAATTTTTACAGGTTTGTCTATTACTGATGGTCTGGTAGAGGTATAATTCGTGCTAATTTGGATACTGGTCGAATATATTCACCATTGTGAGATTTTACCCGAACTACTCGAACTCTGCCATCTTCTCCCTTAAAGATTTCTACAACTCCACCGGTGACCTAATCCAGAGGTATAGTATTCGGTTCTCGAATCAAAACAAGAGTCCCAGACGTCAAATTGATGCTCTCCTTATTCCACTTTCATCGTTGTTGTAAGCTGTTAAGGTAGTCATATTTCCATCTCTTCCAGATATCTTGAATCGATTTATTTAGAAATTGCCAGCGAGTCAATCGTTTGTTAGAGGTGTCTAATAGGTTCAGTTCAGGAAGTGCCAATAGTGGTGCTCCTATTAAAAAATGGCCAGCCGTTAGGGTGTCTAGATCTTGAGGGGAAGATGAGAGTGGGTGCAATGGTCTGGAGTTGAGTATGGATTCAATCTTCACGACAATGGCATTAAACTCCTCAAATGTTAGAGCCTGTTGTAATGACTCGAACAAGATGACTCTTGACTGACTTCACCCCTGCTTCCCATAGGCCACCAAAATGTGGAGCGCCCGGTGGTATGAAACCCCATTTAACGCCGTGTCTAGCTTAATTGTGGATAATCACTTCTTGAGTTCCCTTTTCGTTGAACCAGTTCCACAGTTCCTTTAATTTAAATTTGAAAATAACGATATATAGAGGGGGGAAGTAATGATACTAGTTTAATGAGCGTTAACAAGTACAATATTACCATTGTTGTAACAAATTATCGAGAGAAATAATTGACTGTACACTGGTTATGAACTTTTTTATCCCAGCTGTCACCTAGTTCACTGGACGGTGACATCATTGAGCTCTGATTGGTGTTCGCAGTCAAGTGATAATGGGTAATAAATAATCCAACTTTAATGAATTTTATTTTATTTAAGACGAATAATTAAGTTCTTAACATGTTATTTTAGGTTTCTAAAAATTGTCTCTTATGTGTAAAACATAACTTTACATAAATTTGTAACATGAGCATCCCTATTGTATATATTCCTTTACATCCTGCCTTGTTTCTAACGGTTCACCAACCATTAATTTTGCTCATTTATATTATTTTTCCCTTGATATTAATTACCAATTAAGGACAACGTTAATTATTTTCGATTTATACATACAATGAGTGTAAAATCCCTAAGCTCAAATAGCTGATTTTTTTTTGTAAGTATTACATTTCGTCATAGCTTGCCGCTTATTATGGAAAATGATTCAGGAAATTTAATTTAAATGGTATGTACAGTGATTAATATTAATATTAATTATTATGTTTATATCAGGTGTTCAGGATTAAAAAACGGATAACTCTAACATTTCAAAAATCGACTTGTTCAAATTTTTCGCAAGTTTAGTCAAGCAATTAAGTCTAGCACGACAATTGGCCGCCTTATTGCTCATTTTTTTAAATAAGGGTTTGAACCTGAAGTTTAGGGAGTGTAAAGTATTACTTAGTGAAGCATTGCTTGACTAAACTCACGAAAAATGTGAAAAAGTTAAGTTTTGAACTTTGGAGTTACCCACTAGTGATCCAGAAAGCCTCATATGTTGTTTGATGATAGGAGTCATCTGATGTGCACATCCTATCCTCTCTATATATTCTTCATACAAGATTCCCGGACAACCATGGAGCCTTCTGCCCACCCTGCGGGCTTCCATTACCTTCTATTCTAGCTTGCCATTCCTCGTCCTAGTGAGACACATTTACTAACCACTTTAGTTGTATTCTTTCAATAGAGATCTTTAGTATGAGCACTTGCAGCTGTTCTCTAATTCTTGTATTCCGCACATGGCCTCCTTTCTATGTTGTCCGGTTAATGTGTTTGTCAAGTGTGATTCAACTTTTACTCCCATAAGTGAGTGTTGTCGCATTCCCTACATTGTTCAATTATGGTATTCTAGATCTGGTAACAATTAGGTCTGCTTTATTGATTCCATTCACAACTTCTTCATCTGCTATACCAGAGCTGCTAAAGATGATTTCTTGGTACAGAAAGTATATAGTAATAGAAAATTACTCAGAGACTTTCATCATCGGTTAACATGCGGACATCTTCATGTTCATGGAATCCATGAGCACTTTACTTTTGGGAATATATATTGTTATTCCCTTGAAGCTCGTATGCGAACAATAGGTAAGAATATAGATGAAAGTAGCGTTTGATGCCTACAGTTCAATGAATACAAAATATGAAGAACTCAGTATGTAAACTTTTGCTAAGCCGCTGAAGTATTACATTTTTTCACATACATTTGTTCGATGATTTTTTGAAAGAGCCCCTCTACTGTATAAATGTGGTTACTAGATTTAATAGTTCAAGTTATAGGAGCGTTGTAAGTGATTGGTGATGGGGATGCGGGAGACTTCTTTCTCATCGTGGGTGGCTGTAAAACTATCATCTCTAAATATGTGTTCTAGGTCAGTGATGAGGATAGGGATGAGTTTGGTGGAATTAGAAGGGGCGGAGAAACTAGGACCTAGGCTAAGGATCTTGTTTACTTGTGGAGGGATAGTGGTAGAGGATATGTTGTGGACCCATTTTTTGTTACTTGTGGGGTAAATTTTTTTGGCTGATGATGCGGTATGGAGGTCTTCATATTCAGAATCTTAATATTCTCTACGAATATAGAGAAATTTATTGACCATTTTCTTCCACATAAAATATATTAATTTTAAACCTTAAATAAATGGTTAATCCTTATCAACTATTAAATAAATGTATGCATATGCTTAGCTTAATTATACTCTGTACAGATAAAAAGACTCAAGCAATTTACAAGTTGAGACCAAATAAAATTACTTTCATATATGTTCATTCAATATCCAAGAGATCTAAAAGATAATAATTTTCAAAAACCACCATCAAAAAATTATTAAGAATATAGAAGACAAAATAACATACATTGATTGTACATTGAATATTCTGGTCTTTATTAACTCTATAAATAAATTAAAAATTAAATGGTAAGTAAGAAGTTACTTTGGCTTAAGAAATTAAACAATGATTGCTAGATTCATACAATATGCTTGATCTAAATAGGTAATGAGAGCTGAATGAAACTACCTAACAACGACAAATTTTTACCAGCATAAAACTAAAGAAAAAATTAAAGAAACTAGAGTTATCATTACACGATTAATTTTTGACTAAGGTTCAATGAAACTTTAAACCAACTATTGGTTTATTGCATTCATTCTAAACCTCAGACATAATACTTTATGATATAAAGTAGGAGCAAGTGATTCTTATAAAGAAACAAAAGCTCTGATATAATTACCTTTTTTCTTTTCTTTTTTTTTTTAAATATAATTACAAAATCTTTTTAATAACATCTAACTAATTATTTAAAACTAAATAAAATATTGAGTTATTTACAGAAAATTGTTTAACCCTTTCAATACAGAAAGCATTATATATAATGCTGTGTGTATTTGAGCCAGCCAGAGAGCATTATATATATGATGCTCCCGCATTCATATATATGTATATTATATATATGATATATGATGCTCCCGCCTGTTTACCTTCAAACAGACGTGGTGGGGGCTCTGATTGTCTAACTTATGTCCCACCTTAAGTTTCACTTTCAAGAAAGATTGTTCTTTTATAAGAGCTTCTATTCATTAAAGTTTCTAAATGTAAGTTTAGAATTTTGCACTTGAAGATTTTGTTAATCCACTTGAAATGTAAATAATTGTAACTTTCGATTTGCTTAATATTGAAATCTTAATTAAAAAAATATCTCATACGATTCTTATGGTTTTAAATTAACTTTTACTATTTTTATTTTTTGTTGATTTATTTTTTGGGAATACCTGTTGGTATTGCAAATTATACAATAAATCATTAGTAAATATTTTTCAAATGGATGGTTAGAAAAAAGTCCTGTGCTAAGGGTTTATCTAAGGAATTTCAAGAGGCATGTTGTCACATTGCATATTTACTAATAATCTGTTTTATTCTTTACTAAAGGAGTATTTTCAACTACTTTGTTTTTAACAGCAAAAAAACTAAATCCATTGATAAAAGGAAGAATATTAATAACTACTCTGCAAAACATTTCTCTTTTTTGGCTTTGTCTAAAAAGGAAAATGATGTTTTTGATATAAATACTTCATGTATACAATGCATTCATATCAAAAATACACAATTTTACAGATCTTGACTAGATTTTACATTTTTAAGCCAAATTTGTAAACAAATAAAATCCTGCCCCAGATGGCTGGGACATGGAACGGATTCCAGAGACTAGGATGCCAACAACATGCAAATTGGAGGAAAATGATGTACAGGAAGATCAAGAATGTGATGGTTGGATAGACATCGAAGAAAACCTCAAGTAACTTGGAGTAAAAAGATAGAGTAGGCGAGCATAGGACAGAAATGACAGGCTTAAGGTCTTTGAGGAGGCCTTGTAGAACCAAATAATTACCATATAAATCCTACGACCAATTTACTAAAATTCAAGGTAGGATGCTTAGTTCTGAACTATAAACTACTTTATAAAATGTAAATAAATATAACAGTTGTAACCATTAAAAATTATATTAAAAAGAAATTTTTACATTGCTTCACCGACTGCAGCCATCCATACAGAGTTAGTCACTTATATAAAAAAGAAAAATTCGTTTTTGAATGTATGACAGTCGGGTTGCAATATAGTCTAGACATTTTCACACATCAAAATCGTCCAACAAAACTATATGAAGTATTGTACAGCAAAATCCACATGCATTTTTTTACTTGGATGAGCATACAGTAGTCTGCAAATTGGTCCTTAAACCCTTATGAAAGTGAATGAATCTATTTACATTTAAAGAAAAAAAAGTTATTGATAGGAATGGAAAAAGTGAGTAGACAAGCTTAAGAAAATCAACCAACAAATTTAATTCAATTAATACAATACTTGAAAATACGATCATGAAAACCAGAGCAAACATTTTGAAATCAACAGTAATTCAGATTCTTTTAGGACGGAACCATAAAAAAAAATTTTAACAGTTTTGCAATCATTTTTAATCTTATCTCTTCAAAATAAAAATATTTAAATTTTCAATCATACTTTATTTGATTAATTAATAACTTAAATTTCTCAACTTTTGTTCATTAAGTTACAGTGGTGGTCATAGAAGTTGCATCACCTATGATTGTTACCTTTTTGATCCTAAAAGTGTCAACAAATAGTAGGATTGTATTTGTTTACCTACTAGTATTAGAGTGAGATGGAATCAGTGACTCATAGTTTAGTTGTACCCAAAGTATCCGATATTAAGCACGTATTTTTTATTATTATGTCCAATAGACTAAGTTTCAAACAAATGTCTTATGAGGAAAAGGTTAAAACAGTGAAGTTTGCTGAACCTGGACTTTCTTCGCATGAGATAGCAAGGAGAGTGAGGTGCAACCAATCCACTGTGGTAAGAATAATAAACAAAAATCTTTCCCAGGGATCTACCAAACGAAAGAAAGGGACTGGAAGGAAAAGGAAGACAGATGAGGGTTTAGATCGCATTATGATGAGATTATCCCTAGAAAATCGCTTGAAAAATGCTGAAGAAATATCTAGAGATCTAGCAGATAACAATTTAGCAGAAGTAAGTCGAGAAACAGTTGGCAGAAGATTAAGAGAAAAAGGTTTATGGACTAGAAAACCTGCCAAAAAACCATTTCTTAACAAAATAATGAAACAATCTCGCCTAAATTGGGCGCAGAACTTCAAAAATTGGACATCTGATGACTGGAGGAAAGTTATGTTTTCAGATGAGAGTAAATTCAATATCTTCAGTTCTGACGGTGCTCCATACATAAGATGCCTTCCAAATGAAAGATTTGACGAATCGTGCACTATAAAAACAATGAAACATCCAGCAAGTGTTATGGTCTGGGGATGTTTTTCCTAATTCGGAATTGGCAGATGGGACGGTTAATAAAGAAAAATATAAAAAAGAAGAGAGTTTGATTCTCTCAATGAATTCCCATCTTACACACTGCGGAAACTTCATTTTTCAAGAGGATTTTGCTCCATGCCATAGTGCCAAATCAGTAAGTTAGTTATTTATTTTTAAAAATGTATTAGCTGTAAGATACATTATTGCCCTTAATTTAATTTTATATTCTACCATAAGAAGAGAGCAGACTTAAAAATGTGTAACAAAAACATTTTAGCTTATGAGAGCAACATTTTTGAATATACACAGAAAATTCACAATTAAAAATTGTGAAGATACCATTAGGAGTCAACTACATTTCACTAAATTCATTTTTTTTTTTAATGTTTCTTGATATTATAATTTATTAATATTGTAACCGAATACATTGGAACAAATGTTTTGAGAAAAAAAAGGAAGCTTATAAAGTGAAATGTCATCAATTGTAATATAATGAAAATTTGTGTATGGATATGGCAGTCTCATCGTCCAGTCATTTTACCACACAAAGACTCTAGTTGACCGGGTTGGGGAAACAGAAAATAGATGCTCGGATATTTTACTCTGATAATAACATGATTCACTATTCACACTATTGTAAAATGTAGTGTGCAACTGCCAACAAAATACAGCACATAAATCTTATTTGCATGAATTAAAATTTGAACTCAATATCCAAAACAGAGAATAAAAACAAGCTGGGGAGCAGAGGGAAAAAAGTAGAGGAAATCAGCATTGACTCTGCTTTGTTTTTTACGATTCTAAGGGCATTTTTAAAGGTAAGACTGTTAATAGAAACTTCTATGTTCACATTATTTGATTCCACAAATGTTAAATGACTCAGATTACAATGATGAAAGGCACACCCCTTATTCACTTGATTTAGCACCATTGAACCTTATATTGTTTCCGAAATACAGGATATTGCCCAGAGCAATCATAATGGTGACGTAGACTCCATTAAAACAGGGTTCCCTCTTCCTGAATGTGAACCATCCATAAAAACTTTGTAGAAACTGTAAGTGTTAACAGGATTTCTCAATGTGTAAAATATATTTCTCAACAAGATAATGTTACACCACAATCGGTTAATAGCAGAACCATGCAAGGCAAACATTATGAACATTATGATGTTACCAGAATGGCGGATACCGTTATGATGCCACTGCTGGTTGTAGTGCGGAGGTGGCTGGTGGTGCTGCTGCCTTGGACCTTGGTCTGGGGACAGAGCGTTCATCAATACTCCAGACTGCTGGCCGCGAGGTGGCATCTGTCCCTGCTGGCCTTGTTTGTTAGCAGCTGCAGGGGGCTTCATCTTCCCTTCTTCTCAAACTAAAAAAAAAAAGCATAATTAATTTGAAGAGAATTAACTTATAAGAAGAGTGCCTCACTCAATTGAATATATATAACTATTATTTTTCATCATCTTACATTAGTTTATACTTATAATTTTGATAAATATAGTTTTTTTACCCGATTAATGGGTAGGAGAATAATGTGTTAAGCCTGACAATTTTTTGTGGGAATGGCTCAAATGATTTTTCATATTGTTTGTTTGTTTGTTCATTTAACGTCACTTTATGCTGCTATGGCTAATCAGACGATGCTACAGTGGGAGCTCTAAATTTTGCCTACCCAGGTTTAATTAGGATAGGGACGACGAGTACCTAGTAAGGAGTTTAACGAGTACCAGACATCGTACAGGCTCGGGGCCCCCGTTTAAAGGCCCTTCCGAAGGACGGCGTAACTAAGGATTTTTTACTCCCTTAAAAAATTCCTCGGGTCACCTGCCGGGCTACGAACCCGCGATATTGGGCTTAGTAGTTTTTTACGCTAACCACTAGACCACAGGTGACCTTCAATTTTTCAGATTGATCATCCAAATTATTCCTTGAGATCATGTGAATATATTAAAACAATCGGAGCTAAAAATATTTTGTTATACTTCTAGTATGCTCAACTTTTTGTGATATTTCATATCATAGTATGTTTAATTTCATGTTTTTGCATGGCAATGAAAAATAAATCACCAATACTTAAAATAAAAGCCTTAAAACAAATTTTAATTTAATAAAAAATAGAAACCCAGACAACATTAAGGTTTTATTTTTAAAAACCCTATTTGTCTTAAAGGACAAAATGTTTTTTTATATCTACTTCTATATATTTGAGGATTATTAATGATGTTGATATCTATAAATATTAAAACTTGGGATATCAAAGATGCGTGCCTTTTACTTCTCGTAAAGGTCCCTTATTATTATTGAATTATTGGTTATTTATAACTGATGAAATACTTTTTCCCAGTAGTTTAATTTAAATAAAACAGTATTTTTAGAATAAATAAATCACCTTCGTCAGTGGAGATTTTGTAGGAAAAGTGACTACTTGGTTCTGTCCATGAATTTAATATATTTACGCGGCAAAGCCTTGGGACATATCTTAGAACTCTCTTGTGATCCAAGAGAAATCAAGCAAAATCCTTTAGACTGACCATTTGCAAGATTCTCAAAAAACTTGACTTCCAAGAAATCCTGTACTCCATTGAGCACACAGCATCTGAAAAATCTTGATTTGTTGTCCACTCGAAAAAGGGATGAAATTTTACTACAAATGAAATATGAACATCTTCATTTTTTTCTTATTGTTCGTTATTTTTCTTTTAATATACATTATAATTTCATATGCCGATGATGATCTCCATAATTTTTTCTACTTCGTAAATACAACTTATAAGACATGCATTATTAACCCATTTACGGCCAAGGCTAGAATAAGTTCAAAGTGTTGATTTTTTTCCAAAGAAATATTTTTAGGGTAGTTAATGAAAATATTTATTTTTGTTCAGCCATAATGGCGGTATAAAATGTTGCACTCACGCAGCATTGGCCTGTAGAGTATACTATATTTATATATACTTTTTTTTTTTTTTTAGAGATAGGTAAGGTGATATGTTTATAAATGATACAATAACACTGTTTCATGAAAACTGTTATTACAATCGTTTGAATAATAAATTCCTTCAAAGAAATAAAAAATTACAATTTGCACACTATTTTCACAAAAAAATCACAATTTTCATTTTTTATTTATTCATAGTTTGTGTAAAATCATTTAAATTATCTATATAGTCTCTTTATATTTGAGTAACAGTAGACATTTATTTTTGTTTAAAGAGCTGGAACGTTGTATTAAAGATGCCGCGAAACTATAAGAGAAAAACTACTGGCGGAGAGTGGTCAGATGCATCAATGATACCTGCTCTGGATGCCTTATAAGACAGCAAGTAAGCGATATTATGTGCCCCTTTAAAAAGACGGGCTAAAGGAAGCAACAAAGAGGCTCTTGGTGCAACAAAATATTTGGGAGGGAGAAAAACAGTTTTCACTAAGGAACAAGAAAATGAACTTGTGCATGAAAGATGTATGAATGAAAGATATGGAGTCCATAACGTATGGCCTTACGATACGGGATGTGTTGTCATTAGCATTTCAGTTAGCTGTGAAGAACGACATTCCACACCCATTTCGAAGAGAAAAAACTGGTAAGGACTGGTTGAGGGGATTTCGGAAACATCATCCAGATACAAGTCTTCGTACTCCTGAGGCCACATCCACTGTTCGTGCGCGTGCATTTAATAAACCTGTAGTTGTAAGGTTTATTCAATCCTTAAAGAGCTGCAAGAAAGAAAACAATTCCCGCCCCACCGCATTTATAATGTCGACGAAACGAGCATTTGCACGGTGCCCACTAAAAACACAAAGGTGTTTGCTAGAACAGGACGAGACCAAGTAGCGAGAGTAACATCGGCCGTAAGAGGAGAAACTACAACTGCTGTAATGCAGGATGGAAATAGTTGGGGGTGCAGTCAAAAATTACACAACAAATAAGTATAAACCTATTATATTTTATGTGTGCCGACGTTTCCATTTCGTTCGGGCTTGGAGCTCATCCAAATACTCCTTGCTCCATCGCGACCAGAAAGACTACCAATTTGTCTAACAACTGATAGCGGGAGAGACGCTTCGAGGGTAATTCCAACACTGCGTCCGCAGGTTGGTGTAAGGGTGTAAGGATCAACAAATGTGCAGGAGTCAATGCCAAAGGCTCTGATGGATCCTCCGAAAGAGGGCATAATAGCCTGGAATTCATCAATGCTTCAACCTCAAGTAGGAGAGTGTTGAACTCCTCACGGGTCAGGCGTTGCTCTCCTATGACCCGCGATAGATGGGATTTGACACTTTTAATGTTGGATTCCCAAATTCCTCCAAAATGAGGACTACTTGGAGGGATGAATTTCCACTCCATTTAATAATCACTCAACCCATCTAACAGAGTATCTTTGAATTCTCGGGAAGAGTGTAAGCTTGAGAGTTCATTCAATTCTCTCTTAGCACCCACAAAATTTGTTCCACGATCCGAATATATCGGGGAACAAGCACCAATACGAGACAAAAATCTTTTGAATGCAGCTAGAAAGGCAGCCGTGGACAAGCTAGTCACGAGTTCCAAATGGACAGCTTTCGTAGCTAAACACACAAAAAGGCAAATATAGGCCTTCTGAGTGGCTGAATTCTGTCGACGTCCCATACATATTTGCCAAGGACCGGCATAATCTACTCCTGTGTTCCAAAATGCCTACACTTGGGTCACTCGACAGCTCGGGAGATTTCCCACAACTGGAAAAGAAGACTTGGGTTTGACTCGAAAACAAATATTACACTCTCGTATCACTTTCCGGACAACAGACCGAGCAGAGAGAATCCAATAATTTTGTCTTAACGACGACAGCAAACTGGGACCTGTGTGAAGGTTCTCTAAATGGTAATAACGCACCAACGTGCGTACGAACGGATCGCTTTTGGGTAGGATAATGGGATGCGCATATTCACAGCCAACCGCTGCATTTTGCAGTCGTCCTCCCACTCGAATTAATCCATCAGCTAGGAACGGCGCCAAACGGTGAATGCGATTGGAACATGGTTTTCCATTCTGGAGTGCAGATATGTCCTGCGTGAAATGCTACGACTGTATGGTGACAAAGAACCTGTTCAGATTTTACTAAATCTTCCCTTGTGATAAATTCTTGGCGAGAGAGTAGCCGACAGAACCGTAAGACATAAACCATAACTTGCCGGAGTTTTGAAAAGGACAAGTAAGAACAAATGATATCATAAATCATGTTTTCACTTTTCTGGGACTGTCCTATCATACACGCCTTCGGCTTTTGTTCAGACAGTTCCACCAATTCCGGCAACAAACTTGTAATGGGCCAACTTTCCTCTTCTTCGACCAGCCAGCTCGGACCATTCCACCACAACGGATGATGGTACAATTCCTGAGGAGTCAAACCTCCGGACAAACAGTCGGCCGGATTCTTTTTCCCTTCCACGTGGGCCCAGCTTGGCCTTTCGACACATTGATACTCGTCCCTCCTGAGGCATAACTTGAATGTTGTGTTCAGAGACAAAGTCAAGGCTGACAAAGCTACCAGAACTCCCAGTGTCCACGAGGCAGTTACAGAGGATTCCATTTACAGGAGCAGAGGTAACAGCATGGCTTAACTGAGGCAGAAACCCATTATTCAGTGATGCTAAAATAGCTGCAGATACAGGTTTGGTTTTCTGAGTATTTTTCTTAGCTTTCCGACATGTACGGGCATAGTAGCCCTTGATTTTACAATTGGCACACTCTGATTCAAGGGCGGGACAAGCCGAGCGCGGATGGCGACTAAATCCACAAAAGAAACAATGGCTGCCACTCTTCTGACTCGTTGCGGCACAAAGATCGTGATCGTTCGGATCACATGATCTGGGGTTAACGGATCGTGCACTAGGGTGGGAGGTACCAGGAATTGAAAGTGATGAATTCGAATCACTGCCAATTCCCGCGCAAGAGAAATCATTTTCACCGTTTAAGTATCCTTCAGCTTGTTTATAGGCCAGCTCGAAAGCTTGGGCTCGTTGGATGACGTCATCGTGGCTCAATGTTTTAGACTCTTCAAGTATTCGTTGGCGGATTTGAGAAGACAGTAGTCCGTTAATAAGAGAATTGCGAATGTACTGATTTCTATTATATTCAGCAGAAACAGCCTTGAAATTGCAATCCTTTGCTAACAGCCTTAGAGCCTGAACGTATTGGTCAACATTTTCATTTTGCTGTTGTTTACGTATAGCCAAAATGTGACGTGCAAATATTTCCCCCTTTTCCTTAACATAGATTTTAGTCAGGGTTTCAACTGCTTCAACATATGTTGTGGTCTCTGAAATCAGATCATAAACTCTGAATGAAAGTAAACTTTGGAGTACCTTCAATTTGTTAACGTCTTCCAATGGTTCAGTACATAATGAGATGAAATTTTCGAATGTTTTAAGCCAATGTGAGAACTCCTTTCCACTAGATGGTGAATCTGGACTTCCGCAGAATTTGTCGGGCTTTAAATACTTGTCCATCGTGGATTACAAGATTTGTTTTTTAATGGTTAAAAACAATTCAGATCCACGAAATAAATATAACAACGGCACTCCCGTGATTGAATCTCCGAACCGAAATTTAAAATTTTAAATGACATGACGAACGAAATAAGTTTTAAGCTAATAAAATTGTGATGAAAATGAAGGATGAATGATTTACCATTAGAAAGGTTTTTATTAGCTTAAAACAACAACTGTAGAAGAATAGGGAGTTAACAAACATATAACTGGTTATCTGCCAGGTTAGACAATAGTAGGGAAAGTTACCCACACATGAGTGGGATTAAAAATCACCACGCTATGGCTACTTAAATGAATGCATTTTTGTAAGCTGTGTAATTCTATTAAACTGTGAAAAAATTTCCAGATCAAAATCTTTATTAATTCTTGAAATGTTGCAGTTTTTGTAAATTATTCATTTCCTACAAGCGATTCCGCAGAATCAAATAATCGCTAATATTCGTATTTTTATAATCTTTTTAAAAAAAAGTAAACATCCTAGAACAATAAAACTTCACAGGTCTTCTTAGGGCATAAGTATAAGCAAATGTGCAACCTTTCATACAAATCAGAGATGGAGGATGACATGACCTGGGTGATTTTACATGGAATGACCCTATTCGGAACCGTATCCGCGGATATACTTTATTAACAATCCGGCACACCACTCCATGATAGTCCAATCTGCAACAGGAGTATTTATTGCTAGTATTGTAAAAGCCAGCGTGACTGTAGTCTAATTTTCAGTCTTATTTCCAATTGTAAAAATAGTGCTTTAACTTCCCATGAAATTGGCTGTTAAAGATAATAAACAGTTTGAATTATAAATAGGAATTATTGGATTTTATGGATTATTTCTTTTATCTTGACTGTGTGTTGGTGAACAAATATTTTAAAGCTTGTTAAGAAGAACTTTTATCTTCATCAGGTGGTTTACCATCCTTCGCAGAATCCAATCTTACCGGGTCTGAAGAAACAAAGAATACAAATCTAAGTCGTAATGTAAGTTAAAATCTTATGTTCATCTGAACGTTTCTGCCAAAATGATAAAGAAAGCGGGAGTGTGCTCACTGCATATTTTTAATATAGCATATTATCAAAAGTATCAATTATCGTTGAAACAAATTAAATAAATACAGTTTTTATAAATTACCTAATTGTAGTAATTTCGTTATTGTTAAAATAGATTTTTGTTAATGATAAGCCAGTCTGAGTACTTTTCAACAAAGCAACACTGGAACACCCCAAGCCACAATTTGACTCGGCTTGTTCAATCAGAAGTGATAGCTCACCGTTAAATTGTTATGCTAGGGTATTGTAGAATAAGTAATTTCTTCATATAGGTCCTTTTGCTCTCCGTTTTGGAGATTTTATTTTTTGAAATAGGGGTAAATCCTCTCAAGTAAAAGTAGATAACCGGCATGGCGGATAAAGATGTTATGGATATATACCACAAAGATTATGAAGAACATTCACAGGTAAATGATCGCCTCCTTTGGAATATTAATATTCTGATTATTTCTTTTATACATTAATGTTAATCATTTAGGTTTTTTATAACAGCTTTTAAGTTTCTGTGTTGGAATACTGTTGATAACTTGGTGTTTGGAAGTGAGAATTCCCTTATTGAATGCTTCTAACAAAGAATATTTTTCATAAGTGGACATTTTTATTTTTTCCGGCGTTTTACCATTTGCATTACATTTTTTCAAGTTGTGTTAACTGAATCTTTCAATATAGGGCATAAGTCACCAATCCTTGTTTCATGAATGCCTCTTGGAACCAGAGAGTAGTTGAAAAAAATTATATAATTTCTTTGAATGGCAGATGGTTGGAATAAATGGGGCATGTTATAATATATTTCTCAAACCTATTTAATTATTCAAGTTTTGTTTTATATAATGTCAATTCCAGTGATGTGACATTATTCTATTCAGACCATGCAGAAATAGATAATACCACACTTACGTTTGTGGCATAAATTGAAGTTGGAGGATTTATACAGTTCAATTAAAGATAAATAATCATTTTTGAATAGAAAAAATAATTGTTTTCTACACCATAATATGGTATAACTAACTCAGTGGAGACTTTGTATATTATACAAAGTCTTCACTGAGCTAGTTATATAATAAGTGTGGCAGATAATTTATTTCATTTGTTAACAGCCGGGCACAGATCCTGTGTGATCTGGAGACCTTCCTGGGGAACAGCCTGGCGGTTGAGCGTGATCATGGACAAATCACGTCCCTGCACAACTGTCTTAGACATAGCTCAGTCTCTACCTCTTATTGAACCCAAGACCCTTCATGGATTGTAGTGATAGATTTTTTTTAACATTTCAAATATCAAAAGGAGTTTATGCTGAAATAACTGACATTTATAAGATTTGTTGGTCCATGCCTTATCATTGATATGCCAAAGTTCATTGAATCTTCAAATGAAGATGAATGGAAATCCATGTTTCTGTGTTATATTTCTTGAATATCACATAGATCTACCTTAACTCTAAATTAATAAAAGTAGTTTTTAATGACCAAGATTAAGGTCGTTTTCATACTGAATCCAAGACCCTCTATGGGTTATAGACAGTACAGGTTTAATGGATAGTCTGAATGGTTGGTGGGAGGTGCTCCAATATCTCAGTTACTGTCAACTTCCAAAAAAGGTCTTTAGTAGATTAAAAGTAAGTACTATGTGATTGACTCCTCGTCTTATATATATCACTTATAACAGAAATATGATATCAGGGACATAACCTCATCCTTAGATTAGCAATATCCTCTTAATTAGTCCCATATCAAAAAAAAAATATATATATATATACATTGAATAGGAAAGTTGGTTTCTAATAAATAGCTTCATTGTTTAAGGAATTGTTTTTTGACCTCCACCCAGACCATTTTATTCTCCCTAAAATATTATTAGTCCATTAAACTAAATGGATTAATAACATTTTTTATTGATAGATTTAATTTAATTGGCTTTAAATATGATTAATCGAGAGAATACTGTGATTAAATACGATATTTAACTGTCCTCGGAATGTTGTCTATATTTGTGTATTTTTTTGTAATTGATCTTCTGTGTGTGAATTTTATTATAGTTAGGGAATAATGTTCATTTTTATCAAGGAGTGCCTGTGGTCCTATGATCAGGTAATGGGGGTGGCACCTCCTTGTGCCATGTAATTTAAATGTATGTAATAACAGTTTCTTTAATGAATTATAATTTTGAAAATACACATCACAAAAGTAACTGCTTATAATAAAAAGTGATCTTTATAATGTTATATATTTAACTTGGCTTAAATTTAGAAGCCTTAAATATTTAATCTTGACCAATTATATATTTTAAATTATTTTCTTACAAAAACTTCCAAATTAAATTTTAGGCGTGTAAATTGTTTTTCATTTCTAATGTATTAAATAAAATTAATTAATTAATTTAAATTAAGTCAATTAATTAATTATATTATCATATTTATTTCTTTAAAAAATTAGTACAGTCGAACCTGGATAAGTGGAATCTCTTGGTGACCGGTTTTTAATTCTACTTATAGAGGTATTCTACAACTAAACAGAGTTTCACTTATCCAGGTCATTATAGTAGCATGTACCACTAAAAGAGGTTCTCAAACAACTGGTAATTTTTATAAATGTAAAAATTTATTACCAGTGTATGTGTACACACAAAAAAGCATGCATACATAAATTATTTAAACAATCATTATAATTATTAGCTAATTTTGTAGTATGAAAATAAAACAATGCGGATTAAACATGTATGTACAATTGTATTCACAAAAGTTATCACTTTTTTTTTTCGCCACTTCACTTTGGCACTTAAATATTTTTTTCTATGTCATATAATTTATCAAAGATTTCATCATCAGCTCCTTTATTCATTTCAAAAAACGTCTGCAACTTCTCAATCCAACTTAATGCATCATTTTTGGTGATTGGTAGCCTCTCTTACTCATCGGGATTGTCCAAATTTTCATTGTCATCTGGCTTTTTTTTTTTATAGGATTTCTTCATCATTCAGTTCTCCTGCTGTTATAATTTTGTCATTCATGTGAACACATTGTTTAAATGTTGGAAGCTTATCATAAGTATCTCCTATCACTTTTTCCCAATCGTGTGGCTGAATTCCGAGAGTATCTGTTTCCGATTCTATTTACACATCATCATCATCAGCAGTGTTTTAAAGTGTAAACATGTGCTTAATGTTTACACTTTAGGTACCAATCAAAACAAAACTAACCCATCTATCCCCTCACATTTTCTTAGTCAAACCTGGATAAGTGTTTCCTGCCTAAGTGGAATACCTCTATAAGTCCTACAAAACTTGTCCTATGATTTTTCCCCTAAATAAACTCTAGATAGATGGGATTGTTTTGTTTTGATTGGTATTAATTTTAAAATTTTGCTTTTCTTGATTCTTTATATTGTTTTCTTCTTTTCTTATTTTTAAAATATCACGTACTGTTCATGTTTTAAACTTGCCTCATGTTTTTTTAATTTTCTTTATATATCAAGATTACCATTACTTCTTTCTGTAGGATGACGGAGACCAGATTGATATTTATGACGATGTGATGGATCCTACTCATACTGAGAACTCTGGTAACAGCACTCCACATAGTGAAGAGAATACAGAGAGTTTCCATTATACAACTTCCTATTCTGGAAAGAAGTATCAGCTGTATATAGGAAATCTAACATGGGTAAGTGTTTCTTTGATTTATCTATTGAAATGATGTGCTCTAACATTACTACAATCTACTCCCTATTTTAATAATAATGTTTAAAATATTTTCTCAAGGTAGTCCCTCAATAAATTGTTGTTTGCTGATTGCACTCATCAATAGGGTCCTTCCTTATAATACATTTCCATTTGCTTAAATTTCATTGCTTTCTTGAAATCATTACTTATTTGGGTTAAAATTTAAAAAAAATTAATCTTATTATTACCTTAATTGAGATATTTTAATTAATATTATTGTATCTATTTAAAAACAGTTTTAATATATAGTGTCGTAACTATTCCTTTTTTTCCCCCTATGTTTCTCATTTTTTTTATATTTTAGATTTTTACTATAGTACATTTCAAATTCCTTTTTTGACCTATTTTTTTCAAACTAAATTTTATTTGCTATTTATATTATAGTTATCCTAAACGCTAATAAATATTAATAAAAGTTATAACTAGGGATTGGATTCATATATGTTTACATACTTTTAGTTAATTTAGATCATAATGAACAACAGTTTAATACGTTTAAGGCATTCTGATTCATTTTAGCCCATTTTTATTTCACATATTTTTAAATATTTCACTATAAACACATATTGTACATTTTTCTCACATATTTCGCAACAATCACGAATTTGCTTATGGATGTTGAGTAAATAAACTTCCAAGACGCCCAGAATGACAAGTAAGCCTGACGTTGTTTCCTAGTATTCGGCGACTTGCTAGCTACTGTTGACCCCTCAAAAAAGAACGGCCTGATTTACTTGGAATCACAGTAGAATAGGTACCCACAATGAAGTCCAAAGCTGCAACAGACATTCATAACAGCTTCTCCTGCTGGTTCATCACGTGAGTCAACTTTTAATACAGATTTATGTCCCGCATTAGTCAGACCTGACATTCCCTTTCACAAAATCAATAGTACTTATTTTAAGAATTTCTTAGAGCGATAATAACAAGGCTTACCAAACCCGAAGGCTCGATGCTGATACTACCAATCTGCTTCCTCCACGGACCACCACCCAAACCCAAAACTGCCACATCATTCTTAACGCAATTCTCTCAGTCTACCCCTCAGACGCTTCCCAGTTGGTACAGCGCTTATCAACATCTTAGGAATTCGTTCCTTACCAAACCCAGCAACTTTACAACCCAATGTTAATCGTCACCACACTATCACTTGAGAAATATTTACTGGGTGCATGGTTCGCAATTCTGAGTCAGGTAATCTCCTATATTCCCTAGTGGTCTCATCTCTTAGAGCAATACACTGACAAAAAAAAAAACCCGATGAAAGTGCATTAAAGAAAAATTATTGGAAAGGTATGTGGAAACTCCTATTTGGGTTTCGATCGACGAAGTCACTGATATTGAGGGAAATACATTGCCACTATTATTCATTGGTAGACTATGTCCCGATTCATCTGAACCACAGTTTCTCTTAAATCGTGAACTTTTAGAATAATGCAATCACGCTACTATTGCATGTTTTTTTAACGATTCGATGGGTCTTTTCTTTAGCCAAGTGTTGTTTTACAAAAAACATTCTGCTATTTTTATGGCGAAAGTGGGTTAAATGTGTTTTACCTGAATATGATACATCTCACATACCTCGCACATGCATTTCACAGTGATGCAGAAATACCGAGGCTTAAATTTTTAGATGTTGACTGTTAATATCAAATAATAAATAAATTTGTTATAAAGCCCCAAGTCGAGTCAAAATTTTCAAGGAGCTTTTTCCAGACTCATCTTTGCCTCTTCAGAAAGTAATTACAAGGTGGGGCACTTGGTTAGAGACAGCCGAATATTACTGCAAGAACTTTGAAAAAATTAAAGACGTTCTGTCCAAACTAGATTCGGACTCGTCTGCAGCAATAGAAAAAGCTAAATCCGTGATGGAGAAATCAAGCTTGAAAAACAACTTGGCTTACATAGACTCAAATGCGTGTTTTTTAATTCACTTGGTAACAAAGCTCGAAACCCCTAAGAATGCCACTGTCCGCGAGTATTGCTACTGTTGAAAATGGATACATAACCTAGATGAAGCATCTGGAGAAGTTGTAATCACAATGAAGAAGAATTTTCATCATTTCATACAGCGAGCTTCCATTGAATCCAGTGGATGTAGAGCGATCCTTCAGTCAATAAATTTTATTTTAAGACGCCAACGACGCTCCGTTGTTACCAACGATTTCAAGCAATAAAATTTTGTGTCCATAATAATTCCATTTTTAATAAATATACACACTTCTAAAACATTTTAAATAATAAATAAAGCATTTTTGGCTGATTTTGATTTTACATATCTTCCCTTTTACTTACATATTATTAAAAAAATAGCCACATATATATGAACATATTTCACAATTAAAAGAAACGTTGTGCTTGATATTTATATTACAATTTTAGTAAAATTTCAACACTTTTTCTAGTGGACAACAGATCAAGACATTGCAGATGCTGTGCGCTCAGTTGGTGTACAGGATTTCTTAGAAGTCAAGTTTTTTGAAAATCGTGCCAATGGTCAGTCCAAAGGTTTCTGCTTGATTTCTCTTGGTTCAGAAGAGAGTTCCAAGATATGTCTCAAGGCTTTGCCGCGGAAGTATCTTCATGGACAAAACCTAGTTGTCACTTTTCCTACAAAATCAGCACTGACAAAGGTGATTCATGTGTTTCAAAAATATTTTATTTAAATCAAACCATTAGCCAAAAGTATCTCATCACTTAAAATACAAAAAAGTTATTTTGGAAAGTTGATATTTTAGTTTGAAATTATCAAAACCAAATAATTCAATTGTAATAAAAAAATTAAACTAAGGAAGAGTAATTATAAAACCATAAATAAATTGATTTTCTAGGTAGACAATATTTGAGAAAAAATAAAATATATCATGCTCAAATTTTTTGTTAATGTTCTCCAAATTACTTGGTATTAGGAACATTGTTATTGTTTTGTTTATTTATTATTGCAATTTTTTGTTATCATTTTTTTTATTATATTTACAACTAGTTAGTAAAAAGTGGCCATTCCTCGATTATCTCACAGATTATACGAAGATGTTGATTGTAATCCTTTTTTTTTTTTTCTTAATATTTTTATAACACCACGCATAATAATAATATAACATAACAAACTTATGTATTCTGTGAAATAATTTTTAAAAACTTATTATTTTTACATTATAAACTTATAATTATTACATGTTAGTTATAAAAGGATTATTTCTTTAATAAAATAATAAAGATCTTATTTAAATTAGTTTTTTTCACAGTTTGAGAACGAAGCTAAGATGAGGTCCCCTGCAGCTGCTAACAAACAAGGCCAGCAGGGACAGATGCCACCTCGCGGCCAGCAGTCTGGCGTTCTGACCAATGCACTGCCCCCAGATCATGGTCCGCGACAGCAGCATCATCAACCACCTCACTACAACCAGCAGTGGCATCACAATGGTATCCGCCATCCAGGTAATTTCAATTAAGATTACATAATTTATATTTGTATGTATTTATGTTAGATTACATAATAGTATTTGTATGTATCATTCATCATGTACACCTACTATAAAAACAAAAACAAAACTAGGGAAGTGTGTAAATTACACAAAAGAAGTCTTAACTCTTTTGGGTCGTTTATTAAAATAAAATTTCATTATATATCTCGAAGATATTCATTATAGAATAGGAAATATGTTCAGTTTTAGATAAAATTTGGTCTACTTATCCATATGAATGGATAAGATTCCAGATTTTATTAATACATCTCAACTTGTGTATTCTACAATATATTCTCATTTAGATTTCTTTTAAGTGTCCATAAAACTGGCATTTTTATAACCTCAGTGATTGTGGAGCAACATACTATCCCAATGAAAAATGAATTTTATTTCCTAACAAAGTAGTGTTAAACATGCAGTCTACACTGAAAAAAATCCACTATCAATGCATGATACCTTATAAATTTACTAACAAGTTCATGAAAATTTCTTAGTAAAATGTCCTTCTTTTTTTCCCCACGAATCAGCCAGGAAGGACCACTTCAAATCTTCTTTACAATCTCCGCCTTTCGTCTACTCCAATACTCTCTCATCTTCCTGGACTGTTCCTCTCGCTCTTCCTTAGTCCATTTTCTCGCTTGTCTCTTCTTCCTTCCCGCAAGAACCCCAAACTCTTTTAGTTTTTTCCCGAAAACCTATCTATCCAAACAGTCTCTTCTATTTGTTTCACATATCCATCTATACCCTTATAGCTTAATACTTTATCAAAGATTTTTTTGTTCAGCCTCCCATTGTTCATTCTGACCATGTGGCCGTAGAACCTCAGTCTCCTGCTCCTGATGACTGTTTCAAGATTTTCCAAATTTTTGTATATTTCTTCGTTGGATTTTCGCCTATACCCTTCCTGTGTTACTTTGGGTCCATGAATCAAAAAATGTCCTTTATTTATTTTATTTTTTGTTAATATAAAAATAGTAAGATCCGTCAGTTGTAAATTAGTCAAAGTAATACATTTTACATTGTAGTTGTAATGCTACTAAATACCATGTGAAATATTAAAATTAAATATTAAATTATGTGGTCTGATGTAATTAAAAAACTTAGGACACCATATTTGTCTACATTGTAAAATTGTGATTAGCAGTGCTTTGTTATTATATTTCTTAATTATAATCCTAATTTTTATTCAATTTCTTTGCAGGCCCTCCAAGGGTTCCTGGGCCTCCTCATCATATGCAACAACAAGGTCCACCACAGCCACCTCCTGGCATGGTAAGTTCTAAAAATTTGAAATTTAAATTTTATTTATAATGAGATATTGACATTTTCTGTATTGATTCATACTGAGATAGATTGAAAATAATTGGAAGTGATTGGAAACACACCATCCAACCTCTATAGTAAGAATATGAGTCCAGCAAAATATAATTCTGCCATTTTACTTTCTAAGCAAGTCTGCATACATACTCATACTTCATTTGCATAATATCAATATATAGATTACTTCATAGAACTCTCAGCTGGTCCTCTGGTGCTCAGTAAGAACCAATAACTAAGTCAACCTTAGATATGGCACTACCTCTCCCCAGCCTCTTGACTCCATCATTTTATTCTTTTTATTATCTTGCAATTGTTCTGTGAATGCCAACTTCTAGTTCTTTCTATTAATGTTTGGTAATTCTTGACCTAACTATGTGATTTCAATAAAAACTTCTAATTTGTTCTTAATTTATGATTTTTTAGTTCCCGGGTCCGCATAGAATGCCTGGACCACCGATGGACCAACATGGGCCTCAGCCTCCACGTCCCGATTGGCCTCGACCTCCAGGTATTTATTTGACATCCTGTTTTTAGATTTAATTTCAACTAAATTGTATATTTTTCCTGTATGTATTCATTGAACACTGAACTGTGCTTTGGTCGAAATAGGAAAATAATTTTAAAAAATTTATGTGTTAAAATTTTGTATGTGGTTTTCATATATATGTGAAGTTGATTTTTTTGTGTATGAAGTTGAAAAAGAAATAACACCAAAATTATGGGACACAATGTTCTAAATTATTAATAAAATGTTAAAATATTTTATTAAAAAAAGAATGGCCAATTTTTAATTAAATTGTTAAAAAATTCAACAAATTAAACAGTAAAGTTTTAGTGGTTAAATGTTTTACATCTCCAATAGTAATCTTTTAATTATATATTATTACTAATATATGCTTGATTATTACTTACATATATTACTCCTGTTCTATTTTTTGGAAATTACTGATATCAGATTCCCATTGTGCCCAGGTATGCAGGGACCAGGTTATGGTCCAATGGTGGGCCAGGGCATGCAGGGGAAGCAGCAAGGTATGCCGATGCCTGGCATGCACCAGCAGGGACCTCCGCCACCCCGTCCTGCTCCCCCAATTCAAGGTAATAAAATATCTCTTTATATTATGAGTCATTAAATATTAATATATATTATGTGTCATTAAAAAAACAGAGTTTAATTTGTATTTGTCACCATTTTTATTTGTATAATTTTATTCATGAAAGTTTAATTTTGATCACATAATTTTATTTAATTTATTATGAATTAAAATATTTCCATCTCGTTTTTGATGAACATAAAAATTACAAATTATGCTGGCCTTGGCAGAGTTGGTCGCCAGAATCTTTCTTTTGTTTCTAAAATTCTTTGAGACATGAATTGTTGAGAACTGTTTTTTTTTTTTTGTTTTTTTTTTAAAGTAGATTAGTTTCTAGAATATTTTGGTTTGTCTCCATCTGAACAACTTAGTAACAATTTTTGGTATTTGTGTATTACCCTTACCCGGTACTCATGTAACCTCTTCTTATCAGTCATCTCATTTGATTTATTTGTGTATTCATTATAAAATTGTTTTTTGTTGTATTTGTCTTGTTAATTTTGTTTATTGGCTAATTAAATTTCTGTATTGTTTATTAAATTAAAATTTGTGTTTTTGTCTTATTCATTTTGTTATTGCCTATTTAAAATGAACAAAATAACACTTTGGGAATAGCCACCTTTAACAGAAGAAGCTGTTAAATATTTCCAGAAGTGCGAAATAATTCTAAAGATGAAATCATGCAAAAAAGGTCATCAGATGAATTTTGACTAGGTTAGAAGTGGGGATGTTTTCGTAGAAAGTGTAGGGAAACATTTATGTAAGAAGAGGAACATGGCTAGAAGGGTCTAGAATTAGCATTTTATTATTACATTTTGTATGATCGCCTTTAAACATTTTCATGTCTTTTGAAATGCTTCATAAAGGTTTATATTTTCAGGAATGCCTCCAAACCAGAACCCTGGAGGGCCATACTTCCAACAGGCCCCTCCACCTAGGCCTCCTCCTCCAGGGCCTTCAATGGATTTTGGACCGCCTCCTCCACAGGCGCGGCCTCATCATCCACCAATGCAACAGGTACTGTGCTTGCTACCTTAAAACATTGTCATAATTTTAATAACTATTTCATGGATATAAAATATCCATTCACCTAGCTTAAATATTCTCCAAGCATCTTCTATTTTGACAATCTCTATTGTTGTCATTCGTTGTTCTTAAGTCTGGTTCGAAACTTCAAAGTTCTCCAAACAGCAGTTAGCAATAATTTCTGTCTCAGTCCTCTATGGTATGATGTCTCTTCTCAACCTTTTTACGGTATTCTATCACTGCAGTAGCTGTAACTTGAAATACACTTAACTTGAGTGAACCAGGAATGTCATGGAATGATAAAATAATTTACTAAAGTGCTTCAAATAACTCGTCAGTTTCAATTCATTAATTGATTTATGCTTAGCATTATGACAAAATCTTGTGGCTCTCTTCATTTTAAAAAATAATCATCTTATGATTGTAGTAGAAATATATATATTTATCATTCTCATTGGCACATATTTACTTGTATAATATTCAAAACAGAAGAGAGATATGCTTTCCTTGTGAATTTTGTCTGTTGGTGGATAGTACATATTCATGTATCTAAAAGGAAAATGGAGAATGAAGTATGTAATTCATTAAACAGATAATGTCCATAGTGTAACTAACTACATCGAAATTACAAATTTCACGAACTTAAGTCAAGGTAAAATCATTTAAATCATGTGTGAAAGAAATATTCTTTCACACCAATGAATGTAAAAATTTATTGCAAACTTGGTTCAAAACTGCAAGCTAAAATTATCTAAGTGGTTAATAATTTAAGAATCTCATGTTTATTAAATCTTACTTATTTTATAATGAAAGATTTTATTGTTAAAATTACTTCTTTTTTTTAAGTATCACATTTTCTGAGTTATTAAATTTCTTCTGTAAGACTCATATAATAAAAGAGGTTTCTTATAATGTGTTGTATCTGTGACAAGTTATATTGATATAAATATCAACCTTCATCATTTTATCATGTTTACTGTTTTTGTTACTCTTGCATTACGCATGTCCAGAAAAGAGTGTGTTTGATTTTTAAAAAATTATATTATAGCATAAATATAATACTTTGTTGGTAAATATGGCAGTTTTTTTACACTTAGCGTTCTTCCCATATTATGGAAATTGTGACTTGTGACAAGATATTTGATTGTTTTAAGATTTCTCACTTCATCTTCAAATTCATGACCTCTTGTGTCCAATTTTTTTTCATAACAGATAAAAAAAAAAGATGCCAAGCCCCGTGTGAATACATTATTGTTTATGTTGTCCCATGGTTTGAGTCAAATGTGCATTAGTGGTTTTGGTCATGGAGAAATCTATTCCCTTTACCAAACACTCCCTTTCCCTTAGTTTGGTTTGAATTGCTCTTTGGATTTTTTGAGGATCTCACATTATCGCAGTCTGGATTGATTGTGTCCAGAAATCTGATGTAGAAATCACTTGTCAAATTGAAAGTTCATTAGTATTTGTACCACATTGACTTAAGCCGTAAAACCACTTATAGTTTTGGTTTGTAAGAAAATTTCAGTTAGTGTTTTCTCTTCTGTGATAAAAAAACAACTACTGATAATAGCTCATTTTTCACACTTGATGGGATTTCTTATGGATTTTTCATACTAAGAACTGTTTTTTGTTTTTTCTAAAATCAATCATTTGCTTTTTGTATTCAGGAGAATATTCATCACTCCATGATGATAACCTTGGTAAAAAACTGTAATTAAGAACATTAGTGCTATTACTTTCTGGCTAGGCTTTCCTTGTATATATTGCTTTTATGTTATAATGTGGACACTCATTGGGGAAAAAAAAATTTGTGAAAGTCCCTAGTCAGTTAATTTTAAAGTGTACACTAATGGTTGTACCTATAAAACTTTCTTGTGATGGTTTTTCATTAGTGATTTATACATAATAGTTTATATTTGTTTACATGTTTTACATATTATTTCATATCTCAAAACTAATTATACTGTTTGAGTTTTAGTCAATTGGTCCTAGAGCAATTGTGCCAATTAATTATACTAACTAAGTTGTACAAGAAACATTGGGCATATGATCGACATTTGATTTGTAGTAATGTTGAATATAAGAATATTGTAGTTATCAATATTCTTTTAAATTATTGATTTATGAAAAGAATAATTGGAGTTTGTACCATATTTCAGTATTGTATCATTCCTTATTTTTTATTCAACTGGTAAATTATATTGGTATCATACAACATAACAATATTCCATTTCCTGAATTATAAGGTTGCTAATTCTTAATCTTGATGTTTTTATGAAACTCAGTTTTCTGTCCCCTCTTTTTAATTTCATTGTATCGAGTATTTTTGATTTTATTATTATTATTAATGAGAAAAAAGAAGCAGAGTAGTCTATGTAACTCTTTTTATTTAGATTATTCAATTTGATTAATATTATTTATTGTTGTTATAAAATATCATTAGTTAGTATTTTTATTGTTGTTTATGGTTTATTTAAGTTAATAATTCTACTTTTAGATCAGATATTAATTGAGCTATTATAATGCCATAATTTCAAGTGAATGCTGAAAACGGTGATAAAAGAAAACCAGTGATATTTATATAACAATCTGTATTATTAATGCATATATTCCCCCTAATAGGGTTTAAGATTTTATTATTTATTTTTTTATTTAATGTTTCAATATTGCAATAAGAGTAAGTGTATTTTTTTTTTTTTTTTTTTTTCACCAATTTCTACCATAGATCTATTATCTTTCAGGAGAAAAATAAAATTTTCTTCATAAAAAATCTGGTTGAACTTATATTAATATGTAGTGTGCTTATATGTAGTATTACAGGTTCTTATGTAATTTGAATTTCAAGAAGAGACCCAAAATTGCTAAACCACATCTTCCACCCCATTGTCTTCTAAAATTTGGCTGTTAATTTTATGTTATAATTTCTAATGCGTATAATTATGTAAGTGTACTTAAATTGAAGAGTAATAAACCTCTTGGCAGAGGGATAGTATAGAAAGAGGTTTGTCAAATATGATTAATGTAAAAATGTTACAATACAGACAGCTTAAAATTCAGTATAAACTCCAAGTGCCAAAATTTAAAACAAAAAGAATGTAGTTAAGATCCTTGTTAATACCATGGGCTTCAAGACTATTGTTGCAGACAAGTGACTGTTGATTATATGACATTATTTTAGAAAATCTGCAGGAAAAAAAGTTTAAATGAATAAGTGAAGTAGTATTTGATGTTAGTATCAAATCTTAGAGTAATAACCATTTTAACACTTAAACAGTACTTGTCTACTGTGGCATAGTGTATCAGTTTCAGCAAGGAATGTGGTACATATTGTATTTAAGTCATGTAATTATTCACATGATTTTTGTATTCATCAAACAATAATTATTTTGGACCCAGTTTATATAATATATTTATTTTCATAATAAATGAAATTTAAAAAAATATTAATTTTGCTTATGATGATCTAAATATTGAAAATATGTCCAACTATATTGAACTTAGTTAACCTCTAACCTGTACTGTAAGTCCTACCCAAAAAAAACTGTCAACTACAATATTATTTATCGTGGAGCTAAAATAATAAACTGGCCAAAAGTAAGAAATGCTTAATATTTCAATTGCATTTCGCACGTATTATTGTATTTGATTTATATAGGGTAGCCAGGTCTCTTCTGATCTAACAGTAGGGCTAACTGGAAAGGGCCATCAACTTGAGTATATCTTATTATTGGTTCGACACAACACGTTGACGCGTCCAGGCCTCCTCAATCAGCTTCCGCAAGTAGTCCCTGTTGATTAGTGCTGCCATCCAGTTGTAGACTCCCAGGTTCCTGGCATCCTCAGTCACACAGTCAATCCACCGCAGTCTTGGTCGGCCGACTCTCCGTCCGTGGATGAACTCCGTCAGCAAACGCTTTGGGGTTTCCTCCTTGCTCATCCTCGCCATATTCTTCAGAGGATCCTGCGCCTGAAGACAAGAAAATTGCAGTATGCATCTTTTGTCATTGCCCCGGTTTCCCCTCCATATGTTAGCACAGGGCGAATAAGGGTTTTGCATGGGATGATTTTTGTTTTCCTTGTTATAACCCTACTAGGTAGATGTTGTCTTAGCCCGAAATAGGCACGGTTTGCAGACAATATTCTTCTCCTAGTTTCTAGTCCGATGGCGTTAGTACATGAGACTTAGGATCCAAGATAAGTGAACTCCGAGACCCACTCAAAGAGGTAAGTTCCGAATTCCACCTTGTCTTGGGTGCTCTTCAGCTACCATGTATTTGGTCTTGTCTTGGTTAACCACCAGACCAAGTTTTTTTGCTGCCTCTGCCAGAGAGAAAAAAGCTTCTTCAACCGTCTGCTTTGATCTTCCTATTATGTCGATATCGTCTGCGTAAGCAAGGAGCTGCAAAGATCTATTAATTATGGTCCCTGTTGTCTGAATTCCAGAGTCTCTAATTGACTTTTCTTGAGCCATGTTAAACAGTAGACATGATAGTGCGTCACCCTGACCTAAACCTCTTCTTGGTGGGAAACCCTCGCTGCCATCATTATGTATTTGGATGAAACATTCAAGGTCGGTCATAGTCATTCTGATCAGACTTATGAGACTAACGGGGATGTTGAATTGGCCTAGTGCACTGTATAGGCCTTCCCTATCAACACTATCATAGGCCGCCTTTAGTTCAAGAAATAGGTGATGAGGTTTGATACGATGTCATGTTTGAGAGCACTATGTAAACACTTGGGAGAAGAGATGTGCTTCTGTCATCGCTACATTCAAAGGGATCACCCTTTTTGAATACAGGACATACTAGCGTTTTTCTCAATTTCCCCAGGATAGCTTTCTTGACCCAGATGTCCATGACGAGGTTGTGGAGGGCCTTCACTAGGCTGTCCCCACCATACTTAATAAGCTCTGCTGGTATGTCGTCTATTCCTGGTGATTTGTGGTTCTTGAGCTTCTCTATTGCATCAGACACCTCTTCATCATCCGGTGGCTCACACCCTCTTCTGGGAGTGTTTGCTGGTTGTTTTCGTGCACCTCTTCCGTATCTCCTCCATAAATGTGAGTGAAGTGTATCTTCCACTGATTTAAACAGTCCGCCTTTTTAGTAAGGATGTTTTCATCCCGGTCTTTACAGGCTGGATGGGTTGGTTTGAAAGGTTTTCTGCTACTATTGATCGCTGCATAGAACTTTCTTACCTCACCGCATGCTTTAAACATTTCAGCAGCCTCTATCTCTTTTCTTTTCCATATCCGCTTTTTACTTTTAGGAAGTCGTTTTTCCAAACTTCTCATCCTTCTATATACCTCAACTGTTCGCCTGGTCCTTCTCGCCAGCATACAAATACAATACAAATACAAATACAGATAGCGCGAGGTGATTGTCACCTAGAGCACTCAGAAATTCATCCATTGTACTCTAACGCGCCTTATTGTCGGTATAGGGGGATCCTGCCCGCACGTTACAGCCCCAGCTTATCTGCCAGAGCAGCTAATCCAGTTATACTGGTTAATCTAATTTCGTCTAGCGCAGGCCAGGTGGAGCCCAAAAAGGTGCCTCTACTCCCAGCCAAGGCTGGACATTCGGTCAACACATGTATGGCGTCTTCGTCATCCGAATGACACCATCTACATGTGTTGTCATTTATTTTCCCTGTTTTGTATAGGTAATGTTTCAATCGACAGTGTCCTGTCAGGAGCCCTGTCACAAGCCTTATTTGTCTCCTGTTAAGGCTGGTCATTTTCTTGACCCACTCCGGTTGGGGATATGCTCCTATGAGAGCCCTTGATTGTCGAGCCTCACAGTCCTCCCAAGCACGGATTGATCTCGTTTGTATCCATTCACGGATGTATAAGATACTGTCACAGAGTCCTCTGCCAACCGGGCAGTCTGTGCAGGTTTTTAGCGTACCTTCTTTAGCTAGCTTGTCGGCAATTTCATTGCCTTCAATGCCAGTGTGTCCTGGCACCCATTGTATGCGAATTTTCGCTCCAGTGGCAAGCCTGTCAATCGCAGAGCGGCACCCACTTGTGAGTTTCGATCTGTGCACAGACCCGCCAATGGCTCCCATCGCTGCTCTACTATCAGTGCAGATTGTAATTCTGCCCCTTATATTTCTGTCCAGGCAGAGATTCACGGCCCTATAGATTGCCATGACCTCCGCCTGGAAGACCGAGGCATATGTTCCAAGTGCACCGCTCATTCGGATGTTGCCCTGTACCACATACAGACCAAAGCCTGTTCTTCCCTCGATGCGGGAGCCATCCGTATAAATAACTGTGCCAGTGGTTGGTAGCTCACCCAATCCCTCCGACCAGTCGCTTCTCTCCTGCATAACCAATGCAAAACGTCTATCAACATGAAAAGTAGGCTGAGACAAATCTTGCGAGTCTGTCAGAGTGGGCCCATCAATCACCTTGGTGATTTTACTATGTTGCCCTTTGTTCAACCATAATCCCATGCATTGCAGTCTCAAAGCTTCCATCCTCGCTGCAGCTTTGATATGAGTTTCTAGCGGTGGTAGGCCAATAAGAGCCTCCAGCGCCGCGACAGGAGCCGTTCTAAGAGCCCCTGTTATTCCTCTTACAGCCATCCCCTGTATATGTTTGAGCAGTGGTTGCGCAGACTTCATGTCTGTCCTATGCCACCACACAGCAGCCGCATAGGTGATACGTGGTTTAACCACTGCTTCGTAGAGCCACTTATATAGTCTTGGTGAGAGGCCCCAGTTTCTTCCTATGACCCGCCTACAAAGCCATAGTGAGGTTGTAGCCTTTCTTTTGACATATTCTAGATGGCTCTTCCATGATAGTTTACTATCAAGGATGACCCCTAGGTATTTGACTTCAGACTTGAAGTCAAGAGTTTTGCCTGCAAACACCACGTTCCGCAGACCAACATGTTTTCTCTTTTTGGTGAACAGGATCAGTTCCGTTTTATCCGGATTCACCGACAGCCCTGACCCTGTGCACCAGTTTATTACCTTTACTAGGTTCTGCTCCATGAGATCCACTGCCGTATCAATGAACTTGCTTCTGACCTGTATGGCCAGGTCATCTGCATAGGCCTGCACGTGAGCGCCTCCTCTCATCGTTTTCAGCAGTGAGTTCATTACGAGGTTCCAGAGTAGTGGAGAGAGGACGCCGCCTTGTGGGCAGCCCCTCTCTATCAGTACTTCTGTTTTTGTATCTTTCAGCTGTACCAAGAGCCTTCTCTTGCTCAACATACAGTTAATCCATTCGACAATGGCCGGCTCCACGCCTTGTGTCGTGAGCGCTTCAACGATCGCATCTCTCGATGTGTAGTTAAAGGCCCCCTCTATATCCAGAAAGGCCGTGAGGGCGTAACCCCCCTGCTCTAATTCTGTTTCAGTTTTGCTAACGAGAGCATGTAAGGCAGCCGTAGTGTTACAGCCCGCCCTATATGCAAATTGGTTTGTGTCTAGAGGCCTTTCACTAAGATGGCACTCCTTGATATATCTGTCAATAAGCCTTTCCAGTATCTTTAAACAGAATGAGGTTAGGCTTATTGGTCTGAAGGATTTAGCACTCGTATAGTCAGTCTTCCCAGGCTTAGGTATAAAGACCAGCCCTGCGCTGTTCCACGCTCTCGGAGTGTAGCCCAACGCAAGGCCCGCTCGCATCACCTTCAACAAGGGCAGTCTGATCCATTCCATTCCCTTTTGCAAGAGCGCTGGAAAGACACCATCGGGCCCCGCTGATTTGTAGGGCCCGAAGGAGTTGATCGCCCAGTCTAGCCTGTGGAAGCCCACCACACGTGCAGCCAATTTCCAGTTTTTTCCCCTGCCCGTTCCAACTTCGCCGGCCGAAATGGTATCAGCCTGCAGATGTCCCGGGAAGTGTGTATTCAGAAGAACTTGGATGGTATCCATATCCGTTGTGGTATATGTCCCATCCTCCTTCTTCAGTTGTTGGAGTTTTGCTCCTGTATCAGAGTTTAGAACTTTGGTTAGTTTGGCCGCATCTGGGAGCGTTTCAATGCTCTCACAGTAGCCTTTCCAGCCTCTGTCCTTTGAATCCCTGATCTCTTTTTTGTAGGCTTTGGTACTCTCTTTATAGGAGTTCCAGTCCTCTTCCTTCTTGGTTTTCATTGCCCTGTTGAGCAGTTTTCTTGTGGTGGTCCTCAATCTTTTCAGTTTGGTGCTCCACCATGGTTTATTTTGTGGCTTAGGTTGAACCACTGGACAGGCCTCCTCGTACGAGGATATCATCGCCTTGGTGAGGCAATCCACGGCCTTATCCAGTTCTCCACCCGTGCCATATCGTGTGGGAAAGGCTTTGACCCTTTCCATGAGTAACCGATTGTACTCATTCCAGTTCGTCGCCTTTGGATTTCTAAATGCCCTTCTCTGTAGTCCACTACCCTGGACATTGAAGAGTATGTGCATGTGGTCAGAGGGTGATGCCTCTCTCGAGACTCTCCATCCTCCGAACCAATCCTGTGCACTCTGTGTGCATAGTGTGATGTCAAGGACTTCTTGCCTGATACTATTCCTAAAAGTAGGCTCACAACCTTTATTCAGAAGGTTGAGGTTGGTAGTCATCAGGTACTCTGCCAATTTTTCCCCTCTCAGGTTAATGTCAGTGCTACCCCAGATGACATGATGTGCATTGGCATCCATGCCAACAAGAAGGTCTACTTTCGTCCGATCGCATTGATCGACCAATGCTTCCAGTTCGTCTGTAGGTGCCTCCTTGTCGTGTGGAAGGTAGGCCGAGGCTATCACTGCCTCGCGTTCTCCATCCTCTGTTTTGAACCTGATCCTCACCGATGTTAGGTCCTTTGTGCAGTTCTCAGGCAGTAGGTTCGCAGTGACATTTTTCACTGCGATGCAAGTCCTGGGTTTATCCACCTGTGGAGGAATAAAAAGTTCCCAATCACCTTTGAGCCCTCTGATTAGTCCCCCCCAGATCCATGGTTCTTGGATCAGTACCATGGCTGTGTGCCGCACTGACAGCCACTGTGCCACAACGGCAGTAGCAGCTTTGCAGTGTTGCAAGTTGATTTGTAGGCACTCAATTTTGTCCATCATATTGTATAATGGCATGGGTCAAGTGTCTCTTTAACCGAAGGGGGCCCTTTGCAGGGCCCGAAAAGAAAGAAAGAAAGCAGAAAGACAGAAAAGAAAGAGAGAAAGATTTAGAAAGAGTGGCAAGAAAAAGAAGAACAAAAACTATGGAAAAAGAAAAAGAAGAGGTGAGCTGTTTAAAAGAGGAAAAGGATAGGGACGGACAATAACATAGAGAGACATAAGTAAAAGGGGGGGATGGATTCAGAGCCCTATAGAGGAGCATCATCATCCACCGGCCCCTGCTCACCTGTTTGAGCCTGAGGATCTTCAACCATTGCCTCAGGCCCTTTCCCTTCTGGCTCCTTCTTGTCTCCAAGGAGGAAGGTGACTCGCCCCATACCGAAGTATGGCTTGCCTCCCAACCTCTCCAGAGCCAAGAAGGATGGCTGGTCCACTCCGAAGACAATCCTGGTTATCTTCCGATTGTCCATCTTCTCCACGGAGTAAACGCTCCAGCGTTCCGTCTCCAGCTCGCGGTTCTGGCCCTTCAACACCTTCAGGATCTTCGGTGTCTCTGGGGTTGGAAGCGGGAAGTGGCCTACCACCCTCTTCAGCCTAAGGTAGGCACGGGCATCTTCACACAGAAGCTCCGCGCCATCCCAAGGTCTCAGAGTCGGTGTTACGCGCCTCAGCCAGTTCACCGACATCTCGTCAGTGCAGCTGATGAGGCACACGCCATTCCTCGCCGTTGTGCTCTCGAATCGTGGTTTCTCCTCCGATTCGAAGATTGCTTCGAAGAGGGATGAATTTAACAAACTCACCTGCTCCTCCGAAAATCCCACCGCTGGATAGCCCTTGGGAACAATAGCCATCCTGGTGGAGTTTTTCAGCGCCTCGGTGAATGATTTGTCCATCACTCTCCGTTTCTTCTCCTCCTTCTTCCCAGATGGAGGTGTCTCCTGAGGGTCCCTTTGTCTCTTCGACTGTTGAGCCCTCTGTATATTGTCCGCTGGCCTCGAAGGCCCAGGTTCCTTGGCTAGCTCCCTCCCAGAGGAGGTGCCACCCGCAGTTCCCGGAGCCTTCTGAGCCTCGCGGAGTCTCCTTCTTCGTTTCTTCTCAGCTCCACAGAGGTTTTTCCTTTCGGATCTGTGGGCCGGTCTCACTCTCTCGGCATCCTCTGACGCCGAGTTGATGTTGAGCTCCTCCAGGGAGAGCTCAGCGGTTTTAGCTACGGGCTCGACCATCTGATCCAGCTCCATAGGTATTTTGACACCTTCACCATTGTTCCCTGCTGCAGAGCCCTCTGGTTTGGGTGTGTCTGTTTTGTTTAATTCATTAAGGTTCATTTTGATCCCACGAGTAGCTAGGGAAGTATACGGTCCACCCAGGCAGAGCCCCGCATACCTGGGTAAGGCTACATACGAGGGAGGTCGCCAGGTATCCCAAGGTGCACGCTACACGCAGCTCCCCCTGCGCCATGCAAACCCAGCGCGGCTACTGGGTTTTGGGGTATGCATTTAAGCCGCCTCTGTGAGCTTCCAGAAGAAAGCAAACCCGACGCGCTGTACATACGCAGCACATCGGGGGATCGCTTCTTGGTCGCCATCGGAAACGCTGAATACCCCTCAGGGCCTCCCACGCCATCCAAGCCCAGATGACGCGAGCGAAGCCCCGACCGTACCTGTAGAGGTGGACCGCGGCCGCCGCGACCGAGCCCCGCGTCATTCACCTGACCCCTCACGGGGTCCCGATTCAATGGAGAGCCCGTTTATAGGGATCCATTCCAATCACATCAGCAGAGCCCGTTTATAGGGATGCTACACTCATACCCGCGACAGACTCGGTCACGACGGCCGCGGCCCAGCGCAACCGATAGGCTTAAGCCCCCATACCAACAACAAGGTCTTGCGATCCCTAATGGGGGCTCGCCAGCATAACTTTGTATGCTATATTTTTGGCCTCAGTTGCTTTTGAGCATTCTTCATCAAACCACGGTGACTTGGTTGTTCTTTCTTTTGCTCCTAAAATGTTTTCGGCCACTGTTGAGTGTCTCTTTCTCCATTGGTCATCTACTTCGCCCTCTTCACAATTAGACATAGTTAATTTTTGGTCTATAGTGTTCATATACCGTATCCTTTCTGCAGGATCAGCAAGATTTTCTTGATTATATCCCTTCCTTTTCTTATTCTTGTCTCTTGACTTTGATATATTAATTCGGTCTATGATGTGAGCGATGCCTAAGTTATGATCCGAGTCTACATTCGCCCCGTGATACACTCGAACATCTGTGAGTGAGCTGGCGTGCCTTTTGTCAATCACAATGTGGTCTATTTGGTTCACAGTATTTCCATCTGGAGAGTTCCAAGTATCTTTAATGATGGGTTTGTGAGGGAACAACGGGGTTCCGATGACCAGGCCTTTGGAGGCAGCGAGGTTGATAAGCCTTATTACTCCATTATCATTGCTAACCTCGTGAAGACTGTGCTCACCTATTGTTGGGGAATAGACTTCTTCTCGCCCCACCTTGGCCTTCAGATCACCTGAAATTTTCTTATTTCTTTTATGGCAGTAATGTCAATTTGTTCTAAGAGCACGTTTAGCGCTCCTGATCGGTGGAGTGATAAAACATTCCAGTATCCTAGATTGTACCATTGAGGATTGCCGAGTTGTTTCCTTTTCAGACTATCTGAATCCGAGGCTTTATGTTGAGGTTTCATAGTGTGTTTTTATTTCGGGTAGTGGGGACACTATCCCAAATTACGTATCCTAGTCCCGTGGTGGGTCTGCCAACATTCGGCTCGGGACCGCCTGATTATTTGAAGGGTTTACTCTCTCTTCACAGTAAAATCAGCTGACAAGACCTCAGAGTGCTGCCGTTGGCCCGCTGATAGCAGGGTTCGTCCGCCACCAGCTCTATATACGGTACCCTGTATCCAGATAGGTTGGGTCTCAAGTTACCCCCAAGCCGCCCTATCGGGACCTCCTCTCTCATTTGACACCCACCCAGATCCTCCGCAGGGATTGGTTACCACCACCTCGGATCTGAGTTACTAGGCTTGACAGGGAACACCACTAGAAGGTGAGAGTAGGAGTTGGGAAGGAGAAGCTGAGTGGTCACTTGTGGCCATATTTTCCGCATCATTTCCCCATTTTAGCACCCGAATATATCTTGAGGAGATCTAAAAATAAAAAAAACCTGAAATTACAATAACAATAAAAATAAAATTGACTTTTCTTAAAGTTAAACTTAGACTGACAAAAGTGAGGAGCATTTATTATTTTTTATTATTACTCTTTCTTATACTATTCATAAGTGTTTTTTACTATTATTGTAAACTATACAACAGATTAAAAAAAAAATTACATTTAAAGAATAAAATAAGTTATTTTTTTCTATTCTATCATTGATTATTTTGTGACAAAAATGTTTTCTTGAGAAACTGCTATCACTCCGTGATTTGAAAATACATAAATGTCTAATGTCAAACAAATTAATTACTTAACATTTTCTTATAGTTATAAAATGAATTGAAATATCGAGCATGTACTATACAGTTCAGTAATTACTTTTTCTAATTATATCAAAACTAATTGTAACCTACAATTACTGTAATTGAAAAAAATAGTTGCTGTTTACACTCCAATTATTGTATTTTTAATTGGTTGTTGAGTTTCTTTTGATGTAATTGTTTCTGCCGAACTAAAATCATAGAATTAGCTACTTCAATTAATATTCTGTCTTCTTTACATTTTAGCAGTCAATTTATTCTCATGTAATTCCAAATGTAATTATACCTAACTTTTATTTGGTTTTTAATGGTATTCATTTTTTTACGAAATATACCATTAAATTAAATATTTTTACCATAACAATTAATTTTTTTTTTTGTAGTTAAAGCCAATACGCCTCATGGTATGTAACATAAGCTTTAATACAGTATATAAGTGTATCATCTGTTTCTCAGTTTCTCTAAATATTAAATTAAATATTATTCCTGCAAAATGTTCAATGGGAAAAAAATTCATCATTGTTAATAAGTATTTACTAAGTGCCTATTTCGTAAACTATTAGATAGATAACATTAGATGTATTTTATGTTAGAGAAGAAGTTCGTTGACTGTAAGTATTAATGGAGGTTCCATCCTCCATTAGTACTAAAACTAAAATACATGTAGTGGAGGATGGAAATAGTTGGGAGTGCAGTCAGAAATTTACACAATAAATAAGTGGGAACTTATTTTTTATTTGTGCCGACGTTTCGACCTACTTTGTAAGTCATCTTCAGGTCTATAAGAAAAAAACAGACAAAAACAAAAATGACTATAAGAATACATAACAGTACCAAGAATATAATAAAATAATAATAATAATATAGAGATATAGAAAAATTGAGCGAAAAAAGTGAAGGATATATGAATAAAGATGATTACAGAGTAGATGTATAGAAAGGTAATAATGCAAACAAAATACAAAGAGAGAAATCAAGTTAAACAGAAAGTTACAAAATGAAAAAGATATAAATATAAAGAGTGAGATATATAAGTATGGAAAACTTAGTTTAATAAAAATAAAATAAAAAATGTATGATAATAGACTCCTGAGGAGTTACATAAGTAAAATGAAAGAAAATAGATAAAAAATATGATGCCAAAGAATAAACACAGAAGAATTATGTAGAAAGTAAAGAATAGGATGGAGAAAGATGAAGAAAAGATGATATAAATATTAAAAAAACTGTACGAACCCAATAGGAGTGGCTACTCAGTGCAAAATGTAACTGGCAAGTAAAATACGTTACAAAGTGTCTTACTTAGCGCTAACAGCGATCTCTGACGGCCAAAAATATAACTAAGAGAGAGAGTATAGGAAAAATAGGGAAAGTGCATAATAGGTGAATTTAATGACGTGTAAATAATGTAAAAAAATAAATAAGAAATTAAAGTAATGAAAATGGGGACAGCAAAGAGTTAATAAATAAAAAAGGGGAATAGTAGAAAGATACTAAGAATAAAATTAGTGTCAAGAGGTTATAATACATAAACCTTGCTGGAAAGACTTTCGTTTCAGAGTTTATTATTTATTTTTTTTTGGAGGGCGTACAAACATCGAGTTCTTGTTACCATTCTGCCCTTAATTTCAACTAAAACATGTAATAATCGAATGTGTCAAGAAGAGAGAATATATAAAAAATGCAACAGAATAAAAGAGGGAAGATGTAACAAAGTAAAAGAATTTAAGGTTTTTTGAGTAAATTAAAAATTTGGGAATAGATTGAGGATAGGTGATGAGAGTCGGACTTGAGATTGACAGTGGAGGAGTCAAGATTGATGTGGATGGTTTCTGAGAGAATGCGTTTTTCATAGTTGGGAACAGAAGCTATGATAGACGTATTTTCAAAGTCGAAAATGTGGTTTAAAGATAGGGCATGTTCAGAGAGTTTTGAAGCGGTTGGGTTATGGGATGAAATGGAGTATTTGTGTTGGGTAATACGATCTTCAAGGAAGTTTTTAGTTTCACCGATGTAGGAAGAGTTGCAATTGGGAGTGGAGCAGGGGATACGGTAGACAACTTGTGAGCGTTGTTTAACGGGAATGGGATCTTTGACTCGGGTATAAATATTGGAGAGTTTGTAATGGGATTTGAAGGCTATAAGTAAATTGGGGATCGAGGAACGTAAGGATTTTTGAATGTTATTTGATAGGGAGGGCACATATGGCAAAGATCAGTATACAGGGATAAATGGCGGATGTGGAGACTGGGTGGGGTTGGGGGGTTTATCCCTACATCGGTGAAACTAAAAACATCCTCATTAAATTCACCTATTATGCACTTTCCAATTATATTGAACTTATTCTTTCCTTTATGATTCTTATGGGATGTGGTATTTTTTCTCAAATCTATATTTTTGTCTTTCTCTTTAATACTTTCTTTTTATGTATTCAGATATTCTTGAATTCAATTGTCCCATATATCTCCCAGATATTTAATTATTAAGTACAGATATATTTAAATGGCCTCAAAAAGTAATTGTATCATATTTTCCTGTTTACTATTATTTTGATTTACAATGTACTCTCCTGTTTTGTGGAAAATTAGTACTTATCTAGCTCACTTACATAATCATATATCATTTGTAAATAAATACATAATTAATTTAGACTGTATTTGTGGTTATCACTTGCAATTTGTACAGAGTATAATCAAACCCAAACATGTATTCCTACATTTATTTTCTAGATATTAAGGATAGTTAATAAAAATACTTTATTTTTTTTTGTTTTTACTCTCTCTCTTTGCTTTAATAACAATTTGAAATATTTTTATGTTTAAGATGGCTTGTTTATTGTTACTAATATTTATGTAATGTAAATCTTAAGGGCTAGCTTAAGCTTTTTTTATTAGATGACTGTAATAGTATTGATAAATATGTTATTATGCCAAGTAGTACCCGATGGGAGGTCAGCAGCCACCACCTCAGCAGCAGCCGCTCGCATCAATGGATAAACAGCCACAGTTCTCCGAAATAGAGTTCGAGGAGATCATGTCACGGAACAGGACTGTTTCTAGCTCAGCAATATCAAGGGCCATCTCAGATGCTGCTACAGGTTATATATGCTCAGAAAACAGAAGAGAATATTATTGTCTTTCATTTGTTAAGTCGACTGACATCTGGCCTGTTTTGTTTTCTTGTAGATTCCATTTGGTGTTCAGTTTAATTCTCTGAGCTATAATTGTAAAGGTTTATTTGACATCAGCTAGAATTATTATTTCTTGATATTGAAATTTTTCTTATATTGTTTCAAAATTCGACAAAAATGTTATGTTTATTAAACTTCAGTAATGTTTCTTATTAACACTTTAATGGCCTCTCACGCGTGTGATGCTACCGCTGAAATGTTTTGGCCGCTATCACGATTTCTGGACAATGATTTATGAATGCAAATAAGTTTGTACATTGCTTCTTTAATGTTAGAAAATTATTGTTTTATTGCCTGTTTTTAATTTAATTTTCTTAATTAACATTATGCCGTCCAGGTCAAAACAGATGGGATATCCAACAAAAAAAGAAAAAAAATATAATATACTTATAAAATTTTAAAAAAAATGGACAACTCTTTTTATTTAATAAATTGTGCTATAATTAACTTGTTTCATGTATTTGAAAATAAAAATGTATATACAAAGGTATTTTTTATGTGAATAAAATTAGAAATTCTAAATATGTGATGAGTATGATTTGAAAAATACCGTTACAAATAGGTAAACGTGTTGTACTTGTTGCAAATCTGTTTTTAAAAGTGTTTATTTGCACACTTTGGATTATTTCATGAATTTACTTAAAGTTTTTAACATTAATTCTTCTAAAACTCAAATGTCCTTAATGACATTTGGCTCTGTAGATGTGGAGCCAGTGAAGTGTTAAAATCAATCAAGTATTCTGGTTTCTTTGCTTTAGTGTTATTAAGTCACTATCTACTTCTGTAAAGTAATAACAAATGTTTTACAAAAATAATATTACTTTTTCATTTTATATCAGTAATGGTAAAGAGCATTTCGTTTGTGCCAAGTAGTTCAGTTAATTCTATTTATTATGTGGGAGTTAAGTTTTCCAAACTGGGATTTTATTTTTTGAGGATCTGCCTTATATTTTATATATCATGCGAAACAACCCTTGTACATAATAATAGTGTGCTCTTTGGTGCAAGTTATATCTTAAATTGTATAAGTTATATCTGCTACCCCTAACTGCCATCGGGGTCTATTCCATATTTGAGTAACCCCTCTGCTAAAATTTTAAAAATAACAATTTATTAAAGCCTCTACAGTAATAAAAGCAGCTAATACAAAGAAAAAAAAAGAATGTGATGGTCCCATTTGTAAAATTATTAAGTTATTCAATTAGTCCTTCAATCAATAAAAATCGAAAAAATGTAATTTTAAAGAAATATTTAAAATAATAGATATTTGCTTGTATTCTTTTTATAAAATATTTAATATCGCTTAAAATAGCTCTGATTCAAACTAAATTTAATTTATGCAACTGTAACAAAATTCTGAATTACGATACCAAAAGTATTGAATTATTGGACTATTCGCTGTGTTCAGAAGTGGTCTTACTTTTTAGGCCAAAATATTTTATAAGATTTGTATTTACAAATTTAGTTGTACATTTTTATTAACTTTTACACATGTTATGGTATCAGTACTTTTTTTCACTTATAATAGAGAGCCTTTAAACCACTGTTTATTATTGTGTTTCAATCTTGTCCCCACCCCCTTTGTTTAACTTATTTATTATTAAGATATCATTCCACATTTCTAAAATGTAGCTAATGATAAAATAACAAAACATCTTCTGTTTGTTTAATAATTAGTTGAAGAAGGCCAGGTGTCAGTTGAGAGAATGTTTTATCTACTTTTTTATTATTATTTAATTTGTTGGTTAGCTGTTTAACAAACTGTTGCTTAATTAGTCTAAAAATTAGTAGCTTTCACATTGTATCATATCTCACTTTGTATCAAACATTTTACTTTTATTATTATTATTTTCTTTACTTTATTGTCTTAATGTTGTATTCTTCATGTATACAACAAAACACTTATTTACCGTTTAAAAAATATATATTGTTTTGAATGTTAAATGTTTTTGTACAAATTTAGTCCTTAGAACTATTTTATATAGACCACAATTGACACCATTAACTTGTTTTCAGGTGAATTTTCCAGTGCTATAGAAACTCTAGGAACTGCTATATCTTTGATCAAGCAGTCCAAGATATCTAATGATGACAGGTGTAAAATCTTGATATCATCTCTCCAAGACACATTGCATGGTGTTGAGGCTAAGAGATATGCTTCAAGTCGGAGAGGTTTGTATTTTTAAATTGTTTATTTGAATCGAAATGCAGGTGATAACATGTATCAATTAAACTTATTTTTTCAGAGCGGTCTAGATCTCGTGATCGGGCACCTCATAGGAGGTCACGTAGGAGTAGATCAAGGGAGAGGAGTCGAGATAGGTAAGAAAGTTAAAATTTTATTTTTGTAATCACCCCAACTTAAAAACGACTAATTATTTCTTTTTTTATTTGTAAAAATTAAAAAACATTTCATACTGCAACTCTGTATATAAAGCTATGGTTGGTAAAGTTGATTGGAAACATATATTTTTTCTTGCAGCATTAAAAAAAATTATTGATTAATAATTTTATTTTCCTTTTATTTGCTTAATGTGTTAGGTGATAAGCTGTTGGTCTATATACCCCTTGTTTGACACTTTCCAAAGTGTGTAATCTTAATTGAGGGAAAACCTGATAATTGTGTGATCGTAGGTGAATCATCTCCCTCTACTATCTTAAGAAACAGTAGTGAACCTACGACCTTCCATTTTTTCAAATAAACTTTTAGCTGTTATTATGTTAGCTCATGTTAAATTTCATTCATTTATTGTTGAATAAATTTATTATACACGTCATAGTAGGCGAATAAAGTGTTTTATAAATATCTCATAAACCAAGCTATCTATGATACAGATGTACTTAATAAGGTTTATAATTGTTGTGGGTGCAATCTAAACTACCCGAAATTGGTTTGTGTAAATAAATAATTATAAAAGTACGCAACACTTCATGAATTACTATTCTTTACTAATTACTTTAAAAAATATATAAGTTCCCACTAATCACATAAAGTTTAATGTTTTCTTGAGGCTTCAGTGTTCTAATAACTTAAAAAAAAAAAAAGATAACTAAAAACAGTGAATGTTTAAAGCTTTGTTGAATCTTATGAAATTGAACTATTGTATACAGAATAAAATGTAATAAATGCCTCAAAATACATTCAACAACAAATGATTTGTTTTCCCTTAAATAATGCTTGTCTGGTATTTAAAATTTTAATATAAATTTGAAATATCCGACTTTTTTAGGTATTATGGAGAGAGTGGGGGAAGTAGTAGCTATGGTAGGGAGAGGTCCAGAAGCCGGGAGAGAGATCGGGAAAGGAGTCGCGATGAAAGGTAAATATGAGCCGTGTTATTTGAATATTAAGGTGATTAGAGAAATAGCTGAATCTTTTTTTAATTACCATTGCAATTTTATTTTGAACCAAAATATTGAAGCTATCCCTTTTGTAAACAATTTTTGGATAGGAATCTAGGATTTAAAACAAAGGGGAGAGTAGGCATTTGCTAAGTGTGTTCATCTAAACCCTAACGAGATAATATTTCCAATCCCTCTTGTGGATTCAACTGAGGCTGGGGTATTTATATTATATAAATTTATATAATATACCCAATAATAGTTGGATTTATGGTTTTTATTTTTCCTAAGCAGCCTACTTGTTAAACAATTTGCTTTTGTCTTTAATCTATAGTCTTGTTTTTAATTAAACATGTGCCTAGTTCCAGGTATTATGAAGAAAGATATCGGGAAAGAGAAAAGGAGAGGGACAGAGACAGAGATCGTGAAAGAGAGCGAGAAGGAAGGCACTCAGAGAGGGAGCGAGAAAGAGAGAGTACAAGGACTTCCTCAAGACATTAAATATTCACAAAAATTTGCTCTGTTTGCTGTTTCATTTTTAGACATTTTATCAATGATTTTTTTATCTTCGTAGTTTGTTAAAAGAACAATTTATGGACTAAAGTTTAAGATTTTTTTTATTTCAAAAGCTTCGGCTGAATAAAATATTTTTATTATTTTTCTCCTTGTTGTGATTAGTCTTAACTACTAGGCAAGTTAGTTGATACACTATCAATAAAATAATGTCATTAGCATTAGATTAAAAAAAAAAAATTTTTATTATAAAGTATATAATTTAATTTTTACTTGTGTGGTTTGCGTTGTACATATGTACATCATTTCTGTAAAATAGTTTAATTACAGGCTTGAAAAACAAGACTTGATTTTTTTACATTCCTATCCAATTATAAGAATTAATCAATAAATAATTATATTTATCATTTTTATTGTTGAGTAAATATTTGTTTCCAAATCCAACTAGTCGAAAATCATGCCATAATGTTACATCTAGGAAGCATGTAATGGAAGAGATAGGTATCCCTAGAACGCTGATTGCTTTAAGGAGATGCACTATGGAAGGGAATACTAGCCAAGTAAGAATAAGGGGAAAGAGTAGTGGACCATTCACTGCCAACGCAGGGCTAAGGCAGGACATACTAGAAGTCCTGGGATCTTTGAGTAGAGGCTCCTGTTGCAGGGAATAATGTCCATGGTTTTTGGTTAAAGGCAATGAATTTCCTATGAAAATGAAATCTAACAAATTATTGTTTTATATCAGTTTATAGTTAAAAAAATATAGCAACTCAAAGCATGGAATTCAAAAAACAAAATTTTGAATCTAGACTGATGGCACTACTATTTCTGTTATAGTCTATACCATTTGTACTTGGAAAAGTACATATTTCTTCAATTATAATAAATACAAAGAAAAATGACGGGCATCAATGCTAAAGAATTTATTGCTCTTTAATTTTTGTATTAATGTCTTCAAGCTAGGGTCAAATATATTCAAGACAAAAAAAACATCATGATCTTTCATTCTTTTTTTATCTTTGTCAATGTCCTAGACTCCAGGACTTTTTAAATGCAATTTCACCAATTAAATGTGTAAAATTAGTAGTTTTTCTTGGCTTGTCTGTATGTGGGTCTAAGCAATTATATTTTGGGGGAAAATTAAGCCATCTGGATATGAACATCCAAATCGACCACATCCTTATTGATCCATTTGGAGATATCAACAAAAATAGTTAGTCTTGTTCCACTGTTCTTTGAACATTGCCTGAGGGTTAAGATTTGGTCTATTGTTGATCTATTTGATCGGAAGCCTGCTTGATAATAGCCAATGGTGCTTTCCATGTAAGGTACCAGCCTGTTAAATAATGATATGGCAAAGATCTTGTAAGCAACATTAAGAAGACTGATCCCTCTGTAGTTTCTGCATTCTGTGGGATCCCCTTTTTTCTTAAATATCGGATCAACTACAGAAATTCAATTGCTAAACTGAAGAACAATGAGCAAAATGTAACAAATAAGCTGTGCCAAGAAATTAAATACATGAAAGAATTGAAACATTGGGAATCCATTTGGCAGGAATAACTGAGATCCTTAATTAGGCAGCCAAGGATGGGCATGGACCTCAACCAAGAAATGTTAGATAATTAATTCTTCTTCTTCTAGTGGCACGACAGACGCCTAAAGCGGTCTTTGGCCAGCTCTACCATTTTGCCCCAGGATTGTCTATCTGCAGCTTGGGCCATATTTATTCCTCCTAGGTCTGGTCCCGACTGGATTATTTTTGTACACTTACCAGGGACACCTCCCATTCTCCATCCTAATAACGTGTCCGAGCAATTTAACTCTCTGGACTTTGACAAAATTAGAAATGCTGAGATAATGGTATTCCCTATACAACTCCATATTCCGACGCAGTCACCAGGATCCATTTTCTTTGACAGGCCCTATTATTATTCATCTCAGGATCTTTCTTTCGAAGCGGTCCATCTTCTGTGCATCAGACTTGTTGAGAGTCCACGTCTCACATGCATAGGATGCTAGTTGGCCGTATGAGGCATTTGTTGGTCTTCATATTCACATCGTTTGTTGTAATTACCTACTCCTTATAATTTTGGCGAGGGAGAAGTATGCTCTGTTTGCTGCTGCCAGTCTGTTCTTTATTTCAGCCTCCTCATTCATGTTTTCAGTTATAGTACATCCCAGATATTGAAAGCTAGGGACAATCTGGAAGATGCAGTTTCCTAGCTGTACTTGTTCTGGGACCGTGTCTTTTCTCCTGATGCACATCATTTTTGTTTTATTCTTACTGACCCTGAGACCCATGTATTTAGCTTCTTGGTCTATCTTTATAAAGACCTCCTCTACACTGGCTAGTGATGTACCAATAATGGCCACATCATCTGCGTATGCTACTATTTGTACCATTCTTGTGAATACAGTACCACCATGACCCAATCCTGTCCTGCTTATTATTCTATGGAGGACTATGTTAACCAGTATTGGTGCCAATGCGTCACCCTGCGTTGACACTGAACGGTCCACTACTATTTCCCTTTATTCGTACTTGGCCAGTATTCCCTTCAATAGTGCATCTCGTTAAAGCAATCAGCGTTCTAGGAATACCCATCTCTTCCATTGTCCGTTATAGCTCCTTCCTGATCACTGAATCATACGCTTTCTCAAAGTCTACAAAAAGGACCCAAAGATTGAGGCCGAGTTCATACATCTTTTCTCCCAGTTCCCTGAGGGTGAAGTATATTGTTGATCTATTTGATCGGAAGCCTGCTTGATAATCGCCAACAGTGCTTTCCATGTAAGGTACCATCCTGTTATATAATGATATGACAAAGTTAAGAAGGCTGATCACTCTGTAGTTTCTGTATTCTGTGGGATCCCCTTTTTTCATGAGAAGCGAGGGGATGGTTGACTGGAAGATAGACGTAAGGAAGAAAATAGTTGGGGGTGCAGTCAAATAAAAACACTAAATAAGTGGTTACTTATTTAATTATGTGCTGACGTTTCGGTCCACTTTGTGGGTCATCTTCAGGGCTAAGAAAGATAAACAGACAAAATAACAGAACTATAAAAATACATTGCAGACTAAGTATATGATAAATGAGAAAAATATATATGTAGAGATTTTATTTTTCTCATTTATCATATACTTAGTCTGCAATGTATTTTTATAGTTCTGTTATTTTGTTTGTTTATCTCTACATATATATTTTTCTCATTTATCATATACTTAGTCTCCAATGTATTTTTATAGTTCTGTTATTTTGTCTGTTTATCTTTCTTAGCCCTGAAGATGACCCACAAAGTGGGTCGAAACGTCGGCACATAATTAAATAAGTAACCACTTATTTAGTGTTTTTATTTGACTGCACCCCCAACTATTTTCTTCTTTAGATCCCCTTTTTTCTTAAATATCGAAACAACTACAGATTCCTTCCATTTTTCAGGTAGTCTTTCCTCTTGCCATATGTGTGCTACCAATCTGTACAGTTCCTTGTTCATTTCAGGGGCTGCCACTTTTATTAACTCCGCCGTGATGCCATCCCCGGGGCTTTGTTATTTCTGAGTTTATCCACGATGTCTGCAATATCCTCTACTTCTGGGGGCATTTCTTCTTCATCAATTTGATCAGATTGGTTATCTTCTTCCTTTATTGGTGGCAACCCTTTATTCTCGTCTCTAATCATTGTTTCCCTTGGCTTCCATCCTGTTTTTATCTCCTTGATCTCCTGGAAAAACTTTTTTGTCTCATTCTTGGCCCGAGATGTTTCTAGATTCCTAATTTGTTGTACCAACGCCAACCTCTTTTTCTTCCTGCAGATTTTCTTAGCCTATGTCCTAGCTTCTGAGAATTCCTTCCTTGTTTGATGAGTATCATGCATAAGAAGTATGGCCCGTTTGTTATCACGCATTTTTACAGCCTCCTAGCATTCCGCCTACCATCCGTTTCTGTAAGTGTGCTGATTACTGCTGCAATATTCGTCCGCCGTTGCTTTTATTATGTGCTGCAGCATGTTCCATTGCTCTTTTATTGCGTAACCTCCTTCATTAGCCGGCATATCAGATATTTTTTCCTCTATACACTCTTTGAACTTTTTTAAAACATCCGGTGTCTTTAGACTTTCTGTGCACCATTTCTTCTTTTTGATTCTTACATTATCACTATTCTGGTGATACCTTAATTTCACTTTCATTACTACCAGACAGTGATCGGAGTTTACTTCTGGAACTTTATATGATCTCACGTCATTTACGCAATTAAAGTATTGGGATGACACCAGCATATGGTCTATTTGGCTACAGGCTCCGTTTGGGGCTCTCCATGTATGCTTGTGTTTATCATTTTGAGGAAAGATTGTACTCATTATGATTAATGCAATAGCTGTAGCGAAATCGACCATTCTTTCATGACCAACGTTCGAGCAAAAGGCCTATTCTTTACCGACTTGCAAATGAAAATTGCCCATAACAATTTTTATATCATGTAAGGAAATTATTTCTTAACTTGAGTTTTAACGAGCTCAAAGATAATTCAGAAATCGAAGGAAAGGACATCTAGTGCAGAAATAAAAGGATATAGCTTGTTAAGAGCAACAGGTCATACAAATAGAGAAATATATCTTCAACCGAGGGTCACCCCATGAAAGAGCGAAAGATCAGGCAACTCAATAATATGCTCCACATCGAAGATTGAGCCATTGCTTCTGCATTGAGCTTCTGCATAGAGGAGAAAATATCTCCCAAATGAGGAAAAAGTCAAGGTGGCAACATTGAAGTTGAAGAATAATAGAATGGCATACAGGTTGAGGGACTCGTGAAAGAGCTGAACATCCTCATCCTTACTGTGTATGAATAAAAAGTACATACAGTTTAAAGGTGACGTTTTATTTTTCCACATCACTTGAAAAACAACCAGAGTGTTACAGCTATCGGGGGTATGATTTCCCTTTGATGTCTCTAAACTATTATCAAAGATCTTTTTTTAAAGACTCCCCTATGATAACGTTAAATAGGCACCATGCTGTGTCCTGGAAGTGTAGATAAACCATGGACCAAAATTTCTCCCTGATAATGATTTTTATGAAAGTGTAGGGACAAACATATATTTTATTATTTTAATAAATATTTTATATTTATTATAATTTATATTGTGTTAATAAAAATAAACAATAATATGTTGTTGAAATAAATAATATTTAAATTTAATAGTAAAAAAACTATTAAATATCGATGTATAAGATACCGCCTCTTCATGAGGAAGGTTGCAATAAGTAACCAATGTCCATGTGCTAACAGTGTGACTATTAAAAAGTACTAACTCTAATCTCTTTTTATTTAAACAATCCATTAATAATTTATACTTTGGAACCCATAATTGGTGACCCGACGTTTTGTGAATAATAAATTTTAAAAAAAATTAACTAGTAATTAGTGAAACTTTGTTTGTTGAGAAATAGTTTTTATGGACTTAGTTAGTAACATTGTAAATAGTTTGTGTAGTTCTCAGTTTATCAGTTTCGTTCAATTCATCAGTTTTAGTTCAATTTATCAAGTTTTATCAATTCTACAACTATTTTGGGACTACATTTATTTGGATTATTTTATTATTTTTCAAGGTAATTGATTTTTCATTTATTTTAAGTTTACAAATCAAGCACGATGTCGGATAGCGAAGATAAATTAATAGAAAAAGTTAGTATTAAAATTCCACCGTTTTGGCCGGAAAAGCCTGAAATTTGGTTCACTCAGGTGGAGGCTCAATTTTCACTGACGGGAATTACATCAGAATCAACAAAATTTAATTATTTAATAGCACAATTAGATTTAAAAACAGTAGAAAATATCTATGATATTGTGAAAACAAAAGATGCTGATAAATATTCTATAGCTAAGGAACGCCTGTTAAAATATTTTAAAGAAAGTGAGGATAAACAAATAAGAAAATTAGTGAGTGAGCTGGAGTTAGGTGATATGAAGCCTAGCCAACTTTTGCGCAAAATGCGGAACTTAGCAGGCCCAGATATTTCAGAAAAATTAATTAAAACGCTTTGGCTTGATAAACTTCCTATTACTGTTAAAAGTATTTTAGCAATTTCAGATGATGAGTTGGAAAAGTTAGCTGAAATTAGTGACAGAATTGTTGAAATCGGCCCAAATCGGTCTTGTAGTCAAGTTAATAACCAACCTGAACGTGATAAAAATAATTCTGACAAAGAGTTAACCTTAAAAGATTTATTTTTAAAAATTTCTGAGTTAGAGAGAGAAATAAAAAGCGTACGATCGCGCTCTAAATCTCGTCACAGAAGTCGCAGCCGTAATAGATTTAATAAAAATGGAAAGTATTGTTATTACCACTATCGTTTTGGCTCTAAATGTCGTCCAGACAAATGTACACCACCTTGCAAATGGAACGAACAGGGAAACTTGCAGGGGCAGTAGAGATTTTGGGTGACTCTGCTGCCTCTGACGTAAGCCCAGATATTAATCATCGACTTTTCGTTAAAGATGTCTGTTCTGGAGTGCGTTTTTTGGTTGACAGCGGAGCAGATGTCTCTGTTGTACCAGGGAACGGAAAAAGCCAAGCGTCAGATTTTAAATTATTTGCAGCTAACGGCAGCATTATAAATACTTATGGCACAAAAATTTTAAAATTAGATTTAGGCCTTAGGCGCACATTTGAGTGGCCATTTATTATAGCACAAACGCCGAAAGCAATAATCGGTGCTGATTTTCTAAGAGAATTTGGATTGTTAATAGATTTGCGTAATAGACAACTGATAGATGATGTAACGAAATTATCAGTCAAGGGTTCCATTGCATCCATTACAGTAACTGATACAGTAGGTACTATTGGAGTTAGAGATCCTTTTACCGCATTATTAAATAAATTCCCTAATTTAGCAAAACCTAAATTAAAACCAGAAAAAATTTGTCATGGTGTAGAACATCACATAACTACAACAGATGGACCTCCAGTCTTCTCAAGAGCTCGTCGTTTGGATTCAGCAAAAATGAAAATTGCTCAACAAGAGTTCCAGTATTTGTTAAATAATGGAATTATTCAACCATCAGATTCCCAGTGGGCGAGTCCACTGAATCTGGTAACAAAAAAGAATGGAACATGGAGAGTTTGTGGCGATTATCGTCGACTTAATGATCGCACTATTCCTAATAGATACCCAATACCAAGAATTGATGATGTTCATACTATTTTGCCTGACACTACTATTTATTCAAAACTTGATTTGTTACAGGCTTATTATCAAATACCATTAGCGAAAGAAGATAGAAAAAAATCTGATATAACACCATTCGGTCTTTTCGAATTTAATTATATGCCGTTTGGTCTGCGGAATGCTCCTTCTACCTTTCAGCGTGTAATCCATGAAGCTTTGAGAGGACTAGAATGTTGTTTCTCATATCTTGACGATATTCTAATAGCCTCACGCAATGAACAAGAGCATAAACAACACCTTCTTGATGTTTTTGAACGTTTACATAAATTTGGTTTCACCATTAACCTAAGTAAATCAGAATTTGGTAAGACTGAAATAATTTTCTTAGGCCATAAAATTTCCTCAGCTGGAATTCAACCTGATCCACAGAAAGTGGAGATAATACAAAACCATAAGAGACCTGAAACGATTCAAGACCTTCGATCATTTCTCGGACTCTTGAATTTTTATCGCATGCATGTTAAACAAGCAGCAGAACACCAAGCTGTACTTAATAACTATCTCAAGGACGTCAAGAAAAATGATAAAAGAAAAGTTATGTGGACAGAAGAAGCTATTTCATCGTTTGAACAATGCAAGCAGGATCTAGTGAATGCAACGTTGTTAACTTATCCTAAATCTGATTGTCAGTTAGCCTTGTTTGTGGATGCCTCAGAGATATCTGTAGGTGGAGCATTACAACAATTAGAAAATTCTACTTGGATACCTGTGGGATTTTTCTCCAAAAAGCTCAATGAAACACAAAAGAATTATAGCACTTACGATCGAGAACTGCTTAGTATTTATTTATCAATTAAATTTTTTAAACACTTAGTTGAAGGACGTCACTTTGTGGTCTACACGGATCACAAACCACTGATTTTTGCATTTAAGCAAAAAAATGACAAAGCGTCGCCTAGACAACTTAGGCACTTACAATATATTTCTCAGTTTACGACGGAGTTGCGTCATATTTCTGGCAAGGACAACGTAGTTGCTGATCATCTTTCTAGGATTGAAAACATCTCTGTTATTGACCATACTGAAATTTCTAAAAAACACTACTAATTCTCTTCAATGGAAAGCTTGTCCATTACAGAATGGTAGTATATTATGGTGTGACACATCAACATCAACAATTAGACCATATATTCCAGAAAAATTTAGGATGGCCATGTTTAACCAATATCACAATATGTCCCATCCAGGAATCAAAACTACAGTAAAATTAGTTTCCTCGAAAGTAATTTGGACTAATTTAAAAAAAGATGTCACTGAGTGGGCAAAATCATGTTTGGATTGCCAAGCAAGTAAAGTTGTACGACACAATCATTCACCTATTGAAACATTTCCGATCGTCGACACTCGCTTTGCGGTAGTGCACGTGGATTTAATAGGACCACTTTCTCCCTCAGAGGACTTTGTATACTGCCTAACCTGCATCGATAGGTTCACCAATTGGACAGAGGTAGTACCGCTCAGAAATATACTTGCAGAGACAGTAGCAAGAGCGTTTTATGAAGTATGGATTAGCCGATTTGGCGTACCAATGCAAATAGTAACGGACCAAGGTCGACAATTCAAGTCAGAACTGTTCAATTTACTGGCAAAAATATGTGGAGTAAAAATGTCTCAGACAACACCGTATCACCCACAGGCTAATGGTAAAATCGAACGTTTTCATCGTTCATTAAAAAGCGCAATTCGCGCTCATGCAAAAACTACATGGACTAGTGTACTTCCTACAATCTTATTAGGATTTCGATGTGTGTTTAGAGAAGATACTGAGTGCACCATAGCAGAAATGGTTTACGGCAAAACGCTGAACCTTCCAGGCGATTTCCTTGCGACTCATCCTGATGGAGCAGCCAAGGATCTCCCTTCGTTTGTAGCAGACTTAAAGTCAAGAATGAGTGCTCTTCAACCAACACCTAATCATCATAAAAGTTCAAGATCAACATTTATTTATAAAGATCTTCAACAAAGTACTCACGTATTCGTACGTGTAGACAGGGTAAAACCATCCCTGCACAGACCATATGAAGGCCCATATAAAGTATTAGAGAAACATGGTAAATATTTCACATTGTTGGTTAAAGGACAAAACACCAATATATCAATAGATCGTCTAAAGCCAGCATATTTATTAGCAGATGACATAGGTGATGGCGCTTCAACTCCCTGCCATCGGAGTGAAGAACCTCCTATAATGCCTTCAACATCAGTTCCGGACACCTACGATGACAACTCAACGAGAATCAGCAGATCTGGACGAAGAGTTCGTTTTCCAGCTCGTTATCTTAATACTTGTGTTAGTGAAAGTGATATAAAAATGTGATACATATTTTAATTTTTTTGTGATGACAGGCTAGTCATTTGATTGTATAATTTCAAACTAGTCATTGTAATTTTTTTATTTTTCTGTTAGTAACGTTAGCACTTGAAGGGGTGTAATGTAGGGACAAACATATATTTTATTATTTTAATAAATATTTTATATTTATTATAATTTATATTGTGTTAATAAAAATAAACAATAATATGTTGTTGAAATAAATAATATTTAAATTTAATAGTAAAAAAACTATTAAATATCGATGTATAAGATACCGCCTCTTCATGAGGAAGGTTGCAATAAGTAACCAATGTCCATGTGCTAACAGTGTGACTATTAAAAAGTACTAACTCTAATCTCTTTTTATTTAAACAATCCATTAATAATTTATACTTTGGAACCCATAAAAGCATTGGTTGAAGCTGTGCCCTAAATAATAGAGTGCAAAGTTATAATTGGGTTCAGAGGACAAAGTAAAAAATTTCCACTTCCTGTTAATCAACAGAAGAATGTCTATTTTGATCTTGTCAAAAATTTCTGGACCAGGTCTCCCCAAATCAGTGGTTCCCAACCTAATTTGTACCACACCCCTCTTGTTCAAATGAAAGCCTCCCATGCCCCCTTGAACAAGCCATTAGGGAATATGAAAAAAAAAAAGTATTAGAATAGAATTGAATAGAAAAATAGTTTTAGTCTGGTTAACGTTTCAATTTAACATAAAGAAGTACTGGTTTAAGAAAAATAACCAAAACTAAGTGAGAATTTTATATTAATTTTCAATTGGTCTCGCACCCCTCAGGTTGGGAATCACTGCTCTAAATGAACTAAAATCGTCCTTCAGACAGATCGTACACGTGTCAGAAGTCTAGACCTTGAGGCTCTAAAAGTATTTCTAAGAAAACTTCAAGTGGTTTTCAGTCATAAGAGAGTGAAAGGTCTGAAGAAGAATTAATAATCTGGATTTTTATGACATTGATGTTAAGTTCATTAAAATTAGAAGACTTTAATGGGCAAACCGCATGGTAAGGAAAACAATGAGATCCTTAAGAAGACACTAGCTACAGAGCTTCATAGTGGAAGTGATCGGGTCGGTCTAATCTGAGATGAGTGGACTCCATCATGGCGGATACACGGATTCTTCTGAATAACAGTGAAATGAAGTCACACTAAATGAACTTTTAGTTAGAGTATCACATCATTATAAAGAAAGGTTTAATATTGTGTTTCATAACCGAATAAAAATAACAGGAATAAGCATTACGTTAGCATCGGTTATAGTTTTTGCAAATTTCTCAGTTACCTTAGGCTGAAGTTAAAGTACTCACTTCAATCAAAAACACACTTGTAAGGTTTAATTTAATTTGAATGACGGCATAAAATATTTAAGAAATAAATACAGAAATTTCGAAGAGTTTTCAATTTGTGAAGAAAATAATTCCTTTGTATAAGTTTTTTTTAAAACTTATTTCAACTTTCAAAGAATCTGCCACAAAACCCTGATCTTATACCTTATTAAGTTTTTTATTCGTTCTAAAAAGTTATGCATCTCCTTCAATATTATTTTCAATGCGTCATGTCAAAAACTGAGGTTTACAGGAGAGCGTAATGAAGAGTGATTTGAACTTTTATTACGCTCTCCTATAACCTCACTTTTGGTTACCTCTGCTCTCCAGTCCTGTCGATTCAAAGCTTTTGTTATCCAGCCTCTCATGTTCATCTATATTAGATCGTCTTCCACATCTTGAAGCCAGCGTTTACGAGGTCGTCCTTTTCTTCTTTTGGCATGAATCCTATCATGGATCATCTTTTTTGGAATTTGATCATCATTCATACGTTGTACATACCCTAGCCAACTAATTCTCCGGGACTTGATAAACATGACGATCTCCCCGTTCCCGAGAATGGCATTGATTTCAGCATTTGTCCTTATTCTCCATCAACCAGGACTCCTCTATAAATTCTTCGGGCAATTTGGTGCTCAAGCACTCGCAGAGCCTGCTTTTCAGTGGTCTTCAAGGTCCATATTTCTGATGCATAGGTGACAACTGGCCTAATCAAGCTTTTATATAACTTCATCTTTGTGCTCCTGGAGAGTACACTTGATCTCATCACTTTTCTCAATCCAAAATAGGCTCTATTCCCAGCCATGATGCGCTTCCTTATTTCATCTACCTTGTTTTCTACTTTAAGATAGGTAAACTCTTGACACACTCGAAACAATATTCACCAATATATATAATATTATTCATAACTGAAAAAAAATGTATGCAAATATCTTATATTTTTAATGTGTGCTACAGAATGAGTAATAAGCGGAACCAGGTTGGGATTCAAATACATGAACAAGGAAAAAGGAGGGCATGGAGGTATGATTGTGAATGCCGCTTCTGTAGCATGGCCTAATTTTCCAGTATTTTCAGCAACTAAAGCAGCTATCAATCAGTTTTCCAGGTCTTATGTTGTAAGTATGCAACTATTATTTATTACAAATTGAGCAACATGTTACAAAAAATTAATGCTAACGGCAATCTGAATTGAATCACTGAATGATGTACTGTTTCAAAAGATTCATTGTACAAAAAATCAAGTGTCAAAGTCATTTGTATCAATACCGGACTAACTAAAACTCCCCTTGCTGATAAAATTACGATTTTTTTAGAAGGTTTCCCTGACCATTTGGAATGAGTTAAAAATATTCATCATGTCTTGCCTACACAGAGGTATCTTAATTATGAGTTTATTTTAACAGAATTTATACTGAGACATGTCACAGTGAGGTATAATAAATTATAAATACTAGCTTTTCCCCACGGCTTCGCTCGCGTGGAATTTGGTCTGCCACATAAAGTTTCGTGACGGATCATTTTAAATAAATAATTTAATTTGTTTAAACTATAAGTTACCCGTACATCCGAAATTTCAGATGTCTAACTTCAAAACTGACGGATTTCATACAATCTTTAAACAAACCCCTCTTATATTATGGGAGAAATCCTTGGGGGTGGAATTGTTCAAATTCCTTTCTTAGAGCTAATTTAAGCTATGCAAAGAACCTATCAGCGAATTTCAAGATGCTAATTTCAGTGGTTTCTGCTGTGCGTTGACCGCTCGCTGGGTGCGTTAGTCAGGTTACAGTTTTATATAAACTTCGCCTGTGTGGTGTTGATAAAAAGTAGCCTATGTCCTTCCCCAGGCTTAAGATTATCCATATCAAATTTCATCACAGGCGGATCAGCACAGCCGTTAAATATACATTGACCCTGATTAACAAATGGGACGGACAGAAGAAAAAGGATTAGTATGTAATGTTATTGAAAAAGATTACTTAGTATAACGGTTTCACTTTTCGTACGGCAGCAGCGAGAAGTGAACATTTTTTTTTCACATCCTCTATTTTAATTTACAATATATGTACAATTTACAATATGTATACCTGAAAATGCTTCTATATAAACAAAAGCCTTCTGATACCTTTCGCTATTTTTATATAAGAAGGCGTTACAACGGGTTGAGTCCGCTGAAGGCGGTTTTTACTCGAACCGGCACGAGGCCGCTGACGTTATACAATACAAAACGGTTAGGGGCCGTTTAGCGAGAAGTGAACTATGTTACTTGATTTGTTTTGTTCAGCGAAAATATGTAGACTTTGCGAGTAAGAAACACGTGAGCAAGCATACAAATTTTGCACCCCTTTTTCACCTTCTTAGGGGTAGAATTTCGGAAAATCCTTTGTTATCGGATGCTTACGTCATACAAAGAACACACCCTCCAAGTTTCAGGTCTCTACGATCAGCGGTTTAGGTTGTGCGTTGAACCCCCAGTCATTCAGGACAAAGCATTTTATATGTATAGATTATAAACATAAAAAACAAAACCAAATATTTCTTTATATAGAATTTATTATCTTGCACGGGATTAGGCAAGCAGGGTCTTCGCTGAAACCCATTTACACAAAACCTCAAATTACATACCTACACCTTCCTGGTGAATCACTCTATCTATTGGTGAAAACTGCATGAAAATCTGTGCAGTAGTTATTGAGTTTACCGCGAACAAATGCAGCCAATGACTTTGTTTTATATGTATAGATGAGGTATGATAATAATATATAGTATCATGTTTTAGTGCTGATAATGTGGGGAAAGGGCTAATTCAATTATTGCAGAAAGCTGAAAATGATTCTTTATGGACAATCGAAAAGGAATAACCTCCGGAATTGGCAGATTTTTCTAAGGGACCTAAGAAACTGTCTTCAACACCTTAATTGCTCATATTTTAAATTATTTTTTTAGACTCATGGATGCTTGGTAGTTTTTACAATTTAAATAAATATAAGTTAAGAAGAGATGTATTCAGAACATAAACATATGCTTTTTGATAAGTCTTATTATAATAATAATATAATAAAATAAATGTGTTCAGTTTTGTTATTAACAATTTAAATTACTTTATTTATTTGTTACCCTTATCCTTAATTAAAAATATCAAACATTTTGACAATCTTTCTTTAAATTCCAACTCAAAACTATTCTATAAATAAAAAACAGTACCACTAACACCTATAAAGGATATTGGTAGTGACTGTATTGTATACAAGTTCAAGGCTGTACAAGATGTCACTGGCGGATCTAGGAGAATTTTTAGAGGGGGGGCCATGGGTCAATGTGAATTTGTTATCAATTTATACGATCCATTTATGAATGAAGATAAATAAAATATCAATTTTTAATTTAAGACAACTGAGACCAGAAAACAATAACATGGATGAAACGAACAAACGAAAATACGATCCTCAAATTCTAATAAATAATAAACTCTGAAAAATGGAACATGTTGCTATCTATAGGTGAATGAAAAACATAAAAGGGTTCGGAATCGCCGATCTTGGATGCACCCATTGAGAAAACATTCGATACAATGAATAATTTTGTTGTGTAAAACGTGTTTTTTTCTTGTTGAAAACCAACTAAAATTCAGGTCAATATCAACAAATGAGAACAGTAGGGGGGAGGGGCATGGCCCCCCCCTCAAATCCGCCAATGGGTGTTGTGGCCAAGACCAGGGTCGACCACTAACCTATTCTTCCTAATCTATTGAATAAGGGTATTATACCTACAAGTAATACTACGGTATTAAAACCAAAAAACATCTACAATGAAATATTTAGTTTTTAACTTATATTTTCTATTTAATTAAAATGAAGAAATCCATGTAACTCGCTACATGCTTGTAGTCAAGCAAGAAAATCAATTGTTTCAGACACAATATAAAATATGTCAGTACTGTCAAATACTGAAATATGTTTTTATCAGTATTTTTTGATAACTTTATGGACAAATTTTGGGGATAATTAAAAAACAGATCATACTTATAAAGTTTATAGTTACAATAGCTAGTTCAAGATTCATACATGCATAAAGCAAATTTCACAATCAAAATTAATATACTTAAGGAAAAAAAAAAAAAAAAGAACATAACAATGCTTAGTCAATATCCTACGAGACAGACATATTTAGAAAAATGTCTAAAGAAACTTTAATCATACTAAACTATGTCAATAAGAATAAATAAAAATATTTAGTTACCCAGAAGTTTTAAAAATTAAAAATATGCTTCAATATTTCAACCACAGAATCTTTATTTAAACCAGCTACAAAGATAAACAGTTTATAATAAAATAGCTAAAGATAAGAAACAGCAAAGAGAACATTAGCTCTCATTCCCATAAATGATCAAATGAGTATTTAGTGTCTAGAGGAAGTCCTTGTACTCTCTCTTTCTCGCTCCCTCTCTGAGTGTCTTCCTTCACGCTCTCTTTCACGATCCCTGTCTCTGTCCCTTTCCTTTTCTCTCTCCCGATATCTTTCTTCATAATACCTGGAACTATGCACATATGTATGCCAAAGTGAAGATTGGATATTCTAGATAATATTTTTTTAAAAGTAAAACACTAGAAGAAAGAATGAGATAACATTAGAAGTAATGATCTGGAGCATAGGCAAGTCAGGTGAATGAGGTACAACTTTAATTGTTGTTAGTATACATTTAATAAAAGAAATAATTTATAATGCTCTCCAGCAATAAATATTAAGTTAACATACAGAAACTTTTTAGAAATATGTTATTCCTTTAGAACATGAAAATGGGCATAAATTAAAATCCTCAGTTTTAAGACATATCAATAATGAAAAGGGTGAGCAAGAAGTGCTAACCCAACAAAATGTGTCAAGAAAATATTGCAGGTACCCTCTACTACATTGGAAAATGTTATACTATTTACATCGGTGATACAAAGAATTGTCATAAAACCATTTTAAGTCTTAATCTTTCATCATAACAAGGAAATGAAAAATCTGAATCCAGATTTTTTATTTCTTTCAAAGTAAAAAAAACAGAGGTTTGGTTGGTTTCTTTGAGTAAATTCATAGAGGATCTAAGGAATTGAAGATACCTGGAAAAATTAAAATAGAAAGAGAAAATCTAAAGAAAATATTAAATAATGCAAGTTATAGAGCACCAAGAATTCCAAGAACACTATCAGAGCATAAGAAATAAACTATCAGAGCAACTGAAGTAGGAAGTATCATGACTGATATCATAACTGAAAAAGTATTGTTCAGACAGTAAAGCACTCAACAGATGGGGAAATAAAAAAATTATCTAAATAGTTGCAGTGTGAAAAAATCAGAGAGAAAAAAAATGGAGATTAGTACATTTGAAATTGATAGATAACACAATAGCACCAATAAATATAAAGTCATTAAGGTCCATGAAAGAGTTGTTTTTTTTATTAGCATTTGAGGAAATAGTCCGAAGATCTTAAAAGAGGTAAATGGCAGCTGAATAATAAAATGCAGTGCTCCAGTAATAAATTTTAAGCCATAGAGATTTAGAAACTTAATATCAAACAATAGACCATAAATGGATAGCTGTTGAGTGTATATGGATACATCCAAATTGCTTGATCGATTCCTACATCACCATCAACATTTTCTCTGTAATTATATTCCTTATCAAATGAATTAAATGTGTGTATCCTTCGGCTAAGTGTTAAAAATGTCAGGAAGAGAGGGAAATTAATATAAATAAACAGTGAAAAGCCTATGTAATAGAAAATTCCAGAAAACACGTATTTGCCACAATGAAAACTGTCCTATCACGTACCTTAACCTATTCCCTACCGCTGCATGCAAAGGGTTAATTTGTCAATTAAAAATAAAATAATAAATAACTCTTGCAGTTATAAGTTAAGCAGTTAGATCTGTAGCCAGATTACCTTTCGTCACGGCTCCTTTCTCTATCCCTATCTCGGCTCCTAGACCTTTCTCTGCCGTAACTGCTGCTACCGGCGCTTTCCCCATAGTATCTAACAATATAAAAATGTGTGATATTATTTCTAGTTGGGTACAAATTTATTAACAGTATAAAATTATGTAATTTAAAAATTATTTTATGACAAATAAATAATACAAAAATTTTATTTTAATTTTTGTTGGTATTCAATTATTATTATTATTAATTTTTCTTTCTCCCAGATTCCCCTCGAATTATATCTAAATTCAGAAATAAAAAAATTCAAGGGAATACAACTGACTTTACAAATTTAAGAATTTCTATAACAATACTGCAGCTGTCCGACAGAACTGCCTTCTGTTTTTTTTTTCTAAAAGGATGTTTTAATTTTTCCAGATTGAAGCCAAGACCAACATCTCGTGTGCTTTCTCTTGAGCTGTTAATTACTAGGCCATTTAATGAATAAAGTATTGGAGTCACTAGCACTTTTTCCAGATGATACAGAGATTTTGACTCAAAGGAGACTCACATTTTTTCAGCCCTAGTGGTGAATAGATTAGTATCACATGGGACTGCTACTTCCATGATTCTAGCAATTTTCTTTCTTTTATTATTACAATTATTATTGATAGAATGAATATTAATATGGAACGACTGTCATTTGTATTCATACTGCCTGGTTGAGTGTAGTTTATAAGTAGCTAAACCTGAACACACCTTTAATTATAGTATGTTATATGCCTGGGTCGTTTCGGATTAGCTGAGGGGTAATAGAAGTTGTGACTTCAAGTCCTATACAAATTTAATCATAGTTTTGTGAAAACATAGTCTTTTTTTTTTTTTATTAAGAAGACTTTGGATGTTTGATGTTGAAATAAGTGCAATTAGGAATTTTCGATTTTTTTTTTTCCCAACCAGATTCTATTCTATTTCTAACTTTTAAATATTTTAAAACAATAATGGCTTCATAGTAAACCTGTCACGACTTCTCTCTCTGGATCTGCTCCTACGAGATCTCCTATGTGGTTCCCGATCACGTGACCTGGATCTCTCTACAAAAGTTATTAAATTAAAGACCATACACAGAAAAACATTTTAATCACACCAAATAAATTAACCAACCTCTCCTACTTGAAGCATATCTCTTGGCCTCTACACCATGCAAAGTATCTTGGAGCGAGGATATCAAAATTTTACATCTGTCATCATTAGATATCTTTGACTGCTTGATCAAAGAAATGGCAGTTTCTAAAGTTTCAATGGCACTCGAAAACTCACCTGCAAATAATAGACGAATTATTATCCTGTGTAAAATAAATGTAAAATGAATCTATCACCTAAATTTTTACATAACATTCAACAATAGATACAATCTTTTTTGTTTTTTAATTAATGCATAAAACAGTGTTTATGTTCCATAGATAAAGAATACATTACAGAATATAAACAAAAAGAGTAAAAATTAAATCAAAAATAAAATGTATGATACAAAGTGACATATGATACAACATATAAGCAACTAATTTAAGACCTAATTTAGCAACAGCCTATAGAATAGAATAATCTATAAAAAATAAAATAAAATAAAAAATAATTTAAAACATTCTCCTAACTGACATCTGGCCATTTTCTATCAGCTGAAAGATAACCTTAGTCAACTATGAATGTTTAAATACTTTGGCATTTTATTATCAAGTAGAGTTATCTAGGTGAACTTAGATAACTTTATAAAAGTGAACTCAAGTTCGACTATATTTACATTCTATTGGAAATTAGGTATTTGACAAACAACACAATCATAAGTACTGAAATATATAAAGACTACTAAAGTCACATAATATGACACATGGGACTATTCAAGGGAGAAAATCATATGATTAAACAAGAAAAAATTGATTTTACATTCAAAATGTAATAAAGTCTTTAGAAGGAATATGCTTCATTTAGCATATTGCCATCAAATGCTTGCAAAGAGAAATTTAACTGCAATCAAGACTAAAGAACTTATGGAAAATATTGACAGAATCAAACAAACCAGATGCCAGTTGACTTATAATGTACAAGACAATAATATTCTCTTCTGTTTTCTGAGCAAATATAACCTGTAGCAGCATCTGAGATGGCCCGTGATATTGCCGAGCTAGAAACTGTCCTGTTCCGTGACATGATCTCCTCAAACTCTATTTCGGAGAACTGCAGCTGTTTATCCATCGATACAAGCGGCTGCTGTTGAGGTGGTGGCTGCTGGCCTCCCATCGGGTACTACTTGGCATAATAACATATTTATCAATACTACCACATACACCTAGAAACCTATAGTTATAATTATTCATCCCCTTAGATTGACTATACATACAAAAACAGAAAATATAAACAAATTATTTTTTAAGCAAACAAAGGACAAAGAAATCATAAAATATATTAATTTCAAACCTATAAATAAATGGTTAATCCTTATCAACTATTAAATAAATGTATGCATATGCTTAGCTTAATTATACTCTGTACAGATAAAAAGACTCAAGCAATTTACAAGTTGACCAAATAAAATTACTTTTATATATGTACATTCAATATCCAAGAGATCTAAAAGATAATAATTTTCAAAAACCACTAACAAAAAATTATTAAAAATATAGAAGACAAAATAACATACATTGATTGTTTCTTAATACTCTGGTCTTTATTAACTCTATAAATAAATATTTCCAAGGCAAGCATATCAATATTAAATGAATTATATAAACATATATACTTGTACATTGGCAGCCCTGGTGAATAAGTGGTTAAGCGAATTTCATCCAGAACGAGTTAATACTACTGAGGGAAGTGGAATCGTGCCATTTTTGTAGTCTTTGGCTTGAAACGGAGTAACAATATAAGCAATGACTCCACTTCTAGCAACTTAGCTACTCATGCACTACAAGAATGACATGATTCCGGTTCATTCAGTACAATTAATTCAATGTAAATATAATCCGAATTAATCACTTATTCAGTGAGATATATGTTTAAATATAAAATAAGAAGCCCATTCCCAAGAAGGAAAATGATCAAAATAACAAATGAATAAAGAAAAATACAGATATAACATTAATGTTCAATTAATTTACACTGGTTTTTTACAGATGTTGAAAATTTAATTATAAAAAATAAATGACCAAAATTTAAATTACAGTTGGCTCAGGATATCTCAAATTTTCTCCCTATCTTTTGAGGAACCTCACTTAGCTAAAATATAAAAAGATAACGCATCTTCAAGGCCTACGAAATAACAGCTAAGCTCTACAACTTGAATAATTGGTGTAAACCAATATTAATAATCACTAAGCTAGTTTTATAACTGGAATTTCTATATTTTTATAAAATCAAAGGTAATAATGGTAATAATTCTCAGATGCGGAAGATCTTTTGAAAAATATGACAGCAGGTTACTACTAGATGCATAATTAAATTTTGTTATTTTTTCAATTTAGGTAAGAGAGAATTATTTTTAGTGGAGTACACTTTATATACTCTAAGTTGAAAAAGAAGAAAAAAGAGTTTTACTGATTCCAAAAGTTTTGATGTTACAGTATTGTTACTTGACATGACCAGAGTGGGTTAAAATTAAATCTAACTTTGAAAGAATTAGTTAAAACTAATAATCTAATTTGGCTAAATTCAGCCCCATGGGTCTACATAAAAATATTGCCTTTATAACTCAAAATATCTAAATGATACTATTATTGAAACTACTTTTAACTCAAATTTATGAGAGTTATTATTGCCTTGAAATTTAAGATATTGGGAAATAATTGTATTAAAATATTTTCTAATGAGATTGAAATTCATAATGAAATTAAAAATGCACCAATAAACAAAAAGCTTCGAGAACTGATTAAATATATACATAACTTCCTGCGGTATAATAAAATGTAAAGAAGCAAAATATAATTTTTTTTTAAATTAAGAAGAAAAACCTTTATGTGATAAAAACAAAACAAGAAAAGCATTTTGATAAACCGAATGACAGTTTTTTTCTGAAATTAAAAATCAAGGCTTTAAATTGAAACCTTAACAGATAAATATCAACAAATATTTTAGTAATTATAAAGTGAAAAACTAGACAAAAAAGAGCAAAAGGGAAGGTTTAATGTCTTTGCCTTTCATATCCTAATGATTTATGCTTCTACTAACTCAGGTGTAGGCAAAAGTGAATGACAGATGCAAGAGAAACAGAAACTATCTGATAGTATTCTTTTTACTTCTTAAAAGAAAAATAATCCTATTATTTAATCTTAATGGCACAGATTTATGCAGATGAGAATAAGAACACTGAACAGTGGATAAAATAAAGGATAATGACAGCCAGAGTAAAGGAAAAATGCTATCTAAAAAAAGGACCTTTAAATTGATACCCAGACACACAAAGCGATGATAATTAGAAATTAATTTAGTTATTGTAACTACAATCTATATTTAAATTAAACGGTAAAGCTAGTTAAAATTTATTTTCAGATAAGCTTCAGTACAAGAAATGCTTTATTTTTCATTCATAAGAATAAGTAATAGTTTAACAGAATAATTAAAACTGATAATAATTAACCATCAGAGAAAGCATTAACAAAATAAAAGTAAATAACTTGTAGAGATATCACTGTTTGCATTTAAAAACTATATTATACGTAAATTACGTCAATTTGACAGTTTACGGATCAAAAACTGAAAAAAAAAAATGCCAAGAAACATATACATACAATCAATTTTAAATCAAGCTATTATGACAAAAAAAACAACGTTATTTCATAGAATTAGGGACAAATTTATATTCTTTAAATATTAATACATGGTAATAATAAAACATTTAAACAGAATATTTTTGTTGTGGAATTATAAACATAATTCAGTATAAAAATGAAATAACTTAATTCAAATCAAACTCGTTACAACTTAGAACTGCTCTAAAGCATTCTTAACCAGCTTAGATTCTGAATAAATAAATTTAAAATTAAATGGTAAGTAAGAAGTTACTTTGGCTTAAGAAATTAAACAATGATTGATAGATTCATAACTATGCTTGATCTAAATAGGTAATGAGAGCTGAATAAAACTACCTAACAACGACAAATTTCACCAGCTAAAAACTAAAGAAAAAATTAAAGAAACTAGAGTTATCATAACACAAATTTTTGAATAAGTTTCATTTTAATTTTTGACTAAGGTTCAATGAAACTTTAAACCAAGTATTGGTTTATTGCATTCATTCTAAACCTCAGACATAATACTTTATGATATAAAGTAGGAGCAAGTGATTCCAATAAAGAAACAAAAGCTCTGATATAATTACCTTCTTTTTTTTTATATTTTAAATATAATTACAAAATCTTTTTAATAACATCTAACTAGTAATACAAATCAAATATCGAATTATTTACATACAATTATTTAACCCTTTTAATAGAGAAATCATTATATATAATGCTGTGTGTATTTGAGCCAGCCAGAGAGCATTATATGATGCTCCCTCCTGTTTACCTTCAGAAATGATGGGGGCTCTGATTGTCTTATTGCTCCAACTTTTGTCCCACCTTAAGTTGGGTTTTCACTATCAAGAAAGATTCTTTTCTAAGAGCTTCTATTGATTAAAATTTCTAAATGTAAGTTTAGAATTTCGCACTTGAAGTTTTTGTTAATGCACTTGAAATGTAAATAATTGTAACTTTTGATTTGCTTAATATTGAAATCTTAATTTAAAAAATCATCTAATACGATTCTTATGGTTTTAAATTAACTTTCACTATTTTTATTTTTTGTTGATTTCTTTTTTGGGAATACCTGCTGGTATGGCAAATTATACAATAAATCTGTAGTAAATATTTTTCAAATGGATGGTAAAGAAAAAAGTCATGTGGTGCTAAGGCTTTATCTAAGGAATTTCAAGAGGTATGTTGTCACATTGCATTTTTACTAATAATCTGTTTTATTCTTTATTAAAGGAGTATTTTCAACTATTTTGTTTTTAACAGCAAAAAAACTAAATCCATTGAGAAAAGGAAGAATATTAATAACTACTCTGCAAAACATTTCTCTTTTTTGGCTTTGTCTAAAAACGAAAATGATATAAATATTTCATGTATACAATGCATTCATATTAAAAAATACACAATTTTACAGTTTTTGACTAGATTTTACATTTATAAGCCAAATTTGTAAACAAATAAAATTTCTACAAGGTATTTTGTGGGGTCAGTATAGGCTAACTTATGTGCCAGTTGTAGAACATTATATAATGCCCCAATAAAATTTCAAATTTGCATACATTTAAGTTTAAATTTAAAATTAACGCATCAGCAATAAAAATTTGAATAAATACACTTGAAATATAAAAACTGTAGGAGATAAAAGAAACTATTAGTATCCCCCCATTTAAAGGGGGGTGAAAGCGAGAAAATCCTGCTCCAGATGGCTAGGACACGTGGAACGGATGCCAGAGACTAGGATGCAACATGTTTAGTATTTGGAAATTGGAGGAAAATGACGTAGAGAAAGATGAAGAATGAGTTGGTTGGATAGACGTTGAAGAAAACTTCAAGTAACTTGGAGTAAAAAGATGGAGTAGGCGAGCACAGGACAGACATTACTGGCTTAAGGTCCTTGAGGAAGCCTTGTAGAACCGTAGGCACCCATCAGTAAATAAGTTATAGAAACTACAACACACTTGGGAATACAATGGATGTTGCAGATCCCAATCATAGCAGTGATAATTCATATCCAATTCAGCTAAGCAACAGAGACATGAAACACAGTCCAGTACAAAGTAATAAATATGAAACGCATCCTAAATTAAATAATAGGTAATCATTACAAGAGATGATATTAGAGATAACTCTTGTGTTGTTAAGGTATGAAAATGTATAATTTTCTGCAATTATTTTTTTTTTAACTTCATTTGTTGAATCATTTATATTGTCCTCAGTTTCTGCCTTAACCATCTCCCCCCTCTATTATACTCTCTATCTCTATCCTATTTAAGTAATAATACAAGTTGTGTTATCGTAATGATTCATTTTTTACAACAGTACTCACACTGTGAAGACAGAGTACAAAGCAGAATTCATCCCTACTTTAGAAACAGGAAAAAAAATTACTTCTAATATGTAGAAGCATTTTAAAAATAATTATCTGCTCAAATTCCTACCCAAACAAAATTCATAAATTGTTTTGATATTATGGTAATTCATCATAGACAAAATACTCCTTCACCAATCAAAAACAAAATATGAATACAGCTTTCAAAATATATAACTTCATAAAAGACAACAAAATTAGAGTTCAAGGTGATAACCCTCTAACAATAAGAAAATCAGTTTGTAGTGAGCCACAAACTTCAGATACATCTTTTTTTACCAATGATCATTTGTCACAAATTATAAAATCATGAAATATTGATACATTACTTCAATGCTGAAAAAAAGATAAGTACAATAAAGAACACCAGATAATAACAAGTTAAAAAAAAGATATAATAATAAATATATATGCTTATAATAATTTAATAGACTATTATCATTTGACACCACTTCATAAGTTTTATCCAAATTATTCCTTGGAAAATTCAAAATAAGAAGAAAAAAATCTGAAAACTAACTATAATCAGAAAATAACCAATACACTTATATTAACTACTAAGAGAACATAGGTAAATAAAATACCTTCTAAAAACAACAATACAAACTTTTGTCCAACACGTCACATATGTTGCCAGCTGTACAGCTAGGTAGATACAAATAATTACCATATAAATCCTAAGACCAATTTACTGAAATTCAAAATAGGATGCTTAGTTCTGAACTATAAACTAGTTTATAAAATGTAAATAAATATAACAGTTGTAACCATTAAAAATTATATTAAAAGGAAATTTTGACATTGCTTTACTGACTGCAGCCATTCATACAGAATAAATCACTTTTCAAAAAAAAGAAAAATTCATTGTTGAATGTATGACAGTCGGGTTGTAATAAAGTCTAGGCATTTTCACACATCGAAATTATCCAATAAAACTGTAGGAAGAATTGTACGGCAAAACCCACACGCATTTTTTTAATTGGATGAACATATACATATCTGCAGCAAACTGGTTCTTAAACCCATATGAAAGTAAATATATCCATTTACATTAAAATAATAAAAAAAATATTGATCAATATTAAAGAAATCAGCCAAAAAACTTAATTAAAATAAAATGATAATTTAGAACATCATGAAAATCCTGATATCAACTATTATTCAAATTATTTTAGGACTAAACCATAAACGAATTTTAACAGTTTTGCAATTATTTTCAGTTATATTTTATTATAATAATTACTAACTTAAATTTCTCAATTTTTGTTCATAGTTATCTACAGCTTTTATTTAACATGTAAAAATTAATTAAAAATATGAATGAAAGCAAATACATAAGTATTTCTTTGCAATAAAAACATTTTCAAAAGAATTTTAGTTAACTTAATAAGCTCTATATGTTCCTTTTTAATTTTGAAAGAATGTTTTCCTCCACAATGTTCCTTTTTAAGTTTACAAGAATGGGCAAAAGTTATGTTGCCCTAAACTTCAAGTGTTAAACTGTCTTGAATATCTAGCTAATTAGTAACTAATTAAGTACTAATGGTGCAGTAAGTTCTATAATATCAAAACCTCAAATAACTAAATATAAATATTATTTTTCAAAAAGTAATATTTCTTTAATACATTGATTTGATATACAAATTGTATTACATAATGTTCATAAGACTATACTTTCTTACTTTTATATTTATTTTCTAAAAAAAATAATAATAATGAGGCGATGTAATTTAATATAAAAACCGCATGCTAGTTATAACAAATATAGTGCTCTAGTAATTTAAACTTTAAATGCCTAGGGAACTACTTTGCCTATAAAGAAATGTTTTTAAATGTTGCAGGACATTTTAGTTATACCAGCACCAGTTAACTTTGTGTTTAAGATAACTATGTATCCCTTAGGTAAGAAGAGAAGTAGGCAACCGTATTTGTTCATCAGCAAAATTAGAACTTATTCTATATATTTCATGAATATAGCTATATTTTTTTATCTACTTTCCTTTAGCAACAAAATTTTAAAAATGAGGTTACATATAAAAACAGAAGTTGTTTCAGACAATAGATTTTTTAGGCTGATACTAAGAAATATTACTAAAAAAAACTACTTAGTAAATAAAGTCATTTACAGAAAATGACATTGCTGAATAGTGGAGTGGGATGTTCTGAATACAAACTGGTGATCTGGGATAATGTGATTTGCATCCAGGATGGGGTACAATCGTTTCAGGATGAGCTTTTCCAGGATTTTACCCATTGATGGTAAAAATGAGATAGGGCGGTAAGAGGAAGGGTATTCCGGTTTCTTTTTAGGTTTAGATATCATTTTTACGACAGATAATTTCCAGAGGTTAGGAAAATATGTAGTGCGGAGTATAGCATTATATATATAGGTGAGGAATAGAATGGCTTCTCTAGGAAGATGTACTAAGATGTGGATCGCGACGAGGTCGTGTCCAGGAGCTTTGCGAGAAGGTAATCTGTGAATAATATTAGATATTTCTGAAGGATTGAATCCTTTGGGAGGAAGGGTCATTTGAAGGGGAATATTTTACTCTCTTTGTATATATTCATGGTGAGACAGATTCATAATATCAGGATGTGTTTGAAAAGTTTTAGAAAGGATTTGACCGAATAACTGCTTTTTCTTCATCAGATCTTGTCCAGTCATTGGATTCAGTAAGGAATGGATGGTTAAATTCTTAAAAGTGAAGGATCTTTTTGGTGGTCATCCATAATGGTTTGCCAGTAGTCGTTAGATTTTCAGTTAAGTTCGTTAACTTATGAATTTTGAATTTTCTAATTTCTGCTTTTAGTTCGTTAGTCAATTTAGTATAGATGCATTTATCTGCTGGGTACCGAGTTCTATGCCACTTCGATCTTGCTCTGCGTTTATCTCTTAATAAGATACAAATATGCTGTGGCAGGTCAGTCTTCTGAGAATTACTCATTTTATTATTTAAAGTGGTTTTTATTGATGCTATAAGTTTTTCGATGGCTGTATCAATGTATTGTTTTGCCTTAAGTGAAATATTTAATTCCAGTTTGTTCTCCAAATCATAACAGAAGTTGTCCCAGTTTACTTGTCCTGTAATCAATCTAGGAAGGGGAGGCTTAGGAACGAAACTTGAATGCAATGAAAGGAGGACGGGGCTATGATCTGATGAAAGGTCATCCAAGGATCTAATATTGGTTTGGTTGGTGGAAATCTGGGATGTGATCAATATGTCAAGGATGTCGGGACGTTTTTTGATGGATCTAGGCCAATAGGTGGGGTTGTTTGGTGCCAGGATGGAATAAACCTTTGTGGATGTTATAGATAGGATATTTCCTCGGCAGTTGGATTTTCGACAACCCCATCGTTGGTGTTTAGCGTTGTAGTCTCCTCAAGCAATGAAGCGCAGACCAAGAGATTAGAATAAAGATTCGTGAAGGTTATAAGAAATAGAAATTCCGGGAGGACAGTATACAGCTGAAAATGTGATATGGAAAGGAAGTTATGGTTACTGAGGTTGATTGAATAGCATCAGTTGAAATGGAAGGAATAAGAGAATGGGATAAGTTTTTATGAATGAGAATACAAGATCCGGCAAGTGAACTGTTGTCTGGGTGGTCTGATCTGAAAGTGATTTAGTTCTGTATATAGAAATTGGTGCGGTGAGTGAGGTGCGTTTCAGTAAGTATAGCAATATCTATTTGGTGGTCATCAAAAAATATTAATAAGGAAATGTAACACAACAGAAAAATTGGAAATAAACATGTCAAAGTATATTATAGTTATTCCACAAAATATTAACCAAGATGACTGGCGTTTATACATGTGTTTGTGTATATATAATTTGGTTACTATATGAACAGACCTCTAAAAGTATCAAACTTACTTCAATAAACCAAAAATTAAGATAAACTGAAACAGACAACCTAGGCTCTATCACCATAAGGATAATATAAAAAAAGTAAAAATATTTTAAGATCACAGTACCTGTTGCATAGGTGGGTGATGAGGACGTGTCTGAGGAGGAGGTGGTCCGAAATCCATCGAAGGTCCTGGAGGCGGAGGCCTAGGAGGCGGAGCGGGTTGAAAGTATGGTCCACCAGGGTTCTGGTTTGGAGGCATTCCTAAAAAAACACAACTTTCATTACTGAGGTACATAGGTGTTTAGACAATTTTAATTTGAAGCATAAACTTTAAAAATATTAATCTTGAAATATAAACAGAAACAATATCTATAATAAAAATATCTAAAGGTTCAGTTACCTTGAATTGGTGGAGCAGGACGGGGTGGTGGAGGCCCCTGCTGGTGCATGCCAGGCATCGGCATACCTTGCTGCTTCCCCTGCATGCCCTGGCCCACCATTGGACCATAACCTGGTCCCTGCATACCTGGGAGCAAAGGTCAAGGAATATTACCACTAGTCTAAACAAATTCAAAAGAAATGATGTTAGATGAATGATGTATATTACATTATTAATTCTGTAAATTATTTCCAATAGTGTATGTCAAAGAAGTTGTACATTCTTTGATAATTTAAAGGACAAAAGCCTTTAATTTCTAAATACTAAGAAAATTTCATATTCATTCAGCAATATGTTAAAATTGTAAGCACAATTGATGAATGCAAAGTAAAATTTGGTACTACAAATTTCTTTAAAAAAAGTGGATACCTAGTAAAAAGAATTTAATTAGCTCAAGTCTTCCTACCATCTTATGTATTTTTATGAAATCTAAACTCAACAAAGTCACACAATTCACTGCACTGTCCAACAGGCATCTATGACCTTTAATTTAAACCTTCCGCCTATCAGAATTTTACAATGAATTAAAGTTTTCACCGTTCAATAGATCATTCTTTACCAAATCCTCATCCATCTGTCATTTCAATTCCTTTAAGATTTTGTTGGAGTTTTAATTTTTTCTTTTTATTATAAGATTAGTATGACATATGAGAAACAAACCCACAAAATGTGCAAATAACAAGTTGTCTGTGGTTTTGAATGAGATTAGTGTATAATATTTTATGTATGCGGGAACAAACAAATTAACATTTAAAAAAGCAAAATAAAAAAAAACATTATAAATAAACAGGGATGATAATATTTCATGAAAATGAACTAGACTTACTTCGTAAGATCAAATTACAATGTTTTCATACTGTAGGATGAAATAAGATTCTTTAATAGAAAGATTTGAAATGATGAAGATAAAGGCTAATTAATTAAAGATGTAAAATTATTACCTGGAGGTCGAGGCCAATCAGGACGAGGTGGAGGAGGTCCATGTTGATCCATTGGAGGTCCAGGCATTCTAGGTGGCCCTGGGAACTGTAAATGACAAGAAGTTGTTTATCGTGTAACAATAAAAACAGGCATGAATTACACGAGTGTTGACGCACCTTTAAAAAAAAACACAAATTCAACAATACTAGCCTACAGTATTTAACTTTTCAAGAATTTCAGAAAAAGAGAAAAATAATGTAAAGCTATAAAGTATTGGCAATATTATTTAATTGATACTACTGCCCACCGTTAATGGCCTATGCGAGAGGATTTAACCAAACGTTGGTAAATAGAATTAAGTGTAACATCAACAGAAATGATAGATATGAGTGACCAAGGATAGCTGAAAACTGAATGTCAGAGAACAATAGAGCGATTTATTCTTAAAGAAAACCGAGATTTATTTTTAGTTTTTAGGGATTTTCTGATAGATCTATCCAAGGATAGAAAGAAGTGTTTAGAGTTTATAAAAACAATTTAACTGGATTGATAAAGATTAACATAGAATGCAATCAATATAAAATAAAAATCACTTGCCATGCCAGGAGGTGGCTGAGGTGGTCCTTGCTGCTGCATATGATGAGGAGGTCCGGGAACTCTAGGTGGTCCTGAAAAAAATATTTAGGCCAATATTATTAGATTGTTCACACAAAATTTATTGATATTCATGAAAAGTAAATCACAATTTAAGCCTTAATCTCAAAACATCTAAAGGTAGTAATATTACAGAAAATTATTTCAGAAGCATGTAATTCAGGAATCTCACAACTAGGTCAAAAACCACTTCCAATCTGCATGGTATTTCATAAGAGAAAAAGAGAAAAAAAATACAAGCAGAAATCTCATAATAGTACAGCACTCACAACTCAAAAGGCCTTAACATCAGATTATTTATTTAACATATTTCTGTAATTATCAGAACAGGTATAAAAATATATGTTTTGAGCCATTGGAAAGCAATAAAACCAATTATTTGAATTCAAAACATTGCATTTCTAACACTTTAGTGCCATAAACAGGTTAAATTTTATATTCTACTATAAGTAGGGAGCAACGTTTTTGAAGATACACAGAAAATTCACAATTAAAAATTATGAAGATGCCAGCATATAAATCTTAGTTTCGTGAATTTGATGTGGAACTCAACACCCTAAGCAGAGAATGAAAACAAGCTAGGGAAAAAAAGTTGAAGAAATAAACAATTATTTTTTACGATTTTAAGGATATTTTTTCAACCTCCAGGTCAGACCATTAATAGAAACTTCTATGTTCACATTCTTAAGATGCCACAAAAGTTATATGACTCAGATTACAATGATGAAAGATACACCCCTTATTCACTTGCTTTGGCTCCATTGAACCTTAATTTGTTTCCAAAATACAGTATAATGCTTTCAAGAACAACCCTGACATAGATTCAGGGCTTCCTCTTCCTGAATATGAACTATCCAAACAAATGTTGTAAAAACTGTAAGTGTTAACAAGTGAATGATTAATATATAAAAATAAAACAAAAAAAAATGAATTAAACAAGATATAAAATCAATTTCTCTACAAGATAATGTAGTTACACCACAATCGATTAGTAGGAGAACCATGCAAGGCAAATATTATGAAAATTACCAGGATGGCGGAGACCGTTATGATGCCACTGCTGGTTGTAGTGTGGAGGTGGCTGGTGGTGCTGTGGCCTCGGCCCTTGGTCTGGGGGCAGGGCGTTGGTCAATACTCCGGACTGCTGGCCGCGAGGTGGCATCTGTCCCTGTTGGCCTTGTTTGTTAGCAGCTGCAGGGGATCTCATCTTAGCTTCATTCTCAAACTAAAAAAAGAGTAAAATTAATTTGAAGAGAATTTACTTATAATAATAGTGGTTCAGTCGAACTATTATTTTTTTATTGTTTTACGTTAGTTTATACAATTTTGATAAATGTTTTAATTGGGGAGGAGAATAATGTGTTGTTTGACAATACATAGGTATGTAACAATTTTTTGTGGGAATGGTTTGACCGATTTTTCAGTTCGATTGTTTAAATTATTCTTTGAGATCCCATGAATGTTTTGAAACCTTCTCTGTATTGGTGCTTAAAATACAGAGAAAATATATTGTTACACTTTTAGAATGCTCAACCTTTTGCGATGTTTCATATCATAGCAAATGTAAGTTCAAGGTTATATAAATGATAATAAAATATAAATTTCCAAGACTTGAAATGAAATAATTGCAACAAATTTTAATTTGATAAAAAATAGAAACCATGATGACTTTCATATTTCCAATCCTATTTATTTGTTCTGAGGTAATAAATTTACTATCAATAATTCTACTTTAACTAAAATACTTAAACTAATCTAACAATGTTTAATACAAATGCATTGCTAAATACAGATATGGAGCACTCAGGGAAAATTAAAAATATAGTATTCCCATTTAAAAGTAACATAAATTGTAAACAAAAAAAAATAGTTAAAAAAATTCCCAAAGCTTAAAGAAACAACAAATATTTTCAATAGAGAAGCAAATAGTATCCTGTAATCAATAGCAAACAGTAAATTTTACTAAATCAAGAATTGATAACCTTAAGTTACATTTATTTATAATAATTATAAAACTCATAAAGACAATAATAATGCTCCAAGTAATAAATATTCAGGCAACAAAACCTAACAATTTGAGCAAGATAGATTATTTAATATTTTTCTGAAAATTATGTAGCTAGAAGATCAATTTAGCAAGTCTGATGAGAATGACTCTTTTGCATTTAACTTGTAAATTTTATTTTGTTAATCTCATTTTGACAAGCAAATTGCCATTTTGTCTTCTTTGTTTAATGTTTTATGGTTAATACCACATTGTTTCCTTTTTTTGTAATTATGATTGATTTACTTGCTTTTGATAATCCCAAACTAAAATATGAACTTTTCAAAATTACTTTTTTATATTCTGACTGATATTTTTGGCTAATAGTTTGATTTAAATAAAATACTTTTGAAACAAATAAATCACCTTTGTCAGTGCAGATTTTGTAGGAAAAGTGACTACTAGGTTCTGTCCATGAATATATTTCCGCGGCAAAGCCTTGAGACATATCTTAGAACTCTCTTCTGATCCAAGAGAAATCAAGCAAAATCCTTTAGACTGTCCATTTGCACGATTCTCAAAAAACTTGACTTCCAAAAAATCCTGTACACCAACTGACCGCACAGCATCTGCAATATCTTGATCTGTTGTCCACTAGAAAAAGGGATGAAATTTTACTACAATTGAAATATAAATATCAATTACCAATTTTATTTTAATAAGCTTTGATCTCCATAATTGTGTCTACTGAGTATAAATTGCTAGAAGTTATATGATCATATGTTATATTACTGGTGTTGTGAGTGTGAACGCATAAGGACAATTTTTTTTTTTTATATATGGAAAATATAAACTTTGAATATATTTGGAGGATTAGAAATTAATTTAATTTATCAGAATCCAACATTGTGGTGGCCCTGACGTGATTAGTTTACATTTAGAAGAGATAAAATTTTGATAAAATGAGTACAAATATTGAATTTGCTCGTATGAGAAAGCCTGTTACCACAAGTTTCACCAAGACCTGTAATGATTTAAATGAAGAGTGGGATAAAGATAACCCAGATGAGGCGCAGGTACAAGTTTTAATGAAGAAGTTAGAAAGATTAACTTGTGATTTGAATGTTTTTGATGAAAAAATTAGAGAGAGTATGTTTGCTACCAACGAAGAGAATGATTATCAGCAAGAATATGCCTCGGTAGAAGTATATAAAGATAAGATTGATTTAGTCTCTGATAAGATGGAGAAATATAAACAAAATTTTATTGGTGGACAAAATAAACTTGCTCAAAGAGAAATAGATAATTTCAGTTCAACTTCCACTACATATAGAAGAAATTTAAAACTTCCAAAAATAGAACTAAAAAGATTTGGAGGAGACATTAAAAATTGGCTTAGTTTCTGGAACCAATTTAAATGTATAGATGAGGATAAACAAATAGAGCCAGAAGATTAATTTCAATATTTGGTGCAAGCTACTGTTCCTGGTTTTCGAGCTAGAGCAATAGTTGAGTCATTTCCTGCTATTTCTGAAAATTATGGTAAAGTAATTAACTGTTTTAAAACTCGTTTTGGAAAAAATGATTTGTTTAGAATACTACATTAGAGAATTATTAAATATGGCTATCAATAATGTAAAGAGGACTTCTAATAAAGTTAGCATTACTAAGTTAAATGACCAATTGGAATCCCATCTAAGGTCTCTGGAATTTATTGGCTTGACAGAAGATAAATATGCAGCAATTCTTTTTCCATTGGTAGAATCCTGTCTTCCAGAAGAAACCATAAGGGCCTGGCGGAGAAGCTCTTTAAGTAAAATAGACATCAAGGAAGATGAAACATATAGTATTAAACTAAAAACTTTGTTCTCATTTTTAGAATCAGAAGCTGTAGGTGAGCAAAGGATTAATTTGGCTATGTCTGGTTTTAATGTAACCGGTGACAATGAACCAAAGGTGAAACGGACTGGCCAGAAAGTAGAGATAGAGGAAGATGAAGCAGTTCCAACAGTCAGTCATCTCTTTTCTGGAGAAAAGAGTAGGAAACCTAAAGGTAACCTTAGCTGTTAATTTTGTGAAAAATTGCACGACAGTTAGGACTGTTTTTTGGCTCAAAAGATGTCTTTTGAGGATAAAATATCACAAATTAATAAAGGCCAAGCCTGCTATTTGTGTTTAAAAGGTGGGCACCGAGCTAATGTTTGCAGGGTGCCTGTGAGATGTATGATTTGTAGTAAAAACCATTGCTCTTTGGTGTGTCCCGAGTTGCCTGTTAATAAAGGTGGATGGACAAAAGGAAAAGGGAAATCATGAAGATTGTAAAGAAAAGGCAACTGTACTATCTGCTAACCATTGTTGTTCTGGAGAAGTTTTATTACAAACTCTAATGGTAAAAATTGTTTATAATGGCCATGCTAGAACAGTAAGAGCCATGATAGATACAGGATCCCAGCATTCTTACATTCTAACAAAAGTTGCTCAGGAACTAGGTATTAAATCATAAGGAAAAGAAGATTTAACACAGGTACTGTTCGGGGGATCAGTGTCCAAAAGAAGCACACACCATAAATACTCAGTAACTTTAAGTGATTTGTGCAATAAAACCTCCAAGAGTATTGTTGTATTAGATCAGCCTGTGATTTGTGGAGTAGTTCCATGTTGAATCCACGAAGTGTAAGTGATGAGTTAAGACAGAAAAGAATAACTATTACAGATGTAGGGCATAATTTATAATCCTCCTAATATATTCAAAGTTTATATTTTCCACGTATAAAAAAAAATTGTCCTTATGTGTTCACACTCACAACATCAATAATGTTACATATGACTTCTAACATACTCCCACCTTTCGATTAAACCCTTTTTCTCTTCTTACGATGAAAGTTTGAGTGAACAACTGTGAAATTTCGCTTCCTGCTCGCTGGTAAAAACGCCGCTGAAACAGTTGTAATGTTGAACACAGCTTACAAAGATGACAGCATGGGAAAAACCCAAGTGTACGAGTGGTTTTCTCGCTTTAAAAATGGAGACATGTCGAATGAGGACAAACCTCGTTCTGGACGACAGTGGACTTCCCAAATAGATGAACATGTACAAGTTATTTATCTTGAAGTGTTAAGATGACTACGGAACAGCATTCGTCAATTAACACCTTATTTGTGGCAGGCAGGGGACTGGTTTTTCCACCAGGACAATGTGCCTGCACACATGTCAATCTCTGTTACCCAGTTATGGGCATAAATGGCATGGGTTTGCTACCATACCATAAACGTCGGCACATAATAAATAAGTACCCACTTATTTAGTGTTTTATTTGACTGTACCCCCAACTATTTCCTACCTTACTGACAATAATATACAAACAACATTATATTACAAATGCAACACATATGTGCATATAAAAAAAAATGGCTTGAAAGACAATGAACTGAAACCTGAATCCCAAAGGATCCTTATTACTTAAAAATGTGATTAAATAATAATAATAATACTGAAATAAATATCTTCATAATGGTAAGAAATAATTAGAGAATATTCCTTAAACGTTTAAGCATCAAAGGGATTTTCTCTTTTATCCTCAAAGCTGCATAAATTAAAATATTGTTTAAATTAAGAAAAAAAAAGTTGTGAAAGAAATGTTAAAAAAATATATACCCATGTCAGATTGCCAATGTACAGTTGATACTTCTTGCCAGAGTATGAAGTGGAGTAATGGAAACTCTCTGTGCTCTCTTCACAGTGGGGAGTACTGTTACCTGAATTTTCAGTATGTGTTGGATCCATCACATCATCATATATATCTATCTGGTCACCATCATCCTAAACAAACAATTAACTTAAATAATAGTTAATAATTTTAATGGCTGTATGGGAGTGCTAAAGTAGTACGGTGTTTAAAAAAATCTAATAATAATATTAAATGAGATTAATTAAACATGGCATCAAAAAATAAAATTCAAAAGGCTATTATATTAAATCTAGTTCAAAAGGGATCTAGTTGATGACGGCCTGATTGACTGTTTGTGCTCTCACCCAGTTTATAACCTTATTGCAGTTGTGACCCTCTTATTAATTTTAGCAAAAAGAAGATAGATGAGGGAATAAAGACAATAATAATTTAAGCTTTATTAAGGGTCATGGCCGCAACTGAAGTTCCATTGTAGTTTCGCTCCGTGCTTGTTACGTTCTCAGCCTGTTATTACTTCACATCTTTTAGTGAAACTCTATAAACATTGAGTTTATAACCCATGGGACATTTTCACATTAACCTAAAAGTGAGGTGAGTGGTTTATTGTTGACAATTAATAAATATACAACATAGTGATCGGTTGATAGAGACTACGCACTCGGCTGGTAATTCCTCTAGGTCTTATCAGCTATTTACTATTGACTTCACGGTCACGGCCGTCTACTGTTCTCCTCACCGGCCGATCTTGAGTTCGAACCCAGTGACATTATCTTTTTTTTTTTTTTTTTCTATTTTTTCCTCTATCTTCTTTTATACTTTTTATTTAATCTATATGTGCTCAAAATGTTTTATTTTGTATATAATTGTATATAATATTGTAAATATTCAAGTTTTTAAGGTTTTATTTAAAGAACTTTTATTTTAATATTTTTTTTCTTTGGAACGGATAAAATGGATCTGGATGAGAATTCAGCTTCCGAAAATTCGGAGGAAGAGACCCCGTTTTCTGAAATAAGTGAATCTGATTCCTTATATTTAAAGAGGCGTACACTACAAAAGCGCCAACGAAATCCTGCTCCCGGCTCCGCGGGCAACTCACCAAATAAAAAAAATAATAAATCAAAACAAACAGCCGATAAAAAACTATCACCACCAAAAACTCGCAGTAAATCTTCTGCAGCCATAAATAAAACTCCAAACGCAACTTCCACTGTTGTAACCTCCCATAATTCACCAGTAAACAATAGCTCAGCCAGTAAGAATTCGGAATCTGAAGGTTTTTCTGACCCTGTGCCACCACCTGTATATGTCACCAAAATTGACAATTTTCTGTCTTTCGGTGATGAAATCGCCAATTTAATTGGGCAAACAAACTTCAGGTGCTACGCACGCGCTCAGGATATCAAAATAAACACTAATACCAAAGAAGACTATAAAAAACTGATTAATCATCTTACTGCTAATAATTACGATTTTCATTGTTACCAGCTAAGAGAAGATAAAGCATACCGTGTGGTCTTAAGAGGTCTTCATTCAAGCACCCCCACAGCTGCCATAAAAAAAGGCCTTGAAGAAATAGGCCATAGTGTCAGAAATATATCTTGTGTTCTACACCCTACAGAAAAATACCCACTACCACTATTTTTTGTAGATTTAGAACCAGCTCGAAATAACGCCGAGGTATTTCAGATCTCAAGGCTAGTATATTCTACGGTAAGATTTGAGCAGCCCCGACAAAAACCACTAATAGTGCAATGCACAAAATGTCAAAATCTAGGACACACAAAGGCTTACTGCCATCACCAGACCAGATGTGTCAAATGTGCCGGCCCACACTCATCTGACGCATGCTCGAAGCCTAAGGAGAATCCTGCAAAATGTGCACTCTGTGGTGAAGACCATCCTGCTAGCTACAGGGGTTGCGTCGTATATAAAAACCTTTATAGACAGAGATTGCACAATACTGCATACAAAAAAAAAACTGAACAGAAGACCTTAAATGTTGTTCCTGAACCTGGCAATTTATCGGATTTCCCAGAACTGCCACAAACATCTATCAGCGAGCAGCATCCCACTACTTCAACAATCACCGATTTACAGGAAGAGATAAAGCCGCCTTCTCAAGCCTACACCAAGACTCTACAGCAGCCGCGACGTCAGACGCCTCAGAACACCCAATCTAAACCCCTAACCTCTCAACCCAAGCTACAGATTCCCAAAGCACAGTCCCAACCTCCACGACATCCTATTCCTCCTCACCACTTACCCCTCCGTGTTAAACTTCCTCCAGAACACCCACTTCCAGTTCCATCACAACCTTCTCTCCACGTAAACCCCACATTACATCGACCAACGAAAGTTGATCTACCTCCTCGTCCCCAACGCCGGGCTCAGCACCCAGTCAACACTCCTACTGATTTTCCATCTCAACCTCCTCATCCATATCCATTCCAAATCCATAATCCCACCGACATACATTCCATCCTATCTTCCTTCCTGATAGACCTACAACAAACTATCAAACCGCTCATCACCCTCCTCACTAGACTCCTCACAGAAATTCCATTTAACTTCCCGCGATGAATGTGAAGCCCCTAGCTGTCCTCTTATGGAATGCGAACGGACTATACAACCACCGAGACGAACTTGACTATTTCTGCATGACAATCAGATTGACATTGCCCTACTGACTGAAACTCACTTCACTAAACGTTCATATTTTTATATACGCGACTATATCACTTATAGATCTGACCACCCAGACAACACTTCACACGCCGGTTCTTGCATCCTTATCCATAAAACGATTCCACATTCCCTTATTCCCTCAACTCCAAATGAGGCTATCCAAGCAACCTCTATCATCATATCAACTCGTCCCTTCCATCTTACATTATCAGCTGTATACTGTCCTCCTGGCAATTCTCTATCCAATAACCAACTAGAATCATTATTCCAATCCCTCGGATCACGCTTTATTGCTGGAGGAGACTATAATGCTAAACACCAACGATGGGGCTGTCGAACATCCAACTCTCGTGGCAATATCCTGTCTCATGTCTGTACTTCTCGTAGTTATTCAATCCTCTCTCCCCCGAATCCTACCTATTGACCAACTTCCCTGAAAAACGCCCTGATATCCTGGATATATTTGTCACATCCCAGATTTCTCCTTCCCACGTATTAATCAAATCCCTGGATGACCTCTCCTCAGATCACAGTCCAGTTCTGCTCTCATTAAACTCAACCTTCATTCCTAAGCCCTCCTCTCCTTCATTGATTACAGGACGAATTAACTGGGAGCAATTTAGTAACGATTTGGAAAACAAACTAGACCTACGGATTCCACTCAAGACTAAACAAGACATTGACAGCGCAATAGAAATACTTACAGCAACAATAAAAGACAGTATAAAAGATAACACTACCATAAACAGAAATAATATCACACAACAGACTAACCTGCCACAGCACCTTCGCAGCTTGCTAAGCGAAAAACGCAGAGCAAGATCGAAGTGGCACAGGACTCGTTACCCATCAGATAAAACGTATTACACCCAACTGACTAACAAACTGAAAACGGAGATTAGAAACTACAAAATCCAAAATTTGCTTAGTGTGACTGAAAATCTTACGACTACTAATAATTCACTATGGATGACCACCAAAAAGATCCTTAAATTCAAAGATTTTAACCATCCTCTCCTTACTGAAAATCAAACTTGGTCCAGATCTGACGAAGAAAAATCTCACATATACGCCCAACACCTCTTCAAAACCTTTAATCCACACCCTGATATCCTCAACCCTATTCACATTGAGTGTATTGAAGCAGAACTGGATATCCCACTCCAAATGAGTCTCCCACCTAAGGCTTTTCATCCGTCAGAAATATCCAATGTTATTCATAGTTTGCCTTCCCGTAAAGCTCCTGGACATGACCTAATTACAGCTCGCATCCTAAAATCCCTTCCTCGAAAAGCTATCCTATTCCTCACATACATTTATAATTCTGTAATCCGTTCTACCTATTTTCCCGATACATGGAAACTATCTATAGTAAAAATGATCCCAAAATCCAAAAAGCCTCCAGAACTTCCATCCTCCTATCGTCCTATCTCCCTCTTACCCATAATGGGCAAGTTCCTCGAAAAGCTCATACTAAAACGTCTCTATCCCATCCTAGAAAGTAACCACATAATCCCAGACCACCAGTTTGGTTTCCGAACATCCCACTCCACTATCCAGCAATGCCATCGTGTGGTGGATGTTGTCTCCTCTGCATTGGAGCGTAGATTGTACTGCACGGGAGCCTTTCTCGATGTAGAACAGGCTTTTGATCGAGTCTGGCACCCAGGTCTCCTTTACAAAATCCGACAATTCCTTCCTCCTACATACTTTTTGATCATTCGCTCCTTTCTAACTGGCAGAACATTTAAAGTAAATCATAATGGTTCCTACTCTCCTCTCTATTCCCAGTCTGCTGGTGTTCCTCAAGGTAGCATCCTCGGTCCTATTCTCTACACAGTATATACAGCTGACATCCCAACCCATCCTAACACCTTCATCTCCACCTATGCTGATGACACATGTGTGTTATCAGTTAATAACGACCCATATATTGCATCCCAATCCCTTCAATCACATTTATCAAGTCTCGAAGAATGGTGTCGGAATTGGAGAATTAAAATCAATTCCAAAAAGTCCCATCAAATTACCTTTACCCTTCGCCGAAAACCCATGACTTCCTGTCCTACTGTATCCTTTAATAGTACTCCACTTATCCCTGTTGAACAGATCCGCTACCTAGGACTCAACTTAGACAAACGTCTTACTTGGAACCCTCACACAAGACTGAAAAGACAAGAAACAGCTAGACGCTTCCGACTACTTCAACACATACTAGACAAACGCTCAAAGCTTCATATCAATTACAAAAGACTTATTTATGTTACTGTGATAAGACCTATATGGACTTACGGAATTGAACTATGGGGCTCCACCAAACCATCAAATTCCTCTCGTATTCAATCCTTGCAATCCAAAATCCTTCGCAAAATCCTAAACGCTCCTTATTTTGTCACAAATAAAACCATCCATAATGACCTGAACGTTTCATATGTTACCGATTTAGCCCATTCCAGATACCTATCATACCATAATAAACTCCAGGCCCATCCAAACCCACTAGTTTCCATCCTTGGTTCCAATTCCATCCCGGACAATCCTCCTAGGCGTCTGAAGAGAAGATGGCCTCGAGACCTCCTATAATAGAAATATAATTAGAGACCTCCTATAATAGAAATATAATTAGAGTGCTGCCAATGGGTAGTGCCTCTACACGTCCTTTCATGTTTTTATTTATTCATACAGCCCTTGTACTAGATGTATATATTACAGTTGTACAATTCAATAAAATAATTTAAAAAAAAAAAAAAAAAAAGCTTTATTAAGACCCTTTCTTAAGCTTTCCTATATAATTTCATGTAATTCTATCCCTTAAAAGTATAGGAAGCAAGGCAAAGTTTGTTATCAAGAATTTAGTCTTTTTTCTAAATCTCTATTAAACCGATAATTCCTAAAGCTTAATAACTGCCTCGCTTATCTGTAATCTTATAAATAAGTTTTCTTCTTCGTGTGATTTTTGTAAATTCAATCTGCATTCAGACCTCCAAATTTTAGTAGGAAGGGAAAGAAGAAGTTTTTATCCATACTTAATAATTTTTAGAATATCCATATTATTCTATAAACCATTTTGTTGATAGCTAATGCAACTGCTAATGCTAATCAACTGAGGATCAGGGGAGTTAGCAGACCTAATCAGGTAGATTTCTGTCATATAGGAAAAGGTTCTCATGCCAAAATTATATCATTCATAATAACTGTTGGTAGGACCCAAAAGAGGATCCATACATTAAACTACACATAAATTAGTAATTTTACCAAGATGGAAATAGAGACACAATATTTAACATGGGGATGGACTGAACGATCACAAAAAGTATATTGTCCTGAAAATTGACAGCACATTTTAAAATTATAATATTTTAATAAAACTTATAAGTTTGTATTGTATAAAAATGCATCCTTAACATACATAAAGATAATTATTCTGCAGGTTGTCGCTTAGAGCTTAGTCATAATAAGTTTTAAATTTGTTTCCCTATTATAATTTTCCAAAAATACAAGTTATCATAAGCTTTAGTATGGAAAAGAGAACGTATTTATGTGAAATGTGTATACTTTCCTGTACATTTCTTCTAAAAATGGATGTTTCAACAAGCATACATCATCTATACTTCGAAATGTTAGTTAAAACTTTTATTTTTTAATCAAATGATTACCAAAATCCATTCATTACCTATATTTACATTATTTTTTCCAAACTAAACTCACAATAACTTGTATTTTTAGAAAATATTAAAAATGAAACAAATAAATAGTTACAACTTGTACCTCATCACAAAGCGACAATCTGCGGAACAGATCCCTACATATCAAACAAATTTATGTGTTACTTATATACATTTATTTATTGATAGTTTGTTAAAATTATTATTACTATTTCAATTTTATTCATATAAATAAATCTTATTAAAATATATATATAAACATATGTATGTATAAACAACAGCAAATAGTACTTTCGATACAAGCATACGTGTAATATCATTCACATATTGATTGGTACAAATCCAATTGTCAGTACAAGACTGAGAAAACAAGATTCCATTAAATGTTAGTAAAATGTAAAATTAAACATTAATAAGATACCAGCTAATAAGATTAATGTTGCTATCAGTAGATTACAACAGTCCCTAACAGCATTTTACCAATCAAATACCATTGATAAGACCAGTCAAAAATGAATGCTAGGCAGCAAAATTAAAAGTACTAATGGGAAAGCATTAAAATAAGTTATAAAACTATATTCTAAATGTAACAAACAAATATTACTTGTGAATGTTCTTCATAATCTTTGTGAAATATATCCATAGCATCTTTATCCGCCATGCCAGTCAAATACACTTAATTAAAATTGATTTTCCTTTCTAACAATAAATTATTTCTGAAAAGGACTACATTCACTCGAAGCTGCAGTTAAATGAATAATTAATTAACAGAGTGTAAACGCGATTCAATTTGATTCCTGCAAATAAGTTAATCGGTATAAACACTAAAAGCCGGATTGAATTGCGGCTCGGAATCAGTGTTGCTATTTTAATGAATAATTTCAAACAACTTAACGGTAATTTTAATCCTTAAACATTTACTACATTATACATAATTATGAATGCACTGTTTAGATTAATTAAATAATACAAATATATTATTTCTGAAAATCTGATGCTGGCCAAGGGGGTGATTACTATTTTCGCTTTCTGTTATTGTATGTTGGAAATATACATTTTTCTTTCTTGAAACATATTCCCCGACTAAACACCAGTGTTCCAGTAAAATCTATTTGTTTTAAAATGAAATAGTTATTTTTTTAGACACTTGTGGGGCACAAAGAATATAAACTTCCAACTTTCTTTCCAGTCTCTTTTTTTCATACTGGTTGAATTCCTAGAAAAAATTGTTGTTTTTTTTCAATAACTTTTGCCTGTTCAAACCTACTCGACAGCATTGTTTTAGTTCCAGGAAACTCGAAAAGAAAATAGATATACTATATCAATGCTGTCCGTGCACTTTCTTTTGAAGTCCAAAAAATACAGACCGAAGATTTTCCTATAAATACACCCATTATTCTGTATAGTCAGGAAAATTAAATACATTTTAAGTGCAAGAATTATTCGTTATTTAACATTTTGTCCGCTGGTACACATCAGGTATAAATTCGGTACAATCACATTCCTTGTTACAGATATGGATTTGTATAGTACTTATTGTACCTCACGATAGTGTTAATATTGTATAATTATGGAGGCTTATTTTATTGCTGCCCATAAATGTTTTGAATTAGAAAAGTAGCGGTGAAAACGTTTTAGTAACGTTCGTCCTCAGATTCTTTCTCTGGCAACATCCTTTTACCAGGTTGGTACTTCATTCAGCTTCTACATTTATCCCGTCTGTGCTTATATAGGTTACCTATATGGCTAAATGATCCTTATATACTACAGCAGGGAACCTCAATTCTTCTAGCACATCCGACACCTCATCAAATACTTGCAGTTAAACGTCTTAGCGAAAACCCTAACCCTAACCCTCATCAAATACTATTTCCAAAGAGCCAGGTAAAGGATTGACTGTTGGAGAAAAAATGTATCGATGGAAAATTCTAATTCTTAGGTGTGATCCCTAGCTCAAGATCTGTTCATGGTGGAACCTCCAAACAAGAGTATACAAGTTGCTGAGAGCATCATATTTTTCCAGATGGTGGAATGCGAGGGCCATCGAACGGTGTCGAGGAAATATGTCAGAAAGTGCCTAAGTTATATATATCCATCTCCTCTGTTCAACATCCGCAAGAACTTTTAGCAACAGTTCCCAGGCCCTTTGTGAGTCCACCTAATTTCAATATTCCCGGACTCTATTCTTGTACTCGTTACGAAGTGCCATCATCTTTTCATATTGACACCTCCGGTACTACCTTATAGGCTTCTCTTCTTGGTTGTTAAAATGCTTGCGCATTCTGTGGGACAGGTTGAACATTCGTGTATCAAGGCTTTTGGTAATTCTCAGCGGCATCGCATATTCCATCTATTAAATTACTCGGCCGTATAAACAACTGATTTGCATCCGCAAATCGGTAGAAACATCTGACGGAGGAAAAGAGCGACAAAAAAAAAGAAACTCGTCACAATGTCGCTAAAAGTTGAAGATAGCTGCATTTTTGATATGTTGTAAGGGCATGTCTGAGTAGTGTAAATCCAAGTTTGCAACAGAAAAAATAGATGGTAAACTTTGGGCGGCCGAAAAACATCGAAATCTTCGGAATTATTTCAGTTATCTCCTAATCGGTGTGTTTAAAAAAAACAAACATGGGTAACCATTTTTAATGTAGATTAAATTTGTTACAATTTGAACCCAACCGCAGCTCTTTATGCCTATACTATGCCGTCTAAGTCAAAAAAGCTGGGATAACTTATAAGATGATTTCAACTTATAAAATTTAAAAAAAGTTTCATGTATATTGTTAGGCCCCCGTAAGGGTAACAGGGATTGCACCATTGGACAGCTTTCCCTATAGAACTAATCTCTGATAGGCTGCTGGCTTAATCTGACTCGGATAATTTTTTTTTTACAGAAAATTACCTAATAGGTTATATTTTGAATTGTAAAATCAAATAAATAAATGGACGTCAGATATAATACCAAATGCTAATTTTTGAAACTTTTATATTGAAGAAAAAAACAAACAAACAAGAAATACAAAAAAACAAAACAAGAAATACATCAAATTATTTACAAAAAAAAAAATGAAAATACATTAAGATTTCGTTAAATACAATAAACCATATGATACTTAAAAAAAAATGAATTATACAATAATTTAGTTTAATTGCGCAATTAAAATTAAATAAAAATGTCTATAATACCCTGGTCTGGCGGGTTTCTTGATAGAAGTTCCCTCCTGGTTCACTCTTCAGGCGGGTTTCTTGATAGAAGTTCCCTCTGGTGTAAACGCAATAAACACACTGATAAACAACTATATGATTGGTGTAAACTGCACCGCGCGGATCGCTATTGAAGCCAACAATGAAATTGACTGCTGTAAGGTAGGGCCGTGAGGTACGCTAGCCAAGACAACTGTAATGACGACTGTTGTAAGGTAGGTCCATAAGGTACGCTAGCCGAGACAACACTTAACGACGACTGTTGTAAGGTAGGTGCATAAGGTACGCTAGCCGAGACAACACTTATGACGACTGTTGTAAGGTAGGTCCATAAGGTACGCTAGCCGAGACAACACTTATGACGACTGTTGTAAGGTAGGTCCATAAGGTACGCTAGCCGAGACAACACCAATGATGACTTTTTGCTAATAAAAAAAAAAAAAAAAGAAGGTCTCACAGCTGTTTTCGATTAAATCACTCTTAAATCCAAACAAATATTACTGTGAAGTATTTTTACAGATGATTTATTTTAATTGAAATTAAATTAATTAAAAAAATACAAAATAATTGATGGTCAAATCCAACCAGTAGAAAATCATGCCATTATGATAAATTTAGGAACCATTTAATAAACATACTAGATGTCCTGGGATCTTGGAGTAGAGGCTCCTGTTTCAGGGAGTAATCAACTCAGGTACTACAATCCAGTAAGGTTCATGGAAATTCATTTTGCAATTGTAACTGAAATCCTTAATTATGCAGCCGAGGATGGACATAGACCTCAACCAAGAAATATTAGATAATGAACTCTTAACTCGAGTTTTAACGAGCTCAAATAATTCCGAAATCATTGGAAAGGACATCGAGTATGGAAAGAGAATAATATGTGGAATTGAAAGGATATAGCATGTTAAGAGCATCAGGTCATAAAAATAGAGAAATCTATCTTCAACTGTGGGTTACTTCATAAAAGAATGAAACATCAGGCACTTTAATAATATGCTCTACATCGAAGATTAAGCCATTGTTTCTCCCAAATGAGGAAGAAGTCAAGTTGGAGAATAATAAGGATGACGTACAGGTTGAGGGGCTCATGAAAGGGCAGAAGACCCTCATCCTTACTGTGAAGAAGTAAAAAGTGTATAAAGATTGAAATGAGGTATTATTTTTCCACATCACTTGAAAAACGACCAGAGTGTCACAGCTATCTGTAAATCAGGGGGTATGATTTCCCTTTGATGTCTCTAAGCTTTTATCAAAGATCTTTTTTGAGAGACTCACCCTTTAATAAAGTTAAGTAGGCACCAGGCTGTGTAGATCAACCATTGACCAAAATTTCTCCCTGAGAATAATTTTTATGAAAGCTGTAAATCTACAGGAGAATCACTATTTCGATTTAGTCAAACATTTCTGGACCAGGTCTCTCTAAATGAACCAAAATCGACCTTTAGAAAGACTGTACATGTGTGACAGAAGCCTAGACTTCTAGAGGAAACTTCAAGTAGTTTAATGAAAGGCCTGAAGAAGAATGAGTAATCTGGATGACTATGACATTGATGTTAAGTTCATTAAAATTGGAAGACTTTAAGTAGCAGACTATGTGGTAAGGAAGACACTAACAATGGAGCTGCATATTGGAAGTGATAGGGTCAGTCTGATCTGAGATGGGTGGACTCATCATGGTGGATGCACAGATTCTACTGATCTAGTCAATCCACATCCAGATCATAGTCTGGAATGGTTTGCCACACCACCCGTTTATGAACTTTCAAGATGTCATCATTACAAATTATATTTTTGACTAACAAATTTTTCATCATAATCCAACACCTACAAGGCAGGTCACATGTACCATAAAATGTCGTAGAAATTATTTATGTAGTAAATTTCTTTCTATTTTTAGTTAGTAGAAACCGCCTGAAGCAGGAAACAGGACTTTAACAATAAATTGAACCAGCTATATTTAAATTCCAACTACAAAGGTACAATTCAGAGGGGTAGAACAACTCTAGTTATTTTTTATTATTATTATAGTATCACATCATTATAAAAAAAGGTTTAATAGTTTCATAACCGAATAGTAACAGGAATAAGCATTGCATCAGCACCAGTTTTAGTGTCTGCAAATTTCTTAGTTACCTTACCTTAGTGCTCACTTCAATCAAAAACACACTTGTCTGAGGTTAAATTTATTTACTTTTCATGACAGCATAAAATATTTTAGAAAAAATCCAGAAATATGGTGCTTGGGGTCTGAAAATGAACAGAAAGAAAACTGAGTACATGGCAGTACATGCGAATACAACCTTATCCCTCGAAAATTGGGAAATTGGAAAAACCCATGAATGCAAATATCTAGGTAGATGGCTAACAGACGATGGAAGCTCCAATAAAGATATAACAGATAAAATGGTAAAAGGCAGGAAAATTATTGGGTGTCTCAACTCTGTTCTGTGGAGCAGAAAGGTTAACCTCAAAACAAAAAAAATGATGTTCCACTTGCTTGAATGTGTTATTCTCTACGGATCCGAAACGTGGATGATTACGAAAAAAGAAGAAACAAATTCGTTGGCCGTGGAGATGGCCTTCTGGAGACGCTGTTGTGCTATTTCCAGAATTTAGCACGCCCCTAATAGAACAATTAGACAATTGGTTGATCAGGAAACAATGATCCTCTTCGCAATAGAAACAAGAAGATTGAAATGGTATGGCCACTTAAAAAGAACAGAGGACCGATGGCCAAAAATAATCTTCGAATATTGCCCTGTGGAAAGGAGGAAGACCAAAAAAAGATGGTTTCAGGATGTAGAGGAGAGTATGGCAGCGAGGGGTATTAGAGAAGGAGACTGGCAGGAACGACATCTATGGCGTGATCATTTAGATACAAAAAACAACTAAGTTGTACAAAACTGTTGAAAAAAAACAGAAATTTTGATGAGATCAATTTATGAAGAAAATTTTTCTTTTGTATTAGTTTTTTTTAAAAACTTATTTCAACTTTCCAAAATTCTGGCACAAAACCAGGACTATCATGATCTTATACCTAGTTAAGTTTTTATTTGTTCTAAAAATTTAAAAAATTGACTACAAACTAACAGTCTTTAAAAACATACATGGGCTTGAGCACTGTGTGTGTGGCAACTAGTCTTTTTGTGGGAAGACTAGCTTTTAAACTGACAACAAATCGATATCGGGGCCATGGATATGTTTCTTTGATAAATAATATTCTGTCTGCTGTTTTGACTGGACATTTCTGATAACAATCTAGTGCAGTTAAAACAGAATTCTCTCTGTTTACTTTTTATTTAGTCTGTTCCATTGATAATTGATAACGTGTATGAATAAGCATCAATATACACTTGAGTAACAGTCAATATTTTTTCTCGGTTTTGAATAAAACCATACATTATTGTTCGTACAGAACTCCTCCTCAATTGTTCATTGGCAGTAAAAAAACAACAACATAAATTAACACATTATTTATTTCTTTAGAGAAACATTCAAAATTTACACCATCATCTCTACAATATACAAACATTTCGTTGAATATTATTTTGAAATGTTTTAATAATATTACAGCAAGAACAGAATGATAACATTTCTTCAAAGCACCTAAATGTTTAAATAAAATTGAATAGTAAATAAAATAATGTTTAATCAGAGATAACTGTTTTGATGGCATATAATTATATAAAAGACACCCTTTGATTAAGTCTAAAATTACAATTTTCTAGTCATAATGTACATAATTCACGCAGAAAATTAGACATAATTAAAAAAAAATAATTTCAGCGCCCACATGTGCTGATCATTTCACAAGAACAAATAGTAAATATACTTAAAACTGTTACATTTCTGACAGTAGTTCGATAGTTATAACGGTCAAATTATAAAGGTCAAAATATTTTTTTAAACTAGTTTTTAAAATTAAAAAAAAAAAATTATCAAATATATAATCCTCAAAATCTTTGAAATAGTATACATACTAGGTAAATAATAAAACACCTTAAAATAAAAAAAAACAGCTAAGAGAGCTGATTTGTAAGAGTAATTTAGTGTCTTGAGGAAGTCCTTGTACTCTCCCTTTCTCGCTCCCTCTCTGAGTGTCTTCCTTCTCGCTCTCTTTCACGATCCCTGTCTCGGTCCCTTTCCTTTTCTCTTTCCCGGTATCTTTCTTCATAGTACCTGGAACTGTTATGACAGACAATTATATATTGACAACTAATGAAATTGGTAACACATGAATTTTTTTTAAAATAATTTATTTAATGAAATTTACAACTGTATTAAAATAACACAAGTAAATATACTGATTGGTACATATTAGCATGAAAGACAAGTAGAGAAACTACCCAGTGGCAGTACTCAAATAATGAAGAATTTATTATAATCCTCCAGTTTTGACAAATAATAAAGAATTTATTATAATCCTCCAGTTTTGACACCATTTTTCAAGGTCAGTGATATGGTATTGAAGAGTATGGGATGCTATAAATGGATTGGTAACTTAGAAGGTCACAAGGCCATCTTCTCTTCAGACCCCTTGGAGAGTTATCGAGGAATTGAAGAGGTTGTTAGGTTTGAAACTTATGGATTTGAGTGGAAATAAAGTTTGTCATGAACAGATTGATATCGGATTCGGGCCAAATCAGCAGAAAGTAGGACATTAAGGTAATTATGGGTTACTTTGTTCTTTACAAAGTAAGGAGCATTGAGGATTTTGGATTGTAAGGATTGTATACGAGAGGAATTTGATGGTTTAGTGGAGCCCCAAAGTTCTATTCCTCTCTACTTGCCATTAACTCATGTCATTATGTATCACATAGCCCATTTACTTGATGTATGATTGTAATACAGTTGTAAATATCAATAAATAAATTAAAAAAAAAAAAAAAGGTTTTGGTATCATTTTTACAACAGATAATTTCCAGAGGTTAGGAAAATATGTAGTATGGAGTACAGGATTATATATGTAGGTGAGGAATAGGATGGCTTTTCTAGGAAGATGTTTTAAGATGTGGATCGTGATGAGGTTGTGTCCAGGAGCTTTGTGAGAAGGTAATGTGTGAATAATATTAGATATTTCTGAAGGATGGAATGCTTTGGGAGGAAGGGTCATTTGGAGGGGAACATTTAACTCTGCTTTTATATATTGAAGGTGTGTTGGGTTCGTAATATCGATAGGATGAAAAGTTTTAGAGAGATGTTGGCCTAATAACTGAGCTTTTTCTTCGTCAGATCTTGACCATACATTGGATTCATTAAGGAGTAGGTGATTCAAATCTTTGAATTTCAGGATCTTTTTTGTGGCCATCCATAATGTTTTGTAAGTAGTTGTACCATTTTCAGTTAAGTTAATTAAATTTTCTAATTTCTGTTTTTAGTTGGTTAGTCAATTTAGTAAATATAGTTTTATCCGAAGGGTATCGAGTTCTATGCCTCTTCGATCCTGCTCTGCGTTTTTCTCTTAATACGATGCAAATATGCTGTGGCAGGTCAGTTTTCTGAGAATTATTAATTTTATGATTTGAGGTATTAACATGTAAAGTGGTTTTTATTGATGTAGTTAATTTTTCTATGACAGTATCAATGTCTTGTTTAGTCTTAAGTGGAATTGTTAAGTCCAATTTGTTCTCCAGATCATAACAATAGTTGTCCCAGTTAATACGTCCGGTAATCAATCTAGTTAGGAGGAGAAGGCTTGGGAGCGAAACTTGAATGTAAGAAAAGGAGAACTGGGCTATGATCTGATGAAGGGTCGTCCAAGGATTTGATATTTATTGGTTTGGGATGTGGAAATCTGGGAGGTGACAAATATGTCCAGGATGTCGGGACGTTTTTTGAGAGATGTAGGCCAATAGGTGGAGTTATTTGGTGCAAGGATAGAGTGACCCTTAGTGGATGTGACAGAGGAAAGGGTTTTCCACAGGAGTTGGACGATCGACAACCCCATCATTGGTGTTTGGCGTTATAGTCTCCTCCAGCAATGAAGCGTGGTCCAAGAGATTGGAATAAGGATTCATGAAGGTTATAAGAAATAGGAATTCCGGGAGGACAGTATACAGCTGAAAATGTGATATGGAAAGGAAGTTATGGTTACTGAGGTTGATTGAATAGCATACAAGATCCGGCAAGTGAAGTGTTGTCTGGGTGGTCTGATCTGAAAGTAATGTAGTCCTGTATATAGAAATGTGTGCGGTGAGTGAGGTGTGTTTCAGTAAGTAAAGCAATATCTATTTGGTGGTCATAAAAAAATATTAATAAGGAAATGTAACAAAACAGAAAAATTGGAAATAAACTTGTCAAAGTCAAAGTAATGCAATATCTATTTGGTTGTCATGTAGAAATATGTCAAGTTCGTCACGGTGGTTATGCAGTCCATTATCATTCCATAGGACGATAGCAAGGGGCTTTATGCTCATCATGGGTAATTAAGTGGAACTTCGGTAAGGATTCTCCTGAGTAGTTTGATGAGAGGCTTGATAGTCTCTTGGAAATTTTTCAAGAAGGATGACAGGATAGAATTTATGTCGATGGGGTTTTGGATTTGGACTGGATATGGGTCTGGAGTTTTACATTGATAATTAACGGGTAAAGGAAGGTTGGCTGGGGGTTGTACCGGAGCTGCTGGATTTACATTCATTGTTTGATGAAATGAAGGATTCATTTGATTGTTGTGATTGGGAGGGATAGGATTTGGTTGCTGTGGTGGTAGATTGACTATTAAGGTTTCAGGATGGAGAGGTATATGCTGACGTGGAGGTTGGACTATAGAATTGAATTTCTGAGGCTTGGATATAGGATCTCGGGGTTTGGGTAGGGAGGTTTGGGGCTTGTTATAGGAAGTCTGGGGTTTGTGTTGGGAGGTTAGAGGCGCCTGATGTTGAGGCTGCTGCTGGTTCGTTGACGTCTGGATTATGTTTTCCGGAGGTTGAACTCTGGTGATATGTTGATCTGGAAGGGTTGTTATTTTTGCCAATTCCGGGAATATAGTTGAGTTTTTGACTTCAGGTGGCTGAGGAACATTATTCTCTATGCTTTCCGCTAGTTTTTTATGTGCTCTCTGTCGCTGGAAGCTTTTATAAACCAAACAACCTTTATAATTCGTCGGGTGGCCCCCCCCCACAAAGAGCACATTTTGCAGGCTCATTTCTGGACTTCTGGCATACTTCAGTTAGATGTGAGCCAGCACAATTGACGCATCTAGGTTGGTGGTGACAATAGGTCTTCGTGTGACCTAAGTTTTGACACCTAGTACACTGCACTATGGTGTTTTTGTGCCTTGGCTCCTCAAATATAACAGTTGAATAAACAAGTCTAGACTTGAAATATTTCAGTATTATTTTTGGCTGGTTCTAGTTTGACAAAAAACAGAGGAAGGGGATATTTTTCAGTCGGGTGCAACACTGACGAGATGATCCTGATGTTATGGCCTATCTCTTCTAGATCTCTCTTGATGGCTACCGTAGGCGTGGTCGAGTGAAGCCCTCTTAGAACTACCCAATATGATTTCTGTTGTTTGAGTTGATAGCAGTGAAAATCGTATTTTTTGCTAGTGAGATGATTTATAAGTTTTTTAAATGAATCTTTATTGACGGTGTTGATTTCTATATCATTTAACCAAGAGTAGCATCTAAAATTTGGCTGCCTGATCAAATCTGCTATTTCTTTTCCGAAATTATAGAAATCACTTATTTTCGTGATAAATATTGCCGCAGGTTCTAAGTCATCGAGTTTTTGTCGCTCTTGATTGAACGAGTATTATCGTTGGGGCCAGAGTTGCTGCTGGTTGAGTCTACTGGTGGTTTGACTGCAGTAGTTTTGACGCGGGTTTTTGAACTAGTCCCTTTGTTTTGTTTTTTTGTTTGCCGAGTTACCCTCTGAGCCAGGGGCAGATTTTCTCTGACGTTTTTGTAAAATTCTTCTTTTAACGTATTGTGAGTCGGTTTCACTAATTTTGGAAAACGGAGTCTCTTCCTCCGACATTTCTTTACCCGAATTGTTTACATTAATGAATGAAAAACAAATAAAATAATTTTTTTAAATTATTAATTATAAACTATTGCTAATTTAATTATATTAACTGAAATAAGCATATTTAATTAAACTAATGCAAAATTAAAATAAAAAGTTCAAGTTACTTACATGAAAATGAAAAATACATATACCACAGGTGAAGAGAATGTTATAAATATTACTTCATAGAAGCAAAGATATAATCAATTAGTATAAATATAGTTCAAAAGGTGTGGCGGCTTTGAATCCTTCAACACCGGAACCATGGGGTAATTATTTACATCTACAAACTAGCTATGTATCGATCCAGGTATCAGAAAACCTTTTTGGTCACATAAACCAGGCAGTAGAGCATGGGTCAAACTACATCACCCCAAGGCACGAACAATACTTTACAATCAAATACTGAAAACTTTTCATGAACTAAAACTTGTTTATAAATGAACAGGCTGAAGCCAGCTATGCAGAGTTTTACAATAGATATATACCTCAAGAGGGTAGGAGCCCAGAATGCTGCATATATCTGGGTATGAGGGTGGTACTCCATGCACTTCAAATGGGGTACAATTTCTCTAAAGCTCAATTGTGCTTCTGGAATGACATGAAAAGTTTTTTCAAAAACAAAAGCTCTTACCACAAATTAACTATTGTTAAAGTCAAATAATAAATAAATGGAAAGTAAAATCAGATAAAATCCACTTTTGGCATGTGTCTGTCTGCAACTGTTGTGAGGTAAACCTAACTAATCCAAAAGCAAGCATAGGTCTGGTCACCACTGGGGGTAGAAAATATAGTTTCTCAGTGCCGAGAGGCTTACCTCAAGGTTTATTTGCCCCTGGAGTTTCATCACACATAGTGACACACACGCAGAGGTTTCCCCTTGAGGCGGAAATAGAGGTAAATCTCTGTAGTAACTATTTAGAAATATAACAATTTAACCAAGTTTAAAAATCTGCTGCCGAGTATTGATTATCATTCCAATTAACTGAATGGAGTGATAACATGATAAGAAATTATTACAGAGGATAACACTTTTAGCTGGAAAAACAAAGCCAATTTAATTACACTCATCATTGATCAATGCTAGTAAAGAAGTAGGCCTGAAAATGAATACAGATAAAATTTTAATTTTAATCAACCTATTTAAAAATAATCCAAACAGACTCATTACAAGGAAGGTGTCTATAATAGAATGCTTAAGATGTGCAAATAGGGCATGTGTAACAACTTAACAAATAAGAAAAATTAAATCTATACCAAGATTACCTTTCATCACGGCTCCTCTCTCTATCCCTATCTCGGCTCCTAGACCTCTCTCTACCGTAACTGCTGCTACCACCGCTCTCCCCATAGTATCTAACAGAAGAAAAAAAATTGATTTTTTAAAGATTTAACACTTGCAATTACTAAACTAAAAATTATTGATTTTTGTAATTTATTTTATTTTAGTTGTTACTAATTTTTAAATATTTTTATTTGAAAAGAAAAGATATGTCCAGGACCGGGACTCAAACCCGGGTGGGTCTTCCAGATCGCTAGTCTGGGACTCTACCAACTGAGCCATCCTGGCTGTATCAGGCTCGCTCCCCGGTCAGGGTCACATACTTTCTTTTCACTGATCCTAAGTCCCCGCGTTCTCGCATTGTGCGAAGTATACGAGGGGAAGAATGTTCTTTGAACATTATTTTAAATTGGATCTAGTTGACTTACGTCATTATAATTATTATAATTTATTCTATTTTACTTGTTACTAATTTTTAAATATTTTTATTTGAAAAGAAAAGACATGTTCAGGACCGGGACTCGAACCCGGGTCTTCCAGATCGCTAGCCTGGGACTCTACCAACTGAGCCATCCTGGCTGTATCAGGCCTGGACATATCTTTTCTTTTAGTAACAACTAAAATAAAATAAATTATAATGACGTAAGTCAACTAGATCCAATTTAAAATAATGTTCGAAGAACATTCTTCCCCTCGTATACTTCGCAAAATGCGAGAACAGGAGGATCAGTGAAAACAAAGTATGTGACCATGACCGGGGAGCGAGCCTGATACAGTCAGGATGGCTCAGTTGGTAGAGTCCTAGACTAGCGATCTAGAAGACCCGGGTTCGAGTCCCGGTCCTGGACATATCTTTTCTTTTCAAATAAAAAAATTATTGATTTTTATTTGAAAAGAAAAGATATATCCTGGACCGGGACTCGAACCCTTTCCACGTCTCTAGCGTGGTGCTTTCCCAACTTAGCTAACCTAGCTCACATCTCGGTCAGACATATCCTTTCTTTTCTCTGATCCCATATCCTCGTATTCTCGCATTTGCGAAGTATGCAAGGGGAAGAATGTTCATTGAACATTACTTTATTTAGGATCTTCTTGACTTACGTCATTATATATTATAATAATTTATTTTATTTAATTTTTTATTAATTGTTATAATTTTTAAATATTTTTATTTGAAAAGAAAAGATATATCCAGGACCGGGACTCGAACCCATGTCACCTGATCAGTGAAAAGAAAGGATATGTCTGACCGAGATGCGAGTCAGGTAAGCTCTGTTGGGAGAACACCACGCTAGAGACGTGGGAGACCCATGGGTTTGAGTTCCGGTCCTGGACATATCTTTTATTTTCAAATAAAAATGTTTAAAAATTATAATAATTAATAAAAAATAAAATAAAATAAATTATAATAATATTTAATGACCTAAGTCAACAAGATCCTAAATAAAGTAGTGTTCAATGAACATTCTTCCCCTTGCATACATCGCAAATTGCGAGAACACGGGGATATGGGATCAGTGAAAAGAAAGGATATGTCTGCTTGAGATGCGAGCCAGGTAAGCTCAGTTGGGAGAGCACCAAGCTAGAGACGTGGGTGACCCGGGTTCGAATCCCGGTCCTGGACATAACTTTTCTTTTTAAATAAAAATTATAACAATTAATAAAAAATAAAATAAAAATTAATGAGTTGGTTTTTTAAAGCATAATTCCCGATTTTTCAGAAATTCAAGTTTGCTGGGCTGCTTGTACAGACTAAAAAAAAAGAATCGGTCTAAACACATAGTAATGCAACATACAGTGATAAAAATCAAAAGCTAATGTAGATAACATAACATCCACCAGAAAAATAAGGCACTTATCTTTCTTTCCAGCAATGCTTCTTATGCTAGATATAGCCTTTGTCTTAACATGCAAATAAAACTTAAAAGTTTTTGTGTCAAATGGCTTGATATTTATTCTATAAGTATGCGGAGGCATAAAATATTGTTTGGAAATCAGTAGAAATGCGGAAGAGTGGCCAATGTCTCTGCATCTCGGTGTTTTAACATAATGTTTAGTGATATTAAAATCCGTCCATACCTCTCACGACTCCTCTCCCTAGACCTACTTCTTCGAGACCTTCTATGAGGGGCCCTGTCACGAGACCTGGAACGCTCTGAAAAATAAATTGGATTACCATGGATTCTCTCATGATAATTATTTCAATGACAAAAAAAATATATTAAAAATACAAACCCCTCCTGCTTGATGCGTATCTCTTAGCCTCAACTCCATGTAAAGTGTCTTGGAGTGAGGATATCAAAATCTTACACCGATCATCATTAGATATCTTGGACTGTTTAATCAGAGAAATAGCAGTTCCTAAAGTTTCAATTGCACTGGAAAACTCACCTAAAAATAAGATAATAACAACGCTTATTGTTTTTGCTTCAAACAAACAATACTGTCAACTATTTCTATTAAGTTAAACATGAAACTAAACAACACACAAAATTATATTTAGTGAAAATATTGTTATTGTTGCATACACGAAGAATACAACATTTAGGTTATTAAAAAAAAGAACTAAAAATAAAATGTCAAGAATACAAATGTGAGATATGATACAATCTTGAAACAAAAAACTTGTCAACTAGTTCAGTAACAAGTAGAATAATTAATCTATGAAAAAAAAGGATAAAACATTCTCTAAACTGACACCTGGCCATCAATCAGTCATAGAACAAGCTACATGTTTTATTATCATTAATTATTACTAAAAATACATATTAAACCAAAAATAAATATTTAATATTTTAAATCAAAGTGAATTAAATATTTTATCATGTAATAATAAATAATAAACTATAGTATGAAAATTTCATTATTTAATAATTAAACTACTTTTTAAAAATAAACAATAACGTACACAAATTGATCACTAACAAGAGGAGAATCACAAACGTGTTTCCTAGATTTTAACAAGACTTTTTGAGGTAACAGTAAGCTTTAAAATCGTAGACTAAATGAAATATCAGAGACCACTGTACCTCATAAGCTCCAGAAAAAACAAAACAACTGATTTTACTTTATATTTTTGGTATTGTCCCAAAGTACCTCAAGTGCCAAGCAGAATAACAAAAAAAAAAGTATAGGGCTTTACAAAATAACACCCCCAAAAAACAATTTTTAGGAAGAATAAAAACACCCTCAAATAGTGATTTTTGAGAAATGTTGGTTTTCAACAAAAGCTGAGATGAGATTTAGATTCAACACCACCCTAAAAAAGTGTGAATATAATATAATTTTTTTATTAAAATTGCAGAACAAAACATTTATTTTTTAAAAAGAAAAATAGCCCAACTGTACCAGATTTTGTTTTTCAAATTAGTTTTGTTTAGTTCCTCCTACTCCACAATTACACTGAAATTTGTACATTGATTCACGGTATAATGAAGGGTGTTCAAAAAAACACAATTTTATAACATTATATTTCTGTGTTTTGTGCATGAAAGGCTTCTTTTTAATCTAATTAAGACTTAGGCATGACATCGATATCGGCTTATATCAAGAATAATATAATAATTAACCTAAATGATATATTCTTCAGCAATTTACCTAAAAATAAAATTGAGCAAAGTGGGGTTTCTTATTTTCTTGCCCACCAAAACATCTCAATTTTTTTTTTTTTCTAGACTTTTTATTTCAAAATATGTAATAAACATTATCTATGTACAGTTTAAAATCCATAACTCAATAGAACATTAAATTGAATATTTTATGGAAAATTCCAAAGAAAATCCAATAAAAATGTATGAACAGTTGTACATATTAACTGGAACTGCATTTAAAGAAGTGCCAATTACTTCAGTAACCATCATGTGAAATTCAAAGTGTTTATCTATCTTTATTAAAAAATGCAAGATTTGGTATTCAAACAATCTGCCCATAGAATAACAATTTAATCGTTGACTATAATATGCAAGTAATATTAGATTATGATTGAACACTTACTATTCGTAAGAAGTATTACATGAAGGGGACAGAGACTGCAAGTAAAAATCAATTTATGGTATTGGCATAGAACCTTTTGGTTCACCAAACCTTTTATTATTTCTATTCTCATTTTTATAAATACTTACTTCTACAAGGTAAGAAAAATATTTCAATTAGGCCAGTATGTTTTTTTTTTTTTTTAAATTTTCGATTGACAATTGGTAGTAAACTAATTTTTCATCAGTACCAGAGACATAAAATAAAATATGTCAGTGCACTGGCTCCTAATATTGTACAGTCCAAAATTTTAAAGCTTAAATCTTTTTATTTAAGTTTCATAAAATCTAGGATACGCATATGGAATTCTTTCCTTGTCAGTACAAGTTTACTATATTATCGGGATTATGGAAAGCTAATAAATAAGATTATTGTATCCTAAACCTGGTTTCCTGATAAAAATGATTCATTTTAATTTTAATTTTAATAATACTATTCACTCTAGTTCCTCTACAAGAATAACTTTAAATCATAAATCAAAGGAAAATAACTAAAATAAAAACTGCTCCTACTTATAGTGTTCTAGAAACTTCTCAATGTATAACACAGCCTAAATTATTTATTTAATAATAATTAATTAACTGATAAAATAAATAACAAACAGTATTGAGGGCACAAATATTTTTTAAGATGACTGTCAATGTTGTGTTATTTCACAATTTATCAACTCCACTGAAATGTGGCCCAACTTTCAACAATAAAAAATTTGTGAGTAAAAATTTGTTTACTGGCATTGTGCAGACCAAATATATACCATAAGTGAAGTATGTAATAACTTAAATATTTTTATTAGAATCATCAAGTAAGGAAACCAGAATACATGTTTGATTTAAATAATAAAAATTCCTAAAACTCGATCAGTAAAAACATTGTCATTGGAAATAACTTTTGTATTTGAAACAAGCTAAAACCTATTTATTATATTAGTTCCAACTAAGATAAATAAAAAAAAAAATTAGGGTTCACAGCATAAAATTGAACACCTCAGGGAATCTACTAAGAAAACAAAACAGGCCAGATGTCAGTCGACTCAACAAATACAAGACAATAATATTCTCTTCTGTTTTCTGAGCAAATATAACCTGTAGCAGCATCTGAGATCGCCCTTGATATTGCCGAGCTAGAAACAGTCCTGTTCCGTGACATGATCTCCTCGAACTCTATTTCGGAGAACTGTGGCTGTTTGTCCATCGATTGGAGTGGCTGCTGCTGAGGTGGTGGCTGCTGGCCTCCCATGGAGTACTACTTGGCATAATAACATATTTATCAATACTATTACAATCATCTTATAAAAATTCAAATTAATCACTAACCACCCTCCTTTCAATTTACAACAATTAGTAATTTCACATCAAACAATAAGACTAAACAAGCCACCTTAAACATAGAAACAATTTAAATTATATATTTGAAAAAACAACAACAAACAAGCAAATGGTTGCATAATTATAAACTAGATTTATAAACTATTATGTAAACAAAGGCTTAAATATACTCTGTACAGGTTACGATTCAAGCAACATACAGATGAAGGCCATCAAAATATGCATATATTTACAAACCATATCAAATAACATGATTGCATTTCATTAGTACTTATTTTCCAAAAACCAGGAGTGAACATAATATTTTTAAATCACAGTAAATACAAAATGTGATACATTGGTTGTTTTTAAACATTCTGAGCTTCTGCACTATTAATTTTTTAGGGTAATGGCCCCGATTGTACACAGAAAAAAATGACGGACAGGGAAAAATATTTTCCATAGCATTGTATTGAAAGATAGTAAATTTTAGCATAATTAGTAATATGTTAATTTTTATTTGATACTTTCAATGTAATAAAAAATAAATAAATCACTGTAATCTAGCAAATCAAAAATTTTCTAATCTAGTTATGGTTTTGCATCATTAATGTTTAAAAAAAATTATAACCTCATTTCAAAACCTTAAATTACTGAGAAAATACAGAAAACTATTATCATTTGTTATGGTTAATAAAATTATTAAAAAGAAGAGATAAGAAGCCCGGCTTGGAAAAATTTAAGGGAATTAAATTTTTTTGTCAAATGAAAAATTTTCAAGGGAGAGAGTAAAATTCCAAATATATAATTTCTCAAACTTTTAACAGGACATTAAAAATTGTTAAATGATTTTCTGAAGTTTTTATTAAATAATCTTAGTGTTAGAAGAAATGTAAGACAACTGACACATGGAAATAACTTCAGGTAACATAATAATTATCAGTTAGGCTTAATTATTAACTATTAGCAAAATATAAATTCTTTAAAAGCTATAATTAAAAAATTAAAATAAACAACATGAAACTATATCATTATGTAGGGCCATAAACAATGAAACCCAACTCATATATCAATATACTGCAAATATAAAAATTAAGGAACCTGCTTTAATATATTAAACAATTATAGTTGACTGTAAATTAAATAGAATGATCCATATAGCAGCTTAGAACAACACCAACAGTATAAGAAATATAAATTAATGGTTTTTTTGGGGGTATTCAGATTGCATATCAAAGAAATTTCCTGACTTTCCAATATGTGTATGAAGTTTTTCTTTACCAAAAAAACAAAATTTATTCCAACCAATTATAAAAGTATAAATGTTAAAAGCATTGCCCCTGTCGAAAAATTATTTTCTTAAAAATACTAGTCAACTAGAGAATTTAGAAAGTTATAGAACACAGCATCACGGAGAGCAAATGCTCTTTTAATATTATCAAAGTTATACAAAGATTTAGATGGACAAAGCTGGGTTTAGCAACTAATGAATCCCTAAAAAGTCATTAATATAAAGATGAATAGTAAATGTCTCAAAAGTAGGTGGGATGATTGCATTATGGGTGATGTCATGGATTTGGGTTTGGATGGTAACTCATGAAAGGAAGTTTGGGGTATCGGCAATTAGTGTTATATGTTCACTAAGCCTGCTATTAATTTTAATAATCCTTTAAAGTATTTATCTATTGTTGATGCAATTTTAGTTAGGATAAGACTTTTACAAGTTGTGAAATGTAATTACAAAACAATTAATTTTTTTTTCTTGATCTTAATACAGTTATGGGTATATAAAGTCTCTACTTGATCAACATTTTGAATCAAATCATGGAACAGAAACTTTTTTGTTAAATAGATTTTTCAATTTTAAGTAGCATCAATTTGAAACATTAAACCTAAAAAAAGGTGTTAAATTAATTTTTTTCTTGGTGATAATAAATGCTAGATAAATAATAATATTGAATATACAACATATATATATATATATATATATATATATATATATACACACACACACACATACATATATAATGTAGGAATCCAAAAACAAAAAGTTATATTATAATAAAATTATCAAGTGTCAAGGTACTTTATTTCTGAATCACTAAAAAAGGAATGCCTCTTAATAAAAAATTATTGTTGGATAAGTTTGGATGAGGTGGTAGTCAATACAGAAACAATAAAAAAATGTTACTTACTATGTGCTTATGTTTCGGTTTAAGTTTCAATGTCGGTTGTATTATCATTAATTATTTTCTGTTTAAAACTAAATATTTAACGTTTTTTAAAACTTTTATTATGGTGCAAAAAGACTTTTTCACTGGGTTACATTTCAAAAGATACTTTTATTTGGCATTAGATATAATAAGAAATAATACACTTTTATATCATATGACCGTAAGTATTAAAATGCCCAACACATAGAAAAATATTGACTCTAACATTGCAGCCGTTTTTGCTAATCTTCAAAAAATCATTATTTACTTTTATCAATAACATGGTTTCAACTTTTAACAAAGTTATTTTATAAACAGATTAAATAAAACATTATCAAAGGACAAAATTTACTAAAAAAGGAAAATTGAGAGAAAGAAGGCTATCTTTCGGACCTAATAAATTTTAATAAGCTTATAATACTTGAAATGAAAATGCAAATATTCAATACCAATTAACAAAATGGAGGTACCGATTATGAATTATTATTACAAAAGTTTTCAATTTAATGAAAAAATACTTTAATAACCAAGTAACATTTGATAAGTGGCACAACATTGCCTTAAACAATTTCCTGTTGATATTGGCTTATATCACTCAATGATACACATCATAGTTTCATAGCTAGATAATACAACAGTCTCAGAAATAGATAAAATTAGGAAAATTAGTATTTAAATTCATTGTGATTTATAGTGAAATAAACCAATTCAAGTAGTAATATCAACAACATATTGATAGATGGGATGGATCACATAATAATCTTATAACTTTTTTTTTCATGAATAATTTTGTTTTCACAATTTTAATGAAAACACTTATTTATCACCTTTGTGTAAGAAAAAGTGTATGAATTGATTGTTAACTGATTTAAAAAATTTTAGAGCAAAAAAGTTGAAATCCACCCATCATTAAATTAAATATTAATATATAAATACAAGTAATTGGATCTTAAAAAATACAATATCTTATATACAAAATATTACCAACATGATTAATATTACCTTAATAATCAGATTTAATTAAATTAAATCTAGATTGAAACGAAGAAATACCATACCACATAACTTCTAAAATAATTTGATTAAATAAATATTTAAGTTTAACCCACTTATATAAATGAATGACCCAAGTCCCCCCTTGCAATTAATGATATTTATGATTTGGGCATGACTACTATGAAACCAATTTACAAATAGAAAAAATTGAAAGAATTATTTCTTATCAGCAGCATTTCACATTGAAACAGGAGCTTGAGACTTTTTAAAATTTTGTTTTTATTTCCTAAATGATGTCATAACGCATACCACATTTGACTCATAATAAAAAAAAATAGTTTTGTGGGTATTTATAAAATGATCATAAAACTGTTATTAAACTTTAGTTTTAAAAGGCCATATTATATAAAAACACTTCAAAGAAATCAGTAATGCTAATATGTTTTGCAAGGAAGTAAATGAAGAACAACATATATATTAGTTATAGTTTAGTAGAGTTAATTATTTTAGCATTTCCTTAGATCAAGCTTCTAATGCTGCATTATCAGACATTTAGTAGAATCAGGGAGTAAGTTCAAAAGAATGTCTTCGATTGAATGATCACTAGAGCTAAGATTAATAATCAGTGAAATTTTTGAACATACCATGTAAATCCTTAATTTATAAATGTATACATATTTAAAATTATAAAGATATATTAAATGCTTAGGAGTTAATTGAAAATAATAAAGATTTTTTTTTCCATACCAAATCCCTTCTTACAATTCCTGTAAGTAGTATAAAAAAAAAATTCTTAATTCTAATCTCTCTATCAAACGTTTTTCATTATAAAACAATGAAACAAACATTTTACATGTTTTTCTTTACTTGAATAATTAAAAATATAAATATTTATAGAACATTTTTTCAATTAAATTAGTGATACTCAGAAGAATTTTGCCGAAAATAATTAATGAGTATTCTGATTACTTGGAAACTATTTCAAATGAAGTTCATGAAAAAAATTACTCTAAAATTCATGGAGTATGTTTGTGGAAGTGAATTCAATAGTTATAAAATTAAATGTAACATGTTATCACACACACCTATATTTTATTCATATAAATATTTCCACATAAATAAACACACATTCCATTTGAGTTCAATGTTTCTAATGTCCTCAGAGTATATATACTACAATAATTAGCAATGATATTATAATAAATATATATGTGACATATATGATATGATAATAAATGTATAAGATATGATTAAAAAAAAAGGTTCAAATGAAGCACCACCGTACCTGCTGCATAGGCGGATGATGAGGCCGAGCCTGAGGAGGAGGTCCATAATCCATCGAAGGCCCCGGAGGAGGCGGCCTAGGAGGAGGAGCCGGCTGGAAGTACGGTCCTCCAGGATTCTGGTTCGGAGGCATTCCTGAAAAAACAAAAACAACATTCATTAATGAGGTATTTACCGAGATAATGTTTAACCGAGCCTATTAATGAAAGAACACTTTAAATTAAAAACAAAAACTCTAACTCATAACTGGCTAATATCACTAAAGTGATGTTTTTATTTATTTGAACATTTTAGCAGTAAACCTTTAATTACTAGTTTAAAAAATTAATATTACCTCTGAATAAGTCTTTTAATTTCCATATATTAGGTAAATTTATACAAAGAGTCTAACAATTATGTATTAAATAGTAAAATAAAAAAATATATAGAATTCAATTTTCTTTAGTTAATGGCTCAAACAGATTTTGACAAGATAGGTTTACTTGAACATCTTTTAACTTCAGTATTCAGAGCTTCTTGTTCACAGTCCCACCAGTAACCAGTATTCAACTTGGCAGTGGTGCCACTGTTTACCAATGCACCCAGATTGATAGGAAATATTACAGTATTCAACTTGGCAGTGGTCCCACTGGTTACCAATGCACCCAGATTGATAGGAAATATTACAATCTGCCACTTTTAGGCAATAAGTTATACCGCTAAATAGCTAAACAATCATTCAATAAAAAAAAAAAATAAATAAATAATAAAAATAAAAATATATGCATGCTGATAATAAAAACAAAATAAATACTTGCGAAAATAATAAATTTTTTTCTCTCTTTATATATTCATCTACACCTGTCAAATACAAAACAGTGACAATCAGCAGATGGTCTGACACTGACATATATGATATGATAATAAATGTGACACAATGACTTGAAAGGCATGAAGAAGAACAGTACCCAGCGGTAGCTCTCCCTTGGCTTGATTCAATTTCCTTTGATAACAAATCCCTCATCCACGTTCTTTTTAATCTCCTCCTAGTGTTCTGTGGCATGAGAGTAGAGGCCATTCGTTCTATTAACGGGTTTGGATGTCCGTGTAGTTTTTCTTGAAAGCGTTTGTAGTATGTTCGTCAACCGTTGGTATTTTTAAGTCAGTATGCAGAGTTTTGTTATTAATGTACCATGGTGCTTTGGTGATAAGTCTAAGTACTTTTGATTGAAAAGTCTGCAGTCGTTTTCTGTGAGTCTGTTTAGCGATCCCGTAAATTTGTAATGCATATGCCCAAACTGATTTTAGTAGGTAAGTATACGTGTTTAGTTTCTGTCTTATATCTAATTTGGAGTTTTTCCTGAATAGTGAGTACATTAAATTGAGCTTATGGTTCAGTGATTGGTGTTTTATCTTAACGTGAGGACCCCATGTCATTCTCCTATCAAACATTAGTCCAAGGTATTGTACTTTATCTGTCTGCGGGGTAGATGAGTTGTTAAGGTAAATGGGAGGGCATGTTTCGTGTCTAAGGGTAAAAGTGATGTGTTGTGACTTTTCGTGGTACAGTCTTATTTTCCATAGTTGGCACCACTCATGCAACTTTTGTAAGTTATGTTGTAAGTTTAGTGAGGCTTGCATAGCGTCTTAATGTTTGGTGATTATGGCAGTGTCATCGGTTGCTGTCAGTATGTCAGTACTTAGTGGAATATCGTGTGTATATGTTATGTAAAATAGCGGTGCCACTATTGATCCCTGAGGCATGCCGGCTAAGATTACTATCATGGTTTAATCATGGTTACAAAAGAGTATTTCCACTGTATAGGGAATTTTGTAGTTCTAAGTATTGAGTTGTAGATTGTTGTTAGAAACACTAGAGCTTTCCTAGGCATTTGCTGGAGCACCTCAACATTTATTAAGTCATAGCCCGGGGCTTTTCTTTTTGGTAAGTGTCTAATTATTTCTGCTACTTCTGTGGGAGTGAATGAAGGCGGTGGCAGTGTTAGTTGTAATGGAATCTCAAGTGTGTTATTTACAAAGTTTTCGTGTTCTGTGTTTATGAAGTCAGTATGTGGAGTAAATACGGAAGAAAGTCTGTCTATCCATATGGCGCTACTACCCAAGGGTGGGTCTTGGCCTCCTCTAGGAGCTTCCGCCATCCAGCTCGGTCCATTGCTGCTGCTCTCCAATTCGGTGTGCCTAGCAGTAGCCTGGAGTCAGTCGCCACACTATCCATCCATCTCACTCTTGGTCTGCCTCTCCTTCTGGTACGGTCAATCCTATCCTCAAGGACTCTTTTAGGAATTTCACCTTCCTCCATCCGAATCACATGGCCGGCCAAACTTAATCTTCCCAGTTTTATGAAGTCGACGACGTTCAATTAATTATACAGGGCGTATAACTCCCGGTTCCATCATCTCCTCCAAGCTTCTCCTTGTTTTACGGGGCCGTATATTCGTCGCAAAATTTTTCTTTCGAATATAAGGAGGTTATTTTCATCAGACTTTGCTATCGTCCATGTTTGTGAGGCATAGGGTAACACCGGTCTTATCAAAGATTTATATAACCATACTTTGGTCTGCCGCGTGAGTAGATGGCTCCTGATCGGCCTACTCACGCCAAAATAGCAACAGTTGGCTGCCGCAATCCGTTTTCCTATTTCTTTGGACATGTTGTTGGTCGATGTTACGAGGGACCCTAGGTAGGTGAACTCCTGCATTCTTTCAAATTTGTAAGGGCCTATTTCTAAATGACTTCCACCTTGCTGAGCTCCGTCGGCCTTTACTACCATATACTTCGTTTTGGCTTCATTCACCTCAAGGCCCAACAGCAAGCCGCCTGTTGTATTGCCAGAAAAATGCTGCTCACCTTAGCTTTCGATCTTGCAACTATATCAATATTGTCTGCAAAGCCCAGGATCTGGACACTTCTATTGATAATAGTTCTTGTTGTCTGTACTTTCAAGACCCTTACTGCTTTTTCAAGTCCTAAAATGAAAAGCAGACATGCCAACCCATCACCCTGTCGCAACCCCTTATCGGCCTGAAAGTCGCCTGAGCACTCCTTGTATTCTGATTACATTCCTCGCACCATGCATGGTCATCTTAACAAGGCAGATAAGCTTTCTGGGAACGCCAAATTCTTCAAGAGCTTTGTAGATTTGAGATCTGTTGATGCTATCGTACACATTCTTGAAATCCACAAAAATATGGTAGGTGGACATGTTATATTCAATCCCTCTCTCCATGATAGTCCTCAGGGAAAAAATTTGGTCCATTGTAGATCTCCCACTTCTAAAGCCAGTTTGGTACTTTCCCACAATTTGCTCCGCATAGGGACGCAATCGCTTGAAGAGAATTCCAGAAAGAATTTTGTATGCTGTTGGTAGGAGCGATATCCCTCTGTAATTGTTGGAATCAAGCCTATCACCGTTTTTGTAGTACGGGCAAATTACTCTTTTTTTTCCATTCTGCTGGCATCTTTCCATCTACCCAGATCTGTACAATCAAATTATGAATTCCTTTATGTAATTCTTCACCTCCATATTTAAAAAGCTCAACTGGAAGGCCATCCAATCCTGGACTTTTATTATTCTTCATACGCTGGATCACATCCATAACCTCTTCAAAGACTGGAGGGGGTTCAGGCTCTTCTTCTGAATTCTCATTTGAAACTTTCTGTCTGGCATCTTCCTCTGTGTCTTCCACGGTAGGGTTATTAAGCAAAACTTCGAAGTGGCGCACCCATCTTTGGAGAATTTCTTCTTTCTTCGCAAGGAGCGAAGCATCCTTGCTCTTGCAGGGAATAGAAGTTGGCTTGAAATCGGTTCTTTCTTAGTTGGCAGGGTGTTAGCCGCAACAATTGGCACAGGTAGCATAAGTTTCTCTAGTCTTTGTACAAGAGCTGCTATCATGATGCCCGCCACACCTTACACACCTTGTTGGGTGGTTACAGTAACCTCTGGTGTGACCATACTGTTGACACCTTAGACATTGCGGGATGTCTTTTTTTTTCCGCTGTTCCTCAATGTTTATTTTTGTATAATAAATTGATTTAATATCATAAACATTCTCTGTGAATGGTTCTTTGGTGATATCCACAAAGAACATTGGAAGAGGTTTTTTGAATCTTGATATAAAGTTCGTTACATTTGAAGCTTCTCCACCTTTCTGTTTCAGTGCCTCCTTGATGATGCTAATCGGTGTAGTGTGATGAAGGCCCTTAATTACTATCCTCGGGCATCTGTCCTGTGGGAGCTGAAAAGTATGAAAATCCGCCCCCTCTCTTCTAAGGCTTGTATTTAAATTTCGATAAGTTTCAGGTGTATCTGGATAAACAGTTACACCTTTCAGTGTAGATTTGACTGTAAAAGTCTGGTCCGGGTTTTTCTTCTAGGAATGTAATTAGTGCAGAGAAATTTTCTACACCATTAATATGAAGTAGGGTGGTTTCTGGTTTATCACTGGGTTTGTGTTATTTTGTAATGGTTCATCCGGTGTTGAGGTTAGGGCTTGAAAGGTCCTGTTCAATTGGTAAAGGTCGTTTTCGACCAGTAACAAGCTCCCAGGAACTAGTATCATTATTATCAGAACATAAATTTAAATTGTCCAACTCCATTTCACTTACCGCCTGTGAAGAAGTAGACGCTTCGCCCATGGCTGGCGGGTGCAACCGCACTTTTATCACTTTAGTTTAAATGTATTCTGTATGATCAAAATACAACACTTTTTAATAAGAAATATTAAGTATTAAAACACTAATTGAAGTTAATTTAGTGACACATAAAACTAACCTGTTTTCACTATAACTTCGATCATATGTTTTCATGAAAATTATGATAAAAATAAAATAATTCCTCACATTCATACCATAATTGATATACATAATTAAAACAAATATTATTACTTATTAGATTTTATTTTTATCATCGTTGATGTAGTTGTAACTTCCAAACATACAACTTACACTCGATTTTATTCTGGCAGTCATAAACAATTGAAAAAAAAATGTGTTTTCGAGGACGATCGCCAAATGTGTGCAGCAACGTTTTAACTATTTTATTAATTTTGTTTATAATTATTTTGTAACTATTAATATATTCATTTTCGACATTTAGTTAACATCCTGTCAAGGTACTTTTTATTTATTTCATTTCTATTTCTATTTTTATTGTGTTTTTGTCCCTTTTAATTACTTCATGATTCGTATTATTATGTAGCCTACTGGCCAGATGTATATTATGTTTATTTTTTTTGTTTATGATTGTTATTCTAAAGGGACTTGGTCCCAGAATAAAGTTTGTTTTCTATTCTATTTTTTTCTTGGATACCATGCCACTTTTCAAAATTCTATGTCTTTTTTCACTTGATTACTATTTTTGTTGTATAATTTTACTGGGGTAAATCTAATTACTATTGAAGCAATTCGAGTTGTCATGATAAATATAAAAAGTTTTCATACATAAAAGTTGTTTTGATCTCCCATGCAAACCAAACCCACAGCTATAATTTGAGTTTTTTTAGACTCGATAAAAATAGATGTATCCCTCGCAAAGAGCTTTCGATAAGAATTTTTGAACTGCTATAATTTGAGATATTGAGATGTTAACACGGATTTCAAAATTATATCATTATTTTTCTGAAAGTTAAAGGAGATTTTGGGTATTGTCTACCACCAAATTTTATCACAATCACGACAGTAGTTTCCAATAAAAAATTTGGAAGCTTCTTTAATTAAACAGCTTCAAACAACAATTACTATTGTTGAAAGATATAGTTACCTTGAATCGGCGGAGCAGGACGGGGTGGCGGAGGCCCCTGCTGGTGCATGCCAGGCATCGGCATACCTTGCTGCTTCCCCTGCATGCCCTGGCCCACCATTGGACCATAACCTGGTCCCTGCATACCTGGGAGCAAAGGTCAAGGAATATTATCATTTCTAGATTTATATGTTATACATATATAAGTTTTTAACTTTATTACAGACTATAAAAACTCAACACATTGGAAAAATATCATGGCCCCATATGCAAAAAGTACACTTTAAATAATCAAGTAGTAACCATTATCAATACAAGTGAGCTCAAAACGGGATGGAAAATAACAGTAACAAAAGAAACTAACTACATGAAGGAAAAGAATACCAATGAAAATTAACACATAAAAATAACTTGAACAGCTCTAAAACTTTCATTACAAGGGGAGATGGATGACAAGTCAACAATTAACTGTCAACAGGTTTATGCAAGCTGTCCTCACATTGGTCATATAAAAAGGGTACACAAATATGCCACCCACCACTTATCATGATTAATAAATTTAATATTCTATGACTCTATCTAATGTCTTAGTTCATTTAAACCTCAGAATTCATTATCATCTTTAAGTCAAAAGTGACATTTGATAGGTTACGACATCTCTTCAAAAATATACCTCCTTCCATTAACTATCTCATTCTTTAAGCATTCCTCTGTAATTAATAATACCCTACTTTCTACTGACTTATCTATTAGACCAATCACAACTATTAGAAAATTTCCGCTTTCAAATTAAATTCTAGAAGCCAAATTATTACGTAGTACAAATACTACAAGACATGAGATACCCACTCAAGTTAAATTCAGAAATCAGAAACATAAGCCCACAAAAACTAAAAGCTTTAAAACAAACTTAAAGGTCACCCACCCTGATATTTATTAAAAAATCGGGACTACAACAAACATACCTAACAACGATGCACAACAGATGTCTATAAAGAAGTCCAATGAGAGACTTCCATCAGTAACAAAAAGGACAAAAATGTTTGGCAAAGGCCTCAATAGCAGATCAGTTCTTAATTTGATAATCTCTGATCTGGACAGGTGTACCAAAAGAACAAACAAAAAACTCTAGGTGTTCTGATTTAAATCTTAATTAAAAGTTTTACAGATATGTTTCTATTTTTTTTCAACCCTTTTTCAGCAGTGGTATGCATTCAATTAACCGTCTGTTGTTATATTTAATGACAGATTAAAAAAAAAAAATTCTCAGCTGAGTAATGGAATTAAAGTAGAAAAAATTTATAGCATTATAAGGTAACATTATTATTGATTATAAAGACAGACATCAAATAAATAATAAAGAGTACCAAATTATTACCTGGAGGCCTAGGCCAGTCAGGACGAGGTGGAGGAGGTCCATGCTGATCCATTGGAGGTCCAGGCATCCTCGGCGGTCCCGGGTACTGAAAATAAACACAAAAATATCGTAAGTAAAAGCTGGATAATTAAACTTTACTAAGATAAGCTCTAAACACTTTTTAAACATTGTTGTTTAGTCTCATTTTAGACTAATAATGTTCAAGACTGTAAACAAAAAGGAGCTACTTGAACTATCAACTATAAATATTTTGATTTTATAAATAAATGACCCAAAAGTTTTAATAGCAAATAAATGCTTTTGAGAAAATTTCAACAACTAACCATGCCAGGAGGTGGCTGTGGTGGTCCCTGCTGCTGCATATGATGAGGAGGTCCGGGAACCCTAGGTGGTCCTGAAAAAGTATAGAATAAAAATTAAAACTGTATTAATAAAGGATAGTAGGAAAATATTCACATAATTCACTACAATTTTATAGTAAAAGCAATTTTTAATGCATTATACTTTTAAAATAATTACATTCAAAAAGTGTTAACTTTCTTATCTTGGGGTAAAAGTAAGCAATAAAAGTTTTGTTAAAACTGTAATCTTTCTATTGATAATTCTCTGATCGGTTTCTGAAAAGAATTCAGTGGAGATTATATACTGAATCCTATTCTAAGACTTCTTTAGTTGGAGAATCATCATGAAATCAGTGAAAGTGGTATGAAAGGGGCTTTAAATGGTATCAGCACTGAATACATTTTAAGATTACCGATACATGAAGGATAAAGTAATCGTTAAGTGTATTCTCTCATTTTTCGGAGGGAAATGATTATTATTTTGTAAAACTTTATCTCCGGAACTATTGGAAATATAGATGTCTATTAGAGCATAAATGGAGATACATAAACGCACCATTAAGTAGTTATTGGTGATTCATATTACAGTAATATATTTTTACACCATAGTTAGATTGAAATATAAACACAAATAATTAAGATAATCTATACTTTATAAAATACCTTACTTTATAGCTTATGAATTTAAATCAGGGGTCATGCAATTAAACAGGCGTAAAAATTACCTGGATGGCGGATACCGTTATGATGCCACTGCTGGTTGTAGTGCGGAGGAGGCTGGTGGTGTTGTGGCCTCGGCCCTTGGTCTGGAGGCAGGGCGTTGGTCAATACTCCAGACTGTGGGCCACGAGGTAGCATCTGTCCCTGCTGGCCTTGTTTGTTAGCAGCTGCAGGAGACCTCATCTTAGCTTCATTCTCAAACTAAAAATAATTAAACTCATAATCAATGAGGATATATATATATAGTTTAGAGTAATTCGTTTAAATATTGTCATGTAATAAGATATAAAAAAATAATTTAATTAAAACATCAGGATGACACATGGGGAGGTAATCTTAGTGACTAATTGTATAATAAATGTTTCAACAATATGAAAGTAGAAAAAAAAATAATTTATTTCAGATTTTTAATTTGGTATCAGTGTAGTCAGGAAGAAGTAAGCACAAGAAGGTCGGGAAGATTAAATTTATATATTATTACATTGTTAAAATGTAGTAAGCATCCTTTTGCAGAAGCAAAGGGTTTAGGAGATGTGGTGGGGAGAAAGGAGTTCCATATCCTGACTGAGGCTCGTAGGCAGCCTCGGACACATCTGTCTGGTAGAGATAAGGCGCTTTTTCTATGGTTGTGCCCCAGGTAGAAATATTCCACCTAACTCATTAATATGAGTGAATATAACAACATAATATCAAGACTAAAAAGAGCCCAAACCAAGACTAGCCTAAAAGAAAATAACAATAACAGGTCCAAAAAGAAGTACAAAGGTAGCAGGGTGATCGTAAAACTCTAAGAGAATGCAAATATATAACAGTACGAGGAAGTAGGGTGTATGTGTTGACTAGTTAGCTAAGTAGTAGGCGAAAGGACATGGCTTCCTCTCTGTGCAGCCGGATGTGACTTTTGTGCAGGTTGCTTACTAAATCATGTATTGTTTGACAAACAGACTATGTAAATCCTAATGCATCTTATAATTTAGAAGGTACCATGCAGAAAACCAAATTATTTTATTGTGTATTTTAGACATAATTAATAAAGTTTATAATCTTATGTAGTTTTTGTTAAAAAATTAATTTTATTAAAGTTAATAAAAGGAGATCAATTGAAACTTAATTTGAGGAATCAGACTAATTACTGAGACAAATCTATCAATAATTACATGAAAAAGTTTATTCTAATAAAAGAAATAAAGGTCAACATATTGTTAAGATCTTACTAAGGAAGAAAATAGTTGGGGGTGCAGTCAAATAAAACACTAAATAAGAGGGTACTTATTTTATTATGTGCCGACGTTTCGACCCACTTTGTGGGTCATCTTCAGGGCTAAGAAAGAAAAACAGACAAAATAACAAAACTATAAAAATACATTGCAGTACCAAGTATATGATAATATAAAAAATATATATATGTAGAGTAATAGAAATTTAGAACAATATTACTCTACATATATATATTTTTTATATTATCATATACTTGGTACTGTAATGTATTTTTATAGTTTTGTTATTTTGTCTGTTTTTCTTTCTTAGGCCTGAAGATGACCCACAAAGTGGGTCGAAACGTCGGCACATAATAAAATAAGTACCCACTTATTTAGTGTTTTATTTGACTGCACCCCCAACTATTTTCTTCCTTACTCAGATCTTCCAGTCAACCATCCTCTCGCTTCTTGTTAAGATCTTACCTTTGTCAATGCTGATTTTGTAGGGTAGGTGACAACAATGTTCTGTCCATGAATATATTTCCGTGGCAAAGCCTTAAAACATATCTTGGAACTCTCTTCTGAACCAAGAGAAATCAAGCAGAAACCTTTGGACTGGCCATTCGCACGATTTTCAAAAAACTTGACTTCCAAGAAATCCTGTATACCAACTGAGCGCACAGCATCTGCGATGTCTTGATCAGTTGTCCACTAGAGCAGAATATATTTAAGGTTATAATAAATTGGATTCCCAAAGTATTATAGGATTTATTATACATTAGACATTAGTAAATTTTATTTACTCTTTGAAATAATTTCTATTATCTTTAATGTAACTTAATTTAATTATTCAAACCAATGAGGAGTAGTAAAAGGAAAAGCCACAACATTTTTTCTATTATTCTAGCTTTAAGTAGTCAAAATATTGTTTAGACCAGGATTATCTATTCACATGTTCATGAAAAGCGGTTATAGGCTATGCTATTCTGAGGCCACAGGTTCCTTATCTATACATTATAACTTATCATGTCACATATAGAAAAATATTTCTTTTTAGAATTTATTCCATGGACTTCTTCAAACAAAAATGTATTTTGCAATTTGTGCAACACCATTTTAGTGCTTTTAGTAAAGTTAGAGGTAATAACAAGTAAAAACACAAGACAATGAGGGTTAATACAGAAGTTAGTTCAAGATATGACAATAAGATACAATGAATGCAATATATTTCATGAATTAAGAAAAGATATAACATTTTACATAAATTATTCAGCATTTATGTAAACATAATGAATAACCTTACTGAACTCTTATTAACTGTATAATAAAGACACTAGCACCGATGCCTTATGGTTATCTATATAACTTTTTTTGTTAGTGTTACTGATAAAAATATAAATAGAACTAAATATAATAGAATTGAAACAAAAATTTACCCATGTTAGGTTTCCAATGTACAGCTGATACTTCTTGCCCGAGTATGAAGAAGAGTAGTGAAAACTCTCTGTATTTTCTTCACTGTGTGGAGTGCTGTTACCAGAATTTTCATTGTGAGTAGGGTCCATCACATCATCATAAATATCAATTTGGTCCCCATCATCCTAAAGAAAATAATTGTTAGTGAACTTAAGACGTATAACCATAGAAGGAAATTTAAGGGTTAAGAGGAACCTGTTTGGTAGGTGACATTTCTTTTCTGTACGTTTACATAAGTTAGATTGAATATAAATTACCCTCACAACTGATAATATAAATCAAAATATACAAACATGTGTTGTAAAAATAATTAAATAAAACAAGTATTTAAGAAAATATAAAAAAGAAACAAGGTAAAGGTATAATAACAAATTCAATACACAAACAAGTCATTAAACGAACAACATTTGAAATCTATAAATACAGTTTGTCAGACAGGGAAACATGTGTTTCTAATGTTTTACATTAGTTAATTACTTAGCAAGACCAAAATTACAAGTTGTGACAGTGATGAACCTTGCTAAAAACTTAAAATAGGTAAGACTAGATTATTCTTGGAGTTTTTTATACTTTGTTAAACAAATCATTTTGATATCAGTTCCACAGGTTGTCGCTATAATTTCTATTCTTTTTAATACTCTCAAGATTATAATTTTTTGTGAGTTTAGATGTGAAAATAGAGAGTAATTATGGGAAAAGTTTAAAATATTTTGGTAAACGTTTCGACAAGAAATGAACGTTTCAAAGTATAGATGAAGATATAACCTAAACAATGTATGTAAGTCAGTAATAGTTACTAAATATACTTACTAGAGTTACAATATACAATAAAGTAATACTTTTTTTTTTTGGAGAATATTAAAAAGGAATCAGATAAAAAGTTAAAAATTTGTTGAGAATAAATTGGAAGTGACAACCATCAGAACTTCTGCCCATCATTTTATTAAGAATTAATGTGATTAAGAAATACTAATTAACAGGATTCAAACAATCCTTAGATAGTCCAACTCTTTAATCAATAAATAATTCCAAGTATAAAACCTAACGTACCATAGTCATCAATGAAATACATTCAGGAGGAGATAACAGACCCATAAAGCCGAATAATACAATCATAACATAGTAGTCTAAAGTTAAGAAATGTAGAAGTAAGTAGCATAAAGCAAAGAACACTCCTTTCATACATTTTGAGTAAATTCAATTTAACTTAATGTTACAAACCTTATTTTGTTGTCAAACCTAAAATGCATGCTGGTTCCCATGAGTAACATGGAGTTCCAATCTAAATCCACTAAAAGCTAAACGTAGCAAAATTTGTTTATTTATTTATGAACCTTCACCAGTTGAAACTAAACTCACCAATAAACGTTAAGAGAATATAACAGAAGATTTATTTAAATGAATAAGAAAATCACTAAGAGGAATTTATTCTTCGTGATCAAAGTGTTTTATAGTTGCATCATAAAGTAAAATGGTCAAAAGAGATAGATGAAAGCACTTATGATTAAAATAACTATTTCTGTTGAAACCACCTTACCTGTTCATGTTCTTCATAATCTTTATGGTAAATATCCATACCATCTTTATCTGCCATACCGGCTAATTATCAGAAGTTTAAAAAGAGTTTCTCTATTATCAACACTGAAATGCTGTTCAAAATAAGTAGAATTCCTCAGGTAAAGAACAATTATTCAAACACACAAATGGTAAACAAGCTGAATATAGGTTAGGAACAGTGCTTCCTATAACCCAAGCAAAAATTAATACTTCGCATCAGTTTGAAAACATCTAATACTTTGCAATACCACATTAACGGGGAATCTGTATTTTTCATTAATTTCTATTTAATTTATTAATATTTTATCTAATTATTAAAAGTATCAACTTTGTAATGAACAGGAACAACGTAATACCGACCTCATTGCTGAAATTAATGACATGATCGAGACTGAAAGTAAATACTCTTAGATGCTACAAACCCCTATAAACTTACATTTAATTTTTATTTCTCAGTTAATTAGATTTGACACGTGAATTATACATTTTCCTATACTTTTCGTACAGTTCTTTTCACACCCTTATAATTTCTAAACTAATACTAAATTAAAAGTCCTCTAGAAAGAATGCCGTAATTGCTTTTGCTAAACACTTACAGTAGAAATTAAAAACTAGTATATGAAACCCAATCCATCTCTTTAAATAAGAGCAATTCAACCTAGAATTTTACTGTGTTATATGAAACAATACATTGAAAATTAGTTTCATTATGAATCAGTGGATAATGTGGATGATTTTCTTCCTAAAGAAATTCCCCAAATTTCTGAATGCAGGATTGGCGTGGGTGTTTAACCCATTCGAGACGACGATTTTTTTCAAACATGGTCCCAGGGAGCGATTTTTTTTCTTTTTATTGTTAATTTTTAATTTAAAAAAACATGTTTACTATGGAAATCACCCAATTCGTAAGTGAATTCCCATAAATAAGATCACTGCACAACGGGTTTTTTTATTCAGATAATTTTTAGATTTTTTGGTACACAGTAAAACCAATCCCAAATTTTGTTTCCCTGTACTTATAGATTTCATTAGCTCAAGAAAAATCCTATTCCAACGACTAGTTTACTCAGAATAACTAATAATCGCACATTACTGTTATTGCACACACGGTGTGCAGGCCGTCATATAGCCTTGGAAATCAAATGCATACACGGTGTGTAATCGGTCTCGAATGGGTTAAGGAAGGATTTGGTCATTTCACAATTGAATGATATTAGTCGAGTGCCTAAACCCAAATCGGATAGTTAAAACATTATAAATGTTCATTCCAATATTCTCTAGGCAATGGGAATATTTTATCTATGAAGCAAATTGCTCTGCACCTATGGGCTTGTTTCAAGATTCGTGTATATTTTTTATCTCTGTAAAAGAAAGACGACGACACTTTTTTACTGTTAGGAAAATCAAGGTGAATCCTTTCATTCCTATGAAAATCATTCAAAAAGCGTATTTGTCTTCAAAGTCATCATCAGATGATAAACTGATAGGCTTTTTTCAACTGTTGGGATTGTTGGGATGTGCGGACGACTTGGTAATTTATTTAACGCTACTTTATGCTATTAGGGCTAATCGGAAGATGATAAGTGAAGTTCTAAAGTTTATCTATCCAGGTTTGATTACGATAGGGATCTTAAACGGGTACTTAACACCATACAGGCTCTGGATTGCCATTTCATGCCCCCAAAGTACTATGAAACCAAAGATTTTTTACTCCTTTTAAAAAATCTTAAGGCCAACTGCCGGGCTGCAAACCCGCGACCTTGTGCATAGAAGGTAGGGCATGCTAACCACTTCACAATAGGTGACCCTAACAGATAGCCTTTATCCTATCTATCAAAACGTCCCAAAATGTTGCCATCTGGGGTAAATACTGTTTCACTAGTTATCAATGATTTGCATACAAATTATCATTACGCTGGATCACAGGTAGTATTATCATTAATAAGAAGGTGGGTTTAAATGTGTTTTTTTTACAAAATTACTGATTCGGAATTTCATATGGTATTAAGGCTCAAATACTCTTAATGTAACGCACCATTTATAGTAATTTTATATGTATGGCATAGAGAACACTGACTGGTCCCATTGGACCACTGGTCCAATGCAGCTAAAAAGGTGTTTTAAGTGAAATGCCTTTGTATTAAAGTCAACTGTCTTTGAAACAAGACAGACCAACAGACCTACAAAACAGTTTTGTCTAATTTTCTTCTGCGAGTCAGGGTGTTGAAGGTACCAGCAAAATTCTTATATTCCTTAGTTTGTAGCATATTCTCTGTCCCGATATGCCTCCGCTCAAAGAGAAAAATACGGTATCTGTTCCGCAGGTTGACGCTTTGAGTTGATTTACAATAAGTTTTAACTGTTTACTCGTTTCATTTTTAAAATTTTCTATAAAAACGAGTTATCGTGAGATTTAGTATGGAAAACAGAGTGTAATTGTGGGTAATGAGTAGATTTAGGTATTCATTTCATCAAGAAATAAAAGTTCTAAGTGAAATTTCGAAGTATAGATGATAAATGTTTGTTTAAACGTCGATTTCTAGATGAAATAATTGGTGAAGTATACACATTTCCCATAATTACATTCTCTTTTCCATACTAAAACTCATGATAACTTTTATTTTCGGAAAATATTAAAAGGGAAACGAATGAAAAGTTAAAACTCGTAGTGACTCAACTCGTAGCTATACCTAACCTGCAACTATAGCTACTCTCCAAGCCCATGGCATTTGTTTCCCAAAACTTGATAGCGTTTTGTTTTTCTACTTATTTAAAAAAAATTAATTTACTGTTGAGGCTCCTTGTTTGCAAACCGTTTTTAATTTATTGTTTCATTTTGTTTACTAAATTTTATTGGCTGAAGTTAATATTAATATCGTTTATAGTAATAACTAAGAAATCAAAGTATTAATATGTTCAAATCAATACATCTGCGCATAATCATTAAACAGGCAATTATTCTCAGAATTGGGTTTTTAAAATTCGTATTCATTAATAAATTAAGATAAAGAATACGTGTTTATGTTAATATATTTATCGATCATTTACAGAACATAACTAAAAATTTATTGGAAGTGGAATTATTAACTACGCAAGATCCTAATTGAAGAAGTGGTGGTATATTTCACGGAATCGAGTTATTGATCCCTAAGTTCCAGCCCTGCGCCTGGAGAACTGTGGAGTCGGACGAATTCTCCAGGATCCTCCTCTTCTCCTCCAGCACTCATCCAGGCAGGACCTCTTGCTCTGTAAGGCTTCTGCAACTATCAGATAGATAGTTATCTCTTTCTTGTTGATGTTTTTCATCTCGATGTTGTTTTATTTTTTAGTTATTGCTTTCTCATAATGACTTGATGTTATGCCTCCTTAATTTTTTTAGTTAATAATTTGATCGTTTTTATAAAATAACTTAATAATGAACACAGTCATTATTTCACTGAATACAAGCGAATAGAGCTATCTTACAGCATAATATTTATTTATTTTTTCAAGAATTCAGTCATTAGAACCAGATATTGGCAAATAAAGAATTAAATCAAGATATTCTTAAATTTTGTATTTCAATATTTACCTCACCTCAGCATCCTTTATCATATCAACTTTTTAAACATTAATTATTATCTAAAAAAAATAGATAATTAAATCTACAAAATATTTTTCAACCTATTGTTTTTTTCAGTTTTAATTAGGAAATAACTGATTTTTTTTCTACAATAATTATTAAATGTTTTTGTATCATCACACCTAAGTATAAGCTACTACTGCATGAACTAAATGGACTAGTTTGCTAACATTTTCATTTTAACCACATTCAATCATATAGTTTTATTTCATAAGTAGTAGTTGTTAGCATTGAAAGCTATAATTTGAATTTAAATTTTTTTTCTATAAAATAATATACACATTAATGTGTTAACTTGTGTGAAAAAAGGTTATCTGTTCCGCAGGTTGTCGCTTCGAGTTGAGTTCCAACCAGTTCTAACAGTTTATTCGTTTCATTTTTAATATTTTCATTCCTCCGAGGCGTCTGAAAAGAAGATGGCCTCGTGACCTTTTAAGTTGAACTTTTTATTTGAGTATTACCTCTCCAAGTACCTTCTCTACTTGCCTTTGTCTCTGGACATAATTTATCTTTCATTATATTTATTCCATGCATTCTGTATACCATTGTAAATTTCAATGAATAGATTAAAAAACAAATCAATAAATACAAGTTATCGTGAGCTTTAGAATGTAATTATGGGTAATGTGCAGATATCGGTAAGAAATCAAAGTTTCAAGTAAAATTTCGAAGTATCTATGCTAAAAGTAATGTTCAATGAACATTCTTCCTCGTGCATACATCGAAAAATTGCGAGAACACGGAACAGATTTGTCTTAGGTGGGGTTGTCTAACCCCAGTAGCTCAAATGGTTAGACCGTTGCCACGGTGAGGCGGACGACCCGGGTTCGAATCCTGGCCGGGGGCAAATCTTTTCTCTTCAAAATAAAAATATTTATCTATGCAATATGTTTGTTGAAACGTTCATATCTTGATTTTTGGAAAAGGAAAATGAATGAAAAGTTTTAACTTGTGACTCAACTCGAAGCGGCTACCTACGGATTAACTACCGAGTTTATTGCTATATCAAACAATTATAAATGGAAAAAGAAAATTAATGAAATTGGAATAAGTACAAAGTTGTAATAATATTTTGGTGATTAACAGGAGTCACTTTTCAAACTGTATACATTATTATTTATGGGTTAGAATCAGAGCTGTAAAAAGGGGTGGCGAAAAGGGCACCCGGCCAAGTGGTCGCGAAGTACCTACCTGGTGGGGGAGGGGGGGGCGAAATCAGCCATGAAAAATAATTTTTTTTTAGATTAGTGCATTTTGTTACTCATTCCATGACAAAATTGGCATTTTAAATCAAAAAGCTTCAAACCTGCTATTTTCACGATAATTTTGTAAAATTTCCGGAATAAGACCCCCGGACCCCCGTTTTCGTTAGGGGTTGGAATGGAATGGGGAAGCAACCCCTCCAAGGGTGTGGCCATCACCAGTTACGACCCTGATCAGAATAAAAAGTTTTGCATTTTTGCAAAAAGTTTCACGATAATTTTGTAAAATTTCCGGAATAAGACCCCCGGACCCCCGTTTTCGTTAGGGGTTGGAATGGAATGGGGAAGCAACCCCTCCAAGGGTGTGGCCATCACCAGTTACGACCCTGATCAGAATAAAAAGTTTTGCAGTTTTATAACATTCTTGCCGAGTAGTTCCGACCAGTTCTAACAGTTTATTCGTTTCATTTTTAATATTTTCATTCCTCCGAGGCGTCTGAAAAGAAGATGGCCTCGTGGCCTTTTAAGTTGAACTTTTTATTGAGTATTACCTCTCCAAGTACCTTCTCAATTTGCCTTTGTCTCTGGACATAATATCCAGTATGATAGCAAACCGAAGCTCATTTATAGGGAAAGTAGCTTGCATTACAGTGGCGAATAAATAAAAAAAAATTAGAAATATATCAATGGTTTCTAAAAATTAAGAGGATGTGCTCTTATTTCAATAATCATATCACACTCTCTATGGGAAAATATAAATAATTTTCTTAATTATTTTAGCGTATGAAGGTGCGGTAAACAAGAGAGGATTTTTTTGGATCTGCAATGTTTTTACAAATTGAACTATAACCGCTAACTGATTAGACCTAATCCAGCATCATTAAATAACTCAGTTTTGGCAATGAAATGTACTATTTTCGAAATAGTTTTTACCAACAAGCTAAGGTTTACCTCCAAGAAATCGGTTATCGGCGATTTCCCTGTTATCACATAGTCTCAAATCTGCAATATTTAATTAGTAATAATTCAAATTTTTACAATAAATTGAATGTTCAACCTTTCTGAATATTTTGTCAAATAAGGGCGTGGTTCAAAACGGGCGTTTAATGCCAAAGTGAGGAAAGGAACCGGTGACTGAAGATAGGATATTGGAGCCAACTAAGCAATAGTTTATAAATAATTATCCCATTTTGCGATAAGAATTTGACAACGTATATACTTTATTTTCCCATAAAGGATATGCATAAATGCAAAAGAAAATATCAAAAGAAACTGTAAATTGAAATGCGCATGAGCGGTGAAAAATGATGTATTGAACTTATCACTCTCACCCCGAGCCCACCAATGCTGCTTTGTATTGAATGTAATGAATAACGTAGTAGATACTGTTCAATGAAATAGACAATGCCACAATTGCTATGAGAAAAGTTATAATTATAAAGAAAAAGGGAACAATTAACTACACAAATATTCCCTTTGTAAGTTATATATTTTTGTGTACCTACAGAAACTCCTGATGGGTCCTTTTCAATCATAGAATTCAACGTAATTTACTTTTGTAACAAAGATAATGCAGATAGAAAACCAACACACATAAAATCTAAAATGAGTTATAGGCGATTATTAATGGGATAAATGCTTACTATTACATTAGAAAAGAAATATTACGTAAACCAGGCTTCTTTTTGAATATTTAAAAAAAAATGAGTGAATAAAAAAAAATATAAATAGGTAAAAAGTGATGTTTTTATGCAAATCATCTGAATTGCTTAATATATTCAGTAGATCAAATAGCAATTTTTCCATATCGTGGAATAAAATTAGGCATGTGATAACAAGATAAGAAACTTATTAGAAAAGTTATAAAATTTTCAAGGCCATTTAAGGTTGAATTGAATTTACTTAACATCTCTTAAATGAACTTTGGTTCCTTCATGCAGGGTACTGTCAATTTCAACATAGTTATTTACGCAATAAAAACGGGTTTTCTCCAACTTCCTTTTTTGGGAGGGGGGGGTTGCTCAGTGGTAGAGCGCTCAGTTGCCATGCTGAGGGTTCTGGGTTCAAATCCAGCTATTGCAGATAATTGAATTAATCGATTAACAGCCGGGTATGGATCCTTTAGGATCTTGAGACCCTCTTGGGGCTCACCCAGCCTCTATATAGTGGTTACCCATAATGCCATTCTGTGTTATGCGATTTTAGGAATGCAGGTGTTCATTTTTCACGTGAGGCTTGTTTACATGTTCATTCTGTACGTCTAAACTTATGGGATGAAATGCATTACTCACGGACTACCTCTTATATTTAAAAAAATAGTGATCATCTACCTCATATACACAAGATTGTTCAAATAAAATTCACCTTGTTAAACTTAAAATGAAATTTACTTCGAGAAGTAGAATTGTCTTCTCTAAATTACCACACATTAAATCGAGAAAAGATGTTTATTATTAATAACAAACCTAAATATTCCAAAAAAGGACGGTCCCACAACAGATTTTAGGATGGTATATATCATGGGATTGAAGAGTAATTGAGCGGAACTGCAAACAAAAATTTATAATTGTTAATTTATAATTATTATTTAATTAGATTTATTTCCGGTTGGCACTACAGACCTTTTAGATCTTTGGTCACCTTTACCAGCCTTCTTCTGGACCTTAGGCCGCTGATTTCCCGTCTGCTACATGAAGCATCGCTGCATCTTTGTTGACCCTGTCTATCCATCTGGTCTTTGGCCTCCCACGTGGTCTCTTGCCAACTATTGTGGCATTCATAGTTGCCTGATGGATTACTTCGAGCTACATGCTTAACCTTCCTGCTTGCATATCGTGAGATATCGAATGACCATTTTCCGTGATCAATTCCTTATTGGTCCTTCTCCTCCACGAGTTTAGACTCTCATCCCATACCACTCCGGTTATCGTGCGGAGAATTCTATTACATCTCTCAATTCTGCTTTCCATTGAGCCGTTGATAGCCCACGTCTCATAGCCGTATATCAGAATCGGCTTTATTACAGCATTATACACCCTTAATTTTAAATTTCAAGAGATGCTTCTGGATTGCAATACATTTGAAAGAGTGAAGAATGCTCTATTTGCGCTTGTTATACGCTGGTCTATCTCAGTTAATTGGTCATTCGTTGAGGTTATTGTGGAGCTAAGGTATTTGGAACTGTCTGTCTACTTTCGGAAGCGATTTGCAATCCACACCGATGCTGTTGCTGAGTTGGACTTTACGCCTTATTATCATGCATTTTGTTTTTTCTCATTTACTTTTAAGCCGATTTGGTCTGCTTCTCTCAGCAGCGGTTTAGCGAGTCTCTCGGTATCCCTTTTGTTAGTTACTTCCGAGGACTGCTGTATCATCGGCGTATGCAAGAATTTTATATTCCATTCCGACGTGCACCCCGCCATTCTCTCTTGATGTTGTTCTTATTACGGTTTTAAAGGCTATGTTGAACAGTAAAGGTGAGAGTCCACCTCCCTGCCTCAGGTCAGTTCCAACTTCAAAGGCCTCAGATAGATTTTCCTGTATCAGGACTCTACATCGGTGGTGGTCTGCACACGCCTTAGTCAATCTAACCAATTTTCCGGGAATACCCAGCTCAGTCGGGATCATCCATAGACAGTTTCTGTTCACGGAATTATATGCAGCTTTGAAATCAACAAATAAGGCGTGTACATCCTGTTCTACTTCCCATCGTATTTCGAGTACCTGTTTCAGAATGAATATCTGGTCTAGCTTACTCCTTCATCTTCTTAATCCGGCTTGCTGGTCGCCTACTATGTTTTCATATTACGGATATGTCCGATTAAGCAATATGTTGGTCATTATCTTGTAGGCGACCAGCAGGAAAATAAGAATTAATATTGAATATTTTTAGAAATATATCACCTAGCTAGCAGAATATTTAAAGCAACCCGATTAATATGGTCGCTAGCGCAAGCTGTTTTCAAAATTCTGTTTACAAAGGAATCTTATTCACGGCTATAATAGAAAATTATGGATTGAAAGATAATGCTTTCTGTAATGTTCACTCAACCTAGCTTTGTAAGGTATAAGGGAAATTCAGCTTTGTTCGTTTAGAGTTCAAAGTTCAAGCCGCACCTAGAATCAAGAACTGGATCGGAAACTTCGACAAAAAAATGAAAAGAAAAAAGAGAATAGAAAACCGTAATTAGAAGCGTGGTGCGCATGGGAAAAACTTTGAAACTGGGTGGTAAGAAATATATCATTAGTATCAGAAACGACGTAATTTGTTAATAGCCTCAGATGGGTCATTTGGGATCTGAGGACCATCCTTGGGCTAACCTAACCCTATAAATTGGGTACCATTAATTGGGGGAAACTCTGGTGGTTGAGCACGGTCTCAGACAAAGCACCTCCCTTCAAGACCTGTCATGAGCTGCAGTGGTACAGGTTTTTTGTTTTTTTTTTAAATCAGAAACAGCGAGGATTATGATTATAAAGATTATTATGGCTGCCTTGTATACGGTGGACTGTCTGGCGGGCTTGAGATCAGATTGAGAAGACTAATGAATTGTTTCATTAGATTCATCTTTGGAGTTTCCAGGCGCTCCCACGTCTCCAGTTGGTATGCCGAATTGAAGTGGCTCTATCCAGTTTTCCGGCGGCAATATTTCCTAGGTGTACACCTTTTCCGAACTTTTACAACCAAAAAACCTTCTTACCTTCTTGATTTGTTTACTCCTTGTTCCTCGGTCCATTCGTTTAATACGAGATCCCAGCCCATAAACCTATTCATCCCTTCTCACAGAACTGCCTCCTTTAAAAAATCCTTTGTCATGCGTGCTACCTTGTTTTGGAATTCCCTACCTATTTCCATACGCAAATCCTCATCCTTAACCTCATTTAAACACCATTTATTTTTCCATCTCCTCAGCAATCAATCTCCCGAATATATGTAAGATTAAGATTTTCGCAACTCAGAGCTTTGAGCTTCATTCAACTATTTTTTCATTTATTCTTCTTTTTTATACAGATTCTTGTATATTATATATTTCAGCACACTCATATATACGTATTTTAAATGTTCACCAGTTGTATTAATTTTAGGATTAATAACCATGTTACATAATTAATTCCTGACTGTCTTTAAATGCCAGACAAATGTCTCTTTATTGTACATTGTAATTATTCTTAGGGGACTAAATGTCCCAGAATAAAATTTATTTTCTTTCTTCTTTCTTTCTTTCTTTCAAAGATATAAATGAAAATAATTTGGAAAGCGTTGAAAAATGTATGTACTTGGGGGGTCTAAAGTAACCAGGCACAAAAAAAATTATGAAATAAAAGCACGGTCAAAGAAAGAAAATCCTTGGTCGAGACCATGCTTATATCACATCTTTGTCCCGGAATTTAAAAATTGCAGTTTAATAACAATAATGTTGACGCTCCAACTGGTCCGTATGGATGTGAAAAGTGAACCATACCTCTGAAGAATGATCAACGTCTTCCAATATAATGTATTGGATAGATTATTCGGCCCGAAAAAGAGCAAGTCCATGGAATTTTTTGTTCGTTATATTGCAAACTTGCTCAACACAATTGTGAACTATTAACTCCCAGTTAACATAACGGATGCGGCACCATTTCTCAGTTAGCTTATCAAGTTATTGACATTAGCAACGAACGAGTTCTTAAAAAGATAATAAGCGCTGAGCCCACTACTATGAAAAAGAAGCTGAGATGAAGCAGGCTCTGGTGTATGTCTGGATTGATGGTTGAAAAAAGTGAGGGATTGGACTCCTGAAAAAAGAAGCCATTAAGCAAAGAATTGGAGGAAGAAATGTCAACAAGAGGTCTCCAAAGTGAAGACTGGAAAGATAGGGGGGGATCCATGGAAGGAGTTGATATAACAGTAACCATAGACTGGGAAAAGCCGGAAGTCCAAAAGGGCTGGCTGAGCTGATGGCAAGAGTATTTTGTTAAGAGTGGTCTGAAGGATTAAAAATTGACAGTTCCAAATCCTTGGATAGAGAATTATTATAAATGATTGCTGGTGTCAGGATCTAGCCTTTGAATTCACTATGCCTTATTATTATTAGTTGTGAATAGCAGAAAAGCTTGCCCTCATAACAATGTGCTGCATATTTATGTTGAATTACTATTTCATCCTTAAAAAACAATAGGTTTTCTGTTAGTATGCTTTGTAAAAAAGGAAATCTATATTCTTCAATTGGAAATTTATAGTATTTTATCCCCCTCGGTTTGGCACCAGGGTGCCCAGCACCATTGTTAAGAGGATGGATCTGTGATGATCACTTGTGAATTCTGCAAGAGTATAAATTGTTTTCTAATTTTATATATTCAAATCTTACTGCATGTATTGTGAGCAAATGCATGGCATGTTACAATAAGCCTAAAACCGCTTAAGTGATAGAATAAAATTACAGAACTAATGACTATACTTACAGAACCTTAATGCTTCAGAACAAACTTAACATAATATAATAATATATCTAAAAAAAAAATCATAAAATTTCTTTAAAATTTTTGTGTTGTGTTTTGATTTGTTTTTTAGGTGCTGATAAAACATTTCAAGATGTAGTACAGAATTATTTCACAGTAGGCTGTTTGCCTTTGTGCATCAGCGCCTACTGCATGCTTTAGGTAACTAAAAAAATATATATTACTTACTAGTAAATAATAAATTTACCAGTATAAATGCCACAGGGTACCGAAAGCTTATTTTTAGCATTAATGTATTGACAACCAATAATTTTTTTAAACTTTATCTTGTTATTTGAAATTCAGTTTTCTCAAAAATATGAAATAAAATTTTTCATATTTTAAGATTTGTCCTGGCTGGGATTCTAACCCAGATCCTCTGCATCTCTAGCGCGGTAATCTACCAACTAAGCTACCAGGGCTCGTAACCTGGCCAGACAAAATCATTCTCTTCACATCCCCAGCACTCACAATTTTCCCAGCCAGGACAAATCTTTTCTCTTCAAAATAAAAATATTTAAATAATCACAATAAAATAAAAAATTATAAATATAAAATTGACGTACGTCAACTAGATCTCAATTAAAGTAAAGTTCTATGAACATTCTTCTCCATATGTGCATCGCGAAAATTGCGAGTGCTGGGATATGGGATCGGTGAAGAGAATGGATTTGTTTGGCATGGTTACGAGCCCTGGTTGCTTAGTTAGTAGAGTACCGCGCTAGAGATGCGGAGGACCCGGGTCCGAATCTCGGCCAGGAGAAATCTTTTCTCTTCCAAATAAAAAATATTTAAATAATCACAATAAAAAAATAAATAAATAAAATAAAATGTGTGGATGTGCTAATATAAAATTAACATAAACTACTGCTTTGCTGACTAGAATTTTATTAATCATATTTATAAAAACAAAAAAATTCCCTAATTAAATTAAAATTATTTAACTTTTTTATTTTATTGTGATTATTTAAATATTTTTATTTTGAAGAGAAGAGATTTGTCCGGGCCGGGATTTAAACCCGGGTTTTCCGCATCTCTAGCATGGTACTCTACCAACTAAGCTACCAGGCTCGTACCCAGGCCAGACCAATCCATTCTCTTCACCGATCCTATATTTAAAAAAAAAATTACCAGGACAAAATTTTTCTCTTCAAAATAAAAATATTAAAATTATTTCACCATTATTGTATTACTTCGATAACTACCAAACAAACAAAATAGCTTACTAGCTAGTTACCATATTAATGTTTCCTAGCCACTAGAAAAACTAGCTATTATAAAAATAACTAATAATCAGTCAGAAAATTTTCATATGTTCATCTCAACTTCCTGGAGTAGTTTTGAACTTTACCTGGACACATTATAGTGCTAGTACTGGTGGAAACTTTTGAAAAATAAAAAAAATAATCTTCTCTGCTATTAATGAATCATTTCAATGCTTACATTTTTTTTTTGTGTGTTAATGAATACTAACCCTTTTCAGGCATGGCATATGCTGAAACAATTCATCTACAGGATCTTATATGGCCCCTCTTTTCAACTATCCAAATAATAAAAATAACAGGTAAATACTAAATAAAACATATACACATTCTTTCGCTATATTTATTGTTGTTTTAGGTTTTGAGCTAAAACTGAACTATAAATTGGAAATAGAATCTTTCATTTCAATAATTGTTAAATAAGTCAAATTAATTCTCAATTAATTAATAATTTGTTTCCTTTTTCTTTTCCAGAAAATTCTTTCACTTTTTCAGTTTCACAGGAATAATGGCAGAACTACGATTTGAAAACTCTCAACAAAACTTCAACATCAATAAAATCTAAATCAACAGAGAAGCTAATATTTAAAATCATATTTCACTAAAAGATAATAAGTAACACAAACTGGAACAGCTGCAAACTTATCCAACTACTAGTTGCACTGCATTCACCGTGCCATGTAATTCTTTTCTTGAAATTCTTATTGTCATTTTGTAAATTTGTCATTCATTCTTCTCTAATCATAGTGCCATTAGAACTGAAAAATCAAATTCATGCAAACATCATCTATAATAAATCTAAGTTTTAGAACTATAACCATGTCCATAGCCAATAGATGTCGGTTATAAAAAATTTAAGAATGACTAAATTTTTTATAGTAGAGCGTCTTTATAGGACTATTGTCTTTGTTCCAACTTATTATGATTACTAGCCCAGAAGGTCTGTAACTGAAGATGAAAGGGCATAACTGGATTGATTCTTACATACAATATTTTGAATGAACCAATGTGCTATTATCAAATAGCTTTGGAAAAAAACTCACTTAAGAAACCAATACCTGCAACATGAAGTGAAGTTGGTCAACGGTGGATTTATCACATAGTATGAGATTATTCCATTGTTACTGTCTCAGCAACTGTTGATCATGGTATTCAACACTGTCATGTTCAAATGTCATTGGAGGAAGTATTGCATTTGACCTTTAAATCAATATTGATGTAAGCATTTACAACACTTAAGTTCCGTTATTAACCAGTATTTAAACATTGGAGTTGACAAAATATTTAAGACTATTAGCTTGTGAACCATAGACAGAGAACTTTTTGCAAGCACTAAAGCTGAATCAAGATATTTCTTATTGAGAACTTTTGAGCATTATATCGATAAGTATTATCTTTATTCTTGGGCTTACAAAGATGATTAAAGGAAGATTGTGGTTGAGACTAATTTGGTTTTGCGAAGATGGTAAAAGATTAAATAGCTTTTTGGAACTAATAAGCGGGTATTTAAAACATTTTAGAATGCCAAGTAGATCGAAATTGGTCTGTATAGTGATTATAGATAATCACAATGCCTAAAAAATTGGTGATCATTTGCAGGATTATATCAAGAAGCAGATATAAACATAATATTAAGTTCAGCCTAGCCAGTATGGGTTTCGATGTTCAGTGGGTACTAAGAGGAGGGTGGGAGGTATGCAGACAATACTATTTATCAAGTAACAGCATAATATCTGGTTTATTTAGGTCATCAGATAGAAAAACTTTGAAAGATGAATAGTAATTTGAAAATCGAGGCAGGGCATAGGAAATCCCAAGCCAATAATGATTATATCAACTCACATTTTAAAGTGGTGATTGGAGCTTATTATTGTTTATAGCATAAAAATCATATTCGATTTTCTGGGTGACTGTAATACTTCCTCAGTTTTCTTGCCTTGTGACGGTTGGATGTCAAATAAAAAATCAGGGAAAAATTCGAGAAGTTTCTTATTTTCTAAATAAAAAATGTAATTAATAAGTTTAGGATAATTAGACATAACATAGGTTAAGTTAATGTTAAGAAAGATGAGACAAAAGTGACTCCATGCACTATCAACGAAGGTTAAGTTCTTTTTTTTTTAATACCTCATAAAAATGTATTTATGTTTATGCATTCTTATAAACACATATTTATGGGGTAACTAAGGATATCTGATTGGTAATTAATTTCTGTTTGACAATTAGATATCCTAAAACAAAAATACAAACAGAAATTGTTAGTTCTAACATCTAACTACAATAAAACATCTAGAGATAAATAAAATACTGCATTTTTAACATCATTTTGTGATAAAACTGATTTATGATGCATAAGAATGCATTGTTTATCTTGCTCATACCAGTGGCTGGGCATTTTAACAAAAGCATTATGTATGAATTGTTCAATTCACCAAAAGGTCAAATAATTGTTCCTTAACTTAAAAGTTGGTTCAGATCTTTACAAATAGTAAAGTGTTTACTTTTGAAAGGCTGGCCTTATTCTTTGAAGTAATTGAATCAACAAAGCATTCAGGACATGCAATCATTAATAAAATTTTATTTCATTTTACCCCCAAATATTTTTTTTTAATAATGCTTGCATATTCTCATCATGTTGACAATTATTACTTGGGAACAATTATTAGGTGACATCTTCATGACCAGTGTCTTAATTATTTCACAAAAGATAGAGTCCACTCTTAAGATCATTGAAAAATTGGGCAGTGGGTTTACTTCGGATACTTATGGGCTCTTTTCGAAGTACCCCAGTCCATTGCATCAAAGTACAAGAAAAATAGTAAAAACAAAAATGGTAATACGGTAGTACCTTACCATAAGTAGATCTATTTCTTGTCAATCCCAAAATACATCAGATGTCTACAGCAAATTAAAAAAAAAAAAGAAAATCATTGTTAAGATCTAAAATTTTCTCCCACACCACCCTTTTTATTTGCTAATGACATGATTGAAGTATTTAGGGTCAATCTCCCATCAAATCTATAGGTAACATCACAACATGCATGAAACTAATCTTTAAAACATAGATCCCATCAATTCGATTTCAGTATCACTTCTGTAGTAGAAAACCTGTAAGCATATGCCAAATAATTTTGTCAGAATATCAAAGAGGAAATAATTTTAAGGATCTAAGGGATGAAGTGAGGAAGGCTATGAGCACTTTTACTAACTAAAAGAAGAAAAGAACATCATTTAAGTTATATATATATATTATTTGGAAGTTGTAAAATTCAAATAAATTGTATTTCTGAATGATACTTGTAACTTTCAGTGCTAATGATCCAAAGTTTTAAATAGTTGATCAAATTATCTGTAGTATAATATAAATAAGGAATGAAATGGTTATGTTTAATTATTATTATTATTCAGTAAAAAAAAAATACATCCAAATGATTTTCTCAACATGTATCAATTATTAAAAAAATGTAATTAAATGAGATAAGAATAGTTTTGAATGAAGTTTTAATAGGAAGTTGTACATTAGTGGTGTCAATGTACCGTTAATTTGAAGCTGTCATTAAAAGTTCAATCAAAATTTATATTGGTTAGTGAAATCTGATAGTCTTATGGATGCTGGCTTGCTTTTTAACTGATTTTGTGTCGGTTATGTGTTGTGTAACCAAAAAAATAAAATATTAAAGAAACTCAGTTGTTTTTATTGAATTCCAGTTTTCTTATTATGATTGAGACAGGGTATAGGAATGGGAAGACTGGCAACTAGAATTTGGAGAACAAGAGATTCATCTTTTGTCTAGAACCAATGACCTGTTATGGCTAATTAAGTTACAATTTCAGCAAATAATTGATTCCCCATCTCTAGATTTTGAGTTCCGGACCAACAGTGGAAGATTATTTATTCTGTTAACATACCTTTTTTCCTCAATGGCTCACCACTCTTTTATAAAGTGGATATCCATAACTGGGGTAAAACTGGAAGTTGGGAGAGTAGTCTCTACCTCATAAACCCAGTACATTTTTTTGGCTTAGAAAAAGTAAAGTCTTTACCATGTGCTTTACTCTCATCAAAGGCATTAAATAAAATAAGGATCATAGCAAACATATGAAAACAGGATATAGATTAAACTATGGAGTCAATCAACCAAGTTTATTCTATATAAGACTCATATTTGCCCAATTGCTACATATGGAAGTGAGACTTCTGAGACAGAAGCTTACAAAGACATCTGTGAAATGAATAGATAGGTTTTAAAGGAAAATTCTTAAGGGGGTATTATCAGGACCTATACTGAAGGAAAAAGTTTTCCACCTTAAATCAAAAAAGGGAGTCTACTGAATATATACTGATCCTTTTATTTTCACTTCATGAGAGGTAAGTGTGTTAAACATTGGAGGAATTTATTGAGAATAAGAGCAGCCTCAATGCTTCGTAATTTGAAGCTAAGTTCCCCCCCAATAAGGAAAGTATAGGATGATGTTTCTTCTCCATGATGCCCTACCCGTCCGTCAAATCTCTTAGATGGCAACAATCTCCACGTAAAAAAAGCTATTTGATCTATTACCAGTTTGCAGTTGAAACAACAAGTGTATCGTTAAGCCTCTAGTCTTTGTAGTAATAAACCTTCATTTAAATAAAATAGGTGGTATGAAATAGCATATGCTTGCTGTGATGTGTAAAGAAAAATACTATTCTTTGTTGAGAATAGTTTCACTCCCATGACTTCTGTAAGACGTAAATTTTTCAAATTTCGGTTATCTTCTATATATCTTATAGAATGTTATCTTCCTGGTCGCAGTATAATGCACATAATTATCTTATATTGGTTAATGAGAATTAAGTTTACCTAAAATGAATACAGTGTGATCTTTAAATTGGGGGGTCAGAATACTAAAAAGAAGAGTTAAGAAATCTTTAAAGGCCTTAAGTAATTTTAAACATCTAAATCAGAAACTTAAGGTACAATATAAAATTTCAGGATAAGGATTAGTAAAATAAGAAATATATTAGGTAGGAAAGAACTTTTTTTTATTATTAAAATTTGTTATATATTTTTCATACTGTTCAGTATTTTAGAATTCAATAGCTTTCTGATTTTCTTCTTTTGTTTGCACATACATATACACATATTCACACAGGCATTTAATAAATAGCCGTACATAAACATTTTCATTACTTCATATATATCACTAACAACAAAACTTTGTCAAGTAAATTACAAACACTTCGTCTCATCACAATTAAATTATATCTTAACATTTAATAATATACATATAGATATATACCTATATACATATAATATATATAAGTATACTTTATAATATACATTCATATTATTTACAATTTATCAATTACAAAACTTTGTATAATGAGCACAAAATAAATACCAAGGGTTGGATGGTTGAAACTGTTGGTATATAATGGTGTTAGGGAGAGCAAAAGGGCAGCCACGAGCCCTTATCACGTTCCGATGGCCCACTGACCACTAAATGGTTGTGGGCTGAACTTTATGTCAATGCCACTTAGCCTTTTGTGCATATATATCTGCCCTCAAGTTTTGAGCAAAGCATATACTTAGTATCTGCAACATGCAAATAAAAAAAAAAAATTAATATTTAAAGACAGAATATTCTGAATATTTTTAGAGTCTGAAAAAGTGGTGTATGCCATTATCAACAATTGCAATATAAGTTCCAAATACTAGACTATTCTAGTCTGAAAACTGTCAAAAGAATAAGGGTACTTGTGTATTAGCCAGTCTTCAGAGGCTGTTATCCGCCATTGTTTATAACCTGAACTATGATACCAATACTGATAACACCTTACTTACTCTTTATTCATATTAATGGAAATTGAATTACACAAAATGTAACAATAAAATACTAATTATAGACCACTCTAGCCACGTTCCTCTTCTTAGTTTTCCCTACACTTTAAACGAAAACAGCTCCATTTCTATTCTTGTCAAAATCCATTGATAAGCTTTTTCACAGAATTTTGTCTTTGGAATTATTCTGAATTTCTGGAAATATTTCACAGCTTCTTCTTTTAAAAATGACTGTTTACAAAGTATTATTTTGTTCGTTATAAGGAGGCAATAACAAAAAGAATAAAAAAAAACAAAACACAATATTTAAAATAAACAATACAGAAATTTAAATAGGCAATAAACATAATTAACAAGACAAAAACACTAAAAAACAATACAAAAACAATTTAATAATGCACACATAAATAACTGAAATAAGATGAGTGATAAGAAGAGGTTACACGAGATAAGAAGGTAAGGTTCATGCAGACCAGCTAGTACACAAGTACCAGGATAAGTCCTAATCTTAATCATTCACTAATTTGTGGGCCGATCACTGTTTATAACCCTTAGAAATTTGGTTTATTAACTCGAATGCAAATGTTGCAAGCTTTAAGTTTAGCTTAAAATAAAGGTAATGAATTGTATATCTAATTGGTCACCAACATAATGTTAGAATTTAGCACTATAATACTGGTAAAATTATCTGTTTCTCAAATGATTTATAGCCTCATTAAACCACTTTTTCAAACAGTCTGTATGATAACTAATAAAATTACACTGTATATAATTTATTTATAGTGATCCATAAAACCACTGTAAGAATTAAGTTAATGCTGTATTCAAAAGAATTTATGGAAAATTCTAACGAACATTGAAGAGTTATTTCAAAACCTAAGGAAATAATTTTGAGACATTAGTTTGAATAGAACGAAGTGCTACTATTAGGTTCATTCACAGTATATAAGATCAAATTAAATAACACACTGCGTTCCAAATCATCGGCTAAATTAAGCAAGAGTAGATATATGGACTTATTATTATATTATTGTTCATAAATTTGTTCCGGGACAAATCTTTTCTCTTTAAAATAAAAATACTTAAAAATAATCACCATAAAAATAACAATAAATCAAATTATATGAGTTGAGGTAATTCCTCTTTTGTATATTATCTGCATTGTTTATAACGTATCGTATTATAGACAAACAACAATGTAAAGTGATAGTTGAGATTATGTTGGGTGTGCACCATAGCATCCATGTCATAGTGTAGAGTGAGTTAGCGTCTGTTTATGGTTATGACTGGATCGTCATTGTGTGAAGTGTCTTGTCTGTGTCTATATAGTGTTTATATCCAATAAATCTGTGCTCATATCGTAATAACTTGTACTGTTGTTTTTCCTGCACTTTTTCACCTTTTTACTATATATGTTATGAGGGTGGTTTGAAAAGTTCTCAGAATGTACTGGAAAGAAGTGTCTTACCTCGGTGGAACTGCTTTTATTTTTCAACAGTCTCCCTGTAGACTAATGCATTTGGTCCAGCGATGTTCCAATGCCTTGATCCCATCTCGAAAATGAGATTCCTCCAGGCCTGCAAAATACCTCTCCAATTCGGCTGTCAGTTCTTCCGTTGTAGGAAATCTCTGTCCACCTAGGAAAATTTTCAGCTTGGGGAAGAGATGAAAGTCTGATGGTGCCAAATCAGGTGAATAAGGTGGAACAATTTGTACCTTAGTTCATGAAGTTTTGCCATGGCAATAGCACTTGTGTGTTCGGCCGGGCGTTGTCCTGATGAAAGGTAGTTGGTCTAGGAGGTTTGCGTAGTATTGCCCCGTAATTGTTTGGCCAGTAGGAAGATAATCTATCAGCAGATTGCCTTTTGCATCCCAGAATACTGAGGCCATGACCTTTCCAACGTACTGCCTTTGCTTTCTTTGGTGGTGGTGACTCATCATGTTTCCAATGCTTTGACTGCTGTTTTGTCTCTGGGGTGTAGTAGTGGACCCAAGTTTCATCTGTAGTCACAAATCGGTGCAAAAAATCTGGTTGGTTGCGCTGAAAATGGGCCAGATTTTGTTCGGACATTTGCAATCTGGTGCATTTATGGTCCAATGTCAAGAGCCACGGCACCCATATTGCAGATAATTTTTTCATTCCCAATTCTATGGTTAAAATGTGATATATCCATTCACATGACATCCCTACAGCTTCAGCAATCTCTTGCACTTTCAGTCGACAACCCTCCATGACCTTTTTATGCACTTTTGCAATAAATTCTGGGGTTATAGCACTTTTTGGCCATCCACTATGAGGATCATCATCTAAGCTCTCCAGACCAAATTTAAACTCGCTGGTCCAATTGGCAACAGTTGAATATGAAGGAGCAGAGTCCCCCAGTGTGTTCTGAAAGTCGGCATGAATTTCCTTTGCTTTCAGACCTTTCTTTACAAAGTACATAATCACTGCTCAAATCTCAGTTTTTTCCATTGATTCAAATCACTATGCAAAAAACAACAAAAAAGAGTCACGTGTTCACTTACAAAGGATGTGTGATTATTGCGCGGGAACCTCGTTGCTCTAGCACTGACATCTAGCGGCGATTCGGAGAACTTTTCAAACCACCCTCGTATATATATATATATATATATATATATATATATATATATATATATATATATATATATATATACATACTAACAAATAAAATGATCATACATTGTTTTTGTTTGTAGCTATTATTAATAAGGGGCTATATCTAAGCCTGGGTCTTGCAGACAAACCAACTGCCGTAAATGAAAGGTCAGATTTGACACTAACAAATATCAGGTTATGTGAAAGTAATGAAGCCTGTCTATTCAATTAAACTGGTTTCAGATCTTAATATGACATTGATTGGACTATGTGAAAATACTTTTAAGGTGAATTAAAAAATAATAACCAAATAAGTAAAACAGCAGCACAAGGATACAACTCATCTGCTTAGTCTAAACTTAATAAAAAAATATATTCTAATTAGAAATGTTCAGTAAAAGAAAACAAAAATTAAGTATAAAAACAGAAAAGTTGGGAAATAAGTAGATTCTCTTAATTTCTAAATTATTAGTAAAAAAAAAAAAATTATAATATTACAAAATAAAGTAATAATAATACAAAATTTAAATTAAAAATTGTTATGTAATAACAATAGTAATATTATAGCTAATAAAAATGCCAGAGACAATATAAAAGACTCATTTTGTCAGGAACAATTCATAATAAAATGGTATACAGTATACAGAATTAAGATAATTAATGTCAATACATGCCTGGCAAAATGAAACTGTGATGGCAATTGTCACAATGACAAGAAGGTTTCTTTCTACCCATTCTTCTCCAGCTTGCACACAACCTTTCTCATTGATAATCTTTGAAGCATCTAAGCTCTGTATAAAGCAAATTTCTTGGTTTTTATAAATAATAACATCAAATTGTTCAAATCGACTTTTGAACGTTTTTATGTAGTCCATTCTGTTTGCTCGAGTCTCATTTTATCCACAAATAGGAATCACTTCATGGAAATGAAGTAGGGAATAATAATGGTTTTCAAATAATAGTTATATAAAATAAATAATAGTGGCTGTTGTACATATAAATATTTCATCAAACATAAAATCACTAGTGATGATATTCTAATTATAAAATCTTCTTGAATTCCATGAATCATCAGTTCCTAATGATAAAAATAAATAAAATATGAATGAATATAATCCAAACGTATTCATCCGAATTTAATTCATCAAATATGCTTCTTGACATCTCAACAGCTACACTGATGAACAATTTTTTTAATTACCTTTTCATAAATAATAGGGAGTGGGTAAGTGACTGGATTTGAGTTCCACAGAATGAGGCTCTTTTGAATCAAGGTTTGCACCCGGCAGGGGTTCAGTACCTGGTAGAGACTCTACTGTTTCTAGAACAATGGTTGTGCAAGGAGGTGATTTGTTTGAGGTCACGCTCAACTATCAGGTTTTTTTCTCGAAAAATATAACTGCTATATAGAGGCTGGATGAGCCCCAGAAGGGTTCATCTTTCCAGATGTAACAGGGTCTATACTTGGCTGTTAAATGATTAAATATTTCAAATGCCACCACCAGAATTGAACTCGGGACTTTTGGCACAGCAACTCAGTGCTCTACCACTGAGCTACCCAGTGTCACTTTAATGTGATTATATTCACTCAAATTTTATTAATGTCATCTCTAAAACTTATATTCATAATAAATCACTATGCCAAAAATTATGATAAAAATAATTAAAGAGGTTAGTAGATTCTATTAATAGGAAACCATACATCAATAAAAACAGCTTGACAACAATTAAGGGACAAAGGCAGTTAGAATGCAGCACCAAACAATTAAATCAGAAATAAAACTGTACATCAGCATGCATACCATTAATTCAAGAATAATTAGTAATGTTGTTTCTCATTGGTTTTCATTCATTGTCAATTATACATCTACGTACATATCAGATGAGTAATTAAGTAGTGCATAACCAGAAGTATAATCCTAATGAGGAATAATAATGCTACAGTAGAAATGCCATCGGACTAAGCTAAAATATTTATAGAGTTATAAGAAGAGCGAGGTATATACTAGCAAGCATCAGGAAAAAAAAAAATTGAAATACACTCATCATATCCTTCAAAAAAATATGGCATACTTATCTAATGAATTGTGAATTCTTATTATTTACTCATATTTGTCATATGTCTACTTTTTTTACCTAATATCCTCAAAGACCATTTTTGTAATGGTCTGCAACATGTTCACATCCACATCAGTATGTCATCTTTGATTATTTTTGTTCACTATTGTTATTCACATTGTCGATATTGTTATAACCAAAGAAAATTCTATTTTTTAGACAAAATCTCCAATAAGTTAAAATAAACTACATTTCAGAGTCTGAGCAGCAGACTGATCTGAGTGAGCATGCCAGGACCCTCAAATCAGATGCAATAGTGGTTTGAATCGAACACTGAGTAGATTGACTTTTATTTTTTTATTTGGGAGAAATAAAAAAATGAACCTCCAGGTGGAAATATATCTTAATAGCATTGAAACGAGTAGACATGAACAAATACTTTTCCAATTATATATTTTAATTATTCAATCAAAAGAAGGCAACAAAACCAACAGTAATCCGTGCCATACATAGTATAACGAATTTTTTTTTTCATTTTGTTTAACAAATAAATATTATTCCATTTTAGCATATGCCGTTTTACAGAATCTCTTACATAATTTTTTTTTTCAAAAATAACTACCAAGAATGGCTAATTATTATTATTTTATTAAAGAATAAATTAGATCTTTAAAGAGGGTGTATTGCCTATTTGAAGAGATGAGGATGAGAATTTATGAACCTTAGCTATTAACAACGAATTATGTTTTTAAAACTGATAATTTTAAACCATATTTATCATAGTGTCGGTATTACATTCTTCTCAAATATTTGTAATTCAGTTTCTAATTTTGTACAAACTCCAACAAGCATCTGTTATCTTTCATTTTTAGATGCTCCCATTAATTGAAGAAGTACATATAAATGGATTTAAGTATGTATATAAGTAACAATCGCATTTTTGATGGATTGTGTGAGATGTAGAACGAAATTCTTTATTTTTAATACATATTATGCATAAATACATTAATTTATTTTTTTAAAGAGATGCCCAATTTATATAAGTAAAAAAAAGCATCATCAATGATGGCAAGAAAATAAATTCTAATAAATATATAAGAATGCATATTAGAAAAATTAAAAATTATACCAATTGCCTACCTGAGTTGTTACAAGAAACACTAAAACACCAGAGATATGTACTACATTAGCTTCAATCCACTCCTCTCCGGCACGCACACATCCTCGCTCATAAATATTCCTCTCATCGTTCTCAGACGGAGATATCTTAGCCCAACCATCAGCAAACTATCCACCACCATTAATTGTCAGTAAAATTGTTAGTAATGGCAAGCTTTTATCACTCACTAATTTTTCTAACAATAAAATATTTGAAGAAATTTTTATTGAAAACTGTTGTTTATATTTCAAAACAATCTCAATTAATTGAAATATAAAAATAATGTTATTTTTATTTTAACGCTGAAATTATTTTAAAGTTGAAACACTATAAAACAATTAAAATGTCTATAAAAAAGTGTTATTATGCTTAAAAATTAGTGAGTAATACATAAATAGTAAAAGCATGAAAGTAGTAATTAAAGCACTGTTAGAACATTAATGAATTTTCACTTTTGCTCTAAAACAATGATTCTCAACCTTTTTACCCATGACTCCATCTAGCAAACCCTTTATTTTCAAAAGCGGAAATATGATTTTTAATCAATACTCACAGGAAGGCCCCAGAGTAATTCAGAAAACTTCACTTAAATAGAAAATAAAATGTTTTCTTATACTAAAATTGATACTGAAGAAAAAAAATGATACTGCAAAAGTGATTACTGGTATTTATTTAGATATAACGCGAGAAACACTAATACAAATTGCATATTAACTCTGAACTAGTCATCAGACCAGGATGTTGAAATTTAATGCATGTTTAACCAATTGAATTACTCATGAAAAACTGTAATCAACAGAAAACACAAAAACTAATGAACTTGTAAAAAAAAATTATAAATGGATCATATATTACAAAGCATTTTAGATCAAAGATTGCGTGCAGTAACTATTCTTTTAAGTACAACTGTCATTTCTATCATTATTAATACTAATGAAGAAACTTACAACCCAGTGAATTTTAATGTTTGAGCTGGGCCTATCGGAATGTTGTTACTATCCGTTGAAGATCGATTCAATAATAATGATCTGTTTGGTTTGATAATTCTTGAGATTAAAAAAATCAATGAAATTGCAATAATAATTTTTGACAGTTTGAATATTTTTCGATCCTATCCCAATCTTGAAATATTTGCATTTGATTATTCCCATTTTAATAATTTTTTTATTAACTAATTTGAGATAAGCATATTTATATATACATGTATTTATGATTCATATATGCAAAATAGCTTTACCATCACACCTCCCCCCAGTCAAAATCAATAAAATTATTTTAGTTTTAATTTTGTGAAGCCACCAGGAGAGAACCACTGTTATTAGATGTTATTATCTAGTTATAACTAAAGATAAAGGATTTATAGAAAGTAAAAGTTATTTCAAAGATAAGCTTAACAAAAATAAGCATAACTACAGAATTAAACAATTGTTAATATTCTAGCTAATGATGGCTGTAACAAATTAAATCTTTTAGTTAATTTAGAATATAATCATAAAAGTAGGTAATAATAAAAATAGAAAAAAAGATCATCTTAAAAATTTAGAAATTTATGTTATAAAACAATTTTATGAGCAAGAACAATTACAATGAAATGTGATTTAGTTGAGTCAGTAAAACTCCTCATAATGAAACCCTCATTTGCAACGGAAATCTCTGATATCCCAAAAAGCTCTGGGATACATTATAAGGAAACAATGTACAATTAATCCAGGAAAATCTTCTAAAGCAAACCATGTTTTAGCAGATTATGCTAATACTGTAGAATTACTTACTTCTTTTACATGAATATAAATCTTTGATTTAAAATCATTTAAAATATTTGAAAATCCCCCAAAATATTTTTTTTCTTCATGAGGTTATCCGAGCATTTGATTCAATGAAAAATAACAGCCATATGTGGAAACTAAAAATTAGAACTGTAAGAAACTATTTTAAAAATGAATGGCCGAGCGCAGAGGAGTTGTACTGTTTCAAATATTTAAATCGAGTTATCATGGCTTTTTTTAGTACTAATACTTTACAAAATAAGTAATGAAAAGAGCAGCAGAATGGACTAAAAAGAAATTCATAGAGTTTTTGTAAAAATCAAGTATACTTACGAAGCCCTCGCTAGGTTTCCTTCTTACATCGTACCCGCACTGCTTATTCTTAATAATTTCCTGAACACAGAAAAATAAAATAAAATAATTTACATTAAACATTAAATAAAATAAATTTTTTTAAATGATTTACGGTATGGTAAGAAAGTGAAATATGACAGGCCTAAAGAAATACGTATACAAGAGTATAATTGATATAAAGGTGGATAAATAAATAACTGTTGAAAATCACTTTAAATTTTGAACATTTCATTTAACCACATATGAATGGCAAATGGGAGAGAACAAATACTTATGGAGGTGATGTGATGGATGAGACTTGCTGACTGTTCAGCAATATCTTTTATACATATCAAACTTTGTCCTAAGCAATTACTATTTTAAGTACACTTCCAAACCACAAAACAAACACTAGAGTTTACTCCATCTAATATTTTAGTCTTATTTGTTTCTTAACATTTTTCTCTGATAGACATGGTTTAAAACTTTCTTTTACTTCACTAATCAGAACAGTATTGCTACTAATGTGCACCGGCTAACTAATAACACTAGTCGACAAAAATCAAAACTTTTTTTAAATAGTTAAAAATAAAAAAAAAGATATGTCCAGGGCCGGGACTCGAACCCGAGGCGCCCAGGTCACTAACCTGGAGCTCTGCCAATTGAGCTATCCTGGTTCGGCTCTCGGTCATAGACACCTGGGACATAGACATCTGGTCATAGACCTGGGCAACCCGGGTTCGAGTCCCGGTCCTGGACCATATCCTTTCTTTTCAAATAAAAATATTTAAAAATTAATACAATCAATAACAAATAAAATAAAATAAATGAACTTTTTTTTCTTTCACAAGAACTAAAATAACATTTTCTAGAAGTATTTTTCATGCTGAATTCAAATATAACTTTAGTTTTTCTCCATCGGGCAGGATTTTTGTGTGATATTCATTTGAATTTTTATAATATTCGAAAAAATCGATCTAACTCACTATTCTAATAGATAAAATTCACTATTATTTCACTACTGTACAAACTCATCACAATAGGGACACATCACAATGCCAGATGAACAGGTCTGAGCATGTCCAAACCTGTACAGCCTTGTTTTATGGTGCTTCAGCATAATAATGCAAATAAAATTTCCTTGGAGAAAACCTTTACCAGGCTACATATGAGGTAAAGGTTCCTATGGCAGGTTAAAAAACCCCGCTAAAATCAGATTTTAAAAAGTAGCTGCCACAAAAAAACTGTGCCTGATGGAAAAATTATGACTACATATCTGAATTCAGTATGAAAAACTGCACTAGATTCACTAATCAGATTTCTTGTGAAGAAAACCTTGTCGACCAGTGTAGTCAGGGGTTTCCTAACTCTAAAGCCAAAAAAAGTTTAACATTCTGGAAGTTTGTTCATTTTCAAAGAACAGTCGTCTTATAACCAAATAGTTTATATTAACAAAATTATGAATAGTCTTCGTTAATAGACAAATGCTAGGCTTGGAATACAGGATAATAAAACTTTAAAGATTAGTCATTCTTGCTCACAAAATTAATTCTCAGAAAATTTATGTTTAATTTTCGAGGATCTAAACATTTAACAAGGATTTTTATTAAGGAGATCATCATATTATAACCAGCTATCGGCAGAAGGTACAGGACTTAGATAATTAGAGAAGGATTCTACAGGAGGCCAAGGTCCACCTCGCCAGTTAAGAAGAAGACGAAACATATATATATATATATATATATGTTATATATGTTATATATATGTTATATATGTTATATATGTTATATATATATATATATATATATATATATATATATATATATATATATATATATATATATATATATATATATATATATATATATATATATATAGCATTGAAGTTATTGGTGGGAAGTGTATGCGAAGTATCTATCTGATATGTTGTTAACCTCACAACCATAACATTTCTTTGGAATAAGAATAGTGTTTCCCATATCCATAATACTCTAATTGTTAATATTTATATTAAATCATTAGGATAAGCCATTTACCTACAAAAAAAAAAGAATTATAAAGTGTGTTCTATATTTGAACATATAGTGTCATATGTTATCTTTTAATACAACACAGTAATACCAATTTTATTCATACTGCTATTTTTTTTCCTACTGGACTTGACTTTTCATGCTAATCTGACACCTCCTTAGTAAATTTTGTACTATATTTTACTTCAATAAAGAATCTATAATATTAAGTTAAATATTTTAATTTTATGTAAGGTAAAATAAAATAAGAACAAATAGACAAACATTTGGCTTTCTCTTGCAGCAAGAAAATGGCACTCCACAGGCTTCCCTGCTCCCAACGGCTTGCGACGAACAATTAAAATAGTTATTTTTATCCCAGTCTTTTGGGCCTTCAATACCACAGCATTGTAACTGAAAAACAAAACAGTAATGTGATTATTAAAAAAATAATCATATTGAATTAAATAAAACTATAAGGAGAGTAATAATTGTATATTGAATAATTATCAACTTTTTATTAATGTATGATGCAATGCAAGCATACCTTAAGATATAACACATAATTTAGGATATTAATATGGGAAGATTTATCTTCAATAATCTCTAAAGAATAATTTAAATTGTACTTGGACCAAAATAAACAATTACCCAGTCTTCTTGTATCCAGTCAATGAGATTCTGCTGATCAGGGTCTTCTCTATAATGTATAATGAATGCTTGGAACCCATCAGTGGCCTGCATTTTTATCTAAAATTTTTAATGCAAAAAAATATTAATAAAAACATCTTGTGGTAATAGTAATAAAATAAAAAACTAATAAGGTTCAGAAGAGGGTGTATCAATTTTTAGATATTAAATTTTGTGCTAGTATATATAATGTACTACATGCATAAAGTGTTTGAATACAACAGAAAACATTTAAATTTAAAAAAATAATTTATAAAAAAAAGTACACTTACCCAGTCTTTAAAAATGAAGCCCAAGAGTCCTGCAGTTAACTCAAGTAACAGGATAATGAAAAGAAAAATGGCGTACTGAAAAAAAAAAAATGTTTTAAATACATTTTTTATAAGTTTTAAATAAATACAATAAATTAAATTAAAACATATTTATAATGCATATCAAGTATTTAAAAAAAAAAATTTTTATTTGAAAAGAAAAGATATGTCCAGGACCGGGACTCGAACCCGGGTCGCCCAGGTCACTACCCTCGAGCTCTGCTAATTGAGCTATCCTGGTTCGCCTCTTGGTCATAGACATATCCTTTCTTTTCACTGATCCCATGTCCCCACAGTCTCGCAATTTGCGATGTATACGAGGGGAAGATTGTTCTTTGAATATTATTTTTAATTTGGATCTTGTTGTTTTACGTCATATATATTATTATAATTTATTTTATTTTATTTGTTATTGATTGTATTAATTTTTAAATGCTTTTCTCTGAAAATAAAACATATGTCCAGGACCGGGACTCGAACCCGGGTTTAAATAGTTTCTATAAGAATGTAAAAGAACAATGTATAGTTAGATTAATGTATAGGGCAATAAATGGAAAGTAAAAATAAACGATTTTTGGACTTAAAATGAATGCGATAATTGTTCAAAATGTATTTTACAAAATCTTACCAAAATTTTGAAATTCCGGAAACTTTAATAAATTAACAATTAATTAAGTTGAAAAATTAATAAATGTATTGGAATATGATCATGATAATAATAAGATAATAAATCAAATTTTTGACATAAATTTGAGATTTCACTAGTTTCCAAATAGGGCGGAGTGGCTCAGTGGTAGAGCACTGAGTTGCCATGCCGAAGATTCTAGGTTCAAATTCCAATGCTGGCAAGACCTACATTTAACCTACCGGGGACTATCCTAATACCGGGTGAAAAAAGTTACACGTAATACCAGGTGGGGTCCCTGGAGGACCCCATTTTTTTCTGTCATCAGCAACAATGAATATCATTGTTGCTATAGAAAATTAATAGCAATGATTTTTGAACTATCAAAATGTATAATTTTATTTATTTTGAAAATAACTCATTTCAGTGAACAACAAACATGTTCCAAGAGAACCCTAATTACCCACTTACAATGAATGCATGAATATACCGTGGTTCTGTGCTCTTTACAAATATATTTACTGCAAACATTACAAGTAGTGATATTTTTTCTTGAGCATAAGTAATACCGTGCTCTCTTTATAGGTAATTTGAATCATGGGTGCTGTGAATGTTTTTCCGAGTTCAATTAAAAAAAAATCATTGCTGATAAGCCTTATTCCATTCTTTATGTAGATCAATCCAAAGACGAATGCATTTACTGAACAATATCTATCAGATTCATAAACAGTTCGAAAGGCCACCTTTTAGTTTGCTTCTGACAGGTACACTCACTTATTATATAAGATTGTCCACTTCTCATTTCGTGTCATTGTAATGGGCAATGATGTCAGGCTTTTTATCAGTATCATTTTCGAGGATCTTTTCGTTGTAATAATAGGCAAAGGACAGAAATTCTGCAATTAGAGTTCTGAAAAATCTACCCCACCCACCGTTTCTCTCTTTCGTTTATTAGGTACCTAATTCATCTGAAAAATATCAAGGAGCTGACACACATCAAAAAATTCATAGCTTCTGAACAAAATATGCAAAAGAAAAAGAAAGAGAGAGATTTACAACGAAAGAACACTAAATCTTGAACGACATCCAGAAAATATTTACTTATCTATATTAAATATTTACGGCGTCAATAGGAACCCACACTGGCAAACCGACACTGTAACTGCAAATATTCTTCTAGGAAATTATATAAAGAGCCTGAAAATGCACAGTCTGTGTGACTTCGGCGATCTGAAAACAGTAACTACTAGGTGGGGTCGTTCCGGGAAAAAATTAATCAACAGTGATTTATTTTGTGCATGAAGTTCGTTTGGGCTCTACTTTTCGTGTTACATATAGTCTAAGGATAAATGCCCTAGATCCTCGTGAGCGTAACTTTGTTTTTGACTTAAGGAGAGAAAACAAATATGAGCTTGGGGTCGTGGGCGACCCCACCCGGTATTAGGAGGGTTAATCTGTTAACAGCGGAGATGGATCCTATGGGATCTAGGACCCTCCTGGTGCTCACCCAGGCTCTATAAAGTGGGTACCTAAAATAAGGGGGGTTGATCTGGTGCTTGAGTGTTTTCAAATCCCCTCCCTGCATAAGCGTTGTCCAAGAAGTAGTACTGTCTCTACCATGTGCTGATTTCCAGACCCTTCACGGATTGAAGTGGTACAGGTTTTTTTTAATTTATTTTTTTACTAATTTTCAAAGGGAGATTCATGCCACCAAATCTTGTTTGTCAAAATACAATGTGAGAACTTCGTCACGTGCAAGAGTTTTTTGAAAATAAAAATACCTGTCTGATGACAGGTATTATTGTTTCATGTTTTAGTTTGGAGACTTAATATCTTAATAAAATATTAAATTATATGTTATACAACAATATATCATAAAAAAAGTAATTTAAGTGTTCGGGAATGAGAGTTGAAGGTTATTGAAGAGAAATAATATATAGAGAAAGTGCTGGGATATGGTATAAGTACAATTTTCTCAAAGCATAGGACGAAAATAACGCGATCAATGTTTAGTCTTACATAGCGACTGAGAGATTTCACGTCGAGTGGTTTCGTTTAAAATTACAAGGTGATTTGTAATTTTTTAGAATTACAATAATTAATTAATGATAATTAATTTTTTTAAATTAATATGATCTTACTTCCGAGTACTCGCGCGATGACGCATATTGAAATACAATCCAAATAATGGACAAAATTCCAAAAAAATTATCTTTTAATTATTCCGTTTGGATGATGTTTAAATCTTGTTTAATATCGATCAAATATTTAAAAATTGTCAAATAAACGATTGCCGATACAAGTTTCTTGAATTTGAATATAAATAGAAACAATTTCATTTTAACATTTTAATTACATAAATAAAAATATTATTTCAAATTTAACTATTAACTATGGATCCTCAAAACAGCCGCGTTTTATGTTATTTTAAGTTAAAATTACTAATTGATATTGTATCGTGATAATTCAAAAACACAAAAATACAAAAAATCTTTTCAGCTAAGTGGGATCGTGAAATTGTTTATAGTGAAATTATGATAATTCTCAAATGCTATGAAATCACCTCTTTTTGTATAACAGCAAAGAAAAAAAACAAAACAAACAAAATGTACTTTAAAAAAATAAGTGATAGCTCTTTAGCTACCTTTTAAAGCCAATATACTAAATAAGTTAAGTAAATTTTGTTCCCATTAAAGTATATAAAAGAACAAAGAGGAAAAGACGTTAAATCCCCAAAAATAAAGATAAAGATAATTACAGTAATAATAATAAGATGGCCAAATAATTATCACGACATCCATCATTTCATTTCATTCATTCAGCCCCGTTGAATAAGTCTAATTTCTCCAAAATGAGTTTCTTGTACTTAAGTAAGCGGAATCGAGTTGTGAATAAGGGGCTAAGTAAGGCATTGGCTTGAAAAGGAGTTATTGTTAATATTACAACTCAATTTCAAGCCACACACTACGAGAATGATATGATTCCGGTTATCTGCAAGCAGTTAACTCTCTCAGAACAAAATCCCACTTAACCACTTATTCACTGGGGCTGTAGATATGTCTTATGAATTTGTACTCGTTGGATCTTAAAAAAACTATTAGAACCATCTGTTAGGGCGCCGTAAGGGTAACAGGGATTGCACCCTTGTACAGCTTTCCCTATAGGAAACTAATCTCTGATAGGCTGCTGCCTTAATCTGACTCAGATAAATTTTCTATACAGAAAATTACCTACCAAGTTAAATCTTGAATTGTAAAATCAAATATATAAATGGACGTCAGATATAATACCAAATGCTAGTTTTTTGAAACTTTTATATTGAAGAAATAAAACAAGCAAGAAATATACAAAAAAAAAAACAAACAAAAAAAAACAAACAAGAAATACATCAAATGACTTACAAAAAAAAAAAAGAAAATACATTAAGAATTTCGTTAAATAAAATAAACCATATGATACTTAAAAAAAATGAATTTATACAATAATTAAATTTAATTGCGCAATTAAAAAATAAAATAAAAATGTCTATAATACCCTGGTCAGGCGGGTTTCTCGATAGAAGTTCCCTCCTGGTTTAAACGCTATGAATACACTGGTAAACAGCTATAAGATTGGTGTAAACTGCACCGCGGGGGTCGCTATGGAACAAAAGGCTGACTGCTGTAAGTTAGGTCCGTGAGGTACGCTAGACAAGACAACAATGACGACTGTTGTAGGGTAGGCCCACAAGGTGCGCTAGCCGAGACAACAATGATGACTAGAGACTTTTTTCTAATAAAAATAAAGAAAGTCTCATAGCTGTTTTCGATTAAATCACTCTTAATTCAAACAAATATTACGTTCAAGTATTTTACAGCTGATTTATTTTAATTGAAATTAAATGAATAAAAAATACAAAATAATTGAAACTAAACAAAATTATCAAAATATGAACATGTTATTTTAAAACAACTGAGCGGCCTTAACACCGCCCACCAAATTTTAAGTATTAAAATTTCAGTCAGTTCAAACTTCTGAAGGAGGTATCATGGGCGCTCAGTGAATAATTGGTCCACATATTGCCCTGTTAGGGATTTTAACTTTACTATCCTAAGAACACTATCTTTATTGAGATAGGTGTCAATAGCGAGTTGCTGGTCAATAGGGTGGAGTAAGTTGAGATTCACTGACTAGTACTAATGTTTCTGCAGTGAGTATTCAGTACGGTCTTGTATGTGATGAACGAAATAGTTGAGATCCAAATTGTAAATAGCATATATGAAGAAGCCTACAAGCTTGGCTGTAAAACGAAATTTAGAATGTACGATAAATATTCAAGTGACTGTTCCGTCACCCGCCCACCCTTAGATTAGCAGGGGAATCCAAATACAGTACGACGGATGATAATTAGATGTTTAGTCTCGTAAGTGAAGAGACTGTTCTGAAAATGCCCGCCCACCCTTAGAACACCTAGGGAATCCAAAAGGGTTGTGACGGTTGATGACTGTTTCTTGGTGCCTTCTACGGTGGTGATCGAAATGGTCCTTAGTTAATTGTATGCAGAAGTCTGTTGCCTTGAGAATGTCCTTTAAGCTCAGGATGTCCGTCATAATTCTTCTCATACTGACACATAATTCTGAAGTCCGTCATTCGTACATAATCCTTTTTGTACTGATACATGATTCTGAAGTACTGATCTGTTTTTAATTCTAAGTTGTTTATGATTATCAGAATATAGACGATTATTTTTTTTTTTTGAATTCGTGAAAACGAAGAAATGTTTTTTAATAATTCTTCCACTATTGTTTTAGATGGATAAGTAAGTAACAAAGGTGTGGACTCTGGTTTTATTTCAAAACTTGTTAGAGATGATCGTGTTCTTCTGAGGAATCTTGTCCTAGCCATGCCTGTCCTTGCCAATATAAACAGCAATGTTGAAGAGAAGTAGGACAAATTCTTCTTTACGCGATATCGGCGTATGTTATCCGCACTTAACTCCAATCTGAGTATCAATAAAGTTTTTACCGGAGCAATAAGAGCCTTTGATGCTAACAGATAAGCATTAACTTCCCTTTCAATTGATTTTGATCGCAGGAAGATTGCTGCGGTATATCTGAGATCCGATATGTCTGCAAACCTCATAGTAAAAGGTTGATGAGTGTGAAATGGCATAATGCAACGAGAGCTATAAATCGTTTCTAAACATTTGAGTTCAGAAATAAATCTTTCCCATTGTGTGTTTGTAAAAAAATCTTCACAGTAGTGGTCTTCTGTGCTGACTGGTATTGGAACCTCAGCCTCTTCTATTTTCCAACAATTTTCCATTAGTTGGTTTACCGTGGATGTCACGGTTAGTAATGTACTAACTTGTTGCTGCTGTGATGGCACATCTACTTTTCCTGTAATAACCCATCCAAATACTGATTTTATCGCATTAGGATGCCCTTTTTTTGTGACGACAGCATCCCCATTAAGAATTTCTCCAAACAAGTCTGCTCCCAGTAAAAAATCTACTCTGCCTGGGCTCCAAAATCCTGGATCTGCTAATTGATATTCTCTAAAGCAGTCAATTACACTGTGAGGTACTAGTGAATTAGGCATAAGTCCCGTTATTTCTTTCACCACCACTGCTTCTGTTTGGAATTGTGGGTGAAGATTGTTTTCAGGGGCTAATATGCATGAAACTTTAAATTTTCCATCTTCTATTGGAATATTACCAAAACCACTCAAAACTTGAGAATTTCTTTTTTGTTGCAACGCCAATCTGTTTACGCAAGCTTCAGTGATAAACGAGCGTTGGGCTCCACTGTCTATAAGCAGACGGATGGTATGAAACTCTCCACAAAGATCTTTTATTCTACCAATGGCTGTTCCTAGTAGTACCAACGAGTCTCCATTCATATGACTCGAAAGAACTGCAGTATGGGGAGGTTCTTGAATTGTCTGGACCAAAGTTTCCTTTAAAGGTGTATAATCTGTAGGAGTGTCTTTTCCATTTGGGTTTGTCGCTGCATGGCGAGATCTTGGACTAGAAGTTGCCTCCTTGTCTTGATTAAAATGAAGCAGAGTGTGATGATTAGTATTGCAATATCTACATTTATATGTTGACTTACATGCCTTTATAGTATGATCAGAAGCTAAACAGTTAATACACAATTGGCGGGTTTTGACTTCTTTAAATCTTAGCTGTGGAGTCATACCTAAAAATGTATAGCACTTGTAGATACGATGTGAATTTTTACACAGTGAACATAAGTTTTTTACTTCTGAAGTAGTAGTTGTCATTATTACTTGTTTTGACGTTCTAGATCTTGCCGAACTAGGTGAATGAGATCTGGTCCCTATATTTAAAGATTCGGATTGTACAATTGTGCACTGTTTGTGTATGAAATTTACGAATTCTGTAAAGACAAGTTCTTCTCCTCCTATCCCGGATTCAAATTTTTCTCTCGTTTTGGGATCCAATAAACTTAAAGCATAGGATGTGAGAATAAAGCCGGCTGGATCTTCTAGACCCAGATTTTTAAAAGCCAAGGAACTTTCCAATACAATATTAGAAAAATGTTCTAGTGCTGAAAGTGAAATTTTAGATATCGGTTTGTAAGAAAAAATATTATTGAGGTAATTAGCCGCCTGAACCCGTTTATTGTCATATTTCTTGCATAAAACTTGCCAGGCTTGTAGATATGATTCGGTTGTGATCGGTATTGCTGCCAATGACTGAAGAGTACTGCTATGCCTCTCAGAGAACCTTTTAAGTAATGAAATTTTTGAATTGTTGATAAGCATTTGTTTTCATGAATTAGTGATATAAAGGTGTCTCTAAAAGATACCCAATGGCAGAAATCACCATTAAAGGTTGGTAGTGGAATTGGAGGTAATTTAAAAACCTCATTATTCCTTGCCTCGGATATTGAATTATTGGTTGAAGCTGTGCTTGATCCTTCACCACACAAATCTTCAAAAGATTGTGCCTCATAAAATGCATCCCGTGTTCGAGATAAGAGGTCAACAATATGATCCAATTCTTCTGTTTTCTCCAGCAGAGCTGCCCCGCGTTTCGCTTTGATAGCAGTAGAATGGAATAGGTCCCAATTCGAATGAATGTTGGAAAGCCTCGCTTTAAAAATTTTAATTTTGGTAGGATTTGACGCGAGTGATTCGCCTAAAGTTTTGGTTTCGATTATGTCTGACGATAAGTCTTCGATTAGAACGATTTGTTCTTCAAGAGCTTCTGTCTTGTTATCTACCTTCGGGGCCATGATAATGGAAATTCTGAATAGGAATTTCAGAAAATTAAAGGCAAAAAGGTTATAAAGACTAATCTAAGGGAATATGTGTCCCATATGCCACATTTACAAAATAAATTGAATAACAAATCGATAGCTGAAAAAAATGGAATCGATAGCTGAACGCTGCAAGAAATTAGATTGTAAAACACATGTTCATTTACAAAGTAAATTGAATCGATACCTGCTAAAATGGAATCGATAACTTAACGCTGAAATAAACTAAATTGTAAAACACATGTTAATAAATTTGATAAATATAAAAAAAAAAAAAAAAAAAAAAGTTCCAAAAAAAAAAGCATCCGGCCTCCGGAGGACCAATAATGTTAGGGCGCCGTAAGGGTAACAGGGATTGCACCCTTGTACAGCTTTCCCTATAGGAAACTAATCTCTGATAGGCTGCTGCCTTAATCTGACTCAGATAAATTTTCTATACAGAAAATTACCTACCAAGTTAAATCTTGAATTGTAAAATCAAATATATAAATGGACGTCAGATATAATACCAAATGCTAGTTTTTTGAAACTTTTATATTGAAGAAATAAAACAAGCAAGAAATATACAAAAAAAAAAAACAAACAAAAAAAAACAAACAAGAAATACATCAAATGACTTACAAAAAAAAAAAGAAAATACATTAAGAATTTCGTTAAATAAAATAAACCATATGATACTTAAAAAAAATGAATTTATACAATAATTAAATTTAATTGCGCAATTAAAAAATAAAATAAAAATGTCTATAATACCCTGGTCAGGCGGGTTTCTTGATAGAAGTGCTGGTCAGGCGGGTTTCTTGATAGAAGTGCTGGCCAAGCGGGTTTCTCGATAGAAGTTCCCTCCTGGTTTAAACGCTATGAATACACTGGTAAACAGCTATAAGATTGGTGTAAACTGCACCGCGGGGGTCGCTATGGAACAAAAGGCTGACTGCTGTAAGTTAGGTCCGTGAGGTACGCTAGACAAGACAACAATGACGACTGTTGTAGGGTAGGCCCACAAGGTGCGCTAGCCGAGACAACAATGATGACTAGAGACTTTTTTCTAATAAAAATAAAGAAAGTCTCATAGCTGTTTTCGATTAAATCACTCTTAATTCAAACAAATATTACGTTCAAGTATTTTACAGCTGATTTATTTTAATTGAAATTAAATGAATAAAAAATACAAAATAATTGAAACTAAACAAAATTATCAAAATATGAACATGTTATTTTAAAACAACTGAGCGGCCTTAACACCATCTATAAAATTATGGGTATAGATGCTAAATTTTTCAATAGCTTAAAGGAAGTTATTCTTATATTAATGGTAGAGGCTATGAATATTGAGATGATTAAAAATCAACAAAAACTAAGTAGATAACAGTAGTCCCGTGAGCAAATTATTCTTCTGAGGAAAAACTTACCATCGAACCATTCACTTCGAAAAAACTGTTTACATATTTGGTCTTTTGTATACTACACTATTTATTATCACAAACTTTTATAATCTTCCATATGATATAATATTGCAGTGCTATATATAGCACGTATTAGTCAATAGTTAGTCGTAAAAAATAAATCACTCTTGAGATATGCCCACGAATCTGGAAGACAGACTGCTGCTATTTTGGATTAAGAAAAAACTTAGGCAGGGAGCCCTGGTCTCTTCATAACGAATGCCATATTTACAAAATACTTATACTTTTAAACCAGTGCTGATGTATGCTTCGCAGACGTGGATCCTGATCTGCCCAAAAGAGAAAAAGTTACTTATATTCGGAAGGAAGTTTTGCCACCGTATATATTAAGCTTTTGAGGAGGAAGGAGACCACTGGAAGAGGTTCTTGAATTCTCAGGGGACGCTTTCGTCATGTAAAAGATAAACAGACCACGCATCGAGAACGAAAGAAGATCTCAAGAAACTGCAAGTAGGGAAAAACTTGACTGGTCCAGAAGAAGCGGAAGAATAAGGTTGGGAAGAGGATGTTAGTACGGATGCCCGGACTAGTTTAAAAGTCCAAAAATGGAGTGCGTCTGCATAAGACCAAGCCATAAGGCCAAGACTGGTAGAAGACATCGGTGGAGTTAGAGGTCCACATCGGAATGGATGCCATGTAACTTAAAAAGAGATACCCGTAACATAATGCTGTGTTTCTAAAATAACTGGTTTCTTTTATTTTCTTATACCAATAATGCACACATTTCTGAAGAAGACGCAGGCCGGAACATCTTTGACATTAAATTACATTAATACTCAATATCTCAACGTACGATTGAGTATGAAGAAACATTAAAAAAACAAAATAGTGAAATCATAACTTAATTTTTATCTTAAAAAGACCTTCGATTTTACACCCATTAGTCCAAAATCGTCTCGGATAAAGTTGGAATTATTTATAGCACAGATAAGTCAATTATAGCTCCCAGAAGAAATTAGTGTTTACAATTTGGTTTTTGAATCCCTATTTTATAGAAAAAATAGGTCATGATAACGAACTTAATAGCCTTTAGATGCAGTTTTGAAAGAAGAGTTTTAAGCCGTTAAAAACTTATCCATTTTTATGGATGAAATAAATTATGAGCTAGAACTACAGTAACATTGCCCCGGGTCGGGAACTAGGCTATCAAGAATCTTCCTCATTCTCTGTTCTCTCCTCACCACGAAGGCCCCAAGGATCTTCTCTCTCTCTTCAACAACTGTTTAGGAGCGTCCAGGACTTTGGTCAAGCTCGTAAGTTGGCAATGCTACGGTCTCCCAGTTTTGGAGACCCATTACTTCACTTCCAGGGGATGTCCACTTTTCAACAAATAAGCCTTAAGTGTACATTACTTATTCAATCATAAATACTGTAAATTATTCTCAATTTCGACACGCCAAGCACTCTTTTTACTACCCATGAATGGTAGTAAAAAGTATGCTTTAAAAAAATGGTTTATTCTTGCGATGCCATGACTATACTATAACCATTTAAATTCAGAGGGATATCATAAAAAAATTCTTATCATGATTACTATTGAATCGTTTCATATGAAATGTCAGTTTTTATTTCTAAAATTCAATTTATACTCGGTGGACTTTTGTTGTTAACTGTGTTAATGCTTACAGATTGTAATATTGGGTATCAATCATCTCTTTTTGGTATCACATTTTCTGATTTTCTACTAAAACATACCTGTTTAGTTATTTACTTTCAAGATATTATGTAAAGATTGTTTTATTCTGATGTAGGCCTTTGACCAGATATTTATTTATTTAATTCTGTTCATCTCTGTTATTCTAAAGGGACCTGGTCCCAGAATAAAATTATTTTTCTATTCTATTCTTTTTTGATAATATTTATTATCACTACAATTGAACGAACATTGTTAACCATTACATCAAATATGAACATGCGATTTTCGTCAAATTCTTTTTATGAGCTTAACTTGGAAACGCGGCAGCCCAAGCTGCAAGAACATTACCACCGCGTTCGGGGAAGGGTGTTGTCACGAAAGGACCATTCGCCATTGGTTTAAGAAGATTTCAGCTGCTCACACAGATTAATTCATAAATAAATAATTAATTCATAAACAATTCATTTCCCATTTCAACCCAGAGGTGAAACCATCACATTCACATCGCAATGTAGAGATATTGTCATAATGATAACAAAAACCTTTCAAATAACAACCTGCATTGGTTAATGCTGGTTCTAACATATGCTTTAGAATGTTGGACTCACAAAAGCGAAAGAAGCCGCTATCATGAGGTTTGAGTGAAAAATTTTACGGAGAATCTTTGGATTTCACAATAAAACGTGGAGGCAACGGTCGAACACAGAAATAATAGGACTAAATAAAGATCCCGACATTATTAGGGTTATCAATGTAAACAGGCTATGATGGGGAGGACACATTGCAAGTATGGGAACAAATGGAGGGCCTAAAATACACCTAGAAGAAAAAGTGCATTGAGCCTGAAGGGTTGGAAGCCCGAGGCTCCGAAGGGCGGATGGTGTGGTTGCGGACGCTCGGACCATCCTACACCCCGGAGAGCAGCAGCAAGGAACAGAGATGACTTGCGGTTAATGTTGCGTGGGATATAGAGCCATACATGAATGTACGTATGTATTGGTTAATCGGAAGGGTCTTATACTCTTACACGACAACACCAGACTTCCAACAAATTCCCTTCAGTCCAGAAATTTGAACAACTACCTTAAGAGTAAATTTTTTGGAAATTATTCTCAAGTCGCTTTAACAGACCTTGTTTCATCACAAAACCCTGATTTTTTCAATTCTAGCATTGAACATTTGATACACACAATAAATATTTTGAATAAAAATGCTTTGATTTAATAAATAACCTTTTCTTTGAATACGAAAACCCAATATAATTATGTTAATATCAAACTCATTGAGATGATCGGTATGGGTTGGTCAGTTCGAGTTAAAATTAAAAAGTGGACCTGATTGTCAAGGAGTACTCAACATAACGTAATAAAAAGCTTTGTTGAAAGCATTAATTAGTAATTAATTGGATGGAGAAGGTTGGCCGTCTCCCAGCTCGATAGCTATTGGATGGGAAATAACAGGACGTATACAGAGGCGAGCTGGCAGATCGATTTTCAACTTACCGCTGCCAAGAGACAGGTGTTCTCCCTCAAGGCCCCTACGCAGCCTGTGAACCCGATGATAAACGTCACTCCACCTGTAAAACCAAAAAATAATGTAACAATAAATTTTATTTTGGGGGAAATAGTAGAAATATGTCTTTGGGTATCAATTGAATATTGAGAGCAGTAGTCTACTCTGTACGTAGTCTATTCTAGGTAAAACAAATTGGTTTTATTAATTTTTTAAACAAAGATCCATATTTAAAAAAACCAAACATTTATTGAAAATTACTACTCCATTATAATAATACAAAAAGTGAATAGAATGAATGATACATTGTATGAGATTAAAAAAAAAACCTGTACCACTACATCATATGAAGGGTCTGGGGTTTAATACATGGTAGAGACAGTACTGTTTCTTCAAATCAACATTTAAAAGGAATAATGAAATTTTTTTTCAAATCTATCTAAAATCTATTTATAATAATGAATCTACTTCGTGGCAAACTACTTTTTAATTATATTATATCAATAGTACTACTAGTCATATATTTATGACTAAAGACCGGATTCCCGTGCAATTGCAACTTTTTATTGCTTTCTCAGAACTCAATGAAAATTCAATTCTTATCCGAATCAAGTAAAGGAGATTATAATAATATAAATTTTATATTCCACATTTGGGGGGTTACTCCACAAATTTACACATTTTAGGTTTTCAGTGCATGAAAGCGCACTTTTTGATATTTCATTAAAAATATTGAATTTTTTTTTAAATTTTTATTATAGAGAATAGTTGTGATTTATTTTGAAATCATCAACAATAATATTTACCTACTTAATTTTCCACGAATGAAAAAAATGACTCATTATTTCCAAATATTTCTTCGAACTCGTTTAGGAAATGGTGTAATCTCGACACAAGGTTTCCTATGTAACGATATTAACATTCTTAGAAGTTCTAATTTGATTTGACTCAAGCTTCCAACCCACTCTTTTATTTTCCTTCCATTCTAAAGATGAGTTTAGTTCGGTAAACAAGTGCAATAGTGAAAATGCCTAAAGTGACATGGCTGGCGCCAATCTTCACAAATCAAAATTGGATAAAACCATATCCAGAATTGAAATCAGACGGGAAAACAGTTTTTTGTTCTTGCAATAAATCAATTGGTTCCGATGGAAAATCTCAAGTGGATGTTCATACCCCCCGATGTTAGAGAAGCACTTAGAGACAACAAAGCTGAAATCGACAAAGTGGTGAAATTCATCACAGGCTGCAAATTAATAACCAATATTTGATAAAATTTTTGATAAAAATTTGATAAATAATTATAAAAAATAAAAAATCTACAGGCGTTGATGACCCTAGGGTTTTACGCCTCTAAGCAAAAACAAACAAACAATCAAGTGGATGCTCATTGGAACTATAGTAAGTTCATTCTATCTATTCATAAGTAGCACACGATAGCATTTGACTATTCCCAATCTTTAATTTTTATAGGTGGGCACACACAGTTAACTATAGCACAAAAATCCAAGCGACCTCCAATTCAGCAGTTACTCGCACAAAGCTGCTCGTCATTAGACAACAATTTAATCGTTATTATTTAATTTTTTAATCATTATAAAGACTGCTAGTGTCATACAATTTGTATCTTAAAAATACTATTATTCTAAAAAGATGATTCTTTTAATATTCTTGATTTATTTTGAAAAATAATTATTTAAATAATAAGTAAGAATTAGAAACAAAATTTGATTACTTTCATACTGAAATATTTGTTCTTATTCATAAAAACATACCACTAATCGTTTACAACAGTCCCCCGTCACGATTTTGGATAAAATCTTCTATAATTCAAAACCAAGACAAAAATAAGTGGGATTTCAAAGAAATATATTTAATTTAATATTGCCCTTCATTTTATTAATAAACATTCTCAACATTTAAAAAAAAATTGCTTAGGACAGTCTTTTAAGGGCAAGTTTCCAAATAGGAGAGAAACACCCATGTATAGATAATGTTTCTCAGCTTAATTCGTGTAGTTTTAGATTTTTATTCTATTTTTTTCTCTTTGACCAGAACATACCTTCTAGTTTATATTTATTTTCAAGTACTTATGTAAATGACTATGATTCTTAGGATGTAGCCCCTCTGGCAGATACATATTCCATTATTTTTGTACACATCTGTTATTCTTAAGGGATCAGGTCCCAGAATAAAATTACTTTTCTATTGTACTCTAATGCGATCAACATGTTTTGATGACTAGGTTTAAGGTTATTTTTCCTCACTCACTCTCACAGTCAGGCGCTACAGTCCTTGTAGGACCTGGGCCTACTCCAACAACTTGCTCCACTCCGTTCTATTTTTCCTCTCTTTGTTATTTTTATTAGTAACTCTATTATAATGCTTCTCAAGATTTTCTTACTTTTTTTTTCATCTTTCATTTGTTTTTAGATTATTTGTGAGTTCATTTACTTATCTTAAAATGCACGTTTCATGCTAGAAAGGTTGTTATTATTTTTTTAAATAAAACTTTCATTTCTATAGGGTCATGAACCCAGAATTTTATATTCTATTTATTCTATTCTCTAAATATATTTGAATAATTAAACGTGGATAGATTCGACTCGGCTCAAGATGCTCCTGGACTCTGAACAAGTCACCATCAATCCAAATCCTAGACACTATCGATACCACGGTGAGCGCTATCGGGATCTACCTCATGACAAACATGGATGATTACAATGTCAACATGAATAAACAACCTGTTGAGCAAGGCTCCGCAATTAGGGTCAATCAGATTGGGTCGCTGACCCTGGCAGTTTAATAATCCGCATTACTACCAGGCACAGCCAATGTCATACCCATCACTTTCTACGGGAGGACATCCCAGATTGGCTTCTATCGCGTGTCAAGGTTGGGTTTCAACACGTCTCGTTGTTAAACATCATTGTTGATGTTTACAAGAATGATGATGAAGAACTTGAATAGAAGATGTTCATAACCAAGCCATCTGACTTAGAAGAGATGGCCGGTAGTAAAAATGAAAATCATTGAGTAGGACTAGGTTCAATAAATAAATATTCACGCCAGTGGGACAAAAGGGAAGTCGTTAACAAAAGGTTCGTCTACGAAGAGAACAAAACAACAGAGGCAGTCCGAAATATTAAAATTGAGATGAGATAACAAACAACTAGTCCTTCAGATCCTGGTTAGTCAATTAAAAAAATATGTTATAAATATTGTAAAACATGATTAATATGAGCTCGTCATTAACCCTTAAGATGCGGACGACTCTCGGACTGAGCGCTTACCATTGCTGTGGACTAAATACTTTTCAATCGTGCCAGCTCAATTAATTCTACGCGCGACAAATAAATAATTGTAGTATTTGTTTCCACCAGATTGTATAGTAACAAAGTGTTATCTTCAGGCATCAATAATCTATTAAAATGTGTAAAATTTATATTTTTAGAACATAAAAATAAGAAAAAAAAATTGGAGTGCTTTCGAAGCTATTAAGGATCTTGGAGCGACTACGAACAATACATCAATTATACCAAACATAAAATTTATTAAAAATATCAGGATTTTTTGACATACTTTTCATTTTGTTTCTACAGACCTGATTGCATCATAATCTGCCTTTCTTTAATGCCTTAGCTTTAAAGCTATGGATATATTTCTGGCTCACATTAAGTTCTACGTGATATTTTAATCATAATTTCATGTAATACGTACACGATAAACCGAAAAACGAATATATGAGCCCATAGTCCCTGTTGGGACATTCAACAGACGCATATTAGTGCTCATAATCCCTACCGATTTATCCGGACCGATGCATCAATAGGACTTTAATTTTAAAGCAAACAAAAATCGAGCCTCCTAGCTGTCGTGATATACCTACATTTGCAGTGGCAAAATAATAATAAGTGGAGTGCCTATCTTCGTTTTTACAGAAATGTTTTATTTAAATAGTTTAAAAAGAACTGCAAACTACTTTTTGAACCTCTGGTGAAAAAGTAAGATTTGTGGTTCTGAGGGACATTATCAACAGACAGGATTTAGAGTGTTTAAAGATTCTGGTGAAGTCATTGATATATAACTAACTGGCATGATCCTGCAGTACTGAAGTGGTACTTTACAAATACGATACACGCCCTTTGATCTCAACATTAGCTAGCCAACCAGCATTAAGCTGCATTATGGCATTTATGCAGCCAATAGGTTTATATGTTGTGTCCTGGGTTAACACAATCCAGAACGAGGTTGCTCTAGATTGATCAGAAATGAATCCTGACTATTCTATGTACTAATGAAGGATGGAAATAGTTGGGGGTGCAGTCAAAAATTTACACAATAAATAAGTGGAAACTTATTTTGTAAATTTTTGACTGCACCCCCACCTATTTCCATCCTTGATTATCATATTACAAAGTGGGCTCTTATCCTTTCGTTCTGTAACACTTCACACTCATATAAAGCAGGCGGCCCACGGAACAGATGTTAGTTTAAAAAATGCCACCATACTACTTTGGTTTGAGAAAAAAATGCTTCAAGAGTAGAACTACTCATAAATGGACATGTCCCTGGAAGCACTGCTGGAGACAAGCCAGTAGCGGTACAAGAGACGTGTTCACTTCTGACAGCTTCCAGTCCATCTTTCGTTGTCTGAAGTCTGGAGACTAATTCAAAAGACTTTACATTATGGAGTATTATTTTTTCGATTATAAGACAATATGAAAGAGGCAAAGGTTCTAGACGATAGTAGATAGATCAGGAAGTTTTTCGGTCGATCCATCTTGAAGTGACTTTTTTCTCTTTATATATTCATCCACTCCAGTCAAATACAACAAATTGACAATCAGAAGATTTTATGTTAGTTAAATTACAACTAAATGACATAAGAGGCGTGAAGAAGAACAGTACCCCAGCAGCACCTCTCCTGTGGCTTGATTCAACTTATGAAATGTAAAAAATAAGTCGTACAACACTAGCAATAAAAAATCAGTAGGTTCGAAAAATCCGCACCAAAATCCTACACACGAAGGAGAAATTAAAAAAAAAACAGTACTAAAGACGAATAATGGTTAATAACAATTCAAGGCTTCCCAAGACATATTAACCTTGGTTGAACCCACGACCTACTGATAAGGTTTTACAAGAGTTATACTTAATATATTTGGAAACTTCAGAACGCTATCATACAGTGTGACTGCCACACGCGAAATCTCTTGTACATTCTAGAGGTCACAGATTGTTAAGATCCGTTACATTCCCTAATATTTATAATTAGTGAGGATTAAATTTATTAATTTTGAAGAATGATATTCATTAAATGTAAATTTATTTTTTTAACATACCGAAAATACTTACTTGTCATAATGCAATTAAAAACGATTTTTTAAATTATTTATTATTCTTTTATTTCACATTTACACTGGCGCAGTTTTGTAAATTTGATGTCAGTGTTTTTTTTTTCTTCTTTGATTTGTAGGACTATGAAGTTTTGAACTGATTAATAGTTTCTGAGCAGGTCTCTAGGCCATTGTATTTTTAAACTTCAAATATCAAGTCTGAGTAATAGAGAGCTTGAAATTTAAAAACAAATAAAAAACCGTCTAAGACTTATTAAGTAAAAAATATAAAATCCTTTTATGAACCTCGCACATTTATGAACAATGCATATATATTTAATATTTTTATAACATTATCGATCTAATCTAAAAAAAGTTTTTTTCGAAAATTGAGTTCATCAGACTTCATTTCCGAACGATTGCATAGCATTCCTGTTAAACACGCCATTTGAACGAGTATGCTCGTATGCTGCTAGATCCGCGATCTTGGATGTACATCCATATACATTCGATTTGAATATATATATTGAGTACAATATAGTACAGATTCACTTAAAATGCTTTTGCATACTACAATTGGCACATAGCTAAGCGTTGATGATCTGTTGAATCGTTAAGCAGTACGCTACAAAATATGTTTAAAATTTAAATTTTATAACTATTCCGTTCCGAGTTTAGATGCTTGATAACCAAAAGTAACTGAGTTTTAAAATGCTGCAACTATATTATAACGACAATACGCATAAACAATACAATCATGAATAAAAACACTGCTTCCATAAAAATAAATGATAAAGAATAGCAGTATAGAACATCACCTAGTTGATCTGTTAAAAGCCAATAATCTTTTGAGTAGCCTTGATTGTAGACTCTTAAACTCTATTAATAATTTTATCATTTAAAATGACCTAGGTAAGTGAAAAGAAAGAACAATATCGTCCATTCAAGGTTCGTGGGGAATGAATGGACTCGTATGAAGGGCTCTTCAAAGTCTAGATGCACTACTCACACAAAAGGGCTTGATCCATAAAAGAAGGCAACCTTTACAGTTCCCTTGTACCATTCGCAAAACCTATTTTAGATCAATTACATTTAATGAATTATACGAGGGTGCATTATATTAGTGAAATATGAAGAATGCATTCAGATCTATTGTAATAGAAAGTGGAAAAAAGATTTTATCAAGAAAAGCCGCCAACATTTGTAACCGCGATGGTTGCGTCAATAAGGAGTCACTTAATGATCTATTCTTTTTAGACTATTGGCAAGTTCACCGTCATCGCTACTTATATCTGTACATCAATAATTTTCATCTAATGCTTTATATATATATATATATATATATATAATATATAAACTGAAATTTTGGGGACAACTAAGCCATCGAATTCTTCTCGTGTCCAATATTTAAAATCCAAAACCCTTCGTAAAATCCTCAATGCTTCTTACTTGGTTACAAATTAAATCAATAATGACCTTAATGTCCCATTTGTTGCTGATATGGCCCGAAACCGATATCACTTTTTTCATGCCAAACTTTATTCCCACTCAAACCCACTAGTTTCAAACCTCTTCGATTCCCGATAAACCTCCGAGGCATCTGAAACGAAGATAGGCTCGTGGCGCTGTAAATTGAATTTGTAATTTGAGCACTACGGGTGGGTTGTTACTCTACTTGCCTTCATCTCATGGCATTATGTATCATTCATTCTATAATTTGTTGTGTTATTATAATACAGTTTTAAATTTGAATAAATACATTTTTTTTTAAATGGTGTTTTTTTTATATTGGAATTAGATGAAACTTTTGGTTTCGTCTTGAGTCATTATTCAATCAACTCTTTTGAAGAATTCCAACATAGGCCGAAATTTATAGAAAATGCCCACAAATTTATTATAGGCCAACGTTTTGGCCATCATCAGGGCTGAGAAAAAACAAGGATTAACAGTGAAATACTAAAGACAGTAAAACATTTCTATTTTCTTAGCACTGTACTCTTAATGGCTTATAAGTTAGACCGAAACATTGACATACGATGTAATAAACAATCGTATAATAAACAAGTTTGGCTTATTTGTGTACAATTCTTTGACCGAATCCCTAACCTAATTCTAAATGGTATATAATAGTTCGTTTAATTAATCTCTTCCCAATCAATAAATCTACAGCCCCAGCGAATAAGTGGTTAAGTCGAATTTTCTTCTTACGGTACTTAGCATCGTAAGCCAATTTCTAATTAATGATAAGTTTAAGAATTGTTTCTAATAATACAAATTATTAATAATATTCGCTGGTAGAAGAAATATTCCGACCAGATACAATTAATTGACCGATTTTTTTAAAACCGAATGGTTCAGGAAGCCCATATTCCACATCCTGACATTAGGGCACAGTGACAAAGACCCAATACAATAGTCAAACATTTAAATCTTAGCTTAGCAGCGCGTTATGGAAGCAGAGATAGATTTATGAAAGAGAAAGCGGAATCGTGACTGAGCAACATTTAATCGGATTTGCCACTGGCTAACGTCCTACTAGTCAAGGGCGGCTCTGACTCAGCCAATAATTGCTTGCTGTAAAAAATTACTAGGTTTTTTGAATTTAGTGTGTAGAGCTCAGAGGATGGTAGGGATTGTACTTTTTCTGAGCAAACGGTTGTGCAAGGAGGTGATTCGTGTCATCCAGGTCTACCAATTAATCAATTCTAAAGCCTGGCTGGGCGCCAGGAGGGACTCCATATTGCACAGGATCTATTAACGACTGTTAAAAAATATAAAAATTATTTGCCACAACTGGTCTCGAACTTCTTCTAGGAGAATATCAATGTTTATATATTTTCAAATAGAAATTATTAGGGTATTTTCACAGTTTGCACAGGAGATTCGTAGAACAAGAAGGGAGAATGATATTCTACTATAGTTTTTCGCTGAGGGAGTGAGGAGGCCATGTGTCGTGCCACTCTCTTCAAAATTACCAATAATATAAAATTAATCATTAATATAAAATTACCACAGAGCCCAAGCTAGCGGAAAAAAAAATCATAGGACAGGAAATCGGCAAGAAATTATTTTACAGCCAAACGCAGAAGAATAGAATAGTTCGTAAATAACAAGGACAGTAAAATAACATTAAATCATTATTTGAATAGTTGCCTGGAAGAAGGGCGTATGTTACATTTTTCATTTTTTTTTTTTCCGGAACAAGGTCCATGTGATGGCCCCTACCGCGCTCTCGTCAAGAAATGCCCGTCCGCACGCGAAATTTCTATAGACTTCGGTTTTTCAATGTCATGTCAAAATAAACATTTTGACCAAAGCATCGTGGATGTAACAATTTTTTTTATTTATTTACTTGTTTTACAATCGAACAAGGGCGTAAGTGCAAAATCTATAAAATGTAAGAAGGGCGTATGTGACAGTCGCCTAATTAAATGACCCGTTTACTTATTTTGGCTCTCCCGTAAACTTTGAAGAATGAAACATGCACTTTTCTTCCAGGGAACTTATTGATACATTTATTGATATCAAAATTTTTAAAATCGTTGTCGTAGGAAACAGTATTTTTTAACAGACACATGACAGTTTTTTTTTGGTGACTCTTATATAAAGCCGTTTTTCTTATGACTTTCTACTCCATAAGTAAGATGGGCTATAACTAATATGTTATTTTTTAATATTAACAATAAAAAGTTATCCTACGAAATAAAAAATCCCTAAAATGGGTCACATCAATGATAAAAGGGGTTTTCCCCAGTAACGTTTCAAACGGTTCCATTCAACTGAGAAAACTTTTATTAAATTTAAATCGATATATCCAGTCGTATTTGTTCATGAATACATAAACGGTTGAATTTAAATTGGATTTTGATCCGGGAACAAGAGGATTTCCCTGAGATGCCTGCAATTTCCTTTTTTCAACACATCTATTTACCAATATTTCATTATGTGTTATTCATTTCAGCATACACCTTCAAATAGAAATATATTCCGATATTAAAAATGATTATCATTTTTCAGACAGTTTATTAAGCGATCGTGATTCGCAACGAGATAAAATAAATAGACAATTTATTTATTTGTGTCGACCAATTTATTTTTTTACACTGGATTTTCTTCTCTGGACTTCTTATATTTTTTAATTATATTAGATCTAAAAAAAATCGTTAAAATCGTAATAAAGTTTTGACGTAATTAATGAGTTCATTAACTATATGTGTTTAGTTTTTAGTATTAGTTTAGATTTTAGTTAGATGATTAATGGAAAACTATATATTCAAAATATATTGTAAATGCTACAAAGTTAAATACATTTTCATCAAACCGCGGGTGAATCGAGTATGAAAAGTACAGAGAAATAAAAACAGCATAAAATTAATAGTGTTCTATTTAGCAACAGTGGTGGTGAAATCTCGTTCGTTTATATTGCATAATAATTACTTCTAGCCAGTATTAAAAAAAAAATAGTGTGGAGCAATGGCTAGAAACTGGATCGAGAAGTAAGGCTAGTTAGTCCAAGTATGTTGTAATGTTATGATTTTTTATTTTACAGCTAACCAAGGCTTGTTTTATAACTTGTTAAATAAATTGTATTTATTTTTACAAAATAAACGAGTACCCACATCAATTACAGTCAACCAATCAATTATGTTTTTATCTAAAAAAAAACTACTATATGAAAAGGGTATTAGGATCAGAAGTGGTAGCGACAGTACTGTTTCTAAAAACAAAACCTATAAAAATCAAACCATGAGAAATGAATGATGAATAAAGGATTCGCAACATTATTTTGTGTATAAGTGATTGCACGGACACTGTGGAATAATTGACATTACTTTGATGTGTATTGAATGTAATTTACGTATAGGTATGGGCATCTTTTATTATCTCTAGTAATATTAGTAAACCTTAATAAAAAACACTCAAATGCTAATAATAATATTAAGATTATGGCGGCGGGGTGGCTCTGTGGTACAGCGCTGAGTTCCCGAGCCTAAGGTCCCGGCTTAATTAACGGGTTAGATTTGTTTAAATATTAAGGTATAGTAAAGTAATTGGGGGAATAGTGGCTAAGTAGTAGAGTGTGCCGAAGGTCCCTGGTTCAAATCCGGCGGAGGTAGATATTATTTAAACTGTTAACAAAGGGGGGGATGTACCCTTTGGTATAAGGGACCCCCAGGGGCTCACAATACTTCTATAAAGTATTAGAAAGGATTGAGAGTGATCTAGGACAAATCACTAGAACAAGTAATAATACATTGTATAAATATCAGTATTTTAATTATAATCTTAATAATGAATGTATTAGTTTAAGTATAATTTTTTAATTTATTTTATTATATTAGTTATTGATTTTATTAATTTTTATTTGAAAATATTACACGTATACATTGCAAACTTGCGAGAACGCGGGGACGTTGGATCAGTGAAAAGAAAGGATATGACCATGACCGGGGTACGAGCCTGATGTAGTCAGGATAGCTCAATTGGTAGAGACTAGCGATCTGGACGACCCGGGTTCGAGTCCCGGTCCTGGACATAAGTTTTCTTTTCAAATAAAAATATTTATAATTTTTTAATTTTTAGCTCATAGCTTCTCCCCTCAAAGCATACAGCACGTTTGTTATTAGATCATTTAAGATATAAATAACAAAGAATGACATCTTGTGTAACCATTAACTGCACTCCCTGACCATTTCACACCACTCTTTGAATTATCAGTCAACTATTTTCCACTTAAATATAAATAAAAAAGTGGTATCTTAAAATTAAAAATTAGATTTTTTTATTATAGCAAGAATTAACCAATTGTAATTAACATTATAATAAAAATCTGTTTTGTAAATACAAAAGGTAACGCCTATTACATAGTGTTGGAGGTTAATGCTAATAGTACATCGTATTTCCCCTGAGTGGGAGGCTAATCAAGATATGCAATGATACGAACACTTCGATTAGTATCAGGACCGAGCCACATCTAGATATACACTCCACCGTTATTAATAGTCATGATCACTCAGGAATTCAATATGGTCCTATAAATGCAATGCAAATGCATACTTCTGAGCTGTGTAACAACAAGACCGCTTTTCATACATGCTAGTAAATAGAGTTTACTAATACTGAACATTTCTTGAAACATTAAAGGTAACATAACATCTAAATCAGTAATACAGGAAGTTATTAATTTAACAAATAAATAAAATTAATATATTTTAAATTTTGGTATCAAGGAACAATTTGAATTCTCTAATGAATCCATATTTTTAAACTCGAAATATGAATTGGAAAAAAAAGGACCTGGAACCGCAATCATTCATCATACACACGAGGTAGCGCAGTGGGTAGAGCTTTTAATTGTTATAGTGAAGGTTCCGGGTTCAAATCCGGCTGTGGCAGATAAATTGTTTAAACTGTTAACAGCTAAAGATTCCAAAGAACCCTATTCCCATCTTCAGATTCCTTTATAAAGCTGAAGGTTGAGCGTGATTTACGGGAAATCTCCTCCCTATACAACCGTTGTCCAAAAGTATAGTATCTACCATATAGTGATCCCAAGATCCTTTAGGGGCAATAGTGGAAATTATTCTGATGAAAAGCTGAAAATTTGAAGATGAAATATCTGGAAGAAGAGATGGATATATGTTTTAATTTCGAACAGCAGGTAAAAATAATGAGTTAACGGTTTAACTTACATATTTTAATTGTATTATTTAGTTTGAACTTCAAATCTAAGGATCTTTTTCTGCATTAATTAAAAAGGAACTATTATAAATTGAAACCCTTTATAAACATTAATAATTATATAATGTATTAAATAACTCACCAACGCATATAAGTACGAGTGCTGGGTCGAGGGCTACGTGTGAGAGCTTGCTGAGATTGCTGAAGGTATACTTTTCCGACCAAGCCCAAACTCCGACTGCGAGGATGAAAAGGCCGAGCATCTAAAAAATGATAAAATAAATAAATAAATTATTGATACCATAGATAAATAAATACCTATAAAATGATACCTAGAGAAATATAATATTTGGAAAGCAGTGTATTGTGTTTTGTAGTAACAAGGTAATAGGGAGAGCAGTTGAAAATTCCCAAGAATTGCGAACATGAACATTAATGATTTTATGAAATTAATAAACATTAGTAATATAAATAAACATCATAGCAGTCAATACTATTAGAACAATAAAATACATGCTTGTAATTATAGTGTAAAGTATTAAGCATTACTTGAAACTTTGAAGCTACCCTATCTAATTCAGTAAAAAAAAAACCTGTACCATTACAACCCATGAAGGGTCTAGGGTTCAGTGTATGGTTGAGCCTATTATGTATTTAGGATAACGGTTGCGCAGGAGGTGATTTGTCCGAGATCATCCTCAACCGCTAGATTTTTTCCTAACCAAGGGTACCCCCGATATAGAGCCTGGGTGGGCCCCAGAAGAGTAAAGATTCAACAGGGTCCATGGACCAGGGTACCAAAGCGAATCCAGACCTCTACCCACTGAGCTATTCCGCTCCACAATAATTTATTACCAGAGCTAATAACTATATTTTAATTATTTTTGGACATGATTTTATGCATATGAACACTAAATTTCGTAGAATATAATGTTCAACAAAACAAAGTGAATAGATAATAAATTTCAGATACTTTACCAAAAAAAATAAATAAAATAAACAGTAAAAAAATAATATTGATAGGATTTTCAATTAAATAATATTAACCGCTATTATTTTAACTAAATTTTAAATTTTCAAAATAAGATTTTTAGTATCTTTACTAATTACGAGTTAATTAGGGGAGTGGTTGAAATATTTTTATTAATTTTTACAACCATGCCTTTAAATCACCAAGTTTCCGGATATAAGTTTTAAGAATATTATAACTAAATGTTGGATATTCAACACAAAAATAATCAATTCAAGCAAAAGGAGATAAGCAGACAGAAAACGAAATAAAAGTTTAAGAACAGAATCTATATATTTAAAAAAACAAAACAGTTTTTACACTAAGTACTAAGTAAGAGAGGGACTTAAAAGAAAAGCCGTGGAAGCGATAACGATTCTATTCAGGAATTAGTAGCCGCTGGTTAAGTTTGGGCATTAATCCTCCCTGTTAGAACTTTTACCGGTGGCAGTCAGTGTTTCCACTGGTCTCAAAACTTCTCCCTTCCGCATCGATCTCCATCTCACATTATTCTTAGCCTTAACCACGTCCAAGGATTCTCTCTTCACTAGTTCTTAGCGGATTCAGAAGTTGGTATAGTTCTGTATGATGGATCTCCGCGGAGAACTTGCCTTTCTAGTTGCCTACATGAAACAGTATTTCCATCTTGAGGAAAGTAGGTAGGTATTTAAATGAATTAATCGTGAGCAAAGTATTTTTAATTCTTATAAAAAAACCATATAGAAGATGCATCCCGGTCAAAGAAGAATAAACCTAAAAAAGTCCTTTATCCATGGTTTTTAATTCATCAAACGATTATGAGCAACTGGTATTATTGGAATGAACCATAATAAAAAAAATTAGGTTGTTCTAAACATTTTACAAGCTATGTATGTTACAAAATATTGATACTGGTATTTATTTAAATAGCACACCTCGCTTAGAAATCTAAAATTTCTTCATTATAATATATTTTAGTAGGAGAGCGTGGTACCTCCGTGTTTCAAGCTCTGGGTTTCTGTGCTGATGGTCTCGTGATCATATCCGGCTGCGGCAGATTACTAGTTAATCCGCTAGTGTATCCTGTGGGCTCTCCAGGGCTCTATAAATAGGGTACCCTAAATTGGGGAAAACCCCGGAAATTGAACGTGACTTCGGACAAATCACCACACTGCACAACAGTTGTTACTGAACTAAATCCAAGATCTTTCTTGGGTTATAGTGGTACGGAAATTCACGAGCAAGCCAATATTTATAGATTCAACAGTCAGAGAACACAGATATGATTTTTCAAAATCGATTCTCCATTTATATTTTTATTTATTTATGATTAATTAATCCAATATCGCATTAACGCGAAGGAATAAATATGCCAGTAAGGGGTATCGCAGTTTATTTGACAACCGTTTTGTTATAAAGCAAAACTGCAGAATACAAGGGTAACTTTGCCTGAAAGCTCTTTTTCCTATGTTTATATTGTCTTCCATACAGACATAAGCTTATAACTGAAGACTGGGGAAAAATATTGGGGGCCCGCAAAACACTTATGTTATACATGTTTAGTTATGCGTTTGACACTTGACAACCTTGTTATGGCCTTATTTCACACAATGTTTTCAAATTTAAAAATTGTACCATGTTCTACGTCGTATAAAGCATCCAAGCCTATATTTTGATTTCTTGAACTTGGTTCGTGCGAAGAGTACTTTAAGATTTCGAGGTTAATTTTGGTCTTCTGAAGACTTAGGTAAAGAGTTACCTCGTTTTTCCCTTGTGGTATTCTACTGAAATACTCAATTATAATTCCAAACACGATTTGATAGGTCTCTAGAATGTCTGGCTATAAATTTATGTATTTAAGGGCGACAGTTTGGAATGGCTAGCTTGGAATGGAATGAGCTTGATGTATGGAATTTGAAACTATGGACATCAGAATATCTGAATCGAAAAATAAAAATAACCCATAAATTCATCGTTTTCACTAACTTCTAGGAAAATTTTTGACAAACACGTTTGATTGTAATCATGTAACATCCAATCAAACGAAATCCCTGACCAATGAATTTTCCATTTTTCGTATTAATTTATATGCTTAATTAATTGATTTATTAGCTACAGCATTGCGTAAAATAACGTCTTATTAATTTTCAGGTTTTATATTGATCCGTAATTTTTTTTTTAATTCATGGATGAATGATGTGTTTTAATACATTAATATTTTTTTTTTCTTATTCGGCATTTCGCACATTCAGCTACATACTCTTAAAAATAAATTATTATAGTTGGTATTGTTTATATTTTTCTTACATGATTTTGTTTGTTGTTTCGCTTTTCATCAAATTTGTGTATACATATGTATATAACTATTAATTGTTTACTCTCAATATTATTATTTTCATCTTATTTCTATTTTTTCTTTCTTTTTATCTGTTAAAAAAATATTATTATTGGAACTAAATCTCAATTTATTTTCATTTATTTTTTATTTTATTTTTCATTTATTAATTTAATTGAAGTAAATAATTCAATTAAACATCGTTACATTTAACTATGTACATAATAGTCTATATTCTAGAATTCGAATTGATATTCTAAAGCGACTTGTCCCAGAATAAATAAAGGCATTATTATTATAAATAAATTGAAACGTTTTTCTACTATAATTAATTTAAATAAGTAAATACGTGGGGTGAAATATGATTACTCACCCATGGACTTTTCTTTTCAAATAAAAATATTAAAAAAATTATTACAATTAATAAAAAATAAAATAAAATAAATCATAATAATATATAATGACGTAAGTCAACAAGAACCTAATTAAAGTAAAGTTCAATGAACATTCTTCCCCTGGTATACATCGCAAACTGCGAGAGCACGGGGTCATGGGATCAGTGAAAAGAAAGGATATGTCTGACCGAGATGCGAGCCAGGTTAGCTCAGTTGGGAGAGCACCACGCTGGAGATGTGAGCGACCCGGGTTCGAATCCCGGTCCTAGACATAACTTTTCTTTTTAAATAAAAATATAATCTTTTCTTTTAAAAATATATAATCTATACTTTCAGATGTTAATTGAAACATTTATTTCTTGATGAAATAATTACCGAAATCTAATCATTACCCATAATTACACCCTCTTTTCCATACTAAAGCTCATGATAACTTGTATTTTCGGAAAATAATAAAAGGGAAACGAATGAAATGTTAAAACTTGTGACTTAATCGAAACGACAACCTGCGGAATAATTACCCAATTTTTCAAACTTCATTTTGATTCCTTATAGCTTTGACATGTACAAGGTAATAGACACATATCATGAAAAGCTGATCTAAACGAGAATGTTCTTGACCCCAAAGGCGAGCAAACAGTAAATTACAGTTAAGAGTAAAGTTATCGCAATAACCGCCCTAGTTACTAACCGGTGTTGGCTTGTTTGTGCGCAGGAGTTGAGTTACGATAGCAGGATGATGAGGGGCCAAGGGGACATCGATAAATCTCGAGGCTCGAGTCACTTGACTCCAAGAACAAATTGGAAAGGAAAGTTGATACTTACTCCTTACAGGGAACCAATAAATTTGTTTGTAAGGGGATATCCACGAAAGAATTGGCTAATAGAGGATTATACTCGAGTAGTGTATTGAATTCGTTTAATAAATGGGTATACAGATTTCAATTATTTGCAGCAATATAACTTATTTTCGGAGAAGAAAATGGTCCGGGGGAGGTCAAAGAATTAATTACTTAAACAGTGATAAAATATTTGTTAGACTCCGAACTTTCGGCCCTCACTGCAGGTCTTGTTGTAGGAGTTGGTAAGATACAAACATATGTAAAATTAAATGATTGGAATAGAAAACATTATAACGAAAATAAAATCATATATAAAAATAAACCATTGAAGTAAACTAGATACAAAAGTAGAAATAATTTGTATCATAAAGTAAGATAAAAGTATTGTTTAAAATGTTAACTAAAACAATGGAATATGGGTTAAATATAATAATTTTAATGGAATTAAGATACAAAGCATCAGATTGCAGACGACACAATATTAATAGCGGACCCAGAAACTGGACGCCAAAGACTGATTAATAGGGCGCAGAATTTAACATGAAAATAAACAATAAACAAAGACCAAAACCATGACCTTCTCTCGATCTCACAATATAACGCTGCCTGTTACATCGAATGGTAAAACGTTAGAACAAGAAGACAAGATAAAATATTTAGGTTGCTGGACAAACAACAAACTAGACCCAAATCAAGAAATTAATTGAAAAATTGAACAAGCCAGATGTGCATTCATAGAAATGAAAGGACTGCTATGCGACCCACATATCAACTTGGGACTTAGGATTCGGCTATTTAAACATGTTGTTCAGTACTAGTATATGGAGCAGAGTCATGGAAACCTGAATAAGTTAGAGGCTTTCGAGATGTGGACTTACAGAAGGAAATTAATAATTCCCTGGACCGACCATGTAACAAATAGACAGGTTCTCGATCATTTAAACCAAGAAAGAGAATTAATCCATACCATCAAGGTCCGCAAACCATCTTACCTAGGACATTTACTAAGGAAGCAAAAGTATTTTGCAACTGGTAAAATTGAAAAAAACACGGAATTGTAAGAAAAAAAGCTCTCTTGAATCAGAATCATGAGACATTAGTCGGGTTTGAACTATGAAGAACTGATCAGAATAGCAAAAGATAGGGACAAATTTGCCGAATTAATCGCCAGCATTCATTCATTGCATAAGATACTAAACAAAAATTTTTTTCGGGACCATTTTCTTCCCCATATATATGTAAGGTCAACTAATAGTATTCAATATGTATTTATATTTACATAAAAAATAACATCACGTCAGTATCATAATTGTCTTATCATATTACAACATAATTACCTCTCTCATCGCATAAAATGATACCTTACGTTAATAATGAAAACACTTTGATAATTGATTGAATAAAATCTAAATGTAAAATTAGTGACAGTTCAACTTAGTTGTGAAGTTGCCTACTTAATGTACCTTTACCTGGTAAGGGCAGCGTAACGTAGTGTAAAAAGAAATAATTAAAATATAAAAGGAATGAATATAAATAAATTTCAGCTATACAATTTGCCGTGGATTCCTAGATCAGAACTTTACAGAATCTCCCTAGGTAAATCATTTTTAAGTTTTTAAGGGGGTTGAATTCTCAAGAATCTTTTGACCCTCTTGCCTTTCTTGTCAAATTCTTCTCGGAACTCTAGGGTGAACCTTTTAAATAAATTGTTTATTAATATAAAAAAATAAAGAAAGACTTTATAAAGTTTACTTTACGCATAATAATAATACTGTTTACTCAAGCGATTCTATTGTAGTAGGAAGAATAAATAAATAGATAAGTATTTTTTTATTTATCTCATTGTTTTGTTATCTTTATTTTTCGTCTCCATAATGAACTCTTGTAACTCCACAGCGTCGCGACGCGTTAAATAAGAGTGTGTAGCTTATTAATTTAGTTCCGATAGCTTCTACAATCATTATAATAAAAAATCAACCCCTTTGACAAACTAAAACAAATGATAATCGGAGAGGATGCAGATCATAATTCAATAAAACGAACGAGCTTTCAACCTCGCTATCACTGGTGAGTGATGGATGGGTAGCAATAAGGCAGAGTGATTCGGCTGACGAATTCACCGTTTTTTTTTCTTTACTCTTAATCATTTTTGCTTACTCACAAACTGATTATTTGATAGCGTCAAAAATACATTTATTACTAATATACATTTGTTTCTTTTATTACTGTCCTCTGAGCCAATAACATCCTATAGAATTTAATTTATTCACGACACCTATCAAAGAAGCCTTGTTCAAGTCATGCTTATAACAAAAAATTGATCTAGGCCTAACTGATTGTCGCGTTATCATTTTATTTTTTTGTTAATGCAATCAAAAATAAAAATATCTAACATAGACTTATATATTATAATTTTTTCCCGAATAGACCACGATTGACCAAGTCCATTTCCACCGGTTCTTTCCTTCCAATTTCTTCTTCGAAAATTCTTTCATCCTCTTAGTTTTTCCATTCTTCCAGTCCAGGTTCTTATTATCTTTTTGGTTTTTTCTTGAAATATTTGTGTTTTAGCCTATTACTTTATGTTATATCTTCTATTTCTTTCTGTTATATCTTCTATTTCTTTCTGTTATATCTTCTATGCCCTTTCCTGCTCTCTTGATCCATGTGCTATCCATTCTAAATCGAAATATGGTTGAACAAAGGTCCTTTAAATCTCCTAGGATTCATCCATTGCAGGTTGTCATATATGAGATAAATGTTATGTTATTACTGTACATACTGTATACATTACTAATATCATCAAATATTTTTATTTTTATTGAAACAGGGAACGGTCAACAAAAACCCTTAAGGTTTTTAGTTGGAATTTTCCCACTAATGTATTAATATTTTTATTTTTATTTTATTGAAAATGAATTATATTAATATCATCATTTTATAGTTATTCTTAAGGGACTTAATCCGAGAATATATATCTGTTATCATATACATATTTATACATAAATATGGTGTCACATACTGATGTGAAATACCGCTTTACTGAAATGAGCGGTTCTCATTTTCACCACAGACTAGAATTCACGGACTAAGGTTCAGCCAAAACGGAATCATTGTACTACGGGTATTGTATAAACTCTTTAATCAGATTTGTATGTGTAAAAATAAACACATAATTTTCGCACGTAAAATAGCTATTTTCAAACAAAGGTGCTAAATAAACAAATCTCTCCATCTTTGTAGGAAATTCCACTTATCAGCTAAACAGTTTGCTGATAAGATCTCTTGTTCCAGTAGTACAAGCGGCCTGGCCTCAGATCTAATTGCGGCTGTGTGCTGGTGAGGCCCTGATCCTATCTCGTCGCCATTGTCTCTCTTCCCGAAAGGTCCTTCAGGAGCAGGATGTGTGGATTAAATGCAAACTAGTCCGGATAAATCAGAAACCTAACTACTGTTTGGAGGCCTCTCTGAACTAAATACCTGTAGATTTTAGTGGTACAGGTTTCTTCTTACATCCTATCAGCAGTATATCATCGTCGATACAAATTCAAAGTACTGAATGTGAAAACACCACTTCCCAGGAGAGGGAAAAAATGTTTCAAGGATCAATCAAAATCAGTGCGTATCGTCAAATGTATTTTACCTATGTCATTATACGTTGGCTGTGTGCCTTAAAGACGACTATATGAATTTTAAATCAATTATCAATCCTAAAACAAACGCTATAAATCGAAAACAAAAAAATTTTGTTTCCACATTCGATATAGCCTTATTCCCTTTATTATAAGCCATTATAACGTATAATTAATTATTTATTACGTTCGCCAATTGAGGCATTATTATGAAGTAAAAAGCACTGTAGATACTTTGAACGTTATATTCAATTGAAAACAATTATAACGTTTGAACATGAACATGAAGTAAAGGTCGTAAGTAACTGAAGTAAATCTAACAACAGCTGGAATCTTCTGGCCAGGGGTGGTTGCCATGGATGCATCTAGTGTTGACTTTATATTTTAGGAATATGACAGGCATTATGAGTACAGGCAAAATCACGTATTCACTCCACTTATCACCCAACAATTATCCAATTTTTAAAATTATTTTAACGAGTTCATACAAACACTTTAAATATTCAGATCACCAACGTGCTTCATACAGAAAAATCTTTTTTTATTTTGTAGGAAGTTATAAACCTTATTCGTTTGCCTGGATATTCCATGAGAATTATATTAAACTCCTTGGCTTATTTATTTATTTGAAATTGATTTATTATTCAGGAATAAATAGGGTTTACGGGATTTCTTTACTGTACCAGATGGATTGTATGACGGGGAACAGTTAGTAATCATTAAATGATAGAACTGTATGTAATGACCAGTATTAATAGCTAGAATTACTCAAAGAGTTGAATAGAGCGTATTATTGAGAAAAAATAAACGTCTGCTTTCGGATAAACGCGGGGGTTCCATATTTTCAAAAGTAGTAGTTATTATTTTGTCATATTATCACAATGTTTACTATAAGATTACGTTTTTCGCTTTATGTATAGCAGCTAAATATATTAAATATATATATTTAGAATGTATCTGCAGCCCCGATGAATTCGTGGTTAAGTCGAATTTTGTCCACAGAGAGTTGATTGTATTGAGGGAAGTGTAATCGTTTTCGTAGTTTTTGGCTTGATATGGAGTTGTAATATAAGCAATAACTCCTTACTAAATCCAAAGACTGGCATATCCCTTGTTTACTAGGAAAATAATACGATTCCGCTTCAATCAGCAAAAGCGGAGCTCCAAAACACATTTTGGAGAAAATGAGTTTCCACAGAATCATTAGAGCTATTATAACAATGCAATTCTCACCAGAAGATTTCAATAAATAGTGAAAAAAAGATTATGGTGACAGGCCAGTCATTTTCATCCTTATTGAAAGATTATAAATTTTCGTCTTCTTCTGAATCTATAAATATTAATAATATTTACAATAATGTTAGTAATAATAAGTTTTAACAAACACACTAGTTGATGTTGCTAGGAACAACTATTTCGACCTCTATACTTGTACCTAATAGACTCCCTCTATCTTCACCCCATTTCCACTGTAATATCTTACACAACCCTTCCATAGCAGCCTAACCACTTACTCCTCCCCGTTCAGCGCTGATTACCTCTTTAATGATTCTTACATTATTTAGGCCAACAATTTTACAATCCCATTTTAGTCCCCAGGTAACTATTAATTCAATTCCATATACCGGAAGCAGGTCACGCAATTTCGCGTAGCGTAGTTTCTTAAATTGCCCGGATTCATTTTTCTTCGAGCCAAATAATCTAGGAAATACTGAATTAAAAAAAAACTTCATTTTAGCGTCCCTCATTAACAAATCCGATAACGTTTCAAACCCATAAAAAACAGTAGAAACATATTCTTAGATTAGCTCCTAAGTTTCAATTACGACACAATGGGGGACGTTGATAATAAATTTTCGATGAATAATTGTTCATAGTTGAATTGAATGATACTACTTGGATGAAGAAAGTCGAACTTCCCCTACGAACTAAGTTGACTATTAACTATAGACTAAAATTATAAATTATGAACTAACATAGTGACTATTCTACTCTCTTATCTATATATATTCTCCCTTAACTATATTCTCTTTTCTTCCCTTCTTTCTTAGAATATTTTATAGCCCGGATATATACATATAAAAGAGGAGGAGAGTAAAAGGAAGTTTACATTGCTGGTATAAGGAAATAATGTCATAATTATCTAGGTTATAAATTAAAATTTTGAACATAATTCTTAAGGCCATTAACCCATTCGATAACTGGTGGAGAAAAAACAAGATTTTGTGAAAAAATATTTCCAATTTAAAACATTTTGACAGAACCTGAAAAGGTTGAAAATTTAGGAATAAAATAGATTTCGAAAATATTTAAACACTTTAGAATGTAACCAGTCTCCTTATGGCTTCTCATTCCTCAAACGATAATATATCTACTTATTTGGTAGTTGATTATTAATAAAAACTATTATTTATAATTCTAAAAAGTTTGTTTAAAGAAAAATAAGACTAGAAAAACGAAACTGTTCTTAATTTACAGTCTACAGAAGATGTAAACATGGTTCAATTAACAGAGGGCAAAAGGTAAGTATTATAGATGTGTACTATATCATTGAAACACTGTATTAAAAAAAATATGATCATTTTAAAATTAAAATTTATTATTTAAAAAGATAAAGCAGTTGAAAATAATAGAGATTGCAAAACAAACCAAAAAAAATGCATAAACTAAAGCGTATGATAATTTAATTATTTACACTACCTAATGGGATACCATGGAAATTTAATGGAAACTAAATATTTGAAAATTTATTTAAGGTAAATCAAAGTTTCGTGACTAAAACAAACATACAATAATTTTTTTTTTTTTAATTTGATATTCATTCTATTTTTGTCTTACTTACTCCATTATTATTCACATTAAGTATAAAAACCGGCTACCTTAAGCGTATTAAAAATAAATCAGCCAAATCAATATAATATAAGTTTAATAAATTATTTTTCTAATTGCGATGTGTTGATAACTTTATTTTCTAAACATGTAATATTCAATGGCGTTTTGTATTTTCCTGCCACTAAAGCCTAAAAAACGTTTCGATTACAATTGTCGCACATATTTCCATGTACATGTAACCGCAAAGTGCTCTTGTAAAATACCTAATTCCGTTACAGTGTTCGGGTAACCGCTTAAGGAGGCTCTGGGGAACCACTGAATCGAGTTTCGTTCGCACGAATTTCACCAACAAAAAAAATTGCAATGGTATTGAAGGAAATTATTAAATTGCTTTACAGATTTCAAATGATGCTTGTTAAGATGCTGAGTTGGAATCAGCATATATCAAATAAATCATTCATCTATCATTTATAAAACCTTAATCTATAAACTAAACGTACTATTTCCGATATTTTGGGGATTCTAAGGAAATTAGGTGATTGAATATACGGGATTTAAAGGTTGAAAGGTTATTGGAATGACGAATGGAAGAAGGTATAGAGTTCCAAAGAGACGAGGATCGGATAAGGAAAGCTCTGTCAAAAGCTGCTGTTCGGTGGGATACTGTTTATAGATCTGAGAGCCGACAACGGATGATACGGGAGTGGACTGTGGTTTTGAAATGAAGGAGATCGAAGATGTATGATGGTCGGCGGGATTGGATAACTTGGTAATAGTGAATCACCAATAAATTTACCGAAAATAATTACTGATTTTAACATTATTGAATGTTTCGACAATGCAACTTCCCAATAGATTTACTAACATTTTCGGTATGTCCTGCACAACTATAATGTTTGATTGATGGTAACACTTTTTTGAAATCCATATACAATTGATGAACTGACCCGTTGTATTCTCTTTTTTCTCTGACATTTGGTGTAAGGGAAATATTTGGTGGACAGTTGAACGATGTCGTATAAAACTACACTGGTGAGCATATAAAATTTTCTTAATAATAATAAGGCTTAGCAAACCCGAAGGCTCGATGCCGATACCTCCAATCTCTCCTTACAAACTTCCGTCCACGGAGCACCACCCAAACCCCAATCCGCCAGATCACTCTTAACGCAATCCTCCCTCCTAGTCCTCGGTCTACCCCTTTGGCGCTTCCTATTCGGCAGAGCGCTTCTAAACTTTTTAGGAATTCGTTCGTTATTCAGCCCAGCAATTTCACAGGCACATATTAATCTTCATGACGCCATATTTAAAAGAGGTGAAATCATACTTTACTGGTGACCGACTGGACAGTTACCAGAACATGATCAATAAGATGCCTTGCGTAGAGGTTAGGTCACGACATTCTTTATTCATAGGCAGTATAAATAAACTGCGGAGGAACATCGCTGGTCCATCCAAGGGGTTCACCACCTTACATTTATTAGCTAAAATTATTAAGGAAACATTAATGAATTCCTATGAATTAAGGTGGGTCACCAGTGGTATAATGGTTAGCATAAAAATGTTCTATGGTCAAGATCTCGGGTTCGTATCAGCAATTGATAGTCTGAGGTATTTCTTTATAGGGGTAAAAAAAATCCTTTGGAGGGAGCAACCTGTGCTGTGACAGGCATTGGTTAAAAATCACTATTCGAATTATACCAGGATAGATAAAATTTAGAACTTCTAATGTAGACAATTTCAATCCTTCCGATTACTCATAGGAGCATAACATATTCTGCCGAAAATGGTTGGATGTAAACAGTATACAGGAAAAAAAAATCACAATTTGTTGAAATGAAGTTATTGTTTTTTTTGTTTTTTTAATCTGTTCAAATTTGTTCTAAAATAATATAATCACCCACATCCTCAAAGACTAGATGAGAATTTTTGGTAATGATTGTTCATATATTTGAAAAACCTTTAGATTAGCTATGTTTTCTTACCTTATTATTATTAGTATATGTTTAGTGTTACTTAAAATATTTCATAGAGACATTTACGTTTATTAATTTATGCAAGATATGCAATTTATATGGACCACTACAACCCATGAAGGGTCAAAGATTCGGTATATGGTAGAGACTATACTGTTTCTAGGACACCGGTTGTGCAGAGAGGTGATTAGTCCGAGAACACCTCAGAGTTTATTCCTACTTAATTGTAGCCACTTAGACGCTGGTTGAGCCCCAGGAGAGTCTGTAGATACCAGAGGGTCCATACATGGCTATTAACATATTAAATAAACAGTAAACTCTCCTCTAATGCCTTAAATAAATAACAGAAAAGATTAAGAATATAAAAAATTATTTATAAAAAAATATAAAGTTGTCTTCTTATTTATATGAAGATATATATATGGGGAAGAATAAAAGAGGGAGACATGTCTCTATGTTAGGGTTCTATTCAGTGAAGTGTAACAGAAGTAGGCGAGGAACGTCACCTACTTAAGTTATCCTATCTTCGTGTCATTCATAAGTCACGGGGGAAAGAAGAATACAGAACTGTCAAGGAGCAACGGTTCAGGACGTACGACAAGGAATATCAAAAAGAGGCTTTTCAACGGGAAATATTAAGGGTTTACCTTCCACACCTTCATGTCTAGATTTATAGACCCCTGAACACTGACAAGACTAACCGATACAGGAATCTAACGATAGTAATTTGAGAAACATAAAGTCAATTTTAAATACTTAAAGATAATTTGTATCAATTTATAGCAGGTAAAACTGCATGAACGTTTATTATTCCTTAAATTAAATAAAATAAATAATATTTGATTTTATATAACATTCATAGTAATTAATATCAAATATTTTTCGCTGAACATTTCATTAATAAAAATTATAGGACCTGGAATAAATAAAAACAAAGTCCGTAATCGAATTCTATTATTCCTTTTTTTTTTTAATATCTAGCTTTCTACAAAAGGCGACGACTCACATTCACATGCTTTCACATGGCTAAAAAGAACGTGGATGAGACTTCTGTTATCATAAGAAATTAAATCAAGCCACGGGAAAGGTATTATTGGGTTCCGTTCTTCTTCTTGCTCTCATATAATTTTTTTTTGTAATTTTACTGACAGGACACCTGCTGATTGTCAATTATTTGTATTTGACAGGTGTGGATAAATATATTAGGAAATATAAAACATATTGCTTTTTAAAATCTACGTTAATTCAAATCGGAATGATATAAAAGATGCTTTCATTTCCACGAATCTAATCCACAATCCGAAAGTTCTGTATATGAACCCTTAATTGTTCATTAATTAATAAAAAAAGTTTTAAAATATATAAAAATTCTAAATGAGGATATTGGTTTTTGAAGTATCTGTATAAACATAACCTGTTTTTACTTTTGTTCAATTGAGCTCCCCCATAACTTACATTCCTGATAATTTGTACGCCGATTCAGGTTACTTCAACACTTACCAGACTAACGCTCTAAGCTAATTACAAAAGTCTCATATGTAGACTTACGGAGTAGAGCTTTGGGGCTCCACTAAACCATCGAATTTCTCTCATATCTAGCTAGTCCTAACAATCCAAAATTCTTCGTAAAATCCTTATTTTATTACGAATAAAGTCATTAATAACATTCCCTATGTCACATTTGTTGCTGATTAGGCCTGAACCCAATACTAGTCCATTCATGACAAACTTTATTCCCACTCAAATCCACTAATTTCAAACCTTGCTACAATCCCGGTAATCCTCCGAGGCGTCTGAAAAGAAGATGGCATCGTGATCTTGAAAATACCATGCCATTATGTAACTTTAATTATATTTAGTATTGGTATAATATAGTCGTAATTTTCAATAAATACATTTTTTTAAATTGTATAGTTTATTTCATTATAAATCTTTCCTTTACTTTGAAAAAAAAACCTGTACCACTACAACCCGTGAAGGGTCTGGGGTTCACTACATGATAGAGACTGTACTGTTTCATGGAGAACGTTGTGCAGGCAGGTGATTTGTCCTAGATTACGCTCAACCGCCAGATTCACCCCTTATTTTGGGTACTCACTTTATAGAGGCGGAGTGAGTCCCATGAGAGGCCTAGATCCCATAGGATCCATCTTCGGCCGGAAACAGATTAAATAAAAGTCTGCCAGCGAGCGTGATTTGAACCTTCGGCATGACAACTCGGAGCTATACCATTGATCCACTTTGCTCGATTCTTTATTTTTAAGTGCTTCATATGGATGTAATACTTTTGAATAATTATCTTATTATGATATTTATTCATTTTTTAAAAACATTATAAGAAATAGAAGGAGGATACTCGCATTTATTTTCTGAGAGTATTCGATTCCGACTTTAATCATCGAAGAGAGTAAGGAGGGAAGTAGGAACGGACCGAGTTAGGTTTTAGGCCTCGCCGTTGAAGAATAATTGAGCGGGAATAAATAAATAAAGGCTACAAATTTACTTTCTACTTCGGGAGCGACCTCAATTATTTACAACCCCCGACTCGGAAACAGGAATAAGTACAATACTGGAACCTAAGTTCCAGCTCAGCAGAACGGCTCGAGAACTTTATTTCGGAATGGGACCAGGGGGGGGGGGTTCATGATGATGGATTTGTTTCCTTGAATCATTTTTTATTTTGTTACGACTTCTCTTTACTCAGTCGGAATTACTTCTTTATTTCTTAAACTTACTTGCAATCGTTAAGAAATCCCAACGAAAGCTGTAATATCAGAATTTTTATTGTTTCTGACAGATTCTCATTTCCCAAGAAATAATCTATTATAAACAGAATAAAATTTTCAATTTACAGACGAAGGGAATCGATTGCTATAGAGGATAAATGTCGTGTTTCTAATAGCGATATAGGTTTAGGAACTGTAGTTATCGGATGGTCGATGACCTATGTTTATTAGGAGGGTCTATAAAGTTTCCTTGCTATCAGCATTGTAACTTCAATGACCTCCCTCCTCTTTTATATGTAATCCACCACATTGTAAGATAGAGATAGAGAGAGAAGAGAGAAAATAGTACGACAGAGTATGGGAAGTTTAGAGTATAGATAAGAGAGTCTTTAGTTCATAAGTTATATTTGTAGTCAATCTAGTTAGTCCATATCGGAAAGCCTCCTTGTATAATCATGTTATATTGTTCCATTTAAATATAATTTTTTCTAACAAGTCAAGTCAACTGTTTGTTAAACTATATATTATCCAGTTACTAACTGGGAAGTTGAGCTACTGATTTTCTTAACCAACCACTGTTTAACCGTCAGGAGACCTATTATTTCTGGTGTCCAAGCCTTTTTGTTTTCCGAATGAAATTCATAACTGTCCACTGCTATTCAGAGGAAATCTCACCTTGGATCTGTCTGGGCCTAGAAGGGCTCTTGTGTTACATCTTGCCAATTACAACATGAATTACGATATGAGGCGTTCGGTATCAAAAAAGTATAACTCAAAATTTCAAAATATGACTTTCATACATTTTTCACTCGTTTAGTCGAGAAATGCTTCAAGAAACTGAAACTTCAGGTTCAGAACGGAACCATGAGAAATGAAGCAGCAGTGTCGTATTAAACAAAATTGCTTGACTAAATAACCGAAAAATGTGTACAATTCAATTTTTGAAACTGCGGAGTTATTCGCTTTTGTAACTGGAAACTTCATACAATGTTAATCCCTATTTATATAACACACCCAATAAAATCCGGGGCACTGATATAAAATAATTTAATAAAATATAAAATTTATATATTAAATAAAAATATAAGAATTTCCTTGCGACAAGACCTACAAATGAGACATATGCCCCGTTAACACGATAGCTCTTTCAGTATTGAGCCCAATCTCTTAAATGTTGTAGATACGGAGCCCTGCGTGCCGCTGGCTATCATCGGTTATCTCAGCCCTTGGATACCTACAATTAGCTGTAATAGCAGCCTACCTTCTGTTAATAAATAGCGTCTTATACCGGCCGTTTGTAATTTATTTAGAAGCAGTGTTTATAGGTCTTATCTTGGCTCTAAAGCCGATGGACGTAAGAACATAAGATCAAGAACATTTCTTATAGGTACATTATTCGAATTAGTAGCCGTTATACTAGTTGAGTACATCAGTAAGTTACTTCCCTAGTTTTATAAAAGGAAGAAACGATAAATCTACAGTTATAAAAAATATTAATCAAAGATTAAATGAGCTAAAGGGAAAGACGCACAACGTCTGCAAATGACAGAAGCAGCACGCACGACTTGAACAGTGATTTCCCTATAATTGTTATAGATTATAATACAATTATTATAGATTGAGTTTGGAAGTATAGAGGGTGCTAGATTTCGCACTGCTGTCAACCTGTGGCAAATAATGTATTTAATCTGGTACAGCCGATGAACCTGTGGCTCTGCAGAATCTCCTAGGGCTCACGCAGTAAGTAGTAACCATGTACTGAAAGCAAGACTCTTCATGATGTGTAGTGATACAGCTTTTTTTTAAATCTTATCTTAAATGACATTTGCATTTATAAAAATGCCATTGTGTATAATTAGTTCTTACAGTTTATTGCAAACTGCGTCATAAGAGCGACTTACCGACTCTACTTATGACTAAAAATTTAGTCTTTGAGTTTGGTACAATAAGCTCATGTTTCCATTATTTACGCCTGCCTTTTCTTTCGACAGTTTATAAATTGGATTCCAAAAAAAGGTAAAATATGTTATTAATTCGTATAATATTTAAAATAAATTATAATGCAGAATCATCATAGCACGCTAACTCATTTCATCTAACACATTTTTAGGTCATAATTACTTTAGGCGTTTGGGATCAAATGCAGATTACTCCGAAATATGAAAAATTGACTTTTTTCGCAGATGTCGCATGTTTAAAGAAGGAAATTTGTCTAACACGACACCTTGTCGCCATATTTCTCATGGTTTTTGCCCTGTTCTGATCCAGAAATAGCATAAAATTACTTGACTTTACTAGCAAAAAATGTGAACAAGTAAACTATTAACCCCAAAACACCTCAGTGTTCTTTCTGAAATATTCCTTAAATTTTGATAGTTCCTTCACAACTAACCAAATATCAGACGATACGTTGCACAATCGCTCACGTAAAAGTACAATCAGACACGCAGACTTCAGAGTAAACAATCAGACTCAAGAACCCACCGTCCTTACTCCTACGCACTCGATACTGTAATAATTCTGATAACAGATGTACTTCATAAGATACACTACATCAGTATCACGAAACAGACAGACCAAGATCGTCATCTACCCCGTGGGTGGAGTGTTGGGTGTGTTCACAAAGACATTGCGAATATCCACATCTCTAGTCTACAGTCCTGGAAACACAGCCGACCGTGACACGGCGACCTGGAGTGAAATAAATACGTCTCTTAGCGAGATAAGGTCAGAAATATACGATATGTTCCAAGGCCTACCTCTGTCGTAATGGAGAGCCTATGTGGCAACGGGGTGACTTTTGTCTTTTATTTCTCAACACCATGATTAGTACTTCGGTAGTTAAAACATTTCTGCTAAATTAGTAAATCGAAAGTTAATATATAGCCAAAATGTTTGATAATAACATGAAAGAAAATCCAATGAATCCATGTTATAATGATGAAATCTGTAAAGTTAATAAAGAAAAGAAGATTAATCATTACAAATAGGATCCAAAAGGAAAAATTCCAAAACAGAGTCTTATGTATCTAAAATATTGTAAAAAAAAAAACAACCAAAAACCAGGGGCAGATTGTTTTTTTCCAGTATTTAGAGGCCTGAGGCTTTTTTTTTTGGGTGGGGGGATTTTTCCTATTGCTTCCTATTTATATATTTTTTTTTTTAAGTTTTTGCTCATTTTTATTGATATTAAGTACACACTATAAAATATACAGGAAATGATGAAAAAAGAACCTGTAACGCTACAACCCATTAAGATTCTTAGGTTCAATACGATAGAGATTCTAAGGTTTCTAGAACAATGGTTGCATATTCAGGTGGTTTGTCAAGGATTACAATAAATCGCTACCCACTTCACAGAGGCTGGGTGAGCCTCAGGAGGGTCTGAAGATCCACTCGTTAACAGATTAAATCGTATATCTGCCACAACCGAACTTCAACTTGGAATCCTCAGCATAGCAACTCAGGACTCTACACAATGTGGTAGCTCCCTTTATTTTATATTTACAGAAGAATCGCTGATTAGATTCCCTTATTTAAGGATTAAATTGGCTCAATTTAAGGCAACGGTTTGGTTTCACAATTGTCTAATTGTTTCGGAGAGCCACCGAAAAAATTAAGATAGCCGCGTTAACATCCAACGTCTACAATGGAAAAGGCGCGGGAAGAAGAAGACTTCATGTGTGATCGATTTACATTTTTTAAAACGCATTGAACTGCTCTAGAATAACCTAGAATAATTAAAATTACAATTATAGATGAAATATGTGAGGCGTTCAGGATCAAAAGCGGGTAACTCCAAAATTACAAATATTGACTTTTCCACATTTTCCGTTAGCTTAGTTAAGCAATTTTCTCTCCTTACCTCTACAGTTTGTCATATTATCTCTCATGGTTTTAGTCCGGGTACGAATTCAAAGATTCAGGAACATTAAGCAGTGATTGATAAAATTAGCGAAAGACGTGAAAAGTCAATTTCGATCTTGAATGGCTCATATATATTTTTATAATTAATTAGTATCTCTTTCTTTTGTCATCCATAGTTTATTTAAAACTGTAAATAACCTTCTTAGGCGAATGGATGGGTCGGAGAGAGAGAGAGAGAGAGAGTGAGGAGTGTGTGTGAGAGAGAGAGCGTGAGAGAGAGAGAGAGAGAGAGAGAGAGAGAGAGAGAGCTTACGTAATTTTATTACTCATTGCGGTAATTATTACACCTTGAAAGGCAGGACAGGAACGGTTTAAGTAGATAGCCTTGGAGGACAGGCAGCCAACACCCTCAGAGGCATTAATTAAATACCAATCAACAGATATGTTGCCTGGAAATCTATACAATTATGACGTTGTGAACAATCAAAACATAATCTATACTTTCTAATGAGTTAATTAAATATATTGAATATTGAGATATTGTATAAGATAATATTGATTAATTATTTTCATTGGGGTGCAAATTTGGCACCACGAAGAACCTTACTGGCAATTTTCAAAAAAGATTTGCGATATGAAAAATATCGGTAACAGAAAATTAGACGGAATTATGAACAGAATTTTCTGATATGATTTATTTCATTGATAAACAGCTCTTTGGGATTCAGCAAACCACGCCCATATGTACAATATGCATACAACACAATCCAAAATTATAGGAAACATTGTAAATGTTTCTTACTTTAATTCGCATACTATAGTAGAGTAAGTCGTCATGTCGTCTATACACTGTAGTGTATAGACGACATGAAGATTCTCAATGTAGAATCCTCTAGTTCTTACTCTTTTATATTCTATGTTACCTGGACTTCCTTTGAGAAGGTCAAAAACACAACACAGAAAATTATTTATCGTTTATCAAAAATTTCGTATTCCAGCAAATCGATGAAAAAAATCATTGAGATAAAATTTGCAGGTGCATATTTAGCAAAAAAGAATATTAATATTTAAGGTATTAATAAATACAAGTAAGTGATATGTAGGATCAATTTTTTCCGATCTTTGGTACGTATACAACCAGACAATTTACAAGACTAGAGTACAAGAAGGAAACCAGAACCCGAAGATTCTCAGGGCACTAAGTAGGTGGTAGCAGAAGACGGTTCTAATTACTATGGTAATTGAATCCATTATGCAGTAACAGGTTATACTGACACCCGACATTCGCCAATTACACGATGAGAAACCAAGAGGTCTCCTTAGCTACAACTACAATATCAGGAACGCTGGTGGTTTATAGTATATATGTACGATTAACATACAGTAGTACGATTAAAAACCGAAATCAATCATTATTATAGGATATTGAGCTGATGTTAACATCAATTTATCGAAAATCCAGCAAGCTATTGAAAAAATAATTATTCTTGTGTGATCGGTATAGGATCAAACAGATTTCGCTCTAGGAGAAACACAAAGAATAATAATTCGTATAAATTATTATACGTCGCATAAAATCTCCTTAAAAAAAAAGTAAAAGCATAACATAGATTATGAGAATTAGTACTATTTTTTCTTATGGTTATTTGATTTTCTTTACACAATATATAAATATAGAAGGAGATAGAACAGGAGTTCCGATAACATAAAACAGCTAACCTAACGGGAAAAGCTTCGATAAACGTTAATTTAAAACCAGGGCTTCAAAATAACTGTTCGCTTTTTGTCTGAAAACGTTTCAGCCCTCATTTATGGTTTTTCTTATGCACATTTTTTGTCTCTCTATCGAGAAGTATTACGTAAGAACTTTTATAGTAATAGTTCTATCAAGAGTAATTGTAATTGTAAGTTGAGAGAAGATATGAGAAGATTACGGGAAGATTGTGTAAGGAGATGTCGAGAACGATGGAATAATTTTACGAAACTAATTGATCGTCGGGATATCTGGGCGATGTGGGATTTCCAAGAAAGGTTTTGGTCGATAGTAAGGCCTAAGTTTTCACAGAGGAGCTGAACGTGATGGGGTGATCGTTTAGGATTAATGTTGGGAGGGTAATATTAATGAATAATAATATATGTAAATACATTTGTGGAAAAATTCCAACTAAAAACCTTAAGTCTCTAAACTAAAACAGGAAATTGAAAATACCTGTCCTTTTAGGACAAAAAGAAGTTGCATGTGAGCCTTAGAGGTGGTGGGATGTGTGTTTTTTGGGTGCATTATTCATGTTTTGCTTTGCTGTTATTCTCTTTCTGCCCTGAGGATGCCTGAATAAGCGAAATATTAAAAAAGGACAGGTATTTTCAATTTCCTGTTTTAGTTAGGGACTTAAGGTTTTTAGTTGGAATTTTTCCACTAATGTATTAACATTTGTTAAATGTCTCTGTTGACCTTTCCCTTTTTAAATAATATATGTATATTATTATTTATTAAAATCTTTAATTGATAATCATCTTGTTTTCCTTTTACGTCAAAACTATTCTGGAAAAAATAAATGAAACAGTCGGACTTCTTCAATACTATACAATTACTGGTTCATCTCATAGTTAATTCTATTTTAAGGTAAGGCCTATCCCAAGTAAGTTTAATTGACATAGTCCTGTTAATAACAAAATTGTTATTAAATAAATAGAACCCAAAAGTGCTCTATTCATTTAGCATGACAATATATCTGCCTAATGTAAACCAGATAGGGTGGTTTATGGGTGTCAATAATCATGAAACCAAAGAATAATTCATAATGAATCTAATAATAATAATAATGCGAATTAGTAATAATACAGGCTAATAATAAATAAACAATAAAAGTTGTATTAATAATAACTAAACAAATAACTGGTAATAATGCATAAAATTTCTACACGGTAAATACGTACCTATACATTGAGCAACATGTCTACCGTTCTGAACTGAATCCTTATAAAGATTCCTATACCCCGAAACTAGAAAAAAATGGAAGACTTATCGTCTCTGAGACAGAAATCGCGAAAAATATGTCAAGTAGCGTGAAATATGCCAGATGTTCAACAACGAACGTTTATTTTTTTTTTTTTTCAGTTGATAGAGAGCCAGAAGAATCAGTGATTAGACATCAGTTGGAAAGCTCCCATCTACATTCCTGTGGTTCGTGAGGACATGTTAGATATCCGGTTGAACGGGAAGTAGGAGTACCTATGCTGTGTCCATGCAACGCTCAAGCCAAGAGAAGAGAATCAGAATGTTTCTCGTAAACTTTCTTTATAAACAAAAAAAAAAAAAAAGGAGATACATACATACATATTGACGTTAAACTTTTTGATATAACATAATAAGTGCAAATTCTTAAATAGCATGCAAATATTGATTAAAATACCAATATTTCGACCCACATCAACAGGTCTTCATGAGGGTTTTATAGTCACAAGTTTGGGATAGTGGAACAAATTGATTTAATAAAAATTAAGAAGGAACAGAATTAACATTTTGTTCGTTCAATCATTAATTTTTTTATTAATACACATTGTATGCTCGTATCATATTATATAGCTCTAAGATCTAATAAATATCCCATTAATATTAAGCAATATTAATTCTGAACACATTGTACACATTGAACTTCATGAACATTGTCCGCATCCATCCTCATTACGAAAAAAAGGAGTTGTATCCACTGCCTTCTCAATCCCCGACGTATGTTAATAATGATCTAAGTGCCCTTTACCTTCAATGAGCTTTAATTTTCTTAGTGAAAGCCAAAACGATATTGTGGTGCCTACTAAATATACAAGTAAATATAATAGTACCAAGCAGTGATATTTCTGCTATGCTTAGTGCCATCTAATTCCAAAGCTTTAAAACATGGATAACACTAAGTTGCTAAATACAAATCTCCATAAGGTGAGGGATTGGGGTCGAGTTGGGGATGAGTTGGGGATTTGCCCTGAAGCCATAGGATATTCGCTACTGAATTCTTTACACGTCCGTTCTCTTTTGTATTTTATGTAGTTCAACTTGAATATTTATTACGCTTTGCTAAAAAATATTGCGAAATCGTGTTACCATTAGTAGATTGTATATGATAGTTTCTTATTACGGAAAAGAGCGTAACTCACTATTCGATATTACGAAAGTGGTGTAATATTACGTTTAATACAGAGAACATGAATTATACCTGCAGTCCCGGTGAATAAGTGTTTAAGTTTAGTTTTGTCCAAAATCATTTAATTGTAATTAAGGAAACTGAATCGTGTCTTTCTCGTGGTGTATAAGTGACTAACTCAGATCTTGGCTTGCAATAGAGTTACTGCTAACATTATAACTATATTTCAATCTAAAAACTAAAAGACTGACACGAGTCCGCTTCAGTAAGAAATATAATTTACTTTTAAATACATATGCCCCAACTGAATTTTAAGTTTTGTCTGGTCAAAGTTAGTAGAAAATCCTTATAAATGTAAATATAACAGCCTAACTGTTGTGTTATATGTGAAATTCAAAATAGAATTTTCAGTAGTATTAATTAATTATTTGAAATGAAAAGGCAAAGAAAATTAATTAACTTATATTTTATTATGAGAAATTATATTTTATATTATATTTAATCATATCTAGATTGTATTATATTTTACAAATCAACACTCAACAAGCCCAGTTATTCCACTTATCAATAGTTTTTACCAAGTAATTTTCTACTAACTATGAACTGGCAAAGGCTTAGAATAAGACTGATTTATTATTAAAGGAAACTTCTAAAAAATAGATTATGGAAAATATTGAAAAAACATAAATGAAGTAACTAAGAATTATTGCACCTGTTTGAGAATAGTAATTAAAGTTAGGTTAAAACTCCAAAATTGATTAATACCTTGTCTGTTACTGGTTTAAATTGGGTATCATTTTGCTATATAAGTTCATGCTGGAGTTATTTTAACCATGTTCATTTTCTGTATAAAACTCTCTGGCTACCGCTAAATAAGTTGTAAACTCAAATTTTGTTCATATAGAATTAACTATACAGAGGGAAGCGGCTGTGTCATTCTCGTAGTTTTCGGCTTGTAATGGAGTTTTAATATAAGATATAACTCCTTTTCAAGCCAATGTCTGAGAGCCCCTGATTCACTACGAAAAATAACACAATTCCGCTTCCCTAAGTACATAAAACTCATTTTGGAGAAAATTGTACATAGCCGCTTATTCAACGGGGCTGTAGAAATAATATACATTATTTAGACAAATACGAATTACTTTATAATAAATAAATGTATGCATAATTATAAGTACGAGAGAACAGGCTAATATAACGTTCGCATTTCCCTTGAAATTGTCACCACCAAAATTATCCTGAATGGGACAGTGAATATTCTGGCTCTGGATTTATAGCTTGTGCTAGCCACGTAGCATTTGATTTACTGCACAAGCCATTGGAGGGGACTGCACCGAATACTGATGCACTCCGTCCCTCCCTCCAGTATATCTGAAGAGATTTTCTCAACAAGAATATTTATATTAGCAATAATATAAATATTTACTGAATATTTAGTTAAACAAATAACCTATATAGAATTTTTTAAAACTATGTTTTTTTTAATTTTCATATTTTATTGTTACGGTCAGAGCGGGAAGGAGGACCGGCTGAGAGGATTAGGCAAACAAGAGGATTAAGCGGAAGGGATTATAGAATGGCGTAGAACCTACTGGATCAGGCTAGGCGGTTCTCGGTCTTGTTCCGAGAAATGCCCCACCCCGACCTACCTTGCCTATATAAAAAGGCCAGCTGTTCGGCCGGCCCAGTCAGTAATAAGCCAGTAGTAATAAGCAGTCGTTAACTAGTGATAGTGCGTGTGAGTCACAGTGAGTTAGTATCAGTCTGTAATAAGTGCTTAACAGCAACAGTGACAATTAGTGGCCGTGTAATAAGTGTAATAAACTGTGGGTCAGTTTGTCATATTTGGAGAGTCTTACGGTCGGTGGACTTTAGTTAGCGAACTGTAAGTGTTAATTTGTAATTGTAAACTATAGTGTAATATTATTGTATTTGTACAAATTTATATATAAATAGTTTAGTTATTTAGTATTAGCAATATCTTATTATCTTAGAAATTAGATAACATTTAGTAGAATATTGTTATTGTAAATTGATATTAGTTTAATAATTTAATTGTGTTAAATAATCTCATTGTATTCTTTTTAATTTGTTAATAAATATTAGATTCTTGAATTAAGTAATAGTTTAGTCCATTTTACACCCAGTAGCCCGTAACATTATTTTTAAGATAAAAAAATCCACTTAGTAATACTAATTAAGACTCGAAACTTACTTCACTTATCGATAGTTTTTAACAAGTACTTTTCTATTAACCACAATTTGAAAATTTTACATGTATAAAATTTATGCCATGAAAGGTAATACAATAAAATTAAAACATCAAGATTTTATGCGATGAAACACAGCTTTACATGGCCACTATAGTAATAATAATAATAACAAATAAATAAAGTTCTCATGGACACAACTATGATGGTTAGAAATTTTTAGAAAAAATATTAAATAACAACTGCACGTGGTTGGACTTGTACCTCATCTCAGTTGTATTCTTGTACCTCACCCAAGAATGGGTGAAATAATAGATAATAATTATAATGAAGAAATAAACTTTTATGATAATTTGAAATAAATCAAATAAGTGTCATCTGTTAGATATCTACTTCTATTAGCACGCCTTCTTTAGGTCTTATATGTATTATATGTAATGTATTACAAAATAGTTTTTTAAAACAATTGCAGTACCACAATTCTGTAAACTATTTATTTTTGGTTTAAGAGGTTATAATAAATTAGGAAGTTATAATTGATACGTTACAAACACTGTCTTTTATTTTATAATTGAAAATCTGTTAAATATTAATTTACGATTAAAAAAAAAAAGAATAATTGTTAATACCTAAGGACTTCTTTAGAATTGATTTTCAATCTGGTAAAATATTTTCCTTTTGTTTTTTTAATAACCGAATTCAATTTGTTCTTAAAATAAACAAATGATTACAAAGTTTATATTAATCCGTTTTTTATAACTAATCACAATGAGAGAAGATAAATTATTTCAAACAAAGAACGTTTTTGTTTATTTATTCGTTAAATGCCACATAATTCGGAGTCATGGCTAATCTGTCGGTGCTTGTGAGACTAAACATATGTGTGATGTGGATATATACTCACGTTATATAATAAGAGTATTTAAAAATAAATAATATCCTTTATGAAATCAAAGAATCTTACATACAGAATTATAGATCATCAGAATGATACGTGTACATTTTATTAATCTCTAAAATGTGTTACGCGGGCAAGGTATAACTGCTTCGCCGGCTGCAAGCAAAACAAATTCAATGCGATTTTAAATATATATATTTTATAAAAATTATAGATATAAACAAACATTCGATGAAACCCCTTTGACGGCGAAATATCATAAAACTGACGATTTTATTTTTTTAATCCGCCAGGTATAAAAAATAACAGTTTATAAAACAATTTATCCGAGTCGATCGATTTTGGGAAGAGTTGGAATTGAGATAGGTTAATTGTAATATCAATAGATTTTAACTTAAAATTTATAAGGACAGTTGGTAGTTTACTCAGCTATAAAACAAGCAATAAATAATTAATCGTTTACAGTAAAAAAATCTTAATATTATTTCACTGCATTCTCTATTTAGAAATTAAATTCATACAATAGAAATATTGTAATAATATATAGCTTGCTCTATTTTTTTTAATTTTCATTCGATTTTTCCACATAAATATAACAGTGGATTTGTGATTTCCAAATTTAAAAAAAGGTTATAATTTAACTGATCGAGGACATCAAGACTAAACAGAAAGTAATTCCGGGCAAGGTAGATAAAATATAATGTCACTAATTTTTTTTTTATATCATTGAGAAAGATATTTACTGTTTCTCTCTTCGGCATAATAAGATTATTTTGGGAATACCAATGTAATATCATCTTTATAAATCAATTAATTATTTAATGTTGTATATATTGGATTATATACATTATTGAATATTGTTTCAAAGCTACCTTATGTAGTGGAATGATGACTTCGTTTTATGGAAGTACTGTAAATAAGAGTTGTTTAAACCGATAACCCTTTTCCAGGTAGATAATATGTTGGTAAACCCTAGCGACCGAGTTAGCAGTCATTACTGAGGTCGTTGTCGATAACACGGCCTTTGAAGCCATGTTGCTAAGTGTGTACTCTACTCGCTTCAACATATATACGAAATGTTTGTTGTTTTTGGCACATACTATAACGTGTAATATTACTTTGGTTAAGCCAAATTAATCATATTATACAGAAGAGAAGAACAATAAATATATATCTATTATATGAGGCGTTCAGGATCAAAAGCAGATAACTCCAAAATTTTAAAATTGACTTTTTTCGCTAGTTTAGTCAAGCAATTTTGTCCAACACAAACATTGTCGCCTTATAGTTATACCCTATTTTTTAAATTGAATTTTTGGGAGCATAAAACATTGCATGACTGAACTAGCGAAAATTGTTGTAAGAGACAATGCTTGAAAATAGGAGTAATCCGTACACGGTTTATGCAGCTGACATCCCAACTCTCCTAATACTATCCTTACCACGTATGCTGATGATACATGTGTATTATCAGTCAACACCAATGCAGTTATTGCATCCTAAAGCCTCCAATCCCATATCACTGATCTTGAAGAATGGTGTCACAATTTGAGAATTAAAATAAATTCTCAAAACTCGCATCAAATCACTTTTACCTTACGTTGTAAACCAATGACTTATTGCCCTTCAGTATCCTTTAATAGTATCCCATTGGTGCCTGTAGAACAGATCCGATGCTTAGGGTTGCATCTCGACAAACGATTACCCTTGAATCCTCATACAAGGCTGAAAAGACAAGAAAACGGTCGACGCTTCAGGGTACTACTTCAACACTTACTAGACAAACGCTCTAATAAGCTCCCAATTAATTTACAAAAGACTCATATACATGACCATAATACGACCTATTTGGGCTAATGGAGTAGAGCTTTGGGGCTCCACTAAGCCATCGAATTCCTCTTGTATCCAATGCCTACAATACAAAATCCTCAATGCTCCTTATTTTATTAAGAATAAAGTCATCCATAATGACCTTAATGCCCCATTTGTTGCTGATTTGGCCCGAACCCGCTATCTATCCGTTCATAATAAACTTCATTTCCACGTGACCTTCTTAGTTGAACTTGTGATTTGAGTACTACCAGTGGGTAGTTTCTCTACTTGTCATTATCTCATGTCATTATGTATCACTTAGCCTATTTACTTGTATTATTGTAATAAAGTTGTAAATATCAAGAAATAAATTTTAAAAACGTTTTAGATATCCACTTTATAAAGGCTGGGTGAGCCCCAGGAGGATCCTAGATTCCATATGATTAAATAAATGGTCCTAACAGCTTAAATAAATTCTGCCAGCAGCGGGATTTGAACGTAGGACCTTCGGCACGGCAACACAGTGCTCTGTCACTGACCGACTCAATTTTCTTATTATAATAAATACAAAAAATATCACCTATTGTAATAATAAAAAAATCATCTGAAAAAAGTAATAAATATTCATAATTATAACGTCATAACTTCCGTAACTGATGGTTTATGAAACGGCTCAATGCTGTCACTCTGACTGACAAGGCTCACATTCAAGAGGCTGTACGTCATTGTCGACTTTATTGATGGTTGTAGAATGTGAATGTTAACGGGTTGACAGTGCACTAGGGGTAATAGCGCACATCAATATAATGAAATTTGAATAGACTAAAGATGTAACTAGTAATTGGTAATAGATAACAAATAATTATATTAAAAAATAGTAATATAATAATATATATTATAGTAATGTAATAATAATATAAATTAACAGGTGTAAATCCCTTGTTTCGGATATTGATTAGACTAGAATAGATTCCTTGGTTTTAGTTTATGTTATTTTTACAAGATGAATTCCTGATATAACAATGAAAAATAGGTAAGATATTTGTTTTATTTTACGCAATAAGAATTTTAAAATCATCGAAAGATGTTAAACATTTTGGCTTTGAAAATCTTTTTCTAATTTATGTATATGAACTAGTTTTGATTTTAAGCATTTGTCTTACCGTTCCACTTTTTTTTTTAAATAACTGCTCGAATTCATTTTAAGAAATTAATAATTTTAAATTTAAATTATTTTTGTAAGACTCATTTTGTTATTCTTCAAATGGCTATAATTGTTCATAGTTTTTAAGTTATTCAGTTGTTAGTACATTTTTTAAGCTAGTAATTTATACTCATTAAGTAATCGAGAAGTTGTTTCTCAATTTAGTTGTAATGAACACTTCAATCTCTTTCAACAAAAACTAAATATGTCATCTATGATTTATTTATTCTGTTATATTTTAGTATTACTATAAATAAATCTAAAAACTGTATATAAATCACGGCCCTTCGAAGCCATGTTGCAAAGTAAATTGTAAGTGTACTCTACTCACCCCAACAGTCAGAATGTTTATGAAGTGATAACATCTTCAGCCGAGTTTAATGACTTTTGGTTGGGGGAAAATGTATAGTTTCGCGTCACCACAGGAGCGACATGCTCTTGAAGTATTGAGCGAGACTGGCGATACCTAAAGGCCTGTGTATTTTATAATTTGTACTAATCAGTTTTAATTTAAAGGATATAACTCGATAGATAAAAGAATCATTTATTTAACTTGAAGGTCGTTTAATAGTTAATTGTACCCATTTTAAATTTCGAAAACTTATTTAAATAATAATGAAATATACATTAGTATTCCTTCTTCTTAGATGTTTCGTACATGAAAGTTATTTAAATAAACAAATGATCTAGCATTATATACAGTAAAAGAAAAAAAAAACCGACAAAAAAAATACTAATGACAATGAAGTTATACATTTTTACAGTACTCACAGTAATCGTAATCGTTATTCTGTCAGGATAGAAACACTCACCTGAAAAAAAATTAAAATCAATTAGTATACATAATAAGAAATAAGAAGATACATTTACGTTTTTTAATGGTATATTAAGTATATTAACTACCGTTTTTATAAAAATTATCATTCCCACAAATTATGATCCGCTTTTAGCTTAATTTGTATTATTTTTATAGCCATATGTGTCAACAGAGAAAGCGGTGTACCTCAGTATGTATTTATGTGGCTAAGTTACAATGACAGAAGGTTCCGGGTTCAAATCGAGCTGTGACAATACTTGATTTCATTTATAATAAAATTTAATAAACATAGTTAAAAGTTATGTTACTAGCTAAGAGAGGTTAAGAATCAAAAGTGAATAACTCAAAAATTCCAAAATTTGAAGCATTAATATTCTTCACCAGTTTAGTCAAGCAATTTTATCTAACACGACTCATTACCGCCTTGTTTCCCATGGTTTTTGTGCGGATCTGAATTTGAAGTTTCGAGACCACAATAAAAAAAATGCAAATAATGCTTGTTTTTTTATTTAACAAGTGAAAAATGTGAAATAGTCATTTATTGAAACTATGCTTCGTATTATTATTACAAGCTTTTTCTTTATGTATATTTTCATGGTATTAATTCAGGGAAATTTCCATTATCAAACTCGTTACCTTTTGCATTGGGTATATAGTTATTTCTTACGTCTTACATATATATTTATTACATCTTATCTTCAAAGAATACAATGATTTTCGCAAGAACGTGAAGGAAATCTGGAACGAGAATTTAGTCTCAGGTAAATGAAAACAGTCCAACAATAGAGCTCGACAATGCAGTCCAGTTAAACTGGAGGTTGCAATACGTGACGGTGAAAATGGATTTCACAGGGGCCGATTTCTATGGGAGCTGAAAGAGATGTCACATTGGACAGCAGCTGGGCCAGTCATCTGAGAGGAGGCTCTGCATGTGATTGCCACAGTCTGTTGTCTCCACGCCCTTGTTCAAGATTCTTTGCTTCGGTCCATTTCGGTAATGGTGGTGGATCTAATCGGTTGATGTAAGTCACAACTCCTTGAAATTGAAGAAAATATGTCTTTATTAAAATAGTAAGGGGGTAGAGTAGCTCAGTATATGGAGCGCTGAGCTGAAGGTTACAGTTTTGAATCCGGGTATGGTAGATTTTGAAATTGTTTAATCTGTTATCGGCCATGGATGGGCTCTGTACGATCACTAGACGTCCCTGGGGTTTACCCAGCCCCTATACAGCGAGAACAGAGGGGGGGAAACCTTAGCAGTTGCACATAATTTAGGCAAAATCTGAATGCCCAACCATCGACTTAGTAACAATACGGTATACTTAATATCTAAATTACAGTATAGTTACTAAGTTAACGGATGTCCTGATCCCAATTAATACCTTTGCCGTAGTAGTTTTACACACTTACACACACAATATAATAAAATGTGAACGTAAATTACCTTCTTACACTTAAGGCTAATCAGACCTTTAACACATATGCCCAAATACTTCTTATTCTATCTGGAATATTTTTGGATATTAATAAAAATGTTAGCCCATAAATGCTCTTATTATCTTTTTTTTCGGTGAGATAAAACCGGAAAAACTGCCGATTGTTCCTCATAGAATGCGATTTTTTTTTTACCTTGTGTTTAGGAGGTCTGAAATTTTAACAAACTTATTAATTTTTTAATAAATTTTTAAACATTTTTTTCAACTCTTCTATTGTTAACCGTTTTTTCTTATTTATAACTATACATATATTTTAATAGATAACTAATATATGCTATTATAATCAAATTTAGTGAACGATTTTTTAGAAGAGAAACACAATGCAAGTGGACTACTAAAATTCAAATAAAAATTATGAACGAAACTTACATAAGTATACCAAGTTACAATATTCTACAACAGACACATATATCATTGGTTCCTGAAAAATGCTCAATTTATTAACACCAAGAGGAAACTAGTGTTACTGATTGTTCCATGAACGTGTAAGAGTGGTAAGTAGGCCGACAGTTGGGACCAAGTCATTAGCGATGATCTGGTTGAGGAGGTGGAAACCAGGACCCTGTCTCAGGCACATTACAGTTTTTTCTCCAAAAATTCCCGGCGGGAAAGAGGTCCGATAGAAAGTTTGATAGGAAAAGTCTGTCAGCAAGGCTCAAGATGGAACTGTTAACTGAAGTGATATCACGGGCAGAGAACTGACTTAAATATTTGTTTGGCCTAGTTAAGAGAAAAACATACTAAAGCCCAAGTATTGTTTTCACACCACAAACGATTGACTCTAGCTTCAAATAAATTATTTTGAAAATTGTTCATCTCGATGAATGAGTTCCTGGAGTCACGTACATTAAAATGATTTGGCTGTGTAGTAAGAATGGAAGAGGAAAGGGACCCGCTGAAAACGAATGACTACATCCCTGAGGGTGAGACCACGAGAACGTGCACATACCTGGATTATATTTAATGCTTATGTGGAAAAAAAAGGCTAAAACATCACCCAAGCTCAGAACCTGACAAGACCCAGGGAAGAATAGCAGTCATGGCTAAACGCTCCCTTACGCTGAAAGGCACCAGAAGGGTGGTGCAAATAAATAAAAGGTTTGCATTAGATAAGAATAATTGTACACTTATACTACACAATATTTTAAGTGTGCAGGACACAAAGACGATTTGCTGCGGATGTTCCGAAATAAACCAAGGGATAACACTTATCAATATGCTTAAAAAATGAATAATGAAAACATATTCACAAGTAATAAGAGGCTACGTTTGAACATTCAGAGTTAAACTGTTCATCTCTAATTTATTATCAAATTCTTCTCAAATCCACTTTTTTTTATTTGCATTATTTCAATTCCTTACCAATAAAGAACGGGTTTTAGATATGTTTCAGATATTATCTATATAGATACATTTCAGACATGCTCTATCAATGACATTGTATTGGTCCACAATGGTGTATGTATTCACACGAAACGTATGAAAAAAAGACAACCTTGAGACCACCTAGTGAAAAGTCATTGTTGGCTATCTACTGTTTCTTCATGTAGATAATAATACTGTGTATACATTTGGATGAGAGTGAGGTAGCTTGTTATATTATATTAGTGTTATATTATATATTGCTAATATTTCATGTATATGGGAGCGGGGTGAGCCAGGATAGAGCGCTGAGTTGCTGAACCGAAAGTCTCTGGTTCAAATGTTACTTTAGATAAACTATTTTATCTGTTAACTTCCTTAGATGAACCTGAGAGATATAGAGAACGTCCTTGGGTTGCCCATCCTCTATAAAGTGGGTACCTTAATAGGAAGAAATCTGGATGAGGGTGATCAGGGCCTAATCACCTCCCTGCACAACCGTTATCTTAGAAACAGCACGGTCCCTACCAAGCACTGAACCCAAGATTCTTCGTGGGTTGTAGTGGTACAGGTTTTTTAAAAGAATATTTTATTAGCCTAGTAATCATTGGATACATTACTTCAGGTTGGTATTTCTAAAACTAATATACTTGCCAATATATTAAGAGATATTAATTTACCAGCTAATATAACTGGACCTCAGAGAAAAAGGAGAATCTTTTTATTCATACCATTTTAATTCCTTATTCAAGTAAAATTGAAGAACTAAGATTTAGAATATTTCTTCATTTTTTAAATTCTTGACTTGATTTGGATTTAAGAGATAAGGAATACGTTGAAATGCTAATTCTATATGAACTGCCCAGAAGGGAACTTCGGAACTAACCTCCCCTTTGATGGTTGTGGGTCCGATTTTTTTTTTTCATTTTTAAAACATTATTTTGGTATCAATCGTGAGACAGTGAATTATAGGACCACAGAAGTCCCCCAGTGACAATTACGAAGACCGCCAGTAAGAGCAAAGAGGCAGAGCTTTGGGTCATTAGGAGACTAGAGGAGGACTAGTTAGCTCCCTGCAGGAGTCATCGCCGTGTGTCAGAGGCCTTTGATCTCAGTGTTTGAGGGTTTGTTGCACTCCGCTGATTGCGCTACACCGCGGTGGCTAATTCAAAGCTACCAATTCAAGATAATTGAGCGGAATTATTGGATCCGAATATGCAAAATGGCAGTTCCGAGGGTACGAGGCAAATGAAAGGGAAATATCTGCAACCCCAGTGATTAAATGGTTAAGTCGAATTTTGCCGAGTGAGAGTAAACGATATTGAGTGAAGCGAAACCGTATCATTCTCGTAGTTTTTGCCTTGAAATGGATTTATAACAAAAGCAATAACTTCTGATCAATCCAATGACTGATTTTGCCTTCTATTCACAGGATTTCGCTTCCTTAAGTCCTCATTTTGGAGACAATTCGACTTAGCCACTTATTCACTGGAACAGTAGATTTAACTCCAACGGTTGTAATAATAATAGTAAGTTAAAGTAGACATGGAGATGTCCATTAATGATAACGAGCTCCTTGTCTTCATGTAGATTCTTATTTTTTTTTTTTTAACAAGCTAACCGATCCTTCAATTTTTATTGAGCATGTACATAAATAATTATTCCACAGTATAGCTTGGCCTAGGTTAATAACGGATAAAATACCCGCATTTAGAGAATTAGAGAAAATATAATCAAGACCATAAGAAGGTGATTTCACTATTTTAAGAAACACTGCAAGCCTGAACTATAATATACTAGATATGTCAATTTCATTAAATACAATTTCAATACAAGCTGAAGTGTATTGATATAGGTTGAGAAGGATCAGTGCTTAAATTACTGTTCTACTGTGGAGGAGCAAGTTGCATATTGTAATTTATTAATTTCAATAAAACAAAACACCTTTTGAAGTCACCTATGGTGTAGCGGTAAGCATAACAATCTTCTATGCCCAAGGTTGCGTGTTCACATCAGGTACTCGTCAAAGATCCCTGTCCTAATTATACCTGAATTGGTAAAATTTAGGACTCCGTACGACTATTTTACTAATAATACCCCTAATATTAATACCTCTCAGCATCGTCCGATTTGTAAAATTCCATAACAGCATTAAGTGACATTTTGGATGGTGTTAATAATAAAATAAATAGCGTAACAGTAAGGTCTATATCAATTAATATATTATTATTATCAGGAAGTTGAAATACCTTCTAACGGAACTTTGCTACAATTCGGTTATAAAGGTTCAGAAGTAACTGCTTGATAAAACAATCGCAAGATAATTTGCACATTACAATTCATAATACAACAATAAAATAAAGCGACAAAACACTTAAAGCAAACTATGATTTATGAGGTTGTTAATTATATGATAAATAGGGTACCTAATTAACTTACTATGGTAAATTAATTAACTTATTTTGAGAATTATGAAGGATCTAATAAGAAGCTCAAAAGCAGAAAACGTATTTTGTATTTTTTTCGTATTGGATCACGTTACAACTTTATTTCTTCATTTCCCTAGCTGGAGCTTTCTATATCTCAAATAATCTTTCATGCGTTCTATGGTCCCTTCCTTTGACCCACTGTACGACTTTTGGACACTTTCTGCAGTCATTCATCCTGAAGCCTTTCCAAATTTGTCACCCTCCTAAATAAACTTACTTCTAGCACGTGAGACTCTGCAGTGTTCAACTATTCCAAACCATTCCATACCTATTTAGTCTAGGTTGTAGTGATTATTTTCTTCCATAAATATTCAAATATTGGGTTGCTCCATGTATGTTTGTTCATTTTGTACAGATGTCCCAGGAATGTTATTCTTTCCATGTTCTGATAGAATTCTCTGTTATTCGGCTGGTTCCATCTGTCTACACTGTACCCATAATTTGTCTTTGAATTCTTCTATCCAGGACTTCCAGATTTTGGAGACTATAGTTCATCGGGAGGCATTAACCGGCTAAGAGACATTCCGTTTTTACGACAGTGTAATAATGATTTATTTTGGCATTCCATACACTTCTTGTCGTATTGGGTATTATATAAAGCTCTGATGTAGGTCAAAGATCGAGCATGGCCTCGGGATGAGGTAGAAGTACTTATGAAGAGGATATTATCCCTTCATTGGACTAGAAGATAACTAAGGTTAAATTTGAATGCTGACCAAATCACCTTCTTTTATAAATCAAAAATAAAGTAAAATAGAAATAAAAAATCCAAAAATCATATATATACATATAGATAGCATTTCGCTCGCCAACATATCACCAAAATTCTCTTTCTCTTTCCTCCTCTCCGTTACCTGGACTTCCTAAGAGAAGAATAAAAAAGAAGATGCCCAAGAGATCTGCTCAGAAACCTGTAATCAGTTATCAATAAATTTCTAATTCCTCCAAATCGAAGAGAGAAAAAATTGAAATAAAATTTGTTGGATGCGATCCTTTGCCAGTGCAAATTTAACATGAAAGGATAAACAAAAATTAATAAAAATCAGTGATTTAAAATATTAAAAAATTAATAAATTTTTTTAGAAATCAGTGAGTTTTTATGAAATTATATTACGAAGGCTTCAAGGAACGTACAAGTACATAGAGTTTTTTTTATTTTTTATTATGCTTTACATAGAGACAATATCAAATAAATGAACTGTAGAAGTCAGTAAGCTATCTATATTACCAGTGGTTGGTTAGAAGACAAATGAAGTTCTGCCCCAGATGACAAAGAGCTTACGGTTGAAGTACTCTGTAGAGACCAAACTAAAACAGAAGAGAGGCAGAAGACTCTTAACGAACTACGTCCCAAACCGCATTCCCTCTCAGCCTCCAATTTCCCTCAAGCCTTTATTGCAGTCAATTTTTCTTTATTTCCCTACGGCGAGTTCATTTTCCCAGTATTTCCTCCAGTAAAGGGAAACAATTTCGTCAGCGGCCGTTGCTTTTTACTGTCCCTAATCCTTTTAGCGGGTAATCTTTTCTTTTGGTAATGGGAGGGACAATTCGTGCGGTATGGCTAAGTGGAGGAAGATTATTGTGGTTAGGACTGATTAAGGAAATTACCGTTTTTTCCACTGGACTATTTGGAGCAATTTTAATTTTAATAAAAGGAAAAATTTACATTTAAAGAGAACGATCTAAGAAATGAAAACTCCTCGTTTACAACAAGCTGTTAATTTTAACACTATCCTGTTGTAGTGTGCTATATTAGCTTCATTGCTTAAACAACGATCTCAGGGAAAATTAACATCCTTTGTTCTGAATAATATTTAAGTAATAAAATGGGATGCCATCCTTAGATCGTTACCACTGAGGTAAAGTAATAATGTATCATTAATGACACATTCCTCTCTTTTCAAAAGGTTTACATGGTTCACAGACTAGGAGTTGTTTATTAAATTAAGATCCTTTTACACCTCATTAAATAACATTACATTTATTGTATGCTGAACATACATACCTACAACATACATAACATACGTAACAAGTTACGTTATATATCTATAAACAAAAAAGAAAAGGGAGCCCCTTCTTTATATGTAACTGAATAAATCTTGAGTTGCCCGCTTCTAGCCTACGACTGCCGCCGTTCTGTTCTTTCTTATCTTCAGGTAGAGATCCTAAGGGATACTTAAGCTACCTCCTTAATGATTCCCTTTATTATTAACCCTAATTATTTAGATAATTCTAAAGCTTCAAATAGTGTCACCTATAGTGCCTACCTAAATTAAGTGCTATGTCAAAATGGAGTAACTTGTTTTATGAATTTTCTATATGAGATTATTGATTATGAAATCTTTACCTACTACTTTCGTTGTTAAATTAGAAATGTTGTTATTTTTGAGAGAGGTATAAATCCATGGTTTCATATAACGAGATATTTAAGGGTTTGCATTAGAATTCATTTAAAAAGATGAGGAACGTTATGTTTTTAACACTACACACCCTTCAACTCTTATTATCAAATAATAATCATTACAATTATTTAAAATAATAAACGATTTTTTTTAATCCGAATTGACTAATACCACATTCGAAAATATCAAAACAGAAGAGAGGCAGTCGTATTAACCACGAATTATTATTCAAGTTTATTATATTATTTATTCAAGTTTGTTTATTTAAAAAATATTTCGTGAACTCATAACACCCAAAGCAATCGGAAATAAAAATTATGTTATTCCTTGGCGTATGACCATTTATCGAACTGATTGTGAAATTGAATAAGCTACGTACGGACTTGTATAACATACTTATATAATGTCGTCCACCTTCCTTACACTCGTTGTTACGTTTAAGAAATCAAGGAACAAATTTGGTACGCTGATCTATATTTGATGAAATATTTAGAGAACGTCCAGGTTTGTACCTAGATCCTCACATCAATGTAATCCAACAACCATTTTAGGAGTACATGAGGAGTGATTCTGTTTTTATAATTGGATAATCGTGAAAGTACATTGTGATGTAACACTATTTTAAGAGCAATTTTCCAAAATATCGAGCTAAACAAAATATAAAAATATTTTTTATTTACCTTAAGTACCACCACCACTGGGTAGATTCTCTACTAGCCATTATTCGAGTAATTTTATATCATTCATTATATTTACTAGTTGTATTGATATAATACAGTCCTATAACTATATAAATAAATGAAAAAAAGTGTATGTACCAAATTTACACGGCGATGAAGCTATTATTTAGGCCTACTTAGCAGGCTTCCTGTTTATAATTAAGAATTTAGGATCAAACTAAACTTGACAAATCAATTTTTAGTCATATAAAGCATTAAAAAAGGATAGAAGTGGAAAAAATGGATCGATTTGGTTTACTTGCATCTTTGCATGGAATTTATTATACTTTGAGTGAATGCAACTAGATTTAAAAGAAATATTTCTTTACTGTATTTACTATTCCTCCTTAAAACGTGATAGTTGTAAGAGCAATTATAATTCAGTTTGACTGATTATCATATAACCTTTACTTGAGAGCAAAAGAACCAGAAAATAAGCAAACAAAAAGTAACAATGATTCATCATAATAAACTAAATAAGTCATCTGCATTGTTAATTAATAATGACAGAACAATCACCAGAAGCATAAAAAAAAAAACAAGGTCATTAATGGAACATAACATCCATCGAGGAAGAACAAAGGAATTTTTCTGTCCTTATTAATTATTAACATTACTTTTTTTGAACACACTTATGCAACACTTCCTTAACTGCGCAGGGAAATGCAACAATTTCAAGTTGAAATATATATGAATACATGCTAACATTGCGTGAAGCACGTCGGAACAGGCCAAAATAAATATGCGAAGTTGAATATGATAAATAAATATGATAACTCCTTTTAGGAGACATAGGATGGTTATCCGGAATAGAGAATAAAAGTAAGTACGTGCTTTGGATTTTATGAATACCTCATACTTCGAACTCGTAAAGCCATCAATAACTACCTTTCTCACAGACGAGATTACTGACATTTCGAGCGATGTCGAGAAACAAAAGAATACCATCAGCCGAAGAGGGCCTCAAAAACAAAGGTCCTGAAGACGTGGCTAAGGCTGGAGGAGGTCGTGGGAGAGCAGGGGTCAGAAGTCCCAGCGCATCGAAAATGATTGTGGAAATCGATATAACGGAATCTAAAAGAATCGATATCTAACAGTACATAGATTCGCGGTGTGTTCAATTTTTTTTTAATATTCAATGAAATTTTTTAAATATAACACCTCACAGAATTAAATGGTTAAGAAAAGAGCATATTACAAACCCGTTTTGTGGATTTTGAGCTTGTTAAAGATTACATAGAACTCGGCCCGGATTCGCAACATGTGGAAAGTTGAAATAATCGAGAATACTCATACATTCGATGATAAAGGATATTAATCATATTCCGTAAATATTTTGTAAAGTGGCAGATAGGAGATGATGAATGATCTTGGATTGCAAATGTTAGGTTTGGGAAGAATTTTATGGTTTCGAGCAAATAATAATCCTCGTACGCCCTAAAAGTAACGCATTTGATTATTTTATCAATTAAAATTTTATGTATACATGTTACTGGACTGGAAAGATACTAATATTTTTTTTCTTTTGGTTCTTAAGATTCAGTCAGTATTTGTTAAATTAGCCATTAACAAAGTTTCCATACTTTATGATCTTCATGTCCTAACAGTGAAAAAACAGGCATTTAGTTAATTATATTAAATCAGATACAAGTGTAAATATAAAATTACCACTACCACCAATAAAAGACAATGTTAATACATAAATTGTACTTACAACTTGAAGACGAAATGTTTTCAACTGTATCACTCAATCACTATACCTGTACAATTTTAACAGATATTCTGCAAATACTATTCAACAAAATTTCGTCATCGATTTGTAAAGTAAAATTTATCTATCTAGTAATACAAGTGTCAATTTTATATTTAGACTAATAAGTGACTTAATATAATTCATTGAAGGCATTTTTTTCACTTTTAGGGCATGAATATGAGAACCATAAAATTTCAAAACGTCCCCAAAAATAGTTGAACAGGTGATCTGAAGCTCGAGAAAGAAAGGAAAAAAATGTATGTAAAATGTTGAATATGTCAGAAACAACGACTAGTGTGCGTCATTTCTACTCTGTATTAAACTTCGTCGGTTTGGAAGTTAAAGTTATCAACTACTATTTGTGATTTTGCCTAGGTCTGAACCAAATTTAAGCAATTTTATTTTAAAGATCACCATGTAATAATGTATAAAGAAATAGTCATTGATGATTACACAACAATATAGAAGCGAAAATTTCGTTCAGGTACAAGAAGAAAGTAACAAACGTCATCTTCGCAGAAATTGCTTTCGGTCACTTTTACATGTTTCTACGACTTAACAACACGGATTATGGATGGGATCTGTTCAACAAGGATATACGTAACGTTAGCGAAAGCCACAACATCGTAAGTGTAAATTAAAAAGATGATTTATTATCTTTTTATGTTTAAAATCTATATATATACATATAAAAGAGTTCGTCCGGACTGAAAAGACCATCGCAGAGCCAAAACGGCATAACCTACAGACTTGAAATTCCCACAGTAGGTACATTTTATAAGGACAACGCGCACTAAGAAAGGATTTTTGAAAATTCGTCCCCTAAGGCTACACCTACATTGGATCCAAATCGGTGCGTCGTGATTCTATCACATACGATGCTGGGGTGTATACATTATACATATTTTACTATACATTATAGTAAAATATAAATGTATTAAAAATAATTAATAAATAATCTTAATTTTATAAATTTAAAGAACCAAATGTTATAACTCTCGATGTATTTCAGTCATTTGGTTTGCTAGCGACGTCTCATCGTATCACACCGGATCCAATGTAGGTGTAGCCTAAGAGGGTGAAAAGGGTGAAAAACTTTTAAAAATACAAAAAAAAAAAACGTCATTTTTTAAAGCTAGCACTATGAAATTTTAGATTTTGCTTCTACATTAAAAATAGAGAAATACGTGTTGTTGCTTTTTTTAAATCGACGCGTAAAAATGGTAAATACGGGAAATCGTATCATGTTAACTATACTATTATAAATGCGAATGTAACTCTGTGAAAAGGACATATGCTCCTTTTTAATGCGAAAAAAATGTTTGTAAGGGGTTGAAAGAGAGGGATGGAGGTTTGTATGTAATTTTTGAAGCTAAAAGGTAGAAACTTATTTTCTATGCTTTTGATTAGATATAAATAATAATGACATTCAAAGTTTGTATAAATTTTACCCTTTAGGGGGTAAAATAAAAATAGGGGGTGAAAGTTTGTATGGAAATATGTAACGTTTAAGTGCGTAGGTGGGGAAATATGCCTAAGTGTGCCTACCCGAACGAGCCGACATTTGAGGCCTCGATGTGCGAAACGCATGCGAATATTAAAAATTTTCCAACTGCAAATTCATTATTATTTACTGCACATTGATTACAATTCGATTTGTTAACACGGTTTTTTGTATTACTTAATTAACGTTCTACGTGAAATAAAAATCAGTTTTTGGGTTAGGTTATTAAATATTTTTTCTTTAGTTGGGTCGTTTTTTGTTTATTTCATTCGTCAAAAGAAGATTTTTTTTTTTTTTATTATTTAATTCAATGATATTTACAACTATAATGGTATTATATCAAGTAAATGTGCAAAAATGTAGAATATGACATGAAAACACTTGTGGAGAAAATACCCATCGGTAGCACTCCAATAAAGTTCTATAGTAGATGATCTCGAGGCCATCTTCTTAAAAAAAAGAAGATTAATTTTGAATTTAGATGGATGTTATTACGTCATTATTATTTGTTGTACATTTGGTTATTAGGTAGGTAACTTCTTTGTAATAACGAACAATCTCTGCACAATTTTTAGTTTTCTTAAGCTAATTTAAATAAAGTAACTAGATTTTTGTTTAGAATAATTCGTAAAATACCATGGTTTTCGTTAAATTTGTAGTTGATTTGCGTGTATATTTTTGTACTTCGTAGTTATCATAACCATTCTTTAATTTACTTAGATTTTACTACATAATATACGGTTTTATAACGTTGAAAATGCACTAAAAGAATATATAAAAATAGTAATTATTCTACCCCCCCCCGTGAACATTGAACCTGCTCTTCGTGCACTACTAGCCTCTAAGTCAGCTGCCTGCTCTGAAACTGCCAACATCGCTGCAATTTACAATTTAACAATTGAAACTGAAGTTAAACAATATATACAGATAAAATAAAGTACTATAAGAGAAGGTAATGAACTAATTTCTACTATTGAAAATTATAAATAATAAATAATAAACACATTTTTTAATGTATATATGTATTTTATTTGCAATGTAATTAGCCTAAAAAATTAAAAATGCTGCCCAAAGTCACTGTTCCACGCGGACGAAGTCGCGGGCACAGCTAGTTTATTCATGAAATAAAGGAGAGATAAAAAGAGGCATAAAATCACTGTTCAATTAATAAGCAGTTTAATTATTACAAAAACAAATCATAATGTTCGACTAATTCAGCCCTTACCAAGACAGAAAAGACAAACAATAAACACAGAATTAATAAAGGACACAAGAAGAAATCACACCGAAATAATGCCAATCCTAGATCGGAGTTTCTGAAATCTTTTAATTATATTCCTTTTTAATTTAAAATTAAGAGGATTGTCTTCAGTAGAATCCTCTTCTATGCTATTGATCACGTAGTCAGAGGGTACAGTGACACAGGATGTCCCGTGCCTGCATGAGACAGCAGGCGGTCTTTGTTTAAGGTTCTTAATCATCTCCTGGCAGGATGTCAACTGTTGCGTGCAGATCTCTGTGACAGTTGGTAGATTTCGACTTCTTTCTAGTTCTTCATGACCATCTTGAATCAATGGAAATTACAGGAGAGAAAGGCATGAGCACTGGGATAATGTTTTTTTAATTTTAAGTAGATTTTTTGTCTGTACCCAACAATACACCTCCAGTGGATTGATTTAATACTCTTATGATATCAGATCCCTCATCCACGTTATTTTTAGCCACTTTTTAGTGTTCTCAGACATGAGATTCACCTCCATTTGTTTTATTAGATAGTTTGGGTGGCCAAGTAATTTTTCTTGGAAACGTTTGAAGTATATACATATGTGCTCATCGACCATTGGTATTTTAACTCACTATGCAAAATTTTGCTGTTAGCAAATCAAGATGCTGTTGTGATAACTCTATGTATTTTTGACTGAGAAGTTTTTGATAGTCGTTTTCTGCGAGCCTGTTTAGCGATTGCATAAAACTGTATTGCATATCTCGAAACTGGTTTTAGCTAAGTGTACGTGATTAATTTTTGTCTTATTTCTAATTTGGATTTTTTCCCGAATATATTCCCTATTCCATAAAACTGAGTTTAAGATTTAGTGTCTGGCGTATTTTCTTAACGTGAGGACCTGATGTGATTCTCGTATCAAATGTTAATCCAAGATATTATACTTTGCCTGCCTGGTGGATGGGTGAGTTATCGCGATAATGTTTTGTGTATACATATGTAATGGTTTCTTCTTAACTGATCTAGGCAGCGATCATATTCTTCCAATGTACGTTTTAACTCAATGTAGCCCATCGGATGTTAAAATCTTAGATTAAACCAATTCTAATCATCAATATTATATGATTACTACTTAATCGATTAGTAATACTTCCTTTTCCTTGGTTATGTCGATCCTCGGAAGGGACGTAAATTGGGTATTACAGGCCTGTGCGGTGTCAAGTACTCGTTTAAGACCCTTATCCTAATTAAACGTGGATAGGCAAACCTTAGGACTCTCACTGCAGCTTCGTCCAATTAGCCACAACAGCATAAAGTGGCGTTAATGATACAAATAGTACACATGAACATTATATTAAAATATTGTTACTCAAATCAAATGCCTAAAATATAAGAAATTATATGGAGGACAAAATGGTCGGGTGGAATCCAAAATAAATCCTTAAATGCATATTAAGTAACTATTTATTATATACCAACGTTTCGACAAATATATGTTTGTGACTATTAATCTTCTTAAGGGATTCATAGTCACAAACATAATATAACATAGGATTTTTTAAATATTTAAAAACAAATAGACTGGGATTTGTGAAACACTAAAGTCTGTGTATATATCGTCGATTCACATACGAAGTATCGAAAGTGAAAAACACAACTTTTTAGGTTCAAGATTCATTCAAAATCAGTGCGTATCGTCATTACGTACGTATTTTACCTATCATTATACCTATGTGCCTTATAGGTCATTTACAGGGTTACTGGTTACAGGTTACTGGTCATTACAGGTCAGTTACCTTCTGCCCTAGCAGCCACTCCTATTGACCCTGAAGATGACCTACACAGTAGGTCGAAACGTCGGCACATAAAATACAATAGTTTCACCTATTTTTGCGTGTTTTCTTGACTGCACCCCCAACTAATTACATCCTATTATGTGCCTTATAGATGACTATATGAGGAAACATTATATTAATACTGCAGAATTATTATTGATATCCCTTCATCTTCTTTTATGATGACATTACTAACCTTAGCAATTTATTAACAGATAAAGATTACTTCCAATATTCATACTAGTCCTTATGGACATGTTGATTAAAATCGGCTGATGTAAATCATATTAAAAAAAAATTGTAACTGTATGTGTGTATGTATATGTATATATATATATATATATATATATATATATATATATATATATATATATATATATATAAATATAAAGGTATCCTGTGTGTTATAAAATATAAGAAACTGAGAGATTGAGGTCAGGGCCCGCACGCCCACTGACACCCACTGCACTAAGCCAAGGCCCGGCCAGCCTTGGTCTACCGTTAGGACTATTTTATTTTCTTAGCTTTGCTTGACCGTGGCTTTAGTACAGTTAGTCAGTAATTTGTTTGTGATGCAACTTAAAGGAAAATAGAAGAGGGATATACTTCAGAGTAAGCATTGGAATACAGAAGAAGCATGCAAGACCGTGCATATGCTATAATGAATAATCTTGAATGCATATGTAAGCATAGGCTACAGATAGATTTTAATATCCGTGTTTAATGAATACAGACATATATAATGTATTAATAACATCAATAAAAGTGAGAAAAAAACTCAAAAAGAAACATAAATTGTAGGATTCAATGGAAAAATCTTCAAAATAAAACCTTAAGTCTCCAAAATACTTGAATAAAAACATTCAACTCCTGATGATGCCGGAATAGGCGATACGTCGACTGGTTGTTTTTGTTCCAATATTATGGAGATTTAAGTCTTTGTTTTGGGATTTTTCCATCCTATGAAAAACACCATTTATGAAATTTATAGATATCATGAAAATAAATCTTTGAGTTTTTCCCAAATACATTAAACTATAACATACAGAAAACTTTATTATAGTCTTGGAGTTCCAGGCGAAAGGGGATGCAGAAGAAGATTTAATATGCTTTTTCTACAGCCCCGGTGGATAAGTGGTTAAGTCGGATTTTGTCCAGAGAGAGTTAACTGCTTTCAGATATCCGAAATCGTATCATTCTCGTAGTTTTTGGCTTTAAATGGAGTTGCAATATAAACAATAACTCATTTTCAAGCCAATGCCTTACTTGGTCCCTTATTCACTACGAAAATAACTTGAATTCGCTTACTTAAGTACAAGAAACTTATTTTAGAGAAAATTAGACTTATTCATACTCAACACTTATTCACCGGGGCTGTAGATTTATACTTACGTAGTTAACCTTGAGAATTTCTTTTTTTTTAAATAAGGATCTAGTTTTAAAGTGAAAACTGTATCAATTCCAAATAATACTGGCTAGGCAATTTTTTCTTTTGGTGACATTTGTCCCAAAATAATAAATGAAGACTACAGGAAAAGAACGAGGTAAATCACTTTTCCCTAAATGCTCAGGAGAGCGAAATTGACTTCGGAATCTATCAGTAAGGTAATATCCTTATATCTGCTAATTTAGTTTTGTAAATCCATACGGATTTCTGGTCCTGTCAGTCTGACAACGAAGAGGATGTATGAGATACTCGAAGCCAAAATCGAGTATCAGCTGTTTTGAGCCGTTTGAACTCGTATTTCATAGTTTGTTACCATCGTGTGAGCCAACGAAAAATCAGTAACCGCTGTTACCAATTTATTGAAATAATAGAGTTACCTCTTTTTTTCCCCTTTTGTGTTAAAATGGAATTTACTTCCATTTTCAATTATTTAAAAAAAAAAAAACTAACTATCTAGAACTGGACAAATATAAAATACTGACAAGGGAGCGCTAGAAATATTTCGAATCATCACATAGTGATAGTGATGAATGATTACCCATAGATTCTGTAAGATTAAAAAACAGAATAGACAGGATTTGCCAAATCTATACGTGAAGAATCACGTATATTTGGTCAGCGGTGATTGATCAATTAGAAGAAAAAATAAATAGAGAGTTTAAATAACATATCGCACTAGTATGTCTAAAGTGACTCAACTCAGAAATCTTCTTTTTTTCGGTGGTGGGTTATGACCATGAAAGAAGTGGGTAAATAAGTCTTTATTACTTTTTTAGGAGTAATAGGTTCAGGACTTGTCCTCCACAAGGCATTTGTGTCACTCTTAGTGTCGTAATGCTATTACAAACACAATAATAGTTTTTCCGTTTTTTTCCATAAATGGTTTTGACTTATGACACGTTAGAAATACTAGTGGGATATACCAATCCGGCATAACATGACTGGGATGGTAGCCTAACACAAAATGTTAGTCATCGGAAATGGATGTAGGTCAAATATACGAGAATATCGGTCCAAGTCACTACTTCCTAATTCTAGTAAAGACCAATGTCATCCCCTCGAGGCTGAAGAGGGTCCTGAAGGAGATCAAAGCGGAGGCATAGCAACGTGGGAGCTGAGGGGGCAACTTTCGCCCAATCGGAGGTTCAAGAGGACCCAATTTTCCCCTTCAGTGCTTTCTTTCTTTCTTAGAAATATTATTTTGATGTCTAAAAGTGATAAAAATAAAAATAATCATTTAATCAGGAGGCGAAGGTCCATCCTCGACTGTAGAGCTATGTAAAAAAAAATCATGCAATAAAAAGAGAAAGAAATTCCTTTGATATTTTAGGAAATTTATATTATCATGTTGGGCTAAGTAACAAGCGAATTCCTAACGTTGTAAAAGTGAATCAGTGCTGTGCCGACAAGTAAATGTCCGAAAGGCAGACCGAGACGTAGGTGGGAGGATTTCGATGATAGTGATCTGGCACATTTTGGTTTGGGTAGTGGTCCATGAATGGCAGTTAGAAAGCAAAAATCTGTGTCATAGGATCGAACCATCGGGTTCGCTAAGCCATTCTTTTTTTTTTTTATTACATTCCTATTATGTAACTATAAGTAAAATCATAAATAATAATAGACCATAAATGTCTCTGATACGATTTAAAATAATGATGAATTTATAATCAATAAAGTTATGATTTATACCATGTCTTAAAGAATATTTATTCAATAACTGTTAACGATGTTTTTCTTTTCTACCATGGCGTTTTAACTTTTTTTAGAATTTTAAAAATAACAGTTTTATAATATTAAATAATTACCAGAAAAAATGTAATGGAAAATCATCTTAATGCGTCTATTGGTATATTTTGTTCGAACATTAATTAAAATGTTTTTTTAAGAAAACCCCAATTTAACAAAGGCATGATTAATCAATTATTTATTTGCAGACGTTTTCGTTTATTTTTTTAAATTTCTGATTTCTCATTATGGGTTCGCTAAGATTTATTATTATGATAATATTATCGTGTATCTGTGGAAATTTATCGGAATTAAATTAACGTAAAAAGGAGATTCAGCTTAAAGCTTAAGTTACATACTTAAAACAAAAATACTGTGGCCTAGCTTAAATCGTAGTATTTTAACCAACCATGCTTGATTTGGTCCTAGAATTATGATGGCAGAACGAAATACTAGACTGTTCCCAACTGCATCTTCCACTTCTATGAGAAAGACGTGAGGAGCAACCTCCAGGATAGGCTGCAGAGGTCAAGGTGAGCTGCAGCCAGTTCTTGCCCAACGACAGTGGTTATGTGGCATCGAGTCCCCCGTTCTACCACAGGGGACCTAACAGTTGGTTTAGTATTGCAGAGCTCTGTATATATATGTATATACATATATACATTGTATATATATATATATATATATATATATATATATATATATATATATATATATATATACATATTAACAGACTAGAATGATATAATATCCTAGATAGATTACATATATTACTGATAAATATTAATAATAGATTAATAAAAGTGAGCAAAACCCAAAAAGAGACATCAATTATAAATAGGATGCGATAGGAAAAATCTTAAAAGTTATCTATTTAATGAGGATTATTGAAATTAATAGATAAATTGCATTTATAAAATGTATGTTAATATCTAACAAGTTTTTTTTTTGTTTAGGAATATTACTCTCATACAATGGAAAAATAATTTTATAGAAACATCATAAGATAAGTTTGTTTTAAAATAAATAAAACTTAAGTATTTGTTATTGTAAAATTAAAAATGTTTTGGAATGTTGCTAACAAATATTTTTTGGAATATTAGACTAAAACACCAGAAAGCCATAAAATTCTGCTCAAACTTACCTCTCGCTTGCTTTAAATATACTCTGAAGGTATCGAGTGTTGGTAAGAAGGAACCATTGGCTGAATAGTGTTTTTGCAGAATTTGGGTTTTACCCCGAAGATGATTTCAGGAAAAAAGTAAAAAATCCAGTCAATAATGTGTCCATTAGTTAAAGTCCATTGCTGGCTTATTAATGGAATCTACTTTATAAATAAATTATTTATGACATTAGTTTATTTAACATGCGACATAATATACTTATATATTTAAATAGAGTATCATTATATATGATAAATCATAATTGATTATATGTTATAGTATTAACCAACAGTATGCACAATGTCAGAATAAATGCATTTATTAAGTTCAAAACACGACCATGGTATTAGTTACAACTATAGTCGTAGAACATCTTTTGGCTGTTAGTATTGAAATTAGGAATACAAAAAGAAATTAAAAATAATCATTGTTACAATAAGTAATAATAATTTTCATAATAGGAGCACGACGTATTAATGGAACTGTGAATAGAGAAAGTCAAAAGTGAAGTATTGTGGAAAAGGATTCGTTCCCTTTTATTAAAATATGCCGAAGGCGAACCAGAACACCTCGCCGGGAGGACACCTGGCACCATCTCCTTATACAGGAATCTGGTGTCTCACTCATTTGAATAATTTACAGTTAAACATTCACAATAACAGTATTGTATATTAGTATTTATAATATATATTATAAATAGTTAAAAAATTCACAATATACTACAGTAAAAAAAAATTACTTCTTGATTTAAAAGAAGGAATACTCTTTATGTACGTTTACCACCTAGTGCAAAACGAATATAATTTTTTTTAAAAATCATTGCTTCAGAAGAATTCTAAGGTCATATACTACGATAAAAGTAAACTAACCATTGATTATATACATTTATTTATATTTATATATAATTACTCCAGGAATCGTCAATTCTGCTCTGCAACATATATGTTTCCAGAAAAAATCTGAATCAGTTTCAGCCCGTTATTTCTCAGTTCCTAGGAGACAGCAGACGAATGGTTCGACAAAGTTTTAATATAAAGGAAAAAATATTTTGATCGAAAATAGCAATATTCAATACCCACGTACGTTACGAAAAGCCTGTAATAGAACATAAAATACCAAGGAGCAGATTTGAAATCGTATCTTCTTGTTTTTAACATAACGGCTGTCATAACATATCTTAACCGTCATGAAACCTTTTATCAACTGATGAAATATTCAGTCTTGCAAGGAATCTATCTACATGATAATCTTGCAATTTATTTTCTTCGAACTTTTTTCATTTAATTGGGAAATAACGGATCTTAATAAGTTACTAAAATGGTTTCAGAAGCAGATTTTTTCAATTTAAACAACCCAAGTAATGAATTACGAAAATGCAACATTGAGCGATCCAGTATTTGCATCTGTATGATGTACTCAATAATAATAAATGGAAAACTGTTTTTTTATGTAGCCCAATGTCAAAACCATCGAATATAACATACTGTAAACGTTGTTTGCATTGAAACTTTGAAATTTCACCAATAAGTCGCTGATCAAAATAAATACAAACCCCTGGATAATTTAAATAAATGAAATTTCCGCAACTCAGACTACCTCCTCAAATAAAAAATGTTAATGAAGTAACCATAGTGCCAAGAACGTGTTTCGTTGCTTAAAAATTCCTTCGATATTAGTTGTACTTCTCTCCAAATCATTAAGAAATATCTTAATTTTTTCTTCTACTACTGACCTAGTAACTGATATTCTCTTCAACCAGTAAAAACCTCCACAGATCTTTAAGTTCCCTCATACTATGTACTTATATATCCTTTGAATTTGTAAAAAAATCTCGTTTTATTTTTTGATATTCTTTGAGCCCTATAATTTGTATTCCTGTGATTTTTTTACAAGTACAATTTTGGTAAAATAATAAAACTAAGCTACTGCGAAAATAAAAATTCGACTGTTATATACATTCCTTAGTTCTGGTAGCAACCAGAGAAGAATCCATCCACTCCATTGAATAAATATAATATACAAAATATCCACAAGAAGAAGAACAGAAGGTGACAAAGAGAATATGACTCAAAGAGGTAAGTTGGGAGTGTCAAGGAGTGGGCGAAGCGTGGGCCTAGTAACTTTCACAAGCTGTCATATGCTCTATCATCAGAGTCCATGTGCTACATTTAATTTCGATTGTAATACATACATATAATAAAATAAATTGAAATTAAGTTATTTACTGCTTAAGCCCATATGTAAATAAGTTTAACAATAAAAAGGAGCCAAAAAAAGCATAAAATAATTGTAGAATGTAACTGGGAAAATACAGCAGACAAAGCCTAGCATCTCTAAAATAGCGAATAATGACTTACCACTCAACGTTTCCCCAATTCAGGCATCGGTCAAGACAAAAGCAAGTAACTCCAAAATTTCAAAAAAATTTTCACATTTTCCCCCAATTTAGTCTAGCAATTTTGTCTAAAACGACGCTTTGCCGTCTTATTCCTCATTGCTTTAATTCGGTTATAAACCTCAAGTTTCGGAATCATAAATTACACTATCAATTTCCATCAACCAACCATTGAAAAATAACAAAAAGTTCAGTTTTGAAATTTGGAGTAACACGCTTTTGATCCTGAACGCCTCAAATATAGTAACACGTCTACCATCAATAACCCAAACAGAGACATCAATACTACTCCAATAGATCTAATCAAATACTCAAAGTTATTTATTTAATTTAAGAAATTAAGTTATCTATAATGTTTTTAAATTATATATAACTGATGACACAAATTAGCAATATTACTGATCAAATACGATGCTAATAATTAGTTTTATCTATTTTGTGGAATGCTGCTGAATATGGAATATTTAAATACACAAAAAGATGTTAAGCCCTAGAGAGGGAGGGAGTCAGCTTAATTTGGTCCTATCTTATTTCATGCCCCTCTATTTCATCTCTAAAAGTCAACAACAGTGTTAAAGCTAATATATTTCGAAATAAATATCATCATTTCATAAGAATAATACATTTCATTGACTATAAAAGGCAAAAAGGATCAAACAAAAGAAGCAACTATCTTCTATTCCTTAACCTTAACATAAAATTTCTTTTTAAATTTTCCGTCCTCTAAATCCTCCGTTACATCAGCCCATATGCTTATGTTTTTTCTCTTGTTTTAATATTCCTTTATTGCGTTAAACTGAAAGAAATATAAATATATAAAAATAAATAAATAAGAAATATATAAAATGTTCGTAATTTTTTCTTAAATATATAATGAAAACAAAACCCTTCATTGTCTCTGTTAGTAGCATTTTTTTTGGAAAGGAACACTTCCAATTGTGAATTTATTTCTAAGCAATCTGGATTTCAAATGAATTAAGTTAATTTAGACTATATTATGGTTTCATAGAATAATGTTTTAATATTATTTTTAAAACACTAACGAACAATACAAAAAAAAAAACTGGACACGTCATACAACTATCAAAGTTAACGGGTCATTGATTAGTAAATGTTTGGACTTCAATGATAACTGACTATTTGTTGTTTGAACTTTGTTAACTAGAGCAAATAATTTGGCCCAAATATTGATTCACCGATTTAATCTCTCAATGTTTTTAATAAATATCTAAAATAAACAGTAACACAAACGACACGTGTTGGTTGGTAATTTTAAATTTGAGGCGTAAAATATACTGGTCATCAATGTCCGTCCAAACAACACGTGTTGATAAAATTGATTAAATTTTTAAGGGCATTTTTCGATGAAGCACTTCCTATACAAAAAATAACTGATAAAGTATTTACAACTATTTGTTTAGATTTAGATTTTATATTGATCTAGACAGAATCATAAATAAATAAACAAAGTTTTATTATAAATAAAACAAATATTATAGTTATAGCTAATGGGTTAATTTAGGAAATAGCTTTCCTTCGAGGAAAAGGAGCACTGTAGGAAAGGCTGCTCCACAGTGGTGTAATGTCGGGAGGCGATACAGGAATAGTTCGCATGGCTGGAAGCGGGAGGTGTATTTATAATTTGCATTGATGAAATAGATCTTGGTTATTCAATATACTATAGCGATAGATATCTACCTAATTAAATTAATTATATAAGAAAACGATTGTTAAATTTTTTTCATAGAGTAATAACCAATGATTAACAGATATAAACATAAAAAGGTACTTATTCCGCAAGAAGTCAGCTTGGTGGTAGGGGTAGTTAATGCCCCATCATGTGACGTCACGTTACATCATTTCTACACTACGATCTTATCTGTATCGACGCTGTCACCTACTATTTCCTCCTAATAAATAAGTAAAAAATAATCATTAACCTAGGTTGTTTAACCTAACCGATTAGTAGTTATTTTTATTACTTATTAGAATCTTACATAATTTGGTGCTGCTTTACATATCGTTCTTTTAAAAGAACAACGTCATAACTAAAAAAATTTCATTTCGAGTTATGCCATCATAGCAATTGTTTTTTTCGAACCTTTTTAATCTAGGAACGACATATCTGATATTCCATTTCCAACTTGTTTCATTTTTTTTAATAACTCCGTATATTTAGTTGTATCAGGTTTGAACTTTAAGTTATACGAGAGTAATGACGTAAGTTAAAATCAAAAAAGTTTCAAACTTTTAAAAATTTTCTAATTTTTAATAAAAGAATTTCAATACCATTATTACAATAGGAATTCTCTGCTTTACGAAAAAAAAATAGGTTTTTAACTCACATGGAACTTTCAAATTCTTCTATTTTAAAATCAGTTTTTATGAGTTATGATATTTTTCTATTCAAGGAGGGATATAATAAATGTTACGTTAGCCTTCTCATATAACAGGAAATTATGCCATTTGAAATAATACATCTTGAATTACCCATTACTAGCTATGTTAGTCATTCTCAAATAAGCTGTCACTTTATTTTTTTTAGGTAAATTTTCAAGCCATTTAATTTTTATTAACCATTCCAATTGTGTAGATTACAAAACGTATTAGATCGAGACAAAGAAATTGCGTAAAGTGACGTCAATTCACGGGATTTTAACTACCGCAATGACAAAGCTGGCAACCTGTGAAATAAGTACCGAAAAGAATCTATACCAAATGTAATAAAAAAAAAAAATGTTTTCATTGTTAGGGCATAATATAAGAGAATGACAAATCATGAAAGACAACTACAAGGAGCAGGCCCAAATGGATCTTTTCTTTTGCCAGAAGTAATCGGACAGAAATAGACTTTGTTACCTCAACTAAGTTCAAAAACTTTTAAGCATCAATCCGATAAGTAAGTTTGTAAGCAATCAGTTCTTGTCGGATTGAGAGGTTCCCAAGGGGCGGAGTAGTCTTTTCTTTCTCCCAATAAAACGAAGTTTTCAAAAGATTTCAAGTCTAATCGTGAATCGACTATAGAATTACAGAAGTTTAACTCGATATTTCAATAATTGGAAATTTCTTTTCTTAACCAAAGTACTCAATAGTATCATTTTAAATTTTAACTTTAAAAATATTTAAATTTTATTTCTCGAGTTCTATAAAGAGTTGATACCCTTCCATTCGTCTTAATTATCTTAGTTTACAGCCATCTTTTTTTATTTTTTACAAGGTTTAATTCAAGACGAAACATACATTTGCAAACCCAATTCTACTGCAACTCAGGTGTAATACAATAATTATAGATTAAACGTAATTATTTTTTTAAATAATTTATTTAATGAAATTTACAATTCTATTATACTAATACAACATGTAAATAGAATGATTGGTACATTTTAGCATTAAAGAAAAGTAGAAAAACTACCCAGTGGTAATACTCAGATATCAAGTTCAACTTAAAAGGTCACGTGGCCATCTCTCGGAGGATTATCAGGAATTGAAGAGGTCGCTAGGTTTGAAACTAGTGGGTTTGAGTGGAAATAAAGTTTGCCATGATAAGATTGATATTGGGTTCGGGCCAAATCAGCAACAAATAGGGCATTAAGGTCATTATGGATTACTTTATTCGTTACAAAGTAAGGAGAATTGAAGATTTTACGAAGGATTTTGGATTGTAAGGATTGAATAAGATAGGAATTCGATGGTTTGGTAAAGCCCCAAAGCTCTATTCCGTAAGTCCAGATAGGTATAATGATTGTCATGTTTAAGAGTCTTTTGTAATTAATTGAGAGCTTAGAGAGTTAGTCTAGTAAATGCTGTAGTAGCCTGAAACGGCGAAAACGTAATTGTAAACATAAAATATTTAAATTTGACACTTCGAAAAGAAATTAAAATCATAATGAAAACATATTTATGTTCCTCATACTTTCAAAATTTCTAAGGCGAACTTTATTTTACAATTAATAAAGATGTCCTTGCCTAATCTCCAGTAAAATAAAAAACACATCGACAAAGTTAGGAAAGCAGAAAATCTAGACAAGTTCATGTTTAATTTATTTTTAGAAAATAAATAAAACTATTTTTAGAGGAAAACCTATAAATAATAATTTATTAAAAATGAAATAATAAATTTGATCATTACTCACAGACTTCGTGATTGTTAACCTGGTATGATAATAGTACTCACCTGAAATAAAAAAACAATCAGAATACATAACAAGAAATAACAAGTATATAGTAATATTTCAATGTTATAAAAAACCATTATTATAGAACACCTTAAACTTTAATTCACTAAGAAATAATCAATTGCAACAACCCTCTTTATAAATGCTGCATTATCAAAAATTATGACACGTTTTTCGACCGACATTTCGCACTATTATTAATCTTTTTTGTGTGTGTGTGAAGTGCAGTGTTGTTATGCTAAAGTTTCCGGCATCAGACCCATAATATTTTAATAAATCTTCTCCATGCACAACCGATCTTCTAGAAACAGCCTCTACCAAGCAGTCAATCCTTTGTGGGTTGTACTAATTCGTAATAACTTGCATTTTTATTCAATTTTTTGATGGATCGCTAGGTGACACGCTTAATCCGCTTGAAGATGATAAGAGAAAATTTTATTTTTATTTATTTAATTCGCTCGTTAAAATTATGAATGCCCCAATATCAAGATATGGTAAAATACTAAACACAAGCCTGTCTATTATCAAAATTATTATTATTATTATTAGTTTGGCGCTACAACACGTTGACGCGTCCAGGCCTCCTCAACCAGCAGCCGCCATAAGTCTCTGTCCCGCCCAGCTGCCATTCGGTTGCAGATTCTTGCATCCGCTGCCGCACAGTCGATCCATCGTAGTCGGAGACGGCCTATTCTCCTCCGCCAATGGATGATTTCCGTCAGTAGTCTTTTTGGAGCCTCCTCGTCGTCCATCCTGGTCACATGGCCAGCCCATCTCAGGCGGTATCGTTTGATAAGAGTCACAATGTCAGGCTCCCCATAAACGACAAAAACGTCTTCGTTTGTCCTCCGTTTCCATTCTCCACCAACTAACATCCGTCCAAAAATCCTTCGTAGGATCCTGCGCTCAAATATGGCTAAATCCTTGTAAGCATGTTTGGCCATTGTCAAGGTCTCTGCTCCGTGTGTAAGGACTGGGCGAATCAAGGTTTTTCATAAAATGATTTTTGTCTTCCTTGTAACTACCCTACTTGCTATTTGTTACCTCAGTCCAAAGTAACATAGGTTTGCGGGCAATACCCTTCTTTTGGTCTCTGCTCCGATGTCATTATCGCATGTCACCTGTGATCCCAGATACGTGAACTCGGAAACCCATTCGAAGGAGCATGCTCCAAATTCCACTTTCTCCCCAGGATGTCTTGGGTGCTGGTCAGTTATCATATACTTGGTCTTATCATGGTTGACCTCCAGACCAAGTTTTCTTGCAGCTTCTGCCAAAGAATGGAACGCCTCCTCAACTGATTTTCTAGAGCGTCTAACAATATCGATGTCGTCGGCGTATGGTAGGAGGTGCACTGATCTGTTAATGTCTATTATCAAAAGGAGGATGAAAAGGTCGGGGGTGACAGATCTCCTTTAATACCGAGGAAGTCATGTTCCTGCCTTATTAAAGGAGTTATATCTCTGCCTTGTGTTTATACCGCTGTTTGTGTTATCCATTTCATCCATTTTATCCATTTCAAAGGACAATAAAGTGATTTTCATTTATTTAGATTAAGCAATTGTGGAATGTGGAAAACAAATCCTAAATAAACCCATATCACAAAAACACCTGGAGGATCTTGAGTTCAGCACATAATAAAGACTGCATAGGTTTTAGGCCAATGGCTGAGTAGGGTGGAAATTTGCTCGAGTGTTCGATAGATTTTCCACTTTTAAGGGTAACAACATACAGAGGCCTAGTGAGCACAAGAATGATCTGTAATCCAACAGGGTCCATCCGTGAATGTTAACTGATTAAATAATTTATCTGCCAACCGGATTTAAGCCCGGAACCTTCAGCTCAACAACTTCACACTTTACACACTGAGCACCGGATTTATTGATCAAATATGGAAGCATGAAAATTTGAAATTTTAAGAAAATCATAAGATAGATAGATATGCAGTTGATTTTATATAATAAAACGAGAGTTAAATCAGGTAGAAGTTACGTGAAAAATAAAAAGGCTAATAGTATAACGTCCACAAATTCGTGTACACCAGCCAAGAACCTGGGTTGGTAAAAAGTAAACCATTTTGTACACTGGCTTTGCTTCTTAATGAGGGATCAAGTCAATCATTAATAAATTAGGTTGAATCAATTGTTCGTTCCAGTACCACCAAGCTTTCTTCACTATTAAAATTATATTTACAGAAACAAATGAAATAATATTACAAAAATAAAAGCTTTGAAATTTTGTTCCAGGACCAAAAATTGGTGTTTATTAATATTGTTGAAGTCGGTTCTATACAATAATTTAAATTTACGTAACATAGATGCGACAAGCCCAATCTCACTAAAAGCTGCAACGGTTGCGAAAGGACAGTGACAAGGCTTCTATCGTATATGTTCCATGTCTAACCAGTCCCGACACGTTCTGTCCAAAGGTTGAGTCTCGCGTTGCAACCGACATCATCACTCCTGCAAATATCTCTCCAGAATGGAACCGGAATATTTTGTATGATCTCCTGTAAAAAAGTAGTTCACGGGGAGGCAAAGACTTGTATTATCGTAAAAAGGATTCAAGGCTATCTGAAATCACTCAGGAATAAAAATTGAAAATATGAAACTCCTACGAAAATTAAAGCATTAAGACACATGATATTTTCACAAGTTATTGTTCGCAAAAACTTATTGTAACTAATGTTACAATAACGTCTTATTAAAAAAATGCCATCGTTTCGGACAATACATAGAAGAAAATTGAGAGATACTTTTAGGAAAAAATTATTTGGAATAGAATTATTTCAAGGTAGGAAATAAAAGAATACAGCCACGAAAAGATGAAGAAGAAACACAACAGGGGATTAAATATTTAAATTGTCCTCTGGTCACAACAAGATCCTAAAACAAGAAAATAAAAAAGAGTAGGTACCAGGTGGCGTTTTTGCAATCCAGGAGCAACAAAAAAATTCATAGGGACATGCGTACCGAATCCCCAGAAAACAATAAATTAAAATTTGGCGTTCTTTTTAAGTAAGCCAGTTATTTTCTTTCTTTTTCTTTTTTTTTTTTTTGTAAACAAAAAGCGATCACTGAACGAAGAAAGTTTTATCATCTTAAAGTAGACTAAAGTTCCTTTTAGAAATATTATTGAAAAGTTTTATTCTAAATATTTATTTAGAATATAATTTTTTTGATTTAAAATTATATACTATTTAAAATCAAACTTTACGTATAAATGAAAACTATGGTACACTTGTTTTTGTAAAAAATGTACACAGTAAATAGCATACTCTATTTTTTAAAAACATTCCACACAGTTCACCGAAAATCAGATGCCAAGTACAAACAAATTCTTTAAAAAACTACATTTGAATTAAAAAGAAATTGTTTAAAAGTACGGTACCTTAAGCCCTGAAAATGAGATGAAAAACATTAATAAAGATACTGCGACTTTTTAAAATATAATAAAAAAAATTATTATTAATATCCTCAAATCCTAAAGTGGACCTATCTAAACCGTACTTCATAAATCTCCGTATTTACGTTACATATTCGAGTTATTGGAGGTGTAAAATGCACCGTAACTACTCCTGATGAGTTCCGATATATTGCACTGTTCTATTATCTTTGAGAGAATTCCCACTAAAACAAGTGAAAAAAATTAAGTGAGCCACATCTTGACGACGTAGTGGCCGAGATGGCTGAAGTCTAACCTTAGCAATTCTGTAGTTGCTTCAATGCCGTTACGAATCCCGGCCTGGGCTAGTTGAAATGTATTTCGTGGCGGACCAATGGAACGAATTCCAAAGCTTACTACTCTGAGTAGAAAGCTTGGTAACGTGTAGCAATAGCATGTCCAGTTTGCCTTAACAGGACTTAAATACCAATAAAAAAAAAAGGTATATATTTCATGTTCGATTTTAGTGTTTTATTTTGTTTAATTGATAATTACTTACATAAAGAAGGCGTTCTACTAAAGATTTACAAATGGAATGGAATAAAAATAATACTTTTGGGTCTTTAAAAGGTACTTCTTCATCAATTCCGTTACCAACAAATTTTCAAATATATACATTTTATCAATTTCAGGGAATTTTACAAATAAAACTTAATATTAAATAAATGCATTAGTTAAATAATTATTCTTTACAGATTCCGTTTAATTTGGGATGTAATTAGACTAACATTTCACCCACTTTAATAAACAAGGTAATCAGCTGTAGACGACATATCGCCTATGTGGAATTTAAAGTAAGGTGTTTCTGTCACCAAGTGAACTTAATGCAATGTATAAAAAATATTAATAAAGGAGGTACGGAGTTTTTTTATTATTTGAGTGGACTTAACCCCGAAACACTTCTACAAACTCTATAAAAGAACTATTAAGTTAAGACTTTAAAAACTCCTTGAGCGGACTAAACAACTTTAACTTAGTTTTTAAGTGACAGAAGAGATTGCTTTCTCAGGAGGTTTTCATTAAGGATAATAATATTAAGCTAAATAGTTAAATAAACAGTTCTTAACTTCGAGGAGTCAATGACTTCATTGTTCTCGATTCATCTAAGTTAATGTCACTGTTACTTGTCTTAGAAATATCATGCATATTTTAGGAGAAAACAAAATACTGTGAATACATGAACGGAATTGAACACTGTATTAAACTACTTAACTGAAAACCTACTTAACTTCTCAGGCAATAAATTGAATTTTCACATTACTTAACCAACCATAGAGCCGAGCAAGATCCGCCTTAATAATATAAGAAAATTACCGGCGGTTCGACGACACACAGGAACACGCTGGCATTAAATCCAAGCGGAACACACGGCGCACGAGCTGGCTGCAAGTAGATAAAGATGAACTCACGTGGAACATTACAGTAATTCTCGTACGTTTGGGATTGGTACTGCAATCTCTTTGATGACAATCGAGGTGTGAGCAGTCTTCAATAGCAGTGGCAGATGGCATGATATTGTACCGAATAACACTTCATATTTTGTAAACAATCGATAACGAGACAATAATGAAATAATTTTTCTGGACAACGGCATTCACACAATAAACCGTTATGTCCTAAATGGGTAGTGAGAAAATGAGGACATATTTGATATTCTTTTGTCGGCATTAAAGAAAGTTAATACTTTTTGTTATTGTTATATAAAATGTTTATTCAAACTTTTATTTTACGTTATTCAGTTTCTTCTGCACGAAATTCTACAAATGAGTAGCCACGTGAGGATTCTTTCTGATTTAGGGATAGTAAATCATTTTTAAATCAAAAAATTAAATTAAGAGCGATCTGATAGTTGTGTTGAATAATATATATATAATTTACCATAAGTCATAAGTTATATATATATTCATAAGTTATATATTAGTCATATGTTATATATATATATATATATATATATATATATATATATATATATATATATATATATATATATATGTATGATGAAAAGAGTATTTTTATACCAATTGATGGATGTATTAAAAATACTTTTTAAAAATGGTGGAATTTGTTTGTTGAAATGTAATATTAATATTTAAGTATGCACACGTCTTCAATGCCGGTTTCCCTCATAATCCATCTTTTTTAGTTGACCTTTTTTTATTGGATAAAATAAAGTTTGTAGTTTGAGTATATTATAATAAAAAACAAATTCTATGGTGGGAAAATCATATCAATATCACACTCGAAGCTTGCTTGATATTTAAAATCAACATTTCTTAAAAAATAAATCCAAAATTTTGTTTTTGTTTTATATTCTTATAAACTTTACTATGATATATAATTTAAAGCCTTACTATAATCTGAAACAGGCAAACGAAAAAACTCATGTTAAAGGAATAAAATCGCACTCAAACCTTGCGCTATAAAATCCATAAAAAAAAAGAAGGAAAATAAGTTGGTTGAAGTCAAACAACCCGCCTCCGTTGCAATTAGTTAATTATAATCAAATGAGTTGAAATAAAATGATCATTGGATTCAATTTTACGAATATGTATGTATTATTTGGAATTATTTAAACATTATCAGCGTTAAAATAAAATTTTAAAATGTATGACAGGATGTAAATCGACGGTGTATGTAGCATTATGATTATCCTGTACAAAGTGAACAATAGGTCAGGTAATAAATGATAAGAAAGGTGTAATATAAAATAATTAAATTAAATTAAATACTAATTTTTAGATTAATTTTAAACTTTAATAGTAAAATATATTTGTCTATTTCAATTTTCAATTGCACAATTGTGTATATTTAAAACAAGTTCATATAAAAAGATATATTATTTAATTGCATACTAATTAACACAATGAAAAGGAAACATTGATTTCTAACATGACATAATATAATAATATGACAGGAATAATTTTTAAATCTTTTTAAGCAGTCAATTTTGCAGATTCAGCAGAAGACTATCACCAAATTTATTTATTTTTCAGAAAAATAACAATTGTCACTAATCTAAAAATGATTAATTCCAATGACAAATGCCAACACTTACATCATAACTCACAAAACTCATGATGTACACAATACACTACACGGTGTACTCACAAAATAAATGATGTATACAGAGAAAAACAAATGACGTAATTGGAAGGTATCAAATCGGCTACAGAATTATAGTGCTAGAACCCTTCTCCAGGCAAAAGATGGCCCTCCATGACTGAGAACTGACATTCAGAGGAGATAATGATCTGGAGAACGTGAACTATGATCGTGATCAGTTACCTGTGAAGTAGATGCTCTTCCTCCAGACCCGACCCACTACAGTCGAGTCTGCAAGTCATCTTCCATGACCAGTCTCTTTCGGCCGACTCACCTTCACTCTGGACAAGGATAATTTACTATCTGCAGTAATTTAGAAAGATTTATGTGTTTTTAAGTCATCATTAAATAGTTAATCATTGAGACTAAGCAACAAGTTTAAAACGAATGTGAACATTATTTTAAAAATCATTATCCTTAAGTTTAAGTCTAATTTCGTCCAAAATGAGTTTGATATACTGAGGGTAGTGGAATCATGTCATTCACGCAGTGCTTAAGTTTAGTTGCTTAAGTTAGTTAAGCTTAAGTGTAGGCTACATCAGGCATTGGTTAGAAAACGATTTCATGTTCATATTATTTCTCCATTACAAGCCATAAATTACGAAAATAATAATTGGTATATAGTTTTATAATTTGTATTTGTATTTATGTATTACCTGGATTATTATATAGTAAATATATATTTTTTTAGCATTAATTTAATCGTTAAACCTTTGTGTTTTCAATCATTTCATAAAACAAGACATTTAACTAGGAATAATAAAATATTTTAGGGGAAAGGACAAGTTCAACTAGTTATTAATGTTTTAAATTATTATGAGAAGCGAGGAATGGTTGACTGGATGATGTAAGGAAGAAAATAGTTGGGGGTGCAGTCAAATAGTTTTAAATTATTATTAGTTTGAATTGCACAATTATTAAACGACCTTTTAGTTAAATATAATTATTCTTAAATAACTGGAAATTTAACATTGAAACTAAAGTTGATTAAAACAAATTGTATAGCTCATGCACAGGCCGCTAGGCATTACGAGCATGTCACGAAAGTCGATGGCCGAACGCATGAGTCTAACCTATACAAAAAGTCACTAAACGCGGCTAAAAAATCGATATTTCGTATGCGTAAAATACTCAACCCAAGCTTGATTCCTGAATATTTTAATGTACCCGAAAAAAATTTTACGAGACATATCCTCCCTTCAATAGATAAAATGTACTTGTTGACGTTGCCTCGTATCGCTTACACGGTGGCATAAAGATTAAGAGGGTTAGTCGGTCAGTGGCATCTGAGCCGCCACCTAAGCAGGGATGTTTCTCCACAACAGTTGTGATGGTCGAGGCTTACACAACAGTCGTGATCACGGTACTTCTCTTCCGACTGAGCTCTTTGTTCATAGTCCTTTCTCTTGTCACAGGACCATGATCACTGGGAGTCTTGAAATATATCAAGAATAGTAGATGAGACGAAGCTATCGGATATACTTTAGGAGAAATTGAAGAGTATTTCTCTAAAATTTGATTTCCTTAAACTATTACTCGATACTGATTATTATATATTAAAAGAAGAGATTAAGCTGCCGTAAAGAGGAAGTCAAGATTGGACCAACTAATATCACAACTTTCTTTGTGTTACAACCTTAATACATGTGGCTATGTAAGTACAGATTTTTATTGGCGTGTATTCTTTTGAATTGCGTACCAAACATCAAATGAAGATCTTCCATACAAACGTAGAGATTGGCATTTTTAAAAAGTTAATTTCGATTATTCAAACAATTCCCGGCAACATTAGTTCGGATATTCGATGCTTAACTATATTAAAATTAATGTTAAATTGCAGGTGACGAACTACTGATATTTTAGGATATACTAAACAACTTCTGGCTGGAATTCAAACTTTTTCAAAATGTTGAAACTGGAAGTCTTAAAGTTATATTCGACATCTCCTTTTTAGCCATACCCTAAAAATTAAAAACCTTCTTATATCCCAGCAATAAAAGAAAACTCAAACAACTTTTTCTGGGTCTCTTCACCACATCTTGAATAAAAAATCAAATCTATCGTCTTTTATAAATCCTGACATGGAACTAACACTCCTATTACATAAATAAATGTTTCTCTTTTATATACATATATATATATATATATATATATATATATATATATATATATATATATATATATATATATATATATATTTTTCTACTTCTAAGAACAAATGAATGTTTCATTGGATAATGAGTATTTTTATTGCGCATAATTCATTATTCATGTATACTGTAAATTAAAACTTTTACTGATGGTATTTTTTCTTTACATATATTAACATGCAGAATCTTAACTAAAGAAGCTGCACACATAACCATACTTTCTGAATAATCATAATTCGTTATTTACAATTATTTTATAGAACACACAACAATTTCATGCTTTCAGAACTACCTGATATTAATTTATGCCGGAGGGTAGCCGAATCGTACTGATCAATATTGTAAGGTCTATACAATATTAAAATTCGATTAATACAGAATTGATTGTGCATAGTCATTGATTTTAATTTATAAATTCTGTATAGAACAGCCAAGAGCGAATCGACTGGTTATGTAGTTGGCATCAGATCGGGCATACAAAGTGTTATATGCCATATAATATGTCTTAAATTAGAATTAAAATTGAACAATAACATTAAATTTCAGAAAAAAAAAATATGCCCTTTCACAATTACTTCTGCATCTTAAAATAGCGAATACCTTAAGATTACGGGGAATTAATTTTATTGTAGTTAGATAACATATTTTATTTTAAATGCCGTATAACTAGGTAAGTAGGATAATATAAGTTAGGTTAATGATTTTTAATTTCAGCATCAGAATCAATTTTCATGTATGCAAGGGTGATATGTTTATAATTTTGTACGTACTTGTGATTTAGGCGGTCTCCACGAAACCTACCGCTTCATCTCGAGTAAACTCTTCTTATCACTCGTCTCTATTGATTTACTAGTGTGTGCGTTAATAAATTGTTTTCTGTATTGTTTTACAGTATTTCTGTCTTCAACTATCAGGAATATTTTATTCCAAAAATGTAAAAAATAAATATTGATCCATAAAAAGAACTCCTACTTTATTGTTTATTCCATGGTCATTAGAAATGACGGATTGAAGGAAAAGGTAGCCGAAACTCGACAGGTCGCTGGTGCAGAACAAAACCACCACTTCTTCAGGAGTCTCGCAGGCGAGGAAAATGGACTGGTGGAATGTCTTGAAAAAGTGCTCTACCCGAAGAGACCTAGCATGACCGATCACTGGAAGAAAGGAAGGAGCGCTGAACTCTTCATTAGTGCGCCATCCTTCTCTACATCCAGTCCAAGCCAAGTTCCGGGGGAATCCCAAACGATATTCCAACGTTGGGAATATATTTTGTGATGATGTGTATGATATCTACCCTAATTACTAATATATAATAATGATAATATTTATTTTTAGAAGAAATAGTAATGCTACTATTCCTTGCTCATGAATTAACAATGTCGCATCAGCCTAGCTCCAAGTTTGTAAGCAGACATTGTTGGTTCTAGATCGAGCCTTCGGGTTCGCTAAATCTTATTATTATTAGCTTTCATATTTCAAGAATAATCAAAATGAAGGAAATTCAAGAGGAAACTTTAAGCAAGGTTAACGGTGGGAAAACCTTGTTTGAACAATGACTCAGTTCGCACGTATTGTCCTGAAATCTAAAAACAAACTTTTGCAAGTTCATTTACTTTTAAAAATGGCATCGAAAGTTTAGAGAACAGCAATGGCTTGATGTTTTAGAAATAAGCATTACGTAAAATAATAGGAAGATTAAAGGCGAATCCTGAAAATGGAGATTTCAAAAAGATACAAGCAAGTTAGTTTAATATATTGCTTCAGATTTAAGAAGAGAGATTTGTAAGTAATAAAAATAAACATTTCTATTAATTGTGATCACAATGAACTTCTGAGTTATATTAACAACCAATAATAAGCCTAATGTAACGTGTAACGTTAGTTCATCAGATGAACTAAATTTTTACAAACCATTTTTATTATTCCATCATAAAAGTTTAATAAAATATTACACGGTATCACTAAAGCCTTTTCTATATTATGGAGAGAAATTTTAAATTGAGTATTACCTTTTACTTCTATTTACGTATTAAGCATATTTCATAGTGGAAACAGCAGTGACTGATACCCAGGAGTGAGCAGTGCATCTGTTTTTGCAAGGGGATAGTTCCCGTAATCGCTCATTGGGTCCAGCACAATCTGCACTGTGAACTGTGCGATATATAACTTGAATTCTTGGTTTTTCATGTCTTTATTCAAGGAGTTTTGAGGTTGTGGAGAGAATAGTAAGTGATGCAAAAAAGAGGAATATTTCGGATTTAAAGACAAGTAATACTGGGAGAAATAATTCTTGAAATAAGAAGTGTGGTGTCTCGCTTTACAACAGTACAATAAAATATTATATGGTCACTTTTTTTCAGTGAATTCATCTGTGTAAGGAAAAAAAATGATATAAAATGTAAAAATAAATAACATGCTACAACACTGCATCCTTGTTTTTTCTATTTAAGGTATTAAATGGGCCAAAGGATAAAAGCGAATTGGTGCATGAAACTATGACATACTTCATACATGGCGGCGTTACACGACATAGTTTTAACACTGTATTTTCGTCATTGTGTAACTTAATACTACGCCCTCAACATATAAGATAATATACTATAATTATATCAAAAATGACAGACTTCATGTTCAAATCGTGTAAAATGGCGTGCTTTAGCTCTTCTCTATTGGTGTGACAATCGTGTCATTCTCAAACAGATTTTGCCAATTTAATCAGTCAAGTTCAGCTGTATTCCAATTCCGAACTTCCAAAGGAATCTTCAGATTTTCTGATTGATCTCAATCCAATCCTTCGGATCTCTTGGAGGTAAAATCTACAAGGCAATTCTTCGGTTTATTTTCTTTAGGAAGAGCTCAGTTGTTCCCGTTCACTAAGTCGTTCCTATAAGCCCAGCTATTTTATATATGAACAATATGATCAGACTAATAATGTAGGTACTAATGATAAGCTTATAGAACATAAAGCTAGGGTTCTTCTTATCTTTTCTTCAAGCTGGTTAATACTTAAACTTTTTCGTTTTGTTATTCATCTATAATTCATAAGCGATCCTTTATTGAGAAAAATAAATGTACATTAAATTAAAAAGCACTAACTTCGGTGCGGGTTATAGAGAGGTTATATCCAAGACGAAACGGGAGTGAATTTGAATTTTATTTGCTGGTAGAACACGCTCTCCTAAACTCAGTGTCCAAAATTAATATTAATTTGAGACATCTAAAGTTACATCACATGTATGTGTTATATAATTTTAAGGAATAGTATAGATCTTTAAAATGTTTATCTAAGCTCCATGAAAGTGAGTTACTGACGACAACTGTTTCTTTCTAAAGATTCACAATATAAAAAATATGCCCAAGGAGGATGAGGACGTAACTAAAACTTTATATTAATGGATAATTCGAGAAATATTTTTTATAAAACAAAGTCTCTATAGGCATTTGGACCTAATCCCTTTAAGTTCACTTTTAACCTTTGATTTGCTTCCTTAGTTGAAGGTAAAGTTTAATGTGAGCTTAATTAATCAAAATGGAATAAATATAAATACTATTATAGAAGGGCAACATAAAAAATTATCTAAGATCGGTCCGATCTAAGGTATCGTTCGGATTCAATACGCAGTATAGTATATAAAATACATAAATATTTCATTCCATGTCATGGATTAAAAACGTATATAATCACACATACCATAAATGTAAGTTCAACGAAATTAAATTATTCAAACTAAAAAACAAAGGCTCTCAAACGAATGTACCTGAATTAATGTTTGATTATTTATTTAACTTCACTTTATGCTGCTATGGCTAATCGGACGAGTACAGTGGAAGTCCTAAATATTTCCTACACAGTTATAATTAGGGTAGGGATCTTTAACGAGTACCTAGCACCGCACAATCTCCCGTTTTATGACCCTTCCGAAGGATGGCATAACAAAGGATTTTTTCCCCTCTAAAAATCGGACTGGCTACCAAAATGTGAACCCGTGAACTTGGGCATAGAAAGTAGTTATGCTATGTAAACTTAATTTACTTTATTATAATGCAAAGTATTGCGGTAATGTTGCAGAAATTCGGAAAATAAATTGTATGATACATAATCAATTGGGAACTAACTTGAATACCAAAAAAATGAAATATCGATCGCAGCTGCTCAGCACCCATATTAAAAATAACTACATCAGTAGCTAGATTTATTTTTCCTAGTGATACCAATGGCTAGTTGCTTTAAATAGGACCGTCTTATTAAGAAGCAAAACATCTCTTGCAGTCTTGAGAAATCTGGCTTTTTGCAGTTCCCTTCTCTTACTAATGAGCCTCTAACCCCAAGCCGTCCAACTCGGAGGTCGGCGAGGCTTCTCCGCAATAATTCTTCTTGGGGAAGAAAAATGCCAAAGGATGTCTTAGAACTATAGCCGATTATTACAAACAAGGAATATTTAGTACTTAACTAAATAAAAAAATGGTGCAATACTTATAAATAATCATATTAAAGCAAATCAAAGCATTGTAAATTAATTTTCAAATGAATTAAAAAAACAAACCTGTACCACTAAAACCTGGTGTACATTAAATGGTAGAGAATGTACTGTTTCGTGAACAACAGAGAGGTGATTTGTCCTAGATTACGCTCAACCGCCAGACCCCCCCTTATTTTGGGTACTCACTTTATAGAGGCTGAGTGATCCCCAAGAGGATCCCAGGTCCCGTATGATCCATCTCCGGGTGCTAACAGATTAAATAAAAGTCTTGCTAGTAGCGGGATTTGAACCCAGGACCTTGACAAGGCTCTACAAATGAGCTACTACGATCTCTTCTAACATGCTAATATTATGTGTATATCAAGAATCATACTCGGAGGACTCAGCCCCCCACCCTTTCAACCCTTCTAGATTTTAATGGAATTTTAATTCAAATGAATTAACCGAGGGTAAATTTGCCGTGCATGCTTTAAGAATTACGTTAAGAATAAAAACAAAGGTAGCGGAGTGGTTCAGTTGTGTAGTGCTCAAATGCCATACCGAAGGTACTGGGTTCAAATCTCGCTGCTAGGCAGACTTGTATTTAATCTGCTAGCGGTCGGAGATGGATCCTCTGGGATATAGGACCCTCCAGGGACTCACATATCCTCTATAATGCGGGAACCCAAAATAAGTGGCTTAAAGGGTGATATAGGACAAATCACCTTCCAGCACAATCGTAGTACAAGGAACGGTACAGTCTCTGCCACGTACTGAACCCAAGACCCTTCAAGAGGTATAGTGGTACAGGAACAAAGACAAAATAAACAACTTAAACAAAAACATGAAAAAGAAGACGAGCAGAACTGCTTCCTTAAATGGCCCATCACTCCGATAATCTGATAAGAAAATGCGAATCACTCTTGCGCAATCAGTGATCTTCACGGTAGTGCACTTCCTACTGGAGGCACATTCCAAGGCTGACCTTAGAATGGATGATGGCAGATATTGTCTGCGCAAGGGCTCTAAGTTCTAATGAGTAGATCAAACAATGGTCCCATTGTTGGCCGATATTAAAAATGAATAATTGCTATTTAATTATCCACTTTCCTTAGATGGATTGATAATGAGGCAAAACGGTAGACGGGTTTCCTTGAAAACAGTATGGATTGCATAATTTTAAAATATATGGATTGTAAATTCGTATATAACAACTTCCGGGTCGAAGATTAGTTGGACAATTTTTTTAAGACGCCAATGCGCAACCTAATTTCTCATGGTTTTTGTCAAGTTCTAAAACTGAAATTTCGGCAGCATAAAACATTGCTTGACAGAACTATCGAAAAATGTGAAAAAGTTTTTTGAAATTTTGAGTTATCCGCTTTTGATCCTGAACAGCTCATATCTTCTTCAGTTTTTTAAGAAATAGAGCAGTTGAAACTAATCAATGAGTTTCCGAAAGAGCCAGTGATATATTTTTATAAAAATTATTTTAGAAAGTAACTAAATTATAGTCTTTATCACAATAAGAATAATGGCACGGAAAAGTTGAGATTTGCGATAATTATTGGGTAACTGTTAAACAAGAGTAACAATTTCAATTCATTATGAATCAAGATCTTTTCTTTAAAATATTGAAACAGTTTTATTTTTTTTATTACTAACACTGATAAAATTTTAATGTTTTCCCTCAAGAGGTTTATGATTTTGTATTACAATTTCAGTTATTAAGCAACAATGAGTATAATTAATTGGTGACACGTACTCTAAAAAATGATGAATGATTTTTGCAATATCATTTTCTACGCAACGTCCACAATATATGCAGAGCACTGATTAACTCAGTATTAATTATATAGAAAAACACACACATAAACTACTTTGTTTTATTCATAAAAAAAAACGTATAAATCGAAATTGTTGAACATACAATTTTTTATTTTGTGTATTAGTAGGCCAATAAAGAGCATTAACACCATAAACCGATGGCCACTCTTAACAAAATATCCATTAATACACATCGTGATGTATTATTATCGATGTATTATACTTCTATAGATAATAAATGATGTTTTCGATAAATTGATATTTCTTCGTCATATCGATAATTTTATGAACAGAGTTCTAACTGGGTATTTTCGTTTAAACGAAATGTAAAGCTACCACTTGACTAATGCCTTATCAGATTTCATTATTATTAGCTATTTCTGTAGTTCTAATCATATTAAAGCTACTATTATATGATGTTATGATTATTAGATTTATAGCACACATTGAAGTTTTCTTTAAAAAAATACGATCTATTAAATTTAGAGAAAATTTAAAAATAAATTACTTTCAGATGAGCTTTTAAGTAATAACTAAATACATTTTTTTTAAATACCTAAATCCATTTATTTTTTATGGGGGGGATGTACAGGCTAGGTAACTCAACAAAAAGGATAACTTTTGTTACAGACAAATTAGCCAAACACAATAATACAATCATGAACCAATAAAAGCTATTATTATTTCATACAACACAAAATCACGACTACCTTCAACCGATACAATTCACCAAATTAAGCCTGGCACTCCACCAACATCTTTTGGACAATACAAGGATAAATCCTGAAGGCCCAGAGGATATAAACACTAGCCTACAAGAAGATCTTCTAATGAAAAGTAAATACACGAGCTTCGCCGGACCACCTCCTGCAATCTTCTTTATTGATTCTCCTGTAATTGGTTTAGATCCGCAATCACCGATCTTCCCGGATCCTCCCTTCTCATCTCGGATCGCGTGATGCCTCCTTCAATCCAATATTCCACAGGAAAGAAAATCAGGAACTCTTTATCTACGGTCTTCGACAGGATTCACTCGCTGTTAGAAAAGTTTATTTTTCATGATGTTGCCTATTTCTATGTCGAGATACCAAGTTAATTTGTCCATTAATTAATTAAAAGCTTATTCAATGAGGTATATATAATTAGTAAATTTAACAAAGGGCCTTGGGTTCAACACATGGTCCGGACTGTACTCTAGGGCAACGTTTATGCAGGAAGGTGATTTGTCCGAGATCTCACTGAACTGTTGATTTATTTTATTGTTCATTATTGTTATATTCCTCTTTATACAGGATGATTAAGCCCTTAAGGAGGGTATCCAGATCCCACAGAATCCTTCCCCGGCTATAAACAGTTACATAAGTTATCTGTCACATCCGGATTTGAACCCGGGGCCGTCGGAAAGACAACACAGCGCTCTACAGAACTAAAACGCCTTCTAAAATGCTAATGTCATCTGTATATCAGGAATCATCCCCAAGAAAAATATACTGGCGGCAGCATTTTACCCATAACAGAACAGTCCATCCAACAAAATGTTTAAAGAATAAAACGAGTATTGAAATCGTTAAATAGAAGAAGGATCGCTTCATCTAGAATACAATACAACTAATAAAATCAATTAGACAAATAATTACTATGAACTCTCTTTACCACCCACCAAAATTTTCAACAGCAATTGATAAAAATCAGATGGAAATTAAATGATTAACATTCCCATTCAAACGATTTCTGATGAGAATCGTTTAACTGCAGGAAATGGGAAGTGGTCAGCAAATTGCTTGGCGTGGGAAATATTCATTATTCCCTTCGTGACCACAATACCCTGGTAATACCCTCAAAGAATACTCTGAAATACTTTTTATTAATACGGGCGTTGGAATTTTAAGCCCATCATAAAATGTTATTCAGATAGAAACTGTCTTGAATATTTTTATTTTGAAGATAAAAGATATGCCCCCGGCCGGGATTCGAACCCGGGTCCTCTTTTTTTTGAATCCCCTTTCGAATCCCGGCCGGGGGAATATCTTTTCTCTTCAAAATAAAAATATTTAAAATTAAAACAAACTAACTAATAAATTAGAAACTGTTTTGGATTCCCGATCAAAACTTACTATGCTCTCGTAGAAGGGAAGAATTCATTGGAATGAGGTAGTTCTTCCATATTAGAAAATAAGAAGAATTGTGAACCTTACCGATTGGTTTGAAGTCGGTGTTAAAAGGCGGGAGTACAACAAACTCATTAAAACGTAAAAGGAACAACTAAAACTAAACTCCATATTGTTAATTTGGCTCTGCTGGAGTCTCTAAGATGTTAACGGATTATGATGTTAAGGAAAATAATCCAGGATTATTTATATAAATTGAGAAGCGATGTTGTTCTGCGCTAGAGTGCTGAATGTCCGAATGTCCTAGATTCAAATCCAGCTGTGGCAGGTAAATTATGTAATCTGTAAAAAGCAACGGGTGGGCGTTCTGGGATCTGGAGACCCTCCTAGGGCTCACCTAGAATCTATTAGGTGGGTACCTTTTATTGGGAGATATCCTTCGATGATAGTAGTTGAACAAGTCTTAAATATAAAGAATCCAGTTTTTTTCTGATGTTTTTTAATCTTGTCAAACGTTTCGTCTTGACTTCATCGACGCTCAGAAATATTATTGCCACAATACGAAGAAGAGACATCCTAGATGAAAGGCCAGACCTAGTCGGTAACCTATTGTTGATGATAGACAAAGAGAGCGACCTGGTAGATTGTAATTAGTGTAGAGCCTGATATGACAATAGGTGCAGGCAACACAATAGAACCTTTCCAAGAACCTTTCCAACCTTCCTCGGGTGTATAGTTTAATCAATGGGTATATCTTCCGAGAAGGGTCTTTTGGTTACGCTAGATAAATTGGACATCTTCAGGATACTATTCCTCAGGATGGAGAAGAATCAATATCCAGAAATCGTTGCAACGGTCACGTAACTACAAGTGTTTAACCGATTTTTTCAACTTCTTCCTTTTTTGTTGACAATCTTGTTTAATCTACTCCCTAAGACGTCGACAAGTAGCGAAGTATGCTAACAACGATTTGTATCTTCTTATTGTTCGAATAATTCACACGCATGACACTGTTCACGTATTCATAGATTATCTTATTTCGATGTGTTTCCAGAGCACAAATGGTAGATATTTCCTGTAGATGAAATAAAACCTCCCTCCCAAAAAACCAAGACACGTGTCAAAATAAGCTTTCAGAAGTAAATTGCTTTTACTTAGTAAATAGCTTTTAAACTGCACATTAACTTAAAAACTTCCACACAAAATTCCTTTGTCAAATTGTCAGCAATAAATTAACGCTCGGATCAAAGGTTTTCCTCGGCAGGTACTGACTTTATTTTGGAAAATAAATGCATAAACTGTTTATATAAATAATCGAATAACTTTCTCTAAAGATGGATATTGAACTGTAATGGTTAATAATGCTAGTAATATTTAATTGCCAATTATTAATCAATAGGCCAGCGGCCAGCTTTGAAAGATCGCAAAAAATTGAAGAAAGCTCCATTTTTTATATATAAGGGAATAACGGAGTAGTGTAAACTCAGGTTTGCAACCGAAAAAAACGGATGGGAAAACTTTTGGTGGCCGAAAAACCTCGAAATTATCGGAGTTAATTCAGTTTTTGGAATTAATCTCCTAATCGGTGCGTTTTTAATAAAAAAACACGAGTAATGATGTTTAATGTAGATTAAATTTCATACAATCCGAATCCAACCGCAGCTCTGTAGCTCTAATAGATTTTAAGTTACGGTTTGAAAATTGGCCATTTTTTCCAAAAAACCCAAATTTCAAGTTTTGGTGAAGGAGACCAGCCGAAGGAGTGATGAAAGTCAAGAGGAATGGAGTTCTAGTAAAATTAATTAGCTTCAATTTAAGCACAGAACGACGAGCCCTGTAGGTGTTATACTCTTGTTAATTAAAAAAAAGGAAAACCGGGGAAAGTGGGTGTTTTAAGAAAATGACATCGTACGTCACGAATCGGTCTAAAACAGCTTGTTTATTATTATTGAGTATAAATATTTACTTTACAAAAAATAATGGTAGTACTATGTAGGGGGGGGGCACCCAGTCTCCCCGAGTTTTTTGGCCACAAAAAGTTTTCCCATCCGTTTTATCGGTTGCAAACTTGGATTTACACACTCAGACATGCCCTTACAACGTATCAAAAATGCTGGTTTCTTCAATTTTTTGCGACCTAAAGCCCTTTTTTGATACCCGCCCGCTGCCGCAGGCCAACAATGGCACAAACCCAAGATAAAAAAGTTTCCTTCACCACTTTCACCTTTTATTATAACCTTCACAATTTATAATTTCATTCTGATTAATTAATTTTGATAATTGCATTACAAGTTTAAAAAGGTAGTAACTATAAATATCCGAAATAGAATATGAGAGAAAGGAAATTATTAACAGCTGAGTAGGAGCTATTACCTTGACTAAGAGCACACTCCAATCAATGTTACGAAACAAAAAAATCCGTTTCTGCGACTTAAACATCCGAGGAAAAAGAAGAATAACAATTACGAATTTTGAACTTTTCACGTTTTTCACAAGTCGTGATGAGTTCATAAAATAAGGCATTAAGTTTCGAAAAAAATATACCATACTTCTATTTCTTGAACTTTTGACATATACAGCCCTAGTCAGCTTAATAAGGTTAACTTATAGTGCATAATATTCATATTCAATTTATTTTTTTAACCCTTAACTGGACAGAATTTTATTTGTTTAATATAAAAATAATATTCATACCAGTTAAACCTTATGAACCAAGGATGTCTAGATAAAAACTTTAAAAAATCGCTTGTATCTTGTAGGATACATTGATAAGAGCATTAATAACTACAATACGCTAAATTCTTATGTATCTCCACAGATGCATTATCAAGAAAAGAGTTAATATCAGCAATAAATATACTATAAAGATAATTATTCTTATTGATTTAGAAATAATAATTGATCTGGTAAATACAGTTATAAAACTTTCCAATCAAGGAGTATGCGTACTAACCTTAAACGCTAAGGAACTCGAGAACTATCTTATATATATTATTATATCTGAACTTACAGATTTTGCAGATGGCTAGAAACTTAAAAAAAAAAAAAAAAACCTTAGCAATTAATCGAAAGTATGGTCATCAATTTATAGCTTTTCATTTTTCGTGGGGAAGGCTACGGAAATTGTATCGCTTTACCTACCTTAAACCTCCATTAAAAGAAAATATAAAATACATTTTAAAAGAGTATTGGGTTTAATACATGGTAGGGACCGTACACTTTCCAAGCCATCGGTTGCAAAAAGAATGATTTAGGCCTAGTTTCTACCATTGCTGGATGCTGGGTGAGCGTAGGAGGGTCTACCGGTTCCACTGGATTCATCTGTGGCTGTTAGCCGATTAAATAATTTTTCTGTCACACTCGGATTGGAACCCAAATCTACCTTAAGCACAGAACTAAGCGCTCTATACACTAAGCCATCCCGCTCCGTGACTTTTTTGAATAGCAATCAAATATTGAGAATGAGCTAAGTGTCAAAACTACGCTGGCAGTAATTGTGTCTCATTCCATTGCAGTTTCAACTTCGCGGGTGAAATTTTAGCTAATAACTGGATTAAGTTAGTGGAAAGTAATTCGCAATATGCTAGACATTTTTCAGTTCCCAACATTTTGGACCATATTGGCCATACTGTGATTTCAGTGGAAACGCTTTGAAATTACTCCTTGTCACTTTTGATTAATAAAAAAAATAAAACGCATCTTGTGTATCCCCATTACCTAATGGGGAACAGAGGTGGTGTGCAATGTAGGAATAAACGTTATTTTTATGTGAGTACGACAGTCGGTGACTGCACGCACTAGTAATTAAGTGAATTAGGATGTATATTATTAAAGTGGATCTTATCTAATATCTTACCATATGGATCCATCCATCGTTTCAAATTATCCTTTCCTCTGAACTATTAGACATGTTTTGCAGAGGCTTTGAGGCCAATAGACCAACTAATTTCGAAACTATGCTTTCAATTTTAAGGGTTGTTACGGTCCATGCACCAGGCTTTCATAAATTGCACAAACCTGGCTTGATACATTACAAAAACGCGGAACGTGAAAGACGGCGATTTCTTCTGAGGGGGTTAAAAAAACCTACTACTTTCCCCTTGGAGGTTGAGACAGCGAATTGTCAACTTTTGTCTAAGATTCCTATTAGGTACACTTTCAATCGCTACCGTTTACCGAAACTATTTAACAGTAATTATGGTAGCTCGAGTAGAAAATCGCAAGACGTGATTTTCAACAGTTCGGCGAATTTTCGAAGGAAGCCACACCTTCATGTCGTAACGGGACATGAAAGATGAGATCTCGATACTTTAATGCAGAAATTAAATTTTGAAATATTATTTTTTAAATTAAAGAACCCTTTCTAAAGCGTATAAATGGTTTCTCTCACGTCTAATTTGAAATATAGTTTATTGTACTTTATCCATTTGATTTGGTATGTAATTACAATAAAACACATATGTAGTTCAGAAGGATTCAGACCCTTGCGAAAAATCCTCTTAGTCCAGTAACTAGATAAATAAAAGAATTGAATTGTTTATCTACATTTAATAATTGCATAAGTTACTTTTGATTAACAAAATGGACATTTTATAATCTATAACAAACAAGATGCAAAAAATAGGATAGGATAATAACATTGGGTGATCTCTACCATTGGCATAAGCATTGATAATTGAACTTAATAACATACCAAAACCAGAGAATGAGAAGAAGACATCACTTACCTGAAAAATAAAACAGTTTTTTTAAATAATTTAATATAATATATATTATTTTCAGAAAATAATTAATTTATATATGTAATTATTTATATAATTATACAGACAGATGTTTTGACCAGTGAAGCAATAATATTAAATATCTAAAATATGAAATTATTTACAATTAATAAAAGCAACGGTAAGATTAGTCAATTTCATCATATTACATATTAATATAATTAACCTTGAATTGATAATAGTTGACCTTGATAACATATGTGGAAGAAAATGGTTCGGGCGGAGGTCAATAAATTTCTGTTAGATATGGAGAAATGTTTATTTAGTAGACAACGTTTCGACTGACCTACTTTGCAGGACTTCTTCAGGGCTAAATATGAAAAATATAGACGATAGAAAATAAAAAAAAGTGAAAAAAATTGCTAAAAATGGCAAATATTAAGGTTAAAATGTATGAGTGTTAACAGTATTAATAACCAAGTGACCGGAAGGTAGTAAAAAAATAAAAAAGAATAAAATAAGTAATAAAAAAAACTGTGTTACAAATTAAAGAATAAGGTAATAAAGATAAAAATTAAAATGGGTAAATATTAAAATTAAAATACATAAGTATCAGGTATCTTGAGTGTTGAACAATAAAGATGGGGGGGGGGAGAACATGAGATATATATCAATAAAGAGCAAGGATGATCATTGTAGATATTAATAACCATAAAAATAAAAACTACAGTAAGTAATAAAATAAACTTAATAAATTATTATTAAAATTATTAGATATAGATAAATGGATAATATCCTTTGAAATACCACTATAAATACTAATTGTGGAAAAACATGAATTATTTATTAGTTAAGAGATTAATCGAGATACTTCGCCTCAACAAGGCATCTGCAGAAGAAAGTGAAACAGTATTAAGTGCACACCAGATTTCAACAACGTAAGAGCAGTATCATTCCCAATCGCTTGTATAATTTCATATAAGCAATAAATAGCAATTACAACATACGAAATTTAAAGATGAACAATGTCTAAAGGTGTTCGAAAATAAGGTGCTATGTAGAATATTCGGCCCAAAAAAGAGGAAAATTTAGGAGAAACAACGCGGTATCAAAGATACCTTCACCCGGGTAATATAAGTGAAGTAATATTGCCACGAAGGTTGCGATGGCCTTGTTGTGCTAGTAACGTACAAATTCTTAAAACGGCCAATGAGCGCTAAAAATAAAAAAATAAAATATTTGTCCACAGTGACCGAGAGGGAAGTGCGTGCTGATCGATTCACGCCTAAAGGGCCGACCTTAATTGTACGCTGAATCCAGTAAATAAATCTAGACTTTTTATAAACATTAGGTTAAGATCATTCGATTGTTAAAAGGCATTTTATAGGGACTTAATACATTACTCTGCGATAAGAGCAGAATAATATTTCCATAGCTAAGTCCATTAAGCAGATAACAATGCAAGCACTCTCACACGATGAGTCGAATCAGATAGACTAGATTCCGGGCTAGGTCGCGGTGATATCTTGATGGAGAAATCACAATACGTTTGTTACCTTCACGATATGATATAACAACACCGTTTAATAGGCTCTTAAGTTTTTAAAATAATACACTAAAAATAAAATTAATATGTCTCCGAACAGAGGGTTTAATATTTAAGTTTTGAAAGACTCGGTTTAAAATACTTTGAATTAAGAATGAATAAAACAAGTTTCTTACCTATTTTATATTAAGAAAATATTGAAAGGATTTTGGACATTATATATATTTATATGTATTGCTCAGTGTGTAGAGGGTAGCTTTGCTGAAAGTGATAATATCCCGTTCAGGCAGATATATTACTAAATCTATTAACACAGAACCAAAGATAGGCCTTATGGGATCAGGAAACTCTTCTGGGGCTCACCCAACCAATATAAAACCAGATGGTTGAGTCTGATATCGATAAAATCCACTCCTTGTACAACCATTGGCACAGAAACAATACATTACTTAGCATGTAGTGAACCCAAAGATCCTTCCTTCATAGATGGAACCATGGAAAGCCGTGGTATAGGTTATATATCTGTATTTCCGGTGAATAAGTGGTCTAATTTTCCTCAGAGATTCCATTTGGCTGGATTCACAGGGTAGATCAACTGCGTGCTACAAATAGACCAATCCAGCTGGCTGGAATATATACAGTACACTGTTTTAAGAGAAAAATAAGTAAATTAATTATCAGAAAAAAAGATTCCTTCTTCTTATAACACGGAGAGTACAAGTAAGTAATTTTTAGCAGAGCATTGAATTCTTGTAGACCCAAAACCCGTGGGATAAGTGGTCAAGTCGATTTTTTTCTAGCGACATTGTACTGTAATGAAGGAAGCGAAATCTTGTCATTCTCTAAGCATTAATAATGGAGTTAAGATATAAGCACACCTCCATTTCAAGCCAATGCCTGACTTATCCTTTTACACACGACGAGAATAACACGATTCCACTTTCCTCAATACAAGAAACTGTTTTGAACAAAATTCGACAATTTGTTTTTCAGGGTAAATCCATGAGTAGCCTTTTAATATAATAATTATTTTTAGGTAATTATTCCGCTGTTGCCGCTTCGATTGGAGTCAAAACCAGTTTTAACTTTTCATTCGTTTCTCTTATAATATTTTCCAAATATACGAGTTATCGTGAGCTTTATTGTTGGAAAGAAAGTGTAATTATGGGAAAAGTGTGTACTTCGGTAATCATTTCATTTAGAAATGAACGTTTCAACAAACATATATCATCTACACTTCGAAATGTTAGTTGAAACTTTTACTTCTTGATGACATATAAACCGAAATCTACTCATTACCCATAATTAAATTCTCTTTTCCAAACTAAAGCTCACGACAACTTGTATTTTTTGAAAATATTAAAGGAAAACGAATGGAATGTTAATACTCGTGAATCAACTCGAAGAGACAATCTGCGGAATAATTACCCTTTTGGTATCATATGCTTTAATATGGACAAGAGAATGTAATTATGAAAAATGTGTATACTTCGGTAATCGTTTTTTTCAACAAGAAAGGTTTTTTTTAACACGAACGTTTCAACAAGCAATAAGCCAAATAATTACCCTTTTTTGTACAAAAAATGATAAGTATTAAATAAATAATAATTAAGTGTTTATTTTTTTTATTACAGTTCTAGTTTGGATACATTTTATCAGATAATTAGTCTATTTTATGGGATGAACCCAAAATAAGACTATAAGGTCTACATAGAGAAACAAAGCAGTACGATACAGAAACAATATAATTATTTAGTTCGATGATGATGCTCGTCTCCAGAGCTACTCTGAAATATATTGTTTGAAGAAAGAAATCGATTATCGACGATAATAAAGTAGCGTGGGATGGTGGAGGCAGTGGGGGGTAACCATGGCGACAATTCACCCTCTCCAGTAGCGATTTGTCCGGAGCCAAGAACACAATAGCAACTTCCTAGTTTGGTCACGCGTTCCCCTTCCAGAAGAGAAGAGGCACAGAATACAATATGCATCCGATCGAATTAATTCACTGCAATCCCCTAATGCGGCAACCATGCCAATAAAAAACTTCCACACCTTTCTTTAGCCTTGTGCAAGGCAATAGTCTGGTTTACTCTAGGGCGCTCCTATTTAGTAATGAAGTATACAAGTAAACGTACTAATGTGCCTAAGACTTACTAAACCTACGATTTATACAGTGAAGTGTTTAACCGCGGTAATAATTATTGAATAAAATTATCTTTGCATAATGAAGATAAGTAATCAAGTAGGTAACCTTTAAAATGTTACTCTCTTTTGCTTATCCATTAAAATTCACATTATGCTGCTTATGGCTAATCGGACGATGCTACACTGAGAGTTCAAAATATAGCCTGAAGAATAGGACTGTTGTGCATTCAGGACTGACAAATCAAAACTTCATCATCACAAGGATCGATCCATTAAAGCACCGACAGAGAAAAACCACCAATGCCAATTTAACAGTATGAGCAGCGTCTTTTGGAAACAATTCAGAGTATCTGTTCCGCAGGGTGTCTTGTTCAGTAGAATTACAACAATTTTTAACTGTTTATTCGTTTCATCTTTAATATTTTTCAAAAATACAAGTTATTGTGAGCTTTAGCATGGAAAAGGGAATGTAATTATTGGTAGTGAGTAGATTTCGGCAATCATTTCACCAAGATATAGAAGTTTTAACTAACATTTTCGAAGTATAGATGATATACGACACGTTCATTTTTAGAAGAAATTATTACCGATGAATACACATAAATCAAGACTTTTTATAAACATTAGGTAAAGATAATTCGACTGTTAAAAGGAATTTTATAGCCACTTAATCCATTACTCTGCGATAAGAGCAGAATAATATTTCCATAGCTAAGTCCATTAAGCAGATAACAATGAAGCACTCTCACACGATGAGTTGAATCAGATAGACTAGATTCCGGTCTTGGTCGCGGTGATGATATCTTGATGGAGAAATCACAATATGTTTGTTACCATCACGATATGATATTGTTACGGTCAGAGCGGGGATGAGGACGGCTGAGAGAATTAGGCAAACAATGGGATTAAGCGGAAGGGATTATAGAATGTCGTAGAGCCTACTCGATCGGCCCGGAATGTTCTAGGTGCCCCCACCCCAATCTCCCTTGCCTATATAAAAAGGCGAGCTGTTTTGGCCGCCGCAGTCTGTAATAAGCCAGTGAGTAGCAGTCGTTAACTAGTGGCAGTGTGTGTGAGTTAGTTAGTATTAGTATCAGTCTGTAATAAGTGCTTAGTGAGCAACAGTGACAATTAGTGACCGTGTAATAAGTGTAATAAACTGTGTGGCAGTTTGTCATATTTGAAGAGTCTTACGGTCGGTGGACTTTAGTTAGCGAACTGTAAGTGTTAATTTGTAATTGTAAACTATAGTGTAATATTATTGTATTTGTACAAATTTATATAAATAGTTTAGTTACTTAGTATAAACAATATCTTATATTATTTGTATATTATCTTAGAAATTAGATAACATTTAGTAGAATATTATTATTGTATATTGATATTAGTTTAATAATTTAACTGTTTTAAATAATCTCATTGTATTCTTGTTAATTTGTTAATAAATATTAGATTCTTGAATTAAGTAATAGTTTAGTCCATTTTACACCCAGTAGCCCGTAACAATATTACAACATCGCTTAATAGGCTCTTAAGTTTTAAAATAATACATTAAAAATAAAAATTAACATGTCTCAGAACAGAGGGTTTAATATTTAAGTTTTGAAAGACTCATTTTAAAATACTTTGAATTAAGAATGAATAAAAAAGGTCTCTTACCTATTCCATATTAAGAAAACATTGAAAGGATTTTGAAGTCTACATATATGTATGTATATATGCAATTTTTAACTGTTTATTCGTTTCATCTTTAATATTTTTCAAAAATACAAGTTATTGTGAGCTTTAGCATGGAAAAGGGAATGTAATTATTGGTAGTGAGTAGATTTCGGCAATCATTTCACCAAGATATAGAAGTTTTAACTAACATTTTCGAAGTATAGATGATATACGACACGTTCATTTTTAGAAGAAATTATTACCGATGAATACACATAAATCAAGACTTTTTATAAACATTAGGTAAAGATAATTCGACTGTTAAAAGGAATTTTATAGCCACTTAATCCATTACTCTGCGATAAGAGCAGAATAATATTTCCATAGCTAAGTCCATTAAGCAGATAACAATGAAGCACTCTCACACGATGAGTTGAATCAGATAGACTAGATTCCGGTCTTGGTCGCGGTGATGATATCTTGATGGAGAAATCACAATATGTTTGTTACCATCACGATATGATATTGTTACGGTCAGAGCGGGGATGAGGACGGCTGAGAGAATTAGGCAAACAATGGGATTAAGCGGAAGGGATTATAGAATGTCGTAGAGCCTACTCGATCGGCCCGGAATGTTCTAGGTGCCCCCACCCCAATCTCCCTTGCCTATATAAAAAGGCGAGCTGTTTTGGCCGCCGCAGTCTGTAATAAGCCAGTGAGTAGCAGTCGTTAACTAGTGGCAGTGTGTGTGAGTTAGTTAGTATTAGTATCAGTCTGTAATAAGTGCTTAGTGAGCAACAGTGACAATTAGTGACCGTGTAATAAGTGTAATAAACTGTGTGGCAGTTTGTCATATTTGAAGAGTCTTACGGTCGGTGGACTTTAGTTAGCGAACTGTAAGTGTTAATTTGTAATTGTAAACTATAGTGTAATATTATTGTATTTGTACAAATTTATATAAATAGTTTAGTTACTTAGTATAAACAATATCTTATATTATTTGTATATTATCTTAGAAATTAGATAACATTTAGTAGAATATTATTATTGTATATTGATATTAGTTTAATAATTTAACTGTTTTAAATAATCTCATTGTATTCTTGTTAATTTGTTAATAAATATTAGATTCTTGAATTAAGTAATAGTTTAGTCCATTTTACACCCAGTAGCCCGTAACAATATTACAACATCGCTTAATAGGCTCTTAAGTTTTAAAATAATACATTAAAAATAAAAATTAACATGTCTCAGAACAGAGGGTTTAATATTTAAGTTTTGAAAGACTCATTTTAAAATACTTTGAATTAAGAATGAATAAAAAAGGTCTCTTACCTATTCCATATTAAGAAAACATTGAAAGGATTTTGAAGTCTACATATATGTATGTATATATTCATTGCATGTGTGTAGAGGGTAGCTTTGCTGAAGGTGATAATATCCCGTTCAGGCAGATATATTATTAAATCTATTAACACAGAACCAAAGATAGGCCTTATGGGGTCTGCATAATTTGCAAACTCTTTTTGGGCTCACCCAACATAAAACCTAATAACATAAATAAATAAATAAAACCTAATAAAAATAACTTTTATTTTTGGAAAATATTAAAAGGGAAATGAATGAAAAGTTAAAACTCGGAACCTAATTCGGAAATGCTCTAAGTAAGAAAATGTGCTAATCGAAAAACCAGTTTTTTATTCTTCAAATGATTAGTGTGCTAGTCATCGCACAATCATAAATTTATTAAGGGCTTTTTTTGTAACCTTTTCTTGAATCGTACTAATCGTTATTAATTTATTGTAGGAGGAAGAGAAATCCTACATATAAACTGGTCTGCATATAACTAGCATAACATGATTAAGCATCTTCCCGAATATCTAACTCCTACGCCAGTTACATAAGCGTTCGCCTGGTCCAGCTAACTTGGATAAATTTACAGAATATATGGTAATATTGAAAAGGTATTTTGATTGAGTGATGTGGAAATAAAAATTTCGTCATCAATTTGTACGTATCATTTATGTATTGACATTCTATTAACACTTCACACATAAATATAAGAAATAACACAACAAACAATCACATAACAGCAAAAACAAACAGAACTACTACGTCAACAGTCATTCTCACGACTCTGTGGTCAGGTTTAAGGCTGTTCTCAGAGTTCATTGCTACATATCTTCGATGTCAGGGTCGCTGTTTGTTGGTTTGGACCAAATTTTATTTTTAGCTATCAGCTTAAAAAGCTTTAAGGGTTTTATAAAAAAGTTTATATAAGAATCACAATCACTGTACAATAGAATTATTTTGCTATATATTTGACAGTAGAAATCAAAATTAAACTAAACACTTACGTCTTCATGGGGAACAGCCTCTGAAATTTTGTTTTTTTGTTTGTTTATTTAACGTCACTTTTATTCTACTATGACTAATCGGTCGAAGTTTGACTCTGAAGTTTTTAATGGATAAAGAAACAATAAATTATTTTGTCCCTAAAATCAAATATTTACAAAAAGTTATGAGTGATCGTTAGACTGGTTGGACAGTTATATTTCTATAAATAGGTAAAAGATAGGAATTAATTAATCTGGAATACTTGGACATTACATAAAGGTATTAGATGTTAAAAATGTGAGTTTGTTTGAATTCTTTAAGGGTTTTCGCACATTGAAGTTTTGTTTAACCAAGCATCTTAGTCGAACGAAAATTGGTTTTGTCCCTTTTTCCATTTGTTTTGTATATCTTCCTATCTTAAACTATGAGCTTGAATTCTTTCCTCAAATCCTTCTATTCACATTTTCATTGATCTTCCTCGTCGTTTTATCCGTTCAGCGTTCCAATCCAAAATCCAATTCGGTAACCTTTCCTCCTTCATTTTTCTCAAATCTCGTTTTCTCTGTATTTTTTAAAACGTTATTTTGGGTTTTCATTTGGATTCTCATTTTAGCATAAGTCCTTCTTTCTAGCCTATACACCCTCCAACAATCCATCTTAGTGCTAAGTAGCTGTGTAATATATCAATAAATATTATGAAGTTCGTTTTTTAACAAAAAGTTTGAATACCTTCCTTACTGAGTACTTTTACAACAACAAATTTACATTTGTAAAAAAAATTTTTTTTATCATTTTATCCATTGCTTATTGTTGCTAAATGGAGCGGAGTGGCTCAGTAGTAGAGTGCTGAGGTGAAGTGCCGAAGGCCCTCATTTCTAATCCCGCTCGCTGGCAGACTTATTTAATCTGTTAGCGGTCGGAAATGGACCATATGGGGATCTAGTAACCTATGCGGCACATGTTTTTTTTTTGTTTTGTTTTTTTATTGCTGCTAACTTCAGTAGCTTGATTGGTCCTTTAAAAGGGACTTGCTATATTACTATAACCGGGATTCAACAACAATTCTAGACTGTTGAATACTGAATGACAGATATACTTAATAGATTATGCTTTATGTTCGTATCTACATCTTCAAGTCTTCAAGCACATTCTAATCAAGTACATTAAATAAGGAAATTGGAAGATTTGTGAAAGTTGCAGAAAAGACATCTGTGGTCTGCCTTCGAACAGCTGCTTCTTTAACAAGTATCAGAGGATATAGGGTATGTAAGAGTTAGGGATTTTGCGGCTGATTATTTTCGTAGGGAACCCCAGCTTAGTCCATATCCGTCCTCAGTCAACAGGGTGTTTGCCGTTCTCTGACAGCTTTGTAAAGTTTGGTAGAGCCGCAGGGTGTTCAATTTGTAGTTGGAGACCGTCTTTGAGGCTTTGTCTGTCTTAGTAATACAACAACGAAATACGATACTTCCAAGAATCCAAATTGTAAGCTCGTTCTTATAAATAAAATTTAAAAAATAGTAACTTTGCTAATCCTCAGAAGAGGGATTTACTTTTGTGAACAGTAATAATTAATATATAACTGGCGGTTGAGCGTGATCTATGACAAGTCACCTCCTTGGAACACCAGTCCTAGGAACAGTTTTGTTTCTACCTTCATGGGTTGAGTTTTAGTGCTACAGGTTTTTTTTTTATAGAACATTAATTTATATTTTTCAACAATGCCGAAGTTCCAACCTGAATTCTAATTATCCTACGGTTCAATAATTAATATTTTTCAATCACTGAGAAAATTTCCCTAAAGTAAATGAAATAAACTTGAACGAATTTCGAAACATATTTAATTTGTTAATTATTAGCAAATAATAATTATATTACCTAATATTTAAGACTATTTCAATCAATAAAATGAAATTCACAACTTACTTCAAATCGCTTTATTTTTTTATTAAACTGTCAATACTATCGTTCAGTTCAATGGACAAATTATACAAAAGAACTTTATCTTCTACTTTTGGCCTTAGACAATTTGTAAATTGTAAAGTATTGTGTAAATACTTATATGGCCTTTCGAAAAAAAATAGAACTTGCTACTTCCTAAACCCAAAAATCTTTATGGGTTTCAAGATTTTAATAGATTGCTGCGTTCTCTAATCAAATAATTTCTGATTGTGGCTGAATTCTAGGGTATTTTGTTTTTTTACTTTATTTATGTTTTGTGTTAATCCTAAAATTAAAATGCTATAAAACAAAAAAATGACAATATTGGCCCTAATGGGAATCGCTGATTTCGTAAAAGTATTATAAATTCATAACGTGACTCCTCTTATTTCTGTTTGTTTGTTTGTTTTTTCATTTGTTTTCGTCACTCAATTCTGCTACATTGTGATCGGACGATGCTGCATTGTGAGCTCTAAATTTCTTCTAAACAGGTTTCATTAGGATGGGGATTTTTTACGAGTACCTGACATCGTACAAGCTCGGGATCTTAACGTCCATTCCGAAGGACGACATAACCGAGGATTTTTTACTTCCTTTAAAATATCCTTGGGACGGGATACGAACCCGCGATCTTGGGCTTAGTAGTTTGCTATGCTAACCACTAGACAACAGGTCGTCCCGTTTATTTATTTAATAAATTTATTTTTTATTTCTGATTAATTTTTTTTTGCTATTTTTCAACCATCCACAATTATCCTATTAATCAGAATTTCTTAAAGGTAAGCAGCTTACACTAGTACTTTGAGTTTTAATATGGAGCAGCGGCTTTGTTCATTATATCTGAGAAAATAATAAGTCAATTTTAAATAATACCAATAAAGTCATCTTCCTGTTTTTATTTATATGACTGCAAAAACACATGCTTCAGTTTATTGAAATACTTATCAGCAACCTGGAACATCTGTTTTTATATTTAATATCGGATCTTAATTAATTCAAAACTAATTCAAAACTAATCCAAAATAAAAAAATAAAAAAACTGGTCGACAAGAGGTCACCGGTTGTCCTTTGGAAGAAACAACAGTATCAACTAAATGTCAACAGGTCCGACCTTTCGGAAATCTAGTTTACTGCATCAGCAAAAGTAACCAACGAAGAGGTATTTTGAAATACCTTTTTCAAAAGAAAGTTAGTTTGTTGGATCTAAAACTTTTTCTTAAAATAAATGTTTTAAATAGCCTGGGTTGGTGTTAATGAAAACAGTGTTCACGTCGCGATACTTTTCTATATATTCCCTCATTTCACATATTTCATTCCGATAAATTTCATATATTCGTAAGTGAAATTAAAAGAGTAAAATAATGTAATCCTTGATACTGAATATATTATTTTACTTATACGGAGAAGGATAACCATTGTTTATTAAGTAAAAGTGATCCATTTATCACAAAGGTTAGAGGCTAGTCGTTCTCTACCTGCCCTTATTGAACTCTATATTATTATTTTTAAAATGTAAAATTATTAATAACTATTATTTATAAATATATGCGTAAAATTTTTGGACCTATCAGATTGGAGAAAAAGTGGAGAACCTGGTCCAATAAAGATGGACAGATGTAGTGAAAGTCATCGAGCTTAAAAGACTACGATGGATGGGGCATGTGGAGAGGATGGACACAACGAGAACTCCAAGAAGGATGATGTACAAAATACCGAATGATGGTTCAAGGTTAAGAGGGAGGCCCCGTCTCAGGTGGCTCGGCGATGTGGGGGGTGACCTGAAGGCGATGGGTATAAACCGCAGGAGGTGCCTTGCAGCGGACAGAGGCGACTGGCAGAAAAATTAGTAGAGGCCAAGGTTCTTCAGGGAATGTAGAGCCCAGTAATAAATGAAAAAAATATTTATAAATAACTAAAACATTTTTAAATAAAATGGCTAAAACTTGGCTCTCGAGTAAGCAAAAGATAACAAACCTCATCATTCGCAAAACTTGCAATTTACATCCTGTTCGGTTTTATGTGATCAGAGAATATTTTTATTTAAAAATTACTTCCAACTGGCAGACTTTTTTCAAAATAATAGTCATTATACAAGCCTTCTGATAAAAGAAAGACTTATACAATCGAATTCTTGAAGCAATTGTTCATAAAAGGTATTTTATTTTCCTTATTGTTCGACTGGAACGCAGTAAAGAAATTTAATTATTTGAGCTGAATTCCTTAATACAAATATTTATTTCCAGAATTATTATACAGAGTAAAGAATTTCCAGAATGTGTGTATTAACTAAAATCTATCAGTAATGGAAGAACATAGTGAAGGAAAAAAACCTCATAGAAACTTCATATATGTTAAACATGAACTTTATGAAACCTCTATACTGAAGGGCAAGATATATAATACTGCACATAATAATTATGCTAAGCTATCAATGAAATAGAGATAGGTTCATAAACAAAATCAATCGATTTTGTACTGAAAATTTTGTATTCTGTTTAATAATTCTAAAGATTAAATATTTTTATTACGGAATTCAGCTCAAAGAAATCAATTCCCTTACTATCTTCCAGACAAACTTGAAGGAAATTCTGGAAAATAAAGTATCTTTTATCCACGATCCAAACATTTCAAAGACTTTCAAGACAGATGTAGAGAGAACATCTAAGGCCTGTCTTCCAGTAACTGCTTCCTAGTTTCTTTAGCAAGTATTACAAGATACGTAAGAGCTTAGTATTGCGTGGATTATAATAGTTTAGAGCCCCAGCATAGTTCATATTCACCCTCAGTCCAAATGGTGTCTGCCCTTCCCTAAAAGTTTTGTAAAGTTTGATAGGGTTAATAAAAATGCATAACCTACAGAATTATTATACAGAATTCAGAATTTCTATAATGTGTGTCCCCTCTGAGAAACCCCATATATATTAAACACGATCTTCCAAATCTCTAAATACGAAAGGAAAGCAAGATGAAAAAGAATAAAACAATACTGTACTAAAGAAATCAACAGAAGATTCAAAAGTAATTTAACGAAAAGCAAAATAGATTAAAAAGAAAAAAATGCTTGATTAGGAAGAAACGTTGGACATTTTTGTATATTCTAAACTGATGAATAACTGAATAACAAGATTTCATTAATAAATTAACGAAAAAGAAAATAACGATAAAATACTCTGAAGGAAATTTATAAGAAGAGGATTGAAGAGATAGCTAAGGGAGAAGGGTTGAGAGGGGGGAAGATTGCTGGACAGGGCCAGGAAATGGAACTCGACATCCATCTTCTCTTATCTCCTCGTGTTCTTATCTCTTGAATGTCCTCCCATACTTTCTCACCTTGCCATGTTCGGGAGCTACAATAGATGAGGCCCAGATGAGCTTAAAGATATCTCTTAATATCTAACTCACAGTATAAAGGAGAAATAAGAAATAATTTGTAAAAAAATTATAACTTAATAATGTTCTATAAAAGGCCATCATAAAGCACCTAATTAGAAAACGACCGCTTGGAAAAAAGAGAGGAAGGAAAAACATAGTGCAAGAATGAAGGAGATTTGGAAAGAGGAGCCCGAAAGGAGGCTGAGAGTCAAAAAAACATTGTGACTTATTCCAAAAAAAAAATACAAAATAATAAACCAAAACAGAAACAATCATTTTTTTAATAAACATTGAGCTCACTGACGTGAACATTGTAATATATAATTATGAAGTCGAATATTATACGAAAATAATTTGAAAAAGAATGAGTCAGTTTTGGAGTGAAATATTAATGAAGTTTCATTTAACATGGTTTACAGATTTAGATTGCTTGCTGATTTAAAATAAATTTACATGCCCCAGGTCGCGTGTTCGCAGCCCCTGGATTTTTTAAAGTATAAAATCCTTGATCATGCCGTCCTTCGGAGGAACGTAAACTAGAAGTCCCGAGCCTATGAGATATCAGTTACTCGTTAAAGGCCCCTATCCTAATTACACCTGAGTAAGCAACATTTAGAACCCCCACTGTAGCATCGTCCGATAACCAATGACAGCATGAGGCGAGATTAAATAATCATTAAGGTAAGCGTTTACAGAAGTTATTACAACCCAGACCTAGAGTTCGGAAACTTTCCATTAGAGCCCAATTTCCTTTTAATTTAATTTATATCTTATTTTTATTGTATTATAACCAAATAATATTCTTGATGAATATTCTAGATTTGATAAATAATAATAACAAATAGTTAAAGTTAATTATGAAAAAAAAATCCATTCATATATGTTAAAAATGTATACATATTAATCTGATGTTTAATTATTCTAAATATGTTTTTGAATAAATTTGTAGACTTATTTTTTATTTATTTTAAAATAATAGATGTAAATATAATTATAGTACAATACTATAAGCACAGCCGTATGTTATAATTGTATAAAATCTCTGTATCAGTGTTATTTTGTTTATTCGATCAATCTCTTGTTTGATGTTTTTATTTTTGTTTCATTAGTGACAGTATACAGTTATATTAATATAACATTAATGTTACTTTGGCCTGCGGCGGTACCTCAGTAATCGCTTAATATCAAGAAAAACAAAAGCGACTCTGTACATTAATTCGTCCAGTCCTAACATACGGGGCGGAAACGTGGAGCTTCTCCAAAACTGATGAAACTAAACTCCTCGTCTTTGAAAGAAAAGTACTGCGTGGCATTTATGGACCAGTACGGTCAGGTAACGATTGGAGGAGGCGAGATAACGCAGAATTGACCGCCATACATAGTGATACAGCCGTAGTCCGATTCATCAGGGTTCGGCGTCTAAAATGGGCGGGTCATGTGGCCAGGATGGACGAGGTAACCTAACCAGCAAAATTATGATGACGCCTACAGGAAGAAGGCCCAGATTGCGCTGGATGGATGGGGTCGACGCTGATGGTAGAGCTCTTCTTGGACTGGCTAACTGGAGAACCGTCGCAAGAGAGAAGGACCAATGGGAGAAACTACTTGAGGCGAAACTAAACACTCAGCGTTGAGTTGTAGCGTCGATGAAGAAGAAGACTATAAGCACAATGCTATTTAGAAACGTTGAAAAAGTCTACAGTATACTGTCACTAATGAAACAAAAGTAAAAACATCAAACAAGAGATTGATCGAATAAACAAAAAAAAATTGATACTTACAGAGATTTTATACAATTATAACATAAGGCTGTTTAATTAGTAAGAATAATAGAATGATAAAAATGATAGAAGTCTGCATGGTTGGAAAGCGTTTTATCATTGCAACTATAATACATGCTAATTACAACTTGACTTACATTTGAACAACAAAAAAATATCAAGGTAAGATGTCTACTAACATAAACTAGCAAAATACAATACAAATAAATACAATCTGCCAAACAGTAAGTATACGAGATCTAGATTGTCATTCATACAGAAGATGAAAACAAAATTAAATGAATATGTTGTAATCTTAAAAAAGAAATGAGCAGGATTAAATTAATGAATAAGATGACAACTAGGTAGATAAATTTAAATAACACCGAATGATTAAATTCTGTAAATAAAAACTAAAACATGAAAATTTCCTCATGTATAAAATTTAAAAACGTGTAAAGCTATCAAAAAGGGCTGTAGTAGGAGGCAATAATGAGCTTTTGTTCAAAAGAAAACCAGTCGATTGGAGGTAATGCGGAAATGACCTAGAACTGGGTGGTACATCCTGGGCACCCTTGTTTTTAACTGTACAAAATAACGTGAATACATGACCATGGATGAATAATTACCCGGAATCTATAATGACCAATAGATTATTAATTTTTAGTGCAAACAAATAAAAAACTACAAACGCTTTTGTTAAAAATTAATCAGATAAACATGGCAAGAAAATCGTAATTTAATTTACAATGAGACACATACATTCAAAACTTAAGACAAAATCGGAAGAGCCGATATCAGTCAGATCAGGATCTATCAAGTGTAATACGTTTGCTTATTATTCATTTATGTAACTGAAAAATGAAAAAAAAAAAACTAAATTGTTGCAGCAACTACAGTACTGATCATTAATCCTTTAATCATGTAATCAGGCAACCTTTTCAACTCCAGCAAATCGATTATTCCAGTACGTAATATTGACCAAGATTGGTTTTTCAGTAATTTGTACCCCTATTTTGGGTTAGTAACTTTTATAATTTAATTTCTACTCATATTTTAAGATACTGTTAAAGTTTAAAGGAGTGGAAATAATAAGGCTCGCAGAAAGGAGTTCCTGATACGAAAATAATATATTCTTATAAAATATTTGATCGTGAAGATATTGTTTAAACAGAAAATGGAATAGTTAACGAAGAGTAGGATTGTCAAAAAATGTTGAGCTAGCTCTATCTAGGAAATTAATTGATAAACAATTTCTTTATCCTCTATTTTTAAAAATTTTAATCCATACATTATAATTAAAAAGTTTTAAGCAGGTTATAATTGTTTGGACCGTTTGAAAAAAATATATACGTCATCAGGAGCATACAGGTATCATAACTTTTAAGTTGATTGCGCTGTGTATAAGGTTAAATGAGTTAAATATAAACTTAAAAGTATTTCATTTTTATTTATTGTTCCTTTGATGGTGATTTTCAAAATAAAAACAAAAATATTTAAAAGTATTTTGATTAGGAGGAGTGCAGTGACACACTCACGAACAGAAAAATTTATATAAAAAACAAGATACTGGTTAAGTGCACATGCGCCATCCGAGCCTGTGCAGCGTCAGGCACTAATAAAACATCCACATGCTTTTTATACCTGGATAAGTAAAATTTAACATTGCACACGATTCTGATAATAAATTATCGTTACTAAAATCAGATGTGTAATAAATAATTGATTAGGAGCAAAATAGAGTTCAAAGATAAAGTTATATACCTTCAAACTTTAAGTATGAAGCTAAAAAAGCGTGTCAAATGTAATATGGAGGAGAAAATTGCCGGATGGAGGCCAAAAATAAATGTAGGATTTCTTTAAACAATCGAACTATTTTTTTATATATTAAAGTATGCCTGGTGAAGAAGTGTTAAGTGGGTTGAAACTTTGGTTTTTAATAGAAAAGCACTTAAATTTAAGATTTTTTTAACCTCCACCAAGACCATTTTCTCTTCCGAAAATTGATATGGTTGATAGTAGATCAGAAATCGAGTAAAAAAATTAATATAGAGAGGGCAAATTTGGACCTGCAGACAAAATTATGTTGAAGAAGAAGGCTTTTCCTTCCATTAAGGTAAGTCCATTAATCTCAAGAGCTCATATCCTGGAAGATCCTGACAAACACGAAATGGCCGGGGAAGAGACATGTGGAGGATGGGGACAGCGGAACAGATAGCTACGAGGTCACTGTCTGCCGGGGCAACGCTCGGTCCCCGCCTACCTGGGATTCACCATTACACGCCTATCTTATATATGTAGCTACACACATCTTTTGTATGTATGTGTAATTTAAATTATTACATATATATCGGTTCCCCGGAGGTTAAAAATCATGTGTCAAATTTTTGTTATTTTTGTGTTTGTTTAAAAGAATCGATTTTCCATAACTTTGAACTATTAAAATTCGTCTCACCGTTACTTAGAATACAGACATAGAAACAGCCTAAAAAAATATTCACATTGGTATCGGTATTGATAAATAATTAGATGTATTAATTTATGACAATTTACTTTTAATATTACTTATTTTGTGGACATTTTGTCTTTTACCACCGGGGCACAGATATCTGAACGGTAAGAATTGCAGATATACAACCCCGTGTTGTAAATGTACTTAATATATAATACAGTAGTAGGTACAAATTATCTAGCCAATAATGTAAACGTATATATATAAAAAAAGATCTACCACAACAACACATGAAAGTATTGGAATCTCCAAATATACTCCCGACAGAAATAAAATCAATTAAAGTTTGCATTATTTTGAAATGTTCAATAATTGAGGTCCCAAAACTTGACATCTAGATAAAATTATTAATTGAATTTACAACGGAATTATATTTTGAAGTTTCTCCAAACAGACACCAAAGGAATTGTGATTGATTTTGATTTCTACGCTGGGCAAGGATTTGTGATTTGCCCGAGATTACGTTCATCTAGCATGGGGAAACTGTAATATCGTGGGGTTACAAGTGAAGTATATTAATTCGAAAACATTATTTTGAGAAACGCAGATGAAAAGGCTAGAGTACTTGGTGTGAGATTTTCCTTCTGATTGAACCCATTAAGTCATATCTTTATTTTATTCAAAGTTTCGTAATCACACAAAGTTTTCTCAAAATCATGTTTCTGACGTAGTGTATTTCAGTTGTAACCCACGGTATGACCTTTTCTTAAATCATTATTACAGTAAAAAGGATTTATAAGTAAGAATTACCTTGAATGTGCGGTCAAAAAAACAAAAAAACAAAAAACAAATGGTTACTTTAAATAGTTACGAAATCAAAAAGCTCATATTTCAGTTCTATCTATTAGATTTCTAATCATTGACACTAGAAAAGCAATATTTTTGATCAATGGTCCAACAGTTTGCTACATTTACGTTTATGAAATCATTTTAAATTAAAGTGAAACCGGTATAATTGTGAAACTGTGGCAGAACTAGCCCCACGTTGCTCGAACTGTGCCAAGATACCAATCACAACATAACTCTTCGTTATCGAGGGCAACGCCGAAATATTGTCGAAGTTGATGTGTTATCTTCCCCTTGATTGATGGGTGGAATGTTTTAGAGAGAAAGTGGTGACTTAGGCCCTCGAGCTGATCGCTCAGTCCGTTATGAACATGAACGGTTGCACAACCTGGCCGCTAAGTCGTTGAGTGATTGACCTAATTCCTTTATGAGGTAATGCGTCTTTGGAAAGTGTTTATTAGTCCGATATCTGACTATGCTTCTGGAAAATACAATATAGGATCATAGAAAGAAAGACGTTCTATTACAGAAAGAAACAACATATGTTGAAGGAAAAAAAATGCAAAACTAGGAGGAGGCCGTGGTAGTCAAAGATAAACAGCAATTGAGTATTAAGAACCCCTTGGGTCTTATAGACTTTAGAGCTGCCAGTTACTTTTTAGTAACGTCTGTTATTACCTAAGTTACATTACATTAATCACAATCGTCTAACATATGATTAGAAAACATTAAAACAGATTAATACAACATTTATTTTAATGCAATATAAAAACCAAATTCTGAAATATGTTTAAATAACATTTTAAATTGGGAAAAAATCAGAGACAGTATTGATCCCTCAAACCATGTATTTGAGCATAACCCCTTTAAATCTCGACAGATTCGTTTGTAATATAACCATTTCTGTTTACTATTAACATGCTTCATTTCATGTCCTCCTTCGTATTTTTTTTTCTTCAGATTCCGCTTCCTTAAGTAACGAAACGATTTTGGAGAAAATTCGACTTAACCACTCATACGGGGCTGTAGAAGCCAACACGGCTTTTATTTTAAATTAAATGAAGTATTAAACGTAATTAACAATTTCTAGTTCACTAAGGTTTTTGGTTTAACGTCCCTTCTGAAGGACGGCATAACCAAGGATTTTTTACTCCCTTTAAAAAATCCTAGGACCACCTGCCGGGCTACGAACCCGCGATCTTGGGCTTAGTAGTTTGTTATGCTAACTACTAGACCACAGGTCGCCCCTCTAGTTCACTAAGGATATCTCTACCATTCATATAAAACCCCGTAAAATTACAATGAATAATAGCTAAATATTTGTTTATAAACATTTTGAATCAGCATCCCTCATTGATGCTCTTTCATATTTAATTTACATACAATCAGCCTAACTCATTATTTTTTTTTCATATTTAATTTAAATTGTAAAATCATTCGAGGAAATAATCCTTTAATGAGCACATTGCTTTTTAAAGATCTTAAAGTAAAGAGAACTGTTGAAACGTAAGAAAATAAAATTATTGATAAAAATAAAGAAGTGATTGAAAGGTATTTATTAAGGTAATTTTTTTTTTAAGGTATTGGCAATGTTTCAATGAAACTCTCTGTAGTACCTATTGGTAAAATTATTTAAATTTACCGCATGAAATTTTATTTTAACGAAGTTCGCTCTTAAATAATTTAATAGCTAACTAAATCATTTGGCACAAATTAATTGTTATAAATCACTTAAAACAAAAGCATATTTTAAATAAGATAAAAAAGTTTTTATTCTACTGATAAAACACAGCGTGTAAATTAAAAAAAAAAAAAATATATTCACAGGTTAATAGTAATATATAACCTTCAGTGTGACAATTGGCGGAGGACCAGACGATCTGGCTCTCCTGAAACGAATGAAAGGGTGATTCGTAATAAGCTAAAATTGGGACAAGGAAATGGAGGCAACTGTTATAGAAACTGCTACCACTTATAATATTTATTCAGAAGGCCGTGAAAATCGTTTATTCCAGCGTGACTACCCAGAGGCTATGTCACAGCTAGCGTTATTTTGAATTTAGGTAAGAAAGAAAAGTTCAGTTGTTATAAATGAAACACATAGAAATTGGCAATACTATCCAATGATATATTTTTTGGAATGATATATATTCTAGATTATGGGGTCATAAAGTTTAACATTTTAAGAACGTTATATCTGACATCAACGAATAAAAAATGAGAAACGTCATTTTAAGATGATAATTTAGAACTTCATTTTATAAAACATTTCAACTAATAATATTCCAAAATGTTATTCTCAGAATGTAACAATTTTCATATTTTATCGATTAAGTGTTGATTCATTCATGTGTCATTCAAGCCGATTTTCTGTAATTATATGAAATGAGAATGAAATCAGGCTTCCTTTAAAAAAAAAAAGGAAAGAAAGTTGATTTTATAATTGTTCGCTGATTTTTTTTAGTGAGTTGTATAACAGTTGAGAGCCCTTTCTACAGCCTGTTGACCATACCTCAATAATTTGGTGGTAGATCTACTTTCTTTCCCGCGGCGCAAGTGAAATCAGTTTAAGTAACAAGACCTCCAAGGATCTATAAGGGAACATTTTGTTGTAAACATTAACATTTTAACAAACAAACTAATGTTTTTGTAATGGATGTGGAAGTTTAAAATGGCCAATTAAAAAACATTAAATAACAAAGTCTGAACTTAAAGAGTGTTCTTAAATTACTATAGTAATTTTCAAAATGCATATTTAAATAATTATACAGAAATGAATAACTTACAAATAGTAAACAAAAATTAATGCCTCAACTATCATCCAGTTTATAACGGTTACCACAAAATTGAAAACTGTAAATTCTATAAACTATTTATAATTATTATAATAAACTGATTGTAGCTATTGATAGTTTTAGTAGACATTTTAACGTTACTCACACGTTTAACTGCTAAGCTCCTATTACACTTACCTGAAAGAAAAGAAAAACAAATATTGACAATTATAAATATTAAAAATAATAATGATAATACAATCTTAAAACTAAATTGGATCTATTTTTTAAATATATAATAGAAATTAAATATCCCATCATACTGATATTAATATAAATTAAAAATCATTACTAATCCCTTAATTATGTGACATCATGCAACCTAAATCGAACATGTGCCTACATTAATAGAAAAAGGATCAATGATGAAAGTTCATTAAAATAAAAAATAATTATTGTCTGAATAATTCAAGTGGGTGAATTTCATCTTAATTCCAAGAATAATAATGTATCAACAAAAACTAATAATCGATTTTTTCTTCGATAAGGAAAGGATCGATCGTTTCCTTTGTTTTCAGAGAACGAATAATTGATGCACAGCTGACTAGACAGGAGTTTCCCGGAACAATATAACAGAGCGTGCGTGACCAACTGTGGAATACGATGACTACTCCATCAATCCGTGTAACGAACAAGAAGCTATCCATACTAGTGATATGTGTGTATAGCACAAAAACATTGGTATCAGTGGCGGATTATCCGTAAGGCAAACTAGGCACGTGCCTAGGGGCGCGTAGTTACAAGGGGCGTGCGAGCTCAGAATTTTTAAAATAAATAAAAAAAATAACATATCGACAAAGAAAGAAAGAACTAAATGCTGATCTATAATATAATACAAGCATGATGCTATGATGCTGACAATCAGTTAAAATTAAGATGGCCATTTATGGCCGGTACAGGGGCGCCGATAAAGTTATTGCCTAGGGCGCTCTGGACCTTTAATCCGCCACTGATTGGTATGTATATATATGTGTGTGTGTATACATATATATTTAAAATAGTTTGTCAGCAAAATAGTAATAATGTAACCTACACCTGTTAGTTAAGTATACATTTTACTTTGTAACATATGTTTTATTTATATTTAGTCTTTTATTTTTTGTTTATAATTGTTACTTCATTTCATTCTGATATTCTAATGAAACATCATCAATTCATTTTATTCAGGTATTATTATGTTTTCTAATTGTATTTTTGTATTCATTTTTGTTATTTGTTACTTACTTTTTGTCTTGTTAATAAATTGTCAGACATTGGGATGTTTGAACTGTGATTACTCTTTATATATAGAATATATATATGTATATATATATATATATATATATATATATATATATATATATATATATATGTGTGTGTGTGTGTATTGTGTGTGTGTGTGTGTGTGTGTGTGTGTATGTATATATATATATATATATATATATATATATATATATATATATATATATATATATATATGTATGTATAAGCTGTTATTTTTGAGAGTGGTGTAAGTCCATTTGAATCTTAAAAATGTGTTTATTCTATTTGAAAAACTCGATATTTAAAAACATATAAATTGATGCATCCATCGAATTGTTTTAACTCAATACAAAAATAAGAATATTAAAACTTGGTTATTGGAAATCAATATTTTTTTCAATAACGAATTAAATTACGAAATAAAATAAATAAATAGATATCTGGTATTGATATAATTTTAGTAGGTCTTTGTTATTAATAATTCAATAGTAATTTTCATCCTTCTTTATTAAATTTTGTTTACGGTTAGGAGTTCAATTCATTTTCTCTATTCTAGTCCCTACGAAATATAAGAACTAATTTCGTAGTAGTTTCGAAATAAATGAGTCTTTTTAATTATAAATGTTAAAATATACTTAGGTGGGCATTTAATAATCAGCTCAATATTTTTTTTTTAATACATGTTTATAGGGCGAGTAAGCGATTCAGCAATATTTCCTCCAGTCCCAAGAAAGAAATATTATGAACATATATATGATGGTAGAAACAAAAAATGGATTTAAAAAATTGGATTTCACTGAAGAACGTCAGGAACGCGTTCTTAATATAAAAAATAGGTTATTTTATATTAAGTTATTTATATTTAAATATTTTTATTTGAAAAGAAATTAAAAATTAAACATTAATAAAATCAAAAACAAATAAAATAAAATAAATTAAGCTATTTATAAATATGCAATGGTTGCTGTTAAAAATTCCAGAAATTTACCACTTTTTTATAATAATATTATCCTACCACTGGTACATATCTATCTAGTGGCACCTACCTATAGTACCAATCACGTTAAAATATATGCCTATAGGCATATAATATTTTTTAAAAATAAAGATTATGCATTATTGTTAACTATTACTAAAGTTAAATTAGCATAAAGACTGAGAAAAACATGGGTCTCACACAAAACTATGAACAACGTCTGTGGGTTTGTTTTGTTCTATATAAAGTCATAAAAATAAATGAAGTTACATAGTATTTACAGTAAGTTCAGTTTGCACAACTTAGTCCAAAACATAATAACAATTTATAATGCCGAAGAGCTATCAAAAATGAATAAAAAGAAAGCGACCTAGTCTCAGCATTCAGACCAGATTTTCTCCATTAAATAATCATTTGAACTAAAGAGGCCTCAAGAACTTCTACAATCAAGTACGAAACTCCCTCAGTTCCTGGTGTCTCCGGCTCGTGCCTTATTTGAATAGGGCTAAGGAGGAAAGTGACAGAGAAGGGAATTGCACAAGGGGAGGTCGTCCTCTTGCATCGTCTCCAGAGTTAAAGGTTACTCAGGATCTTCGTGTGAGCTGTTACGCAAGAGAGGCACGCAGTCCTTTGAATACACATTCACGAACGAGCATCACGGATTCACACTAGAGAGGCATTTCACTAGGGGTCACTCTTACGTCACGGCCTAGAGAGGGAGAGCTTTGCGGATCAAGTCGGTGCATTTTTGTTTGTGACTTAATATTATAATTTTTGTATTCCGATTGACAGTTAACATCACATACCAGTACCCATTTGCTGGGATACTCTTTCTCTTACTGCGGTATTATATCGATTCGTTTATTTTAGGATACTTGTAAATAGTTCACGCAAAGACTACTCAGAACAATTTTTTTGATCGCTCTCTCACACAAGTATAACAAAAGTTTTTTTTACAGCTCTTTACACCATATATTTTTTGTCTGTCGAAATAAATTTCAACACTTCTATCGATGTTCAATTTTTCTATCGAGTAATATATAGTTGATAAGTTGAAGACTAAGGAAATAGCTCCATTCCAGAGTTTAGATGTGAATTCACGATTTTGTGCAAAATAATAATTTTTATAGCTCTAATCACAATTAAAAATAATATTTTTGATCATTCGTTTTGTAGCAACAGTCTCTATTAAAAATCATATTTTAAATCAGTGGCTTATTATTATTATTATTTTGTTATTTTTGATCATTTCTTTTGTAGCTCCAATCACTAATTAAAATCATATTTTCAAAAAAACTCTAGGTAAATTAAAGCGTTCAGCTAGTTTCGGAAAATCTAAATGGTGATTAAATCACAAACAAGTTGATTTGATAAGAGCAGACATTTTTCACAGTCCACAAAAATGTTCCTGAAGACCTTGATGATATGTTGGCAATAAGGGATACGTACCTTTAACATACGTTTAAAATATAAAAAAAAACAAAGGAAAACATCTTTAATTATTACCTACTAACTTATACAAATTCATGCAACATTTATTTATTATTAATCAAGCATTCAAGTTAATATTAATCCAGTTACTAGTAAAAATAAAAGTGTTGCTTTGGCATTTCTCAGCCGTCTCCATTACTTAATTGCTCCAAAACATTATCTTTAACTAATTTTTAACATCAACAGCATATTCTTCATCTATACATCATCTATGCCCAGAAAGAGTTAACGTTATCACTCGGTTTATTTTATTTATTAAGTATAGGTACTGCTAGTTGGGCCAAAATAGTGAAATTATATAATTTGCAAACATGCACATGCTTATAATTTTGTTAACAAATCATCATTTTATAAAAAAAATATTATTAACCAGACAAATACTACCGTTGCTATGTTAATTTTTAAGACGAAACTGATCCGGGTTGAGGTTACTGAAAAAACGTCATAGAAAGAATTTATTCTCTATTTATTTAAAACCAACGTTTCGACCGACATTCCAGGTCTTCTTCAGGGCTTGAATGAGGTCACAAGAAACTTCCTTTACCGACTACCGGTACCATTTTCTTTTCTCTATTTATATCGTCAATTAATTTTATTCAAAATATATTTATTTGTATTCTTAAATGACTCAATGCCCTAAAAAGAAAACGTATTCTCCAATTAAATAGGAAGGTGATGAGCCCCCACTTAACAGGTAAATACACAACCCCTGACTCACCGGGCTCCATCATCGCGTTCCAAGGATTAAAAATCGAAGAAGACCAATGACGAATATTTTTCGAGAATAAAAATAATAGACTTAAACAACCTTGTGAAAGAGGAATATTAAATAGAGTTACATTGATTTAAAAAACAGCTGAGTAATCAGAATAGCGTGCTTCACACTATTAAGGAATCTACCTCTGTGCACAGACTTAAGAGTTTAGAAATACTTAGAGAAGTACAGGAGAACCTTCAATCTAATACAGGAAAGAACTACATACTTAATGATTGTACGTATAATGGTATATACGTGTGTATGTTCATATGCATCTCATTAATTATTTTTCTTTTAGAAGTAGGGAAGGATCGGCTTTTAATAGCCTTTTTTTAGGAAACCATTTCTAATAGGCAACTAAAAAACAAATTGCGGAATGCATATATAATACATATCCCCATATTAGATTTGGACCCATAAAAATGTTTTCGAGTGAAAAATGGAAACTTTGTAGATTATTATTCTTACATGTAAAATAATAATGATACCAAACGAAAATTATAATCATTACAATGATTTTATCAGACTTTAGAAGATAATTTCGATAGTTGGTCGTTAACGAGGTTAGCTGAAGAGTGTTTTTTCATTTTAATTAGAAAAGTAACAATTTTTACTTTTCCTAATAATCGTTTACAAATTTTAATAATTCTGTTTTGTGATCTGAATCTCATTTCACTCCTTTGTCATATTCCAGTTTTAAACGTAGCATGGAAGAAGTGGTAAACTGGCAACTTCAAATGAAGTATCTGTACAACAGTTTCATATATCATTGTTCAATAGCCAAAATGGTATCTGAAAATTCATATAAGTGAGAATGGTCCGTTTGAATTATTACTGAAATAATATAGGAGATTTCTTAATTAAATTTTGACCATTTCTATCTAACGGCGCTATGGTCCTTGCAGGATCTTGGCCTTCTCAGTGATCCTCCTCCACTCCGACCTGTCTTCGGCTACCCTTCTCCATCTGCCGACAGCCAATGTCAGAAGGTCCTCCTCCACATCCTGCAGCCAATTTGACTATTTGGATACCTCAAATTAGAAAATAGTGGCGTAAAATTTTCAGCTATATATATTTATATAATTACTAATATACAATATATTCAAATAACAAATATGACATATAACCTCAATAATATCTTGTATAGTAGTATCTAACTCTTTATTATAGAGGGTCTCTACATTATATTAGGTTTCATGTAATATATGTCTCTCATAAAAATGTATATTTCATAGTTTATATTTCCTACTCCGTACTTCATATTATTCCGAAACGCCAACATTATTATGAATTTCATAAAGGATGATATGAATAAAGTATTGAATTGATTATCGTATTTCGTTTAGCTATTTAATGAGGTTTAATAATAAACTGAGGAGGTTACTACTGCGGTTATATCGGAACACTTGGAAGAGTTGTTGCCTTGGTCCCTAATTGCCAGGATCGCAGGTGAGTCATGATCCTCGACATGATGCAACTGGACAAATGTCAAACACCCTATTTTTCTCCGCTGACTTGCAATACCTCCTCCACTTCTTGGGAGAAGCGAACAGATGACGGTGTACGCTTCCAATTATTATGACTTAACAAACAATATTTAGGCACTCCAGATTTAGTAGAAGTTGTTATTACTTTGTTCGATCAAAGCTCATTCGCTGTGAATACCAAAGTAGTCACTACACCATGTGCGTGTTTTTTTATACATTACAATATATATATATATACATGTATATATTTTATAAGTTATTTAAATTAACTTCCTTCGTGTTAATTATTATTATTGATACTTTTTTGAAACAACCAAAAAATAATCTTGTATTTATTAAGGAATACTGCTAAGAAACCTTTCCATTAAAGGATAAATATATTCCCAAAATATGGACAAGGTTGTAACCGTTAAGGAAATTGCCATCGATTTATTTTCAAATTTTTATTTATTGTTTCAAAAATAGAAATTGATTCGTGAAAACCAAAGAAAACACTTCAAAATCTCATGAACGAGAAAATGGTCCGGATGGAAGTAAAACATAAACATTAAATATCGATGAACTATTTATTAAAAACCTAGGTTTCGACCCATAATGAATAATGATCATTTATAATCTCATTTGTAATATAACAATATTTCAAGTACGAACTTCAGTTCCCTTCAACAATGGATACTACTTAGTTCATTTTGAGGGTTACATACTCTGAGCTTTTTACAGACGATATTACAGAAAACCGATCGATGCATAATCGAAGGAGAATTGCCTCTATTACGCAAGAAAACAGAAAGGAAGAGCGTTTACCCCAATCCTGCACAACCTTGGCCACGGTTTCCCACGAATTGTCTGCCTTGCATCAGCCCTCCCACGGCGGCTATCTACAAGAAATAGCTGCCATTGACGAGTTTACAACGCCTGCAAGAGCAGATCTCTATCTGTGTACCTGACGCCTTGTCCATTGTACGCTACTTAGTTCTCAGCTCCGTATCGGAGTAAGGCAGGCAACGAGATAAGATTATTCATTAACAAAATGTTGTTGACCAGCGGGAGCGTGGTAGCTCAATGTGTAGAGTGCTATCTATATTGGTGCGCCGAAAGTCACTGGGTCGAATCCAGCTATCGCAGATAACTTATTTAATCTGAATTAATTAATAGAGGAGTCCTACGAGATCTGCAGATCCAATAGAAGCTCACCCAACCAGTATAAATTGAGTGATCTTGGCAGGGGGACAAATCTTGGCAGTTGAGTGTGATCTAAGTTAAATCACCTCTCTGCACAACAATTGGCTTAGAAAAAGTACAGTCTCTACCATATACAGTACTAGAGACTGTTCATAAGGACCCCCCCCCTCCAATGAATATATCAACCTGCAAAAAAGCATGATTCTGTTCGTAGACTCTGTTGAACATTGTGTTAATGAGACAATTTGTCTCTTAGAGTGAGTGATATAACATTTTATGCCCAATATAAAGGGTTCGGAGTTCTAGGCCTGCTAGAACTTTTAAAAGGGAGTAACGAATCCTTAGTTATGCCGTCTTTCAGAAGGGATGTTGAATGAGGGTTCCGAGTCTGCACGATCTCAGGTCTCGTTAAAAATCCCTATCCTAATAAAACCTGGAGAGGCAAAATTTATAGCTCCCACTGTAGTATCATTATCGCACCATTCAGCGATTAGCCATAGCAACATAAAAGTGACGTTAAATAAACAAAGTCAGCGTAAATCGCACAACCTAAGAAATAAATATGACTAAAAACCTCAAGCTTGCAAGTAATTGCTAGAAATTACAGGAGCAATATCCACCCGCTGCTATGTAAACAAAATAATAGAGGTAACAAACAATCTAAACATAGAAATGTTGCCTGTATGAACATAAACAAATACTCAAATTAACTGTAACAAGTATGAAAAGAAAACCTACATCATATTTTTGATAATCTATTAACAAATACTAAAAAATAAAAATTTATTTTAAAAAATCAAGAGGTCAGTGGTTCTATCAATTTGTCCACCCACTGTAGTATCTGCTCCTTAATCGAAAAAGTGAACGGTAGCTACACCATCATTTATAAACTTAAATAAAAATGTTCTTGTATTTTGGTTTAGGCTATGGAAAATTCAGAAGTAAACTACCATTTATTCCTATTAAACAAATCCATTTAGGAGTGTTCACGAGAAAACGTAAGCATCAGTTGGAATAAAATCGACCAAGCAATCCTTAATTGGATAACTGATTAGGATCAGGAGATACCATCGTATATAGATTAAGGACTGCGATCTTTCACTCAAGGCGGTTGATCTTCAGGTAGAGACACGATGCACGTACTCGAGGATCATGAAGAAATCTGCCGCCGTTGCCTTATCCTTCGTGGGTCGGGTGTCTTTCGAAACCGTGTCCTACAGCTGTAATCTGTCCCCTTCGCGTGACTGTCGTGAAGTCCCAGAAGAACAATTGTAATAGTTGTTAATTCTCCCAAGTAGTTCGCAAACATGGGAGCTTCAATTGTTCGTAATAGTAAATTATTCTCAGCTATGCACTAGCTCCATCAAAAAATAGAAACCCGTCAAGTAAGTAAACTAAATAAAAATAAAATAAAACATTATTATATTTTACAAGTATTCCATGCTTTTTTTTTTCTGCTGAATTATTTAACTTTGCATTGCGAATCAAGCATCCCTGTTAAGGAGTTCTGATGTAAAACATCAATCAAAACATATCATGAAGATATATATTTATGAACAGAATAAATACATCTTTTATTTAATTATTCGTTACAAGCCAACCAAGATTACGTTCAGATTGATATTTTTTTATTAAATCTTCCTTTTTAATCCTAGCTTCCTCTTCAATTCCAGATAACCCTCCGAGGCGTCTGAAAAGAAGATGGCCACGTGACCTTCTTAGCTGAACTAAATCTTCCTCCTGAGCTCTTCATCTTAATAAAAGATTTAAGAAAGGATAAAAAAGGTTATAAATAAATATACATAACATTTAAATTCAAATAATATTAATATTCAATTAATAATAGCAACTAAATGACGTTTATAAATTATGTAAAAGCTGATTTATTGCTATCAAAAAGATAAAAGATAAATTTTTGAATACAAAGTTTCATCGACTTCGGCTATCCTATTTTCTCCTGTCTTTCCATACCCTTTTAGATTAAATGCAATAGCATACAGCTCTCTCAAATAAATTGTTCGCTCTGTGAACTCCTTTATTGACATATTAAGTTCTTATGAGCAAAATTTAAGATATGTCACTTCCTTACCCAGAAATAAATGAATCTTATAACATTAATAAATAACAATCTTGTCGAATTAAGCCAGGTTCCACCTATTAAACCGCGGTTACAACTGCAACTGGTCAAATAACACCTCCAAGTCATTGTTTTAAAACTATTTCACGTTGTATGTAGTGAACTATTTCACGCGTCCTTTATAACACTTCTTACGAGGGAATATTTTTCTTGGTATAATGATACAGCTTTGATCTCTGTTTTATGTAAATCCCATAGCACCTGCATCTTTTTTTATCAATTTTATAATTGAAATAAATAAAAAGGTGGCAAACAGAAAACATACATAAACACTAAGTTTATATGTTAAAGCCTGATGTAACAACCCCCTTATCAATAATGGCGCCCGTACGAGAGGAAAGTGTCTCAAATTTAACATCTTGAGTTTCCACATGCCTTTGATTGGAAGTTTCATTTTATCATGATTTTATGTTTCTAGTATTTCCTTACCTCTTAGAAAGTACAAAATCCAGGATTCAAAATTCAAGCATAATCAAAATGGAATAAACATTTTTGATATTTAACGGGTGACTTATTTAGCATTAAAAACTGTAGAACTACAGCCCCTGAAGGATCGGGAGCTCAGTAAATGGTAGAGACTGTACTGTTTCATGGTTGTGCATGGAGGTGATTTGTGCTAAATCACGCTCAACCACCAGATTTTTCCCTAATTTGGGTACCCATTTTATAAATACTGGGTAAGGCCCAGGAGAGTCCTAGATCCCATGGGATGCATATACGGCTGCTAACAGTTTAAATAAAAGTCTTACCAGCGAGCGGGATTTGGACCCAGGACCTTCGGCAGTGCAACTCAGCGCTCTACCACTGAGCCACTCCGCACCTATTTAGCATAAAATTCCTCCAAATTATTCGCCTTTGTTACAAAATCAGACAAGACTTCGCTGCTTTACGAATAAAGAAAAAGATTATTTGCTATTCCCACTTAAAGAGGCGCCTTAAAACTTTTACGGCTCGCAGCCTTTACAGGAAGAAACATTATACAGCAAGTTGGAGAAGTTATGAAAAACAAAGAGGTCAAGGAAGCGTTAGTACTTTTTAAACTCCAGGGCTAACTTAGTTCCCAAGTCCCCCTCTGGCCCTTTCCCTTATCCGGGGACTTTAAACAGCGCTTATATTCCAGCCGAAAAGTTCCGAAGCTAAGCCTCTCGAAGTACGGGCAGTTTATTTTGAATTAACATTTCAACGCATTCCTTATCTGTTTTGAGTCAAGGAAGGGAGATTTCTGTAATATGAGATTAATAGTCAAATCAAACAAGAATTCCAAAATGAATTAATCGTTTCTGAATCTATTGCATCTTTTTAAGAAATATTTAAATTCTTAATTTAGGAGGTTAAATGTAATGTTGTATTATATAATAAAAGGTACTTTTTCTTCTCATTAATACTTCATACTTACACTTCATTTTTTTTACACATATTTATACTTAAATATTTTTTGTTATGGGGAGCGGAGTGGCTCAGTGGTAGAGCACTGAGTTGCCATGCCGAAAATCCTGGTTCAAATCCCGCTGCAGGCAAGACTTTTATTTAGTCTGTTAGCAGCCGGAGATGGATCATATAGGATCTAGGACCCTCCTGGGGCTCAGCCAGCCTCTAAAAGTATGTACCCAAAATAAGGGGGAAAATCTAGTGTTAGAGCGTGATCTAGGACCAACTACCTCCCTGCACAACCGTTGTCCATGAAACAGTACTGTCTCTACCATGAACTGAACCCCAGACCCTTCACGGGTTGTAGTGTTCGAGGTTTTTAAAAATGACTTGGAGGTGTTATTTGACAAGTTACAGTAGTCACCGCGGTTTAATAGGTGGAACATGGCTTAATTCGACAAGATTGTTATTTGTTAATGCTGTAAGATTCATTTATTTCTGGGGTAAGGAAGTGACACATCTTAAATTTTCCTCAGAAGAACTTAAGATGTCAATAAAGGAGTTCACAGAGCGAACAATTTATTTGAGAGAGCTGTATGCTATTGCATTTAAACTAAAAGGGTATGGAAAGACAGGAGAAAATAGGATAGTCGAAGTCGATGAAACTTTGTATTCAAAAATTCATCTTTTATCTTTTTGATAGCAACAAATTAGCCTTTACATAATGTATAAATGTCATTTAATGGCTATTATTAATTGAATATTAATATTATTTGAATTTAAATGGTATTTATATTTATTTATAATCTTTTTTATACTTTCTTAAATCTTTTCTTAAGATGAAGAGCTCAGGAGGAAGATTTAATAAAAAAATATCAATCTTAACGTAATCTTGGTTGGCTTGTAACGAATTATTAAATTTAATGATGTATTTATTCTTTCCTTTTATTTAATTATTAATAAATAAATAAAAGGAACTGTTAGTCTTTTTGGCAGATATATAAATGTTAATTAGACTAGTATTTTAGTTTTAGAATAAACATCATATCAATTATGTTTATTAGGTTTAAACTATAAAGCAGTTAAAAAAAAACAACTGTATCACAACAATCTATGAAGGGTTTTGGGTTTAGTACATGGAAAAATGTTCTATTTCTAAAGCTACGTCTAAACTACTAGACCATTGACAGATTATTTATATAGCAGGCCACCGTTTAAAGTTTTGTTTTTAACAAGAAAATCAATCAGTCTGTTTTTAACGATTGATCCGATGCTCATGATAGGAAGCATACCGATTGGTCTAAGCTGATTGCTAGAGGGTTTCGGTACTATGACTAATAGATGTCTGGAAAGTCGTCATCTTTACCAGAAATTAATCAGGCAATCCAAAATGGAATCTTGAAAATCGTATTGCACTAACGCTAAACCATGGGACTGGAATGGAAATGTGATAAATGGTCTGCGGGAAAAGTAAAGAATCAAATGCTTTTAAAAGGCTTACAAACATCAACTAACAACCAGTATACCAATAACCTAAAGGAAACTTTGAATCAGGTAATGACCGTATTAATGTAGATACTCCCGAATCAGATGATAGGAGGCATACTATAATTAGATCCAATGTTATGATACCTCCGGATACAACTGAAGACTTACCAATAGAGGACCATGAAATTTCGTAAATTTCAGAGAACTAAGATATTAATTATTAATATTGTTTTATAGGACATGCTTTGCGCAGCCGCAAAAATCAACTATCGATTCACAATCGAAACAAAAAGCAGACTCACTATCGAGGCGATGAACTATGATAGGAATGAGACCGCAACAACTATGTGTAACTGTAGTGGTCTGGGAACTTGGAAACAAGGAAGCGCAGGCGTCCATTGGGAACCCTTAGGGGATTGGGAGCAAACGATTCTAATAGTTTAAACAATAATAAGAAGTTTAAATAAAATTCATTTATTAATATTTTCTCCTTCATATAAGGTGTTAATTTTTCAGAAAACGTATTAAAAAAATATACATATATTGCAATAAAAAAATATATATAATTTATATTTAAAAAAAATTTTTTTGATCCAACAAAATAATCAGATTAATTCTTGTAATATCACAAAATAAAGGATTGGAAACAATAAATAGCTCGTAATGTTTTTACATTTTTAGCAAACTTTTCCGAACAGCAATAAATTATTCTCGCAACGAAATGATATAAAAAATATACTGTTTTTTCACAGATCTAGTAATTTTCCTTTACCACCCTATAATGAATAAACCCTAAATAAAAAAAAATTAAAGAGTTAAAAACTCTCTACTTGAATCATTTTCAAACATGCATTACTTTACGATAGGAATCGATCAACATTGGTGGTTGGTTGATTGTTCTTAAGTTGAGGTGTGAAAAGTAATGGTAATCAACGGAAAAGTTTATGTTAGTATGAATAAATATATATTATTTTTATTCGGTTTCAATAATAACTTTTATAATACTTAAAAATAAATTAAGAAAGAGGATAAAATAAAACTTATAAGAAACTAGTACATGAATTTCAGATAAAAAGAGAATAGAAATTAGAAAATAGAAAATATAATTAAAAAATGTATTATATAAATAAAAATACATAAAAACCTATACTACAACAACCCATGAAGGGTCAAGGATTCAGTGCGTAGTATAGACTGTCCTGTTTCTTGGAAAACAGTTGTGCAGAGAGGTGATTTGTCCTAGATCACGCTCAATCGTCTTACACTTTCTATAAAGTGGATTTCTAATCTATAGGCAGGATGAGCCCCAGGAGGGTCCAGGACCCCATAGAATCCATCTCCGGCCGCTAACCGATTCTGGGTCCAAACCTTCGGTACGGCAACTCAGCGATCTACCACTGAACACTCCGCTTCACTTTTTAAGCAAAATTGAAATTTTTTTAAGCATGTGCATCAAAACTTGAAAACATCAAAATTAAACGGATTTTTTTACAGCTGTCATCGCGTCCACGTCTCAACTTACAATTTTTTCTATCATAGCATGTAATGTGATAGATTGGGAGCTCGGCAGGTGGCCTCAGGATTTTTTAAAAGGGAGTAAAAAAATTCTTGGTTAATCCGCAGCATAAAATGAAGTTAGATGAATAAACAAACATGTAACGTATTTTAAATCTCTGGCCGTCATCCCCTTTAATATCGTCGCATCAAAGATTTCGTAGTCGCCTTCAACGGTTTAGAAGTATCCATTCTAATTATTGGGGCCAACTGTTCCCTTGTAGTTCTCAATTGAATTATCTTTACATGTCCAAACCAGGTCAATCCACCAGATTTTACATTCCATGCTTCAAATTTTAACTGTTGAACACATCCCTAATTATTACATATCAAGCCCTGTAATAAAACGTTCCAGAAACATCCTGGCTGAATGAACCGTAGCTGACATAGAAGCTACGTGAAAGCATCGCAAACGAATGCAATAAAGAAAGGACGAACTAACCTTCAAACATCCGATGAAAGTGTGGAGCAATCCAAAGTCCCGTTGGAGGTTATCTAGCGTTCTCCAAGGTTACTTCTTGTCTCATCTCCCAACTGCAAATTGCAGGATGTAACAAAAAGATTTACATCGTACCGATTATTAAAATTGATGGAACTACAGATTGTAAATAAATATATCGTCGTACCACTTAGGTGTACTGGTGATATATTGCAGCCCCGGAAAATAACTGGAGGGTCGAGGGGTGAAGTCGAAGTTTCTTCAAAAGGAGTTTCTATTACTTAAGTAAATGGAATAGTGCTATTTTCGTAGTGAATTAAGGATTGATTCGAGTATTGGCTAGGAAAGGAGTCAACTCCATTTTAAGGCAAAAAATTAAGATTGAAACGATTCCGTTTCCCTCATACAGTTAACTCATTCTCGAAAAAATTCGATTTGACTACTTATTCACAGGGCTGCTGATATATATTTCCCAATATCATATATATTTTCTATATAAACAGAAATTCTAATCGAAGCCAGCTCGAATCATGAGTCAAACAAATTGTGGCCAGCAACCTAATCTAAATTGACTACGCAAGAAGTCAATGTATCAATAAACTTCAACCCCAACAGGAGTGAAGATTAGCGAAAGTGCATTTTGAGGCTTTTTAACTTGCGCCTTTTTTACTAACACACTAATTTCGTAAAATGTAAACAAAACAGTAAAAACGATATATTCTCTCAGAACGCACACAGTTGAACATTTTCGTTCTCTAAATGAGAATAGCTCGGTTTCGTTCTCCTAGATCCAGGATAAAGCTGGTTGAAGGTGATTCAGGGTTATCTAAATTTAATATAGACTACTTCACAGTAGTGTAGTTTCTCGATAAAGACTAGTCTAGCCTCATTGTAAATTGGGGCTCACCCAGCCTCTATAAACTAGTTGAAAATCTAAATTGGTGAAAGTCTAGGAGTTGATTTAGGACAAACACCTAGCTCTCTGCACAACCGTTTTCATACAAACAGTACACCCACTTTTTTTTAATACATAAACAAAACCTTGTTACAATAAAAAAAATATTTCTAAAGGCTCACCTGTTTTGAACATTCAACAGAATGCTTCATTTGTTTTAGAAATCGCTACATATAATTATGGATTTATTGATTTTAAATGGGAGGTGCATAATTACTATGACTATGGGGATATTATTATCTGTAGTGAAAGTTCTACGGTTGACCAATTTTTTTCTCATCAACGACCGTTAACAGTTTATCTATTATCCGAAGAAATGTGTTTTCTTGTGCTTGGTTGGAGATATTGGTGTGACAGCAGTGCATTGGTCGTGGCCAAAGGAGCTCTTCCAATAGCTCTTCGGGTCCCCAAGTAGTTTTCTGATAGATTTTGAAATGTGATAAGAAAAAATAGATCAGTTGTTTTCTCAGGAGTACAGGAACATAGATGAGGAGTATTAGTTATAATATTTTCAAGGGTTCAGAAGAAAAACTGAAAGAATTATTATGAGTCACACAACGTTACTGATAATCCTGTACATGTTCTGGAGCTACGAATATGTGTATATTGTTTCGTTTGAAAACCAGATAGTGTTAGCTAAGGGTGTAGAGTACCGAGCGGTTAAAGATTCCCGGCACTATTGGACCCTCCTGGAGCTCACTGAGCCTTTATGAAGTGGGTACAGTTAATTAGAGGGAAAACCTGGCGGTTGAGCGTGAAATAGGACAAATCACCTTCCTTCACAACCATTGTCCTAGAAATATTACAGTCTATATCATATACTGAACCCTTCTGCATAGGGTGTACTGGTACATTTTTCTGGCCTACCGATACCCAATTGCATTTCAAATATGTTACAAATAAGACACAATAATTCGTAACGGTTACCATGCTGAAAATTCCATTAAACATGGTACTATGAGATTTTTTGGCTTTTAAATTTATAGATTTTTAATTAGCCGTGCTAAAATACGTGTTACGCTATTTTTTTACTTTCATAGACACTGTGAATCCTTTTTATCATAAAATAATACAAATCATTAATGAATTTCACATTACAATTTTACTTATTAAGAGCATTTACTTATTTTTACCTTATTATATGTTTAGGTTTAACGAAACCTAAAAAAAAAAAATATTATGTTGAAAAGCAATGATAAAGTATTTTAAGGGATTGTTTTACCATATCGATAGTACTTAGGAATACCCGCATCGAACAGTATCGATAGTACAGGAAGAGGAGCTGATGTGAGGCAACCCAAGGCCAGAGCCTCCTGTCCGTTGACCTTCCTGTGCCGGGCGGCCTGCTTCACCTCCCCGTGTGTGTGTAGGTATGCATCTTTTATGAACATATGCGTGTGTTTGAATTTGTGCGAGAGAGAGAGATTAATTAAAGGCTGATTCGCTAGTTTATACAAGCAATTTTGCCATGGTACGTGGTAAACACAAACCTATCTCTTACAGCGGTGTTAGTTTTGTCGCTTCTACGTTTATTTTTTTAAGTTAAAGTCTAGATATTTACAGGAAACCATTTTTTGTCGCATCTACACCTTTATACACAACTTTTGAAAATACGTACGGCGTTGGGTGTCGTGTAAATTGAAGCTCATTTACACGACATCCAATGACGTGCCTTGCCAGTTTCATCCTACGTTGGCGATCACCATAACGAAAGCTTCACGGTTTTATTCCATATGTAAAAGTTATTCTCCATTTCGTATTCCAGTCTAATATCCAATCTTTTAAAAATGAATAAAAACAGTCACATAATTTTTCGAAAAGGCAAGTAAATCTTTATATCCGAACTTGTTCAGATTATATTTTTTTTTAAGTTTTTGGCCGATTTGCTGGCACGCTATTGTTATAAATTTATTCCAGGCTAGTTAATGAAAAATGCGTATTAGTCTATTTTATAGCCGTTATAATCTATTAATAATTGTAAAAATAATGATTAATAAATTAAAGACTTTTTTAATGAAAAGTAAATGTATTAACCTATTCTAGTTTTGAATAATTAACACCCCGGCAGTACCCGAGGTGTTAACTTAGAAGATAAATCCTTCATTGCACTTTGCAACGCAACGGGACGAAGGGTTTTAGGAGTCAGTGGTACAGACGAGGCGGAGATTTAGGAAGCCTTCAGGATGAAGAAAGACGAGAGAAGGTTGGACGAAGCTGGGCAGAGGATCAAACGATACGTGCCAGTGAACACATGAAGGAATATTAGAGACAGAGAAAACTCCTGAAGAGGGAAGGAAAATAAAGTTGTAACGTTATCCGAAGTGAAAAAAAAAATTGCCAACCCTAACCAGATTTGTTTACGAACATCTTGTGAAACACAATAACCAATAACCAATGACAAAATTAATCGATTCTAATCTAAGATCAAATGAAAACTTTCATATAATTACATAAGGAATGTCGGTTTCACAACACCTATACAAACAAGTTTTGTTGATTCGGTCATTCAGGAATATAAATTAATTAAACCTAATTGTTGAATCTATGCTATAAATCTTAAGAATCCTGATTCCAGTTCAACTGAGATAGAAAAAAGAGCATTCTGCTTTAAGTCACAGAGCCGTTTACCGACATTGTGAGATCGGGCAGTTAGTCTTCAGAAACACCAAGCCAATACAAAGTGGGTAACCTTAATTAGGAAAAAACCTGGAGATTGTACGTGATCATCACGGCCAAATCACCTCCTTACCCAATGGTTGGACTGCTCTGACCTATGGTCGTTACCGAGAACTGAACTTACCTTCCTTCTTCATAGGTTATTGTGGTACAGATGTTTAATGAATATTATTTTAGTTTAGAGTTCTACAATTCACATTAAAAAAAAAATCAATGGCTAAACTTCACACGTCAAAATAATACTAAAATGAACAAGGAAACTATAGCCAAAACTTAAAATTGATGGATTATCTTAAGCATATCACGACAATAACAGTCTGAACTGAACACTGGGATGACCTGAGAAAGGGAAGGCCTTCACTTTTAAGCTGAGAGAGAATTTTCATAAGACCAAAGTGGAGAACCTCATTTCCACTAATGGAAGGGGCTTTACATCCCGACGCATCTAGAAAAAAGACTTGTAATAAAATAAAAGTTTTATTTTGAAAAGGCCGATAACAATTTAATTTCAACTTAATTTTTTTCAAAATATGTTTAAATTAATATATTGAGCAATTAGCTGTATTGAAGCAAATAAAACAAATATAAATTTTATTTAGTATTCCTTGCTTAAGATTTCAAAAACCACTAGAACGCAGAAGCTGTACAAGATCAAATCTTATCTTAATATAAACAATTAGATAATAATATAACAAATATAACTAAATGAAAGTTACTATTCATGATACTGTTGTACCTCAAAAATAAATAGTAATCCGAATCTAGTCATTAAAACAATCTTAAATGCTTGAGAATTACCCGCAGAAACATTGCCTACCCAACATTTTACCTAAATAAAGAATTTAAAAATATATAAACCATAATATATAGACAGAGTGACATTGGTCTTTTATTACCCGAATGAATTTTAAGTTTTCTAAGCTCGTTCCACTTAATGTGTAATTCATTCCTTATGGCATTCTGCCATGGGTTCTTTGCTTGAGTGAGGAGAAACCATTTGGCAGGATTAAGGAATAAGGTTATAATATAATTTAGGCTAGGTTATCTAACAACAAGTTTCAAATAATTTATAGTTTAAATGATCGATTTTAATTTTATTGTTTCCTTCAATCTATCATAAGACAACATACGACGTCTCCGGAGTAGGAATATGTTTATTTTATGACTCAGGATATCATAATAAAACAAGACAGAAATCCTTGAAGAGAATCCTTCCTTTCCTGAGCATTACGTAATCGCAGTTTCAATGATTAGATCATGCATCAATTATAATTGGGTCCTTGATTCGGCGTACGCATACTGGAATTAATGATTTTAAGATCCTTCAGACATATGTATGACATGCACAAGACCACGAAGCACCACCTGTATAATCGTCAATAGCTCATTTCTATTATTATAATCGTATGTTCGCATCAAATGTGAGAAGAAAATAATTTCTTCCACGATCGCACATTATCCGGTGATACTTACTGCCTTTTTAAAATAAATTCAACACGTTATTACAAGATATCCACATAATATTTTCACACTATACTAAACTATTGGAGTAGTATCTATATCTGAAAGTTATCAAACGTTGGACGACTAGTAAGAAATGTATAGGTATATCGAGATATTTAACAGATACAATATTGGATATTCAGGGGATATAAAAGAGACATTCTTATGAGCTAACTAAGTGACTTATTGACTGTTGACTACCATTATAACTTATTGACTATTGACTACATCTAGCTTATAGAGTACTCTCAAAACATACTGTAAACTATCTAGTACATCCCAGCCTACCTCCTACCTTCTCTCCATCCTAATCATAGAGCTAGTATTGATTAAAATTGATCATTTAAAACGAACTAAAGAAACGTGATGAACGGGTCCCTATTTATATAATATTTTATAGAGGCTGGGTGAGCCCCAGGAGAGTACTAGATCCCCATATGATCCATCTCCCGCTACAAACAGACTAAACAAAAGTACTGCCTGCAGGGGGATTTGAACCAGGATTTCCGGCATGGCAACTCAGTGCTCTATCACTGAGCCACTCTGCTTCCTATATAATAATTATATACTTAAACAAATACATATTAGTGCAACCCACCAATTGTTCAGTTGTTTTTTCCTAATATTCTTTTCGATATTTCGTCTATCACAAAGATCAGCGTAATTGAGATTTAATTTATCATTAATCATCACAGTTTTTAACCACGATAAAATATTATAATATAATCCATTAAATGAAGTCAGCACAACATTAAATATTATACATTATAAGCACAGAACCAAGACGTTTGGAATCCCCTGTATACAGGCATGACTCACTCTAGATGGCCTTGTGCCAGTGCGTGGATCTTCCAAAACTAGAAATAGCGTCGGATGCTTCCTCAATTATGAGCAACCTAAGCTTGATGATTGGCGTAATAAGTCTTCATCTACTCTTAGAGTCAGTTTCTGTTCCCGAATATATTTCGAAAAATAAATAACAAACAATATGGAGGATAAACTTAAAAGTGTAAGAAAATGGTCCGAGTAGAGGTCAAGAAAAGTCTCTTATATAGGGAGAACTTTTTATTTTTCTCCCTGTTTAAGAGAATTTTCTTGACCTCTACCCGGACCATTTTCTTCCTCATATAGACAAGGTCGACTAATATTATTCAACGTAAACTTAAAAGCTGTTACAGCTTGATTCTTTTAGCAATAATCGAGATTTAATAGCAAGAGTTGTCGGGATCCAATAATGGAATTTTTTTCCTGGGATCAGCGGGGTAGCTGAGTGGGTAGAGTTGCTTGTTGAAGGTTCCGGGTTCGAATCCGGCTGTGGCAGATAAATTATTTAATCTTTTAACAGCCACGGATGGACCCTACAGACCCTACTAGGGCTCACCCAGCCCCCAGTACTATTAACTGGTGGGAAACCGGACGATGAAGCGTGATCTCCAGCAAAAAATTACCTCCTTGCACAGCCATAGTCCTAGAAACAATACGATTGTCTCTTCCATGTACTGGACCCATGGACACTTTTATGTGTTGTAGTGGTGTTAATGTATTATACATTTAGAGATTGAGAATTAATTTAGTTTAAATTAATATCCTTACTTTTTCTTATTATTGGAAGGATAAGAATAGAATTCTATAAAATAATTGCATTAAAAGTAAATTCTCTTATTGTTAAAGATAAATCTACCATTATAGACGAAAGGACATTATACTATAGACGAAGGGAAAGCAAATAGATCATCCAAAATGAAACTGTATTTTTTAACCAAATATAAAAAATTGAACCAATTAAAGGACATCTTCGACATTAGAGAATTTATTTCTGAACAATGTTTAATAATTAATATAATGAAAATACGTTGATTAATATATTTATATTTATAGAAGCAGCATTTGAAAAGTGACATTAAAAAAAATCAATGCACTCATTGGACTCGACCCAAGTTTTAAAACCCTGACCATTCAAAAATATGATTTACACCAGACTGCGTCAAATTTGTATTTTCTTGCTGGTACCATAATTTTACTCTCAAGATGTTAATGAATCATAGCTAGATCATGCATCATTCATGAATCATGGATGATCATCCATTCAAAAATACACGTTTTGGATAAAATTTAAAGCAATTGATTTAAATAGTAGCCATTTAGTATCCTGACCGATTATCATTAGCGGTTTAATTAGAATCTAAAAAGGTTTCGCTGATTAGAATCGTAAAAGATAAATTGACGTAGTGTAAGCTCTTGGACCCTAATGGGACCATGATGGAAGACTACATTCAAATGAAATTTCAAAGAAAGTACCCATTTATTGCTAGGAGTCAAAACTATGATATTATTTTAATTATTATTAATAATTACATTAATAAAGGTGAATCTTAATCATATAATATGTTACAACTACTCCCATCAAACTCTTTAGCAACTCTTCTTTCAATACAGTAGCAAGTTATCCATTATTATTTCATATGTCGAATCTCGCGTTAAATGGTAGTATTAATATTTGCATAAGTACAAATATCAAGAGAATGTCGAAACTGCAGTGGATACTGCCAATCTTCAATTGACAACTAAAGCTGTACTACTACAGCCCACTAAGGGTATTTAATTAAGTACATAGTAGAGTCTGTTTCTAGGAGGCAACGGTTGTGCAGCGAGGTCGTTTGTCCGAGATCACGCTCAACCGCCAGGTTTTCCCCCTATTAAGGGTACCCACTATATAGAGGCTTGGTGGGTTCTAGGAGGGTTTCCAGTTCCCACAACCACAGCTGTTAACAGATTAAGTAATTAATCTGCAACAGTCGTAATTGAACCCGGAACTATACCCACTGGGCTACCCTTACAGTTATTTAAATTTATTACTAAATGGTAATACTTATACTGAGTGGTATTAATAGTTCTATATTATAATAGCTGAAGTTAATAAAATTTAAAGCCTACAGAAATTCTTAAACAAAGCAAGTTCTGACAGAAATGGGCTATCCTCACAAAGTTGTTCCGACATAAGGCAGCAGTAACACAGAACAATTATGGTTTAGCGAATCTAGAGCATCGGGATTACAACATCGCTGATTTCCCCGGGGCTTAAGTCGTTCTAATTCTAGGTCTTCCTCAGGCTTCCTTATTCAAGCCTTTCTGGTCATAAATATAGGATGCCCTACAAACCGCCTCAACCACAAAGAAAGTTGTTGGTATCCGATCCAAGACGATCAGGAAGTAGAAGAATTTAGGAATCCCGACATGGTATAGTTATAATAATAGAAATTCCTACTTTAATGGGAAAAATACACCTTTAATGGGAATACACTTTTATATAGGCAAAAATAAAAGTTTAAAAAATGGTGAATAACGCTGTTCCTAATATTTAAAATACTGTTGGAAATACACTAGTAATACGCATTGAGATAATAATATAAAAATTTAAGAAGCGTGTGAAATTGGCGGCGCAGTCAATAAATTTCACACAAAACAAGTTTAACATATTTTATTTGTGCTAATGTTTAGGCCTAAGTATGGTGAGTGTATTTTGCATAATCTACACAGTATTTATCAGCTGTTTTTATCTAACCTTTCCTAGCTGTGGTCTGGTAACCTTCCTTAAGATTCAGTAGTTGCATTTGGTTCTTGGAGATGGTGGGATGTTTTCTTTGGTTAGTGTCTGGCTACATTTTGGGGCTAGGATGTGCTTTATTTATTTATTTACTTTGCAATTCTTCTCTTTCCTTCCTGAAGTTGTGTGAATGAGCGAAATTTTGACAGGTATCTTTGTTTCCTGTATTAGTTTAAGAGACTTAACGCATTTTGATTAGAATTTTTCCACTAATATTTTAACATGTATTTTACGTATCTTTCAATATTGAGATCTTCAAAATGTTTGAGCACGCTATTGCTGTTATTTAAAAATATTAATATTTTTACAAACATATTCAAGATATTCCAAAGCTCATACAGATTTAGTTCGCTTTTGAACGAAAGATGTTCCATTAAGACGGGGATCGTCAATACAAAGGCCAACTTACTACTTGACATTTAAAGGACAAGCTTAAAAATCTGTTACAACTTGCTTCTTTTAGCAATAATCGAGATTTAATAGCAAGAGTTGTCAGAACCAATAGTGGGAACCTAGGTTCGAATGGGAGCAGGGTAGCTGAGTTGGACGCTAGAGGTTCAATTCCGGCTGAGACAGATAAATTATTAAATCTGTTAACAGCTGTGAGTGACCATGTGGTATCTAAGGACTCACCCAGCCTCTATAAAGTGATTAATTGATGAACAAATCTGCTGGTTGACCGTAATCTGGAACAAGTCATTTCCCTGCACAACCGTTGTCCTAGAAACAGTACAGTCTCTACCAAGTACTGAACACCAGACCGTTCACAGGCTATAGTGGAACAGTTTTTTTTATTTTAGGTATATTTAAATAAGGTTGGATCGTATATAGATATTGCGTTTGTAAATTACTCTATTATTGCTCTTGTGATTCAAAGCCTTCTTCTAGATATTCCTTGCCGTACGTCCTTAACCGTTGCTCCCTTGACAGTTCTGTATTCTTCTTTCCCCCGTGACTTATGAATGTCACGAAGATAGGATAACTAGAGTAAGTGACGTTCCTCGCCTACTTCTGTTACACTTCATTGAATAGAACCCTAACATAGAGACATGTTTCTCTCTTCTTTTATTCTTCCCATATATATGCACATAAATATAAATAAAAATACAACGTTTTAGTTTTTTTAATAAATAAAACGTAAAAATAATGTGATTATCTCCGTTATTCGTTGGAGGCATTAGAGGAGAGTTTATTGTTTATTTAATATGTTATCAGCCACTTATGGACGCTGTGGAATCTGCAGACCCTTCTGAGGCTCACCCAGTGTCTAGAATATAGGTACCCTTAATTGGGGCAAAGCTTAGAGCGTGATCTAGAACAAATCATCTCCCTAAACACCCTTTGTCCCAGAAATAGTACAGTCTCTACCATATACTGAGCCCTACACCCTTCATGGATTGTAGAGGTTCAGTTTTTTTAATCTAATGCTTAAGTCGATAGTAAATAAAGTTAAAGGTCGAGTTTTGTGTTGAAAACGGAAGATATTTAGGGTTTTCTAACCATGCCAGTTTAAAATAATGTTCTAGCTTTTCTTTAAGAGCGTATTTCTTTAATAATTACAGATAATTATGAAAGATTAAGAGTCAATAAATAAAAAAGGGGTCGAATTTTTACAACAGACTACTCTCGTTCCAAACAATAAGCTCCTATCATACGAACAGGACGCTGTACGAAAAGGAACCAATCGGGTAACGACTGTGAAGGACAGTGGAAACAATTGAGCCGAAGGCCTAGGTACATGAGCCGAGGTCGAGAACTATATCAAGGCTAGCGGCCAGCCGTGCCCGCTGTGGAACAGAACAATGCAGTGACTAGAGTGCAGTTTAAAATGGAAAGTCTTAAGTAGGTAATGATAAAGTACGTGCAATAACGCTTTTATAAAGTTTACGCACCGTTAAGAACAATTAAATGTAAATTACTAGAATAAGACTCAACAAAGGACAGGCATTATATTTAAGTTGCTATTAACACAGCTAGTAGTCTCTCGTGTAGGTAACTGTAATAACTGACCAACGCACACAGGGATATTTGACACCTAAAGTCGATCAAAATAGGAAAACATTTTTTTGACAATTCCAGAAAACCTACCTCTACTTACTTTAAGCCAAATGTTTATAGAACATAAGGTCATAATTTTTTCTGGAAAAACAGCTGCCGCTGTATTAATTGTATTATGAAGGTATTATAAGTCGCACGTGTTGTTACCAAGTGAATGAATGAAATATCTGTAGGTTTCATATTGGTTTTATGTGTGTTATCAAGTGACTATTGCTGATTTTTAAAACGTATATTATACAATATGCATATATATTATACAGGTTTGTAGGATCAGAAAATAACAACATAAATCTAGTGATGCCTTTCAATGTTATTTTAATAATTTTTTGACGAATGATTGATTTTGTGTACATTTTTTTCATAAGAGATGAATAAATTAGTAATTTTGATATACTTCTGGCCTTTTCCCGGGCTTGATTTTTTACTTTTCTTTAACGTTAGAGTGTTGTTTCCCAGTTTTATCAAAAACTAGGTGCCAAAAAATACATTAAATGAACAAACAGTCAGTTGTTGTAGAACCAAACGAGGTTATTTATTATTTTCACTCTTTTACTTTTTTAACATTCCACTTGTTATAGGCTCCTCTGGATTAAAGGTCATGACCCGATAAGATGTTTAAAAGATGACTAAAGACTATAGGAATGGATTTTCCACAGGAATTGGAAGTCGAGGAAAATATTGTAAAACAACCTACGTTCTCAGAGGGACAAATGCTACAGTTTCAGCAAAAGTTTTCAAGACTCAAATCGGATATGAAATCAAAATGGCAGGCTGTTTTAGGTTCTGGCTAAGAGAACAGAAAGTGTATTTTTTAGGAAATACCATGATTGGTTGCAAGGAACCATTGAAATTCCTATAAAACCATGTTCATCTAATTTGGGTCGTCCTAAAAAATCATTTCAAGATTTTACTTGGGCTAATAGTGGATGTGCCTAAAGCTAATTTTGGCAACTATAATGTTGGAAACACCAGGAGGAGGTTCTTTGGTAACACCGAGGTATCTGGAAACATAACAGGTATTGACAGAAACCTTATCGACAGATTTGCGAATTTTTTAGAAGTGATATCTAGTGGCCACAAAATATATACTAAAAAATTCGCTGTCTGTCATAAAACGGCTGAGAGGTGCGAGTACATCGAACTGTACTCGTGGTATCCAATGTCGCCTACACTACATAAAATATTAATACATGGCCCAATTATTATTGATCATGCTCTTATACCAATTGGTAATTTGTCAGAGGAGGCAGCAGAAGCAAGGAACAAACATTTCCGGGAATACCGAAAAGATATTCCAGAAAATTTTGCCGCATTCAATGCAACACGGATGATGTTGTGGATAGGCTTTTATTGGCATCTGATCCATATTTGAGCTGCATAAAGCCCGGACCCACAAAAATGTCTAAGTCTTTCAAGCAAGAAACCATTGAAATGTTGCTCCCATGGGGCCCATGTACCCAATTTGAGGACAACAACACAGAAGAAGAAATGACTTCTGATGGGATGATTTCTCAGATTAATATTATTTATTAACATTATTATACTGTCATACCATTATTATGTACGTAATTTAAAGTTGTTGTTTTTTTTATGCAATATAAAAAGGTTGTGTTTAATGTTTTTCGTAGTTTCTTTTATTCCTTTTTTTATAGTTCTATCTATAAAGTTATTAAATAGCATCAAAACTTACATAAAAATAATTTTGATCAACTTTTGGTGTCAAACACCCCTTTGTGCTTCGTAGGTATCATTAGGGCTATTAAAAAAGTATATTAAACCGTGTAAAAAAAGTTTAAGAAACAAATAACGCTGCATTGCATGTGGAGGGAAACATTAGTGATATGGACTAAATAAAATAAATGTATAATATTACATTTTATACAGTTCAAATATATTATTCTTAAGTTTTATTCGCCTTCCAGATTTAGCCAACTGTTAAAAACTGAGTGCAGATGTATAACGATCGCGTTGTCGCAGCCCGACAGCTGGCCTTAGTGAAGGGAGTGAAAAATCCTTTGTTATGCCGTTCTTTGGAAGGGAAGTAAATTGGTGGTGCCGAGCCTGTGCGGTGTCAGGTATCTATTAAATAACCTATTCTAATTATACCAGATTAGAAAAAAATTAAGGATCCCACTAATCCCACTGTGCTATCGCCTGATTAGTAATAGCAGCATCAAGTTAGAACAAACAAACAAACCAATCTATGGTTATTAAATTAGAGTGGCTCTACCCACTTGGCAGAATTAGGAGGAAAGACGTTCAAGAGTCGTGCTGATGAAACTGAAACGAATTACTCAGATTCAAGATTCGAACGCAATTGTACAAGTTTGGAGGAATAGCCCACACCGCCTGGACATATATTCTTCATATATTAATTTAATAATTATAACATGACTTTACTTTAATTCCCCTATACCACTACAACCCATGGAGAGTCTTGGGTTCAGTACATGGTTGAGAGTGTACTGTTTCTTGGAAAACGGTTGTGCACGGAGGTGATTTGTCCTAAATCACGCTCAACAGTAAGATTTCCCCCTTTGTTTTGGGTATCCAATTTACAGAGGCTGGGTGAGCCACAGTGGGGTCCTGGATCCTACAGGATCCATCTCCGGCTGCTAACAGATTAAATAAAAGTCTGCCAGCGAGCGGAATTTGAAACCAAGACCTTCGGCACAGCAAATGCACCTTAATATAACATATGGTATGGTAATCATAATAATAATTAGTTATTGTTTAGTCAAACTGACACTATGACTTCCTAAAAGGGAAGATAGGAAGAAAGAACTAATGGGCTGACCAGTTTCCCTTGAGGAACTCCTTCGATGGCAAAGACCTCGCTGCAGCAAAACCTTCACGGTTCCAACTCCGCTACGGTAGCCAGGAGAACTAGGCACAATAAAGTTGTTCAATCGTCGATAATTGTTTCGGAGAAGTTGCAATGTGATTCTGTTAATATTGGGGTAAGCATTCCGCATCGTAGATCATTAAGGTCTTTATTGGTTAAAAAATAATGAGATTAAGAAAACAGTATAGGAACGACATCCAGATCTCCTGATAGTAATTTATGAATTCGTTAATCATAACTGATGGAACTTTATATTTATGATTTCGATTAGACAGTACTAACATTTCTATGGAAAAATAATGTTAAATTAGATGAGAATACTTCTTTTCAATCGCTAAAAACCGAACCGCATGGCTAATAATAATAATAGAATAAATTTAAAAAATAAAGAAAGTAACAGTTTTTACTTTGATGAATTAATTTAGATAACTTTAATGAATGAAGATCATTCCAATTATTATTTATTTAAATATACGAACTCGGGTATCGCAGTAAGAAACAAAATTTGAACTGAACAAGGGTTTATTGAATATACAGACTTTTTCAATATGGATTTTGTTTCACTGCTGGAATTAAATTCTGAGATAAATAAAATAATATAGAATTACAGGAATCGTAGACCGATGTTAAGTGAAATTCAGGAGTGGTAACATTTTGAAGTATTTTATAACAAATATGAAAAACTGCATTCCAGTTCCCTAGCATATATCAGAATATATTCGTTAAGTTGCCCTCTGTAGCATCGTCCGATTAGCCATAGTAGAATAAAGTGACATTAAATTAAACAAACAAACCATGATTTTAGGAGAAGACACCTTTCACGCCGATATACCACGCTTTACTGGATACACATAGGGTAAGTGATAGGGTTAAACTAGGGACTTAAATTTAACTAGTGCCGATCCGTATACTCACTCTCTCTTTTTAGGTGTGTCCTTGAAAAGATTTTAATTTATAATAATAATAATAAGAAAGACTTCATTTATTCTAGTCCCTTTAGAATAACATACAGGAATAATGTATAACCAAAATGTCTTAGAGTAAAATAGATTACATTTAGTTAATTAATTACAATTAAATTAATAAATGAGGAATAAATAAAAAAATAATTGAAAAAAATTATCAATTACCTCCTAAAACAATATTTAAAGAAAACTATTTCCTATAAAGGAAAAATAAAATAGAAATAAGATAACAATGATTATAGAGAGAGAAACAACTAATAGTCATATGTATGTATATACAATTTTTTGGAAAACAAGATAACGACAAAACAAGGAATAAAATAATGAAAGAAAAAATATAAACAATACTAACTATAATAACTATTAAAGCTATAATAAATAAGTAAATATAAAGATATGTGTCTGGAAGTGTGAACAGCAGATGTATATATATACATGCACACCTCAATCACAGGCGTATGCACATATACAATTATGCAGATACACACATATATATAAAATAAATCATTCATTCATCATTTAGAAAATCTTAATCTCAAAACTAAAAGTACTATTTCCGATTTTTTGGGGATTCTAAGGAAATTAGGTGATTGAATATACGGGATTTAAAGGTTGAAAGGTTATTGGAATGACGAATGGAAGAAGGTATTGAGTTCCAAACAGACGAGGATCGGATAAGGAAATCTCAGTCAAAAGCTGCTGTTCGGTGGGATACTGTACATAGATCTGAGAGCCGAAAACGGGTGTTACGGGAGTGGACTGTGGCTTTGAAATGAAGGAGATCGAAGATGTATGATGGTCGGTGCGACTGGATAACTTGGTAAAGAAAGTATTCTAGGAAGTACTTACGGCGATAGGAAAGGTAAAGCCACTTCAACTCTTCGTAATATAGGGTGACCGGGGCATCTCTCAGGATCCCAAAGATGAAATGAACGAAGCAATTAAGAAACCGTTTTAATTTTGCTTCGAGATCCCCATACACTGTACAGAAATAGTCTAAATGACGGAAAATTAAGGAAGTAACGAGGAGTTTACGGGTTTCAAAAGGGAACGGGTGGCGAAGGTGATTCAGACGCTTTAAGGTTGAGAAGGTACGACGGGAAATTTCAGAGATATGGTTTTTCCAGGAGAGAGTTTGATCAAAAATAATTCCAAGGTTTTTGACGGTTGGGTGGAATTTGATAGGATTATTGTTTGGAAAGAGGAATGGATTATGGGGAATAGTTTTAAGGATTAATATAGGTAATATTGATGGTCTAATGCCAACAGTAGTGAATAGTGAATCTTAAAATACCTTTGAGAATCATAAGGATGTATTAAAAGTTGTGATTGTTCATAAATAAAATAAGATGTGAAAAAAAATAGTTGTGAGTAGTACAGAAAACAATTTATTTTTTACACGTTAAGGTGCATTATAAGTTCGAATTGACGTTTCAATTAACTTATGATATAATATTCTAATTCTCTGAATCTTTCATATTCAGCCCTGAAAAAGATCAGCAATGTGGGTCGAAACGTTGGCCTTGCAATAGTAAGCAGTATATGTATAATAAACAGTATATATATATATAAAGGTTAACTAATATTATTCAAGATGATTCTTTTCGTATTTACCCTTTTATTAAAATACATAATTATAAACAATACCGTCCTTAATTCTCGGGAGACAAAAGAAACAACTACGAGGAACATTAGACATTTTTCCGGACAGTGAAATACGGCCTTCAGGGCGGTGATAAATGGACAAAGTCACTCCGGGGCCTAACCACAATTCATTTTTACAAAAAGCTAAGAGCTGTATTCTTGCCTCGTTATCTTCTTTAGTGCCCTCTCTCCTTCAAGAGGGGAGGGGGAGAGTTTTTATCGGTTTTCATCGCTTTTCAGTAAGAAAATCTACTACCGTACAAGGCCTTCGTAAAGCCAACTAAGTAGTTAGATAGTTTTAGGAAAATCGGAGAGCTAATGGCAACTTTAATTTCTGGTTATAAGGACTTATGACTTCATATTAGAATTCAAACCTAAAAATCAAACATGTTGTTTAACGATTGTAAAAATACAGTTTTTATAACTATGAACAATTTCATAATGCAATTTTATTTTAGTAGGTTAATTTTAATGTAACAGAACCTACCTAATTTAGGTCACCTGAGGGGTAGGGTTAGTATTAACCTTTTATGCCTAAGGTTGTGGATTCGCAGACCGGCAGGTAGCCACAAGTAAAAAACCCTTGGTTATGCCGTCCTTCGGAAGAGATGCAAAATAGGGATCACTAGTCTGTACAACGCATGTATTCGTTAAAGATCCCCATCCTAATTATACATGGATAGGCAAAATTCAGGATTCCAACTATGGTATCGTCCGAATAGCTATAACAGCATAATGAGGCGTTCAATCAATACAAACTAATACGTAAAAAAATGACATACTTTATTTAGAGATGAATGTTTTGCTAATATATACTAACTAACTGATTCGGCCCAACAACCCAGTGATGAGTCCTGGCCTCCACCAGTAGCTTCCGCCAATCTTCGCGGTTCTGAGCAGCTGCCAGTTGCGCACACCAAGGATGTTCCCTGCATCAGCCGCCACTCCGTCACTCCACCTAAGCCTGGGTCTTCCTCGTCTTCTTGTCCTGTATAGAGGCTTTGTAAGCAGCTTCCTGGGCAAATCTTCTTCACTCATGCGAGCCACCTGCCCTGCCCACCGCAATCGGCCCAGTTTTATGACCTGGACAATATTCGGTTCTTTGAATGCGTCATATAGCTCCTGGTTCTTGCGTCTCCTCCAGTTTCCACCCACCAGCACTCCTCCAAATATCCTGCGAAGGATATCCCGCTAAAATAGGAGGAGGTCTTGTTCGCAGGGCTTAGTTAAAAAAACAAAAAACAATTTAAGATCTAAAATTGCCGACAAAAGTAAATAAAATAAACTATACCAACAAAAAAGCATTTCAGCAATTTTATAATTTTTTTTCATCATCAAACAAATGATTTTTACAGAAACATCCCCAAAACAATTGCTTTTGATTTTCCTTACATTACACAACGAAAACTTACTATGAAAAATATCCTTGGTTACGCCGTCTTTCGGGAGGGAAGTAAAATGAGGCCAGTACGATGCCAAATATTCGTTAAAGATTGCTATCCTAATTAAATCTGGGTAGGTAAAAATTAGGACTCCCATTGTAGCAATGTCTTATTAATCATAGCACCATAAACTGACGTTAAATAAGTATACAAACGATTTTTATTTTCCCATTTTTTGTTGGCACTTTTAAAAACATATTTTGATTCTTAGGTGGTTGGATTTTCCATTTTATAGATTTTCCTATATACTTCATCAGATAAAGAATAATTTTATTCTAAAAAGTATTTAAAAAATACGAGGAGCGAGGTAGCTAATTTGTGTATAGCTCAGTATTGCTGAACTATAGGTCCCGGGTTTGAATCCGGCAGCAGCAGATAAATTATTTGAACTGTTAACAGCCATAGATGCGCGCTATCGACAGAGTTTTCTGGGGCTCACCCATCCTCTAATATGTTGGGTACTTGGTAAGAGAAAAGCCTGCTGGTTGAGCGTGGTCTCGGCGAAATCCCCAGTCAGCACAAACATGTAATGCACCAGATCCTTCATGGCTAATAGTGTTACTTTTTTTTTTATATGTAGTGATTAATATTTAATATCAGCGTAGAGCACTGAACGATTTGTCTGAGATAAAGAGCTCTTATAATAAAAACTCTTGAAGAACCAATCATATGAATTATTGGAGAGTTAATAACAATCCTAAGTTATTACGTCACCAGCGGAAATGAGTGTAGAATGTGCCAGAGTACTTCGATCTCCGGACCTCCTTGGCAACTGATGTAAGTGAACTGCAGCTGGAGTATTCTTCAACAGCCCATGAAAACGGTAAATTATTGACTTTCCCTTTTCGATAAGATTTCAACACAATCGAACATTTTGAAATATTTCTTAAATGGTTGGATTATAGTTTCATATTTCACAAAACCGTATCCCTTACTTACGTTTGTAGAATAGAATAGAAAAGTAACTTTATTTTGGAACCAACTCCCTCTAGAATAACAAACATGAACAGAAATAGAAACATACATAATACATAGCCAGGAGGACACATAATACAAATCATAAACCGTACAAATAGTGACAGAAAACAATTTAAAAAGAAATATTTAAACAAAAAATAATAATAAGTAAATAAACAGTACGAATCCTGAGAAGATATTAAGCAATTAAAGAGAAGAGATAAATCAATTATACCTATTGAATGCATGAGTTAGCATGTAATAATTTCTTTACATGATGATGTATATCTTCTTTAAAAACAAAATTAAAACAACTAAATAATACAATAAATTATTCATAAAAATAACCTAGTATTAGTATTAGTATTTCTTATTTAAAAAAAAACAACTAGTGTATACTAGGTATGTACCGCGTATTTATTTATATATTGAATTCATATAGTCTGTCAAGTGTATGTGAATTGATTCTAACATATGTACATGTACATTATTTATTTATTTTTATTGTATTGCTGTAATGTGAGAGAAAAGAAGGAAATATACACGAATAATTTTTCGTTAGCTGAATAAAATATCAAAGATTTGTTCATTCTCTTTATTGAGCCCAGTCCTTCACTTTTATAAAGTTCATACTGATAATGACGAAATAAAAGAAGCGAAACAATACAGTATAATAAAGGAAATAAAATAAATACAATTTCTTTATTATGATTTACAACAGAATGTACACCAACCATTTTAAATCAATGAACGTTAAAATGTACATCAAATCTAAATCAATGAACGTTAAATTCTACATCAATGTACGTAAAATCCTACATCAATTTCATATCAATGAAAGTTAAATTCTACATCGATTCTAAATCAATGATCGATAAATTACAAATAATTATTAAAGAAGAATAATAGAGCGAAATAGAGCTCAAGTAGAATATTTTTTTTCTTTGGCATCAGATTTCATTGAATCAATTCGTACAATTTAAACATGATGAGCATTATATGTATGTTACCTTGGAGTAATAAGTAGCATGAGAATCAAGGTCTAGATTTTTTTTATTAACTTAAAAATGAAATTACCTCTGTTTAGACCTCCATGTTAAAAATATAAAATTCGTAGCAGTTGATTTTGTTTATATATAAATTTATAAAAAAATAGAATTCAAATAATTTGAAACATACAAACTTTTGTTACATTCATTGGCCTATTGGTTAAAACTTCCCATGAAATTTAATGTACTTCAATTACTTTTACTGATGAAGTTCACCGGAATTTTATAATTTTCTTACCTATATCAAACTTTCATTCTGTTATCATCAGTCATAATTTAATATAAGCTTGTATGTATACATCTTTTTAAACTATTATTAATTTACTAGCGAATTTTCTTGGAAAAAACTTCTTCTACTGAAAACAAAATTAGACTTAAGCGACTTTGTTTTATTTTATCCATCTCGTTCCATTTCCAACATGGGCCATTCAACAATAATGAAGATCTGGAAAAACAAAGTCGAGCATGTGAAAAGTGATGAGAGGACATTTTGAGTAAATTATCTCTGCAGGAAAAACAAGAAAACAAAAAAAACATTTCCACAGAGTAAAATTTCTGTTTTCAACACATTCCCCTAACGGTGAGGATCGGTGTTATTTTTCAATAATGATTCTAATTCATTAAGTATTATTTATTTGGATTAGCATTTTGTTTAATTTTTGTTAACTGTAACTAATATTAATATTGAATTGATTTGTTAACTTTTATTATGTAAATTTTTATTTAAGTAATTCATATGGATGTTATATCTATAATTATGTTACTCACTTTAGCCTCTGAAATAATTTGTAGTTAAAACCATCTAATTTGTTATATATATTTCTAATGAATATATTGTAGAAGAATAGAGGAATGTTTCATGACTCATTCCTTTCATTTTTCTCATAAAAATGGTCTCTTGTTTTTAAAAGCATCTACACTTACTGAAACATAAAAGTGGTCTAAATTAATTTTTTTAATTTATTTATTGTGAAAATGTAACAGAAGAGTCTGATGGATGAACGAGGATTTTAATTTCTCTGAAGACTTAAAGAACTGTCTTCAGAAAGAAATCACAACATGAATGAAAATCTAATCGCGAGTCCCACTCATTATATCTGGCGAGAACTACTGGGTAAAATAAACGTTATTTATTCAATTTTTTATTAATATTATGCCAGCTCTGTAAGGTGTATTCAATCAAATAACAATAAGGAAAATCTATTATTTCAAAACCCATTTCTTCACAATACCTTTTTTACGATTTCGCTTACTTTGTTAACAGGTAATGTAAATTACATAAAAATATTTATTTATGTATACCAAATTATTATGATAGAAAGTAAATAAACTATTAGTAATTTATTAAATATGAGCGATTGTATGTGATTTAAAGCTAGTATTAATTATAGTTTTATTAACAATTAAAAGTATGTTTGAGAACTCGATTTTTCGTATATTTTAAATAGGGTAACAATTTTATCTTAATGATTGTTAGATGAAGAAATCAAAATAAAATATTTATACGATTTACCAATATTTTGTTGATTCCATCAAATCTTTTTTATTAAATATCCCACTCTGACTAATGTAATATTATTATGTCATAATATTATAACGAAATATCATTGTAAATAAATCAATTAACAAGATGTAGTTAGAAGCCAATAAATACTAATAATGTTGTTCTTAAATTAATTCGTTGTAACTTTTTTTGTGGCATTTATTAATTATATTTACAAATTACAACGAGGCTATGAAGCATGTATATATTTAATGTACCTTCTACAATTTCATGCGGTGATGTGATATATTATTGAACCTAAATCCAGAAAGAGTAAGAAAGTAAAACAAAAAAAGAAAATACATAATAAAAACAAAAGTGTATAAACAATCAAATATAGATACATTCACTGCTTTACACACACACATACGCACATAAACTTATTTATACATAAATAATAAATCTTTAATACATGACTAATTAAGAAAATAAGATGAACCTGATCTTAAGCAGGGTCTTAAATTTTTGTTTGGTTAGTAGCATTATAAATTCTGGACCAATATCTCTCTTATTGACACTATCACTAATATCATCTACCAACCTCTAATAAAATAAGTAAAGATAAAGGTGTTTACTCCAGCCTTCTGTCAGCCCTCAAGATGGCCTACAACGAAGGTCGAAACGTCTGCACTTATAATAAATAAGTTTGTCTTATTTAGTGTTTTTTTTACTGCATCCCCAGACTATCTGTATCCCACATAAAGGTGTTTAATTTCTTAGAAATGTAAACAATGGACGTTTTTCTAAAAAACATATTCACAATGCCAACAATACAAATAAAATATATCTAAATATGTAATACATAATATAGGTATCTATAAAATATTTATATATATACGTCAATTGTTTTTAATATTTCTCACCTTTAATCACCTTTCTTTTAATATTTTTTAAAAATTTGTTATTGGAGGTAATTCGCAATTTTCTTTTTTCATCCAGTTTTAATTTCTTCTTAATTTAATAATTAATTAAATGTAATTATATTATACTTAATGACATAACAGCTTATATATTATTACTTGTATTGTTATTATTAAAAGACTTGCCACAGAATAAATAAAGACATCATTATTATTATTAAATAATTGATGATACCAACGTTGAATAAACAAACCAATACATCAACATCATAAGTTGCTTTCTGGTTAATATAATGTAAACTATATGATAGGTAAGTAAAAACATATATAGTGCTTTGTGATAAGAACAGTTAACACAGGACTAAGTAACTAAATTATACATAGGTTCCTATACCTGATTTTTTTTTTAGTTCAAGTTGGTTTAGTCTTTATTATTTTTTTAATATAATAAAATAAGGTACAACTCACCCAAAACAAGACGTTGAAACCGAAGATAAAATACTTGAGACAACAGCACACTTCTGAACTGTCCTTCCTGTACTTACGGATGGCCTGGACAGGCATATTGTACACATTTGCTTCGATGAGCCTCAGTTCCTCACCAGACATGAGTTTCGAACTAGACAAGTGCCATGACAGCTACATCAGCGATATACACAGAGGAGGCGACACACACGCACTCACCACCACCTACGGAGGTCTGGCCAGAACTGAATCGTTACTCTTCGGCCAATGACGGAGAGGGTTGCGCATGTGCCGGAGCTGCCATCTGGTGGTGGCTACTCGCACTGAAGGAGGATGACAAAGGCAGTTCGGAAATTCGAATGCTCTGAAATAGAAAAACCGGTAATTATTCCGCAGGTTGTAGCTACGAGTTGAATCATAACAAGTTTTAACTTTTCATTCTTATCCTTTTTATATTCTAAAGAAATACTAATAATTATGAGCTTTAATATAGAAAAATTAATATAAATATAGGAAATGTGTAGGTTTCAGTAATCATATCATAAAGAAAAGGGGAGCGGAGTCCCTCAGTGGTAGAGAAATGCGTACAATGCCGAAGGTCCTGGGTTCAACCCCACTCGCTGGGATTTATTCAATCAGGTAGCGGCCGGATCCTGTGGGATCTAGAACCCTCCTGGGGCTCACCCACCCCCTTTAAAGTGGGCACCCAAAATAAGGGGGGGGATCTGGCGATTGAGCGTGATCTTGGACAAATCATCTCATTGCAGAACCGTTGTTCAAGAAACAGTAGAGTCTCTACTGAATCCCAGACCCTTCACGTTGTAGTGGTTCAGGTTTTCATCAAGAAATGAACGTTCCAACAAACATTCATCACCTATACTTCGAAATGTTAACTGAAACTTGTATTTCCTCGTGAAATGATTACCCAAATCTTCTCTTTACTCATAATTACATTCTCATTCCCTTACTTAAGTTCACGAAAACTTGTATTTTTGAAAAATATTAAATAAACAGTTAAAACTTGTATTGGGTCGTAACGGATAAAATGTCAGTTTCGATTATTTGCAGTTTTCTTTTCATTAGGGATTAGATTATTTTTACACACACAATTATGTTATGTAAACGTTTGAAAGATCATTTAATCCTTTTTCATAATCAGTCTTACTTTTGCTTTTGAAAGTGAAGCAACGTTTTAAAAATAAATAAGAATAAAATTATGTCTTCTGCGGAAATTCGTATAATTTTTCTCAACGAATTTAAACTTAGCCATAGCGTCACGGAGGCGTTCCGAAATATTAATACTGTTTATGGTGAAGATACAGTGAGCGAAAGAACAATTTTCCGTTGGTTTAAGAAATTTCGGTCTGGAGATTATGACCTTACCAACAAAGAACGTGGTAGGCCAAAGACTAAGTTGGACAACGAAAAGTTGAAAGAGATGCGGACCCTTCCCAAACCACTCGCGAATTAGGTTCACAACTTGGAGCAAGTGCCATGACTGTTTCTAGGCACCTTGAGGAGCTTGTTAAGACAAAAAAGCTGGAAATATGGGTACCACATGAATTAACCGAGGCCCAGCAGCTCAGCCGATTGGAAACGTGCTCCTCACTTCTGTTGCGAAATAGAAATGAGGAGCACCTTACCTTCCTCACCCACCACATTCTCCAGACCTTTCTCCAACTGATTTTTACTTTTTCCATTGGAAACATTTTTTTTTAATTTCCAATTTTTTTTTTTTATTTCTTGGTCAATTATAGTCTGAATTTTGAACAAATTTTATCAATCAATTCATTCATTGAAATTTACAACTTGGGGCAGCGGCCAGGTACTTAAAGGTCGCAATAAATTGAAGAGAGCTGCATTTTTGATATGTTGTATGGTCATTTCTGAGAAGTGTAAATACATGTTTGCTGCCGAAAAACGGATGGGAAAACTTTTGGTGGCCAAAAAACCTCGAAATTTTCTGAGTTATTTCAGTTTATATATTTCAGTCCCCCTAATCAGTCCATTTTTGAAAAGAAAAACCCACGGGAAACCATTTTAAAGAATTTTCTACAATTTGAATCCAACTGCAGTTTTGTAGGTCCAATAGATTCTGAGTTACGCCCCTTTGAAAATTGTTCTTTTGTTCCAAAAGGTCCAAATTTTAAGTTTTGCCGACTTTCTTGAGGAACACCGGCCGAAGGAGTGATTCTACGATAAAAGTCAAGGTAGTAAATATAATTAGGTTCAATTTAAGGACAGGTTAAGGCCTCTAGGTGTAACAAATTCTGAGATACGCCTCTTTGAAAATTGGTCATTTCCAACAAATCAAAAATGCAACTCTCTTCGATATTTTGCGTTCCTCAAACACCTGGCCGCTGCCCTATATTTGGACTATTTGGAAAAAATTACCAAGGGACGTAACTCAGAATCTATTAGACCTACAGGCCTTGGTCTGTGCTTTAATTAAATTTACTACAGCTTCATTTCTCATGACTTTCATCGTAGGATAACTTCTTCGGCCGGTGTTCCTCACGAAAGTCGGCCAAAACTTTAATTCGGACTTTTTGGAAAAAATGACCAATTTTCAAAGAGATGTAACTCAGAATCTATTAGAGCTAAAGAGCTGCGGTTGGCTCAAATTATAGCAAATTTAATCTACTATAAAAATGGATACGAATATTTTTTATCAAAAACGCACCGATTAGGAGATGCCGATAACTGAAAGAACACCGAAAATTTCGAGGTTTTTTGGCCACCAAATGCTTTCCCATCCGTTTTATTTTTTAGCAAACTTGGATTTCCACTAGTCAGACATGCCTTTACAACATATACAAAATTCAGCTCTCTTCAATTTATTACAAAATAAAACCCTTTTTTGGTACCTGGCCGCTGGCCTAACAATACAACAAGTAAATGGCAACAATGATACATAATGTCATGGATAAAGATTAGAAGAGAAACTACCCACTGATAGTACTCAAATAACAAATTCAACTTAGGTCACGAGGTCATATTCTTTTCAGACGCTCCGGAGAATTATCAGGAATTCAAGAGTTTGATACTAGTGGGGTTTTAGAAGCAATACATTTTGTCGTGAAAGGACTGGTATCGGGTTCGGGACAAATCGGTAACAAATGGGACATTGAGGTAATAATGGATGACTTTGTTGGTAACAAAGTAAGAAGCATCTAGGATCTTACGATGGATTTTGGGTTGTAAGAATTGAATACGAGAGGAATTCCAAGGCTTATTGGAGCCCTAAAGTTTCACTCCGTAAGTCCAGATTGGTCTAATGATTGTCGTGTACATAAGTATTTTGTAATTAATTGGGAACTTAGAGCGTTTGTCTAGTAAATGTTAAAGTAGTCATAAACGGTGAGCTAATGTAAATTTTAAATTTAAATTATTAACATTAGCCTTGTTTTCACATATATTGACAACCCTGACAATAAGTATATATATTTTCAAGTAGTTTACTTATTAATGTAAATATATTCAATACAACTAAATTGAAAATATAATTAGTATGGAGTTATGTTATTTATACCTTGTATTTACATAAATGTCCATGAACTTTATTTTCAGTTTTAGCGTTATTATCGCCTTTTAGTACTACAATACTTAGACCCCTTGTACTTTTAATCATTTCATAAAACAAGACAGTTAACTGTGAAATATGAAATATTTTAGGGGAAAAGAACTAGTTATTATTAGTATCAATGGCACTACCATTCAACGACCTTCTATTTAAATATAATTATTGGTATATGTTCCGCAGGTTGTCGCTACGAGTTGAGTTAAAACAAGTTTTAACTGTTAATTCGTTTAATTTTTAATATTTTTCAAAAATACAAGTTTTCGTGAGCTATTTTATGAAAAAGAGAATGTAATTATGGATAATGAGTAGATTTCGGTAATTATTTCATCAAGAAAAAAAAAGTTTCAACTAACATTTCCAAGAGTGCATGATAAATGTTTGTTGAAAAGCTTATTTCTAGATTAAATGAATAGCGAAGTATACACATTTCCCATAATTATATTCTCTTTTCCTTTTTAAGCTTATGATAACTTGTATTTTTGGAAAATATTAAAAGGAATGAAAAGTTAAAACTTATTGTGACTCAACTCGAAGCGACAACATTCGTAATAATTACCTAATTATATTTTTATATCATCGGAAGTTTGACCTTTAAACTAAAGCTTATTAAAAGAAATTGTACAAATCATGCACAACCCGTAAGGTGTCGCCAGTCTAGAGCATGTTGCTGTAGCAAAGCCACAAGTGTATACCCTACCAAAAGGCGCTAAGGGCGGCTCAAGTTTCACTTCAAAATTTTAAGTGGTGTGTCAAGGTTTTCGAACGTTTTGGAGAATAACTAATATAACTAAATATGTGAAAAATATTTATTTGGAATATGATATCAGTTCAGCAGGATGTCTCTTGGGTTTAAGTTAAAACACGTTTAAGCTTTTCTTTTCTTTTTTAATATTCTCCAAAAATACAAATCGTAATGAGCTTTAGAATGGAAAAAGAGTGTAATTAAGGGAAATGTGTAGGAGCATTAGACTCGCGCAGATAAATTACCTGTAGCATGATTGATGACCAACAACTTAAGGGTAGATCAAATTCAGAAATTACACACTAATACAGATTTTGATTATATACGTAAAGACATAATCAATAAAAAAAAAATCATTTCTCAAATAAGAACTATTCCATGTATCAGTTCCGCGGGCTGTCGCTTCGAAATAATTTACAAGTTTTGACTTTTCACTCGTTCACTTTTTAATATTCTCGAAAATAAAAATAATCTTGAGTTTTAGTATGGAAATAATAGTGTAGTTATTGGAAATGTGTATATTTCAGTAAATGTTTCAACTAGCATTTCGAAGTATGGATGACACGTATTTGTTGATATGTTGGTGAAATAATTACCAAAATAGCCCATAGTTACACTCCCATTTCCATACTAAACTCGAGACTATTTTTATTTTCGAGAATATAAAAAAGTATAATATAGTGTACTAAAACTGATTGTATTAAAATCATATTGCGCTTATTTCGGGACACAGTAGTAGGTAGAGGGGAGGTCAAGAAGGTACTTTTTGATTTGGTTATTGGCACATGTACACCCGAGTTTGTACTTGCCATTTGTCATTTTATCACGTATGTTCATCACATTTAGTAATATTAGCAATAAAACATAGTACAAGTATATCACCGTCTCAAAAATAGTTGCTATTTGCGTTTTTTAAAAGCCTGATAAACTGGCTCCGTACCGGATAAGTATATAAAAATAAGAATTAATCGAATAAAAAGGAAAGTAGATCCAGCAATCTGATCACTCTTGATATCCCATAATCAAAGAGTAAAAAAAAACCACGCGTAGAGTCCGCTATAAAAATGTTTTTATTATTTTCATAATTAAAATTTTAAATAACCCATTAATAGGCCTTAGCTGAGATGGGAACAAAGAAAATCAAGACTCCCACAGAAGCCTAACCAATAATATTCACGTGGTCTTCAGTGGCCGGTACGTAATAAAAAAAAAAAATACATTACACAGACAAATTTATTACCCGAGCAAAGCTGGGGTGCCTCACTAGTTCTACTATAAAGTATATTAACCCTAAATTTTAGAATCAGAATAAAATCCTGAAGAGGATGGTAGAATAAAACTGCAAAATCAAGTACATTTTTAAAAAAAAGTAGATCTTTTAAGCGTTTTAAAGAGTGAATCTATTTTTCCCACATCTACTAAAATATTTCTTTCTGAGTTTGACTGAAACAACATTTTTAAATGATTTACCAAATAAGACAAATCAATTGGAGAATAATTATTCTGAATTACCTTCACGCCCAAGACGTAAAAGAAATATATAAAGAAACTAAAATTATATAAAGTAGTTTTTCTTGGCCACTAGGACGAAATAATATAATGTAATTATTGTAAATTATAATAGCCTTTCATGCACATGTCTGATGTTTTTTGACGTAGTATCACCAACTAAATTTTCATTGAAACCGGTGATACAGTGTCCTTGGAATAGAATAGATGAGGAGGCGCTGGATCTTCAGTCCTAAGTGATGTTGATGTTGGACAGGAAGTTAAGGACCCGAAATATGAAGAATCGCTCGACTTATGGAAGCTTCGTTACTTTGGTGTTCTTTCCGTACTTCTCTCAAGATAGTGGGTATAAAATTATCCTTGGGACTACAACTCTGCGTGAGACTTTGTCTACCGTTAGATTTTTAGAAAAATTTAGCCCTCGGCACTATTGGAAGATACACAAATGTTTTGTTTTTTTCCATCCAAGATTATAGAAAATGGTGGATAATAGTCCCTGGAGATCGGCTAATACACAAGAACCGAAAATAATTAAGCCAGTTTATTGTTTTATTCGTAGTATTTGACAAAGCCCATTTAATGATGTATTTCGTTGATTTTCCTTGATATACTTCGGCTGTGTTATAAAGTTTGTGTCACCTTTTTCTATTTATTTTTTTTTTTGTATGCTGTTCTTTCTAGCCTTATTTACAGGGTACTTTTTTCAGGAGTTATCGGCCCGATGACCTTTATTCAAAATATGGAAATACTTGAAAATGATTCAGCAGATTAGGATTATGTAGGTATCTAATGGACTGAAGAACAAGTATCTTACAACTGAAATAAGATTGGGGTTGTCAAAAAAAAAAAAATATATAAATGAATCCTTTTTTAAAAGACTTGATTCAACTTTCTTGGAATCGGAATATTATGTAATGTAATAATACAAGAATGTTACTATCATATACTATTGCCTGGTTTAAAAACAGTTTTTATTGTCCAATAAAATGCTTCTAAGATTTGGTATGCATAGTGAAAGGAAATCAATTATGAAAGGTAATATATTGTTTTATTTTTCTTTCAAGTGCTGCCAGTGGGCAGTGCCTCTACATGTCCATTCATGCATCTAGTAAGTCATATAGCCCTTGTACTAGATGTATATATTACAGTTGTACAATTCAATAAAATGATTTAAAAAAAAAAAAATTATTTCTAGTATTATGTACAAAAATAATGCACTTTAATTTTAATGAATATTACATTTCTTGATATAAAAATTTTTAATTGTTTTCATTTATTCCCACATCCTTTTGCCCTTTTTTGTTTCATTGCACAATTGTTTTAGTTATAGTAATGTTATTTTATTGATAATGTAAGTTTTTTATGATAGCGACATGGAAGGGTTTTGAAATTCTAAATTTACACTGCCCTCCACTCTACAGCATATTGCAAAAATAATAAAACAACATTAACTCTCAGCACTTTACGGTCCATCACCCCCCTCCAATTAGATTGGAAAGTTTTAAAACTGTACTAAGGAGTAGCCGGAATTCGAAATGAACGAAATACTTTCTGAAGTCCTTTTGCTTCGGAAAATTAAAGTAAGTCAGGAAGTTTATGGATGGAATTAGAGTAGGTATCCGAGAAGATTGATTTTGACTTTAATATGACAAATTTAATAACTTAAAATATTATCATAGATACTTTTTCATATTCATACTTGGATAGAAAACTAAATGATAGAGTAAATGTTAAAGATTCAAAATCAGTAAAATCCAAGAATGCATTAGTAGCAGGCTCAAAGAATAAAGAAACATACTATTAAATAAAATAAATCTTTAAAAAATATTTTATTCATTTTCTTTGGAAAAATAAAATAATAAACGTGTAACAAAAATGGTAAATTGAAAAATCAAGCAATAATTACAAAAATTATAATCAATACCATAATACATAACATTACAAATATAAACTTTAGTTAAAGAGTGATGTAGGCTGCTGATAAACGCAACAATATTTAGTCAGTGAAATCAGTCTTAAAATGTATTTATGTTATTGAAAATAAATCAAAACTTTAACATTTTATCAATAAATACAAATTAACCATGAAGTGAAGTAAACAAAAAGCACCACATTTATAGAAACTGCTTATGAACTTACATACACACATAATTTCATAAGCAGTTTCTATTTAATGTTTACCAAAATTGATGTTTTAAAGAATTAACATAAGTCTGTATGTAAAAAACAAATGCTTACTGGTAGCAAGTACTTTAAACAGACATACGGTTATTTGTAGACATTAATGTGCTCCGTGTAAACTATAAACAAAACTAACTGAAAAATAAAAAAGTATTAGTTAATAAACATTATGTCAAAATATAGGAAATCATTGTCACATGAAATGATTCCAATAAATTATACCCAAGATTCAAATAATGCCAATGTGACTGAATATTTAAATTTATTTTTTAATCAGTGACCAAATTATTATAACCAGTTTCCGTAATATATCATTATAATAAAAAACTAAGGAAACACATTTTTTTTTTTAACGGAGCCAAAACAATAACTTTCTTAGCACAACATAAATTTGTTAAAAGCACCAATAAAATTAAATTTTCATAATACAAAATTGACTTATTAGATTTTGAAAAAATATAAGAATAACACATACATTTATATAAATTAACGGAAAGGAATGAAGTTAACAACAGATAAACAACTACTGGTAATTGTTTTTTAAAACATATTTCCAGATCCAGATATAGCCAAGATTATTTAAACATAACCGACTAATGAAGAAATTATAGAATTTAAAATTCTTTCATTAGCTTAAAATCAGGAACATAAAAATTATGTACGATAAAAACTCAATAAACAACGCTGTTGAAATCCAAGACTGTTCAATGAAATAATATTATACAAAGTAACAATCGGGGAAACATATATGTAAGCTTTAAGAAAGTTGTAGAGATCGGATCGAACATAAAAGGTGCAAATACCGAGTTAAAGGTACTTTTTATATAGACAACCATATTCCCGTTACTCTTTTAGATTAAATTTTAAATTTATGAAGAAAGTCATAAAAAAACAAAAACAAATACTACCTAAAAATGTTTTGAAGGAATAGATAGGATAATAACAGTATAATATACAACAATAAGTTCCATTGCTAAAATTTTGCAATTTCTCATTCCACAAGTAAATATTACTATACAATCTACATGGAACTTACAAATAAATAATGTTTTAAAAATACAATTACTCAACTTGAACAACAATAAATAAAACCATGCTCTGGCAATAATATGTTAAAAATAAAATAAAAAGCAAATAAATATTGTTTATCTCTAGGGGATTTTCTAAGGCAGTAAATCCCTATTTAACCTAAACATACAAAATTGACAGTATCTGAAAAAAATATTATGGACCTCTTCATACTTATACTTAGTACCATGATCTTAACAATAACTGGAATAAACAATATTATTGTTTAGAGTAAAATATACAATTATAAAAAATAAATACAAAAAAATTTATCTTATAACCAACTCTTTTAGTTGTGGCAATGAAAATATAAAAATAATCGGTGAGGGAACATCATGATGGATGAGGCCCTACAAATTAGCTCGAGAACTTTTAACATACAATACAAAGTTACTATTATCTAAATAACTTTTCTATAGACCGTTATGTTTCTTACAGAAATGATCATTAAGAAGCTACTTAATTGCACAATTATCTTTACATCATATATTTTAAATAAATATATAAAGGCACACAAAATTAATAAATAATATAGAATACTAACATTATATAGAATGGTTTCTGAGAAAGACATCACAGTAATTAGGGCTAAAGCTGGGCTTCTACAAATACTTGCAATTGCTAAGCTCCATTAATCAATCATTATGACTGATATATTTATTGTTTTTTATATATTATTGTAAAATAAATAATAAATATTATTTACACTATTCTTTTCAATAATTTACAAATCTATTAAAACAAAAAATCACAGGGAGCTAGTATGCAGGATAAAAATTAAACACTTAATCATAATCATTTTAAAAATATACATTTACACAGAAGTGTATAAGAAAAAAAATACTAAATTCTATTCAACCTGAAATAATACTGTTATCACTCTTTCGCAACCTTAAGAAAGTAAAAATTTGGCACAAAGGCTGCAATAGACACCATAAAAAAACTGTGAAAATGAATGATAATTAGATCAAATCAAAAGAACAAAATAAACTATAAATCAAAAACATTTACTATAAACTTATTAATATTATACATTATTATTTATTAATAAACTTTTACAATAAATTAACAAAGGATTTCCCAATTTCCTCTATGTGATATATACTTTAAAACTATTCATTATAAAACTGAAGAATAGGTAAATAATAATAGGTGAATAAACATCAGGTAAAAGCAATGAAATTTTATAACCCAAGCAACTAAGCATAAAAATTACTTTTCACATTTTCAAGCGCATCATTATGCACCTATTTCATAGAGTGGATTAAATATGCTCAACATAACAAATAATGTTCTCTCACTGCATTGATATACGTCTATAGCATTATTAATACAGGGAAAATTGATTTGTTACAAAATCTGAAACTTAATTTAAATAAAGGAGACAATTTTAAAAATCTTTTTGGTAGTTATTCCTTAAGTAGTCGCTTTGAGTTGAGTCATAAGTTTTATCTTTCCATTTGTTTCCCTTTTAATATTTTCCAAAAATACAATTTATCATGAGCTTCAGAATGGAAAAGAGAATGAAATTATGGGAAATGTGTATAATTCACTAATCATTTCATCTAGAAATGAACATTTTAATTAACACATATCATCTATACTTCAAAATGTTCGTTGATACTTTTATTACTTGATGAAATAATAACCGAAATCTACGTATAACTCATAATTACATTCTTTTCTCTATACTAAAGCTGACAATAACTTGTATTTTTGGACAATAGTAAACATAAAAGGAAGAAACAGTTAAAACTTGTTGTAACTCAACTCGAAGTGACAACCTGAGGAACAGGTACCATATTTTTATACCTGAAACTAACAACCTAACTAAATAAATAAGACAATCTTAATAGATATTTTTGGCTTATATAAACAAATTTTGTAATAAAAAAAAGTAAAAATAAAAACTTTACGTGACAAGTGATCCAGAAATATCCCTTGATAATAACACAAATGATCATGAGTTCAGATACACCAGAATACTTAAGTAATATGGTTTTAAAAATGATTTGCCTTAAATAATAATGATAATAATAAAAAGATGTTGAAAATATAAAAATAATAAGAGGTACAGATATCCTGCATACCTACTATATTTTAGGTTATTATATTATTACTGAAAATAATTAATTATACTATTGTCATTATTTATCAGCTAATTCAGTGTCCACCTCTAGGCACTTAACATTGTTATAATTAACGCTCCATGTAAATAAAATACAATGAATTTACATAAACTATTTACAGTGTATTGTTCATTTTCATGAAATTAAACTATCCTTTAATAAAGAATAATATCTTGGAAATTAAATTCACTTTTAAAAACCACTGAAATATAAGGTAATAACACTTTTTTTTTGTTTTTTGCTTAAATTAGAAAATTAAAAAATTGAAACTTAATAAATTAATGTACGCATCTAAACCATTCTTCATAATAAATTTTAAAAAATAAATAAATCCTTTTTTTTCAAAGAAAAGACTAGAACAGGTTGAAGCCATGAAAACTTAACAGAAGAAATATCTCATAATTTTAAACTTAAAAATATATCTCTTAAAAGGTCAAAAATAGTCAAATGAGGAAGATAAATTTCCAAATCAAACCTGAATGAATTATTAATGTTTCTCCAACTTGTCGGGAGACTTATTGACCTGAGCGTACAAATCAAGTACTGATTGTGGAATCTGAGAAATGGAAAGTGACTGCGGAGGCTCAACTGTAGGCAAGTCCTGCTGAGACCCTTGAAAAGCGGGAGAGTGATGTGCAATATCGAGAACGGGAGATTGCTGGGGAGGATTTGGTAACACTGGTGAATTGGGTGGTGGCGGAGATGGATTAGGAAGCTGAGGCACTTCTTCACCACCCTGCCTCATTACCACTTCATAGTCAGGGGCCTCGACCCTTTCGTAAGGTGGCTCAGATGTCTCGACACTCTCGTAGTTTGGATCCACAGATTCATATCTGCTGAAAAAATGTTAAAATAAGTCTAAAAATACTCAACCAATAATGAAAAATAATCAATAAGAGAATAATGAATTAAAAAGTTGAGCTTATTATACAGAGCTATAATTATAAAAATAAATTAAATAACTACCTTCTGCAAAGGCTTGCATAATCGTGGTCTTGTAATTCTTCATAGTTTGGATCCGCAACTGTTTCATACCCTGCTAGAGGGGCTTCATCAGTAACCGAACATGGAGGAGATGGAATAGGGTTGGGTATCTCCTGCATAGGGGTGTGTTCTGGGGACCGTTTCTTTACCACTTTGGCATACATTTCATCTACGATACCGGGAGGTGGATCAGGGAGAGGCGAATTGGCAGGTCTTCTCTCACGCCGCGGTGAGTCACCACTTGAAGTTGAACAACCATCTGAAAATTTAGACAAAACTGATCATACTAATAATAATTAAAAAAAGATAAAACAATTTGAATGGTAATTAATCAATAATTCATTCATACAATTTTACTTTAATTTAAAAAAAAATACAAAACCACAAAAGTATATGAAATAAGTAGAATAGGAACAAAAGTACAACAGGAAGAAGGACATACAACTACAAACCAACAAAAAGTAAGCAAATAAAAATAAATTATATATGCCGATAACTATACAAAATAATAAATAAACTAACTTTAAGTGAAGAAGTAACAAAAAATAAAAAACCTATGCTCTGCTGATGTTGAATGACAAGTGGAAGGACAGACGGTGGGGAAATTTGAGCGTATGTCTCACTTCCAGAAGTGTTTCTTTCATCGATAGCAGCATACATTTCATCAGAATCGTCTGAAACGGTAGCATAATGAGAATCACCTCTCCTGCTGGCTAAGATAGTAGCAAGGGGTTCCCTCACACTTATACTCGTGTAACCTTCTGAAAAAATACAATTTTTGAATAAATATAAATTATATAAAAGAAAAATTAATTAAATAGTGGCAATAATCTGGAATTAAAATACTGGAACCCGAAGTATTATTTCAACTCATATTCAACCAAAGAGGGCTTTTTCAAGTAACTCTCCAGTACTTAGCTCATCTTTCAATACGTACATGCGTACCTCTAGAGTGGATTGTGTAAAAGTCTTATAAGTAATCAATACAAACAATTCTTAAGTAACGTTAAATAAGTGGAAATATCAATATAATGCTTCGGTAAGCCACGATATTACATAGATAAAAATCCGCTACAAATCAGATTTTTTCAGACAAATTTATTTTTCCTCCAAATGAAAATATCTTCATAAGCGTAGTAGCTAGTCAAAATTAGCTAGCAAATAGAATCTTAGACTGAATAATTTATATCCTTATAACCATATATACCTGTAATCTTATTTAACACTTTAATGGCTGCTCACACAATTCCTAGGCTATGATTTATGAACACAAACAAGTTTGGATATTGCGTCTTTAATTTGAGATAATTATTGTTAAAATTAAAAAAAAAAAAACGGACCACTAAACTTTCTTTTTAATTATTAAACTGTGCTATAATTAACTCGTTTCGTGTAAATGAACATCTGAATATCGATTGTATTCTGAAATTAAATTACCATAATTTTATTTTTTTAAATTAGTAAATGCGTGGATGAAAACTAATGATAGCAATCTTGCTACATCTAGCTTTATTTGTTTTGATCCAATTTAAAGTTTACCCCAGGAATAAAACATCAATTGCTTAAAAGATCAGAAATAAAAATGTATATACAAAGGGATTATCAATTTTTTTATGCAAATAAAATTAGAAATCAACATACTTTATGAATAAAATTTGATAAATGCCATTACAAATAGGTATATGTGTTACTCTTATTGCAAGAATTTATCTGCAGATGTTGAATTATTTCATGAGTTCACGTAGTTTATTAAATTCATACATCAAAAATACTGCCATCACCTGGCAGCATTTGACAGTGTAGACATGCGGCCAGTAAAGTCTTAATGAGATAATTCTTTATCGCTGATGTCAGGCCAAAAAGAGTGACCTGTATATCTTGTTTCTCTATCCTAAAAATTGTAATGCAAAAGTGCAAATGCCACCACACCCATTAGTAAATTGGAATAGGTGTGCAGCTAAAAAGTATGAATAACTTTTTTCATGTAAACATTTCTGAAACTTGCTATCTGACATACACAAACTTACTTCCCGAATCCTGAGAATCACCAGAGAAATGTTGCTGTGGGATTGGTGGGGTCATATAGGGAAGATCATGATTAGCAGGAACAGACCCAGCGATTGCAGATGCGGCAGGGATCTCGTCGACAGGAGCCTCACCAACAGATGGTGTTTTACTTCTATTAGCCTCTTCTCGTTCTCTTTCGCAGCTCCTTCAGAAAGAAGAAACAATTACTCAATTAAAACAATAAACATGATATTCATTAATAGTGATCAATTATTTAATCATTCCCATTTTACAATTTGATTAATAATGCTTGTATTGGCCTGGAAGGACAGAAATAAGTAACCTCTACAGGGCAAGTCAAAAGCCAGACTACCATCCCAACTTTAATCAGAAAAGACCACTATCCAACACAATTAGTTGGACTGATTGCTTCAATAAATGACAGTAATTAAAAGTGACAAAAACATAATAAAAATAAAATAACTAAAAAGTACGAGACTTGACAGGATTTTAACTATATGTCTTTATTTATTTATTATTTTGGCTCAACGGTCCTGCAAGAACCCAGGCCTCGGACACCACAGCCGACCAATGCTATCCTCCTCCAGTTTTGTACACCCAGCAGTTTCAGGTCCTCTTCGACATCATCTAGCCATCTGATCCGAGGCCGTCCTCTGCTTCGTTCACTGTCCAGTTTCTCATTGAGCATTCTCCTCGCTATCCTGTGGTCCCGCATTCTTTCCACATGTCCCATCCATCTCAGTCTGGCTTTCTTTATCAATGCCACCATGTCCGGCTCCTCACGCTTTCTTCTTCTCCAAACACCATTTTCGGCCACTGCTCCCCAGATTCTTCTTAATATTTTTCCTTCCCATGTGTTGACCATAAGTCCTGATTTTTTGAGGCATGTCTCACACCCATACATGACTACCGGTCTTACAATGGTTTTACTTTGGCTTAGTCGACACAACACTTTATAATAAGACTACTATTAGGGAATATATATGATTTTCATAACTACCAACATAAGCTTCGTGTTTTCTATAACACTTAGGTAAAAAAAAAGAAAATGATCCAGGTGGAGGTAAAAAATATATACTGAAGTATATTTTTATATATTAAATTAAAAAGCTACTATTTATTAGGAGCCAAGCAATTATTTATTTTTGACATCCACCCACACCATTTTCTTCTTGATATTTAAATGTCCAACTAATAATTAATCAGAAATATTAAAATAAAATGTAAGAAAAAACAATTGAGGAATCAACAATCCACTTACACATGTTATAGTCACAATACTCTTGCACTCACACATAATAACTAGTTTGATCTCGCTGAAACACTTTTCCACCGAGTGAAATATATAAACCACTTTTCTAATTATTAAAGTATGAGAAATCAAATAAAACAAAATATATAAGATATCTGGAAAGCAACATTTTTTTTTTTTAATGTACAATTAATAAACAAACACATAAGTACACTTCGTAGTAGTAATGTTATTTTTTAAAATAAATTAAAATGTGCAGGACAGCTATGGCCTACGTTTGTGGCAATGTGTTAACCATCATGAATTTTTTAAACAAAACTTATATTTTAAATTTAATATATAAGTAAAGTCTGTTTAAAAAAATAATAGAATAAAGTTTAGTTGTTTTTTTTTCATTTCATAAAGGTACAATTCATTATAAAAGTAGTAAAATTAGATTTTCAATCATTTATCAATGTTAATTAATAAATAAATAATAATTAAGGAAATTAATTACGATTACATAATCTTGAATTAATGCAATATTTACAGTTCCACTTATTGAGCATCATTCTACCATGAGTCATGGACAGAGTGACTCACTAATAATTCACTGACACTTCATATCCTGCCGATAACAATGATATAAATAACCGTAACTATTTGTTTCAATAATTATATCATTACTGACAAAAACAATAAAATAAGAGGGAATTATTAATGATCAACTATAAATTAAGGTTCAATTATTATTTATATAATTTAAAATAAGCAAACGAAACATCAAGATTCTGGGTCTGGATCCAGAATACATTAAGTTACAAAACAAAAGATGTTTCAGTTAATAACTAATTAATATAGTTCAACTTATTTCGTATAATACCTTGGAGCAGACAAATTTATGACAGTATCTTGTGAAGTACTAGGTACTGCCACTCCATTCCGAACCTGAGCATAAGGGTGCTCATCTACGGCAAATTAAAAATAATCACATTAGTAAATGCAAAAAATTGGTATGATTAGAGATAATAATACTTTTTTTTATTACTTTGTTGGAGTTGGTCATAAGAATGATCACCTTTGAGCCTAGCATAAGGTGAAAGGCTGTCATCTGTCTGGCTTGGAGTATAACTGCTATCGACAGTAAGACCACTCGTCAAATTTCTCTTTTTCCGGTTAGCATCTAAATACAATGAAATTAAAGTTATAACAAAAATTTAAACCATTAAAAAACTTCGACCAAAAAACTTAAATGTGAACATTTTTCAATAATAATATAAGTAAAAAACACTGTTTACAAAAGTAAAACATACAGTAACATACTAACCATGAACTAACAAATTAACAGTTAGAATACAAGATATTAGGAAAACATTATGCTATATATGTTATATAATATATATATATATATATATATATATATATATATATATATATATATATATAGAGAGAGAGAGAGAGATAAAGATCAAAATTATATTATAGTATATATATAGAATAAAAATAACCTTCTACAGTGGCATAAAGGTCTGAATTTGTATCAGCATTATTTTCAGTGTTGGACCATAATTTTTCAGAAGCCTCACCTGAGTCGACTGGAAGATCGGGAAGACTCCGGGTAGCCGTAGATACGGCATTACTACCTCTAGAAAGGAATTATTAAAGTAAGTAAAAAGAAATAATCATAAGAAAACCAGTAAATTTAAAGTATATGAATGGAATCATGCGAATTAACACATAGTACCAAATATGCACCATAAGTTAAATAAAAAAGCTTTAAATTGCCACCCTAATTATAGAACCCCGTTAACTTTATAAATATGGAATATGGAGGTTTCATAGTTTGAATGACAAAATATTTTCAATTATAAAGCAATAATAATACTGTTATCTATTCTACAACACACATACATATAACAAAAAGACACACAAAAAAAGGCAAAATAAAACAAAACATAGAAGCACCTTTTGTTCAGGTCATGGTTCTCATTTTTTAGTTCATCGTCAGCAAACACTTCTACAGAATTTAACTGAATATTAGGTGGAATGTTAAAGTTGACATTCTCATCAGGATTGGTTATTTTTACTAATCCCGCAAGTCCTAGTAATTCATTCCTAATCATGATAAAACAGAAAAAAAAATAACTAGAGGAATAAGCAGTAAAGGCATGCAATGCAAAATAAAAACCAAAACAAATATGAAGTAAATATTTATGTATACATGTAAATTAACACAAACCAAAGGACTGGAATAAACATACTTAGGTATTTTCTTGCGACAGCCACAAACGCATGAAAGAATGATAATGGTAAAACAAATAACGATTGATCCAGAAGTAATCCAAATACTGAAGAAATCTACATTCTCAAATTGCATGATTGTCACCTAACTCTTTCGGGTTGGATCTAAAGCAAATTGAAACCAATAAAAATAACAGAACAACATATAATATAAGTATCTTCAATATATCTTTTCTCTTCAAAATAAATATAATATAAGTAATTGAACAACTTAAAATCAATTTTATGTTCTTAGTTTTCGAAGTTTCTTTTACTACAAAAAATTAAAACTTACAAACAACATATAAAAACCATGATGGCCCAGGAAAGTAATTATTGTTTGAAAACAAAACCACAAATAAATAAACTGAACTAAACACTCAACTTAAATGTCAACAGAACTAAACAGCAGCCATCTTAAAGTAACTGGAATTTCTCTCAGTGTGGACATGGTAACTTGGAAGAGAATAATTTACAAAATACGATTTTATATAGAATTACTATCTTGAGATTCTATAATTCTTTATAATCTAATATAAATTTTAAAAAGATGTTATAATAAAAAAAATAGCCCCCCCCCCCTAATATCGCTGTTATCAACTGATAAGGACACTTCTAAACATAATTCTTATTTTACTATCAAATGATACTTGAGGACTTAGCATTTATTACAAGGCTGCTACATTGATACGGCTATTACACTTGTTCATTAACAATTGAAAACTGGTTGAACAAGTAGATTGTTGAAATTGGAATTCCTCCTTTTGTGTTTAGTTGACAAGAGATCTAAATATGAAAACAATGCAATCACATTGTGCCATGTTCGCACTTGTAGTGATTTGATAGGAAGCATCAAAATGTTCTTTTTTCTCTGACAAGGTACCAATCTTTGTGGTATTGAGAAAATAAATTTGCATTATTAGGAAATATATTCCTCATGGCATAACCGGGGCGGGTTTTAATGTGAAAACTTCCTTCAGTTTAAGTTACGATTAACATGGAGAACTTATTCCAGATATCATAACCAAGTTCGAGTCAGAAAAAGCATTCCCTTCCTGGAATGCAAGCGACGGCGAAGGCAACTGTCTATAACTTTGTGCTTTCCTTGTATTCAGTCTGTCTTGAAGAATTACTTATTCCGTTATCTTTTTATTAAAGCTGTATTAAATAACAAATTTTCCAAATTTGACAAGTAGTCTTCTAAATTCAAATAATCTTAATTTTAAAATATAAGTCTTATTGAAAAGCTTCTGTAAGCTGCTCCGATCTGTATTTCAACAGCATGAATGGCGTCTAAGAAGGGTGTCCAGAAATCAAAAAACGGAGATGAGCAGAGTTTAGCCTAACTCAGTGAGCTTCAAAAATCCAAAGTCTGTGATTTGGTTTCGGAGTTCACTGAGCTACGCTAATCTACTGAGCTACCCTAAGCTTCTTGGTTTACTGGGTCCGGCTTGAACCGTCACTTTTACAAATGTCAGTTTATTTTAAAAAAAATTATTTTTGTTGTGAAACCCAATAACCATAATTTCAAATTCCAATAACCAAGTTTCAATTGGTTGACTAATGAATTCCATTGGATGAAGCGCTAAATAAACGCGTTCTCTACAACATGACCTGTAATAGTATAGTGGTTAGCATAACAAACTACTGAGCCCAAGATCGCAGGTTCGTAGCCCGGCGGGTGGGGCTGGGATTTTTTAAAGGGAGTAAAAAAACTTTAGTTACGGCGTCCTTCATAAGGGGCGTTAAACAGGGGTCCCAAGCTTGTACGATGTCAGGTACTCGTTAAAAATCCCTGTCCTAATTAAACCCGGATAGGCAAAATTTAGAGCTCCCACTGAAGCATCGTCCAATTAGCCACAGTAGCACAAAATGACGTTAAATGAACAAACAACAAACGTCCTCCTTTATTTCACCAAAACTCCAGAATACTGCCTTGCTACAATTTCAAGCCATGTAGTGTAATTCAAATTAAGAAATGTTTTATATTTGTACTTCTAACATTTTGAATTATTTAAGATTTTAGGGAACTTAGAATAAACAAAAACAAAAACTTTGAATAAACATTCGTTTCGATACAATATCTAATTAATCTATGTGTTAACTAGTCATTCCAGTTTACATGATGTATATAAAATTAACTGTGTTTTTACATATTAATGTTCAATATTAAATATGAAAACAATTCGTTTTTCGAAAAGATATAATAAAATATTACACTGTGATCACGATCACTAAAATTGTTTTTATGTGATAGAGATAAATATTACTATATCAATATTATTTATTAAAAATGTGTATTTAATTTTACCTATAAAAATGTATTAATATTATATATATAGATATTAAGTTATGTGAGAGATGCGAATGTGAAAAAAATTCAAATATTTATGTCTGTTATATGGCGCTCAAAAGTTGACTGATCAAGCGTTTGGAAGATTGTAAACAGTTTAACGGTTTATAAATCGTTGTACTTTGAACGTTTAGTTTTCATTTGCCATTGATTGAATATTATTATTTTAAACCATTATGTAAGTAAATTTGTAAATTCCACTTCGCAATTATATATTAAATCTCGTTATGTTACTAGGTTAATTTGTTTCAATTGTGTGATAATTAAGGTTAATTTTCAATCGTGTGCTATTATGTTATTTCAGGGTTGAGAAAAAGAAAAAGCGTGCAAGAAAATCCAATGAAAAGGGAAAAGAAAATGGGAGACCAGAAGATAATCCAGTTTCTGATTCTGAAGATTCTGATGTTGATGAACAGGAGGGAGGAACAAGAGTTGCTGGAATATATTTTCCTCCACCACCAAAACAAGATGTTTGTATTACTGAAGAAAACAGTGGCCCACGGTTGATTATTACTCATATTGTCAATTATGATTTCAAAAGTTATGCAGGCCGTCAAGTCCTAGGACCTTTTCACAAGGTTAGTTGATTGTGTTAACTTTATCATTCAGCATAGATTGTTTAATTACTCTACATATTTATGAGCTTTTAAATTGTGTTTATTAGTATTTATACATCTGCACTGGTGTCAATGTCACCAGTATTTTCTCTTATAGTCAGTTAATAGTGGCCAAACATATATTCCTATAAATGTTTTAGTGAAATCAATTAAACATGCATTATTGAGAATCATCCATTTTCAGGCTAATGTTAAGTCTCAATTAGTATAATGTAAGCTGGGACTCCTGAAAGTGTATTGGGTAATGCAAATTTTACTTTTTGAGTAATGATGTGCGGGTTGTGGAAATTAGGTTTGACAGATATTAAATTTCAAATAAAAGTTATTCCTGTATGTTATTATTATTATTAAGAGAAAACAGATGATGAATATAAAAGTAATTGTGTATAGTAGTTTATGTCAATCCAAGTTACCAAACTCTTGTTTGGATTCATTTATTTATGTTGGAGTGTTAACCTGATTTACTCAAATCGATAGAAACAAACTTTCATTTTCACAAATATTGCAGTAGATAACATTTCCCCCCAAATTGATGATATAGTGCTGGTATGTTATAACACTGCACAGGTGATGTCACAAATATTAGAAGTAATAATTTTTATATTTATTCCAATCGTTCCATAAGTAAATCATGTTATACTGGAAATTATTAGCATGATACAGTTAACATTACCGTATCTGTTCCGCATGTTGTCACTTTGAGTTGAGTTACAAGTTTTAACAGCTTATTCGCTTCATTTTTAATATTCTCCAAAATATAAGTTACCCTGAGTTTTAGGTTGCAAAAGAAAATGTAATCATGGGTAATGAGTAAATTTCGGTGATCATTTCATCAAGAAATAAAAGTTTCAACTAACATTTCAAAGTATAGATGATATATTTTTATTGAAACAGTGATTTTTACATGGAATGATTACCAAAGTATACACATTTCCCATAATTACCCTCTTTTTTTCATATAAGAACACGATTATTTTTATATTCGAGAATATTAAAAAGGGAAACAAATGAAGTGATAAAATTTGGTGTGATTCTACTCTAAGTGACAAATTTTCAATACCAAAATTTGAAATCATTATTTGTGGTCATTTATTTGTTTAATTATTTACTAAGATTTAATGGTGTTAAAACTGTATTGGTGATCTTGTAATTGTTAATTCTGTCTGACAATTTCATATTTTTGTCAATAGTTATAAGTCAGTTTGACTCATGCACATGTTAACTATATCAATATTTTGATTTTTTTTAGAGTTTTACAAGTATCATTGGTCCTAATGGAAGTGGTAAAAGCAACGTCATTGATTCAATGCTGTTCGTTTTTGGGTACAGAGCTACCAAAATCCGTTCAAAGAAAATATCTGTGCTGCTTCATAAGTCAGAAAACCATCAGAATGTCCGAAGTGCCACAGTTGAAGTGCATTTTGTTCAAGTTCTTGATAAGGTTAGTTTTAGTTACAATATAAAATGTTTTATGTGTTTCCTTAATTTTGAACTTTTACTTTTATTTAGGTTTTTTTTTTTTTAATGAACTGTAGGGCGCCTTAATGTTCAATCAAAGAAACATTTCAGAATACTCCTAGCAATAAACAAATCAAACTATTCTTAACCGTTTGTTTATGTCTTTACAGTTTGCTTGTTTGACTGTTTCATCAAACAGTCAAACATTAATACATCTATAAGAAAATATATCTAATTATACATTTTATGTTTGAGATTTGCATGCTCTCTTTGTTTGATTCTATGATATTCTAATATACTTATTGCTACATTGTATTATTTTCTCTCTTTGTTGTAACTATAGGGAGGAGAAGATTTTGAAATACTTCCTCACACCGCAGTGTACGTGTCTCGTACTGCTTGCTATGATAACACTTCTTATTATACCATCAACGGAAAGAAGGTGCAGTTTAAAGAAGTAGCAGCTTTGCTTGGAAAGCATGGTATTGACCTAAAGCACAATAGATTTTTGATTCTTCAGGTAAGAAAATGAAAACAATTCATTGTCTGAATCAGTTTTAAAAATAATGAAATATTTAAATTTGATTTTTATTATAATTAAAAAAGTTCGGTTTTTTTTTAAATTATAAATTACAATATCTTCTTTGTATTTATATTATTTTACTAACTTAAAAAAAATAATTTAATTTTAGTTGAACCTACCACCCTTTTTAGACAAGTATTTATTACGTACAAAGGGATAATTATATTTTCTGGAACCCTGATTTGTAGTTTTTCTTGACTCAATGTTAAGGACTAAATCAATATAGACATTTTTAATGTTGGATAGAATTGGTCAGGGGTGCTGTAAAAGATAACACAAAATAAGACATTTTTATACTATTTTGGTAATCATCATATTGCTCTTACTGACTATGGCGGAGACATCTTTCCTAATAATTATAATAAGAAATACAGCTTCGTAGTCTAATAATACAAGTAAATAAAAAGTTAAACCTGGGACAAAAATTATATTTATTGCAGGAACATGATATCACTTGTGTAGTGTTTCTACACTAAATGTAATATTTACTGAATAATTAAAACAGGATGGTACAGTGGATCAAAAAAGTATTGGCACACCCTCATTCTCCTGAATTATGGAAAGAAAAAGCTTGTGTAACTGTGACAACAATTTTATTAAATGTATACATAGAAAGTAAAAGTAAATTAACAGAAACATTTCTTAAAACAAAACATTTATTTAATTAACATGGAAAAATAACAAAAATGATAAGTCAAAAAAGTATTGGCACACCCTTCTGCTGTTGCGCTGTGCAGAAATCTTAATATTTTGTTATTATCCCTTTTGCTTCTATCATAGCCTGGAGTCTTGATGGCATTGATGAGACAAGATTTTGGGTGATTTCCGGGCTGATCTTAACCTACTCCTCAGCTAAAACTCATCAAAGGTCATTTTGATGAAATTTTATTCTTTTGCACTTTCAAGTCGAGTAAATACCACAAATGTTAGATTGGATTTATATCTGGGGACTGTGGTGGTGTTTTAAGCTGTCTTCTAACATTGTACAGATTCCATGTTTTTGTTTTATTGGCGGTATGTTTAGGGTCGTTATCTTGCTGGAACACAAATGTATCCTGAATTCCCAATTTTTCAGCACTGCTCTTCAAGTTATGTTGCAAAATGTTGACATACTTTTCAGCATTTATAATCCCTTCAATGAAACTCAAATTTCCAACCCCCAATCGAAGACTTACAACCTAGACTAGGACACTTCCACCACCGTTAGGTTACTTTCTGTTTCCTGACCATTAATTATTATTTTTTATGAAAAACCTAACGATAAAATGCTCTCGTTCAAATAATTATAAGTCAAATTGTGATTTAGGGTGCCAATAAATAAATAGTAAATGTAAGAATATTTTATATATTAAAATTAATTAGGATAAAAATGAATGATAGAATGGACGAATATTTGCATTTCTATTAAACTAACATAAATCGGGTTTAACCCATTCATTACTTCAACATTGGACATTACATGAACGCTTTCAAATTTTAAATTATATCCCTTAACTATCCTAATCCCCACTTTATAGCACTTCACTTAAGAACATATAAAAATTTTGACTTTTTGACTTTTACATATAACACATTTTAACAATTATACATCAAATGTGATGTTCAAAAGAATGTTTAATTTATATTCACATCTATTACTTATTAATTTATAATAGTACAAAATAATATTTAGAAGTTACATCATAACCTTTATACATCGCTTAACCTATTATAACCTATTACAATTTCCAATCATTCTTCAAATTTTCGTCTTTATCTAATTATATATATAATTAGATATAATTATATATATAATTAGATAAAGATATATATATATATATATATATATATATATATATATATATATATATATATATATGATAAAAATGAATGATAGAATGGACGAATATTTGCATTTCTATTAAACTAACATAAATCGGGTTTAACCCATTCATTACTTCAACATTGGACATTACATGAACGCTTTCAAATTTTAAATTATATCCCTTAACTATCCTAATCCCCACTTTATAGCACTTCACTTAAGAACATATAAAAATTACAGTACCTTTGTCACTTTGACGTAAATGTCAACAAAATGTCCGCTTCTCTTATTCCTTTGTTCTCCAGGTAGGCTTGGTCTTTTTTCTCTTTCCTTCAGCTCGCTTCTCTCCTGCTTCTTCCACTTCGGTCTCCAGCTTCCTAAGACCCGCTCTCGCTCCACTTCCTCCTCCACCACTTTTTCATCCCTTCTCCATATTTCGTCGATCTTACAATCGATCTTTTGCCATTTTGACTTTTACATATAACACATTTTAACAATTATACATCAAATGTGATGTTCAAAAGAATGTTTAATTTATATTCACATCTATTACTTATTAATTTATAATAGTACAAAATAATATTTAGAAGTTACATCATAACCTTTATACATCGCTTAACCTATTATAACCTATTACAATTTCCAATCATTCTTCAAATTTTCGTCTTTATTTAATATATATATAATTAGATATAATTATATATATAATTAGATAAAGATAATATATATATATATATATATATATATATATATGTTTTGTTTAATAATTATTTTTGATACCTTACACCGTGTTTCACCGTCGGACTGATATTTTGTAGCTGAAACTATGTGTTTGGTTTCCTCCACACTTATTTGTGACCATCTGATCCGAAAATACTAAATTTACTCTCATTAGAGAAAATTGCTGTTTTCCAAAATTCGATTGACTCATTTATGTGAATTTTGGCAAACTCAAGTCTTTTAGTGCGATTTACCTCATTGATAAATGGCTTTTTTCTTTGAACTCTCGCATAATAATTAAAACTGTGTTTTACATTTCTAACCGTCTGGAGGCAGAAGGTTGTGTTGGAAGTTGTTGCCATCTCTGTTGCTATGGAGGAGGCCGAGGATGCTGGATTATGTTTAACAATTCTCCTAATTTGCTGCTTTTCTTGTTTGTTAATTATTTGTTTGATCGTATGATTATTTATTTGTAAATAACAGGGACTTAATGTAAGTATATTTAAGGGATTAAAGGAGATGTTTTTCTATAAATGTTAACAGTGGACAACTGTGCCAATACTTTTTTGACCGTCGATTTTCCTACTTTTTTTCCTTAATAATTGTAAATTAGTAGTCTACCTTTTAATTGCCTTCAAAAAGATTGATTAGGGTTCTATTTTTACTATAAAATTCCAACTTGAAAATAATTGACAATATCACCGAAAAAATGAAAAAAATTAGGGTGTCCCAATACTTTTTTGACTCACTGTATTTCTGCTTAAAAGTATGGCTTTATGAAAGCAAACCTTATTTAATAATAAATGTAAATTCAATAAAAATGTCAATAAATTTGTTTCTAAAATAAAGCATTCAATTTTGAGAGATAAAGATCAAATATTGTATAAATTTATTCTAGGATGTCATCATTGTAATGGGATAAAGAATTAATGAATGTAAAACTTAATTATCTAAGAAGAAATTAAGTTCTATAAGTTGGAATTCTAATTAAGTTCCATTGGGGTTTATCTCTTGTCCTTTGATTTATTTTTAGAGCTTTTCTTGTTTATCAAAGAGAGTAGCTGAACCACCATTTTTTATGTCTCGTCGCCTTGTAGTTAATTATATATGAAGGAATAAATAAATACAGTAAAACCTCTATTATCCGTCACTCTCTGTTAACTGTCACCTCAGTTTTGAGAAAGAAAAAAAAAAAGTGTATATATTGTTTGGTTGCTAAAGTCATAGGCCGGCTAAGAATCAATCGTTGTGTCTTGACAACTTCGATTCCTAGAATCTGTTGTTTACTCAAAACCCAGGCTTCCTCATACACATTTCTCAGAAATTAATTATCTCCCCATCTCTACCTAATGTAGCTTCCGCAGTTAAACTACCTTCAGTCTTCATTCTTGTCTTACGGGTACTTGTCGTTTTCTTAAACGTGCGTATAATAATTTAAAAAAAAAGACAAAGGAAGAGTTTAGATATCGGTACTAAGTTTGAAATTGTAAAACGTTTACGAAAAGGTGAAAGTGCTTCAATCGTAGCAAAAACCTATGATATTCCTCGGACGACAGTTTATAATATAAAACGTGAAGGGGGGACTAAATAGAAAATTTTGTTGTGGAAATGGAAGTGTGTGAAAGAGATGCGACTAAAAAGAAGACTATGAAATTTGCCACAAACAGTAAGTTAGATGAACCATTGTTTCAGTAGTTTGTTCAGCAACGAAGTCAGGGACTACCACTAACAGGTCCAATAATCAAAGAAAAGACCCTTCATTTTAATCAAATTTTACGCAGCGACCCAACATTCAAAGCTAGTGAAGGGTGGTTGGGCAAATTCAAATCTTGGCATGAGGTGCAGAAACGTAGAATGTCCCTTCGATATAATAATTTAACGATTATTAAGAAGGTGCATACTATGTTTGTGCAGGAGGAAAGAGCTAAACTCCACCTTTAAATTTATATTAATTTCTCAAGAGGGAAAAAATGGACATACAATGATTGTGCTTTTAGCCATCGATGTACATAATTATTATTATTTAAAAAAAATATTTTTACTACACATGTATATCTTATTAGTACCTAAATAAGTTACGAGTACACATATAATGTCGAATGTTTGAAATATATTGTTCAATTTATGTGTATTTGTATATTTAACATATGACTCACTCCCATACCTGTCTATTTCCCAAATCTGTCACCATCTTGGTCCCATACCCTGACGGATAATCGAGGTTCTACTGTAGTAAAATATTTTATTGCAAGTAACGGGAAAAATTAGGCTCACTACCAATGTCACCATCTTTTATTGATTTAAACTTATAGATCCTCATAACATGTTAACTTTTCTAGGGTTCATACTCCTCTTCAGAACTTATAATTCTGGAATGAATGTTAGATATTAAGATTTAGCAATAATTATAATCTGTTACAATATTTTCTAAAACAATTTAAGTTAATTTTTATGTACTTATAATGTTGTTAGATTACTTCTTCAAGGATAAAAATTATTTTGTCATCAATTATGTGAATTTTGAATGCAATGAATATTTTGAAAAATATTTTCATTTACTTACTATAGTTTATAGAATGTTTTATAAACTTTTTTGATTAATAAAATATATGTTTATACTGTATTAATAAAAATATGTGTTAGGGAGAGGTGGAACAAATAGCGATGATGAAACCAAAAGGTCCAAATGAACATGAATCTGGTATGTTAGAGTATTTAGAAGACATCATTGGTACATCTAGGCTCAAGGTAACTAAATTTGACCTTTTACTTCCTTGATTTTCTTGTTCTTAATTTTTCTGTTGTAAAATAGATTTTGTTTTTCATAATTCAAAATAAAAGGAAATTTTGTTTTACAATTCTTACTATATTAACTTTTTAATTAATAGAAACCTTTGGAAAAGCTAGATGCAAAAGTGCTTGCCCTTTGTGAAGAGAGGCAGGAAAAATTAAATAGGGTGAAGCTTGCGGAGAAGGACAAGGAGGCTTTCAGAGGCCCTATGGAGAGTGCTTTAGAATATTTGAGACAAGTCAATTCAAGGACGAGATTACATAACAAACTTTTCCATTGCAAAAAGTAAGTTTTCATTTTACATAATTAACACATCAGATGGAAATTAATTAATTAAAACAATTTATAGTAGTTTAATTTAATTTAGGATTTCGTTAAGTTAATTATGAGTATTCTGTGTTAATAAAAACATTGTAATTTATGGAGAAATTATTTTAGTTTTTTTACAGTTAAAAATATCATAGATTCCAATTGTGTAATAACATTCTGGCTATGTACTTAAACCCTTAATGTGGTCCAGAGAAACTTTGTGTGCTCAGTGTTTACCATTACTGTGGACTGAATACTTTTCACATGTGCCAGGTCTATTGCTTGGTTAAGTCCAAGGCGCGACGAGACGAGACTAGACGTTCTCGGCTACCTTGAGTAGACGATCCCGATAAATCATTGATGATTCGTTAACTATCTGTTTTGTAGATTCAGATGAGTTTGAGCAAAGTCGACACAAAAAAAAACAAAAGTGAGTGATGTTAAATAGAACCACTCGGGTCGATATCAAAGACAACAAAAAATGACTGACTGCTGTAAGGAAGGTCTGTAAGGTACGCTTGCCGAGACAACAGTTAAGTAATTAGCGACTTTGGCTAAAAAACAAAAGACGGCTCACAGCTATTTCCAGTTAATTCACTATTATAAAAAAATAAAAAATAAGAACTATTATATTGCATGATTTATTTTTAACGAGATTAAAAATAATATAATTATTAAATAATTGAATAGAAAAAAATATTAAATTATTTATATGTATGGGCATACAAATTAATATTAATGACAAACTGAGCGCCCGTGCATTTATGCCATAGTTCTTGTTGCTAACTTTCAATATGCAGCCATAGTCCCCACCGATGCCAGAAATGTATATGCATCCATAGCATTTTAAGGGTTAATACACTTTAAGGTTTTTTATGTAATTATAATAGCTAAGAATATTTGATTGATTTTTTTTTATTTGCTGTGAGTTAATCCATTCTATTACTTCTAGACAACTTTCATCATTTGATTAACAAAGGTAGATGATTACTTCAGTAATATAGTTTTTTTGTTTTATTACCTTCTTTAACAATTTAACTATTTTTCAACTGATAATAATCATAAATAATTAAAAGTTTTATTCTTGTAGATTTCAACATCAAAAAGAGTTAGATAGGGGGAAAGAGGATAAGGAAAGTGTTAGTAAAGAAATTACAGAAAAGAAAGCCAGCATCAAGTCTACTCAACAGGAAATAGCTGATTCAGAAAAGCTTACGGGTCAGAAAAAAAAGTGAGTTATGTATCATTAATAATGTATTATCAAGTTGATCCCTCATGTACTGCCATAAATCTATTTTGTTGTCATTATTATAATCTTTTTTACTAAATTAAAAATTATTTTCTGCAGAGAACTTGAAGGTTTGAGGGCAAAGAAAGAGAAATTGAAGGAATCTTTTAACAAAGTTGAAAAACGTGCGACTCAGCTTAAAGAAGAAATAGCACAGAAAAACAGAAAAAGGAAAAAGGCCTTAGAGAATAAGAAACAAGAAGAAAATAAGGTAAAATAGAACATTTACTAACTTCTTAACAGTTGCTGCTGTGCCTCAGAGATTTGTTATAAATCTGCTTAGGACAAAATTCAAAACTTAATTATTCACTTTTTTAAATATTATTTTGGAAAGTTAATCTCTGTAAATTGATTGATTCATTGATAAATTGATTTAAACTCTTATTGAATTTTGATTTTCTATACCCTGAATAAATAATACTGTCATACATCACTAATGTTAACTTAAGTTTTGATTAATTTTTGCTCATAGCTTGTGGAACTTGAGAAACTTCCTGAGAAAAATGCAAAGGAAATAGAGGAGCTCAAAGTTGTTGAGGTGAAACTGCGGAGAGAACGAGATGAAGAAGAGGCCGAGGTACAGAAAATCTTGGGCAGTATCAAAGAGGAGACAAAAGAACTTCAGGAAACAAAAGATGAATTAAATAATACTTTGATCGGTTTGAACAAAATTAAAGATGAAGCCAAATCCAAGGTATTTTTGTGATTTTAAATTGTTTTTTAATGACCATTATTTTAGATCAGAACTTGATTTGTCTGTTTTATTTCAGTATGAAATTGCTAAAACTGAGCTGGAACTGTATTTGAATAATGAAAAAAAAGAGAAAGAGAAGTTACAGAAGCTAAAAGATACTTTACAAAGTGTAGTTTCTAAGCTAGAAAGTAAAAATCAGTGAGTCATTCTTACTTAATTGTACAATAAATTCTTACCATAAACAATTTTTTTTTAATTAATTGTTTTTTTTATAGGGATTATGAGAGGCTTCAAAACTGTGTCCCGACATTAGAAAGCAATTTAAAAACCAAACAAAAAGAGTTACAAGACATTAAAGTAGAAGAAAGCCATTTACTCAAAGAATTACATCATCAGCGTGCCATGATGGAAGAGAAGAAACACTCCCTCAACATGTCCCAGAGTCGTAACAAAGTTCTTGATTTCTTAATGAGGCAAAAGGAGGAAGGCCGACTACCAGGCATATTTGGCAGGCTGGTGAGTTATTTTATCTTTTTTGTAGGTTTTATGTATTGTAAACAATTACAATGGAAGGTAGATCCACCGATCAATATTTGACAATCCATCACAGATAATTTTTCTGGAAGTAATTCTCGGGACCAGAACGAAATGAGAACCATGGATGTGATAGTGAAAAAGCCTTAAGTCTGTAAAAAATACTTGTCAAACTTAATTAATTTTTAAATTCAGTTTCTAGATTTTTTTCTTATATTTTGTATTAAATAACAAGCTGCTCTTTGTTTTGTTTTTGTGTATTTATAGTAATAATTTGTCATTATATATCAATGGAAAATTTATTTAAGCTAATTGTGGTTGTGCAGAAAAATGGGACTTATTTCACACAAAAGCACTTCATTGAAGTTTGTTCTTAAAGGAAAGCCAAAAATATATCTCTTCCATCATGAAGCTTCTAGAATGGCACAAGATGGCAGCCAATCTTCTTCTTCTTTCGCTTCCACCTATAGTGCCTTTCAGCTTAGGAGAGCGTCCAGCCAGGAGCCGAATCTATCCCGGTCAGGTACACTGACTTGAAGATATAGACTTTGAGGTTCCTTCCTATCTCCCGCTTTCCTGCAACAGTATTACAAATCTGGTATTAGACTGTATTTGCCTTATTAATCCTATTGGATATTTCCGCGTCCAGCTTCTATTACTGTGCCGAGATAAGTGAAGTCAGTCACCACTTTCAATTCCTCTTCATCGCAGTATATGTGAACTTCTTCCTGCCGCCTACCCACTTGCAGGGTCTTACTTTTGTTGGCATTGATGGTCATTCCTTTTTGTCGGAGTTCTTCACACCATTCCGTCACCGCTTTTGGCAGCTTTCCGACTGAGTCAGCAATCAGCACTACATCGTCCGCAAAGATAAAAAACTGGACTACAACCGGATACAGACTTCTTCGCCCCAGAAATGTTCTCTCAGTTCTTCTCCTACAGATGGATGCCACCTCATCCATGAATAGGAGGAACAATAAAGGGCTCAAACTGTCCCCTTGTTTGACCCCTCTTGCTATACCAAAATGGCCAGACTCCAATCCATTGAGCCTAATGATTCCTGTAGGCTTCTGATAAGTAGATTTTATAGCCTCTACCAAATTCCTTGGTATGTTCTTGTTCCTAAGGGCAGCCCATATCTCCTCTCTTGGGACTGAGTCGAAAGCCAATTTGAGATCCAGAAATGTAATGTACATATACTTGTCACGGTCCCAGGATTTCTGGAGGATATTTCTTAGTGAGAAGATATGACCCTGTGTTTGTCGTCCTGGTCTTCTCCGCTTGCTCTTCTCCAATTTGGCGTTCCACTAGTGGTCTAAGCCGACCTTCCAGGATCGAAGTATATAATTTGTAGACTACCGGTAATAGGCATATAAGTCGGTAGTTGGTACATTCAGCCTGGCATCCTTTCTTGTGGATGGGGATTATGATGTTATTTTCCCAGTCTGTTGGGATCCTTTTTTTCATCCCAGGCTTTTTGGAAGAGAGCTTGTAGAGTGCGTCCATTTCAGGGCCCCCATGTTTCACTATTTCGGCCACTATGTTATCCTGTCCTGGTGATTTCCCTGTTTTCATTTTAGTTATTGATCTTTCGGTCTCTTGCTCTTCGATCATGTCGTCATACTCCTCATTCCAAGGCCCACTGTAGCTCGTTGGATGGTGGTCTTTAACACCGAATTGCTTCCTGTAATGCCGCCTCCAGACCTCAAGGATAGCTTTGTCTTCCGAGATCACCTTACCTTGTTTAGCCTTCATGTTTATACTGCTTTGCACTTGCGCCCTCTCAAAGCTTTTATCTTTTCCTGATGATCCTGATCCATCTTCTTCCCAAATTCCTCCCACGACTTCTGCTTCGCCTTTCTAACTGCCTCTATAACCCTGTTTCGAGCCACTACTTAGACCTGCCATTTCTCTGGTGCTTTTTCTTGGCAGTATTCCTTCCACGCATTTTTCTTCTCCTTCACATGTATCCTTAGATCCTCATTCCACCACAAAGTACGTTTACTTTCTGAGCAGACCCTCTTCACCCGCAGACTACAGTAGCTGCTTGTAGAATGCTGCTTTTAATGGCATTGCATATATTGTCCAGGCTTGCATTCCTGTCTACTTCCTGGAGGCTGTTCCTCAGCTCTGCTTCGTACTCTAAGATCTTCTGAGGGTCCTTTAGCTTCTTGACTTCTATCCTCTCGTAGGCTTTCTTCTTTTGGTTCCTTTCTTTAAGGACCCTTGTATCAGCAACTAAGAGCTTGTGGTCGCTTCCTATTTCCGCCCCTCTAATCACCTTTACATCTTTAAAATACCTTCTGATATCTCGGCTATATATGAAATAGTCTATGACACTGTTCGCATTTCTCTCTGTGGCTGAGAAGGTAATTTTATGAACTAGCTTGTGCGAAAAAAAAGAGTTTCCCAACAGCAAATCATTTTTGATGCAGAAATCTATGTCGTTGACCATTTTCATTTTTTAAGACTTCGCTACCATGTGCTCTTGGGTGATCTTTGCCAGTCCTCCCATTTAGGTCCCCCATAATCACTGCTGTTCCTTGCCTTGATGACTGTACTCTCGAGGTCACTGTAGAAAAGTTCCTTATCCAGGATGTTAGGATCATTTGTTGGGGCTTACACTTGTATTAGGGCCCAGTCTCCGCTCCGCAGATTTGTATAGGCCACAATTATTCTGGGGCTCACTGCCTCCCATTCCACTACTTTTCTATATATCTCATCCTTCATTATAATGCCCATTCCTTCTACAGCTCTGTCCCCTGGTGGGACTCCATAGTATATCAGAGTGTATCCTCTATCCATTTCAACCTCTCCAGTTCCCTTCCTCTTTACCTCACTAAATCCCAGGATATCCAATCTGTACTTTGCCATTTCCTCAATAATCTCGACCTCCTTGCAGGTGAGAGATCTCACGTTCCATGTACCCAATCGTGTGTCCTTATCATGCGGGTCGTTTCCGTTTAGTCCGTCCATCTCCGAGGCTTTTCACTAGGTTTCTTTGAATCAGCTATACTCCCAGGCGGGTGATTGGCCCAGCCCAAGAGGCCCCGTTACCTCGGGACAACTGACCTCCCGAATATTTATGTCCCCTCAGGAGGAAGGGTGGCCAGGCTATACCCTTCAGTACTGGGTTTCCCCCAACCTGGAGGACCAGTGGCTGATTGCAGTCCGAAGACTGGGTGATGGGAACGCCAACTCCCTATGCCCCATGGCAGCCAATCAAACATGCTAATTTCAGTTATTAATTAATTAACTTTAAAATAGTACTACTGAAAACTTTTCAATTTCAAGAATTAAAATACAATTAAATTTACCCCAAATTAGTATCTAATGTTATAAATTTAATTGAGGAAGATGGTCTAGATAAAGCAATTTTTACCATCTTTGCCAAGAAATTCAATATTTTTGAATTGTAAAATCGAAACTGCTGTATAATCAAAAATCTTTCATGTAAAGAATGCAGAGCATCAGAATTAGTACTCAGAGAGTACCTTGGTATGTTTTGAATCTAATTACTATACTTCTTCATAATAAGTCTCGTCATTCACTCAACTGTTCAAATTCTTTCCAAGTTACTAAATGAGATTTAAAATTTTACAAACTTGTTACCATTTTTTTTTTAATGTCTCTGAATAATCAAGTTTTTTGGCTAAAAGATATTTTGTATTTCAGGGTGACTTGGGTGGTATTGATCTAAAATATGACTGTGCTGTTAGTACAGCTGGAGGATTTCTTGATCATATTTTAGTAGACTCAGTGACTACCGCAAAGGCTTGTGTTAATGCTTTAAAATCTTCAGGAGTTGGTCGGGGAAATTTCATGGCACTTGATCAAGTGAGCAAAACCTCATATCAAGAACATGTCAGAACGTGAGTTATATTTATGACACTTAATCAAATCATTTTTATTTAAAGGATTGCCTTTTATTTAATTTTGATATAAACCTTTTAATTGTTTTTTTCTTTTTATAGACCTGAAAATGTGCCACGTTTGTTCGACTTGATTAAAGTAGAAGATCCAAGGGTAAAGCCAGCTTTCTACTTCTGTTTTAGAGAGTGCCTTGTTGCTAATGATCTAACCCAAGCAAGGAGAGTAGCCTATGGTGCACACAGGTACAGGGTGGTCACTCTTAATGGAGAGATAATCGAGATTGCAGGTGAGTAATTATTTAAAAAATAGTTATTAACCCAGTGACGGCCGCGAGTATCATTTTGATACAGGTGAAACAGTTTTCCGCAAATTTGAAGGAATATGATCATTGAATGGGTGGGGCTTTTCTCCTTGTTTACTGTATTCACTTTTAACTGTTGATCTGCTCGTGATATTACAACTCCGGTCGGTGTTTTTTTTTGTATCAAATTAATCTGTGTTTTTAGTGTCTCTTTGCTAGTTTAAGTTAACAACTACATCTTGACCTAGTTTTTAACTACTTCATTCTGATATATTAAATAAATGGATCTGTCTTATTTATAAAGATATTATCAATAAAATTGTGATCTATACTATCAAATTCATATCTTCAATCCTGACAAATATTTCGAAAGCTAGAGATGCAAACTTTTCAGATCCTGTCAAAATTAAAGCTTTTATTGTAGCATAGAAATACCATTGTTCTTTGTAGTATTTCATAAAAATGTTGTGTAGGCAAGTATAAGTTCATTGTTCCTTAAATCAAATCTTTGATGATAACTGACCTTATGTAATTCTAGCAATAATAGTTTTTTTGATATTGTGATGATTTATAATTGATATTTTTTATTTAAATAATTTAATAGTTCATATTTCTTTTGGCTAAAAATTTGCTTCAATCATTTTCATGGAATTTTTGAGGGATAATTATTTTTTTAAGAGCTACTCAGAAAACGATTTTTTTGTGTTTTTACCTTCCATTAGTCAAATGAAAACCTCTTTTTTGTTGAAATAAAAGTTCTTCTTTAACGTCCCTTACAAATAAAATTGATGTTAATCATTAAAGTACAAGAAATTGTGTGGTTCTAATAGCTGTATCATTTTGATATACAAGGCCTGATGAAGTGCTACTTTTAGGAGCGTTCCTGTCTCGAGGTTAATGAAATCTAATTTTTAAAAAATATATATTTTATAAAAATTTATCTTTTCTTATGATATAGTCTTTATAATTAATAATAATTTGTAGGTACAATGTCTGGGGGTGGCCGAGAAAAAAGAACTGGGCGAATGGGTAGGTCAGCAGTGGTTAAGACTGACGGACCCAGCCCAGGAACGATGGGCAAACTTGAAGAACGAGTGAGGACACTCCAGCAAAGAGCAGAGGCATTGCACAAGCAAATGAATCAACTTGAAGAAGAAACTAGTTCTATTTCGAGGGAACTTAAAGTATCTAAGATGGATTTAGCTAGTTCATCAATGGAAGTTAAGGTATTAATCAGAATAGTATTTTAGTGTTTTCACGTTAGGTTTATTTACATATCTTTGCAAATATTTTATGCAGTACTATATGTACATGGATGAAAAGCATATCAATTTATTTATAAATAAACTACAGATTTGAGCAAACATCGTGTTTTGAAGTGTTATCGTAGCCCATTCTTTCACCATTAATCATTTTAAAGTTTGCTGTTCTAAATCTTCAAGGCTTGAATATTAAAGTTGAATTTTCCTTTACCTAAATCAATCATATTTGATTATATGATATTGATGATAATATGGTCACTTTGAAATGTTTATTAATACTCTCTTTAAAGAAAAAAAAATAGGTGTTAAAGGAAATATGTTACAGTTTATAATTTTGAGAGACTCAATAGCTTGTGTAGTCTCCAGGTCAAATAGTGATTAACAAGTTGATCCGTAACTGTAATGTTCAGGCTCCATAACTGTTTAAATACTATTTTCCATACTTGATCTAAATTCTGTTTTTCATATTTGATTTAAAGAAATTATCAACTGATATAATTATTGGTTTTATACTTAAAATACTTCTCTTCTTCTCTCACTATCTACTGCGACCATCTTGTCCAACGGTCCCCTTCCCGCGCAAGCCTTCTCATTTTCGGCATGGTGCTTCCTCTCGCTGTGCCAATTCTTTCAATCAAGTCTGCATACATGAGCCTTGGTCTGCCTTGAGGTCAGGCAGATAGGCAACCAATAGCCTGTGAACAGTATTCAATTCTGCACCTCTTATAACTTTGATGCTTGTAAAGTACTGTCTGAGTTGCCTACCGATGATAAAATAATCAATGATGCTGTTTCTGGTAACTCTTTCAAATGTAATTTTATGAATCGTCTTTGATTATACCATGAGCTTCCAATGAGCATATTATTTTCCATGCAGAATTCTATTAGCCTGATTCCGTTGTTATTGATGCTGTCTTCACCTCCCCATATACCCATCGTTCCGAAGGCCGCTTGATGATCCTGACCTGTTCTTGCATTTAAATCTCCAGATACTATGATCATTCCATTCCGGTTCCTTGCATTGTCTACTGTTCTCTGCAGGTCTTCTAAAACTGGTCTTTATCTACCGTGGTAGAATCTTCAGTAAGGGCATATACTTGAATCATGGAGACTTTTACGATGGAGAGCACAATGTCCATCTAGATGATATGGGTCCCAGGCTTCTACTCTATCAAATAATTCATCCTTAAGAACAAAGCCGACACTACTTAAAATACTATGATTTTAAAATATTGACAATCAATTGTATTTATTAATATTATTTGTAATAATAAATGATTAACTTGGATAAGGTTAGTTGGTCTTATATACCTACAGCGCTGGTGAATAAGTGGATGTCGATTTTTCTAAAAATGAGTTTCTTATACTTAGAGATGCGGAATCGTGTAATTTTTGTAGTTTTTGGCTTGAAAAGGAATTGTAATACAAGCAATAACTTCATTCAAGACAATGCCTGACTAAGTCACTTATTCACTACGAAATTAACATGATTCTGTTTCCTGATTTGTTAGAAACTCATTTTGAAGAAAATTCTACTTAACCACTTGTTTACCGGGGCTGTAGATATGTTCCATGTGGAGGTCAAAGAATTATTTCATAAATAGTGATAAGTTATTTCTTAGAAACCTGGTTTCGTATAAATAATTTATCACTATTTAAGGAATAATTCTTTGATATCCACCCGGACTATTTTCCCAATAAATTATTTAGACATTTTGAAAACATTGTGTCATGTTTTAAATAAATTAACATTATGTTTATTAAATTCCAGAATCTCAGACAACAGGAACCATCTTTGAGAAGCCAAGTGCAAAATCAAGAAGATGTTGTGGCGTCCACTATTTCTGACCCAGAAATTGTTAAAAAGAAAAATGATGATATTCTGAGATTGAAGAAAGGTATGTTTTTTGCCTTAATATTCTCGTGTTTCATTATTATTCACACTTTAGCACCAGTGGTGAGCCAAATTTATTTATTGTTATTTTATTTTTGTAGACTTTGATGAAGCTTCAACTAATTCAGAAGAACTTGAAAAGAGAGTTGCGATAGTTACTGCTAAAATTAACGCTTTGACCGGTGGTCGCATCCAGACTGCCCAACAAAAACTTGACAAAGTTAGCAAACAGCTTGACAAAGTTACTACTGAAATAACAAAACTGACGGTTGCCATAAAAACTGCTGGAAGGTAATATTTTTATGTATTAAGTCTAAATTATTAGACATTAGTTAACTGCCTGGTGTCTTCCAATAACTTTCTAGCTGAGAAGATGAAATGCCATACAAATACCAACACTTGCATTGGCTTTAACCATAAAACATACTAAAAGTGTTGAGGTTATCAGCATATGGTTGTATGCTGTGACATGTATGAACGAATAGATTATAATAGCTTCAAAATTTGTTGTTTTGATAGTTTTTTACCTTTTGGTTCAACCTATGTATACTATGTATCTTTATTACATTTTGAATTTTCTGATTTAGGAACTCGAAGAAAGCAAGTGAGCGTCTGCAAGCCTTAATTAATGAAATAAATGAATCAGAAGAAGCTATTAGAAAAGCTCAAGAAGAAAATCAGGCTCTTGATGAAGAAGGGGTTAAGTTGAATGAAGAAACTAAGACTGTGGCTGTAAGTTTTCTCCTTTAAAACTAATCTTTTTGTATTTTTGCTCCTACTAAGTAAAACAGTTGATACATCATGTCTTGGTTCGCTTTATTTAAATGTGGGTCCAGTTACTTAGTGGAGACTTTCAAGCATTGTTTTAAAAATTGGCCAAACTGCCTTGGAGCTACTGGGCGAAGTCCTTTAGTTTGAACAATTGTGATAACTAAAGAAACTTTGAATCGATATAGTTATGAAGCCATTTTATTTTTATTATTTTCTAATTGTTTTAAATTATGATAATTAGGGGATTTCTTTATAAAATACTTAACAGTTTAGACGATTATTTGCATATTATATAAATATATATAATTTTATGCCTTCGCCCCAAACTTTGTTGATATTTCTGGCCGTTTGGGTCCTATTCCAGCCGAGTTCGAACTCAAAAAAACATATGATGCAATAATCACAGTTAGAGATCTTAGTAAAGACTGAATTGTTTCCAAATAGCAAAATGTTAGAGAGGTGAACAAACGTTTTTGTTTGTAATTTTAAGATGATTAATTAGTGTTTACATTTATAAAAGTCAAAAGTCCAACATACATAAACAGTTTCTTATTTGGAGGAGTATTTTAAAGGATACATAAAATCCTGCGTTATTTTCCGGATAACCCATTATATGTTTTATTATATTCATGATATCCTCTGTATTCAGTTGCAATCATGGTTGGTGGCATTGCGTTCTGTTAGTTATTAACAATAATTAATCATTTTAAGTTTTTATCGTTAGCTTTTGAATAATTATTAATTTGATTATGTACATTATTTAATTATATACCTTAAAATATCATCGTAATACAACCTACTAAACCCACGATTGCGGGCTTTTAGTCTGGCAGGTTGCATTAAAGTTTTTTAAAGAGAGTAAAAATTGTTAGTTATCCCTTCGGAGGGGACTTAAAAATGGCTGTGCTGAGCCTATGCGATGTCAGATACTCCTTAATCATCCCTTCCTAATCTAACCTGGATAGGCAAAATTTAGGACTCCCACTGTATCATCATCCAATTAGTCATAATAGCATAAAGTGACGTTAAATGAATAAACAAACAATCATTATCATTAAGATAACTATTCCTTGAGTATTAAATGCTAGTTGGTTGTAATTGTCGTTATGAATAGAATTAAATTTTTATTTTTTTATTTTGTTGGTATGAAAAATTACATTTACGTTTTATATTATTTTATGAAACCATTGCTGACTGTATGATAACATTATAAAGAATTATGTAAATGCACTTGTAATTAAAGGCTCCTAATCAATTTATAACAACCAGAAATCCATATCAATTTGAAGCTTGGTGTTTATAATGTTCTATCTCTCATATTCTGAATTTTTAGGAACAACTTGTTTCTTTATAATAGATAAAAACTATATCCTAATTCATTATTTATGTTTTTTAGGATACCATTCTAGAAATAGAAAAGATGTTAATGGATGCTAAGGAGAAACTTGGTAACAACAACAAGGGCATTAATTCTATGAAAGGATCTATTCTGGAGCTTGAGAGGAAATTAGAAGAGGTGAACAAGGAGATTGAGATCCAGAAAGATAAGATTCACAGTTTGGATAAGAAGGTAATTATAGTAGTCTTTTAGAAAACTTATTCAATTTTTAATTTTGTATTCAAAATGACAATTAAATCAGTCATGTTTATTCAATTCCTCTTTTATTTTTGTGTGCTAGAAGTAAATATGTTGCTTAAAATTTTGTTTAAAGTTTAGAAACTTTTTTAGTAGTTGAAAATTATGAAAGATAAATAATCCTGATACAACAAAAATTTCACAATTTTATTTTATATGTATTAACCATACAAATAAAATATTGATAACATGATTCCCTATTACCAACTATCTTTCAGCTATTTGTTTAGTGCCACGTTGGTTTTATTTCTTTTTGATCAAAAACCTCTAACATTAAAATTTGAATTTCTGCAAAGCTACTTCTGCCACACAGCAAATGAATGTAATTGCAAACGTTTTCTTCTTCTTCTATGACTCTACAGCCCATCAACGAACCTTGGCCTCCTCAATACGTTTTTAGATTTTAAAATTTTAATTGATATAATCATTTCGACCATCACTGAATCTAATTAGTTTTATCTTAGTGTCTGTATTTATGTTTATGTGTCTGTTGCATAATTCAAAAACTGTTAATCTGAGAAAGTAGATATTTCGTATTTCGGTTGGTGTGGCATCTATTTGATTATTCTTTTTTCTTTCTTGTTTGGAGCTAAAAAGTATTGTAATCAAATGTACATTACTACGTATTATTATTAGTATGTGAAAGTGCATATTGTATCTAGCTGTACAACCTACCCCCTTTTGGCTTTCTACATGTTTTGCCACAAGTTGTAGTTAACTTGAAGATCATAATAAGTTTTATAAAAAATGATCTCTTCACCAACTTTTGAAACAGCTTAACCTTTTGTGTGGTCGATTGGAAATTAAAATATCTACAACTTTCATTCTTTCTATTTTAATGCATTTTTTACCATTAGTGTTAAATCATATGTAAAAAATAAGTTTTGAGTCGTCAGTGTTTCTAAATTGTCAGATTATTGCTCAGTCTACAAAATGAGCCCATTCAAGGTTGATTGAAAGACTCAGATGTCATAGGCATCATATCTTTTTTTTCTCAACTTCCAGGTCACATATTAAACTATATTTTAATGATGACCACTGATTCCTCTGGATTTTTTCTTCTATGCCAAGAATGTGTCTCCACTGCTGAATATTTGTAAACTGACTCCATTCTGTATGATGTTCACCTTAACCATCAGTTTGTAAAATCTCTTGCCTTGCTTCATTGACTGTTTATATTTCTTATGTTAATATTCCCCAAGCAATCATCATCTTTCTTTTCCACCTATAACTGAAGAAATAAGCTTTAGGCCTCAAATATTTAAAAACAAAAGCTTACTTAATCCTTTACAGGAAATAGAGTTATGTAGGTTTAGAGTATTCACTGATATTTTGATAAAACCAAAATTTTTTTTTAATACTCTCCAAGTGTTGTATTTTTTCATATAGTAAACAATTTATTTCTTTTAGATTGCAGGTTTGAAACTGCAGGAAGTACCTGATGAAGAAACTGATCTGGAACTTCCAAAATATACAGCTGAAGAAGCATTAGAATTTAAAAAAGATAACATTGGTTACCTCGTTACAAAACACGACGAAGCTATCGCTGAATTGAATGCTGATTTAAAAGTCATAGATGAATATAAAGAGAAGGTAAATTAAGAAACAATGATCATAATATTATTAGCATTAAAGGAGGTTTATAGTTTGTTTTTGTATTGTATTTCATTCTATATTTTAATGGTCTAAATGTACTTCTTAAAGTTGGCTGCACGTGGTGTTTTATAAGTTTATCTATCTATCAATAGTATGGTAAATAGTGAACTGTTACCAGAAAAGGCATAGGGATTTTGTAGTTCTGGAAAAATCATAGAAACCCAGTAAAAAAAATTGTTAATGATAAAATTTAAAATAGATAATATCAAATAAATTAATCAAAATAAACATCGGCACAAATAAAAAATAAGTATTGACTTATTTTGGTGTTTATTTTGACTCCCCTCCCCCAAATATTTTCATCCTCTAATAAAAATAATACTGATTTTTTGGTTTATTATTTTGTTAAATATCCTTTTCTGATAAGTCTGCAGAATAAGTGGCTAAGTCAAATTTTGTAAAGAGTGAGTTAGCTGTATTGAGACAAGTGAAATCCAATCATTCTAGTAGTATTTAGCTTGGAATGGAGTAGTAATATATACAATAACACCTTTTCAATCCTATGCCTGACTTAGTCACTTATTCACTATGAAAATAACACGATTAAACTACTCTCAGTAGAAGAAACTCATTTTGGAGAAAAATCACCTTAACCACCTATTCACTGTAGAAATATTATATTTGTCTTTTATGAATTCTTATTAGAAGTTTTATTCTGAATATAAAGTTTATCTGTATTAACATTTGATAAGTGATTTGTTAGGTAAAAATAGTTGTACTTTATAATGTATAATTATTAAATATTAGTGCATTAGTATAATACATTTTTATTTACTATATTATAAGGTAGCAAATACTGTCAATTAGAATACATTTTTTTATTTTTGGCTAGCAAAAAACTTAAAAATATTTAAGTCTAAAAACATTTTCAAATTACTTTATTGAACACCCTACCAGTGATACTTAAAGATATAATATTTATTATTATAATATTTATAATTTGTTATTTTAAATTAATTTGTTATTATATTTTAAAGGATAAAATTTTGAAAGAGAGAATTGCAGAACTGGAGGAAATAACTAGTATAAGGAATGAGGCAAGGAGAGGATATGATGAGTTCAGGAAGTTGAGGTTGAATGAGTTTATGGCAGGTTTTACAGTCATCAGTGCTAAGTTGAAGGAAATGTACCAGATGATCACGCTGGGCGGTGATGCTGAGTTTGAGTTGGTCGATTCTCTTGACCCGTTCACTGAAGGGATTGGTTTCAGGTTTGTTAACCCATCCTTGTCTATCAAATGTATGTCTTTTATGAATTATTTCTATGTCCTCTATGAAGTAGGGAGACTTTTTATTGCTTAATAGTGAGTTAACTCAGGAAAAAATATATGTAATAATAGTGTGGGATATGCTTGGTTGGGGATGCAATTAATAAATTGCATAAAGTGAAAACGTCTTTATCCCCATTTAGCGAGTTTTGGTATGGTATAAAATTGCATGGATAGTTACAGTATTTCTTTCAATCAACTTTAGTTTAAAGGTTGGAGTTCCATTGATATAAGAATAATTATATTTATCTAAAAAGTCGTTCAACAGTTGTTCAATCGATTTTTTAGTTCGCACTGCCTGGGATTAGTGACTCTATCCAAACCAAAGGTTGCAAACCTTATGCCAGCCAACCTATCACATAGACAGATAACATAATAGGTTGTTTCGTCCGCTGTATGACAAAAGCGACAAATGGGGACATCAACCAGTCCCAACCTGAACATATGTGTGTTGAGTTTGCTATGCCCCGTGATTGCCGCTATAATTGTTTTTAATGCTGCCCTGCCCAGCTCCAGAAGAGCTTTGCTCATCTTCTCATTGAAGCCATCTAGGAATAATTTGGATTGTCTTAAGCCACTTTGTCTGCACCAAAGTTTTCCTAAGGTAGATGTCTTTTATTCTACGCTTAGCATAGCTAAGACTGATGCCACAAACTGATTCGGGAGTGCACGGAATTTTATCCGATCCTAGCCTGGCCAGTCTATCAGCCTGTTCGTTGCCAGGGATGCCATGGTGACCAGGAACCCACTCAATGCTAACCCTTTTGTTCTCGGCCAGTTTGTTATGAGCTGCATAGCAGTCCCACACAATCCGTGAGTTTATGCTGTGTGCACCTATGGTATCTGATCTTCTCAGATTCGGGCTAGGATGCGGTCTGGCTCAATAGCCAGAACGTTTATCTTGAGTGGGTTGATGCTCAAACCATTTACCAAGCATCACTGTGACAGAATGTTGGTTACTGTCTGATGCAGATCAGAGATTACACAGTGATGTTTGCCACTTACAAGAATAGCCACATCATCCGCATATCGCTGTGCATAGAAGCCTGCTCCATTGATTGTTGACAGAAGAGAATCCGCCACCAAGCACCAGAGCAGGGGTGATAGAACATCACCCTGCGGACAGCCTCCTTTGGGCTTTATCCACAGTTTGGTGCCGCCCAGTTAAGAGATTAGAGCTCTTTGCTCCAGCCTGGAGTTAATCCTTCTGCACACAATTGGTTCAATATCCTTGCACCTCAAAGCCCTACTTATGGTACTGTAAGGTGTTCTATCGAAGGCACCTTCTATGTCCACAAAGATACCTATTGTTGTTTCGCCCTGTTTCATATATCTCTCATAGATAGTCTTGTCACGAGGTTCAAAAGAGCAACCTCACAGGATTTACCTGCTTGATATGCGAATTGAAGTGGGTGAATTGGATTTATTGCGAAAGCACCTTCCCTGATGTATGGATCTAAGATCTTTTCTAGAGTCTTCATCAAGAAGGATCACAGACTAATTGGTCTGAACAATTTAGGGTCATCATATGACCCTTTGCCGGGTAAAAATCGATACTAATAACTTAAAACATTAATAAATCGTTTAACTTTTCGTTTCCCCTAAAAGAATTTATTTGGAATAGTTAAATATCTGGTTTAGAAATGATTGAAAGTACAAATGATCTCAGCATTGTTAAACTTAACGATGATAATGCTAAAAATGAAAATAAAATCAATGTAAACACAAATACAAGTTATAAATAATATAACTATATACTAATAATTATTTCAATTAAATTCTATATATTTTCTTTGGAGCTTCTGCAGCCCATCATGTGTTTTGATTAATAAATAAACCTCTTGAAAATGTATATAATTATGGTTCAGAGTGTCAATATATGTGAAAAGCAGACTAATGCTGATATTTAAATTTACGAATTTGAAATTGAAATAATGCAGAGTATAGCTGATTTAGAAATTAAAAAAATAACAGTTATTCAAAAATCTTTTGTTTTCAATTCTGTTGGCAGTCCTCATGACTGCCTATACAATTTTTTTTTAAATTTAATCTATCTATTATAAGTTTTATAGTGAACACCTACTGTATTTCTCCACGTTTGTCTCAGTGTATAATGGCTGGCCTATATTCATTTTAATGGATGTTTTGTGTTACCATTGGGACTTTATAATTTGTGTTTGTGCTATTTAACACCAATCTACATTTTCCAGCATTATGTATTGAAATTTTTATGTTTTAGTGTAAGGCCACCAAAGAAGTCATGGAAGCACATCTCCAACTTATCTGGCGGTGAAAAGACATTGTCATCGCTAGCTTTGGTTTTTGCTTTGCACTATTATAAACCTAGTCCTCTTTACGTCATGGATGAAATTGATGCTGCTTTGGATTTCAAGAATGTTTCCATTGTCGGAAACTATATCAAAGTGAGTTTAAATTGTTTATTATGTTGCATTATAAAATTGTTTTCTGAAGTTATAACTATTTAACGGAAACATTAATCTACTGTATGATTTATTTGCTTAATCTGTTGATATTTAATGAATAATCAATTGTTTCAACAAACTGGTGTATTCATGGTTCTTATTCATATGAAAATTGGTATCACTATAACCGACAAAGGATCTTGGGGTTAATAGATATTTGACAGTGCTGTTTTTAAGTCAACAGTTGTAAAAGGGGATGATTTGACCTAATCACACTCAACCACTAAGGTTCCCCCCTCTTATATATCATATTAAATTAAGTAAATGCAAAACAAAATTATTTCTTATTTGTGGAACCTTCGAGAAGACATCTGATCAAGAGTTATGTTTTTGATATTACAGAATGTCAGTTATCTTTCTATGTTCAATATCTTAAAAGCAGATGAAGCCCATGCTGCTTCAATCACTTTTTATGTTTAGTGTCCACAAGTGAAAGTAATGAATGGCCAATAGGAAGATTATATTATTATCATAGCATATATATTATTGTTTTTAATAGTATGGAATGATATGTTTGTTAAAAAGTTGTTTTCAAAGATAATGTGATTAGATAATATTATTATTATACCATTATATTTTATTAATTGATGAACCAAAGCCTTTGTAGTATTATTTTTTTATTTTACCAACCTTAACAACATTTGAGTCTCATCTTTATATCTTTATATTTTTAATTTGAAGAGAAAATATTTGTCCTGGCAGGGATTTCTCTTCAAAATAAAAATATTTATAATTAATGACCATCAAAAGAACAATACATAAGAATACTTCATATTTATAGTTTATTATTCATTTCAGGAAAGGACGAAGAATGCACAGTTCATTATTATTTCATTGAGATCTAACATGTTTGAGCTTGCTGACCTGCTTGTAGGAATTTACAAAACATATAATTGTACCAAGAGTGTAACTGTAACTCCAGAAAAATATGTTCTTGTTGACAATGGAACTGGGACTTTGCTGTTAGTTAACACAGATTATTATAAGGTATGTATACTTTGAATTGAAGAAATAGTTCATTTTATGTTGTTAAGTGATCTTTCTTCCAAGTTCAATTCAAGGCCAGGTTAAAAAAGATTTTCCTGTTGGTGCTTTATTGATTTTATTTTATTGTTTTATTGATTGTTATTTAAAAAAAATAAATATATTAAAAGTTTTTTCTTTATCTGTTTTTTAAATTTAGTTTTAGTTGATTTACTTATTAGTTAGTGTGTATCATCATGATACATATTATAAGATTAATTTAATATTAACTTACAATTTCAATATCCTTATAAAGGATGATAGTTTTATTGGTGATCTACTTGTATTTTTGTGCTTCAATACCAGTGACTTAGATGACCTTGTATTTTTTTCATCATATGCCATTTACCCTTTTTAATGAATGCTAAGCTTTCATTAGTGTATTTTCTCCATTCAAATTGTGCATAATGCCGTTGTTTAGACCAAATTTAAGAATAAAAGTCAAAATCAAAGGTCCGAAAGATTTAATTGGCAGAATCCTATATATTGAAAATATTCCAGGAAAGTGCCAATATTCCAATTAGGATTAGGGGATACTTAAGAAATCAGGGAAAACCTAAACAAAGTGATAACAATGCTAGTATTTACATTAGTTATTTTCCAAACTTTTTCTGGGAGAAATTGCAATTTATATGTAATAAAACTTGAATATAAATATAAACTACATACATTATGAATGAAGTCGGAAAATAATTTTTTTTTAGAAAAGCCAGTGCAATGCTTACAGTGCGGCTAATAGTAATGACCTATAGGTCGAAAACTACTATAAAAATCTTGCTGTAATTTGAACTCAATTATAATATTAGTAATTATTCAAAATAATGTTAATTCATTAGTGATAATTGAGTAGAGACCATGCGAGTGAGATATAAGTCATCAGGTTGGCTATCTCAATACTGCTGCGCTGCCAGCTTAAATATTTGCTGGGTGGATTGAAATTTTTAAATGAATTTAAATTATATTATTTATTGATCATCAATAATATAAATATTAATTTTTTTATCTCACACAGAATTTCTATGTATGGAAATTCAGTCATACATACATACAACAAACCGGTATAAATTTTCCATGTTATGGATTTAATATTATCGTCGGCTAAGAGTGTAAACCTGATAACTCACTTTGACACAAATTTACATGAGAAGGATAAAACTTAATAAATTTGAATTTTACAGTTTTAGGTTAAAAGCAAAAATATAGTTAGTGTATTATTGGATGTTCTACATTATTATAAACTAATAAAATACTAAAATTTGATCGTTAATGAGCTATAAGAGTTTTTATGACTTAGCAGGTTTTTTGGTAGCAAAAGTTTTATTTTGTGGACATAACAGGTTTTTCCTAAAGATTTCAAGGATAGGTAAAATAACTTTAATTGTTTCGTTAATCCGACTATTTATTTCTTAGTAATGATCACAGTAACATATTTGGCTAATACTTAAATTTTATCAGTCTTTTAACACATTGAATGCCAGGAGCATTTTCCATGGTTTGGCAAGGCGCCAATGTGATTTTATATAATGCGATGCATATTATATTGAAATATTATTTGCAGTAAATAAAGTGAGTTATAATATCATGTTTGACACATTTTTCGTGATGGGGCTCACCGGTGACTCCCACGGGGCTGTCGACAATTTTTACGATTGTCCTTTATTTAAACAATCGTGCTTCGGTTGTTAAGCGGCTATTTTTTGCATTTTATATCTATCATTCAATTTTTTATTTAGCCCTCAAAAATATGGTTTCAAATGAAGATTACTCATCAAGTACATCATCTGGCGGTCCAATTTTGCAAAGACCCTCAAAAATATTTCGACTGCTATCAGACAGCGAGAAAAGTTCATCGAGTAGTTTAGCCGATATCATAAGGGCTTCCATGGTACATTGCCGCCGAATTGAGTCTAACAGTAAAACTAAAGCTGAAGATAGCGATAACAATACAGATGATATACCCGAAGACGTGAATTGGCATATTCCGTTAGGTAATAAAACTAGTATAAGATTTTCAGATACATCATGTATCAAAGCATGTCAACCTGCATGTCAATCTGTTGATGGTGCTTTCCAATTATAAATTAACTAGCAACATTTTATCAGTGATTCGTTAACTAAACCATTGATTCGTTGATCGTATTCAAATGTAATATCTTAGTTTTGACTGTGAGAAAATTTTATCTGGTTGAGAATGGTGTACTTTTAAACTGATCGAGGAGGATTCTACTAGACCTGATGGCCTTACTCGAATTAATGACCTTAATTATATTGAGCTTATGTCTTAAGAGGTAGCTTCTACAGTTCAACTCTTTATGGTAGACACTGTTCAGAAATTTTTGATTGTAAGGAACCACATGATTTTTATTTCCTTTATGTTACTGACGAAATATTCGAAATTATTGCAAATCAAACGAACATCTATGCTACACAAAGAAAATCAGAACTGCATTCGTTTCGTTTGGATCAATGGCTTGAAACAAATGCTAATGAAATAGAACTTTTCTTTGGTCTCATTATATGGAGGGGATTAGTGCGATTGCCTAAAATTGAGCAGTATTGGAGATATTATGAAGGGTATAATCTGACACTTCCAAGCATAATTATGTCAAGAAATCAATTTGAATTTCAGTAATGAAGTAGAAAATGAACCTGTTTTTTTCATTATTGTTTTATTATTATTTTTAACATTATCAAAAGTTGCGTATTTATCAATTGTTTGAACAGTAATTTTAATAAATATTATAAATCAGATGAAATACTATGCGTGGATGAATCCTTAGTGCCATTTCGAGGCCGCATAGTATTTCGTCAGTTAATAAAACAAAAACGTCATAGATACGGCATTAAAGCTTTTAAATTATGTAGTGGGCCTGGGTACACTTATTCATTTCGAATCTACACGGGAAAAGACGAAAATGCAAATATAATAAAATTTGTAAATATGTCGACCGAGATTGTAATAGATCTTTGTCAAGATATTTTAGGCATAGGCCACACTATCTGGACAGATAGTTGGTACACAAGCTTTGACCTGGCTGAAAAATTAATTTATATGAATACAAATTTATTGGGTATGCTACGAAAAAATCGCCGTGGCAATCCAAAAGAAATAGAGGCCCAAAAATTAAAACGTGGAGACGTTATCCCATGAGAAAATAAAAATGGAGTTACAGTTTTAAAATGGAGAGATAAAAGAGAGGTGTTGATGCTATCTACAAAACATTATCCAGAAAAGACAACTGTACAGAAAAGAAACTGTTCAAAAGAAAAGCCAAAAATGGTAGTTGAATATAATTTAGGGAAATCTTCATTCTACTTATCTGATCAAATGATTGCTTATCGCTCACCACTGCGCAAAACTATAAAATGATACAAGAAACTGGCAATAGAGCTTTTACTAAATACTTGTATTGTAAATTCAATAGTGCTATTCAAACAACCTCCGATAATGCTCTTATTTCTCCAATAAATTCTGTATGTAGCAGACCGCGTTAGGAATTTTAAAAAATGTCGGTAAATGCGCAAAATGTAAGGCGATTTTGTAAGGCGTGCTATAAAAAAAAATCAAAGCAGCTAGGAAGAACCGGAGAACTGGAGGCAAAGAGTTCCACTAAAAAAGTTGTGACGTATTGTTCCGATTACGATAATTACCTTTTTTTCCTCGAGTGCTTCAATCTGATCCATCGCAATATGTATTGATAATATTTTTCATGTAGTAATAAAATTATTTTTGTATGTTCTATACTGCATTAATTTCTTCAAACCATTATAGTAACAACGGTATTATCGAAAAATTTATCTGCATCCATATTCAATCTAATTATGTACTTTTATTATTTGCTACGTCACCAGTCACCGGTGGGCCCCACGGCAGTCAACGTGTTAATAAAAAATCTTTGACAAAACAAAAAATTGAACAAAATAAACTTAATAGCTGAAATCCTCTTTTCATAAAATTATAATCAAATTAATAAAACTAAATATTATTCTTCTTTTCCTTAATACTCATTATTATCACTTTGTTTTCTGTTTTAATCATGAGGTAAACTATCGTAATTAGAGCGATAATCTTCAGGTAAAGTGTTTTTCAGGTATTGAAGATCTTCGAACATTCTCGCGCTAATTTTTGGCCTGTCACTGTATAGATTTTGTAGACCAGTAAATGGCACAGGCGTCACCGATGAGGATTTTCTTTGCGGTAATATTTTCCACTCATCTGGGAATCTAAGTTTATAATAAATATCTCCATTTGGTGTGTAGCGAAGAGCCCTAATATCTGTAACCTTAGCATCTCCTTTAGATTGGCCAGGACGAATGCTTTTGTAAAATTTAACCTCATTGGACTTTTTAAAGAATGGTAGTTTAGATATTTTACTTCGTATGGACGTAGTTTCATTTGTCAACATATTCCCGTCATCATTATACAACACAACTAAAGTAGAATCATCGTCATTTCCCTTCGCCATCAGCACAATATGTATGCAGTCATCAGATCCAAGAACACCTATATTTGCTGCAGTTTGTGTGCTATAGCTGATATCAGAAGCCAAGACAACTGGTAGGTTATTAATTAATTCAAAATTGACATTTTCAATAGAACTTTCTTCACTTAAAAGAGACGGTGATTCAGGGATGGCTCTGTTCTCTGTATCAACATTATTGCACACTAACTCAAGAATTTTTTTACTTCGCCAAAGTTGATTTGATGACATCTAAAACAATTAACACACCTATATTAGTTATCTACTTGATAATAATATGTATTAATATAATTTGTTTTGTAAATAAACAATGATTTTGTAATTAATTACAATAACCACAGTTTTATTTTTATACTTATATGCAATACAAAATTACTGCTATCTCTCAAAAAACATTGGTTTTTGATAACCAGAAATGTTGATAACCTAATAATGTTAATGAGTTGATAACCAGAAAATACTTATTTATAGAATACTAGACTCAAAACGAAAAGTGAGTAGTAATAATAAAGACTTACCTCTGCAATATTTCAACCATGAAATCTTAAAACAATTGAGTTATTCCACCGAAAACTTATTTTTATTATACAGAACGTTGTAACGCCGAAGACTCGATACATAGTGGCGTCAATCATGTAGTTAGCCATGCGATTTGAATAAAATGGATTTGACAGTTTTACGCATCACACTTTTTTGCCGATTTTACGTTTAAAGTGAGTTTAGCTAGTTTTACAGTCTATGTGACCAATTTTTCTCTTAGAGATGGTATAAAAATGTAATTTTGGACCAAAAGTGGAGTTGGCAGGTTTACACTCTTAGCCGACATTATTTCTTATTAAAAATATTTCAACTATCAATTCTTGTCAATATGGTAAAGTGAAAATAATTCTCCTGGTATTTTTCCTAGGAATTTCGCTCCTATTGTTTTAATTTATTTAGCTTTTAATTATATCTTTATCACTGAATATTATTTCATTTGTTGTTTCTTATTTTTGATGATATTGAATATTCCAGATTTGCAAGCCCCCTACTACAACAGTAGATGATGTTGACTGGTCACCACCACGAAAACGAGTTAGATAATTTCTCTTTTAATAAGGGTTGTGGAAGCAGTGTATAATAGCCAGTATTTTAAATATTGTATTATATAAATCAGTAGTACCAGAGTTCCGGATAGTAGTAGTCTCTTTTACACTGCTATTTGTAAATAAATAATTTTAAAAAAGAAATAATATATGTGTTAATTTCAAAATTTAAATGTTGATTGATACATTCTTACCAGTTTATAAAACATGTAATAGATCTGGTTTAAAATATAGTTCAAAAAGTATTCATCTAATTTTGAATGTCACATTTACTAAATGTTGTTAAGTTATTTTTAACTAGTTATACTATTGTTTTTATGACATATATCTATGTATTAATAACTAAAAAAAAATAGATTTTTATTTAAATGTTTTTATAAAATCGCCAATTTATTTTTCTATATATTCCTTCTATCCTCTTCTTTAAATAATAACTAACTGTTCTTGAGAAATGGCACTTGCAGGACCTAAACCTCCCTGATGAGCTTTTTCCACACCCTCTCGGTCTGTTACCTTCTTGTTTCATCTTCTCACTTCCAAGTTTCTCAGATTCTACTCTACTTCATCAATCTACCATAAATGTGGCCTTCCTTGTTTCCTCTTCCCTCCTGGTTTTCCTTAGAGCATTTTTGGGGGAGTCTGCTTGGCTACATCCTCTCCACATGCCCAAGTCACCTCAGCCTTTTCTATTTTATTGTACTGAAAATGTCGTGTTCCTGATACACGTTCTTAAGTTTTCTTAAATAATACTAAATTAAGTAAGGAAGGAAATAGTTGGGTGCAGTGAAATTAAACACTAAATAAGTGGGTACTTATTTTATTTTGTGCTGACGTTTCGACCCACTTTGTGGGTCATCTTCAGGGCTAAGAAAGAAATACAGACAAAACAACAAAACTATAAAAATACATTGCAGTACCAAGTAAATGATAATATAAAAAAATATATGTAGAGTAATAGAAATTTAGAACAAAAAAGTGAGGGATATATATGAATAAAAAAAAATAAAAATTATTCATATATTTCCCTCACTTTTTTGTTCTAAATTTCTATATTCTTCATATATTTTTTTATATTATCATTTACTTGGTACTGCAATGCATTTTTATAGTTATGTCTGTTTTTCTTTCTTAGCCCTGAAGATGACCCACAAAGTGGGTCGAAACTTCGGCACAAAATAAAATAAGTACCCACTTATTTAGTGTTTAACTCGACTGCACCCCCAACTATTTCCTTTCTTACTCAGATCTTCCAGTCATACTACTAAATTATAAAACCAGCTTCTCATAATACTAAAATTTTTTTATTTTATTTATTTATTGATATTTAAAACTGTATTACAATAATACATCAAGTATATAGGCTATGTGATACATAATGACATGAGCTAATGGCAAGTAGAGAAACTACCCACTGGTAGCACTCAAATCACTAGTTCAACTAAGAAGGTCACGAGGCCATCTTCTTTTCAGACACCTCGGAGGATTATCGGGAACTGAAGAGGAAGCTAGTTTTGAAACTAGAGGGTTTGAGTGGTAATGAAGTTTGTTATAAAAGGATAGATACCGGGTTCGGGCCAAATCAGCAACAAATGGGACATCAAGGTCGTTATGGATGACTTTATTCTTTACAAAATAAGGAGCGTTGAGGATTTTACGAAGGATTTTGTATTGTAGGGATTGGATATGAGAGGAATTCGAGGGCTTAGAGGACCCCCAAAGCTCTACTCCGTAAGTCCAAATAGGTCGTATGATGGTCATGTAGAAGAGTCTTTTGTAGTTAATTGGGAGGTTAGAGCGTTTGTCTAGTACGTGTTAAAGTAGCCTGAAACGTCGAGCGGTTTCTTGTCTTTTCAGTCTTGTACGAGGATTCCAGGATTCATTTGTCGAGATGCAACCCTAAGTATCGGATCTGTTCTACAGGCACCAGTGTGATACTATTAAAGGATACTGAAGGGCAGGAAGTAATAATACTAAATTAAATTAATAATAGGCCCTAAGCCTGTTCTAATCTATAAAAAGGCATGTTCTTATCATAACCTTACTACAAGAAGTAGCTGAGTGCCTTATCCACTTTGTTTTACTGCTCCTTTTATCAAAATATATGTTTTTGTTGGTAATTTAATCCCTTAAAACATATAAAAAGCAAGATACTTAATTTATCCCTCATATGTTGACATATGCTAATAGTTCTTATTTCCAAACAACTTTACTAGCGGAATAAACTGCATTTCTGAAGCAAAAATATTATGTGCTCAGATAGCTCTCATCTGATGTCATATATGTGTTCCATTAGTTACTGTCACTCTTCTACTTCCAATTTTTCAACCAGTGGTTTAGTTCTGAATAATTTTTATTAATTTTACCGGTCATAATTTTTCTTTTGGAATATATAGCTACGTAGCATTTGAAAGGGACAGACTTACTTCATGGTTAAGGATATAAATCCTTAGAAAAACATTTGTCCAATTAGTTATATTACATTAGTTATTGGTACCATTACAACACTGATTTAGTGAAACAGCAGGAAAAGTTACACTAAGTTGGTGTAGTTTATTTTATTTTAGTTGTTATTAATTTTTAAATTTATTCATTTGAAAAGAAAAGATATGTCCAGGACCGGGACTCGAAGTGATCTGGAAGACCCGGGTTCGAGTCCCGGTCCTGGACATATCTTTTCTTTTCAAATGAATAAGTTGGTGTAGCTTTCCACTTCCATTATTATTTTGAAGAATTAAACAGATGCCTCCACTTGTGACCTTGGACTATACTTTAAAAACATGGCATGTTTTTTTACTTTATGTCACCATAAAAAAATTCACTATTCTTGAGGCTAATCAAGTTGTCATTTGGTGATTTCCAGTCTTAAAAAAATGAGCGTAGAATATATTTTTTCTTAAAAAAGTCACGTTAGTTCCCGCAACAGGTGGAAAATTACATTTTCTTTTTTAATGACCATCCTGAGATCCTACTGTCTTTGAATTTTCCATCTGTCTTTTTCTCTTTGAGGGTTAAAATTTTCTTTAAATTATTCTTTTCTATCAGTTCACATTGCTATTTTTTAATATCATCCGTAATAAAACTTAATTTCAATGTTTAAAAATAGCTGAAATTCAAGTCAATAATATCAAAGAAAATTTCCTCTTCTTAATCTTTTCCTCTTTTGTTATTGATCACTGTTGTGGTTCAATATAGAGCCTGATGTATCTTAGCCCTGGACCAGCTGATTCCATCTGCTCTAATCAGCGGACTTTATAGCTCAGTAATATTTTAAAAAACTATGAATGAATCAAAGAAAATTTACTAATACTTAATTTTTGCCGCAATTATATGAAAATAACAGGTTCTTAAACTGTATAGAAGAAATATTCATTCCTATGCGTTCCGAAATTCCTAAACACAGTTTAGTAGATCAATGGGATGCCTGACGTAGATACACATATTTTGTCACTTTTTGATGCTCCTGTTTGTTTAAATGAATTGAAATTAAGTATGGCCGTTATACGGTTAAGGCAATGGCATTGAAATTGAGATAAATTTCAGTTAAAATTCCGACTACTATTTAGGCTTTTAAGGGAAATAAGTTTTCCCAACATGCTATTTCGGCATTTTCAATTATGAGTAACTATTTTTACAACATTCGTGTTCGGCCATGACTTGAAAATTTAATTATTGCCTTCTTGGATCAGCATAACAATAAATTAAAATCCTGATTTCAAGATACATTCGTGCAAACAGGAAGAAAATCAACTGACGTGTTTCGTCATATTAGCTTGTTAAAAAAAAGTAAGAAAACTGGGGTAGCCGACCGGGCTGAGACGCTTGCAGTAGGTAATAGATAAAGTTTAGCAACGTCCAGCGTGGGAGCACTAAGATGGGCGATCGTCCTCCTCCTTGTTAGCCACGAAGTTCTAGATTCGGTAAACGACTATCTCCTCTCCCCTAGGGGTATGGGAGGCCCGTCATCCTACTGTAGACAACTCAAAAAACCTGGTGGAGGAAATGTGATCTTTTCCCATGGACTTCTATCGGGAATCGCGTTGTGGTTTTCCAGGATGTCAATAGCCACGCAAAGGTTAGGTCCAGGAATGGCCTGCTTCGAGGGAAGACATATAGGACCTCGTGTTCTTGCTGAAATGGAGCAACCTTGTACTTTGACCAATTTGCTTTGATTCCGATGGATCGTCGGTGGGAAGGATACTGGTGAATCGGTAGACTGGTTACGGAAAATAGGCAGCATCATGGAACATCATGGAGACCTTGGCTCTCAGGACCGTGAGGCTGTGTCGCCCTGCAGGCTGTCTATTTTTCGCAAGTAACTAATGTCTGTTAGGAAACCACATCCTGACATTAAATATATATTGAATAAACAATATTAGAGCTTGTTTTTATTTTATTTGATTCATATCTCTAGAAACTGAGCCTTTAAAAAAAAAATATACATAATACAGTTTACAGTAAATGTTTGCGAAATATTTATGATGTAATTTAAGAAAACTTGAACCACGGGACCCACATTTAACGGCATATCTCAGAAATAAATCTCTCAGTGGGGAAGAATACATCACAAACAAAATGTATGATGTTTAATTTTAAAGTTTCTCTTATCAGGAGACCCAAGGCATTTAATATAAGTACGAAGGGCTCAGTTACTCTAAGTTGATGAAGAAGTTGCCGAGCTTTTGCGTGCCTAATGTCTCAGCAAATCACCTCCACTTGACAGAGGACTATTATCTCTCTGGAACAGATAACATTCGAGCCCTTTGTAAGAGGATCCTTCCGCCCCAGTCTTCAAGGCAACTTGTAAGTGGATAGAATAAGCCACTAACAAACTAATATATATAAAATAAATGTAACACTGGTGGTTGAGCTTTGTCCTGACTGAATATATTATTCTTTTTTATCTTATGCCCAATCTGAATATCGTTTTTATTGTAGTACTGAGTTCCTGACGCAGGGATACACTGTACCTCCCCCTTTGATAGCGTAGAACACGTACATTCTATTGTATGAGCGTTGATATCGAATATATATGCAGCTCAAATTGTATATGCGTGGAATAATAATATAGAGAAGTGATATATAAAATAAAAAATGAAATTAAACTCAGAGAGCCCCAAACAACTAGGGTGACAATAAATTATTTTTATATTTATGCATTTCTCTTCTTTATGTTCGGATTCCGTTTTACAACTAAATGAATTTTTTTTTTGGATTTTGTTAGGATCTTCATGCATTTTATTTTATTATTATTCTCTCATATTTGCACCTGCGCAGTATTGTATCCAGGAAATTTTTCTCAATGATATTTCTCTTCCAGGAATATAATTTTTTTTTGATAATTGATTAATGGTTTCTCAGTATGTCTCTGGGTCATTTTCTGACTTCTCATTGGAAGTCCAAGTAACATAGAGGAGAAAAGATAAAGAACTAGAGGATTTTGGTGATGTGTTGGGTATTCGCTGTGAATATATGATTTTACAGTTGGAATATGTATGTAGTGTGATTCCAAATAACTCAAGGGGGAATTTAAATCGTTTCATAGAATTTTGGAATGTTATTTATGTCTTGTGTATAAGAACAATATTTTGTATATCTTCATACATAGTTTAATAACTGTTGTTAGCTATTTATTAAAACGAAATAATGGATTTCGAATTTAATTATTTTTTATGATCACCTCACTGTTATTTAGAATGATAAACCTTTTTGTTTGTCAATAAAATCGAAAAAAGTGGTAGAATCTGCAGCACAATTTATATGCTCAATTAGGTTAGTAGTTATAAAATTACTGTGGAAAGCAATTTGTATATTAAGTTAATTTCCAGCTTTCTTCTGAAAAACGAAATGATTTTTTTTTAAATCTCAAATTTAAGTTAATCACATAAAAAGAAAAGGTTGTTGTGTGAACACATTTTCAGAATATACGATGATCGCCTGGCAAAGAAAATATGGATTTTTTTAAAACCTAGGGCAAAAAGATTGGGATGTTTCCAGGAATTGATTAGAAATTGGTATTCCGGAGGACATAGTCAAGAAAAAGGATGAATTTTGACGAATGCTGGAAAACTATAAGGGTTTTGCGATGACTGAGTAACTCAAAATACAAAGTGGACCTCTGCCAGGAGAACGGAAGAAGGTACTAGCGAGTTGCTAAAGAGATTCTGCCAGGACGACCTGGTAGAAGAACAAGATCCAGGAATAGAAAATTATATGGATTGTTAATTCGCAGTGGATAGCGGCTCAATACGAATGCAAAAAGAAAACAATAACAAAAGAAAACGCTTATAGTATTATTTGCACATTAAGTAGGCGTTCAAAAAAAATTACCTTGTTAAAGTATTCAAACTAACAATAATAGAAAAATATATATCAACCTCTTAATAATCAAAATGCAACAAAAGAATTAAGGAGTTTATTTTCTGTGCCAGGAGAGTTATATTGTAGAAATAAATTTAAAAAGGCAAAGAGAAGAAATGTAACGAAACGTGCACACTTTATTATTAGAAAAGGAGGTGGAGAAAGGAGAGAGGGGGGGGGGGTAGAAGTTTATAAGACAAGTAGATCCCCCGACAAATATTGAAGAGGACTTATTTTTCATTTCGAAGCCCGCCCCGACTCACTGCTGGAATAAGTCAGAGCTCGCTTAATATAAATTTCAATCCTCTCCATGGGCTGTTTTTGACGTTGTTCCAGGGACAACTTAAATTGGCCAATAAGGAAGGGAGAGGGAATATATGACGTTTACAGGCTTGTGATCATATCAGGAAAAAAAAATTATTTTCTTCCTCATATTGTGAAGTTTGTCAAAAATCTAATTCGACTGAGACAGCTTCTCTTGCAAGGGAAAACCGCATATAGCAATCAACTTATGATGGTCTGTTTTCCATCAACAAAAATTCAATAACATTATTTGTGATACATTAATAGTCCGTGAATAGAGGAAGTATTTAGTGAAGAACTGTTTAATATTGGGCCGTCTAATATGAAATGCCCGTTTTCAAGGGGAAGGTTATTTAGTAAAACAGTTTTATAAAATCGAAACGTTTTTATTCAAAATATTTACCCTTATTTTTTATACATTTTATAAATGTTCATAATATGTTATGTTCATAAAGAAACTTCAAGGTTTTTTTGGGAAATAAAGTCTGAAAAAGCGTTTTAAGTAAGTTGTCCAAATTTCTGAAGATATGCAAATCTGTTAGATATAAGTCTGGCGAATAAGGTAGATGTAGGAGGACTTCGTAATCCAGTTCGTCTAGTTTCTTCACCTTTCCTTCGTGAAAGTGGCCATATCTTGTAAGGGTTTTATTCCCTTCCGATTAACCAATGCAAGTTGGTTTTTTATAAGCTTTTGTTGCATTGTGCATCCTTGCAGTACGATGTTGATGTGATGGTTTCACCTCTGGGTAGAAAGGAGAATCGAATTATTTCATCCATTGATCACCATACAGAAACCAATAATCTATTTGGTTGGAAAATCTCTCGAAGCCAATGGGTAATTGTGAATTGAAATGGAAACGAGAAAATTGTGTTTCCATGGTTATTCTGAGGGTTGCTCAGAGTTAGAGCGGTGAGTTCCTGCGTTGAGGCACTGAGTTCAAATCCGGCTGTGTAAATATATTATTTATTCTGTTAACAGTCATATATAGACCCTGTGGGATTTACAATTCCTCCTGGGGCTCATCCACCTTCTATAAAGTGGGTACCTTTAATTAGGGGAAAAAAGTAAGGTTAAGCGGGATCTCGGACATGTCACCCTCTTGCACATCCTTAAAATTAACATTACATTCTCTACCATGTGTTGAACCCAAGACCTTTTATGGGTTGTAATGGTACAGATGAGATGAGTAATACTAATAAACTTCTTCCTCAATGTATCATCGACTTTTCGAATTTAAATCGGGTCGACATTTATTATATAATTCCCATTCTGATATGTCAGTCGTAGATAGTGCATATAAATTTCTGTTCACTACTTTCTAGTGACACAAACACTGTCATTAATTTCATGGAATCTGTGTTGGTATGATTTGGTCAGTCCGTGTTCAGTTAAAACCGGTGGTAGTTTATTTGATACTCTATTATGGGTCTTATAGAGTGAACAATATTAAGAAATGCAATAGATTAATCTTGATAATAGAAAAAACGTATTATTTTGGAAAATATAAAGATCGAAAATCCCTTCTGCTTCTTTGCTACTTGAACTTAACATGGGACTGTTTCCACTGATTTTCATCGCATTAACAGTAGCGGGGGTTGCATATTCCGCTGCCGCTATGAAGGAGAAACAGCCTGCCTCACTCACACTGAATCCTAAACAGGCGTTGATTACCTGGCGTCGTTAGTATGTAGCGTGCGGCGCGGTTAGCGTTCTCCTTGACGAAGCCGACGGCGGGCTCAGCGAAAGGTCCCAGCCTCCGTTTGTCAAATATTGACTCACTAACGAGTAGCTCCCGAAGACTTTGAGCAAATAGGGTCTCGTCTTGAGAAGAATCAAATATTTGGAGCGATGAGGTCATTGTGAGATCAGGTTCAGGCGAGCGGTGATAACGTGGGTGACGCATAGCTCTGTTAGGATGAGTCGTTTCGCTCTGACTTGTCACTTCGAGAAGTAATTTCTTTAATATCGAAAATAAATCGATTATTTTTACTGAGTTACATAGATCCCCACAAATTCACCTTATGATTACTTACATGAATTCTTCTAGGTCGAGGTCAAAGACATAATTCCTTGGGGCGACCTGTGGTCTAGTAGTTAGATTAACAACCTACTAAGCCCAAAATCGGGTTCGTGGGCCAGCAGGTCACCCTAGGACTTTTTAAAGGGAGTAAAAAATTCTTAGTTATGCCGTCCTTCAGAACGTACGCACTCGTTAACAATTCCTGTCCTAATTAAACCTGAACAGGCAAAATTTAGAGCTCCCACTGTAGCATCGTCCAATTAGCAATAGCAGCATAAAAGTGACGTTTAATAAACAAACAATAAGTCCTTAAATAATAGGATGAAAATGGTCCGGGTGGTGGTAAACAAAATTCTCTTAAGTAGGGAGAACTGTTTATTGGAAAGTCAACGTTTCGACCCACATTGCAGGTCTTCTTCTGGGCTAAATATATAAAACACAGACAAATTAAAATTACATATGGTAAATATTAAAATCCATAGGCATAAAGGTATCTGAGTGAAAAAATATAAAGGGGGACTCTTAGATAAATAAGTAATAAAGAAAGTAATTAAAATAAATTATAAGTTAATAAAAAATAGCAATAAGGTAATGAAAATAAAGAAGGTAATACAAATAAATCTAATAGAGATGGAGAAATACAAATAAGAAATAGAGAACTGAAGAAATAATATACCAATAAAGCTAATAGAGATAGAGAAATACAATTAAGAAATAATCCAACATGAGGATGTCGTCTCTGTTGCTATGGAGGAGGCCGAGGGGCCTCCTCAATAGCAACAGAGATGGCAACAACTTCCAATACAACCTTCTGCCTCTAGACGGTAAGAAATTTAATACACAGTTTTAATTATTACCGGAGAGTTCAAAGAAAAAAGCCATTTATCAGTGGGGTAAATCGCATTAAAAGATTTGAATTTGCCAAAATGCATATTAATAAGTGAATTTTGGAAACAATAATCTAGTCCGTATGTCTTCGAATGGGGTTGGAAATTTGAGTTTCATTGAGGGGATTATGAATGCTGAAAAGTATGTCGACATTTTGCGTCATATCATGAAGAGCAGTGCTGATAAATTGGGAATTTAGGATACCTTCGTGTTCCAGCAAGATAACGACCCTAAACATACCGCTAATAAAACACAAGAATAGATGCTGTAGAATGTTAGAAAACAGCTTAAAACACCGCCGCAGTCCCCAGATATAAATCAATCTAACATTTGTAGTATTTACTTTACTTGAAAGTACGAAAGAATAAAATTTCATCAAAATATGACCTCAGATGAGTTTTAGCTGAGGAGTGGGTTAAGATCAGACCAGAAATCGCCCAAAATCTAGTCTCATATCAAGACTGCAGGCTATTATAGAAGTAAAAGGCATAATAATAAAATATTAAGATTTTTGCATAGCGCAAATGAAGAAGCATGTGCCAATACTTTTTTGACTTATCATTTTTGTTATTTTTCCATGTTAATTAAATAAATGTTTTGTTTTAAGAAATGTTTCTGTTAATTTACTTTTACTTTCTATGTATACATTTAATAAAATTGTTGTCATAGTTATACAAGCTTTTTCTTTCCATAATTCAGGAGAATGAGGGTGTGCCAATACTTTTTTGATCTACTGTGTATATATATATATATATATATGAGCGTTGCTTAAGGTTCTATGTAATATTTTATCCTGATTGATCAGTTAAATTATAAATATTTTAAAAAATTGACAAATCAAAGAAAATGTAGAACTTTTTTTGAATTTAAGTGGATAAAATGGAATAAATCGATTTAAAAAATAATACCATCTATATCTTATTTCAATATTTCGATTTTATGTTTTTTGAATACAGGGAGTGTGGTAAAATAAGATTAAGACCTTTTTCTGATATACTGTAAATTTGTTTTATTTATCTATGAAGAATTATATTCCTCTATTAATGCAAAGCACTCATTGTTTCAAAACAGCACTAAGTGAGTATTTATACACTCAACAGCCAAAAAAAACCGGACACTTAGATTTGGTCTTATAACTTTGTTAAATACATATGTATATTAATATTTTTAATTTATGGCAAGAATGGAATAAACGCCGGAGTGCATTGTGAATGGTAGACTTCATTACCCAAGCTCCGGTCTTCTCTGGCCAAGGCATCAGCTCGGGCTATGTCAACATTTGAAAGAACCATTATTCTGGACCAAAATAAAAACAAGCATGTCTATTAATCACAGAAAAGGCTTGGTTAATAAATTAAAGATGTTTAAATTTGCGAAAAATGACTTACAGTTTAGAATAGGTCCGACAGGTAAATCAACTTCAAGACAAATAAATCAAATCTGAGTTTTATCTAATTGTTTACTAATCCCGAAGGGATTAGTTCAATGGGCTTAGACCCTACATTCTCTGCAATAACTAGAATACCCACAAAAACAAACCCATTACTGAAAATTAGTTTGTAATACGAAAAATATGAAGTGTCTGGTTTTTTTTGCTGTTGAGTTTATTTTAATAGATTCACTAGGGAGGTACAGAATATTAACCAAAGTAAACTTAAATTTATAGCGTAATATCGGGGTATCTCTACTAAAAAATTAAGTATCTACTGTAGTACAATTAAATGAATACTTGTGTAATTTGTACGAGTACAGTAGGGGCTGGATGGCCGTTTAGGCGTATTGGGGTACTTCCCTGTGTAATATATATCAACAATAATAAAAAATCTTACAAATTAAGGTGGATATTGATTAAACTAATATCATATTTATTATTTATAATAAACACCATATTAATATTGTAATCAAGATGACAACAATGCGAAACAAACAGGTGAAAAACTGGAAAACCTGGAATAACTTCATTCTTACCCTATGTCAAGCATAAGTATTTCTTTTTGGTTATTATCTTTTTTTGCTATGCTTTTCGTGAAGTTTAATTGTTTTGGTGTAAAAATTAGCGATAAATATTATTTTTCTCTTATCTTTTGGTTTGTGTATATTTTTTAATTTTGTTGGTGTATAGTTTTATGCTAACTTTCATTTTCTAGTGTTTCTTCTGTTTTTAATTTACATACCAAATTCTGGCGCTTTATTAATTTAAATAAACTCTCATATGAGGTAGGATAGAACTTTATGATTTATTATTATGGCTACAAGGTATTATATGTACCTTATATAATTTTTAGTCAAATTTAAAGTAATAATCTCTTATAAAAAAAAAAGGAGAATATTTATTAAGCATATAAGACTGAATCGCGTCCAAAAGTAATATTAATTTATTTCATCACTTTTATTAATACCTAATGATAAAAAATGGGCACCAGTTCCGCAGATTGTCGGTTCGTGTTGAGTTTTAATTTTTTATTCGTTTACTTTTTATTATTGTCCATAAATAAAAATGATCGTGATCTTCAGTACGGAAAAGAGGATGAACATACGGGAAATGTGCATAACTCTGTAATCGCGACATCAAGAAATGAAGATTTCAACAAACATTTCGAAGTATAGACGATATATGTTTTAAAGCTTACTATAACTTGCATTTTCGGATAATATTAAAAAGGAAACAGTTAAAACTCGTTGTAAATCAACTCGAAGCGAAAACCTACAAAACTGATCCCAAAAAAAGAAGCATTCCTGGCCATGGTATAAATATTATATTTGTATGAATTGTGTAGAATTAACACCAACTTCTACCAATATTAATATTATGTTTCTCAGATCGAAAGTGTTAACAATAAGTCTGGATTTGATGAAAGGTAGAATCCCTTTTGAAAATGTTTATTATATTCAAGTTCACCGAAGCTTAGGAGGCATAACTCCGGTGATTATTAAACTCACAGCACAAAACATAATTAAAATCTAAACCGGGGAAAAAAATAAATTCAAAGATGACGGTGAAAGAGACAGACCTTTTGACGGAAGCCGGCTAATGAAAACCCGGCCATATTTCTTACCGGCTCCGGCCTTTATGAATAATTGGTCAAGGGTTATCGCGCTGAGTGTGACAGCTCTCATTACGAAGGGCAGGAAATTTACACCTTGCTTCCCTTTCATTCGGGGATTAATTTAGCTCTTAAAAGTCCGTTTTTAGGCTCACCCCCGTAATTTGGAAAAAAAAATTGGAAATAAAAGATAAAAGCCTAAAAGGTTGGTGGTAGCTCTCGCCCCAAGGAGCCGTTAATTAAGGGAGGTTCTGGAGGGTCTGGTGCGAGGTGTAGCCCTCCAGGGGAAGGAGGATGCCCTGGAAGCGACAGATCTCTGGGTGTGACTATAAAGATCTGGATTGGGGTTTATCCCTTTCATCGAATGGAGTTATTGTTATTTTTTAGGATGTCTTTATTGATGAAACTTTAATTGCAAAAAAAGTTTTGACGCAATAAAATCCGCCCCCCCCCCTTCCTATTACATACGAACCCTTCAGATGATGATTTCGTTTACATGGTATAGTATCTTCAGCCCCAGTGAATAAGTTGTTAAGGCGAACTTTGTCCAAAATGAGTTTTTTGTACGGAGAGTAGCGGAATCGTGAAATTCTTGTTTTACTAAACCAGGTCTTGGCTTGAAATGGAGTTAATGCTGATCTTAAAACTCCGTTGCAAGCCAAAAACTACGAGAATGACATGATTCCGCTAACCTCAGTAGAGAGTACTTATTTCGAATTAAATTTGACTTAACAACTTATTCATCGGGGCTTTAGATATAACCAGCAAGGTGTTTGGCCTAAGATTTTTTTAAAGGAAGTAAAAATTCTTAGTTATGCCGTTCTTCGGAGGGTACGAAAATGGTGCCAGTGGGTGTCAGGTACTCGTTTATGATTCCAATCCTTATTATACCTTGAGAGACAAGATTTAAGGCTCCCATTGTTGCATCATTCGATTAGCCATTGCAGCGTTAAGTGATGTTAAATGGAACAAACAAACCCATTGTTGGTCATTATACATATTTAAGATCCTTACGCTGTCCTTCCAGGAAATGGGAGGCCTTACAGCAATATGCTAATAATGTAATGTGCGAATTTTTGAAATAGATTTTTTTTAAACCAGATATGGTGGTCAATTCCGAATCATATCGTTGCTTACACAGAAGCTTGATTTTTTAGTTTAAAGCTATACAGTTTGCATTAGAGTTCAGAGATTGATTATTAGTATCTACTTTTTTTTTAAACATTTGTAGTGCATTAAAGCATGTAACATAACGTCAGTTATTTTAGTCGTAATTATTTAGTAATATATTGGAAGTATCTTATATAGTAAAAAGGCAAACATAACTGTGGATACTCCATTCTTCTGGTCAAGGACCATAGGTTGAAGCCGAACGGTTGTTAGACATCCTGAGCAATATTCCGACATTATGCATTCCGTCTGTTTGTTAATGGAGGGTCCTGTTGTGGGGTATTTCCGGTTTATGATCAAAGGGATTGTGCTACATTTTTCACCGTAGGGAGGAGATAGGGAGAGGCCAACCTCCTTTAATCATGCCATAAGTGAAATAACTTGATTGAAGCAGCTGAAAGAATAGCTAAGAGCCGGTTCTTGCATTATTAAGAGGCTATTGCCCACCTGTAAGCTCACCTGTTAATGGATCTACATTAATAATGCAGGGCCGAGCCGGCCATAGTTCACCGATACATGGAGAATTATTATGGAGGTGGATAACGCTGGAAGAACTTACTTTTAGAACAATTATGGTCAACCGGAAGAAATCAGAAAAATAGTTAGAGAATATAGATATCTTCTATATAATAAAAATAAATCGCCATTTCCTTGCTAACCGCAAAACTCGAGAACGGTTCGACCAATTCAGCTAATTTTTTTTAAGGCGCAAAGAAGGTTCTTATGGAGGGAAAAGCCGTAAAAATGACGAGGGAAACCATCGGTGGCCGAAAAACCTTGAAATTTTCGGATTTATTTCGGTTTTTGGCCTGTATCTCCTAATCGGTGCGTTTTGAAATAAAACATAACTAACCATTTTTAAAGTAGATCAAATTTGTTACAAATTGAGCCCAACTGCAGCTCTGTAGGCCTAATATATCCCGAGGTCGGTCCCTATCATATAATAAATATCTGGAATCTTACTTACCTTCTATCTATATAATAAAAATGAATAGCCATTTCCTTGCTAACCGCAAAACTCGATAACTGGTCGACCAATTCTGCTAATTTTTTTTAAATATATTTTTTAAGGCGCAAAGAAGGTTCTTATGGAGAGAAAACCCGTAAAAATTCAAGGGAAACCTTTGGTGGCCGAAAAACCTTGAAATATTCGGAGTTATTTTAGTTTTTAGTCTGTATCTCCTAATCATGCAGAACATGCAATCATGGAAAACATACAGAATAATTTGCTACGATTTGAGCCCAAATGCAGCTCTGTACGTCTAACAGATCCTGAGTTTTGTTCCAATAATATAATAATTAACTGGAATGTTACTCGGAATCTTCAATCTATTTAATAATATATCAATCGACATTTCCTTGCTAACCGCAAAACTCTAGAACGGCTGGACCTATTCGGCTGTTTTTTTTTCCATATTTCTTTTGAAGGCACAAAGAAGGGTCTTATGGAGAGAAAACCCGTAAAAATGACGAGGGAAATAATAAAAACAACAATTTTCTTTTCCCATACAAACCACTCTGTTCCCAGCTGTCAATCATTTGACGTCAATCAAAGCAAAACAAAGGCGCGTTAGTTGGAAGTAAATGTTTATAGGGTCCATTCCCTATCATATAATAAAATAATATAAATTTTCCGATACAAGGCTAAATATATCATAAAGCAGGTTTCCTGTTGCCGGTGACAGATGGCGACTGTAAATTCCTGCAAATGGAATAAATGGTCAACACATCAGAAGAAATTGATCAGCGTTGTGCAAATAACAGTTTATTGAGTGGTTCTATTGCAGAACAACCACAAACTTTGTTTCACCAACAAAATCAACTGATTTCATTGTTTAAACCTACGCAGGATCTTATGCCATCTGACAATAATAAAATTGTAATCAGAGCTGATAAAAACTCCTGTAGGAAAACATGCGAGATGTTTCAATGCACCAACAATCGATGATGTTGCCATTCAAATGGTTGGAGAAATTTCGGAAGCCCTTTGTTTTAGGGTAATAGGGCAGAAGAACGGCTCCCGGGATCGCTAGTATAATATAGTGAAGAACTCTGATGGATAAAGTAATATAGATACAAAAAATGTTCTCACAGAGTAATACGAGACCTCGTAAGGTTACCTGTAGTCAATTTCTTAGCAATCAACCTACCATACATATACCTACTATAAGATCGCAGGTTTGGAGCCCAATTGGTGGCCTTAGCATTTTTAAATTGGAGCATCCTCCGATAGCGATAGTAGCATAATGTTGCCTTAAATAAATAAACAAACAATCATTATGATAAGATAAAACAAAATTAAGAAAAACCTCTTTTAACATTTTATACACATACACATATTTAGATATTTTTATTTCAAATCACAAATAAATATAGAATATTACTATGCCTCGAAAGGTTTATTTTCAATTTTGTCCTGATAATATATTTATTAGTATATCGGTCAAAACTATATTGGATGAGTAGGCACCTACAGAATAAATAATTTATATGGCCAAGCTGGTCTCGAAGTCGGGAATCCGAGATAAGTAACCCATCACCCTACTTATTGAGTTACTTGTGTGGTGAAAATCTACATTTATTTAAATATGTATGGTGAGGAGAGGCTCAGTGGTAGTTGACGAGGGTCCCATGTTCAAATCCTTTATTTATTTTCTCAATAGGCGGGGATGGATCCTTTTGGGCTTGGAGACCCTCATGGGGCTCACTCAATGTCTATGAAGTAGGTACCCAAAATAGGGGGAAAAGCGTGGCGGTTGTGCATAATCCCTGACAAATCACCTCCCTGCAAAACCGTTGTCCGAGAAACAGTACAATCGCTACCATATACTGAACCCAAGATTCTTTATGAGTCGTAGTGGTACAAATTTTGTTAAAATTTCAATATATGTTGAGGTAAATAAATACAAATAAATGTTAAATTAATACTTACATATTATTGATTTCTGTAAATTTTTCCTGTTAATATTTCCTTCTTCATACTTACGTACACCGCTGATACCGTTTATAATCCTTAACCAAAATTAGTTGATCAATAGTGCCTTAAGAGAGAGGGTATAGATAAACATTTTGGCTCAGCTAATTATACATTTAACAATGCCGAACAAGTTTGGTTAGCCGAGGTAGTAAAGCGGCTATAGGGGATGAGTAGGGATGTTTCAATTTGGGATTAGGGAGGAGGATCATGCAGTACATAACCCATGGGATTCAACCCCAGATTGAATCTAGCATATTCATAGGCTCTCTTCTCTGGCTATGTTAACTATTCATTCACTAATTATTGCCAGGGCTGACCCATATTTCACCGAAATGCTCTAAAAATGTTGGCACAATGTCAGGGGCTGAAGGGCCGGGCTGATAGCATCAGCAATTAACTGCTCTCGCTCAGGTCCGTCCTCCGCTTTCGCTGCAGCAGCATATTTCCCCAGAGGGAGGGCGAGGGAAAGTTATTTCGTTTTATTTCAACGCCCTTTATTGGGGGAAAATTATTGAATTTTGCAAAAATAGTTTATTTACATTTATATTAATTATTTTTTAATGAATATATGATAATAATTGTGGTATTAGTTCCGCAGGTTGTCGCTTCGAGTTAAATCACAAGTTTTAACTTTTACATTGGTAACCTTTTTAATATTCTCGAAAATATAAATAATTTTGAGTTTTAGTACGGAAAAAAGACTGTAATTATGGGAATTTGTATATTTCCCTAATCTTTTTATCAAGAAATAATCGTTTCAACAAATAGGCCAGCCTATTGGCCAGGTACCAAAAAAGGGCTTTAAGTAGCGATAAATTGAAGAGCTCTACATTTTTGATATGTTGTAAGGGCATGTCTGAGTAAATGAAAACCAAGTTTAATACCGAAAAAAACGGATGGGAAAACTTTTGGTGGCCGAAATACCTCGAAATTTTCGGAGTTAATTCAGTTTTGGGCCTTTATCTCCTAATCGGTGAATTTTTGGGAACGTAACATAAGTAGCCATTTTTAAAGTAGATCAAATTGTCTACAAATTGAGCCCAACTACAGCTCTGTAAGCTTAATATATTCTGAGCTACCCCCCTTTGAAAATTGGTAATTTTTTCCAAAAAGTTCAAATTTTAAGTTTTGGCGTACTTTCGTAAGGAACACCGGCCGAAGGAGTGATCCTACGATGGAAGTTATGGAGAATGAAGCTGTAGTAAATTTAATTAGCTTTAATTTAAGCACAGACCAAGGCCTGTAGGTATAATAGATTCTCAGTTACGCCCTTTGGTCATTTTTTTCAAATAGTCCAAATATAGGCCAGCGGCCAAGTGTTTGAGGGTCGTAAAAAATCGAAGAGAGTTGCATTTTTGACACGTTGTAAGGGAATGTCTTAGTAGTGTTTGTATAGGTTATTATTAAAATATTATTAATAATTATATTAGTTGTTATTATTATTATTAATTAGAGCAACCTATAAGTTTTGAGTCAGAATTATACAAGCACTTTAATTTGAGTTTATAAATACACTACTCTTTGTATAAGGTTTTCTGTCAATTTATCTACGAGAAAAATGGTTTATTTTCCTTCTATCAGAGACTGCTAGGATGTTATAAACCGGGAGGTTGTGAACATGCCAAGGCCTGATATACGCAGCCCAAATCCCCAGCGGCAGGCTGATGTATTAAACACCCAACTTTCACTCCGACGCATTTATCATCCCCCCTCTGATAAGGCAAGTTTTAATCTTCTTTCCTCTTTCTACGTGTTTTATATGTATATATTTTTTCATTATTTTTTTTATTATGTCCCGGACGTTCATCAATTCTCCTTCTCTCACATTATTTAAGATTCCGCGAAGCCAGATCTCTTGCCAAATTTCCACTAGGTGGCTTATTTTAATCGTGTTAGTGGAGATCTATGTGTTTTGTGTGCCGGTAATTCTCTAGGTGAACGGGAATTTTCCAATATGAAAAAAGTGATTTACCACCACCAGCCTCCGTGATATATTGAAAAATAGTATGCAGAGATATAAAAAAAAGAGTGCTTTACTGGCATCGCACCCTATAATAAATTTCTGCTAGCTTTGTTTCCCTGTAAACATTAAATATTTTTTAATTTATTGGTCGATACGCCTGCATAATTGAAGCTAGGTCCCGCAATACACCGAAGCAATGATGGTCTGTGTATCTCTGGTTAGGAAATTTACTTTTCAAGCGAATGGCGTATAAACGTCAATTTATCGTAAATTATTTTCGGTTTATAGATCAATAATTATTACTGAGGGAAAATGGTGAGGGTGGAGATAAAAAATAATTCGTTAAATGGTGATACAATTTTTTTTTAAACATTCAGAGTAGACAAGATATTTAAAACTGAATTAATCGGAATATGAAAATAAAGTATGAATATGAAACTATTGGAATAAACAAGAAATTAAATCAGAAGTTATTTTGAAATATAAAATAAATTAAGTTTTTACATTAATTATTTCTATTTTGAATCTTATTTAGTCAAATAGTTTCATTTTTATGTATTATTGTCTTATTCTAATTATTTCAGTTTTAAACATTTATACATTTTGTGTATTCAGCCCTTAAAAACTTATAAATTGGGGTTAAATAAACCAATATCATATTTATTATTTATAATAAAAGGCAATGTTGAGGCGAAGCAAACAGGTGAAAAACCTGTGATAACCTCAATCTTACCTTGAGTTTCGCATACACAATTTTTTTTTTTGTTATTTCCTTTTTTTTTACTATGCTTCTCATGCATGAAATTTAATTATTAGAGTAAATATTAGCGATGTGCATTATTTTTCTGTTATCTTTTGTTTTGTATATATATATTTTTCATTTTGTTTTTATATAGTTATTGTTCACTTTCATTTTCTTTTGTTTCTTCTGTATTTAATTTGTATTAATTTTATTTATAGATTTGTAAACTAGATTTGCATATCAAATTATGCTGGTTATTAATTAAAACTGGCCTTCTCACTTGAGCTAGCCTTGAGTTTATGATCATGTAGAAACGTGTAAATATCTGTTTATCACTTATCAACATTGTATAAACCCAATTTTTTTCCGTTTTTCCTAAAATGTAGGCTATTGATTTATGTCTCCTAAAAATACCAGTGCGATATACCAAAAAAGAGTAAACATTTTTTGAAGTCCTAGAAATGGTCACCTTATGATCACGTGATATAGTAAAAAAGCAGCTAATTGAAAATTAGTTATTTCTGTGATAAGTAGTTTCAATTCTTGTTTTTGATGGTTTAAAGTTATGTGTAATTTTTTTATTATGAAACGACGCATAGACTGTTTCTAATAGATTTTAATAGACTAATGTTTCTAAATAACATCAATTTTATTTAACTTAATACCAATATTGTCTTATTTTATTTTTTACATTGACTATCGTTCTGTTTTTGTTTTTTTTAAATTTAAATACAAAAGGTGACTTCTGCTAAGTCATGGCAATCTAAGGCCGCCATTCCAGGTATTTCCTTCAGAAGATTCCTTGTTCAGGAACGCCTTGCCTTTGACTTTGAAGACTGCCTTACTTTGTACCTTTCGATGTTGATGATTCTCAAGGAAGGGCATTGTCGAGTGACTTCGAAAATATAATAGTCTCTAATAAAAAAAAAAGTTTATTATTCGGCTTAAAGCAACCTATTCTCCCGTAGGACTTAAATGTTTGGTGCAAAATATGTTTTTAACACTTAACCTTATAGTTGGCTATTTCTGATTTACTTCTATTCTATCTATGCCCTTGCATTAGCTCGTACGTAGAAAGATAGATATGAAAAGGTCGGAGAAGTCTGAAACCAATCCCAAGGTCATTGTAATTTATTTATGTATCTTTATGCTCTCCTACAGTTCGTCTTATTTTTCACTGCCTCCGTTATTTTTTAGACCGAAGCGTAGTTTCTTCCGTACCGCGAACGAATAATATAATTGATTTTGTTGATATCACTTATCTGCAACATCCATAGCCAATTTGCGGGATGGCTCCAGTATGGATTCCTCCATATATGTAAAATGACATTTACACGTGTATCAATATTTTTTTTATAATAGAGAGTAAATATGATAATTAAATAAATTTAAATAATAACGCTTTAAGCCATGATTGTTTTAAGAACAGTTGGAGAGAAGACGACCGGTGTCAGAGATTCATCGGTTATTTCAGAGTCGGTCCGAGTTTTTGGAGAACGCTTGGTCACACGTGAGTGTGGAGGATAATGTAGAGAGCGCAGTAAGTCATACATGTTTAAAAGGCTCTGAAGAAAAACAGAGGTGAGTTTTAAGTTACAAATTGAACGTAAAACTATCCAAGGGAGAAATAATATTGGGAATAAAGCAATATGGGAATATGGATTGTGTGATATATAAGGCAGTTATTAAACCGCCACTCCTTTATGGGGGGGGGCGCCTATGTTGAATAATATTTCGTCTTCAAATTCCAAAAGGCTCCAACAATTACAAAACCATACTGAGGCCATAGTAAGGCACACGTCTCAACAAAGGACGAAATCAGACTTGATACACGACACCCTCGGACTCCCGACGGTAACGGACTTCATCAGACGGAGGCATATCAAATTCTTTGATAGCCTCCAACACTGCCCGAACCCACTATTCAACGCACTTACACCGACAGGCCGACCTCAGCGCTGGCACACACATGTACAGACACTCAACATGGACTGAGTAAACCACAAACTAACTCCAAACAGAAAGAACATCACTCGACCCGCACTCCTACCATCTAATTAAAATCCAGAAAATCCTATCCTCTCTTAAAATGCACCTGGTGTAGTAAAAGAGTTCCCATCAATCCTATTACTATGTTATTATAAAAAATAATAAAAGCCAAAGGGCTAAGAAAAAAAATCACTAAAACTTTTTTTATATAAAAACAGATTATGTAAAATAATTTTGTACAATAGTAGTGCTCGTAGTCTCCTCAGTATATAGTAGGATTGAGGGGAGATATATGACAATATATAAGATTCTATAAATATAAATAAAAATATGTTATGTATATTATGTTTTATATTTTCAAACTGTCATATAACCTTGCTGTAATCCCTTAATATTTATTATTATTTGTATGATCTTATTGTAATATTCTTACTGTTATTATTATTCGTCATTATCCCTTTCTTCCTAGGGATATATGTAGTTATAGGTCACCACCTATTACGACTTAAGACGAAACCTGTGCTTTGAGTATTCATTATTCAGTATTTTCTCTTTTTGACCGCATCCCCCGTCATCTAATGTCAACATTCAAACTATATATTATAATATACATCAGCTATTTAGCTATAATACTAGGGTTTTTTACTTTACCACGTAGAAATTAAAGTGATTTTTAGTTTAAATTGAGTTTCCGTAATTGTAATAATCTTCAGTAATTGCTCTGAAATATAGGACACGGAGGGGAAAAAAGAAAAGAAAACCCTTACAAAGAAGCTGAATAAAGTATTGCCCAATCTGAAGGAGGGAGCTCTTGATCTTGCTGGGTAATCCCATGATTAGCTCCGGAGGGGCTAAAGTCACAAGGACAAATGGGCCGTGTTAGGAAACCGCCATGAGGATATAGGGGATATTTCGTCTTCGCGGGAGTCCTAGTGATTAGTATTTCAATTACCTACTCCTCACCGCAGGATCTAGCGCGTCGTATATTCTCTTGGGATTGTATGCTGGGGTTCTGATGCTTCAACCGAGGCTTTGGTTGTGTTCGCAGGTTGTGAATAAAGCAGCCCTCAGGTTCATTAATATATTACACAGCTAATATATAGCGTGTTGTCAGGGATGACTGTCTCTCTGGCTGAACTTCTTGGAGGGTTATCCTCTTAGTCCACATTGACGTCAGAAGATTGTATTACGGAAAACCCAATGGAGTAAGATCTCGTGGAAGACCGAAGGAAGGATGCTATAATTAATAAATAATTATAGATTAGCATCATATCTTTTTATAACCTATGTTATTCATTCATATAATATCCAACTTTAGCATATAATAAATAGGTCTGGCATGAGGAAGAAAAATACCACGACGCAGTAACTCTTCCGTGGTATTGATCTGCCCTAACAGATTACGAAAGTAGATCTGTTATCTACGTCCTCATTATCTACGTCTCTTATCTACAATCTATTTCTTGTCATCTGGATACAGGTAGTGGCCGTTTCTTTCCACTAATGAGTAACTATGTCCACTTAGACGGCAATGAAATCGTTCAGAGTACCTTTGCATCTGCAATTTTTAGTAAACTTTAGTAAATATGCCAAGTTATATAAAGAATTTACTAAGGAGCTTGTGTAATATCACTAACGTTGTACTTTGAAAAGTCTTTGCATAGCTTTTTTTCCTCTGTGCAAAAGAACAAAGTGCTACCGTCTAGATTTAAATCCGTAGGTATTAATAAAGAAATCGAATTTTGAATTTATAAATGTATTCGTCCCCGAAAATTTATTAGCAGGCACAAAAACCTCTTTAACTGTGTAATTGACTTATCTTAGCAGTTTTCCCATATTAAATGACGAATCCCTCTTTGCGTTGACAAAGCACTATGTAATTAACGGATAAGATATATTATAATTTATACATATCACTATAATAATTTTTAATCTTATATAATATTATTTCTTAGTAAAATTATAATTTAGACATAACTAGGGGAGGGGGGAGGACAAACCAACTCTGTCTTAAAATGCGTTCTTGGCCTTCTTCTTCAGTCAAATTCAATATCTTCTTTTAAATAAAATAAAAAAATATAAATCAATTCTCGTAAGGCGATTTCTTTTGAATAGTTAAATAGTTCCATATGTTCAATGTAATAAGTTTAATTTATACATGAATTGATCAGGAATGAAATGGATGTCCCCAAAAAACAATAACTTATCATTCTCTAAATAGATTAATAAAACAAGGGCGAAGAGATTAAAGAGGTTGGGAGAGTAGGGTGACATTTTCCTAAAAAGAACCAGGCCCTAGTAGCTTTCCAGATTATTCTAAATCAAAGCCTACACGGCGCTATATTTATACCATTCAGCACAGCTTGTATATATTAATTACACGTCGGAAACTTTTTTATATATAATAGAGATTTATTATAGTTAATACTAAAAATGCGCAATATTATTAGAGGAGAATTTAATGGTTACTATATGGTTACAGTTTCTCCAGAAGTCTTCTTCCAACTTAATTTGAGCATTGGTGTTATGAAAATGGCAACTTTAAATACAAAAATGGGACAATAATGTTAAAAAATGTAAACAAAATATCAAATCCAGATCCAATGCTGCTTCTGATAACGAACAATGAAGAATATAGAAATTACATTAAAGATGAACATATAAATGAGTAATATTACATGGAAAAAGGTATTAAATATAAACTAGTAAGATAGAATATTAGCTTCGAATGCAATAAGTAAAACAGAGAAAGACAATAAGGAAATAGTTTCATCTCTCACAAATGATAAAAAAAGAAGAAAAAAGATGAAAGTATAAGTTTGTCTTTGTATGTTATCTATTTTGATAAGGCATTGATATCTTCAATTTCTTTATAAACCGCCCAATCTTAAACAATAACACATTCCTAGATGGATTAAAACTACGAGTATAGAAGAAAAAAACTAAATATATATTTCTTTTTTTTTCATTACAAACTTTAAAATAGTCTGACAAGGTAGTACTTCAAGCAAACTGACCAAACCGTAAGTTTAAAGATGGAGGATGTACATCAAGATAGGAATGTACAATCAAATTTCAGTCTGCAATTATATAACTGTTGAAACCAATTTTAACTGCACTTCAATATTCAAGCCTAATCGCAACTTAACGGTCTTAATCTGCGAAATCGAACTAGGTGCACTCACCTTATGATTTCTTTAGTGCCGCATCTTATCTTCTCAGCTATCTAAAAGCTCATCCTAATAATTATTTTATTACTTAATAATAGTGGGTAATAAATCTTGGTTTCTTCGGCGTCAGATGTATCTTCATATGTTTTGAGAGGTTAAAAAAAATAAATAAATACCCTATTTATCTCTCTCTACTCGTGGGGTGACCAAACCATGCCATTAGTTTTATATTAGTTTTTAGTCTATTTTCTCATATCAGAATAACTGTAAACACTACAATAAAATATCATTACATTTACATTTTTCACAAAAAAAAGTGTTTACAGTAGGTTCAAGTCTGGTATGGGGATATAGCTCTATGTTTATACGCTGCCCGGGGAGTTATTATGCATTCAGTATCAGAAAGTTCATTTGGTTTGGCCATCCCTGCTTTTCTAGATACTATTGAAACTCAAATCCTCCTGGTCGGGACTAACAATAACCCCCTTCGTTATAAATTATAAGTTAAACGAGAAGCGTTATTTATTCTTATTAACAAACCTATAATAACAAGAGTAGGAAGAATGATATTCATAATTATATATCAATGTCAATATCAATCATTTGAATAATATAAATTAAATAATAATTAGTATATAATTAATTATTTGTATACCTTGTATTTGTATTTAAATAAATGTTGATGAACTTTATTTTATTTTAACTTATATTAACTTTAACTTATTTTAACTAGTTATGGAGGTTTTATATGTAAGGAAGAAAATAGTTGGGGGTGCAGTCAAATGAAAACACTAAATAATTGGTTGCTTATTTAATTATGTGCCGACGTTTCGACCCACTTTGTGGGCCATCTTCAGGGCTATAGGAAGCTGGAGCAAGAGTAGACGCGGTCTAACTCTGGAGGTTTTAAGTTATTTTTTATTACGAATTGCCTAACTATTGAATGACCTTTTTGCTAAATGTTATTATTCTTATACCAATCGCATTATAACATTTAACCTAAAGTTGATTAAATAAAAAGTCAAAATAAACCCATGCATAGGCCGCTACGCGACACCAGTATCGCGCATGTCGGTAATGCAAACCCATAAGTTTTTCTCCTACCAAAAATCACTCAACGGTCAAGTTTTCGCTTCAATAAACAATAACATTTTTTTTACATTTATAAGACGTTTTAAAAGTAACTGCAAAGTTATTCAAAGTCCTCCTTCCACAACAATCGTGAGGTTACTGAGGAGGAATAAACGCAAGGGAGCCTCCTGAAGTCCTCCCCATGTAAATACCCTCATCTCCTACACCCTTCCCGGCCTCCTCACTCCCCAGCATCATGTAAATAAAGAAGAAAAAACTATTATATTTGCATAATCCAATGCATGTGTGATGGGCTTGCCAGATTAAGGAATAGCTCCCAGCCACGGAGCCATAAAATTGAGTGAAGGGTGAGTGAGGGAGGGAAGCATGCTATGGCTCAGGAATTTAGGGGTTCTTCCCAAATTGTGGCGGTTTAGGCTATTTTTTCTTTTCTTTTTTTTTTACTGTTTTTCTACCTCCACCGGTCAATGTTGTCATCACTTTTAAAGCTTAGAGATGACAGTGGACAATTTTATGTCATAGTCATATATATGACAATATACATATATGTATAAACAAATTCTATTTGATCAGATAAAACATCAGGACAAAATTACGGACTAAAACTATTTGAAATAACGGGAAAAGTTAGCTTCTGTTCCACATAGAGAAGGAATATATCAGAAATGTTTTCTTATTTTTTATAAGTTTAAGGACTCTGGCAGAGCGCTAATGGTGAAAACGTATCAAATTTATAGAATGGAAGCAATATCCTAAGAAAAAACAAAATGAAATAGATTTCTAAGTATTTAATGTATTCAACCTGAGCGCGATTGGAAAATAACGTATACATTTTTAATATTATCTTAATAATGATTTAAATTTTTAAGGTAATAAAACAAATAATCCGCTTTTGGACCCACCACAGTCAAGGGCACGACTTACAGAAATCACCCCCTCATCAGATTCTAATGAATGTAATGTAGAGGTTTCATAACTCATAATTAAAACAAGATTGGAACGGTTATTTCTTAATCTATCTTTTCCAATCTTCCCCTCCTATCTACATTCCTTCACTAATTTCTATATTAACAATAACTGTTCACTTTTAATCTATATTTTCTCGTTGTCTACAAAAATCGAATTAACAAAAAAAATACAACTAATAAACATAAATGTAAAATCGTTATCTGTAAAGTCCATTTTCCTGGCAAATACTCTCATGGTTTTTAAGACACCAAATATCATTTTAAGGTCATTTTAGATATATTCTTCTTATTATTATTCAGACGTCTCTTCTACATTGCGGTGTAGAGATTTTGCATAAGGAACGCGACCTGTCTCTGTCATGGGCTGATCTCCTGGCTTGCGCCCATCCAATCCCTTTTCTTTAAGGATATTTTGGAGGTTGTTCTTCCAGGTCACTCTCGGCCTTCCCCTGGGTCTTTTTCCTGTTGGTTTAACCTTATCCTCTGGATAAGTGAGAATAGGAACGTATGTCGAGCGGTAAAGAGTCAATTTAGTTTCTTTTGTGTCTTCTTTCTTACTTAAACACTTTTTATTGATAGCAGAAAACATCCTTCCTGAAGTGCGATTCTCGCACTGATTTCCCATTTTCACTACGGTCATGCCCAAATACTTAATGGTGTGGACATGCTGAATAGTCTTCCCAATAATTTGAATAATCATTTTCTTTTTCGTTCTAGATACTAGCAAACACTTGGTTTTGGAAGTAATAATAACCATATTTCTCTTTGCCAATTCTTCTGTCCAGACATTTAAATTTTCTTGTAGCTTTTCTTTGGATATGTTGTTAATCTAAATTGCTATCATTCTCTATTCTCGATGAACCTCCCAACATCCTATGAATTAATTTAAACAAATGATTTTAATGATACCTGTTTAGTTTATGTGATATAAATAGCTGTGCGTTTTTTTTCAAGTTTTTGGAATTTTTTTTTGAGACCGATATTTATTATAATAGTTTACGTTTATATGCAACTGTTCAAAGTGTATAGATAGATACATGGATATCTTCCGATTCGGTAGTCACAATTGATTGCTGAACAATAAGGCATCCCTGAGATATGGAGTAATCGCCTTATTTCCGACTTAATCTGGATATAACACTTCGGACCGTCTAGTATGGTTGGTTGGGATTGGTGAGGAGTAAATAAAATCCGAGGTACTGATGGAAGAGAACTCTGGTGCAGATGAGCGCTTCGAGAGATAAGGGATTGCGATATTAAAATCGTATGCAATAAATTCAATGTCCAAATGTAACTTACGTAGACCTTTCGCATGATCATACGAGTGTATCTCTTCAGTATCCTCTCTACAATTTTGCCAGATCGAGCATTAGAAATGAAATGAAACCAATCATAGAAAATAAATACTCTCTGATCCATTTATTTATGGATGAGATGATGTTTAAATGTTCAGCTTAATTAGAAAAGTTCAAAAGGTCTTTTGTGCTCTACGAATAGGCCAATTTTGATTAAATATAGTTTTGCTGATATGAGTACTCGAATATAGACCCCTTATTGGCTTCCAGTCTAGTGACAGGCAATCACAATGCCAAGTCTGCATTTTATTTTTTCTTCATTTTTCTTCTTGTTCATGCGCCATTTTCGGTCCAGAGATCGATAATCATCAGGGCTATTCGAACTTTTGATACGGGAGAACTGAAAAGCTCTTTTCTAAATAACTTGAACTCTCAAGTTTCGCAATCAGACGGATCGTCCCTTACCTTCGCTTCTTCTCCCTGTATTATCAGCTGAAATAAGTTATATTTACCTACACGTACATTGTCTGGGTATTGCAGTTTGGATTTGTTAATTGCAATCGGTATTTCTTTTTCCTTCCTCATCCTCTGCACAACAGTCTCGTTTGTAACTTCGTGTCCATCCAACTTGTTTGGCTAATAGTTTGATAGAACCACATCTCAAAAGCATATAGTCTCTGTATTCTTTAGGGTCCAGAATTCTACTCCGTGAAAAAAACCAAGAACATATTGCATCTTAGTAATCTTACTTTCAAGTCTAAGTTAAGATCCCTGCTACAAAATGCTCTCTTCATCTTCATGAAGGTAGATCTTGACTGTTCTATTCGTATTTTGGTTTCTTCCGATGAGTAATTTTCATGATGTATTAAAGGGCTCGTGCATTTATTTTTGTCTATTCTCTGTATTGTTTGATTACCTAAAACAAGATTTACACCTACTTGATGTTTCATTGATAAGATCATAAACTTGGTGTTTCTTGGATTTAATGTCAGTCCATGATTTTCGCTAGCTCCGGCAATCATCTCCAGACAGATAATATCCAAATTCTTAAGTTAATAATTAAATATCAGATATGCTGATGGTACATTTACGTTAGCGGCCTCCTTAGATGATCTGATGTTTTTTTCCCTTCAAACTCCTCCAAAACGGCAGATCATCTAAGGAGGCCGCAAACAAAAATGTATCATCAGCACTTCTGATATTTTATTTTTAATAATTTTTTTACACGAATCGGCCGGCGAATATCACTTAATACTCTTCTTCACTCTCTCCGCCTTCCTTCTACTCAAGTACTCTCTCATCTTCCTGGTCTGTCCCTCTCGCTCTTCCTTAGTCCATTTTCTTACTCGTCTCTCCTTCCTTCCTATAAGAACCCCAAGTTCTTTTAGCTCCGAAAAGCTCTCTATCCAAGCAGTCCTTTTCCTTGATTTTTAGCCTATCCAGCTCCTCTTTTATTTGTTTCACATATCCACCTATACCTTTATAGCTTAAGACAATCGAAAATTTGTTTGTTCAGCCTCTTATTGTTCATTCTGACCATGTGGCCGTAGAACCTCAGTCTTCTGGTCCTGATGATTGTTTCAAGATCTTCGAAATTTCTGTATATTTCTTTGTTGGATTTTCGCCTATACCTATTACTATATTTAATAATAATTATTATATATTAAATCTGTTGCACCAGTGAATAAGTGGTTATGTCAAATTTTCTTTAAAAAGAGTTTCTTGTATTAACAGGAGCCAAATCGGGTTATTTGTTTAGTGAATAAGGGGATATGTCCTGCATTGACTTGAAATGGAGTTTGTTGCTTATATTGAAATTTCAATTCAAGCCAAATAGTACGAGAGTGACACGATCCCGCTTCTCTGAATGCTGTTAACTTAATTATTATATTAGAATTTGAAAATTATTGTAATGTGAAGTAAATCGTATCCTTTATACTGGCAATAATTGTGACCAGATTCATGTGATTGTTTGTCGGCACCGGATATTCGGGTTTCGCTAATTAACCATTTTATTATTATTACTATTAATTAAATTCGGCTTGTTTCAGTTTGCCAAAACATATTCGGCGCATGCTCCACCACCGCAGACAGGAGGGTGGTGCAGGGCACCGCGACTTTAGAGGCGCAGAGGGCAGAGCACATCCATTATCCCCCCCTGCACATCGCGAAATTAGCCGGCGAGGACGCGGGGGGAAGTACTGTTAAAATAAATACGAGGAGCCGGCGGGAAGTGCATTGTGCCCCGGAGGAGCTAATCAGGAACATGCACCCTACTCCAGTTACCTAAGTGCCCTCCTCGACTCAGGCACCCTCCACAGCCCTTTCATCTACCCACTTTAGAACTGCATTCTTTAATTCCTCCTGCGCTCCTTCAAAGCCCGCTCCATCCCGCTCTCTAACAGGTAGTGCCACTCCAGGCCTCAGGTTGATGTTTCAATGGCCCGTCGTGGGTCCTCAACCTTCCTCTAAAATTACAGCTGTTTCTAACTATTCATTTATTATACAGTATAGTTCTTAGATCGCAGAGCTCCTAGGAAATGATTGGGAAGCCAGAGAGGTTCCTGAAGAAAAGGTCTCCTCGAGATCAATAAGACAAGAGGTGTATTCTTCGAAGGAGGGATTGTCCCGAAGTAATGAAAATGGTTCGCCATCGCCGGGCTTGCGATAATTACTTGCCTTGTGATTACACGCTTCAGCGAAACCTTTGCTCTTCTGAAAGTTTATATTATCAGTTATTCGGTGGTTCAAAGAGAACCATTGTCAGCTTCTCATTACCCTAAGCTCCTTATCTCTAGCGTTTGTTCTTTATTCCGATTTGATGTAGTTTATTTTCGCAAATAATTAACAACTTAATTTAATTACTTTAATAAAAATGATGAAAATCTCAAAAAGAAACAGCGTTCTTCCATCCTATCTCCACCATGGCTTTCATTATTTCATTCGATTTAATTTATCCTACCATTATATTACTACATAAATTATTATAATGTGATTGGAAAACTGCAGAAGTCTTAGTCTTAGGTTCTTAAATATAGAACAAAAATAAACCAGTCAACGTTTCGCCAAATCATCACAACATACACATAAAAAATTGATTGATTGTTCTGTTGATGTGAGGTGTGCTGCATTTGATTTTCGCTGGTGTAATTTTTTTGGAGAGTCCTGATTATGCCATTGTTGTCTGGTTAACTACTTTCCAGTATTTTAGAGAAACCCTGTGTTTTTTTATTTTTCCAATGTGCATTATATTAATTGTTTTATTATTAGAAGGATCCAAATGAGGGTCTTAGCTTAGTAATTAAACCAAATTTCGCCTATTAAACATCAATACAATGCCACAGGAGAGGTACCCCTGCGTACTGTTCTTCTTCATGTCTCTCATGTCATTTTGCAGATAGGCAATCTGCTGATTGTCAAATGTATTTGACGGGTATGGATAAATATATAAAGTGAAAAAATATTTATAAATATAAGGTAACAGTTATTAACTGATTTTGGGATTATATGTTTTTTTATTGAATCGTTCAATCGAAAAAAAATGATTTCTAATAATAAATCATATCTATAAATAAATGATAATTAAATAGATCTTAGGAAGTTATTTAAACTTGGCAATTTCCTCATCGCCTCCATCAATTTTAGCCTTTATTAATACTATTAATGAACCTCGACGACCTTAATCCCGACGAAGCTCAATTTAGAGCACAGGTTAATTGGACGCCTGAGAGCAGGTCTAGTTAGTTTTTAATAATTAATTTTAAAAAATACAGAGGGAGCCTAAGAGGATAAGACGAGGCCGCTGCTCTGATGGTCGAGTGTGGTTAATTAGCAAGGACAAATACTCCCAACCCTTTGGATTTAAGGGAATAATTCCATCCTTTCCTTTTGTGCCTTTGCATATAAGGATAGGATCGAACATTTCATCGAAATAGTTAGTCTTAGATATTATATAAAATTTTCATATAATGTGTTTCCCGTGAACTATCAAGAATTACCATGAGAATATCAGAATTATGATGCAGCATTTTTAAACAAACAAATTTTTATGAAGTCATTAATCTAATCATTAGCCTTAGAAGCTTTATTGATCCTTCTTACATGATAATCAGTGTATTTATGATTTTGGAGGTTAACAGCAGACAAGTTTCGGAGGACTTTCCTGATATCTTCAGTTGTTATTATTTGTTATTAAAATAGTATTGTAATTTTTATATTGTACATTGTTATTATTACATAGCGAAAGCGGTTATTCGCTACCTAGATGGACTATTGGAGGAGAGCTACCATGGTGCTCAGAACAGAAAGAAGAACTAGCCTAATTGCATAGCGTGTTTATCTCACGGTAGTAGATCCCTGTTCCAGAGACGTTTCAAGTTTAAAAAAAAAGAAGTAAAAAACACCAATAACTGATTTCAACATTTCTTCAACTTCTGAACCAGCGCTTTATGGTTTTGGCGTGAGCTATGTTCTGGTATACATCCAGTGATTTTTAGTTCTATTTATGATTTAATGGCGGATCGCGATTATAGAACTACTATTTGGGAAATCTAAAAGCAAATTCAAAGCCAACAAAACGTCCTTCAAAATATAGAGAAAAGGAGATTAGAACGGTATGGAGAACGGTATATCAGAAGAATGGAGGAGGAAAGGTTGCAAAATATAAATTTCAATTGGAATGCTGAAGGAAGAAAATGGCGAAGAATATCACGAGAAGAGGGAATAAAAAAGGCACTAAGAGAAATATTTGGTCGATAATAATGTTTGGCGGAAGGAAACTTCAATAAGAGGAAACACTAAAAAAACAACAACTTTTTTTATTGTAATATGCTAAAAATACACATGAATAGAGAGAGTATTATAGACTATATAATCTATGGACTATAATATACTCTGAGCCTTTTCACGTATTACTTCTATAACATATACCATCATAGATATACATATGGAAACCCACTTGAACAAATGTATTAACAATTAAATCAGCATTAAGTCTCCAATATGTTTTAGAAACTTAGTATCTATCAAGCATGCATTATATCTGCTAATTATTAGAATATTTCAATTATTAGAAATGTATTTTTAAAGGAATATTTTTTTTTGTATCTCTTGTGTTCTCAATGCAAAATATTTTGCTTCAAAATTGGTTTAAGCGTGCCTTTTAACCAGATAAAAATTTTATCTGTCCAAAAACTAGGTTATTAATGGAACTAGACTTACAAGTGTTCTAATAATTTTTGAAAATTTACTTTGCGGATAACCTTGCAATTGGGTATTAAAATTTACTTAGTTTCTCGATTGCTAGAAGAATTTATTCAACATTTATAATCGCCATGGCAGTATAAAAAGTATTTAGTTCCAACTAATATCCTTCTACAGCTGAATCAAAGATGGTTTAATAAATAAAAGTAAAAAATACCGATTCACAGATTTGATTGTACCGCATTGTTGATAAGCAGATACCAATAACTGAATTCAACATTACTTCAGCATGAAAACCAGTGCTTTATGCTTTTGATAATTCCTTATTTATGGTTTGCATTGAGTGATTTACAGCCTTAGTTATGATTTAATGGCGAATTGCGATTATAGAAATACTTTTGGAAGGGTCAAAATATTTTGTAGTAAAATTGTTGTAGGCATTTCTTTAATCCATATAGGAATTTTATGTGTTAGGAAATAATGTTGAGTGTAATAAACTTACAAGTGTCGTAATAATATTACGACCTTACTTTGTTAATAAGCTTACAATAAGATATCAATGTTCATTTATTTTATAGATTGCAGGCATAATCCATTCAATAATTTTCAAGGCCTTGGCTGTACAAAAAGGGTTTAATGCCGATTAACATCTTATACTACCGAATAAAACAGCTTAAAAATAAAACAAGATAATAATAATAAAAAATATTTATAGACTGAAATTATACAAATGTCGTTTAGCATATATTGTGTTTGTGATTTCCTTTCGAAAACCTTCCCTAAGGGATTCACCTGGAAGCGTGTATGGAGAAACCTCCCATTGAAGGCACTCCTAGCGTGTTTATCTCACAGTAGTAGATCCCTGTTCCAGAGACGTTTCAAGTTTAAAAAAAAAACAGCACCAATAACTGATTTCAACATTTCTTCAACTTCTGAACCTGCGCTTTATGGTTTTGGTGCGATCTATGCTATGGTATACATCCAGTGATTTTTAGTTCTATTTCTGATTTAATGGCGGATCGCGATTTTAGAACTACTGTTTGGAAAGCTCAACATTTTGTTAGAAAAGTTTAAATAGTGACTTCATTCCAATGATGGGCAAATTATCGTCATAATTATAAGAAATGAAGTGATCATAATTCCTTATAATAATATTTCTCCTTAGATCTGGCCGGAGGCACAAGCTTCCCACAGCGGGTCAACGAATCCTTTTTGTTTGGCCGGAACTTCTTGTTCTTTTTTCGCCCTTCCCTAATTGGCATTTAATTCCTCGAGCTCTTTTAGAGGACTGTCCTGGCAACCCTTCTTAGGTTACCCTACCAGCTCTTATTGTGCGCTTGACAGATGTCGGCTTAGGAGTCCCATTCATGATATCCGTCCTACTCATTGGCCCAATTATAAAGGTATAATGGAGAGTGAGCTAAATTGGTACATCTTTGGATCGTAATCTTCCTGTGTGCAATTAACTATTGTATTGGTTCTGCTTTTCAAGTACAAGCGCCATGGCAGTGGGTACTTACATCTCCATTACTAATGGAGTTCATGTTATGTTCTTCTGACGTAAGATGGCCACACCCCATTCGATACCATCCTTAAACATTTCTGTGGTTTTCCATTATTATTGTCAAAATTATCCTATTAGCGTGATTCTAAGCACAATTATTTTAATTCTAAACACAATTATTAAAAAAACAAACTTAATTTGAGAATGGTGCTGAAACAGAACCCTTCTGATTGAGTATATAAAGTAATATATACTAATAGGTAGCTTAGTTACATAGGTAGCAAGAGGTAAATAATCAACTTTCAACTAGGGACAAAACTTGGTAGTTCTAGCAGGACCATCTCTAAGAACGTTTGCTTAGGGTACCGAAAAATATTGACATGATCTAGAATTGAATCGAGTTATTTTCGTAGTTGTTTATAAGGGGCTGAGTAAGGCATTGGCTTGAAAAGGAGTAATAGTTTATATTACAACTCCATTTCAAGCCAAAAACTACGAGAATGATCCGATTCCCGTTACCTGAACGCAGTTACCTCTCTCTGGACAAAATCCGACTTAACCACTTATTCACTGGGCTGTAGATATATTCAGTGTACAGAGCTAATGCACTCATTGCAAATGGAAATTTCCAAAGTTCCAGAGGCTCATGTCGAGATTTTTCAAAATAGACTTTTTCTTCATTTTTTTTCACAAGGAGCGCGGTGAGCTAGAGCGCTGAATTCCAGTGCAAAAATCATGCTTTATAAAATCACCAAGACTTTATAAAGAGAGTTACTTTAATTCTGGAAAAAACCTGACGGTTGAGCGTGGTCTCAGACAAATCACCTCCCAGGAATCCGTTGATTTAGAAACAGTAATGTCTCTACCAAGTACTGAACCCAAAAACTTCACTGGTTAGAACTACAGTTTTTTTTCCATGTAGTTATATAGACATTTTATGAGCGAGAACGACTGATTTCTGGCCATACTTTTAGTTTCTGGAATAATTTTTTATAAAAAAATGAACGAAATGTTTTTCGAAATTAAAAAATTCAATAAAACAATGGTCATTGTGTTTTTATATTTTATAATTTCAGCCTTTTTTAAAGCATGTAAAAGGCAACAAAGAATTGTAAAAAAAAAAAAAAAGAAGTAAAGAACCGAAATAACTTGCCTATTTTAGAATTTATCTTATTTTTAATATATAAGGAAAATTCAACCCATCAAACTTAAAAAAATCTTTCTTTTAACTTGAGGATTTTAAAAGTTTTTCTTTGCGGGTCGACCCATTTTATTTTTTTGTCAGCACTTTAACATTGAGAAGTCCGGTGAAGTGTAAGTCCTTTCATTCACAGCGAAAAGATTGATGAAACTTTTATCTTTTCGAAAATCAAAAGTTGATGTCAAAACATTCATAATATTGAAGAATTTCCATCTAATTCTTCTAATACGCCGTACAGTCGAGGAAGATAATAAAACATTAATTCCTTAATTTCATCACCATGTTCGTTATTTGCTAAGTAATGGTGCATAATTATAAAATATAGCTAATCATCAGATGAAAAGGACACAGCCCAGGAACTGCCAATGTTTTTAAGGACTGTCCAATGGTCATCGTTATATTCGCCATCCGACTCTGCTCTAAATGTTATAAATATAGATAGAGTAATCTCTAATCTACCTATGCCTGTATTATATCTAATCTTCCTACCTGGACAAAAAAGTGCAAGAGTTGCGGGTACATGTGTGCAAAATATTTTTTAATATTCTCGGAGCTAACATGGAGTAAAACCCTCGGAAAACAGCCAATAAGAATCAGAAGTAGACCAATGTGTCACCAAACCAATAACCGAAACGAAACGTCTTGTGTGTACATTAATGCAAGCTAGAATTAAGTTTTTCTTCAATTATACTATACTTTTTTGTTTTATGATAATTTTATATGTATATATGCATTTTACATACAATATATAACATACAGTTATTAAAAAAATATTTTAAAATTAATATTATTTTAATCTTTTTACGAACAGACCACTTTTGATCCCGTTATAATTAATGACTGCTGGAGTTTTTTCTGTCTCCAATATTACTTTACTAGTAAGTTTCTTCTGATTCTTTGTAAAGCTTCGATCCACCTTCTCTCGCCTTTCTTCATCCTGAAACCTTTCCAGATTTTTCACTCTGTTCCCAAATTCACATCATGAGAAATGTCTGCCTCCTCTTTTAACTTAGTTTACTTTTTAGTAGCGCTAAAAAATCCACAAATGAAGCGTTCAGGATCAAAAGCGGATAAGACCCAAAATTAAAAAAAATTGGCTTTTTCATATTTTTTACAAGTATGCTTAAAAAATTTGCTACCTAACTCACGATGGTTTCAGCTCGGATTTGAATCTGACGTTTCGGGAGCAAAAAGCATTCCTTGACTAAACTCATGAAAATTTTCGAAATTTGGAGTTATCCGCTTTTGATCCTGATCACTTCATATATTTATATAGCATACTTACATTTAAAACTTACTATAAAATAAAAACAAAAAATATAAAATAGACACGCAATGTTTTTTTGCGAAAACATTTAAAAATATATGAATAAGATAGTTTAACCAACGGTTGATCTATTAATATTAAATTACTCAAATTTAACTAAGCCTTGATAAGATTGAACTTTTTTACAATAAACAGCCCATTTGGATCCCAGATTTTTTTTTAGCAATCTAAGCAAGTTTTAAAATTTCTTGTTTCCAAATATTTCTGAGTAAGACTAATGGGAGCTGATATAATTGGAACTCTCAATGAGATAACTGACAGAAATAAATTATATAATAAATTAAGCAACGAACCTTGTCGTCCTTTAAACGTTATCCTCGATTTGATTGAATGGGTTAGTTAGGGGGGGGGGGTATTTAAGAATATTAAATATGTTGTATTACAATACGATTTTGTTTAAGTTCTGACTCTGAATGAATCTTGAGGGCTAAATGACATCTGGCAAAAAAAACTCAAGTCCGTTAAAGTATTCCTTCTTCTTGGATAGGAAAGACCTAGATGACGAGGACCTGGAAGGACAAGACGCCATGAGCTACCTGGGCCTGTGCTCCAGAGCGTCCCATCTTCGCGCCTCATTGAACCAAATCGCTCCTCAAAGGGACCTCCTTAATTGCCTACTTACCGTAGCTATTGACGAGGTACACAGAGGTACGGGCCGGTGGCCTCAACTTAGCCATCTGGAAATCGTCAATTAGCACTTTGGATGTTAATATTGGGGGCTCTTCAGTGGATATTAATTGGTTAACGGTTCGTGTACATGTTTGCCCGCGCACCTGTACCCGGCCCCGACTAGGCAAAATTAATTCCCTCCATTAGGCTTCAAGCGGGGAAAGGTCGTTAAATTAAAATGACTCCTTCAGCAAAAGTTCTAAGAATTATGTTATTTATCAGCGATCCGTTACTTATTAATTGTTTCCTAATGGTTCTTCAGGTACCTAAGGGAATGCGTAATGGTGATTGGAGAAACAAAAGAATGCTTAACGACCATGAAGGTTCGATACCGGTACCACCAATAGCTGTTAACAAACCTCCCTAACCCGAATCTGTTTGATCATTCTTCACCCAATCCTCCGAGTAGGTATACCCCTCGGATGTTCACCAGTTGGCTCAGATGATATTAAATGAAAGAAAAACAACAAATAAACGACAAATGTCTCTTTTTTACATACTTTTTCCTCAGTTCTTTAAAGTTATTATTTTTTTTTAAAGAGGATATGGGTAATTTCATTAATTTCATTAAAAATGTTTCTTTCATTCCGGCATTACAATTATAACTGAGTTCATAGATTTGAAACGTCGACTTAGTTTTTTAAAAGAAACTAGAACTTAGATTTTAGCCATCGTCGATACAAATGCAAAGTAAAAAAAAAAACACAAACGTTTTATTTACCACTTTTAGGAGAGTGAAAAAACTGTTTAAGATTCATTTAAATGAGTGCGCATAGTTTTAAACGTACCTAGCCTGTGTCTTCATACTTAGTTTTGTGCCTTTTAGATGACTAAATTTTTATACCAATTATCGATCCTATATGATCGATGATTCTATAGTTACTGTAATAGATCGAAATCGAAAAACGTGTTTTTTCACATTCCGTACTTATTATTTATATCGATGGTATCCTCTATAAAGTTTACACCCGATATTTCTTCTTGTAACGGCAAATCCTAAGAAATGCACGGATTAACGTTTTGTTGGTATCCCTGTTTCTTATATATGGCTTACTTGCATGAATAAATATTATTCTTGAGGTCAAATTGTTTACCTTTCTATTATAGTCATGTATCAACCGATCAGTTGCTCATCTTGTTTCCTCTATAATAACCGACATTCAGCTTGTACAATTTACAATTTTTAAATGTCTTTGAAAACGCATAGAACATAGGTGAATTAATAGAAGTGCGCTATGGCAGAAGTGTGATTCTAAGTTCTTGTCTCATTAATCAAGTGTTATCGGTCTGTTCACGTTCTCCAATCGAAGGATATTAAATACTTCACTGCTTTCTTTCTATTCACTCGATCAATTATTTAATAAAGATATTTATGAAATTAATCAGAATTTATAAAAACGAAGATGTACAATTGGTAATAATTAATTCCTAAAAACTTAATAAGTGCTATGCCGACTGGGAAGCGTCTGAGGTGTAGACCAAGACATAGATGGGAGTATTGCGTAAAGATGATGAGGGAGATTTGGGTTTGGGTAGTGTCCGTGTGTGGAAGTAGAGATTAGCGTATCGGCACCGAGCCTTGATTTCGCTAAGCCTTAATATTATTATTATTATTTATGAAATTTTCATTGATTTAACTTGTGGGTAGGATGGCCCAACATCCTAAACGGATCCTAATCGGAAACTTACTATCCTGACACATCTATACAAAAACCGGTTCACCCATTCAGTCCAAAGTTGGGGGAAATTATGTGGATTGATGTAATAATAGTTATTTGTTTGCCCGTGCGGAAACATTTTTATTGTGATACCCTCAAATTTCAAAAACTGGTCATCCATATTATCTCAAAATTGGAGGAAAGTTGGTGTTTTTATTATTAAAATTATTCAATAATATCACAAATATTCGCTTGCCCTTTGGCAAACGTTTTTTACTTGCCACATCATTTTGCCCTTTTTCTCACGGCTCATTGTGATTGGTCCAATAATATAGTGCGTGATAATATTGCCATATTGATCTAGCCTTGTTCCATTTACTACTTTTTCGTACGAATGCTTATTAAAACTTATTGTTTGTTTTTACACCATAGTTTTTAAAAAAGGATCTTCTAGTTTAGCCGAATTTGGGAGTAAAGTTGGTCTGTTATCTTTTTGGCCCATTTCAGCCACTGTTTCAATAGTAACGGCTTTGGTAAGTGTTCATCTAAATGCAAATTTTATTATGATTTAGTCGGTGTTAAAATTACTCAGATTTAGGTTACATATTAGGCTTGACAGTTTATTTCCGAAAACAAAGTACACTTCATCAATTGCGCCGCGCCGCTTTACTTCACCCAACAGGATTCTGTATTTACAACTTTATATTTTATATACATTATTATAATAATTATTATTATAACTTGGAAGGCAGCATTTTTCAAATTTGTAATCGGATTCTCGCTCCGATTGATAAACAGTTATTTTCCATATTTTATTAATTTATCACCGGAATATTTCATTAAGAAAGTGTTCAACAATAGAGGTTTGTTATAAATAGATTATCCAATTATCTCTTCTCCATAAACTCTGGATTGGTATGCAACGACCCATAACTCAAAACACGATGTGTAAGCTTCGAGGAAATGTAACTTCAATTGTCTGTGGCTTCGTTAATTAGGGTTGGTTTATTAAATGAAGATTGAGTAATTAACTGTTAAAAAACATTGTTTCTTTTTATAAGAGAAATGTTAACAATTAGAAGGTAAACAGTTTTTTTTTTCAATTTGAAATAAAATCATAAGTATTTTGGTTTATCTTTCAAATATACTTCAAGACCACAACGCTACTATACTTTTTCTACATTTATTAAAAAAAAACAAAAAAAAAACTTCGCTGATGATGAGAAACTAATTAGTAAGACTTACTAATTAATAAGACTAGGACATATTATTGCGTTTGAGAATACAGAAAACTAAAATATAAAATAATCGTAATAATCATAGAAGCTAAGAAAATGTGTAAAATGGTTTATGTTTTTTTAATTAAATAACAATGTGACTACACTCCAGCTTCACCAACCAAACATGGAGGTGATCTTCAGTTTTTATAACTGATTGTATTTATAAGCCCATTAAGTAAAATGAGTGAAATAGCATACAGTTGTAAGACTAGAAACGATAATTTTGAATATCATAATTATAAATTTGCATTTACTTTAGTAAAAATCAGAGATTATCTTTCATGTCCAGAATTACTGTTCTAATTAATTGAATTTATTATTATCTGTAATAAACATCTATAAAAATCATTAATCTTTTTTACATTACCATCTCTTGAGTATAATACAAATGTTAGATATACAACACAATCTTTTTACTTTCCTTATATTAATATTATTATTATTAACAGCATTTAGAGGTACATTGGTTACATAGTACAATAATTTACTGTCTATCTATTTAGTCTGTCCACATAACGGCGGACCAACCTCCATTATAAAAATTATTACAATTTACAATTTATACTACTGTTGATTTAATTGTTCTACAATAGATATTTAACGGTTTTAAAATATATAATAGATGTTTAAGCTCTGATTAGTTCTTATTTTGTACTCTTCTAGCGTGTAACCAAAATAATGAAATATTTTTTTCTTTATTTAAGTTTTTTTCTAATATATGAAAGAAAAAGTAATTTATAGTTTATAAGAAAAATGTCTTAATCTTATTTAACTGTATTCTCCGTGTCCAAGTATTGGAGTGTGATGTAGCTTGTTTTATTTTTTAGATAGATCCATTCCATTTTTCCATATAAGTTCGATAAATGCTATACTTTATGTAACGGCTTAAAGAAGTCAGGAACAGCGGCTTTGAGATATGTAAATTTTTCAAAAATATTTATTACTGTTCGAGCATGATAAAAGAATAAAAAAATGTAGTTCCTCGATCCGTTGCTAGGTAACGCGGATACAATTTTTTATCACTTGAACCGTTTTTATATAACTGAGCGAAATGAATCTGTGAATTGACAATTTTAATCAAATTAACATAATAAGACACACTCGACTTTATAATGATTAATACCTCAAGGCCGACATTAAAAATGGAGTAGGAACATTAAGATTATTGAATAAATCCGTCGGCGAAAATAACAGTTCGTGAAATTATTAATTCGTGATGAAACTCTCCGTTGGTATCTCAGGTTGAACTTGTAAATACTTAATCTAGTTTAAAAGAAAATCTACTCTAAAATTTAAATTAAGCTCTTTGCTACCGATACCGATTTGATTCATTATAGATTACATCTTTAATTAGGAAGATCTACCAATTAAAGTAAGAGGGTGAAGTAATGGCGAGATGTAATTTAAATAAACATGGACTAATTGAAACAGAGAACAAACCGGAGTTTGTCGAGTTTGGTTTGGAGGCGAGTAGCAAGCAACTTGGTCATCTCAATTATCAACAGTTCTGGTCAAGTTAGATTGTTTTCAACTCCTCTCTCTTCTTCCTCGGAGGGTCGCTCTACCACAATCCACTCTAGGTGTGGTCACACGAGGGTTCAGGATGTTCCTCCGCTGGTCTTCAAGGCCTGTGTCTAGTCTAGATGGAGTAATAAAAACAATAATAAAGAAAAACATAACGCAAACTTCCGAACAGGAGATGATATTTAAAAAAAAGAAAAACTATACCAGTAAAACCCATGAAGGGGTTCAGTACATGTTAGAGACTGTACAGTTTCTTGGTCAGCACAGTTAGCATATTGTGTAGGCCGGTTATTGGCCCTAGATCACTCTCAACTGCCAGATTATCCCATTATTTTTGGTACCCACTTTGTAGAGACTGGGTTAGCCCTAGGAGGGTCCTAGATCTCATAGGATCCATCTACGACCGATTAAATAAAAGTGGGATTTGAACCCAGGAACTTCGGCATGGCAACTAAGCGCTCTAAAACTGAGCACCTCCGCTCCCTGATGATATTAAAACTCATTGAAATATTGGGAAACGCTAGTCCAATACTGGTCCAACTTTTAAGATTTTTGTTTTTAAAACTTTAAACTTTTACCAGAGATAGAAGGGATGGCACTTGTCTGCAAAATAGCACAGTCTTGATAAGCCTTCAATATTTTGTATACTGCAGATGGGGAACTAGTGCAGGACAAGATACCTTCATAGTCTCTTTTGTAAAATTTAGAAAACTGCACTACTTATCTTTCTGCAGTTAGCGATTCATTAATGAAAGGTATTAAAATTATTTGGGAAGCCCAGTAGTGCCATGCCGAAGATTCTAGGTTCAAATCCGGCTATGACAGATAATTTATTTATTCTGTTAACACCCCGGTATGAACCTTGTGGGGTCTGGAGACCCTCTTGGGACTCACCCAAGCTAGAGCTGAATGGGTGTAGTTTGTACCCTTCTCTCCCTCTACTACAGTCTCTACCTAGTATTGAACCTACCTAGTTTCGAGTGGTTCAGGTTTTTTTTAAAATTTTGTATTAATGCGACATCCATAAAATAACAATAAATTGCATAAATAATAAAATTTAAAAAAAACAGACGGTCATTAGGAGAAGGAAATGGTTGGTTGAAATTTATTGAGGGTTAGATTATGATTCCGAAGGTCATTACCTCATTATTTGTATAAATTACAATTTAATGCAAATGAAAATGGATATTTAAGCTTTAATTTAAAATTGAATAATTATACCAAACTGATAAATTCACCTTACCTTCCAGCTTACTAAGTTAAATAATTATATTCAACACAAATTAATTATTATTTGTTAATAAGTCTTATAATTTTTTAATGACGTCGCTTATTTATCGACAATTAAGTGAAATATTTTGTGGAGCGATGCCAAAGATTTTATCAGGTTGCGTTTATATATTATTAATTAAAAGTAAAATAACGTAATGTAATAATAATGAGCGTATTCCAATGTAAATAATGTATCTTAGCTTTGATAGCAACACAAATTTAGCGCATTGTTAAGGATCCTATGCCGACAGGGTTTGATATCTTATGCGATTTATAGATTTTTAAAAATGGCATGCTAGTTAAAAGTCATTGAGCTTTTTTTTTTTACAAGTTATTAATTAAAATATACCAGTATATTTATTATACAATACTTTATAATAATTTTTATTTAAAAAAAAATCTGGCAACCTTATCTTCTTTAACTTACCTCCTTTGTTATATAAGCTGTAGTGGGTGGGGCTCTGATTAAAAATCTGACCAGAATAGCGCGAATTGAAATGTATTTTTTAAATGAAAAATATTATTATTTATTTTATGACTCTTTTATAATCTATAGCGTTCCAATAATTTCTAACGAAATTCCACCTTTTTCGATTTTTTTTATCATCTCAGATGAAAGTTCAATTTTGGGGTAGATTAATTGTCTCCAGAAATACAAGGAAATAATTGCAGATTATAATCATCCTCAGGCCTCGAAAGCAAAATTCTGGACTCCCGCTGTAGCATCGTACGATTAGCCAATTCATCATAGAGTGATGCCAAAAGAATAAATAACAAGCAATAATATGAAATAAGATAATTTTTATAAAAAATGGCTTTCTTATTTCGTTACCACACTTGCCATAAGACTTATACTTTATTATTATTACCGTTTGGACCCTAGGGGATCACGCAAACCAAACTTGACTTAATTTTCTGATGATTCTTCTATTATCCCATGCTTTCCTCATTTTTTCCTCCATGGATCCTTCTCTTTTCCTCCGTCCATTCTGTCCCGGTCTTCTTGGGCTTCTCATTCTCTGACATTACTTCCCATTTGTTAAACTTTTGTCTACAACTCTCTCTATTTTCAATTTCGATAATGTTTAGCTATGCTTCTTCCAGATCTTTTCTCACATGGACTACCCACGGAGTTGTCGTCTCGACTACCTGTATGAATGTGAGGACTCGCTTGGCGATCCTGTTTTCGAGTAGTCTGTGGAGGTGTCCATAAAACTTGAGTCTCCTTTTCCTGATGTCTACAGCGAGGTTGGATATTTTTTCTGTTATTTTCCTGTTGTGTAGACAGTACCATTCTTCTGTGTATTTTGGGCCTAAAATGATTTTCCGTTCTTCTTTTAATAGATTTTTGAGATCTCTTTTTGTGTGGAGTGTAAGAGTCTCACTCGCATACAGTGCTTCTGGTTTCACTACAGTATGGTAGTGCCTAACTTTTGTGGGTAGTGACAAGCATTTTTTGTTGTAGATGTCTCGTGTTTTGAAAAAAGCCCTTATCATTTCCTGTTGTCTCGTTTTTTGCGATATTTTTTCTCCTCCAGTAGGTTCTAAAATTTCTCCAAGGTATACTTTTTTATTTAAATATACTTTATTATTTCTATAATTACTTTTCATAAATATAAAAAAAAAACATATTCTCAAATTATTATTTTGGAGGTTTGCATTGCACAAGGTGCCGTCGCTTCTTGTCTTTATGTTCGTTGTATATTTGAGAGTCTTATATATCAAGTTCCGAAAACGCTTATATATCAAGATCCATTTCGTCTTATTGTGAACGCAAATACTAAAAAGAGCTAAGCACCTTGCTTGACCAATCAGAAGCGACAACTAGTGTAAACTTGATTGGTAGCAGACTCCAGTGACCACTGCTATCTACTAATCAGGTGCGATTCCTTGTTAACTAAATCAATGTGTATCCAACCTTGGCCGTCTCTGCTGGCTCTGGTCAACGGAAGCGGAAAATTGAAGTTAATTAATCCACGTGCAGTGAATCGACATATTGATAAGACTATTCTGTTCATTTTCGTACTTATTAAGGTATTAATTTCACTGTCAGCCTGCGTTCGTTATAATTCGATAGAAGCTAATTTTTAGTATTGAGTTTCCCTCTGAGGGGAGCGGGGAAGATATAAAGACCTTTTCCAGTGGTAGAGAGCTGAGTTGCCGTGGTAAAGGTCCCGGGTTCAAATCCGTCTGTGGCAAATATCTGACGACCCTTCCGGGGCTCACTCAGTCTCTATAAATTGGATACCCTTGTTTGGAAGAAAAGCTGGTGGTTGAGCGTGACCTAGGACAAATCACCTCCCTCTACAACCGGTGTCCAGGAAACAGTACAGTCATTATCATATAATGAACCCAAGACGGTATAGATTTGTAGTGGTATTGATTTTTTCCCCTTTGAAAATAAAAATAAATGAAATAGTTTTAAAATTCATTCATCAGTAATAGCTGGTAACAGTAATAATTGCTCACCTGAAGGGTTTAGTATCAAAATAAAATATTTCAAATTTTTTTTCGCATTTTTGCTAGATTAGTCAAGAACTTTTATACTCCCGAATTATCAGATACAGAACCGTACTAAAAACATGAGAAATATGGCGGCAAATTGTCGTGTTAGACAAAATAACTTGACTATATGTATTAGCAAAAAATGTAAATTTTTCCAATTTCGGAGTTACTCGTTTTGATCGCATATATGTAACGGAACTAGAACTGGGAGACATTTTTTCAGATTTAAAAAAAATAATTTTGGGACATTATTTTCACCGATTAACTTTTGCATTGACTAAGAAAACAAATTGAACCATCTGTTCACAAAAAAATGAAATTTAATGTTTCAGTTGACTTAGAACAAATTAGTTTAATCAAATTGACATGTTTTAGAAGCATTACAAGGTCTCCTTGATGTCCTGTAGAAAAGTTCGTACGTACTCCTTTGCTCAGAAACAAATTTTTTTGTAAAAAGTAAAATATTGATCATGAATTTAGTCTAACGGCGCTATGGTTCTTGCATCAGCTTTGTCTCCTCAACAATTCTCTTCCACACAGACTTTGGCTGCCCTTCCCCATCTTTTGAAACCTAACGAACGGAGGTCCTCTTCAACACCTTGCAACAACCAACGGTGTCTAGGCCTACCTCTGTTTTTTCTTACAACCGAATGTCCCTCCAATATCATTTTAAGGAGTCTATCATGATCCATTCTTGGACATGTCCTGGATATCTTATTCCTGCCTTTTTTATAGTTGAAACAATATCTGGTGAGTTTTCTTATTTCCTCATTACTCTTCATCCACCACCACTCCCCTTCATTGGAAGACCATGAATTCTTCTGAGGATTTTCCTCTCTCAGATATTTAATAGCAACCTTTGCTTAATCGAACGGAATGGAACCTGACGATTTAGTTGTGGAAGGATAGGTACTTTACTTATATCAAATCGGCAAGATATAGAACATAAGCAATTTCATTTGTCATAAAATAAGGAACATCAAGATTTTACCAATGATTATCGATTTAATTTGAGAGGAGCATGGATTGACGATTCTGTGGCCTCAATGCCAAACTCATTAAAGGCCTTGTTGTACCAGTTACTAGTATACACTTATTTTTATTAGAAACTACATGAGCCCATTGTCATTTATTGGACAGGATTTGAACTATGTACACAATTCTAGTTAAAATATTCTTTTCGCTACACTTCGCTTTATTCTATTTCGAGATATGCACGCCTTATAAATTTTATTAACATTCCACGCACCACCTGAAACAGATAATCTTCTCCTGCCTCTTGTAATATCCCCAACCCTAGAGCTTCATATAGGATGGGGGAGTCCGCAGGGGAAAAATATATCAGCGAGCATAAGCCTTGATGCAGTGAGCTCAGCCAACCGAAACTTCGGCTCGATGGGTTCCCCAATGAGCTGGCAGCCGAATTATCTCCCACCGGGGCGGATCGAATCGATCCTCAACTGCAGAGGATATCCCCAGCGTACATGTCGATAAACCGCAAATGGTGTTTGTGAATAACACACAATGCGATTCATTATTAGAAAGGAAAGAATTTGAAACAGTAGAGAAATAGTTATTTACGTGTAGTCTAATGGTCATTTATACGAATTTATTTTTTTATTTTGATGGATCATAGTTGAAAATCGATTGCGGAAGGAAACAGAAGTTGGATGGATAACAAGATTTTGTTAGGATGTGATATTTTTAAAATTATAATATATAATACAGAGGAGAGTTGTAATTTATCGTATTTTACCTCAAGACAAATTTAAACCAGTGGAAACAAACAACGGATAATTAATTACAGGGGGAATAATATAAAGGAATAATTTGCTATTATTTTCAATTAAAAGATAAATATGCTACTATGACTAGTCGGAATGGGAGTTCTAAATTTGGCCAACCCGGGTATTATTAGGATTTTTCTTACCACCATTATACTTCCCATCCAAAGGACGACAAAACGAAAGATTTTTCACTCTCTTTTAAAAACCCTAAGTTCATCTGTGAACGAGGATCATATACTGTGCCGGGATCATGGGCATAGTAGGATGTTGTGCTAAACACTACACCACAGGGTATCCTGAAATTAAAAAAAATTCACTGTAGGCTTTTTTCTTTGTTTAATAAGTCTTCTAAAGTTCTGCCTTCAATGCTGCTTAGTGGTGGGTTATTTCTTATGCCATATGCAACCTTTAAGCATGAAACTTGGGTAGGTACAATTAGAAAAAATAACAGAACAGAGGAGTGGTTCTTAGGATCAAAAACGTCATGTGCCAATTATCATGTTTATTGGCTGACGATGTTATAATTACTTTTACTCATGCCATAAATTAAGTGATTAGAGTGGAGGGAAGAAATGAAGATAGGAATAAACCTATGGGTTTTGAATCAGCGACAAACATACCTGAGGATGATACTAGTTCAAGATCTTACGAAAACAAGAGATTATCTATAAAAAAAGCTTGTAGTTTTACAATCTCTATCTTTTTCAGTTAAGACTTGGAGCGTTCTTTTAAAAATTATATCGTGATATAGGGGATGTAAAACTGAAGATTGTGGTGTAGTGTTTAAATTAAGAAAAAATATAATAAATGAAATACGCTAAGAAATACATAAAAATAATTTAGAATATGAAGGTAATAAACAAATTGTAGTGGCAATGAGAAATAATGATTGAAAGGAGCAACCAAATCATTCGTTGCCATCTGTTTGAGCAACCTCGAAATAGTTATTGGACCTTTCGATGAGAGCTCCGAAATGGATAAGGAAAATAAATTTCTGATTCAATTATACCAGATCGCATGTCATTTTGATTGTAACCTTTTATTAAACTAATAACATAAACCAATTTTCATAAATTAAATAACTAAAACTTCTGATGATAGAAAAACCAATTGATTAAATTAAAGAACAATTTAAACGCTTTTATAATGAGAAATGAAGTTACTAATATTAACTAAATTATCAACAGCTAATTAATAACAAAAAGAAAACAAATATTATTTAATCTTACGATAGTAAATTTAACTCTATTAAATTACAAATAAAATCTATTACAAAATAATTAATGTTTATGCGGTTTTCTGATTGCAATGATATAATAATGAAAACTCTTATCTGTCCGTCGAAGTAGTTTTCAGTAGATGGTAGATTCTCGGCAGGGCGAGCTGGATGTTGAGACGACAGAGGATTTTCGTCGGCAGGGCGAGCGAAGATGGTGAAACAATAGAGGTTGAGATGATCGACTGGGTCAATTCGAATTGGTCGAATCTATGACGAAGTTTAAACTAATTACACCTGCAGGTGGGCAGCAAATTAGTATCTTCTTCAAATTCACACAAAACAATTTTGGGCTCCTATAGAGCATACGATGTGCACGTCAAGAGTCTCGTGGCAACACTCTCTTCAAATTCACAAAACACAACTTTGGGCTCCTATAGAGCATACGATGTGCACGGCTAAGGGCTCGCGTCAACACTGTCTTCAAATTAACAAAACACAAGTTTGGGCTCCTATAGAGCATACGATGTGCACGGCTAAGGGCTCGTGGCGACACTGTCTTCAAATTCACAAAACACAACTTTGGGCTCCTCTAGAGCATACGATGTGCACGGCTAAGGGCTCGCGTCAACACTCACTGGTCGGTCTAGCCGGAGCGAACAAAAGCCGATCGACTCTCTTTTGTTTTTCTCTCTTCACTTTTATAACATATGTTTTCACACTTACTACAAATATTACACTTATATCTAAACCAAATAAAATTACCTTTTAAATTATTCTAAACAATTATGAAATTAAACGTTTAAATTATTATATTAAATAAAATGTGAAAAATAAGAAAAGATAATGTTCTTTCTTTTAAGAAAAAAATGATTTAATTTGTTATGATTAAAACTATTAATACTTTATAAGGTTACTACTTTATCTGGCCTTAACACCATCATCATCGGCCTTTGTGACAAAGATGTACAATAGTTACCAATTTTTTCAAAAGGATATAATCTGACATTAAATTTTAATATTCTATAGACGAATATTAATATTTTAATATTTGCTTGTGTACAAAATGAGGTTATAGTTATTGATTAAATATTTATTTTGTTTTGTAGTATAATGCAATCATAAATGCAATAGTTACTGTAATAACAAAAAAAGTTAATTATAGTTCTGAATCCCGGGATCATTAATGTCGAAGAATGAACAATGTCTTAAGGTTTTCCCTCGAAGGTTTTATCCTCATAAGGTATTCGTTGAATATTCAGTCATAAAGATGAAAGAGACTACTGGAAAATTTAGGACATTGCACAACACAGAATTGCAGTAAATGGACGCGGTAAACGGAGTTGAAGTGATAGTGTCGTGAAAGTTGAGATGGATGTAAAGTTGTTGGGCTTAAAAATAAACGAAATATTACACAGTTAATAAGCGCTGAGACGACTTTGTTTCAAGTAGTCCAAGAGGTATGCTCGAAGCGTTTGTGAGAGGATTGTGTTAAGAAAGATCTAGCAGACTTGGGTTAGGGCGGTGATCCATGAACGGATGTTTGTAGCCGGATATTGGCGGTATCGGCACCGAGCATTCGGGTATTCTTATTGTATCTTACAATTCTGAAGAATGAAATCATTACCTCTTAATGCTCACTCTGTAATTTTTTAGAACAATACAGTTACCATTCTGGAAGGATATTTGTCTCTATTTGTTTGCCTGCTAATAGTGGGGATCTCATAGAGTCGCAGAAAATATATGTTTTATTGCACAAGAAACAGTTGTTCCTCAACCCATAGCCTTTTAGCAGTAACTGTTGTTTTTTTTTTATTTGCTTTATTACTGTTTTAATTTTTTTTAATTCAACTATACGTGGTGTTCTGCAATGTAATATCAGATTATACATCTGTATTGTACTACGTTCTATCGATTGCGTAACCTGTGCTAACAACACACTAGCACGCTACCCCAGGAGCATTCTATACAGCGGAGAGATGGTTAATCCGAACCAAACGATGTGGATGGGAGCTTTATGTGTCTAATGAAATGTAAATGGATTGTGTCCGAATAATCCAGGGGACATCGGCTCCGAGCTGGGCGTAATTGAGATCATATACTGTGCCGGGATCATGGGCATAGTAGGATGTTGTGCTAAACACTACACCACAGGGTATCCTGAAATTAAAAAAAATTCACTGTAGGCTTTTTTCTTTGTTTAATAAGTCTTCTAAAGTTCTGCCTTCAATGCTGCTTAGTGGTGGGTTATTTCTTATGCCATATGCAACCTTTAAGCATGAAACTTGGGTAGGTACAATTAGAAAAAATAACAGAACAGAGGAGTGGTTCTTAGGATCAAAAACGTCATGTGCCAATTATCATGTTTATTGGCTGACGATGTTATAATTACTTTTACTCATGCCATAAATTAAGTGATTAGAGTGGAGGGAAGAAATGAAGATAGGAATAAACCTATGGGTTTTGAATCAGCGACAAACATACCTGAGGATGATACTAGTTCAAGATCTTACGAAAACAAGAGATTATCTATAAAAAAAGCTTGTAGTTTTACAATCTCTATCTTTTTCAGTTAAGACTTGGAGCGTTCTTTTAAAAATTATATCGTGATATAGGGGATGTAAAACTGAAGATTGTGGTGTAGTGTTTAAATTAAGAAAAAATATAATAAATGAAATACGCTAAGAAATACATAAAAATAATTTAGAATATGAAGGTAATAAACAAATTGTAGTGGCAATGAGAAATAATGATTGAAAGGAGCAACCAAATCATTCGTTGCCATCATCATCGGCCTTTGTGACAAAGATGTACAATAGTTACCAATTTTTTCAAAAGGATATAATCTGAAATTAAATTTTAATATTCTATAGACGAATATTAATATTTTAATATTTGCTTGTGTACAAAATGAGGTTATAGTTATTGATTAAATATTTATTTTGTTTTGTAGTATAATGCAATCATAAATGCAATAGTTACTGTAATAACAAAAAAAGTTAATTATAGTTCTGAATCCCGGGATCATTAATGTCGAAGAATGAACAATGTCTTAAGGTTTTCCCTCGAAGGTTTTATCCTCATAAGGTATTCGTTGAATATTCAGTCATAAAGATGAAAGAGACTACTGGAAAATTTAGGAGATTGCACAACACAGAATTGCAGTAAATGGACGCGGTAAACGGAGTTGAAGTGATAGTGTCGTGAAAGTTGAGATGGATGTAAAGTTGTTGGGCTTAAAAATAAACGAAATATTACACAGTTAATAAGCGCTGAGACGACTTTGTTTCAAGTAGTCCAAGAGGTATGCTCGAAGCGTTTGTGAGAGGATTGTGTTAAGAAAGATCTAGCAGACTTGGGTTAGGGCGGTGATCCATGAACGGATGTTTGTAGCCGGATATTGGCGGTATCGGCACCGAGCATTCGGGTATTCTTATTGTATCTTACAATTCTGAAGAATGAAATCATTACCTCTTAATGCTCACTCTGTAATTTTTTAGAACAATACAGTTACCATTCTGGAAGGATATTTGTCTCTATTTGTTTGCCTGCTAATAGTGGGGATCTCATAGAGTCGCAGAAAATATATGTTTTATTGCACAAGAAACAGTTGTTCCTCAACCCATAGCCTTTTAGCAGTAACTGTTTTTTTTTTTTAATTTGCTTTATTACTGTTTTAATTTTTTTTAATTCAACTATACGTGGTGTTCTGCAATGTAATATCAGATTATACATCTGTATTGTACTACGTTCTATCGATTGCGTAACCTGTGCTAACAACACACTAGCACGCTACCCCAGGAGCATTCTATACAGCGGAGAGATGGTTAATCCGAACCAAACGATGTGGATGGGAGCTTTATGTGTCTAATGAAATGTAAATGGATTGTGTCCGAATAATCCAGGGGACATCGGCTCCGAGCTGGGCGTAATTGAGTTTTGTTTGTGTTCAATTAGTTGTCATATATTAGTACTTGGAAAATCGTCCGAGGTAGGCGCAAACAAAGCTGTATCGGGTCCCAATCCCGTGGCTATTATCTGCTCATTCGGTTCCCGTGTTAATTATTTCTGTTTTAATGCAATTCATTCTATTGTATTGCCATCACCACAATATGGGCGTGAGGTGAGGATATAATGAAGGGTTTGCCTAAATTGGTCATTAAATATTTGCGGATTCGTTGGACAATTATTTCGTTTCGCTGAACTTGTGCATCGACACCCGAGAGGAATGGCTGATAAAATGTACGCAATATCATTCAACCTTAATAGTTTTATGGTTACACGCCAAAAATATCCATTTTAACAATAGATAGTCATTCGAAACAGACCAATTTTTTTCTCTTAATTTTTAGTTTTATTTTTAAAATAATAGTTACGTACCCATGTTGCCATTATTCAGTAATTTCTCCTCTCAAAATGGGTCTTTGAGTTCTTCTTCGAACCAGGTCCTCCATTTTGTTTTTTTGGAGTTTGGAATTCCGTAATATACAATAATCCAAAAAAGGAAACAAATAAAAAACCAAAGTACAAAGTACATGAATAAACAACTTTAAAATTAAACCCTACTAGTAATTTAGTTTACACCAATGGGTTTTGGTTACATTTTCTTTTTTATAGTGAACTTAACTATTGATGATGCTTCATTTGATTCTTATTAAATTTACAAGGGACCATTTCGGGAGTGAAATATGTTTATTAAAGTATAATAGTTGAAAGTGGTTCAAGGATTCATGGACTTTATAATGGTGCCATTATGAATGAACATGCTTACAAAATAATGGAGCTCTTATAAACTCAATGTTTTATTCTGATAAACCAAAATTCAATGATAAATCGTTCTAGGATTAAAGAAATTTTAAAGAAAACTCTTTAATTTCATTTAAGTAAACTACTTCTCGGGGCTACCGAGAGGGTCCGCGGCTGGTGGATCGCGGTACGGCCTGCCAGCTCGTAACCACGAAGTCCAGCGCTATCAGGGTGGGGGAGAGTGTTTGTTGGCGCGGCCACTCTCACAAGTACCCCAGGAGCCCAATGACGACGCTGTGACGAGGCGAGTATGCACCGCCTCTAAATAAGTGCAGCCTCCCCTGCAGAGCGGGGGATGTCCGGGCAGACAGGGCTCGTAAGTCAGGGATTTTCCTCCAGGTTGGGGGTTTCTATCAGGCCAGCACCCTGTTAGAGAAAAAAAATCAACCAACTAAAATAAGTCAGAGAAAAGAAAGCCGGGTGGAAATATTAGTAAACGGACTTGGCAACGAAAAAGGACATTACAAATCGGAACCTGGAATGTGCAGGGTCTCACAAATAAAAAATCAGAGGTGTTCGCGGAATTAGAAAAGTCAAAACTCGACATCGTTGTTTTGACAGAAACAAACGTGAATTGAGAGGTCATGAAAGGGTTGGGAATTTGGTTCATATATGGAGGGGAGTGGATAAGGGTGAGCGTGCTAGGGCTGGTGTCTCTATTGTGATCCGGTGGAAACACAGAATATGAGTAAGCTTTTATTAAATTATCTCGGAAAGGATGATAAGATTGGATGTGAAAATGGTTGGCTACAATGTTTCAATTTTGGGAGTCTACAGCCCAGATAACAATAAATTAGCCACCGAGAAGGACGGTGTCGAGGATGGTCTCAGAGGCAATCTGGAGAAGATCAGGCACAAAGAACAAGTGATTATGATTGGTGATATGAATGCCCGAGTGGGAAAAAAAGTAACAGGAAATCCGGTTGTGGGTACATGCCGGGAGAAGGATATAAGTGACAATGGGCTCAGGCTGCGTGACATATGCGAGGAATTTGACCTTAAAATAGAAAATACTTCCTTCCAACACAGAAAGGAGCATCAGTTCACTTTAAAGTAAACCGGGATTCAGACCTTCCATAATGGATTATTATACCACCAAGGAGCATAGCCTCCTACCAGTAGCCGATGTAAGAATCCTGTCTCCAGGCAAACCATTGAGGGAAAAAACCTGCAAAAGTAAAAAGTAAGTAAAATAAAGTACTTTGTGATACCTTGACAGTCATCAGATCAACGGTGACCTCTGGGAGTGAGACATGGGCACTTTTTATTTAGCTCACAATCATGGTCTCTCTCTTTAAAAAATATGATTTAGTTTTTATACTTATCCTTTATAGCTTATAAAACAAATCAAAATTAGGAATACAGTTTAAAAAAAAAATTAAAACGGGCTCTAGTTTATTATTATTTATTAGGCTTATGAAAATAACAGCTTAGCCTCCCATCTTCAAGTTCTCACTTCCTTCAACCCTATTCCATACTCTGATGGCTATTGAAGCTAGAGGAAAAACATATAACACTTTCAATAACTAAACAGTATGCCAAATCGAGAATCAATCAAGTTGTCTAATAGTTTATTACTCATCCACAAAAGGAATGAATAAAGCTATCAGCAAATGTCCTACAGAAAATGATCCTATTGAATGAGACATTTCATGAATACTTAAATAAAAGGCAAAGCACAAGAGCTGGATGAGATATTTTCTTACAATCTGCCAGTGGCCAACTTCGGAAACTGTAAAAACATAATCTTGGGTGTTCCACGGGACTGTTCCCTTAGCCCTCTCCTGTTTAGATTCTATTAAAAGAGATCTCCAATTACTGGGACCGGCCAGCACTTGTGTCAACACTCCCTATCCTCCCTTGTTTTCCCTCTTCCTCTTTTGTACTCTTATATACTGCTTCAATTAATGTCCTTACGCTCTCATTTACTGTATTTTAACCAAAAGGAAAATGTAGAAAAAAATGTTAATAATGATGCAATTCAAAGCGTGTAAAAGACATTTTACAAATTATGAAGAAAATATTTTATAATTTAATATTTAAAAGAAACTCTTATAAACACTAATGCACCAGACCCCATTTTTTATAATAGAGAAACCTTCTTTTTTTCACCATTATAAGGTAAACTTATTGTAGAATGAGATCGTAAGAAATACTTTATATTTTTCTGCTACCCAGGTTTTAAAATATTTTCTTTGTAGCGTTAGACATTACGGAAAGAACTGAAAAGTGTAAATATTTCATTTATTTTTCATACATGATTATTTTTTTTTTGCTTAGAGTAACTTGAAATTAGTAAAACCTATCGGAATAACTAACGAGTCTCCTGAAGTTCTTATTCTGCATTAAACTGTTATCATATTTTATATATTTTTTTATTTCAAATTTCTTAAAACACAAATATTTCATTTAATGTTTGGTATTTTATAGACAAAGTATGATGCTGAAAAATACTCGATTAGAGAGATTAGGTTTTAGAGTTTTAGCTAGTTATAATTTTGGAATAAGCTATACCAAGATGAAATCTTAAAGAAAAGAAAATTAACTATGCGAAGATGTTAGTTAAATATTAAATTTAAAAAAAAATTAAGATCCGGATGAAAAAAAAAATTAGAGCAGAAATGATAAATTTACTAAATGATAAAAAGACGGTTACAAGAATTAGGTCATTAAGGATATAGCAAGGATTAGCAAGGGCTTCAAGACTCCACCTTTGGTAAAGGACTCTCTGAACGGACTCCGAGGATGAGGAATCGAAGTTTGACTTCTGGAAGGAAGATCGGGGGTGGTTCCCAAAGATGGTGAAGCTGACGTGGAACAGAAAAACGACAAGACCCGGGGAAAAGATACCTCATCAAGAACTCTAAATGCACCCCTGTTTTACCAGATATATTTTAAATTAAGTTCTCTATCCCAATCCTCTATATATCTGTCTGAATCATTAATCGTATTTCATTAATGTATTAATAAAATATCTTCATTGTATATCTTTTGGTGCTTACTTAAACCAGATGCATTATATATTTATGAATACTATATTGATAGTTTATATTGTATCATTATGATGTTGTCTACTCTTTAAAAATTGGAAGACTGTAATGTGCTGGTCATGTGGCTAGAATGGAAGATGAGGCCATTCCTAAAAAGGCTTGACAGAACCTCTCTACAGGACGATAAGTAGGCTGAGACCGAAGGTGAGGGAGTCGGATGGTGTAGGGAGAGACGCGTGGGATATCCTGGATCCAGGAGCTGGATGACGGCTGCACAAAACAGAGATGACACGAAGAAGCTGGCAGATAAAGCCAGGACTCACGAGCGAGTTGTAGCGCCATAGAATAGTAGTAATATTGGTAGTTTAATTAAGGCATTAAGTTGACTTATTAGTAAATTGGTAAACACAAAACCAACCTCTGCAAATGAATCCAATTCAATAGAAAGTTAAGACAATTTAAAGAAATAATAATTTGAATGATTATCATAAATGATTGCTATGGCATCCCAAAATAAGTAGAAATATTTAATATTCCAAAAAATAGCACCACCTTCACAGTTTCCTCATCTATGATAATTATACGGCCAATTAATAATTATTCAAGATAAAAGCAATTTTTTTATGCATAATAATTATACCTTTTTTTTTGTTTTGTGTATGGATTTATACTATTCACAATCTAATTTTTTCCCTCTCCACATAATGTATTTATTAGACAAGGAGAGCGAATGGCCGTAAGGCGATATTGACACTAAATAGACCCCGAGGAGCCGAGATCGGGAGGGGGCCCTGATAAGGGACTTGATTAATGGAGCCTAGCTTGAAGTGGCCCTATCTGAGCCCTTCCTCGGCTGCAAGAAAGCTTTGAGGCCGGCTAAGAAACTTATCTCCGGGTTCGAGTCCTATCGCTTCCGAGGCTTTCTTTCGCGAGGCGTCCTTTCACTGGTGGCTCTTGGATTTAAGCTCGATTTTAATCCCAAGTGGTTCTGTTTTCATTTCTTGGAATCAAGTGGACTTTCCCTATCTCATAAGTTTTGAAAGCATAACATATTGTTTGTTTGGTTATAGAAATATGCTTTTTTACAAAAAAATTGTACCATTACTACCCGTGAACTTGTCTGGAGTTAAGTACATGTTTGAGACTGTTCTGTTTCATGGACAACGGTTGTGCAGGGGAGGTGATTGGTCAAATTTTCCCCCTCATTTGGGCACACATTTAATAGAGGCTGGGGGAGTCCCAAGAGGGTCCTAGATCCCATATGATCCATCTTCGGCCACGAACAGATTAAATAAAAGTCTTGCCACAGTACTCTACCACTTATCCACTGCACTTCCGTCCTTGTTTATAGTATTATTATTTATTTTATCAGCACCTCCGCAGTTTCGCATCCAATAAATTAGATCTCAGCGTTTGTATTATTTTTCTCCTTGAGTTGCAGGAATATGGTGTTTTTATATGATAAACGGTTTCTGAGCAGGTCTTCTCCTAGCTAGTATGGGTAACAAGGAGTTGGAAGAGAAAGAAAAGTAGGTTTTGGTGATTTTGTGTTGATGTGTGGAATATTTGCGTATTTGCTTTGAATCCCTACATAATTTTATAGCGGGAATGTTCATGTCGTCGTATACGGTGTAAGTCGAAATAAACAAAGGAGCATTAACAATTATTTAAAAGAGTTTTTTAATTGTTTTCTGTTGATATTTCAATTTAAGAAAAATAGAAAAATATCAAGTCTAATAGACTATATGAGTGAAGGAGAAAAACGAGGTAACTCACTTTTCCATTATGTTCAGGTTTGCAAAATCCTCCCAGAATAAGAGTCCAAATAGAAAACAATCCCTTTTTATGGGACATGGTAAATTTCCTAGATAGTAATGCGGACTGCATTAATGGGAGAATGAAATTTAGTAATTATTTTAGAAGTATTTAATAATAAAATTTAATGAAATATTTGCTTGAATAAACTTTTATTCACTTATTAAAAAATAACTAATTGCCTTTTGAAGGAATAGCTTTCAGTCTTTGCTGGATTGAAGTTACACTTGACTTCTCTTGCGGATCGGTTACTCCCGGATCTTGCTGGTTTTCTGCCTAGTTGTTTTTAAAGTCACTGAAAAAGACTGTTTCAATAGAAAAGAATAAGGAAACAAAATTTTTAGCCTGAAATCCTATTGGGTGAAAAAAAGAACCACTACGGAGAAAAATATATTGCTAAAAGAACTGCGCTGCTGGACAGGATTCAAGACTTCTGAAGGAGAAAGAAGGAAATTACATGAAGCGATATTTTGTTGATAACTTGCAAATAGTCGTATAAATGAATACACGAGAAACAATAGTGGATGCATTTTGAATCTTTATTGGGACACTACCATTACCTCTGATTATTTCTCTCATATGTTACGAGCATATCTCACAATTATATAATGAAGTAAAAATTACTGTAAAAAAGAAGAGAAAATTGCTGTCCAAGCTATTAGAGAAATTATATCGCGTAGTCACACCTTATTCACATCATGGTTAATCCCCCCCCAAAAAAAAAATTAATGAAAGAATGAAATAAATAAAAGTTATACAAAGCGAGGTGGAACGATATTTGTTTCTTAGCTTTTTCCAACTAGTCATCCATTCGTTCACACAATTGTTTGAACGGGGTTTTGCGTGCGCCACTTAATTTCAAGTTCTCGTCTGCTCCATTTATTAGAAATAAGATCTCAGGACATTTTATCTGGAATTTGTTTTATAATATAAGGGAAACTGTAGGTCTATTCACGAAGACACGTCTTAAGTTGTCTCAGTATTTTTTATATCAACATTAATTTTATATCAAGTTGCCAATTCTAATAAATCAAAATGCTCTTAAGAAATAAATAAAAACAACTTGGTCATATGTATATGATTTTATCTACACCTAACTGAAAATTTTGGAGAAGTTATCCTCATAATAAAAACAAAATTAAAAGCATCAAAAATATTATTCTTATATTGTTTATTTTTTTTTCGGCATGTCAAGCAATGAAGATTATCCTAATAGTGCATTGTCGTATATTTTTGATTGTTTGTTCATTTAACGTCACTTTATGCTGCTATGACTAATCTGACATCATACAGGCTCGGGACCCCCGTCTAACGTCTCCTCCGAAGGACGGCGTAATTAAGGATTTTTTACTCTCTTAAAAGAATCCTAGGGTCACCTGCCGGGCTACGAACCCGCGATCTTGGGCTTAGTAGTTTGTTCCGCTGACCACCAGACCACATATATTTTTAATTTATTGTATTTAAAAAATTTCTTTATTTGATTATTTTGAAACATTTTCATTCATCTGAAATTGCTCAGTAATAAATAACAATAAAAGCTCATTGGAATGCATTGCCAACATTTTGAATTATCAGTATTTTACGCATTTTTCAAAACATGGAATTAGTTTGAAGCTGCTTTAAGGTGTCTTCTCTGCTATTAACTCAATTTATTTTTCTAAAAAAATTATTTATTTATTTAATCTTCTCCCCTTCTACCGCCAACGGTGTGAGGATCCTTTTTGTAGGGCCTGATCCATGCATACCGCTCCTGTACCAATCGTCTTCTCCTTCCCCATTCCGAACTTCTTCTGTCAAAGGCCTCCTGGATTGCGCCTTCCCAAGTCTTCCTTTCGGTCTCGTATCTTCCACCTTTGTCTTATATACGGCCTTCGCCATTCTGTTTTCCGCCATTCTGGAAACATGGCAACCGTTTTTTCCGAAACAATTCCGAACCATCTCAACTGATGCTACTCGATGATATCCCCAGCTGGCCGAAGTCCCACCTTCGACCGTAATGTTACATTTCGCACTCGGTTTCTTCTTCTCTTCCCTTCCATTTTCTTATATATCGCATCTCCATGGCTTGGAGTTGGCTCTTGTGCTTTTTGAGTCCAAGATTCACTTGAATAGGCGAGAATCGGTAAGAAGGTGTTTTTATAAACTACTTTTTTTGACACTTCTTTTTTCCCGATATATCCTTTTTTGAGGTAATTAAAACACCTGCTGGCAGCTTTTATTCGCTCTTTTATTTCGCCATCTATCCAGCCGTGTTCGGTAAGTTGTGCACCGAGATATTTAAAACCCCTAACTTGCTCTAACCTCGTGTTATTTAGTCTTACGACTCCGGTCCCCATGCTCGCTTTTTCTTTCTATTCTCATGATTTTGGTTTTCCCTGTATTTATTGTTATGTTAATCCCGTCTAACTCTTCTTGTAAGATCCGTAAATTAAACTGGAGGTTCCTGCAATTGTTTGCAAAAACAATTATGTCATCGGAAAATGCGAGGATACTGAGGTGGATTGGCCTAAGTTTTCTATACTTTCTAAAATAAAAAAGTTTATTAAATACTTTAAACTTTACATGCTTTGTCCCGAATGACTGACTTAGATATCAACGCACAGCCTAAACCGCTAATCGTAGAGACCTGAAACTTTGAGGGTGTGTTCTTTGTATGACGTAGGCATCCGATAAGAATAGATTTTCCGAAATTCTACCCCTAAGGAGGTGAAAAAGGGGGGCAAAGTTTGTATGCTTGCTCACGTGTTTCTTATGCTGAACAAAACAAATACTAGTAATATATTTCACTTCTTAGGTTGAAATTACAAATCTACAAGTCCATCATAAGACCTACTACGTTGCTCTATGGAGACACCTGTACAAAACAACGCTGAAGCGCCTGCAGCATTACCAGAATTCCATCCTTAGGAAGATGGTAAGAGGCGCATCGCTCGAGGGGGCACTTAACACCACAATCCGGGAGGAGCTTCGGCTTCCCTCGGTGCCCGAGTACATAGGTCGGAGGCTCATCAAATTTTTTGATGGGCTGAAGACCTGTGCGAACCCTCTATTTAGGGGCTTAAAACCACCCCCCAGAGCTGGGAGATGGCAGGGCAGTGTCCCCTTGGTCGAAGTGCTTACATTTGATCTGGGAATGGGGTAAGTCCTCCCTTGTCCTTATCCTTCCTTCCTTTTCCTTTTTCCTTCCTCCCCTTTCTTCATTGCCTTCAGCGGACTCAGCCCATTGTAACGCCTTAAAATACCGAAAGGTAACAGAAGGCTTTTGTTTATATAGAAGCATTTGCAGGTATCAATATTTGCAAATTGTATATATATTGTAAATAAAATCTAAGAGGAAGAGAAAAAAAAAGAAGTTTTCTTCTCGCTGCTGCCGTACGACAAGTGAAACCGTTATACTAAGTAATCCTTTTCAATAACATTGCATACTCTGATCCTTTACTGACACGAACAACAGTAAACTTCTGGCCGTTCCATTTGTCAATCAGTGTCAATTTATGTTTCATGGCTGTGCTGATCCGTCTGTGATGAAATTTGATCTGGATTATCTCAAGCCTGGGGAAGGACATTAGGTACTTTTAATCAACATACCACTTAGGCGAAGTTTACATAAAACAGTAACCTGATTGACTAACACACCCAGCGTTCAACGCACAACAGAATCCACTGAACTTAGCATCTTGAGATTCGCAGATAGGTTCTTTGTATAGCTTAAATGTGCACCAAGAAAGGAATTTGGACAATTCCACCTCCACGGGTCTCATCTCCCCCTTATATAATAGGGGTTCAAAGATTGTATGGAATCCGTCACTTTTGAAGTTAGACATCTGAAATTTCGGATGTACTAGTAACTTATAGTTAAATTCATTTTATTTAAAATGATCTGTCACGAAACTTTATGTGGCGCACCAAAATCCACGCGAGCGAAGCCTTGGGCAAAAGCTAGTAATTTACTAATTATTAAAATTAATTGATTTACTAATTTAAAATGTTCATATAATTAATGGATTATAACAATACTAATTGTTGTTAATGTTGTTATAATACATGATTAATTTCTAAATCTGTAAAAATAACTCGAAGGCATGGAGGTAAAGTGATTTTTCAAGTTGCAACTATGGAGTCGTTTATTTAATATTTCAGATAGATAAATCTGATTGTGAAGTAATATGGAAGCCAAATAAAATCGATAAAATGAGTTTTGTCCAGGATATTTTTTTCAAAAATAGTGTGGTTTTATCTCTAAAGAAACGCTTTCGAAGACACAAATAAAGACATATTTGAATTTGGGGAAAAAGGTACTTAAAAACATAAAATCAAATTAAAAACAAAAACCTGTACCGATAAACTCATGATGGGTATTGGGTTCAGTATGTAGTAGAGACGATACTGTTTCAAGGACAACATTTGTGCTGGTAGTTGATTTGTTCGAGATCACGCTCAACCTCTAGGACTTCCCTCTGTTAAAGATAACCACTTTTTAAAGGCTGGGTGAGCCCCAGGATAACCGTCAGATCCCACAGAGTTGTTAACAGATGAAATAATTTATCACCCACTGCGGGACTTGGACCCGGAACATTGGACATAGCAACTTACCGCTCTACCCAACGAACTACCCCGCTCCCTAATAACAGTAAAGCATTTATTTATTAAATGTCTTGATGATTTCTTACAATTTATTATTACCAATGACGCTAAACATCGTATACTTTAAAAAGTAAAGTCTCTCTTCGTTACCAAACTGATTTTGAGGTTTTAAGGACCAAGTCTCAAGCAGCGAAGTAGAATAGAAACTCAACAGATAAAATTCAACAGAATCGACCGAGATGAATATTACTTGGAAACAATAAGTTTATGCAAATTTAAAATTTGCATTAAAGAAGACCGAGGATTGTTTAAACAACAAATAACAGCGGGAGGTTATTGGGTTAGTTCTCCCTTTGTTAATCTGTTCATTGTTGGTTTATGTTGAGTAGTTTGCTCCTCCACGGTCCTCGTTTGCGAGCAACAATTGCTGGAGACCAGCCTCTCTCTCTTCTAATCACTGTCTTAGCAGATCTGCTTCTCCCGGGTGGTTGTAGAGATAAATTTTGTTAAATAACTTCTGCCAATGACTGGATTTTTAAAGACATCCATGGTTCATTAAAAAAAAGGTGTCATTTTATGCCTGTTACGGTAACTAACGTGACTCCTTTTTTAGCGCCTTTTTATAATTAAAAATATTTATTCTATGTTAAATTGTCTGTTGGTTTGGAATAAACGAGCCACACAAGTATAGACAACAGCTAATCATCAAACGACAACTTGATTAGCCTGAAGAATAATGACAATTTTTATGGTGACAAAGAATAATAAACATGTTTTTAAAATACAGTCCTAATACACAATTGCAGGCATTTGTTAACTTCAATATAATAATTGAGGGAGGAACGTTACACTAATATGGTGAATCATTTCCCCCGCCTGCCTACATTTCGCTGAATCTGTTTTACCACACGACCAATAACTAATGGGATGAAACTGAATGGTCAAATCTGTGGATAAATGCTTTTATTAAGAATTATATCTTTAACCTTGAAGTAGGATTGCCCATTTCAAATGATACGTAGCTGTATATATTCCAATTGAGAAATGACCGGTAATATTTAAAAGAATGTAATTCAGCACTAACACTGTTTGAAAAATCGGAAGTAGTTCTGGCACAGTAACTAACGGGACACAATTCTGATGTTAGCTTGAAGCAGATTTTCTCACCAATCAGCTGAAAGCAATCTGAGCACGTGACATTAATGGATCAGATAATAAGCAATGCTAACGGAGAAATCAAAGTGGTTAAGTGAAAGTGACAATTTTTTTTAAAAAGACCCCTGTAAAATTATTTTACAGATATTAATAGTTGGCATTTGCAACATATGTTAGGCTCAGTTAAAAAGTACCGTTTAAACCTCATAGTTCATCGAACACTTCAAGGTACTGTAAAAAAACAAAAAAACAATTATAACTAAACCAATGCAAGGCTACTGACCAACTAAATGACATTATAATTACTTTATATCCACAGTTCTAGCAAAAAAAAAAAAAAAAAATCAATTCGCTTGAATCATCCCGCGGGCAAGACTTTTATTTAGTCTGTTTGCAGCCGGAGATGGATCGTATAGGATCTAGGACCCTCCTGGGGCTCACCCAGCTTATATAAAATATTATAAAAATAGGGTACCCAAAATAAGTGGGAAAATCTGGTGGTTGAGCGTGACCTTGGACAAGTCACCTCCTTGCAGAACCGTTGTCCATGAAATAGTACCATGAACCCCAGACCCGTTCACGGGTTGTAAAGGTACATATATCAGAGGATCTTCAGTTATGTCATTATAATTAGTTAAACTTAATATTTCATTATTTATTATATAGAAGAGCGAAAGAGACATCAAATACTAATTAAGACGTGGCACAGTGTTTCGGTTAGTAGGAGCTGATTGAACAAAATTATTATTCGGCATTTTTGCGTTTCTTTCGACTAATTAAGTAATGTAATTATAAAAATGTGTTTTAATTAATTACCAACTGAATTTAAGAGGATTTACAGGATTATAATTAGAAAAACTCGTATATATTAAAACAATTTATAATAATAAAACTAAAAAAATCCGTATTTGTTCTGGGACAAGTTCCTATAGGTTAGTAATACAGTAAATAAAATATGATCTATAATATCTTAGAGCAGAATACAATTACAACTTAATTAGTAAATGAAAATAAAAAATTAAAGAAAATAAATTCCGATCTAGCTCACAATAACGAATTAAATGAGAAAAAAAATATTAATACGATAATAATAATTATAAATAAAGAAAACTATTAACATTCACATATATAAATTTTTTATGGAAAACAATACACCAACAAAATAATTAAAGAAACAAAAAAAACTATAATTATTTTAAAAATAGAAGTAAGAAATAGCCAACCTCATTTTAATTTTCCTCTCAGAGTCCTCTGTAAGTTTTCCAACATTTGATTTGGTCGAAAAAAACTATAAAAGAAAAAAAAATCGGGACTTTTTACCATCCTTCAAAAAAACCTTTCATTTTAAAAGGATGTAAACTGGACTGAATTTATCTAATAATTCCTTCTCACAATAAAAACCTTTCTCCAGTCATTTATGATATATAATAATTATATAATTATGATATATAATTTTATTATATATCATAAATGACTGGAGAAAGGTTTTTATTGTGAGAATGAATTATTATATTAAAAAAACCTTTCTTGAAACTAAGTACTCTAAAATAAAAAAAAATGTACTCGAGTGTGCAGGCTACAATGCATCTTATTATTAATAGGAGAGATGCAGCTATGAAGTATATAAAGTTTAGCCCGGATTCAAACGGATACAAGTCATTACCATAACGTGAAAGTTTCAAAATGAGGAAAAATCCTTCATGCATTTAAAAAAAAATTAATATAGTATGATTATTCGTAGATTTTTTAATTGGAAAAAATAGTACCTATAAGTACATATATTATCGATATTCAACAATTGATTCATATAAAATTGGTAACTTTAATTTTGAGCAGTTGAAATGAAGCTTTGAATACAACTGATTTAGTTCATTGCAATGGATTCAGAACTTTAGACCCTATTACTGACGAGATGAAGTAAATTAATAAAATAAAATACACTGTGCGTGGGTGGAAAAATTCCTAACAAAAAGCCTATAAACTAAGAACAGGCAACACGATTATCTGTCAATATTTCGCCTACTCAAGCATCTCCAGGACAGAACGAGAATAACATCATGTGATAGATAAAAATAAAGCACACCCTGACCTCAAAATACAGCAAACACCGACAAGAGAAAATATTCCTCCAAGGCCCAAATGCACCTAAGGAAAGGTTACAGGATAATAACTGGAAAATATTAAAGAAAAACAGCTGATAAAAAACTGAATAGATAACGCAAAACAAATACGCCAAACGTCAAATAAAGCACAAAGGAAAAGGTTAAACTAAAACATAAATACATTTTTTTTTTTAAATTATTGAATAGTACAACTGTAATATATACATCTAGTACAAGGGCTATATGACTAACCAGATACATGAAAGGACATGTAGAGGCACTACCCACTGGCAGCACTCTAATAACATTTCTATAATATAAGGTCCCGAGGCCATCTTCTCTTCAGACGCCTAGGAGGATTGTCCGGGATGGAGTAGGATCCAAGGATGGAAACTAGTGGGTTTGGATGGGTCTGGAGTTTATTATGGAATGATAGGTATCTGGAATGGGCTAAATCGGTAACATATGGAACGTTAAGGTCTTTATCGATGGTTTTATTGGTGACAAAATAAGGAACGTTTAGGATTTTGCGAAGGATTTTGGATTGCAAGGATTGAATACGAGAGGAATTCGATGGTTTGGTGGAGCCCCATAGTTCAATCACAAATAAATAAAAATAAAATAGCATAAACAACACCAACAGAAACTTCTATTATCTATTTTAAACTATGTTTTCTAAATTTGGTTATCTTATGAATTGAGTCAAAGTAATGCACGTTTCAATAGATAATGTATTCCCTAGCTGTATCTGTAAGGCAATTAAAAAACTAAAAAAAACTATATCATTATGACCTATGAATAGTTTTTGCAGGGACTATTTTGTAACTGTTTGTAGGCAACGTTTGTGCAGGGAGGGGATTTGTCGGGGATCACGCTCAACCGTCAGCCTTTTTCTCCGATTAGCTCACCACTTTACAGAATCTGGATGAGCGCCAGGAGGGTCCACAGTTCCCATAGGGTCCATCCATGGCTGTTAACAGATTAAATAATTTATCTACCACAGCTGGATTTGAACCCGGGTCCTTCAGCATAGCAACTCAGCGTTCTATAAACTGAGTGTACTAATTGCAAATTTCTACAACCATAGCAAATTAGGATATCGTTATAATTTGAGAAATAGCCAACACCTTGCTATTGCTATTCCGTTTTTTCTTTATAATCAAGGGCGAAATTATCAGAAGAGATTAGGCCACTAATTGAGCTCAAATTCAAGCTCAACGGAGGGAATCCTGAGATATCGTTAACACCTCTTCTTTATAAACTGTGAGGATCGCTAACTAATGGGAAGGACAGGTCCGGAGCTACCCCAGCACTTTACATAATCTGCCACTTACCGGAGTACTGATGATTCCAATATACTCCGGAGGGGAGGGATAGATCCGAAGATGATGGCCATTAGCAGGGAGAGTGTTCTCTTATTTCCCGAACAGCAGGATACGGAACCTTTGGAATTGCGAGGGGTAATTTCCAGTGCTGCTTCAGGCTTTTATGGCAATAATCTCATTCCATTTTGTTGCACGGTTATCTTTCTTTCATTACTAAGATGGTCCTGTTTTAAAACTGAAAATACAAAAAAAAAAAGAAGAGTATTTATGATATCACACTTCTTCAAGAACGGTTATTGCTGTGTTTCAATGTGCGTAATGGGTGATTTCAGAGACTAAGTGTTTTAATATCTGGTTTTAATATTGCTAATTAGTTTTGCTTATCCCTAAGATCATGCTTATGCGATTCTCACAACTACGCCTCAGTCTACACCTCAACTCAGTGACAAATTGATTCCATACAGAGGCCATAAGCATTACAACCCCATCTCAATCTTCGAAATCCTATCACTGGAATTATATTAATTGGGTGCATGTTATGTAATTCCGCGTTCTGACTATCTACGCAATAATTTATTTTCGAATACCTCAAGGCATCGTTCACGCTTTACATTTCCCACGTTCCACATCATATTGAGACTTAAAAATATCAAGCATTTTATTATGAAATAAAAAGCACTTTATATGATTGAACATTATATTGAATCAATAACAATTACACTTGAACATAAAACATTTAGTAAGGTTAAGTTAGAGTATGAGCCTAACAACAACTGCTGCAATCTTCTGGCCAGGGCTGGTTGCCATGGATACTCCCAGTGCTGACTGTATTAGGAATATGACAGTCTCCCCTCCTAATAAGAAATCACTCACAAGATACCCGGTATAGTACCGGATCCCGATAACGTTCAATAGGTCTATGAGTGCGAACAGGGCGAGAGAAATGTAGTGGAGGCGGACTTGGTTGAGCAGGAGATTGAGCACTGGTCTCAGCTTGAGGAACTTGAGGTACACTATAGAGTTGTGGTGGGCTGGATCAAATGTCACTGTCTTCTTTTGAACTAATGAAGAACGAAGTTGATTAATATGTCGTTTGATAATTCTTCCAGAACCAAGTTTCACAAGATAATGACGAGTTCCCAGTTTCTTGAGAATTTCACCAAAGTCCCAGATTGGTGAATTATTGACATAGACTCTTACTTGGACTCTCTCCCCCTCGAATAGTGAACGGATGTGTGATGGTTTTTTTGTGGGCTGTGGATGATAAGGAAACAAAGAGTCAAGTCGTATCCTCATCTTCCTATGTAGGTACAATTCAGCAGGTGTATGAATAGAATGAATTTGATGTGTAGAAAAAGAACGAGTAGGGTTACTCGCAGTTTTCTTATCGATGCGTTGAAGTTCAATTCCAAGTCCACGTATCCATTGTCTACCAAGTAGTGAGTGCATCATGACCGTCAGGTACGATATGTAAGTCACCTGTTATTTGCTTACCTTCATATTGAATATTCAGAGTAACTTTCCCAAGTGGTTTGACAATGTTCCCAGTGTATGATCTGAAAGCTAAGGATGATGGTTGAATAGGAATGTTTAGGTTGAGCATATTAAATTCATTCTCAGAAAGAAGTGAATACTTGGCACCTGAATCCACCTCAAATGTTTTTTGTGACCCATTCAAGAGAACAGTAATCGTTTATTTATCACTGTCGGTATTAATTTCATACAGGTCAATAATTTCACAATTTTGAATATGTACCAAATCAATTTTGTCAATACCATATGTAAATGAAGAAGTAGAAGGTTCGTGTTGAACATTTGAATTTTCATTTTCATTTTGAATTGAATTTGTATTTTTATTTATCTTAGTTTGAATACAAACTTTAGAAATATGACCAGTTTTGTTGCAAAAATTACATTTTAATTTAAGTCTATCAAGACGACAATCAGGTGATATGTGGTCATTTCTTCCACAACGTAAGCAACAATTATCTAAACCTAAAGATTTTAAATTGACATAATGTGAGTTTCTAGCTCCTGAGTTAGACTTATTGTACAATTTATAAGACTCACGTGACCTTGGGCTGTTGCGGTAGGTAGGGCGGCTGGACGTTTTGTGAATATCCAGGGTTTCGAACTGAGGACTAGAAGTTGTGCTGCTGGTTGACGCTGCTGCTAATTCCTTACATTCAATCCGGGAAGCTTCAAGAGATGTTGCTTTTTCCACAATTTTGTTGAATGATGTTTCATTTGATTGTAGTAGTTGTTCTCGGATCCAATTGTCTTTAAGCCCTCTAATAAATTGTGCACGTAGGAAAATATCAGCAATGGAGAGAGATTTCTCACAAGGACAGGTAACATTGAATTCACAGTCGATAATGTCACGTTGTAGAGATGCAACATACTGTGGAATATTCTCATTATCATTTTGACATATGTTAAGGAAATAATGTTGTGATACTACCGTGCTCTTTTTTCGTAACAACATTTGTTTAAGAGACGAGACCAAATCAGTGTATGGCAGTTTGTTGACCGGCTTATGTGGGCCAAATAGTGCTGCCAGATTATTATAATGTTCTGACCCAATGGATGCGCACAGGAGTTGTGCTTTTTTCTCAGTCGTAACATTTTTCAGAGAGCAATAGTTTTGAAATCTCTCCAAATAATTTGTAAATTTTTCTCTCTCTGCATCAAAACGTTCAAAAGGATTTAGACTAGAACTAGGGTTACTTTCCTGTGTAGATTGCTGGATAGATGAAATCAGATTTGACATGGTGGCATTGAAGTTCTTCATAAATTCCTTGAATTGATTTGGATCCATCTTGTATCGTATTTATCAGCAGGGCTTGAATGAAATTATGACAAAAACTTTTACTTTTTTACCTCGTCGCCAACTATTATGAAATAAAAAGCACTTTATATGATTGAACATTATATTGAATCAATAACAATTACACTTGAACATAAAACATTAAGTAAGGTTAAGTTAGAGTATGAGCCTAACAACAACTGCTGCAATCTTCTGGCCAGGGCTGGTTGCTATGGATACTCCCAGTGCTGACTGTATTAGGAATATGACACATTTCCTCTTAATTAATCTCGAATTTTGATTTTTTGAGTTTTTACGGTCCCTAACAACTTAAGCTTTGTAACATCTTTAGCTTTATTTACTCCTACAACAATAGCACCAAAATCACCGCTCTTTCCGTTACTAACCATATACTTCGCCTTTTCCTAATTTACTTCCAGCCACACATTATTACCGAAATTCATCAACGCTATTGTATTTTTTATTAACGTTAGTCTTATCGTTTCCACGTCTTCACCCAAATCGTCCTCAAACCCAAACTCCTATATTTAACCCAAACCTATTCATATTCTAACCTTTTTTCGGTGAAAACGAATCATCTTATATTAACCCCGAGGAATTCTAGAAATTCTTGGAAAAGTAAATACCAATACTAGCTGTATTGAATATATGAGTCATGACCTATATTTAAAAAAAAACTAAACACTAATATATTGAAAAAAATCTTTTTTTTTTATAAACATTAATTGTTTTTTATATATTAATAAAGCAAATCAGAACTTTTTTGTATTCTTTTTCTTGGTTATACTTTGTATTACTTTTACTTTGGCTGAATTAAGTCTTTAAGGCAGGGGTGTCCAACCCAAGCCTCGATGTGAGCTCACAATTGGCATGCTAGAAGATTTTTAAATGTTGTATTCTTAGTATTGTAACTAAAAAAAATCAAGTTCCCTTTTAGGGATTAATATATGTTCTATAAAAAAGGTTATAAGCTAATTTCATCAGTTTCATTAAGAATTAAGGATGATCTGTGGTTTAGTGGTCTGCATAACAAGCTCGTATGCCCATTATCGTTGGTCCGCAGCCCGGAAAGTGGCTCTAGGATTTTTTAAAAGTAAGTTAAATCCTTGGTATGCCAATTTTGAGGGTACCTGAAATGAGAGTCCGAGCCTGAACGATGTTAAGTACTCCTTATCCTAATTATACCTGGATATGCATGATTTAAGAATCCCTCTTTAAAATCGTCCGAGTAGTCGTAGCTGCCTGCATACACTGATGTTGAATGAGTAAAACATCAATAATTATTATCAGACAGAAATTTCAAGAAGGCATCTTGGGCTAAACCAGATGAAGATGAAAGAAGGTATTGTTTATATTATTTTCGATTAGGTGCTTGAGATCATTTTTTGAGAGTGGCAAGTCTGTGTGGAATAGGAACCTTGCTGGCTAGGGGTTGACCACACCATCCCTTCTGCATAAATGTTTATCAAAAATAAATTTGCCAGAAGTGATATCATTTTCCCTTTCAATGCTTCTGAGAAAACATGCTTGGGAAAATTCCCTTTGGAAAGTGAAACAACTCGACTGCTGGCGAATCGGCGGACAAGTGGCCAGTTAATTGTCCACTCGCGGATACGAATGACCAGATTGTTGGGACCCCACTCAGGGGGTGACCGAGGTCCTTCGACCTCTTTGTTCTTCCTGCCCCACCGTTTTGGGAGCTTTTACGCCGTTTCCCCGCCCCTCTTTTGTCTTAGAGGGGTCACTGCACTCCTGAGGGCAGTTCAGTTCAATGGACCTTTTTGTCCGGAGCCCTGGAGTACCCGCTGTTTTATAAATGTCTCGGGAAGTAGTGGAATTAAACAACATTCCGGAACGCTAAAATGTCCGTTGATGAACAGCTTTGCCAGGGTTTTTTTTCGCGCTATTTTGTTGCATACAAAGGTCTTTCTGGCCGCAGGTCTTATGCTTTATAATATAAACTGTGTGCATAAAACCATGAAATTGATCAATTATTTAAACAGAAATAGAAGAAATATTGTAAAAGGGGGAATAATAATTTTAATCATAAATTTTGTTCGAGAATTAATTACGAGTATGATTAGATGTAGTTAATACGTTTGAGTCTAATGTAAACCAGGAAGACTGAAATGAAATCTCTGAAATGCACCTTAGGCTACACCTACATTGGATCCGATTCGGTGCGACGTGATTCTGTCACATACGATGCTGGGGTGTATACATTATACATATTTTACTATACATTATAGTAAAATATAAATGTATTAAAAATAATTAATAAATAATCTTAATTTTCTAAATTTAAAGAACCAAATGTTATAACTCTCGATATATTTCAGTCATTTGGTTTGCTAGCGACGTCTCATCGTATCACACCGGATCCAATGTAGGTGTAGCCTTAGGTGTAAGTTTGGCGATGGAGAATATTTCTTTTTTATTACAACTAATTTTTGTATTTAATAGTATCTTTCTACGTTCCCATATTGAGAAATAAGTAGGCCTACACCTAGGTAGGTATTACCTAAGTGAGCTTAATGTGCTTTTCTCTACAGAATACCGAAATGAAATTCCTACAATGCAGCTTAGGCATTTCCTCGGTATTTTTATCAATCATTATTTTTTTTTCTGTGACTATTTACCTTCCCATCCTATATTATTTTAAATCGCCTCCATTTATTCTATTTTTATTGCTACTTAACTCTTCATCCTATTATTATTTTAATTCTTTAAACTTATAGAAACCTTTTCTTCAATTCTTTAAAATTGTTTTCACTTAATTAATTTTAATTAATTACGTTTTGGTTATACGAGCTGTCATTTTTGAAATTGGTAGGCCCATTTTTCATTCATCGAGATATTTAATGGTTTGCATTTTAATTAATTTATAAATAGAGACAAACGTTATGTTTATACTTTACGTTAAACTTAGCATTTAGTAAAGAGTGATGTTTTAACAATTTTTTTTTAGTTTCACCCAACTTTGGGGTACTCCGTACCAATCAGTGCTTGTTCCGCGGATTCTTGTAAATTTTACTATGGTAATGATTATAATTCGTTTAAAGAATAAAGGATTTTTTTTTTAGATCAGAATGGTCTTATGCCAATTTTAAATTTAACTGTTCATATCGCTAGTACTAGCACACATAATTTTTTTTTTCGTCGGTGAGTTATGCCCGTGAAAAAAATGGGTGAATATTTTTTTTATCACTCATCAAGAGAGAATCGAAAAATCAATCTAGCTTCAGGGTTTGTCTGCCAGAAAGCACTTGTGTCATTCATAATGTCATAATGCTGATTATTCCAAGCTGTTTAATAGATTTTCCCATTTTTCCAAAAATGTAGATTGATGAATTTTGTCACTTTAGAAATAATAGTGCGATATCTATCTAATATCAATATCACAGTGGGTATTCAAATTAACGTGAAGTGTTTGGAATGGATATGCATCGAATCACCAAAAGGATCGTCAATAATATAAGCAAACATATACAAATGTTAGGTGTGGTCCGAATTTTAGTTGGAGAGGATGTGACTGTAAAGGTTTATTGATAGTTAGTTTTCCACTAATAGGCACTAATAGTTTTACCCGTTAAAAATGTAGGTTTTTAACATACGTAGAAATATGATGCGATATGATGAATTTGAAGTATGGTGTAATCAGGATATAATTGACAGTGTCCTGATTACACCGTATTTATTGAATCAAATTGAATGTTTATTTTTTAATTGGATTTATTGAATTCAATTGTCCAGTCAAGAAGCTACTTTTAAAGTTCTTGTAACCGTTCGATTAACAGAATTTATTCGAAGTTCATGCACTTTTCGGTAGGATGACTTCTGAAATGTTTATTTCTTTTTTTGTCGGGATAATAATCTCTGTTTTTCAAAGGGGTGGAATTATCACCGTGACTCCTTTAACGCTGATGAAACTGCCTCGGCATAAACTTGGTTTTCAGATCCTCGTAAATCTCTTCTACAGACAACCTCCCCTGCACTAGCTAACACATCAGTCGCCCTAATGCCTAGTAGCAGCGCTCCTTATTTCAGCCACGTAATCCACCTCTGCGGCCTCCGCGATGATTGTCTGTTTGTAACACATCACACGTTTCTAATTGGGCTGCCCCCCGCCAAAGATGATCCAATTTGTTCCCCTGATTGCTCTCTTCTCGCCAACGGTAGCTGGCTGGTAGATCGCCTCACTGAGCAAGGCGCTACATCCCTTGTAGCCTCTCTCAATTTCAATAAACACAATCTCTAGGTGGTTATTGGTTTGAGTTCTCTCTTGCTAAAGCGAGGTTTAGTTTTCATACGACGGCTAGGTCTAACATTTCAATTATACTGTACAGTCTTTATAACCTATCCTTATACAGGCCCGGTGAATAAGTGGTTAAGTCGGATTTTCTTTAGAGAGAGTTTACATCTTTCAGATAACCGGAATCGTATCATTCTTCTAGTTTTTAGCCTTTTGATGCTACTGGATTATTAAAAATTCGTTTAATGGCGGTATAAGAAATTAAATATTATAGAACATATTTTTACTGTTCTTAGTCTTTAACTTTTATTAAAAGATAAGGGCTCAATCTAGCGTTTCCGTACAATTGGAAGATAAATACTGATGCGAGGTATCGCTAGGCCGTTGTTGAGCTATAGCTGAAACCAAAAAGTTGATTATTTTTTATTTATTTTTTATTGTGATTATTTAAATATTTTTATTTTGAAGAGAAAAGATTTGTCCTGGCCGGGATTGGAACCAGCCCTGGTTATGAGCCCTGGTAACTTAGAGATGCGGAGGACCCGAGTTCGAATACCGGCCAAGACTTTTCTCTTCAAAATAAAAATATTAAAAAATAGTTTAATATCTGTCGCTTAAGGAAGGGTCGTCCCTACAGTTGTGTGTCTTTGTTTGATTCTAAGGGCGGAATCATGGGCACTGTTAAGCTTTTACGTGTTAGATAGATTGTCTATTCCTTTTAAGAGAATCTAAGGAATTGCTATAATGGTTATCATCATACCGAATTATAGTAACATGGACCAAGTGTGAATTCCAGGAATGAAACAACACCAAAAGTCTTTTTATCCAAGTGCAGTATCTTACGGTTACATGCCATAAAAAATCTGGATTGTAAACAATCAAACGCTGGAAACACACAAATTTTTGTATCCTCTGAATCTCGTTGCATATATAACTATTTAGCCCCTATTAGACATATTAATTTAATACGACATAAAGGTAGTATACGTTAAAGATGCCAACTTTAGATGCGATAGAAGAAACAATAAGATGGAAATTTTGAATGGATGTCAATTGGACTATCTGAAATCTGAATAGAAAATTATTAATTTTGTAAATGGTGAACTAAAAAAACAAAAAACAAATTTCATTTAATTTGATCCGATATTGACCAAAATGAAGAAATAACGCTGTGTATATTCAGTTATAAATAAAAACCTCAATTTTCTAGGGATAATTATAATCATTTCATCTTTATTTTCTGCAATTGTTCCTTCCTTGAGATTAATTTCCATTATCTTATCTTTCTTTAGGTCAATTGTCACCCACATATTTCGTATATTCGGGTAAGACCATAAAACAACTTTCCTTAAGATACAGTCAAATTAAATATTTTTATTTGGAAGAGAAAAGATTTGCCCTGGCCGGGATTCGTACCCGGGTCGTCCGTCTCTCCGTGACAGCATTCTACAATTTGAGCTACCAGAGGCCACCTCACAGTCAGGACAAATACGTTCTCTTCACCGATCCCATATCCCCGTGTTCTCGCAATTTTGTGATGTAAACACGAGGAAAAATGTTTATTGAACATTACTTTAATTTGAGGATCTTGTTGACCTATGTCATATTATTATTTATAATGTTTCATTAATTGCTTTAATTTTTAAATATTTTTATTTTAAAGATAAAAGATTTGCCCTGGCCGGGATTCGAGCCCGGTTCGTCCGTCGGGGATGGTGGAGATGCCGGGAATATGGGATCGGTGAAGAGAACGGATTCTTCCTGACTGTGAGGCGGCCCCTGGTAGCTCCAATGGTAGAGTACTGTCACGGAGAAACGGACGACCCTAGTTCGAATCCCGGCCAGGACAAATATTTCCTCTTCAGAATAAAAATATTTAAAAATTAAAACAATTGGTAAAAACTTATAAATTTATTTAAATATTTGATATTTGGATAGTTCATGATATCGTGGTTAGATTACTTCATTAATCAATTGGGATCCTCAATGGTGTAGTGGTTAGTATAAAACCATACTTTGCCCAAGGTCACAGATTCGCAGCCGTTCAGATGGCCCTAGGATTGCTTAAAAGTAGTAAAAAAAAACATTCGTTATGGTGTCTTTCGGAATGGAAATAAAACGTGAGTCCCGTGTCAGGTACCTACTCGTTAAAATCCCTACCCTAATTATACCTGGTTTATTAAAATTCAGGAATCTCACTGTAGTTTTGTCCAGTAAGTTACAGCAGCATAAAATGATGTTAAATGAATATACAAACAGCATTTACCCTAGAAATATTGTTCCTTGGTACGCTAATTCCCTTCGGTCAATAACTATCTCTTGTCGATTGTGGAACATATTTTAAATAATTAAAAATATAAATGGAGTTATATTTTTATAATTAAATATATAACAGGACCCTTCATACCAATTATAAGCGTTGCTAATCAAAGTAATATGTGGAGATTTTATTATTATCAATAAAATAAAATAATTAATAATCCATTATTGAATTGATGAACCAACAAACAAACAGCTTATAATATCATTTATTTTATTTTATTAGTTATTGATTTTATTAACTTTAACTTATAGTGTCATTAAGTTGTTATTTCCGAAAGTTGTATTAGTCCATTAGGATAAAAAAAATTTTTTTTATTTTATAATAAAATTTAAAAGTTGTGTATTGTTAAGAACATCACTCTTTGCGAAGAGCTGTTCTTTTACTGTGTTTGCTGGAAACATATTTTTGGCCCATTAAATGCTAACCCTTAATTATCTCGATAGATGAAAAAATGGACTTAAGCCACTTTCAAAATGAACACCTGAATCATTGTTAATCAAACATGAATACATTTTTGGCGTGGACCGAATAATAAATTTAGTTAAATTAGAGATCTAAGAAAACAGGGAATTTATAGCTGAGGTTGTTTTGGGAAAGGCATATTGCTCATTTGGCTCAATAATAAACATATGCGTTTAATTATTCATTAATCTTAACCAAAGCCTTTTATGAGTATTTATGTAAATGTTATAGTTAATGACATTCAACAGAGCATTGCTTATTGATTGAGCGGAACTGGCTATAGACGTATCCTCCATTTGGTCCTAAATGTCTTCTCTCTGATCGTGTTTCAATCCAAAATGAATTATTTATTAGATATTAATTCTCCGAATTAATTGCCATTCATTCTATATTCACTACGGAAATGTATTTGTATCGCTCCATTTTAATGGAACCCTGCTTGACTAATCAGAATTTGGAATTGTAGATTGAAATCACTTTGGGTGCCAATTATGTAAATGTGAATGCGCCTTTTCTATTTATGACTACAAAATTAACTATGTCAACATGGGTAAATATTCACAATTGAACATACGCAATTCAGTTATTTTAGACACATTTTCCGTTTTTGTGTTGAGAGTGGATATGGGCATTTTTCCATTTTCCTCAAATTCGCGAAAATGCCAGTTTGTTGTTTCTAAAGTAACAGTTGCAATTTATTTAACGATTTAGAGTAATTTAACTATTTCTAATAATTTTATTTAAATAGTTATAAAGTAATTTATCTAGTTGTTAATGCCTTGTTGAACTAACGGACCATAAAATAAGTTAACGCTTTCTTGCCTTTTAACATTGACATAATTCTTTTTTAAAGATATGGATAGAAAAAATTCAAACAAAAATATTATTCGCATTTAGGCCTTGTTAGTTTTGGGATGTTTTCTCCGGTTGGTGTCTCCCTGCATTTTGATGCCGGGATCTGCTTTATTTGATTATTTCCTTTGCTATTATTCTTTCTGTCCTGAAGGTGCCCAAACGGGTGATATATTTTCCACAGACTTACGGCTTTTTGTTTGGAATTTTATCATTCATGTCTTAACAAGCATTTTATGTCTCAACGGAGTTTTGGCTCTTCTATATTATTATAGATTATTTTATATACTTGTTAAGCACATTGAACTTCCCGATGCACAGTGGTCCTAAATCCCCAAAACCTTAAAAATGAAACTTTAAGTTGGGAGTTTTTGACCGTTGGGTTGGGTACACTAATAATTTCAGCATTGAACGGTAACGGAGAAAGGGGCCAACGGCTTCTACCAGAGTTTATATTTCGGTGCAAACGTGACCTTCGTTCGAGCAATACCCGCACTTGACGTAACAGAGAACGCTCGCTTCAAATGTAAATAACTTTGCTCAGAGTACATGGATTTTAATTTTTTTAAATGGAAAAGACTCCTGAAAGTATGAAGTATATGTATGCATATAAAAAAGTAATAATTACAAATTGTGATATAAAAAATTGTTAATATTCTTTTAAATAAATCCAAGTAAAAACTTTTGTGTACATTTTGAAAAGTTATGAAAAAGTTGATGAGTTACGCTGAGTTACGTTACAAAACCAATTTCGGTATTTAGTTAATACTATAATTTAACAAAATCAAGAAATATTAGCTGCCACTAGGTGCCATTCTAATTGTAGTGAAAGTTTGTATACTAGCTGGTAAGTTACGTGCGTACGTAAAAAAATCCTAAAAACCCAATTTCGGCTAAATCTAATTTTTTTAAATATATACGTCTTCCATAGTAAATCCGCCAATTTGTGTTTTGACTTTTAATTCGTAATATGTGATCTCGAAAAGCCCTATATACAAAGTTTCGGGCAAATCTGATATTTTATATATGTATATATATAAATATATGTCCACCATTTTGGATCCGCCATTTTGTTTTTCGTAATTTTGACTTTCGATTCGTAATCTGCAATCCCGAAAACTCCTTCCTACAAAGTTTCGGCTAAATTTAATATTTTTTAATATATATGCCCGCCATATTGGATGGACCATTTTGTTTTTAGTAATTTTAACTTTTGATTCGTAATCAGCGACCTCGGAAACTTTGGTATACCAATTTTCATTTAAATTGAAGAACGCCTTCATATTTTGGCCAGATTTTTGGGATTTTGGACCACTATGCGATGTCTTCTTCTAATAATAAGCATTAGTGTTTTCTTTATACCCATCATCAACTTTTTTTTTAATTTACGGTGATGGGCGGGAGCTTTGAGTTGGAGGTTTAAGTTCATGTAGCAGTAACCAGCATGGGCTCGATTCTCGAAATCTCCAGATATTATTTCCAAAAATTAAAATTAATACTATCCCATTCCTGGAAATTGTAACGTATAGATAGTCATTTAAAGATACTAATCGATCAACATACAAAAATGATGGTAAGGTGTTATGAAAACGAAAGTAATTAAAAAAGAATAATAAGTTTTAAAAAACCTTTAATATTAGTATGGTGTTCGAAAAAAACGTTTTGCATCGAATACGGAATAAAAGAATGAGTCTATTGGTGTATTTATTAGAATGCACAAAGTGCGTACAATATAACTGAAGTGATACTTTCGCAAAGTTGAAAAGGACTTTTAAACTGTTAGGTTAGTAACGACCGAGTTCGAGTTGTGGGGAAATTTTTAAGCAGATATTGGCAGTATCGTTATCGAACCTTCGAATTCGCCATGTCTTATTATTATTATTATTATCATTAACGGGTATTTAAACACATTTTTTTAATATCTAAGTAGATTTTTTTTCATTTTTATGACGTTCAAATCTTCATGAGAAAGCAAAAAATGGTATTATTAATTCAAGACATTAATTTTTTTTAAATTGCATATGTACGTAAAGAAGCCATTTAATTTTCTCGGCTAAATAATTAAAAAGGTGAACAGTGGGTATTATCCTCTAGCGCGCCGTAGTTAAGAGGGATAGTATAAAAGCAAAAAAATAAAATGTGGAATAAAAAAAAAGAGATGGAAGAAAGTTATGAATAACTAATAAAGGAGTTGAGGAATTTATTAAAAAAGGACCAACGATGCTCTCGTTGGCGTTTACTGCTGTCCCTTTATTACAGCGTCTGTCTCGACTTCTGTTCCTCCAGAAAAATTATATTTTATTCACCGACCCATCCCCCGTATGGTGGCTGCCACTTTTCACTATTTATGTTTGTCGCGAGTAATGTTTTCTAATGTGTGTGTTTTTTCCCGTTAATTAAATATTTATTTGAATTTATAAACAACGAATACAGTAACCATAAATGTCCGTTTTAAATAAATATGGAGAAGAAAATGGTTCGGGTGGAAGTAAAATAAATAATACCTTTTAGGTTCCTATAAGGTATTTATTAGGAACTGACGTATCGGTCCACACTGCAGGTCTTCTTAGTGAGTGTTAATGTATGCTACAAGTATGGGGGTGGAATTAGAAAAAGAAAATTATTTGACTTTCATCATACCATTTTCTTCTTTATAAGTGTCCATATTCATACATAGTCGTATATTTTTAATATATACCCGTACCTATATATTTTATAATTAATAATATTATTAAGGACTAGAAGATTATCCCTTTCCACAAGGTGGAGAGAGGGTGCCGAAAATAATATATCCTTATACAGTTCTACGGAAAAGCAAAGGGGAGTTAAACACAATGCAAGTTAAACACAAAACAATCCAAGGGAGAAATAATTCTTGGAATAAGATGTGTGGGATCTCCGTTAAGGTCAATCCTGCTTTAAGAAGGTAAAATAAAATATGAATTCATTAAAATAACAAATAGTGAACCCCAAAACTTGTATACAGACTCATGTGAAAAAAAGGTACCATTTTTTTATCCTGAACCCACTCTTAAAATGAACCCAGTGCAGTAAAAGAGATGCTTGTATTTAATAATTTGTAAACAATTGGATTTTTTAGTCCTGTTTAAGAGAATAAGAACATCCAAGGGGCTTGAAAAAAAACAACTTTAAGGAAAACAGTTTTAAATAAAGTTCAACTATAAACATAACCAATGATTACTTGCTTCCATTTGTAATTATAAACCTTCTTTTGTTGGAAGGTGTGGTATGTAACCGTGAATATTTTTACGTTACCTGGACATTGATACAGCGACGACTCGGGTCAGCAAGCATTTACGAACAACGAATCTCCATATGGTTAGAATAGGTTGGTAGCCTGTAGGAATAACCAGTCTTGGTTGCCTTTACAGACACTGGAAAGGTTGTTCAACAAAGGTAATCATAAATGAAAAAAAAAGAAAGATATGGCATGGGTTTGAGACCATATTGGCTAAATATAATCAAAGGATTAAGTCAGAGATGAGTTGTTGATGACGGGAAACAACAACATTTCTCAGATTTAGTGTAGCTGTATGAAAATAGTATTCGCATTAATGCTTAGAAAAAATGACAATATAAATAAAAGAAGCATCGTTAAGCCGAAGAACTGTATTGCTGTACCCTTCCACATGAACTCACTTAAAAACAATAACTTTTATGCCGCTCTAAGAGTATATTATTCTGGTCAGATATGCTGATTCCCTAGCACCTTACCGGGCAAATACTGAAATCTCATTAACCGAGACCATCTCTTGGCACAAGCTATTGCATAAAAATTAAATCAACGATGGCTTTAAAGGCGTATAGAACAAAATTAATGAGGGGTTTAGTCGTAGTGGTGACCTTTCCGCGGGGGGATTAAAATAACTTATGTAGGGCGAGAATACGAGCATAAATACCTGATAGTGGGCATTGCGGCCTCTAATTCACTGCGATAGGATGGCCACTTTAATGAAGTCGGCTACTGTACATAACTAAAAATACTAGCTCTCTCTGTTTCAAAAAGGGTTATGGAATCCAATGCGCCTCAGGACTTAAATTATCATGAATGATGTGTTGTACTAATATCATCGTGAAGTTGTATTTTAGAGCAGCGTTCCCTACCTTTTTATTTGTGCGAACTATGAATTTTGAAAGGAAAACTTCGAGGCTCACTAACTAAATATAAATATAAAAAACACCAACAGACGTCTTTACACATTTGACGAAAATGTTCGAACATTGAACATTACCTTATCACATTGAAATGTTTTAATAAAAAAAAAAAAATATTCTATAGAAAAAACATTATTTACTGGTGATAAAAATCAACCTGTGGGAGACCCAGTGCTATAAAGCTCCCCATTGGTTGTGAACCACTGTTTTAGACGATTCATATTCCAATGAGCAATCATAAAGGCCAAGTGCAATTATGTGGAAAATTAATGTCGTATATATAAATTAAACGGGGTAGAGCGTTGAAATCCGAAGGTCCCGGGTTCAAATCCAGCTGAGTCGGATAAATTATATTATCTCTTATCAGCCACAGATGGACCCTATGAGATCTGGAGACTCTTCTGGGGCTCACCCCGCCTCTATTAACTGATTACGGTAGTGAGTGAGCGTGCTCTTGGACAAATCACATCCCACCACAATCGTTGCCCTAGAAAAGATACATACTCTACCATGTATTGAACCCCGAGGCTTTAACGTATTATAGTGGAACAGGTTTTTTTATGTATGTTTTTTTACCTTAATTAACTCGATAAAATCTGCTAATGATATGAGATGGTATTTAATTTGAAACATATAACTGTTGAATTTTATGAGGAAGACGGAAACTGAAAGAGAGGGTGGCAAAACTAAGCCTCCTTTTATCTTCTCCACCTGGAAAATAAAAATAAAGTTTCGGTTTTACAGCAAAAAATACGACAATTATCAGAGTCAGATTCTTACCTGTTCCAGGTTTCCTGAAACTTGTTGTATTCACTCAATACAAAAGATGTTAGTCCAACAATCTACTAGTATCCAGTATCTAGTAGAGTGTGAAATATGTTTAAAGTTATTGTTCATTACTAAAAAAAAATAATCAGGTGTTTTTATCTAGCGGCCAATTAAGAGATACAGGCGTAATGAAACTTGAAACATAATAACTCTAATTACAGGACTATGATTGTATGACAAACTAGATATATCTTGACACTTATGACATAGAGGAATTCGCGTTTTTAAATGCGCTAAAAAGTTTGGAGGATTCTAACCGAAGGATTAGACAATTGAGGCTGACAGGATCAAAACTGGATAACTAAAAAATTGACTTTTTCACCTTTATATTTTATTTTGTAGTTTAGTCAAGAAATACTGTATGCTTGCGAAGCTTCAAGCACAGAACCGGACTAAAACATTAGTAAACTAATGTAGAGAAACATAAGAAATTTCGTTTTTGATTGTAGATATTTGTAGAATAAAGGCTCAATGTTGAAAGGCAGCGAAGCGGGAAAGACAATGTTTGAAATTTTGGAGTTAACGGTTTTTTTTTATTGGATTTTGTTTTACATTGCTTCGACTGCTAGGGGCATTAGCGTGACTTTAACTATCTTCGTAGCTTTTGTATCGTCTTTTGTGGTGTCCTATCTATGTATTTTATTATTTTCTTTAAACAGTAGACACGTTCCAATATAAAAAATTCATTCTGTCTATTTGATACTTTTTATATTGAAATAGATGCTTCACTGTATGTTTTATATCACCAGAGCTTTGGCAGGTTGGTTGATACAGCCCTGAAGGTAGATTGAGATGAGTCATCACTGTATCTCTGATTCTTAGTCTACATTTTATGCTGAATCCTTTTGAGATTAGGCCATTTGGAGGGATCTAAGGAATCTTTTTGAAAGTTTTTTGAAATTTGAGTTATCAGCTTTTGATCGTTAGTAAGGATTATATATGCCCTTAATCTTTGGATTAATACAGTACAGATCGGCCTGGACATCCCGGTATATGCCTACTAGTAGCCTCCATCCTAGCGTGCCCCCGCCGCCTTGGACATGACCGCCTGCTCCGGATGGGCCATCAGAGCCACAGAGGGCGGTGGATATCACAAAGGACGCGGCCTCCTCCGCCCTGACAGCGGTGCAATAAGTGCGGGCCACTTAAGGGACGGGGTATTGTCTTAGCGGCCCTTTGATGTGGCCGCAGGAAGTAGACGTCCGCGACATCTTGCGCTCTATTACGCTCCTCTGGTCTTCACTGCGGATGACAGAGCCGGAACATGTCGAGCACGCATGAGTGGGTATCATAGTTTTGATTGTGGATACATGTTGAAAAAGGGCAAAATGAAGATGTATATATTGTAAGTATGACTGATAGTTTCTTGCAATTGAACCTTCCTTCATCAACTTCATAAAGATTATGCAAGTACATACTTTATAACCTCAAGAGTTTCTCTTGATATATATATATATATATATATATCTATATATTGTTACGGGCTACTGGGTGTAAAATGAATTAAACTACTCCTAACTTCAAGATACTAATATTTATTAACAATTTTAAAAGAATACAATGAAATTATTAAACAATTAAATTATTGACTAATATAAATTTACCACAACAATATTCTAAAGATTATAACCTAGGCCTAACTGTTATCTTAATACTAAAATAATATACAAATAAAATAAGATAGTGCTGATACTAAATAACTTAACTATTTACATACATTTGTACAATATAAATATAATAAATTACACTAGAGTTTATAACCACAAATTAACACATAAAGTTCACTAATTAAAGTCCACCGACCGTAAGATTCTCCAAATATGACAAACATGTATATGACACACAGTAATAAACAGAAACAGTTTATTACACTAACGGACTGTCACTGTTCACTTTCACACAAGTCAACAACTTTACTACTACCGACTCACTTATCACTGACTGACTCACTTATTACTGACTAGTTCATCACACTGACTGACACTAACCGTGGCTGAAACGGACGGTATTTACATAGGCAAGGTCGAACATTCTAGACGCCGCAGTAGTGGGGGCCTTCTCGACCCTTCGAGATCCTTCTCGGTCTTTCTAATCCGTTCTTAATCCCTTCAGTCCGTCCTAATCCTTCCAGCCCGTCTTTCTCTCTCAGACCGTAACAATATATACAACCCCGGTGAGTAAGTGATTAATTCGAATTTTCCCCAAAATAAGTTCACGTATTTAGGGAAGCCTGTTATTTTCATACATTCATTTAATGTCACTTTATTCTGCTTAAAGCATAAAGTGACATTAAATGACAGTGAGCAACAAATAGCTTACTAAGGCTTGGAGGGACAGAGGCATGTGGTGGGAAAAAAAAAGAACCTTTAGTATTGAGATTCATGTTGGGGATTTCAGTAATGATTGAACTAATTCACAATCAACTAACTTTATATTAAGCCTCAAATACAACTGTAAATCATTGGAAGGTTACCAATCATATGTTAATTGCATTTCAATTTCTATTTATTTAATTTTCTATCTATTGTATCTATTGAAAAATGCTGCCAGCGAATTAATTGTACCTTAGGGTTCAGTCGAATCCGTGAGTCCTGGGGAGTGCTGAGAAAGTTGAGGACAGCAAGGAAGGGAAATTTAGTATCTCCTATTAAGGAAAAGGAGTGGGAGAATGATTACAGAGCCCTTCTAAGCGAAAATAGACCTCAGTTTGCGTCCCAGAAAAATGACACTGAGCATGTAGAAGCGGAGGAACCGGTAGAAGTGGAGGAGAGTGGTGTTAAGTGGGTCTATCAAAGGCGAAGACTGGCACTTCTCCGGGACCAGACGGAATTGCTATGGAGCTTCTGAAAGCTGGTAGCGCAAAACTGGTAACCCTTTTGACGCAGGTGATCAACCTTGTCCTCAGGGGGAGTGATATCCCGGATGATCTGAGGGCTGGCTACATATCATCAATATATAAGAAGGGTGACAGAAAAGTTTGCCGGAATTATCGCGGGATCTGCGTTCAAAGTTCGATTGCCAGGATTATTGGTAGGCTGCTCCGGGACAAGTTAGAAAAAGCGTACTCTACCCCTCAGGAACAAGCGGGATTCACGGCTGGACGGTTATGTACGGACAATATTTTTTTTGTACGTCAACTTATTGAGAAGTCCCAGGAAATGAAACAGGAACTCCACATGGCCTTTATAGACCTGGAACAAGCTTATGACAATGTGCCTAGAGAAAGGCTATGGATAGCACTTGAAGAAGCTTAATAGTGCTCTGATAAAGGCGGTGAGACACCTATACACCAACGACTTATATCAGATTAAATGCGGTAACCACCTTTCGGACCCTTTTCATGGTACTAAAGGATTGAAGCAAGGGTGTAGCATGTCACCCACTCTCTTCAAGATATACCTTCACGAGGCAGTGAAACCTTGGTACAAGCAATGTGGAGATGTTGGGTCGTTCATTGATGGCGAACAGCTACTATCCTTATTCTTCGCTGACGACCAGGTCGTGTTTGCTAGGCGGAAGGTCTCTTTTGAAATGATGGTGTATACCCTAAAGATCTGCTACGAAACGGTGGGCTTAAAAATTAACTTCGAGAAGACCGAGTATATGGCCGTTGGAGATTCTGATACAAATGCGCTTCTGGTGGACAGGGAGGCCTGTAAGAAAGTATATTTATATTTAAGTACCTGGGATCTTATTTGGATAATACCGGGTCGTCGGAGTATAACGTCAGGAAAAAGGTGGAGCAAGCCCAAAAAGCTACTAGAATGCTGCATCCGGTCCTATGGAACACAGAGATGTCCTATGGAAAATAAACGGCGTATTTTCACAACCATTGTCGAATCTATCCTGACTTATTCTTCGGAAACCTGGACTATGAGCTCCCGTCTGTACTCAAAGGTGCAGGCGGTTGAAATGGATTTCTGGAGGAGGTGTCTCCGTGTCACCAGGCTGGATAGACTTAGAAACGAAGAGATTCGACAGAGGATGGATGTGAATATATCACTGAATGAAAAAATCGGAACACGCCGCCTAAGATGGTACGGCCATGTGAAGAGAATGGCATTTGAATGTTGGCCGAACCGAGTGCTGGATTGGGTTCCACCAGGGAGGAGAGGACGCGGGCGGCCCAGAAGCAGGTGGATGGAGGGAGTCCAGGAAGAGATGGCCGGTAGGGGTCTCCAGGAAGATGATTGGGTGGATTGAAATTTGTGGAGCTCTGCTCTGACAGGTTGAGGCAACCCATGTTGGAACGCCTATAATAAATAATAATAAAATATCTATTTTATTTGAATCTATCTGTCCTCGTTCGGGAAGTGGCACCCTTTTCGTCTGTTAGGGGGTGACGTCATCAGGTTGGTGGACAATCCAACATTCATTTCGATCCCAAAGAATATTTTCAATGTGATGACAAAACGGTTTAATGAAAGGTCTTTATTTAACGCCTGTGAATTAATTGTATTTACTAATTTTTAAGAAGTTCATTTTATTTTAATAATGATATAATTAATAACAAGAATAATCAGGAATTATATTCTGACCAAAATTTTCGAAAACATCATTTTTTTTTTGCTATCAACTCAAGGCTGGTATATATATATATATTGTATATCGTAAATAATATTTTTGTAAAAAAACAATTAGTATGCCAGAGTATGTTTATATAAATATATTCATTCGGTTATCTTATCTGCTACATGAACCCAATTAGAAAGAAATAGTATCTGAAAAAATGGTAGCTGCCAATCTGAATGGTTTGTTAAAGTCATTAAAAAAAGATATAAATAAGATTTATGCTAATGGACACAATGTTGTTCCTATTTTTCTTTTAAATGAAGAAAAGAAAAAAAGAGTTGCGATTGAAAACCAACAAACCCAAATTGATAGTTATTTTTTAATAATTGCCCGAGGGATCAATTTTTTTCAACTGACAAGAAATATTGGATCCGTCCAGTAATCGATTAATTACTGTGGACATGATACAAAGGGTCGATTAATAACTTTATTTTTAGTTTTGAATAATAATATCAGTGTACTGTTAACCAAAATACATCAGTAATGTCGATTTAAATGAACAGAATAGGCAACAATAACAGCAAAAAGAACATTCTAGATAAAGATGTAGAAATGATAATATTGTCCCTCTGATATATATGAATTTATTTCTAGAATGGTTAGAATTTAATTTTGATTTTTCGCTTGGAGGATTTTAAATAAAATTACCGTGTTCCATAAATTTATTTTATTTAAAGGACTTGATAATGAAAATTGATAATTGCTAAATGACAGTAGGAAGCGGAGTGGTGCGTAGGTAGAGCGCTGAGTTGTCGTGTCGAAGGTCCTTTGCTCATATCCGGCTGTGGCAGATAATTTATTTAATCTTTTAACATATGGATTCGTCGGGATTTGGAGACTCTCCTGGGGCTCACCCTGCCTGCAAACCCAAAGGTTGTGAGTTGGATCCCTGTACCGGGTATTCTTAAAGGGTGATTAAAATTATGGAGTTATAATCTTAATCGTCCTTTCTTATGTAACTTTTTTTACATTATTTTTTTAAATATTGCCATTTTTTAAGAAAAGGTAAGAATGATTTTTTTATTTTTTTTATTTGTCAATCTTTTGGTTTTTAAATAGTAACTCTTTTTTATTATATAATTAAATCCCTTCTGTTGTAAGATTTCCATAATTTATCTTAGTTAATGCCATTATGTTATGTTATCCTTTATTATGTATTCGATGATTCTCTATAACTGTTCCCTATGTTTGTTATATCTGCCTAAAGGGTTCCCCATTTTTTAAAATCATTTTTATCACCCATATCACTAGATGAATAGTCAATAATATGTGCTAATGAATAAAAAATATCTATATATTATGTGGTATATATATTATGTGCTATATATATATATATATATTTTTTTTTTATTCTTTACCATCTATTATTTTAATTTCTATGGATTTTGTATAATTAGCCCTGGAATGTGGGTCGAATCGCTGTATTTTAAATAAACAGTTCTCCTGAATAAAGAGAATTTTTTCTGACCTTCACTCGTTCCATTTTCTTCCTCATAAATATTAATTATTACATTGATGTGGAAATGGTTGGTTGGATATATCTTAGAATAATGGAGAATGGTCGGAAATAAACTTTACACAAAATAAGTTTAACTCATATTCTTTGTGCCAACGTTTCGGCCTATGCCTTAGGCCATCATCAGCGCGGAGAATGAAATAAAACCAAATAAACTGTGTAAACAATTATAGCCCTGAAGGGTAACTGCAATGTGGGTCGAAACGTTGGCTTTTAAATAAACGGTTTTCCGAAATTTACAGATTTTTTTCCGAACGGGTCTGGGGTTCAGTAAATGATAGAAACTTTACTGTTTCATAGACAACGGCTGTGCAGGGAGGTGATTTGTCCTAAATCCCGCTCAACCGCCAGATTTTCCCCCTTATATCAGGTACCCACTTTATAGAGGCTGGGTGAGTCCCAGGAGGGTCCTAGATCCCATAGGGTCCATCCCCGGCTGCCAAGAAACTAAATAAAAGTCTTGCCGGCAGCGGGAATGGAACCCAGGATTTTCGGCATGGCAACTCAGTGCTTTACCACAGAGCCACTCCGCTCCCCCCTCATATGTATAAGGTCAAATAATATTATTTAAGAAAAATTGATATTTATGAGTATTATCTTATTGATATAATAAAAATTTAATTTATATAAGAACTTTCTATTGATTCCTTCGCTACAGAGTTGCAGAGGTCTTCTCATTTCCAGAAATCCCAAGTGACAATGGTAGAATAGTGTTAGTTAGCGCCTGGGGACCGAAGGAGATTTAATTACTGTCCCTTTGGACCTGAGACTAGCGGGACTAGATCGGACTAAATTAGAAAACTTTTTATTAAAGACTCTTTGACCGAAGCTAGAGCTGGGAATGGCCGCCCCCGGGGGTGGCAATATAATCAGGTAGCAGTTCCTCCCCACCTCGTCCATTCTCTTCGGCTTCTAATGAGGCTCCTCCGCTATCGTGTGCTTTGAGGGCAACCGTCCCAGGGGATTCGCAATATTTGTATTCAACGTTGGCAGCCTTTCTGCCATTCCCGGATGAATCCGGTCTGGAACATTGCAGGGGGAAAGGATTCTGGTGGTGGTTAAATTAAGAAGCAGTCCCCTGAACCCGAAATTTATATTTAAAGTAGAAGCAATTGTGTTTGGAAGCCCTGAGAATTTTATATAGGACCATTAGTAGATTAAAATTTGCTCGTATTTATCAAAATATTGAAAAATTTTAACTATCAGAATAAATTATTCTCCATAAAGAGGTATTGCTCTGAGCCCGAAATTTATATTGAAAGCGTAAGAAATAAAACCTTCACCACGACAACCCATGAAGAGTCTTGGGTCGAGTACGTGGAAAACAGTTTTAGATTTTTCCTTTTATAGAGACCGGGTGAGCCGTAAGGGTTCCCAAATATTATGGGATCCATCTCCTATTGACAGATTAAATAAAATCTGCAACAGTCCCTGGCACAGCAGCTCAACGCTCCGCCACTGAGCACCACCGTACAAATGTAAAAAGTGTTTGGAAATGGAAATTTAGAATTATTACAGAAACTAGTAAGAAGATTACTGAGAAGATTAATTTGTTTTATTATACCTGCAACAGACCAATTAAATCTATTTAAAAAATAAGATGGTGCTTTTGAATAATAATTATATTTTTATTTTGCTTGCCAGTTGCATATTTATCCATTACATCCTAGATCAATCTATTAGTTTAATAATTACTATCTGTTATAAATAGAATGATATTGTATCAAGTTCTACAATTCAGTATTTCTTCAGACATTTATGATCTTCCCTGCTCAACTTAAAAACTTAACGAAAATTACCTTTTTGAATGATAAGAGACGCAAAGTATGGTGGAACTCAGTGGAAAAATATAATATAATATTATTCAATTTGTTAATCTGGAAATAAGGACTATATTCATTTGCTACGTCTCCCCCTATAAACTTCATTATGAAAACGTAGAGATATATGACAAATTAGAGTTTCTGAAATACTATGCATACATAAGATAGGACGTTGCATAATGGAAAAGATATCTTCAAAGCGATAGGAGTACGTTGGGGGAACATTTATATAGGAAATATTAAAATGATGAGGAGGTGTATGGAAAACCGATTTTCCCTGTATATTCAAGGAGGGGAGAAGGAGGGAGTAGAAAGGACGGTTGGTAGCCCTGTAATTTTCCCCGCCGACGACTTTGTAATCACATTTTCCCTTACTTAGCCCGAGGCTCCTTCAGGTCCCCTTCCCCGTTTAATTAAAAACTAGAAAGCATAATATTTTCGACGAAAATCTCATTTTGAAAAACGCCGTCTTAACGCTTTTCCAGGTTTAAAGACAAATTAGATCGCATAACTAACCCTTTCCGAATCTCAGATGTCTCTCCTCGGTCTAAGGAAACTTCTTCAAGTTTACTCAGCCGGAAGTTTAGCTGTATTAGCAAGGTTTAGTTCAGAAAGCAAAGTGAATCGGAAAGAAAAACTAGTAATGAATGGTTTCTAGTTATAAATGATAAATATTTTTATTAGATTTAATTGAGGCGTTAGCATGGAGGAGGTAGTAAGTGAACTGGTATCTTTGAAAGTAGTGTGGGTCCATTTGGATCTGAAAAAGTTTATTCTTTTTAATAATATCAATGATTTTTATTACATAATAAAATTTAAAATGTGTATATTGTTAAAATTACCAATCATTGCTAAGTGGTAAGTGTTGGAAACGTTTGTCCATATTTTTCAGTTGATTCGAATGGAATCCATAAATATTGTAAAAATTTACTTATCCCACTTTAAAAAATAATAGCTTGAAGTCGCGGAAAAATAATTTTACATGAGAAGGAAATTTGGTTTTGACTTAAAATGAAAATTTAAAAATTGGAAAATGGTAACTACAACCATTTTTAGAAACTAAAACACTCCCAGTTTTGAGTCGCTCCTCTTTCTATACTATTGGTGTTATTGATTAGCTTTTTTAAAATGTTTTTTTTAAACCATTTACCTTTTCTATGTCAATACCTCACTTTCACAAACACATATTATTTTGAATAACTTAAGCATCACTGATAATTTATTTAATTCGAAAACAGCCGGGGATGGACTTTTTGGAATTTGTAGACCCTCCTGGGGCTAACGTAGTCTCTATAAAGTGGTACTTATGATTGGGGGAAATCCTTGCTATTGAGCGTGATCTAACCATCTCCTTCCACAACCGTCGTCCATGAAACAGTAGTCTCTACCACATATTGAACCCGAGACCCTTCCTTGGCTGTAGTGGTAGAGGAAAACTACAGATAGCATTGACACACGTCTAAACATTCTACCTCATAACAAACAAAAACCCCTGACAATTATTTCCTTACAATCAATTACTCTACGATTAGTAAAAAAAAAGTAACTAACCAAGAAAAAAGGAAGTGACCGTCATATGCCTCTTTGTTAATGTCTTAATGAAAAATTATACATGGAATAAATAAGACACAAAAACAAACAATTTTAGTACTGTTTTAATGAAGTACTAGGTCTATAAAAACTATTACACCCATCTTCGAAAGATAAGCATGGACATAATATTTTAAATTTAATTTAAAACAATTTATAATAAATATTAAAGCTAGGTATTGTATAACTAATCATAAAAATAAATAAATAGTTACAACAAACATTGCCACTACCAATGGACTTGTGCTCCGAGCCTAGTGCCCATTAAAACCTGTGGTTAGCCTGGGCCTGAACAGTATATGTTTATTCTGCTTGGTTTAGCAATTTTGCTTTAATTATACCAAAGGAGTACTTTACACTCTACAATTGTAATTAAAATCATTGTTTACCACACTGGGTAATGGATCAAACCGATCCAGTCCCGACTATTCAATAACTTTCATTGTAATTTGGCATTTTTGTCTTAAAACGAGTAATTATCTCTTTATTCTCTGTAGAAAAATAAAAATACGACCAGAGTCGTAGTGATATGACTCATCAATAGCATCCCTATTACAACGAATACGCAATCGATAAGTAATAAATAATTAATATAAAATAATTGTAATCTCTAATTGAATATCGCTGTTATGAAATTAATTTTATTTCCATTTGAATGCAATTCGTGTCACTTGTTTAAATCTTCATGGAATTACAAAATCCTAAAAACAAATTGCACAATCTAGCTTTCTTTAACGAATCAGCCTTAAAAATTATTTTTAAAAACTATAATTTTAGATATTATTTTCTTTAAAACATGCAGTGGAATATTATTCTGGAAAGCTCAGAGTTTTCTTAATTCCAAAAATTACCCTTTTTTAAAAAAATTATATATAAATAAAGCTTATACGAATATTTAATTAAAGTTAAGTTTGAGAGAAAACAATTCTGAAATATTAACCAGTTTTATTAATATATTTTTTTTTACCTTTTGATATTTATTGTAATCCCGATCCTGTTAAGAATAAGAAATTATTGAAGTGCAACAACCTTGTAAATATCCATAAATGTAATGGATGTTTACAATACAGACAGCGATATTTAATTTTTGTTCAACCATATGCGATTTAACATTCAAACTTTAAAATATTGAACTTAATTATTTAAATATTTAACAATAAGAGATCCATTATAATTCCATGGATAAACATAAAATATCGTTTATTTTAATATGAAAAACTTTAATATCTAGCGTTTTTAAATACTGATGGCTGTTATTTCAGCTCCTAAAATTGATTTTGTGAAAATGATATTTGTATTTCCTTAAGAATAAAGGTTTTCATTTTCATTTTTAAATATACTATTAAATAGTTTCAGTTTTAATACCACCAATAGAATCTTTTAACGTATATCCAGTGTAATCATCGTAACCTGATGTCTTAAATTTTTTTTTTTTATACAAAGCAAATTTTATAATTTATTATAATTTTTTAATCATTGCTTTAGTTTTTTAATATTTTTATTTTGAAGAGAAAATATTTGCTCCCTGCCGGGATTTGAAGTGCGCCTCACTGTGGCAACGCTCTAGCCAGTTGAGCTACCGGTGTCGTCCCCCCACCTAGGACAAATCTGTTCTCTTCACCGATCTTATATCCCCCGTGTTCTCGCAATTTTGCGGTGTACATTTTTCTGTATTGTGAGAGAGTACAATAGTTATGAATAAATACATTTTAATAAAACCGGAAACGTAATGCTAATTTTTTTTAGTGGTGTTTATAAATAATAACTTGATAAAATATATTGATATAAACAAAGAATTCCTCTGGACCGGAACAGGGGCGGTATATCCACGTGAGATCCTATACGCACATATCCATCAGATATACATGAACGGTCAAAGAGGATACATACCGTGATGCATGCTTGCTTAAGTGCTGGGCGCTGTACCCATATGCTCCTATATATCTATATCTGAATCTTAAACCAACGATCATAGCACTAAAATAAATAATTCTATCGATCAATATCGTAGCTTGAATATAAAAGTTTGGGTCTGATGATTTACTGAAATGATATATTTTATAGTAAACGTTCTTAAGTAGTGTGCTGCATATCCGTTAATATTTTATCTTCATATATATAATTTGTAATTAGGTGAAGTTTTGGGATCATATTTTCAGATAATAGTTCATGAATTATCTCTTTACGTTTAATAAAATTCTTTAATAAACACATTAACTGTTTTAATCTGTTCTTAAAAGTTTAAAACAGTTTCATCATTTTTCATATTGTTTTTAGTTATTGATCATTAAAACTAAAGTATTAAAATATACATATTAAAATGCAGGATTATATCATAATTTAAGATAGTTCTTTTAGGGCACTCTGGGTTGCTATGCTGAAGGTTTCGAGTTAAAATTCACCTGTGGCAGAAAATTACCTAATCTGTAAGGAGCTGTGGGATGTATAGACCCTCATGGGGCTCGCTCAGCCTCTGTAAGGTAAATAATAAAAAAAAAAATATTTTATTGAATTGTACAAAACTGTAATATATACATCTAGTACAATGGCTAAATGAATAAATAAAGACATGATAGGACATGTAGAGGCACTACCCACTGGCAGCACTCTAATAACATGTCTATAATAGAAGGTCATGATGCCATTTTCTCTTCAGGTACCTAGGAGGATTGTCCGGGATGAAATTGGATGCAAGGATGGGAACTAGTGGGTTTGGATGGGCCTGGAGTTTATTATGGAATGATAGGTATCTGGAATGGGCTAAACCGGTAACATATGGAACGTTAAGGTCATTATGGATGGTTTTATTTGTGACAAAATAAGGAGCGTTTAGGATTTTGCGAAGGATTTTGGATTGCAAGGATTGAATACGAGAGGAAATCGATGGTTTGGTGGAGGCCCATAGTTCAATTCCGTAAGTCCATATAGGTCTTATAACAGTCACATAAATAAGTCTTTTGTAATTGATCTGAGGTTTTGAGCGGTTGTCTAGTATGTGTTGAAGTTGTTGGAAGCATCTAGCTGTTTCTTGTCTTTTCAGTATTGTGTGAGGGTTCCAAGTAAGACGTTTGTCTAAGTTGAGTCCTAGGTAGCCAATCTGTTCAACAGGGATAAGTGGAGTACTATTAAAGGATACAGTAGGAAAGGAAGTCATGGGTTTTCGGCGAAGGGTAAAGGTAATTTGACGGGTCTTGTTGGAATTTATTGTAATTCTCCAATTCCGAGTAAGGTAAGTAATAAAATACAATTTATTATTTAAAGTAAAAGGCTCTTAAAACCTATAAAGAATTACTAAATAAATAACTGAAGTCTCGTTCGTTTTTCTAGTCTTCATCAGAATGGGACCATCTATCTTTAGTCATAGTGAGCGGGATAGTCTGAGTGAGCGGAGCCCCGAGTTCCAGTGCTGAGGCTCCCAGATTCAAATCTAACTATTGCAGATAAATTATTTAATCAGCTAGCGGCTATGGATGAAACCTGATGGGTGTACAGACCCTCCTCGTCCTCATCTAGCCTCTGGGAAAAAACCCTGTGGCTTAAGCGTGACATCGAACAGTCCACCTTCCTAGACAATCGTTGCTGTAGAACAGTTGTTCCCAATCTTTTTTGTACTAAGCCCCCATGTTCATATGAAAGCTTTCCACGACGCTTTCAAATGAAATTCAAGTATTACATTAAAAAAAAACTAGTATTACATAAAAAAAAATACACGATAGCTTTCTATTTAAGATAAAGTAATACTGGTATGAGAAATAACCAAAACTGAGCGAGAATTTTCTTTATTTTCAACTTTTCCCGCGCCCCCTGGACCTGTCTTCACGCCCCACCAGGTTAGGAACCACTGCTCTAGAGACAGTACACCACCATACTCTACCATATATTGAACTTAAGACTCTTGAAATGGGTTTTTCTAACAATGGATTTATCGATAAAATCTATGTTTCTATCTCGGATTCCAAGTTCGAGAAATCGAAAAGAACTGGTTGACCAAACCGAAAATCCCTCATTAGTCATGGTAAATGCCAAGACTCAAGACCTGACTATGACTGACCGGTCGCTGACATGTCTGTAAGGTAATTAACTATGGCGTGAGTGTCCAGCTTGGTAATTAACCTGTCTCACAATGGATTCTTTGATCTCGCAATCTGACGGTTCAATCCTCGGGGCAGTGTTGCCTGACAGCACTCCCAGTATAATAATGAGCCATAGTACGATAATAATAATTGATATTAACTTGGAGTATTTAGTTTATAATTTTACATTATTTAATATTATTTATTGAACTTTTTTTATTAATGTCCCCACCGTAAATTGGGCCAAAACAGAGAAATGATACTACCACTTACTGCCAACCTACAGATCCCATCTTCAGACTATGGAGTGTCTGGATAAAACTAAAAATTAATAAAGATTAACTCTTTGTCATGTTTCAATTAATTTAAAAAACATTTCGTAGTTGCCTAAGTATTTATAAATTTGTATAGATAAACTGTATATAATCTTATAATTACCTACTGGTATTATTTAAATAAACTATTAAAAATAAGTTATCTATCAATATAACAAAATTCGAACGGCGCAGAAAGCACAGAACCCGCAAAACAGAACGGTTGTGAGGGTTTATCCAGTCACAACGACCGATACGGTCGAAGGAATTTAATGATTCCGTAATTTAGATATTTCCCAACTACTATTTGTGTGTTTACTTCATATCCCGTTCTTCTCATATTTCAATATTTTAATACAATGTTCAAAAGATCTTTTATTTATTAAACTTGTTGGCTTTACATTTAAAATTTAGATTCATAATGTTCTTAAGAGTTCTCTGAAGACGAGATAGCCTCATCACTTTCTAAGTTGAAGTTGTTATTTGAGTACTACCAGTTTTCTCTACTTGCGTTTATCCATGGCTCGCATCATTACATTCGTTTGCTGTATTATTATAATGCAGTTGTAAATTTAAATAACAAAACAAATATAATATTTAAATAATTAAAACAAAGCTATAACAAAGGTGCATTCGTTGTTTAGTTTCGGTTGCTTGTGTTTTAGGAATATTTAATAGTTAATAATCTGATTTTTTCAAATAATTATTTTGTAAAATCTTAAAATTAGTTCATTTTTCGAAAGTTTTTTTTTCTCGAATTTATGTTATTTTTATGTTGAGGTAACCTTTTTATCGCCGGATTTTGGCAAACTGCCTTTTCGAGAAGAATTACTTTTATTTTCCTTTTTCAAGTTATTTTGCAGCTCATGGGCATTACTAAAAGCTATAATTTAATTCAATAAACTAATAATTTGGAAAGAATGTCATTTTTACCATACATCCATAGGATGTAGGGTATCCTATTATATATATTCTTACGGGCTACTGGGTGTAAAATGAATTAAACAACTCCTAAATTCAAGATACTAATAGATATTAACAAATTGACAAAAAGAATACAATGAAATTACTAAACAATTAAATTATTAAACTAATATAAATTTACAATAACACTATTCTAAAGATTATAACCTAGCCCTAACTGTTATCTAATTACTGAAATAATATACAAATAATATAATATATTACTAATACTAAACAACTCAACTATTTACATAAATTTGTAGAAATACCATAAAGTTACACTATAGTTTATGACTACTAATTAACACTTACAGTTCACTAATTAAAGTCCACCGACCGTAAGACTATCTAAAGATGACAAACTGACACACAGTAATATACAGAAACAGTTTATTACACTCACTTATCACTTATCACTGACTGACTTATCACTGACTACTTCATTACACTGATACTTACTGAAGCGGCCGGCATTTATATCACCGTGGAACGTTCTAGACGCACGGGGAGTGGGGGGGGGGGCTGTGCCCTTCGTGGCACTTCGCGATCCTTCTAATCTGTTCCCAATCCCTTAAGCCCATATTAATCCCTCTGACCGTAACAATATGTTTGCCAGTACTATCAAAACTGACCAAATTTCGGGGTTTTATTGTTATTTTTATAACTATGTTGCTAATAGTCGATTTCGCCAAACTATATAGACATAAAATTTATTCAACGCTGATAAATTCTATTGTAGAGGTTAATAAAAATATAAATAAACTATAGTGGCTGTTTAATAATACCTGTTTGAGGTTAACGCCATATGGAGATTGTGCTCAGATCCCGAGAATCCAGGAGAATATGAGCTATAGAGTGGTGAATACTGGACAAGTCCCTATTTTCAGATGAAAGCTGGAGTGGCGGACAGGTGACTGTTGACGAAGCATGGCATCCATATGCAAGACCATCCATTTGACTCACTAATGAGAGCCCTCTCCTAGGGCAGCCTGGCTTTGCTCGGGAAAACTATTCTCCAGGTCTCTCGCTGGAATTAATAACTCCAATTATTCCACTCACTGTAGATTGGGACAGGAATAATAAAAGAAAACCTAAACCGAACCTGAATAAATTCAAAACGTACATGGTTTAATAATTTTTTTTTTATTCAATCATAGCATCCTTTAGTAGAGGGAATGTGGCCCAACTACCAGGGGTTCGAACCGGTCTACGAGATCATTCTTTAGTCTTATGAAAAAAAATAAGAACTTATAAGCCATTTTTTCATATTTGGCTTTTTTGACAGGTTTCCATTTGACTTAAATTAAAAACATGGACAAACGGAAGAATATTTTTATCAGTTAGCACTTAGCAAAGACTGACGTTATAAACCCAATACACCTATTACATTTCATTATTATAATTATTAGTCGTATAACTCCAAAGTGGAAGATGCTAAGTAAAGATGGTTCATGTTTGGGCCTTCTTGTTCTTCTCATTTCCCCACCAGGATTTCATTCTTTGATAGTATTCAGCTTATCTTTCTTCGCTCCATTTTGTTCCAGTTATCGGCGCTTTTGTCTTTGGCCTAAACTCTCATTTTTCAACTTTCTGTTTAAAATTGTTTCTTGTGTCCATGTCTTCATTAGTAATTTTGGCTAATTCGAAGTCTTTCTTAATATTTTGTACCCATTCCCCTCCATTAACAAGGGATGCTACGTATTTTACTATTATTTTTTTAGTCTGTGATAGGGAAGCCTCAATATGTGGTCACAGAATTTAAGACGTCTTTTGATTTATTTTATTTCCCCTGTACCCGCCGTATGTTGTCATCCACCACCTGGAGATTAAATTGACTAAACTCCCCCGGGATTAAATTTTATAACGAAATAATAATCCTTAATAATGGTAATAAATGGTCAGAGGGTGGAGCCAATTATTACACAAAATAAGGAAAACTTATTTTATTGTGCCAACGTTTCAGCCTAAAATGTAGGCCAACTTCAGGGATATAAAAAGAAACAGAAAATTAATATATAAAACGTTGCAGTACCAAAGAAGGAACGTTGACACAATAAAATAAGCCTTCCTTAGTTTGTGTAATCATGGACTCCCCCCCCCCCCCTGACCATCATTGCATTATTAGAATTATCCAGTCAACTATTTTCCACTTAAATAATAATCAGTAAAATCATTAAAAAGAATAAACAATTTTTTTTAGATCCACATGGACATATACCACTTTTAAATATAACAGCTCATATCGCTCCTTCAAAAGAACAACGACAAAAGTCAGAATTATTTTATTATTTTAACGAATTAGTTTATGCTTAATTATTAAACAAAATAGTTTATTATTTTAAGGAATTAGTTTATGCTTTATTATTAAACGGATTATTTTAAGTGCCCAATCCTTAGTTCCTTCAGTAGCAATTGTATTGGTTAAAGGTTTTTAATTCAGAAATGACAAGTTTCATATTCCCTTTCGAACATTTTTCTTTGTAACAAAATGATATTCTGAGATGTATCATGTTTGAACTTTATGTTTTGTTTTAAGCTTTTAAATTTTTGTAATGATCAATAAAACAATTTAAAAGAATTAATATTTATTTTTTTTTTAATTTTAAATGAAGATCAAATTAATTGAAGGAAGGTAAATTACAAGTAACCTCTCCCTATCATGCCCTCCAGGTATATAAAAAGACATGTCGCTCCTTCAAAAGAAGGACATAACTCAAAAATTGGAATTTTTGAGATAATCCTATATTAGCAATTGTATTAGTTGAAGATTTTCTATTAGGAACGACATATCTGATATTCCATTTTCATAATATGATAGGATGACTTTTTGTATAGGGAATAATGTCATAAGTTAAATAAAAAAAATTTCAAGCTTTTAAACAATTTTGAAAGGATTAATAAAATAATATTCAATACCATCATTACTACAGGAATGTTTTGCTTCACCAAATACCCTATTTTTACAAAACTCAAATGGAACTTCTTTTTTGGTTTTTTGAGTTATGACATTGTTCTTTTGAAAGAGGCATATGCTCAAATACAATAATTGATGTAAAATTATTATCTAATATCCCCAGGAGAGGAAATGATGTTAAATAAATCTAATTTAATTATAGAATTTAAAAAAATTAAAAATATTATGTTAATTTAAATTCCAATGTTATAAAAAATAAAAATAAATAAGACACCATTGAGAATAAGTTTCTCTTTCATATAAACCCCTTATTTTCCCCTCCTTCTTTGAGCAACTGATTAAATAATTAACATGTGAAGGAAGAAGGGTGAGTTGAAAATGGTGAGGAAAGGAGGGTGCGGTAATCAAGTTGGAAGTTACAGGAGTTGCCCTTTCAGATTCCTAACCTTAAAAGTAGAGAAAATATTATTTAAAAAAACATCTATCAAATGAAGGACTGTGTATTTAGAGTCATATAATATGAAAATAAATATTGGAGGAAGAAAATTGTCCGGACGGAGATCAGAAAAAATTAACTTATAAGGTGAACTATCTATATTAAAGTCAACGTTTCGACCCACAATGAAGGTGGATCTTATTCAAGGCTTATAATGGGGTCAAGGATTGAAAGTTGACTAAAAAAAAAAAGGATTTTTTTTTGTAAATAAATAAATATTCTATGAAAGTTTTAAAAATATCCATTTATTGTGCGTTTAATATCATTGCTTATTATAATTGTTTTCTTTTAAACAAGTAATTACAGAAATAATTGAACATAAGTTTTAGTAGATCTTGAAGATCAATAAGGTGGCGTTTTCTTGATTTTTCGGTATCATATTCATTTATATGAAATTATTTCATCGTATCATAAAAAATAAGTTTTAATAAATTTCTAGTTAATTAGTTATTGGACATTAATAACATATAAATATCACTTACCAATGTTGTGTAAAAGTATATACTTACTTGTATATGAGGCGTTTGTTTCTCGGGTACATCTATTTTTTTCCGAAAATGTTTTTTTTTTTTGTTTATAAGTTTTTAATGCAGAAATGGCGTGTTAGATGTGTTTGTTTCAAAACCGTCTAGATACTTCAAAAATAAATACCTAAAGAGTCCATTTCCTATCAAAAGTCGTTACATCACTTAATCCACGCCTAAGTTAACGCCTAATCCAAAAATTAAATAATGTTGATGCTTTATTGAAAAACATTATGAGAAAGACTGAAGAGCAATTGATATCCTGGAATTATACAAAGAGGTCATAGACCATAATGTGTCGCCTATCAAAGAGGATTATCATATTATTAATATGGATGTTTTCCAAATTCAAGATGTAAATGAAAATTGGTATGTATGGACAATCAAAACTATGTTTATATATATATATATTACTTAATTATATTGATTAAAGTGATTTGTTTTTAAAAATGTCTATTTTATTTATTTTTATCAACCATAAACTAACCAGATATCGATATTTTCTGATCAAAGACAGGTTTTTCCAACGTATGTTTTATATTAAATGAGATATAAAAAAAATTCATAAAAAATTTCCAGCAATTCTTTTAATATACCTTATACATTATTACACTAGTTTTCTGCAGACCGGCTAATAAACTAATACTGCGATTCTTATATTGTAAATTGTAAATTTTGAATTTGACCCCATTTGAAACTGTCCTTTTGATGACGTATTGTATTAATCGTCTCCAATTTGATTCCATGTCCATTTGTGGTACACTTCAGTCTAATTTATTTTAAGGAATGGAGCAACTTTTTGTTTAATTTTCTCAGAAGGTTAAAGATAGAATAAAAAATATTTTCTATTTTCTTCCTTTCGATCATAATTTCTTGACAAATGCGTCTATATGCGTTAAGGATGCTTGAAGTTGTTTCAGACCTATATACTAGATGGGTCAGCCATGAGGTTGTCCGGGAAATCGAAAACATAAACGAAAATTGCTCGTCCTTTTAGAGTAATTTATCGGAGAGGGAGGAGAGAGGTGGTATAATGGAAGAGAACATGAAAAGATGATAAAGTGGCTAGGCAAGAGGAGGAAGAATAAATGGTTCTGTTGGGGCTGTTGTTTGAGATAGCCGATGACAGAGCCCTCTCACGTCAACATTTGTAAGCTGGAATTAAATCGAATTAATGCCAGTCACATTTTCACGTCAGCCCCAAATCTAATAGAATTTTCTTCAGCCCTCTATCACCACCTCCGAGTAGACAATCCTTATCTTATTTTTGACGCAAGAGTTTCATCGCTAAACTTCATTCTTTCTCGTTTTATATTCGTCGAACAGCTTCGTTATAAACATTTTTTTAAATTTATTTATTATTTAATTTTCATTTGCACCTGCGCAATTGCGCATTCAGCAAATTTGATCCTAATATTTTTTCACTTTGCTCTTCTATGATCATAAAACTATATGATGATGGGGTAAATATATGCGTAAATAAAAATATATCCATTTCATTTAAAATATCATCGGAGCCTTACTATGCAAAAAATTAGAAAAATGAATTACAAAATGTGTAGTTGAAGTTTACTTATTTAGCTTTAATGTCCCTCAACTCACTGATCAAGTATCATTTCTTTCATTTTTTCAGTCAACAATAATAAATGTTTTTTAACTTATTACTTTAAGAACATATAAATGTGAATCATGTTGCAGTTATCATATTGTAGTTTTAAGAACAAAGCAAGCTCTCATTACTAATAGATAATAAATTAAGGCAGATTTGAAAGAAAAATAATTTAAACTGGAATAATGAAATCATTGATAAACATATTTTTTCTGAACTATCTCATACCGATTGCTAGTTCATACTGATAACCTCACTTGGAGCCAACATATTAGAGTTTTGAATATATTAAGTTCACATTATCCTCTTGTCACAATAATACTTATATAATTTTTCACCCGGCTATCAATAATAAAAGAAAACGATTTTCAACCAAGGAAGGGAATCGTTTCCGCATATAAATGAATCAAGAACTTAGGGACCTATGCGGAGAACGTGTTATAGTTTCTTGTATTAAAAAGCAAGGTTCAGATGGTTGGGTCACGTTCACAGGATGGATAAAAAAAGGCTCTCTAGGCTGATCATGGAGGGACGTCCAAACGGAGGAAGAGGAAGAGGAAGCATTCTCCATGCTCCTTGGGGGTAAGGACATGGAGAATTGCAGCGGAAGATCGGTCAAATTGGAGGAAAATTGTTGAGGAGGCCATAGCGCCGTGTGATGATGACGATGATCAATAATATAAACATATTTTTCACTAATTCTGTCCAAAAATGAAGATAAATTAATCGCGGAACTTCTTATTTAAACGATAAAAATCTCAACCTTAACTAAATTGGTGATAGGCAAATGATTAAGAATTTAAACATAAAATTATTTATGAGTGATATGAAATTTATTATTTTATAAATCTTCATTAATGAATCTAGTCTAAATGATTTGAATATTTTTATCTTTGGTAAATACCTTTGATGTTTAGCACTCAAGCTGGACAAGCTTCATTATTGTTGGAGTAAAGTTTATTTTTAATGCTAAAACATTTTACAAAAAGAGTAATTTGAAACTGATATATTATGAATTACATATAAATCACAAGAAGAGGGAGGAAAATATTTCATTTATTGTATATCCACTAACATTTTGATTAATAGGTTGAGAATATATTGAAGATCGTTCGCTACCAAAAGGCAGTAGAGGAGAAAACTGAGAGTTAGTGCTTCAGGAACTCTTCATAACCACCCTAAGGCTTGATTTAGGGTGATGAGACTTATACATGTCTTCGGGGGCGGTCAATAGCAAAGACTTATATCCTACTTTGTATTCTCAACTTGATGTAAAGCTCTTCTTTTCACTATTTGTCGGATATAACCCTGAGACACAAACAAATTGAAACGGCTGAAAATGGAGACAGGCTAGTGAGGGGGGGAATTATGGCTCTCCATTCTTCAACCAACCGTAATCATGTTTCCTTCATTTTTATTCTTCGAAACTAAACGAGGAGAGGTATAATGAAACGAAAAGAAAAAAAAATACAGATGTTTAACTCTAAGGGAAGTGGATAAATGAAACGCTGGGGCATCAGCCATAAAATATTATTTGTTCTGTTATAAACTCAAAGTTAAAATGAATTGAGAGCATATTAGTTTTTGAACTACAATAAAATAGGTTAACAACATAGTATTTATACGTGTCGCATGTTTCTCAAAAACTATATAGGCTTTTAAAGGAAGGAAATTATGAAATGACAGGCCAAAAGTTAAGAAATAAACTCAACCATAGACTTTTCAAGGTTCATCCAACGATACTTTGATCAGTTTAAAAATATATAGAATTTAAATAAAAAATGTACTCATAGGCTAAAAGTTGTATCGTTCTAGCCTAAACATGTTATTTAATCTAAGCTTCTCGAAGTTTTTATTTTTAAATAACTGTAATACAACTCTATACTTGCATTTGAAATAATAAATTTAGCTATGACAATAGTAATATAACATTCTCGTGTATTTAAGCAAAACAATTTTCATTTTTTTGTTCAAATTTAATATTTGATATTGAAATGCAAATGCTCAAATATATATAAAATAATGGTTAAGACAAGTTTCTCAGGAAAAAATAAGAAATAAAATTACTTGCTAATATTTCGCCTATTCTGGCACTTTCAGTTAGAATCAGAGAAAACATCACATCTCCAGCAAGGCCCAAATACAACTACTGAATCATAAGGGAGGTTACAAGGAAGCTGAAAAAGGCTAAATAAAAAAGATTTTGATTAAAAAATAGCAAATAAACATACCAAACTTCCAACAGGCAAAAAAAAAAAAAAAAATCATAAAAACAGAAGGCTAAAAACCATATCAAAGAGGAAAGTACATTGCAAAAATGAAACTATCTAGAACGCTGTCAATAAACGGCTATTTCTCAAAATATGTTAATATAGAACAGAATGATATAGAAAATACTTGTTGAGACGTGAGTATACTCTGTTATTATTTTTTGAGCTTTTGTTGTTCTATATTATATTAATATGTTTTGTGGAAAAGCCTTATGTCCACAGAGTGCTTTATCTTGTAATTTTACTTCTTTAATAATACGGTTTTCATGTCTTCTCTTTTTGTGATTTGTTTTATTTTTATTTTCCTTTGTGGATATGGGAAATTTAGCGTGTTTTTTTTTTTTTTTTTGTTAACATTTTCCAACTGTTGTCTTGTAACCTTCCTTACCATTCTGTTGTTGCACTTGGGCCTTGGTTGATTGTAAGGCATTGGGTGTTGTGGTTTCAATAAAAAGGCCTAAAATAATTATCTACACTTAGAATTAGTAGGATCTGATTGTACCAAGGGTATAGAATTTAATATTTAGATGCGGTAATATGTTTTGAAGATAGAGAGATTCTTTGTTTCATAAGCGATTCACGACGAAACCTTTCGCAATTAATGAAACGAATTCGAATGTTATCGAGCCCGATAAAAAAAACTCTCCTGGAAACGATTACCATCGATTAATTAGTGAATCGCAATAGGCTGTATAAACAAAAAGGTGTAGAATCCGATAAGCCGTTAAATGCTTGATAAGATAGAAATATTTGGAAATAGTTTTGCCCAAGTCCGTCGCCAGCTAAAATGTTCGCATGGGGAGGAATTAAAGGGAATAGCGTCTTGCCATCGATTTTCATCAGTTGCCTCGCCACTTCCATGTTTTTCGCAGCGGTCCCGAACTTTCTCATGGAGAAGAGCTGCACTCCAGCCGCCACAGATTCCTTATGCAACAACACGGATCTTGTAATAAAAGCCACAAGTCAGTATCAATCTATTCTTTTATGGTGTATATTATAATTATATTAAGTAAAACCGTGGTGGATGCCATGAAGGGTATTGGATTCAGTACGTTTTAGTGACTGTACTGTTCTACGCCAACGGTTTTGTAGGCTCGCGATTTGTCCGAGATCAGGCTCAAACGCCAGAATTTTTCCAACTTTATTGAGGCAGGGTGAATCACAAGAGGGTCTATAGATCGAACAAGATCCATCCGTGGCTGTTAACAGATTAAAGAATTTATCAGACATGGTCGGGTACGAACCCTTGGCATACCAACTCACCATTCCACAAACTGAGTTACCCTGCTCCCCCCTATAGTTATAGATCTGATCTCGGTGTAATCCACCACCTAACATTCGTAGACCTGGAGTATTCCATAATATACCTATCATTGTTTTTTTATGACTGAATTATTGGTATATTATTATATGAATTTCATATAATATGGTATACTATGATGGAAATATTGGTAAATTTTCAATACTGTTTTTCAGAAATGGCTACACAGAGGAACATACTGCGCTCCATAATGCCTACATTGTGCGTTCCCTTGTTCGCCCACTGGAGGGACCGCACTGGAAGCAGTAAACCTCTCGTCATCATTGGGATGGTAGCGGAGACCGTCGCGGCGATCATCTACCTTATCTCTTCCATCCTGTGGTCTCTGTCCATCGTGTTCACAGCCATTATGGAGTCCGTGATCGGGGGTCTCTTCGGCGAGATCATCTACCTTATGGGAGTAAGCTGCATCATAATTGACAACTCTACATCGGAGAACAGAACTATGAGGTGAGTGGAAAAATTGAAAGAAAACTATAAATAAAACTCGTTTCGCATACGAGTTACCACTTTTTTAGTCGAGGAAAACCTGGAAATTTAGAGCTTTCAACTCAGGATACCTAGGATCGTTCAACTACCCTGCTGTGTTGACAGTGAATCGGTAGGTCTATGTAAACCTTTTCATATATTTATGTTAACCTCAACAAAAACTTAGGCAAAACTCAGCTCGAAAATAACATTCCATGGGAGTAGATTAATCCCATGACTAAATAGGGAGTGGCTTTTGATATTTTACGTCTTGGCACTGTTAACTACTAGAGTTTATAAAGTTAGGTTGAATAATAAAGCATATAAATTTAATTCCTCTCGAAGTAGCATTAAGCTTAGTATAATCTAAGGGTCTTGGGCACAATACGTCGAAGAGACTGTAATGTTTCTTGGACAACGGTTGTGCTGGGAGATGATTTGTACATGATCCCACTCAACCACCAGATTTTCCCCTATATTTGAGTTCTCACAATATAAAGGCTGTGGATGGTTCCCGATCCCAGACTGTTAAAAATAAAATAAAATCTGCATGGGAACTCAGCGCTCTACCACTGAGCCACTCCGTCCCTTAGGCCTTAGTATGCCAAGCTCAAATTTGACTCTCGATTCTGTCACAGTGGTCATCAAGGACATTTTTTAAAACTACAATATATTCGAATTTTCGTATTACAGCATATGTGAATGTGAATATTTGTGTCAATATTCTATAATAGCCATTGCTTATTGATGATTATTGTATTTCTTTTTTAGACTACAGATGCTGCTTTCCACTTTATTCGTTGCTAATTTCCTCGCATCGGCTATTTACGGCTTCATCCTCAGTCGGAATGGGTACGTTTGCTTTTACAGTATTGTCATCGGCTTGCACATTCTTGCCATCATCCTCGCGATTGCTCTGGTCGTGGACAAGAAAAGAGAACCCACAGGTCGCAGAAAAAATGGCATCTGTCAGAATATGAAGATTGTTTTCCAAAAACGCCGTAATGGGGTAGTCTTATGGATAATGATGGTTTGCACAGCATTAGTCGAATCCTACTCAGAAGGTAGGGGTAGTAAATATTTAGTATTGATAAATATTTATTTTTATGAGTATATATATAATTTATTTTTTATATTAAGAAAAATATATACCACTATAATCCATGTTAGGGAGCGGAGTGGCGCAGAGTGCTGAGACGTCATGCCGAAGGTCTTGGGTTCAAATCCCCCACCTGGCAAGACTTTTATTTAATCTATTAGCGGTTGCAGAAGGATCATATGGGATCTAGGACCTACCTTGGGTCATAGGATTATATGAGTTCACCCATCCTCTATAGTGGGTACCCAAAATAAGGGGGGGAATCTGGTTGTTGGGCGTGATCGAGGACAAATTACCTCCCTGCACAACTGTTTTCCATGAAGCATTAAACTCTCTACCACGTACTGAACCCCGGACTCGTTCACGGGTTGTAGTGGTACTGTATTTAAATTTTTTTTCTAACGCATGTTGGATTCAGTACATGGTAGAGAATGTACCATTTCTGTTGTATAGAGAAATGATTTGGCCGTGATCACGATGAACCACCAGATTATTCTCCCAGTGAAAGAAAAAGTCAAACTTGGCGATCCCTAGGAGGGTCTGTAAATTTTACAGGATCGATTTGAGGCTGAAAACAGGATAACAGGATCTGCCACAGCCGGATTCAAACCCGGGAACTACATCTGTATAATTCAGTGCTCTAAAAACACACACATACATACACATATACATGGTAATACTTTCTATTTATTTAATAATTTACGTAATAGAGGAAAATAATGTAAACTTATTCCCATAATTAAGAAAGCCCACTTTTTAAAGGCTGGATGAGCTCTAGTAGGGTCTACAAATCTAACGGGGTCGGACTATTGCTATCTATCAGTCACACTCGGAATTTGAATCCGGGACCTTCACCTCAGCAACTCATCGCGCTACACACTGGGTACCGGACTCTACATTTGAATAAATTATAGTTAATATGTTCTTTCTGGGATTATATCTATGTAAATAAATAGTTTGTGAAATTATTGGATAGCTTTTCTAATTAGTAGTTGATACAGAATTTCATATATTACTCCTATTTATTTGTTAAAAAGTTCGTATAAACCTATTAGTCCAGGATCCATGGTCCATTTTTGCACTTATTACTATCAAGCTGATCTTCGTGAATAGCTTCGTTTCGACAGGACGCCCAATAATTTCCTGTCCGAAAATTCTCGATTGTGGTAGCTAACAGAGGTAACAAGGATAAAATATGTCGATTTGATAATTCCCAAAAATTTATTACTAACTGGGTTTTTTTTTTATATCTCAGGATAATTACCTAAATTATTTGAAAAAATATTTGTCCTTCAAAATGTATGATTAGATCAAAGAGTCCCCTCCTTCCAACATGTATCGATAACGAGGTCATCGAAAATGATTACTAACCAGTTGATTATTTTTTACTTCTTCTTTTTTGACTTCGTGATCAATACATATTGGAAGGAGGGGACTCTTTGATCAATTCATCCATTTTGTAGGACAAATATTTTTAAAAATAGTTTAGATAATTATCTTGAGATTTAACAAAAAAAACAACCCAGTTAGTAATGAAGTTTTGAGAATCATCAAATCGACATATTTCATCCTTGCTACCTCTGTTAGCTACAAATCGAGAATCGACCACAATCGAGAATTTTCGCACAGGAAATTGTTGGGCGTCTCATCGAAACGAAGCTAGTCACGAAGGTTCAGCTTGATAGTAATCGAGTGCAAAAATGGATCCTGGACTATATGGTTTAAAATTTATTATCTAAATTCATCAAAATTTAAAAACAACAGTTACAAGGACTATTTAAATTCTATAAACAACAGAGACAGACAAGTATGGACCGCTACAAGGAGTATTCTAAAGCAAAAGGTGGTTCAATATCCTCTTAGACGTACAGACAACACTTGGGCGATGACGAGCGAAGAAAAAGCTAATGAATTTGCAAAACATCTTTCTCATACATTTAAGGCAAATGATATCCAGGATAACAACCTAACTGACAAAATACATGGCGACTTGACAACAGCACTACCCTTATCACTCCCTCCTCCGGCGTTTCATCCAAAAGAAATCTATCAAGTACTGAACAAAATGCCAAACAAAAAAGCTCCTGGCTATGATCTCATCACTCCCTTCATCCTTCGCCACTTACCTCGAAAAGCTGTTCTCTTTCTTACCCTCATCTATAATTCAATCATGCGCACAACTTATTTTCCGCTCCTTTGGAAACTTTCCATGATTAAAATGATACCTAAACCTTCTAAACCTGTCACTGATCCTTCATCTTATCGTCCAATTGCACTCCTCCCTATAATGTCTAAATTATTTGAAAAACTCCTCCTTAATCGCATAAAGCCTATCCTCGAAAATAGCGGAGTGATACCGAACCACCAATTTGGCTTTCGTTCTTATCACTCCACTGTACAACAGTGTCATCGTATCGTGGATGCAATATCTATCGCTTTTGAGAAAAAAGAATATTGCTCTGCGATTTTTCTTGACATTGAAAAAGCTTTTGATAGTGTCTGGCACAAGGGTCTTCTCTGGAAAATAAAACCTCACTTACCTCCTACATACTTTTTAATTCTTCAATCTTATTTCCACGACAGATTCTTCTGTACTTCCGTTGACTCTTCGATTTCCTCCTTCTTTCCTCAATGCAGGGGTGTACCGCAAGGCAGTGTTTTAAGCCCCATCCTCTATTCTGTTTACACCTCTGATATCCCGGAGCGTCCTTACACCAACATCTATACCTTCGCTGACGATACAGCTATTATTTCTTCTCACAGAGACCCAAACTTAGCATCTATAGCTCTTCAAAATCATTTATTTGACTTAGAAAAGTGGTTCTATAAATGGCAAATACGAATAAACGCCTCGAAATCGAGCCATATAACCTTCTCTCTACGCAAAGCTTCATGTCCAGCAGTCAAAATTGACAACGACGAAGTACCTTCCAAAAATTATGTACGTTATCTCGGACTATACTTGGACAAAAGACTTACATGGAACATACATACCAAATTAAAGAGACAAGAATTGACTAGACGGTACAAACAACTATCACATCTGCTGGACTACAGATCTTCACTTGACTTACGGAACAAACGACTTATCTATAATAGCATACTGAAACCTATTTGGACATATGGAGCAGAACTTTGGGGTTCAGCAAAAAAAGTCCACATACACAAGATTCAAACCGCACAGTCCAAAATTCTCAGAAAAATTGTTAATGCACCATGGTATATTTCGAATCACACCATACACAACGACATGAACATTCCCACTATAAAATCATATATTCATAACAAATACATGACATTCCACTCATCGACACAACATCACCCAAATCCACTCGTTCTTCCGCTTTCCTACTCCCTGTTACCTGGACTGGATAGGAAAAGATTAAAAAGAAATTGGCCAAGAGACCTACTCACCAATTGATATTTATATTTTTACTACATCATCATAAAGAAGTTCAAGTAGAAAATCAAGGTGAAAAACACTAGTATCAAATTTGCTGAATGCGCAATTGCGCAGGTGCAAATAAAAATTAAATTATAAATAAAAAAAATAAAAATTCATTGCAATATTTTCTCTATTGAAGTTTTATAAATTAATATGGTATTGAACTTTAAAGGTAATTAAAACTGAGTTTATTGATGTGTTTTTTTTCAGCGGAAACCAATGTCATAGTGTATTACCTTCATCAAAAATTTGAAGTAACAGTTATTGAAGAAGGTCTCATCGATGCTTACTATGCTCTAGTTCTAGCAATAGGTAAGGAAACCATCTTTCTGAAAAAAAACAAAAAAACATACGCGTTAACTATCTTATTGATAGCAATGCACTAATTTTTTACATTACAGGTTCTTTAGTTTTTCCTTACATATTCAGCAAACTTTTCCAATGGACGGATTATAAAATCGGAATCGTAAGTGCGATGGTGACAACACTTTTCCAAGCCGCTAGAATGTTTGTAGAAACAAGAATTGAGCTGTATTTAGGTAAGTCACATTATTATTACGCCATTTATTTATAAACGTAACTTTGCTCCTCTCTCTTGCGATGATCTCCTGCTACGCTTTTGTTAAGTTCTATGAATTATGGTCTTCGGATTTTTTTTTTCAATCTTATGGGCTTTTCTTCACACTTAAGTTAATAAGGGCTGTGTACTCATTTCCTGGTAATCAGGCATCGTACATTTACTTTATTTCCATCTTTCTACTAACATATTAGTAGACTTATGTCATCATCTACTCATCTCCTCTCACAGATTCCTTTAACTGCTTTAAATTATTGACGTTAAGTTATTTACTCTCATATTTTCCACTCATACCTATTGATCCCTTTCCCACTTGTCGCTGGATTACCTATTACCTACTGTTCCGTCTTGCGTTCATCCGCAAACGACGTCTGAAGAGAAAATACCGTGAGGTAAATATTGCAGTATTGTATATTTATGTAATATTTTTACCATTTATTATTACATTTTATTTTGATACTTTATTTGGAATTATCTCTTAATCATTTTATTTTATTTATTAATTTTTAAAAAATAACGGCCAAAGAATTTTACAAAGTCAATCATTAGTGTTAAAATCAACGGAAATATCCTGGCGAATTTATTGATATATTTCCAAGTATCTTAAGAATTTCATCTCTCCGATGCATCCGAAGATAAATATTATAAATGGACGAATAGATAGTATAATAGACGTTAATAATTTTAAGTATTTACTTAATTTGTTGTAGTTGTTTTTCTGGGCCTACTGAAATGTGTCTTACTTTCGATACCTCAGTCTATCATCAGCAAGAACGTTAAAGATTGTGAATTAGGTAAGTATAATAATTCATCTATTAGCTTTATTGATGAATTGAACATAAATGTTATTATTAAAAAGGGTTGCTGTAGTCTTGGAAACCTATCATAAACCTCCTGCCTTAGTCGCCTCTAAAAAATACTATGAATTTCTGATTAAAGAAGAATTCTCTGTGCAAAGAAGAACAGAGTTTGGTGATCTATAGTTTATGTAATCCTATGAACAGAAACTTCGTTTTATTCAGAGGCATGAGGACATCTTAGGGTAGTAATGATATAAGAATTACTTCAGATCATTAGTCATGGGTAGATACTGGATTTTCCTGTATCTGAATACAAAATAAACTGATATTTTTCTGCATCTGATACAGATTTTTTTTTAAAACGATGTAATATTGGTTACTGTTGAAAGTAAAAAATTGGAGAAAAAATTTATCAATTTCTTCGAACAATTTTTTGTTTGCACTCGATATCAATCATTTATATCGATTGCCTTTACTTAATATTATGATAATGTAGAAAATGGAATTTTCATTTCAAATTATCAAATTAAGAAAAAAATTCACAGCCAACATAGACGTATAATACTAATTAAAAAAAAAGAAGAAAAATAATTAAACGATTTGTTTGTTTATTCTATTTTTTTCAGTACATTGTTCTTCTCCGTTAGCCGAGAAATTTATTATTGCTATATTCCAACAACAAGCATTTTGTACCAATTTATATTTGAAAAGCAGATGTGAAAACATGTTAAGTTTCTACAGTTATCGTGAGATAATAAAATTTTCAAGCTCAAAAATGATAGAACAATTCATTTTTGTAAATAGGATATGCTCAAATATATATATAATGTTTAAGAACTCTATTCTATGTTCTTATTAAATTAAATCCCACAATTTAATTCACAAAGTAGATACAAAAAAATAATATACCAGTTTTAATTCGTATGTTATAGTAATAAATAGCATAAGGAAGCATGAGGTAGTGAATATATTCGTGAATACTGAATAGCTGATGCTTCTAACAACCAAGGTCTTGAATACAGCTCTTGTATCTATCTGGTCTAGCTGGTAGCAGGTGCAGGAGTAGAGTTTGTAGTAGATACTGGCAAGTAGTTGATACTGACTAGTCAGTAGATACAAGTATCAAGTAACAAGAGAGGGGGGGGTGCCCTTGGTAGGACCTCCCACCCCATCGCTTGACTCGCGTTGTCAAGTATCAAACAGATACTTGTATCAGGTACATTTCGACCGTATCAGGTCCGTGTATCTACTACTTTTCAGTATCAGATACAAAGTATCAGATAGATACAACGTTACCCATTCCTACTGATCATGCCGGTATATAAATAAATATATGTAACTTTTTCTGTTGTGTAGTGAAGAGATTTCACTAAAATTAAATTCATCCATTACGTTTTCTCCTATTAACGGTGCACAATTTTTAGAGGCCAAGTTTGCTGCAGGTCATTGTAGGCTGATAGCAGAGCAAATAATCTATCTTCCACAGCAAAATTCGAAATCAGGTCAATAACTCAGTGATCTTAACTATACATTCGTACACACGAGGCGTGTCCAATAAATAAGCGAACTAGGTTCATAAAACTTTATCTTATAACATTGTATCCCCATTTCATATGCCTCCTTCAAAATCCTCTCCGTTTGTTGTTGGTCTCTTGCCCCATGTTCATTTTTTGCCTTTCTTGCACCCATGAAGTCCTTGGCGGTATATGTATATATATTGTTGCATATAAAGTTGTTTTATAAAATAATATTTCAGCTTTTGAATTTTGTCTCAGGGCAATTTCTTGGCATGAGCGCAATCATAAAAAGCTGTATTACGGCTCCAATTTACAGATCGTACGAAGATGTTTTTAATAAGACTTGGAAAGTTTATCCCGGCTTGTTTTTCGGCATTGGCTCAGTTGTGAACTTCATTGTTATGATTCTTCTGAGGTAATATTTTTTTTTATTAAGCTAATAATGGTCATTTAAATAATTTTCATCCTAGAATACTAAAATTGTAGTTAATGCATATCTATACAGTGTCCTTAGGCATCCAAGTGTTTTAATCGCAACTAATTTTTTTTTTAGCATAAAAACATATTTTATTTTTAATTAACATTTCAGTATCTGCTCGTTTCTGGCGCGTCCTCCGGAAAACGAAGAAGAAACCGATGCAAAAGAAGGTGATGAAAGCACTTCAAGTACGAAAAGAATAGACCTTTGGGTTATACATAAGAATCATAAATAGGATAATTATATAATATATAAAATAGGTTGGATATTGGAAAATATACAGTTATTTTTTTTAATGAAGATAAAAATAATTTAAGAATAATAAATTACAAGTAACCTCTCCCTAATTTGCTCTTCATGCATATAAAAAGATCAAAAAAACTATATGTGAATTTATTACTCAATTATATAATATTTTTTATGTCTTTTCAGTTTGTTTAGTCTTATAACTCATTTTTCTCTTGAGTATGAATAAAGAATTTATGTAGATGAAGTTCATAATGATTCTATCATTTTATAAAAAATATTTTTAATAATATATATCCTTGTATAATAATTGTATTATTATGATGTTTATATATATTAGTTTTTCTAAAGTTTTAAGTATAGTTATTTTTAAACTTAAGGATTTATCTATGCAATTATTTTTATATGAAAGGAATTCGTAGTAATAATAATCCATATTGAATTGTTGCAAGCATTTGTTTTTTATGTCATTATGTGTACCTAAAAAATAAAATAACAATGAGTAAAAATTTCACTAAACATACTTTTATGATTAATAATATTTATCTTGAACTTATATCTGTAATAATATCAAATACATTTTTTAACACGACATATTTTTCTCACCGAATTTATATTGTGTAATGAATCCAGTGAATTATTGTGTGGTGACTATAATTTTTCTTTTAATGTAGACACCCGAATTGCAATTACTGAAACCTAAAATGTAACAGTCTATCCTTTTTGGGTTGTTTCGACATAAAGCCAGTAGTTTTGTATGTATGATCATTTCTTCCATAAATTGAAGCTAATAAGTTGATTTATATACAGTTCTTTAATTAAATTTGTTTAAATTTTATTTTTCGACTGGAATAGGAGGATCAAAGAAAAAATAATGTTCTGTTGTTTATTTGAAAAGATCTATAAATCAAAACTTCTCTGATTACAAGATATTCATTTGGAATTTCAGATTGGCGCTATGTTTGATCTTCCCACAATGTTATTTGAATTTATCTATTTCTATTATCATCAAAATAGCGATGCAAAATTATCAAAAAATTTTCTGAGAATAAAAATATAACAATCTTTTCATTTAACAAAAATATACTGAAGTACCTATATCTATCACAATAATGAAATTATTGTATAATAATAATAATAATAATTTTATTAATAATTTATAATAATAATTTTATTATTCAATTACTTATACTTAAAATAATATATTATATATATAAAAATTATAGATATTTTATTATATTAAATATTAAATATATAAAATATATATATATATATATATATATATATAGATATATATATATACACATTTAATACGTTATATAATACGTATATTATATAAATAGTGAAACAGATTCATTGCAGTTTCAGTTGCGTCAACAATAATTTGGAACTTATTTGTTCCACCTCGCTTCGATAAGATTTGATGTTAGTTTCTCCTCTTATTCCTGTTTACAAACGTACTGTACCATTCGAAATATAGGTGGAGCTAAAGGGGGCCATTTCCAATATTGATGGGAACACATTCCCATCTTCACATTTTTGAAATAGTAGCCATGCAACAATATTTCATCAGAGCCGTCATCATACCTGTGAGAAGTTGTAACTGTTGTGCATATAAGGGACGATAAAACATTTTTTTTTCTTATGCCTAGGTCGTTTGTTGTTCGACCATCCGATATCTTGCTGCCCAATATAAATTAAATTTTTTCAAATGCTCTTTGGCAAATGTCTTATTTCTTATGTCTGTCAGAGCAGGACCTGTGTCTAGGTGGTCTCCATCCATTCTCCCTTGGTTGCATAGTACACATGTAGGATCCTGAGCCAAACCTATCTTGTGGAGATGACTCTGTAGATAATCGTGGCCAGTTGTCAGGCGGAAGCAGGCTACTGCCCCTCTTCTTGGGAGGTCAGCTGGGATCGGGTTTTCTATTAGGCATTTGTATCTTTTCTCTTCCACCCTGTCTATGTGTGTTTTTATTGTTTACTCCTTAACTATAGTTCTTATCATTTGCATTCCAAAACAACACTTGATAGAGAGTGATTCATGCTATTAACAGCAAGGATAGTTGCTTGAGGGTCGATGAAGAGAACAACATTTCGATCTTGGCATCTAGACAATGTTCTTAAAGCGATGAGGATAGCTGCTATTTCACCGACTAATTTTGTACCTTCCTTCCCTACTGCAGCGGTGAATTGGAAATCAATTCAATCCCTTGAGTAAACCCCTGCTTCAGCATTCTTAACCGTCGGTATAGATGTGAAGCCAATACCGAGACGGGTATTTTTGATATACCGTTTCTAGGGCACTTTTTTTTAGCTCATAGCAAGGTGTTGTTTTTTATGAACCTTGTGGAGGAGTCGCAGCTCTGCCTTGCTTGCGTGGTGGTGGATTGAAAATTGTGGCTGTATAAATGGTTCCCTCTCTTCGCAGTCAAGCCCTCTTTCCTCAAGTAAAGTCTTGGCTTTCAGCATAAAAGATTCCTGTGTCCTGAGCCACTGAGTTGGGAATTATTAGTTTTTCCAAAACCCTGGGTCCGTTCTTCGCATTTGCTCGTGAAGGGACATTACTACTCGCTCACGCCGTTTAGAAAGTGGTTCTATTATGGTCTGCAATTGCATAGCTGCAACGGGGATTGACCGCGGTGGACCCAAGATAAGACTGCTGGCTGTCCAGCCTCTTTAGGGATGCATCAGCGCCAGTACAAATGATCTCTAGATGATTCTTGGTTTGATCGTTTAAAATTAAACATACATTTATTTGAAAGCTTTTCATCATCATACTCAAAATCAATTTATCAATAAAACACGTACGAATTAATGGGGACAAAGGGAACCAGTGTTCTATGGCCAAGCCATGCTTTTCAATCCTTCGTCAAATTCGTTTTTGGAAATGGAGGAGAAATACATAAAGGAGAAATAAATACGGAGGACTTTGGAAAGAAATAGTATTGCAAGTCATATACTTTATGAAGCCTAGGAGAAAATGCTGTAGCTTCCCTGTTACATTGGAGGAATCCAAATCGACCCTCCAGCGATGACTTATCAATTCGCCTTTATCCGCAATTCCGAAATACTTTGCAGTAAGGAGTGACTAAGAGAATGATAATGATTGTATTGTATTATAAATGATTGTAATATAGCTTCGTTAGCTTTATAGAGATTAGTATAAACCACTATTGAAATAATCTAAGTAATATTAACGAAAATTCAAAATGCTTGTAATGTAAGCTGGCAGAGAAACAATTGCTCGATGTGTTTTTATATAATTTTTTTATGTAAATTTTTTTCGTCATAAGCTGATAAGGGAAATTGGTAGTTTAGTGTGCAGATCACTGAATTGCTGTGCTGAGGCTCCCACGTTCAAATTAGGCGGTGCAGATAAATTATTTAAAATGTCAACATTAACATATTAAATTAAGAACCCAGTGGGATCTGTAGAACCTCTTGGGACTGACCCAGCCTATATAAAGAGGGTGGGTACCTTGTGGGGTAAACCTATCTGAACAACCGTTGGCTTGGAAACAGTTCAGTACTGAGCCCAAGAACCTTTCTCGGGTTGTTAGGACTATATTTTTTAACATTATCCAGATTCAGCAAAAACATACCGTTATATATGTTTAATTACATACTGCAAATCAATTTAAGATTGCAGGAAAACATGAAAGACTGTAAAGAAATATCTGATGATGGTGGCTAACTGGCAACCAAATTATTTAAATAAATTATTAATTAAATATAAATTATTTAATAGATTGACAGCAATTGATGGACTCTGTGGAATCTTCAGACCCTCAAGTGCTTATACGAGAATAAACTGGGTAACCTTAATTGGTGGAAAAACTTTTTGAACAACAGTTGGCCTAGAAACAGTTCAGTTTCTACCATCTACTGGACCTAAGACCATTCGTGGGTAGTTAGTAGTACACTTTTTTTTAAGCGTAATCTACATTCGGAAAAAAAACACTCCGTTATATATGTCGAATTACATACTACCAATGAATTTATGATTGTTGGACATTCATGCAAGAATGTAAAGAATTATCTGATGTTTCAACGGACGATATTGTAGCTATTTGGCAACCACAAATGAAAGTTCATATTGTAACTTCTTGTACGAAAATATAAATGAGGTTATGTTCAAACATAAAAAACAGAAATTAGATTTTAAGATAAAGATCAAATTACTTTGTTTTTATCATTATCTTGCGTTTTTCCTTGATCGAGATTCCCTCCCTTGAAGTGAGAGGACTGCCAAACCAACCTTCGAGGCAATGAGTCTATGCCGTATATATCTGCTTATCTCGAACAGATTGGGTCTCTACCTCATCTATTCGGTCTCGATTCTTTAATTAATAGATAGCAATGGATAATATAAATCAATGTAATTTCGAAAACAGAACTTTTAGATTATAAATCATAATTTTTAGATTATGATTTATAACTTACGCAAACAAACGGACTCAAAGAAATAAAGCAAGGTATCGTGCACAGTATATATAATATAATATATAATATAATATAATATAATACAATATATATATATATTATCAATACAACTTCTGTATATATATTATATATGCTGTATATATATACAGTATATATAATAAAATCCGTTCTGAAATTATCAAGTGAAACATATTTTGACTAACAAAGATTTTATGTGTTTACATTAATTTTATCGAAAGTGATCGAAAAATTTACAGTTATCCAAGACTCAAGGCGATTTGAGTTTATGATTTCGAGACCTTGACCAAAGTACGTTTTAAGGTTCGTTTCTTTCTAATATCACTCATAAGATAATAGTAATTTTTTTAAAAGTATTTAAAAAAAAAATAGTTATGATCATAGTTGAGCATAATTTCGTCGCGATTTCTATAAAAAATAGCCTTTTTTACAGTTAAAAATGGTATCATGACCTAGGAAATCCAATTTTATAATATATTATAATATAGGTTTTTAACCCTGGAAGCTATTCGTTCGGGTGTACATTGCAGACTTCCTTAATATATAGTCCTCTTTTGTAAGTATAAACACTGCCTGCGATGTATTGTAATATATAGAAAATAAGATAGGAGAAAGAAGAATATAGTCTGTAGAAGGTATTGTATAGTATTAATCCTTAGAATTTGTCAAAGGGAGTAAAAATTCAAAGTTATGCAGCCCTTAGGAGGAGGTGTAAAATTGCTGTTCCGAAGCTGTGCGTTGTCAGGTACTCGTTACAGATCTCGTTGACGTTTCATGATCGCAATTCTTTCTGCCACCTTTCTAAATAATTATGGTAATATAAGTCCACACCACTAGCGTAAGTTGTGGAGCCTCGAAACTCATCTTACGGGTCCACGTTTGTACTCCCTTTCCCTGGACTATTAGTTGTAGTCGGTATCTGTCATGCCTCGTCAGATGAACGAGGTATTAAAACTTCTGCTTTTTAATTCCGCGTTGGTGAAGTGTTCATTATACGATATTTTGAGAATGCACCTCCAGGCTTTAGTTTAGTGTTTCCATCTCCATTCTTCTGCACAATGCAAAACAGGAAATATGTAGCATTGGTCAGTTTTATTTTTGGTGTGTGGGAGTACATTTCTCATTTTGCAGAATGCCTCTCTGGCTTTTTAAATTTTTGGTTTATGATTCCTTTCCTAGTTATGCAGGATAGGAAAATATAGGACTCCAACTGTAGCTTGTGAATACTTAAAGCAGTATATATACAGTGGCTTTAAGTAAGTAAACAAGCAGAACATTTTAATAGAATGTAGATTCCATTAAATTCGAGAATAAAAACATTTTTCATCTTAAGCTTCTTTGCGCCAATTTGTTAACTTCGGTTTTAAAGACTCCTGGTTGTGAGTTTCAACTGTACAACTTCGAAATATAAATTGAAATACATGAATAATTTTTCGACCTGTTTTTCAGAAGTGATTCATACGAAAAGAGGATGGGTATCACCTTTTGATCCCCATTCCTTAAGAGACTCCCCCACGCTAAATAAATTTGTTCTGCCACTGCGTTAACACGAAGTCTGCCGCAGCCCTAAGTACACCTAATCACAAGGCGACAGACGGACCGGCGAGGAAGCACGGTGTAAAGTGTCCTAACCCTGTAAAGCAAATATTTGCATTTCGTCAAAAGTTGCCTCAGAACATCGCCCCCATCTCCCCCTCCTTCTCCTCTCTAAGGATTTTCAACTTTGCATAAACATTTCCCCAGGGAGGCCGCCCTAATACCCTACAGCTACCAACACTTTCTCCAACCAAGTCCCCACGGGCGAGGCTAAGGCTCATCATCGTGTTCTCAATAAGTGTTTGAGGCGGAATTGGAATTATGATACTCCTGCTAAAGCCAAAAACACTGGGTGTGAAATATCACATAAGCGTTAGCAGATAAGAATAAAAGATTGCCCAAAAACATAATATATGGAGCGGGGACGCTCAGTGGTAGAGCGCTGAGTTTTCACGCTGAAGGTCTCTGGCTCAATTCCGGCTGTGGCAGATGAATTATTTATTCTGTTTAGAATCGAGGATGGACCCTGTAGGATCTGTAAACCCTCCTGGGACTCACCCAGCCATTGCAAAGCAGTTATGTATAAACCTGTTGGTTGAGCGCGATCTAGGATGAATAACCTCCCTGCACAGTGGTTTTCTTAAAAACAGTACATTATCTATGACGTACAGAACCCAAGACACATCTTGTTTCTAAAATTTTATTTATATAAACCTCATCTTGTCAATGCTATTTGCTAATTCTATACTTCAGCTGTAATTAAAACATACTAATTTCATAATCCTACTGCTTTGTTGGAGTTCATTGGGAGTTTCCACAATCTAGAGAATTCAGAATTGCACAGTTAATGAATGATTATGTTCTGGCTGAGTGTTTTAACTACTTAATTTCCAATTTTAATGAGTAAATAATTGACTGGATGTATCTTAAACAATGCAGAAAATCGTCGATAGTCAATCAATTTGACAAAAATAAGTACAATTTATTTGATTTTGTATCAACGTTTTGGCCTAATTTTAAGCCGATCATTAGAACAATGGGATGTAGAGTTTAAGAGAACTTAAACTAAACTAATACAAATTAAAATTGAATTCAGTTAGACCCTATACATGTGTCCTAGCGATGAACTGAAAATTAGGCCAAAATGTTGGGAGTAAATTAAATAATTTAAACTTACTGTGTAAAATTTATTGACTTCACTCTCTCATCACTCTATTGACCATTTTAAACATTACCATTTAAATTTAAAGTAAGTTATAAGAGTAACCTTGATGGAAACGAATTGAAATGCTGACTGTATTATTCATCTTTACGATTACTCTCGGTTTGAAGAAACACACTTCTGTTGCTGACTACAAAAAAATTTCCCAATTAAAGGAACAAAGGTTCCCTCACAACTCTTTTAGATCCAGCTATAACACGTCAGAATTTTAGGATTACACTGATGAACCTTGATAGACTGATATAGCAATAATTGTTATGATATATCTTGTATGGCGCAATTTCAAGAAATAAAACCTTATTTCAATACTAGTCCTTAAATAAATAATTATTTTATTCCAAAATAGTTTAAGTTGTTATTTAATATTATTGTTAGGCAAAAGACATACTTTTATGAAATTCTTCAATTTTTTTGATTTTAATTTGAATAAAATAATTTAGTTATGTGGTAAATGCTTTGGTATTATCTTTAAAATATAAATCATCTCTTAGTATACGGTGATAAAAATTAAATATAAGCAAACCCATGCAGAGCTGCAAAATAAGGTACTTTTTAAAAATAAAGATAATAATTAATAGTAATACAATATTTGCATAGAACTGATGGAACCACTAGATTTTATTATATGAACTTATAATATTTGGTATATAATTGTAGTCTAGAAGAATTAATGAAATTTAGACATTTCATTTAAATGGCTAAATGTTAAAGGATAATTTATTTAAATTGTTATAATAAAAACAAATCAATTATTATATTGTCACGGTGATATGTCGAGAGGTGGAGTCATTAACGTATCGCATGACAGATGACCCTCGATAATGGCTTAGTCCGTTTATCAAGATTTAAATGTAGTTAACTCCACAGTAATCGATTATTCAAATCACTTCGATTCTTTTACTTTTTGTATTAGAAATATTTACGGAATGTTTTTGTGTAGGATTATTGGTATTGACAACTATTTAAAAACAATTTTTATCATTATTTGAATTACTTTGATCTATGGATTTGTATAATAATTTAATAGCTTATTCAATAATCTGTATAATTAAAGCACTTCAATGAGGATTTATTTTCAATACAACTTAGTTCGAAAAAATAGTTGGGAAACTGAAGAAACGGTAGGATAGGGGATCAAAATTTGAATTAATTTTCATATGACTGTAAGGTTTCATATACTCCTAGATTTAAAAAAAATATATATTTTCAAAACTTCCTCAATTTCAAAATATTGGTGGTACTAGAAACTAGAAAAACTGCTGTATATATTAGTTTATCTTTTAAAATGTTGTATTCATTTCATTCGTGATGATTTCATATAGATAAATAAATCAATAAAATAAAGGTTTGGGAATGCTATTAATTAAGAAGGCTGAAACTTAACATTTATCATCATCACGAAATTTTATGGATTCTCATAAATACAATTATTTTTGGAACTCATTATTAATATTAATCTACATTGGATCCATTATCATAAATATAAGATATTTAGCAGATCCTGTATGCAATAAAAAATAATGATAAGATCCGTAAAAAAGATAAATTCAACAGGGTAATGAATCGAGATACGCGATCAAATATTTGTTTTTTATCTTCATTAAACAGCGGGTTAATTCGATTACTAGAGTCAATTTAAATTAAAATAATTTTATAATTTATTTTATATTTATTACTAGAGACCCACCCCCAGCTTGCTCGGGTAATAAGGCATATTATGCCTACATAATTTGTCTGTGTAATTTTTTTATCACGTACCGGCCTCTAAGGACCACGCGAATATTATTGGTTAAGCTTCTTTGGGAGTCTTGATTTTCTTTCTTCCCGTCTCAGCTAAGGTACTTTATTATATAAAAATTATAAAAATAAAAACAAAACCAAATATTTCTTTATATACGAATTTATTGTCTTGCAAGTCAGATAATTGCACGGGATTAGGCAAGCAGCGTCTTCGGTGAAACCCATCGATATTCCAACCCATTTAAGCAAAACCTTGACAAATTATATAGTTAAACCTTCCTGGTGAATCACTCTATATATTGGTGAAAACCGCATGAAAATCAGTGCAGTAGTTATTGAGTTTACCGCGAACAAACCCGGCCGAGGACTTTGTTTATAATATGTATAGATTCTTATGATGGTGATAATTTTTTAATCATTTGTGTCTCTAGCGCGGTGCTCTAACCAACTGAGCTAACCTGGCTCTTAACACGGCAAGACAAATCCATTATCTTAGGTTAGGATCGGTGAAGGGCACCGCGCTAGAGACGCTGGCAACCCGGGTTCGAATCCCGGCCTGGACGAATCTTTTCTCTTCAAAATAAAAATTGTATTTAAAATAATTTTAATTTTAAAACGTTTGGTTGCAGAGTCAATTAATTTTTTGTATTATCTATAGCTATAAATATCACCCAAATGATCACTCAGTAACTGTTTTTTAATAGAATGAAATTGGAAAACTCTAAAAAATCAAAGCCTTAAGTCTCTAAATTACTGGAAATTAACTAACCAGTCAAGGTTACATCTGGATATAAACTTAAAAAAATTGAAGATCAAATTCAACACACCACACCTCAACAACCCACACAGACAGATATGGCAGTTTCACTCCAAGGCGTTCAGAAAAATAGACCAATGAAGGTAATATATGAATAACTGGAGAGGTTATAAAAAAAAAACAATGGTAGATCATCGGGAAAATTGGAGAAAAAGAACAAGATATACCACACCAACATAAATATAAAATATATACCAATTATTAATTATTAAATATTGGATTTTGTTATTTAATCTTTCTTTTGTTAAGAAGACATACATGTAAAGAAGTTTTTACATATTAGCTCATGTTTTCATTTCTTGCTATTTATTTACATATTATCTGTTAGTATATAGTCACATATTGTACTTTTTATTTGATTTATTTGTATTTACTTATTTGGCAATTTTACATATACTTTATGATTTGTAAGTACCTTTCTGACCTTTCTGATTTTTCATTTTTATTCTAGGGGAACTTAGTCCTAGAATAAAGTAACTTTTATATTATATTATATTATATTTTATATATGTATAATCCAAGTACTGGATATTTAGTTAGCATTGGTTGAGGTTAGGGAACCTTCATATTTAGAATAGATCACCTGGTGCTAATAGCTAACAATAGGTGTAACGTTATTAGTTGGATTACAACCTGTAATTTAATTAATCATTTCAGGTTTGTATTGTTTAGTTGTGTTATGTAAGTAGAGTATTAATATGTCTTGTACATCTTTTAAAACGTTAATATGTAATCATTTCAGATTAATAAAATCCTATTTGTGTTCTTCTCCGATTTTAGCAATTTATGATATAGATAAAGATGTCTATATAGATACAGACGCTAGTTACACGGGTATTGGAGCAACTTTAAAACAACCTCAAACTGACGGAAAATTACATCCAGTTGCATATTTTTCAAGAAAACTTTCTGAAAAAGAGAAGAAAATGGAGATTATTTATCTTGAATGTAAAGCTATTAAAGATGCTATAAAGTATTGGCAATATTATTTAATTGGTCGGGAATTCACCGTATGTAGTGATCATAAACCATTGGAAAATTTGAGAACCAAATCCAGAACAGATGAGATTTTAGGTGATTTGGTACATTATTTATCTCAGTTTAATTTTAAAATTATCTACAAAAGAGGAAAAGAAAATGTTCTAGCTGATCTTCTGTCTAGACAACCGGTTTTAGAATATTTCGAAAATGAAGATGCTATCAGGGTAGTAAATTTAATAGAATTTAAAGAGATAATTAATGATCAAAATAAAAACCTCCAAGAATTAAACTCTGCTCAAAATATAGAAAAAAATGGTAGCATAATATTTAAGAAATTAAGAGGCAGAACTAGAATCTTTATTTCTACTGATTTTGGCTTAGAAATTATACGCCGCGTACATGATTATTACGGCCACATTGGTTCTATGCAAATGAAAGAGAAAATAAGACCAATATACTATTTTAAGAATTTGGACTCATCAATAACCCAATTTTGTAAAAATTGTACCATTTGCTTAGAAAATAAAGTGCGTACTAGTAGACCCATTGGCTTAATGTCAAAGCTAGGTCCCGCACAGGAACCCTATGAAATCTTGTCTATCGATTCCGTTGGTGGTTTTGGGGGAAATCGATCGTGTAAGAAATTTATGCATATACTGGTAGATCATTTTAGCAGGTATGCCTGGATTTCTACGACGATAGGTCAATGTGCTGGAGATTTCATCAAGCTTATTGATCCCATTGCTCAGAATAATAAAATCAAAATTATTCTAGCTGACCAATATACAGCCCTCAATTCTAAAATCCTTAAAAATTATCTAGAGAAGATGAAGATCCATTTAATATTCACCTCAATAGATTGTCCACAGTCTAATGGACTAAACGAGAGGCTTAACCAAACGCTGGTAAATAGAATAAGGTGTAAAATTAATAGCGGTGATAAGCGTGCAAGGCCAAGAATAGCTCAAGATTGTGTGTTAGAATATAATAGAACTATTCATTCTTCGACTAAAATCGAACCGACATACTTACTTTTTGGAAAAAAATCATTAATTTCTCCGTTACATACACTAAACGAAAATGATCTTGAGAGGGATAGAAAAGAAGCATTTCTAAATTCTATGAAAAATTTTGAAATAAATAAAAGAAGAGTAGACAAAACAAGAAGAGTTCACGAACTCAAAGTTGGTGATAAAGTGTACATAGAGAATGGAAACAAATTAAATAGAAAGAAAATGGATAAAGTAAGAATTGGACCATTTAGGATTCTCAGCAGGATTTCAAGTTCAATGTATGAAGTTGAATGTGGAAAAAAGAAAAAAAAATCAAATTACTTTCACAGCAGCAAATTGTCACTTTTCCCTTCTGGAAAAATGATTTCAAGGGGGGGGATGTAAAATCCAAGTACTGGATATTTAGTTAGCATTGGTTGAGGTTAGGGAACCTTCATATTTAGAATAGATCACCTGGTGCTAATAGCTAACAATAGGTGTAACGTTATTAGTTGGATTACAACCTGTAATTTAATTTATAAGTTGGATAATAACTGATTTTATTAATCATTTCAGATTAATAAAATCAGTTATTATCCAACTTATATATATATATATATATATATATATATACATATATATATATATATATATATATATACTTTTTTTTTCACTGTTAGAAAAAATGGATGGCATGAATATGAGACCAACATAGTCTTGAAAAGTCGCCAATAAGAAGTGGAAAGAATTGACTGAACCTCGAGAACCATAAGTAACAATTATTTATAACAGTCAAGAAAAGTAGATACCGTTACATATACATACTTATCTATGTAATTCTATTTTTTATTTCTTATTCTAGTATATAAGAAGTAATCTCAGTTTAAACATCTAAATGTCTGGAATTTATTAAGCAAAACAAAAATTCAGTAACAAAGAAAACGAATGAATACAATAATACAATTAGAAAAAAGCCCTGAATAAACTGAATTAATGATGCTTCTTTAGACTATTGGAATCTAATGATGTGAACATTGAAAAGATAAAACAAAAGGCTATAAAACATAGGTATAGATAGCTTGTACTTCACTAATAGGTGTAGGTTACCTAAATAATCCTACTTAGCCTAACTATTTATAAACTATTTTGCATAAATCATGATACATACATATAAATTAATGAACTAATCTAGAGAGTTTCCTAATAAAAACGGTTTCTGCTATTTTTTAATATTTTTCAGTAAAATAATTAGATGAACTAAAAAAAACAAAACGAATTTTATGAAGTCCATTGAACTTAGGAAATTGAATTATTACTGTCTTAGAGCAGAATTTGAATATTTTATGTACGCTTTAATTCGCAATACTTCAGAGACTTAGCTGAGGAGACATGAGATATCGGTCCTAGGATAGCCTTTTACAACCTCGTATAATATTTATCCTCTCCGGGCCGGGCTCAGTCTCCAACAGTCGATCTCGGTTATCGCTGACAAGTCCCCTCCAATAAGCCGTCTAATTTCTCCACCGGGCCGGAATGAAATGAACCCAGTCTCTCATTATTACGCTCGACTTGTCTCTGGGTCGGTTCATCCAAGTCAGTATTTCCGAAAAAATATTAATTCCGAACTTATCTATGCGGGAATAATCATCAGCCGCGTCTATTTCATTTAAGCTAAATGATTACACCCCTACTCTTTTGGAGTATACAACATTATTGTTGATTAAGATTCTGATTTTATTTATTTAATAAAGTATTTTTGTTAAAATTAGTATAATTCAGTCCCTTCTGACAATATGGAAATTAAAAGCGAGAGAAAAATTAGTGATTCGCCCAAAAAAGTAAATATTATACATTTATCTTTATATATAAGAATTTTCTATTCGTGTGTATGCCACTGAACGACTAAATTGTTGGACCATTTCGATATTTTTTGTGTGCTGAAGTGTGTTGGCGGATGTTTTATATTCACAATTCGACCCAATAGATAAGATATTATTTTTTCAATTTCAGTTAGAACCGAATAAAATATACCTGTCAGAAAGATGATTATTGTCTTTACATTCATGTTACTAATTAAAGCAGTTTTAAGCTTATATTGTTAACTCATTAAAGCCTATAGCAAACAAATAAACTTTTTTTTGATTGGTCGTTGAGATACCATCTAGTATTTTAGCATATATTTTCATCAATACGTTCCAAATCTTAATATATTTTTTTTTCCAAATAATAGAATTTTTAATACATTTATTTTATGAAATAATATTTAGATGATTTATGTTAGTTTTTTTTTCGTATTGGCATTGGGCCATTCGTATTTATTTTTTTATTTTTTGACATTGGGCCAGTACTCCCTCAACCGTCACCGGTTCTGCTCCCTTCTTTCTTATGTCCATCTCATTTTTATATTATATTATATTATAGACTTTCGTCGCATTATGGAGAGTCAATACCCACTGACATCATTGTGATTCAAAATCTAATCATTATGAGGTGGAATAACAATAAAGAGGAAGTGTCTCAGAACTTTCAAGTGTAGTTACTGGGATCCGACAATCGCTGGAGATCTTCACAATTATCACAAGAATTGTATCCATGATTCAGTACCATTTACTCAGTTCAACCATTTCAATGTTTCAAACCAATCGCTTTAGGTATCTTCGTAAAGTTTGTTGTGTTTAAAGTTTGTTGTTGTCGCTTTATGCTGCAATGGTTAATCGTACGATGCTAAAGTGGGAGCCCTACATTTTGTCTATCCAAGATTAGTTAGGACAGGGATCTTTAACGAGTACCTGACAACGCACATACTCAGGACCACCAGTATACGTCCCTTCCAATGGACGGCATAATCAAGGTATTTTTATACCTTTTGAAAAATCCTAGGTCCTCTGCCGGGCGGCGAACCCGCAACCTTGGGAGGCATCGTTGTGACTTTAGTGCTTTTATCAGCATGGAGCTTACATCCTTTAGTCATGTATTTGATAGTTATATTTTACTGTTTTTGAATCTTTTTAATACTTTGGTATAGCAATTCTACTTTGTATTGAATTAAACATTTTTAAAGATTCTTTCTAAATTATTATCTAAAATTCGAAATATCCCAAGCCTAATAATTTAGCATTTTCAAGTTGTATCTTGTTTTGGATTGTAAAACATTTTGTCATGATTCATCCAATAAATTTTAGACTATTTCCGGAACTTTAGGGAAATGATTCTTGAATGAACCTAAAATAGCACACAGCTCTCTTATGCTTTATTGTCATTAGCAAATCGCAAACTTCTCACATCAGCTTTACATAACCAACGAAGGCGCCTGTCGCAGTTCCACCAACGCCCTGATGGAACTGACTCAATTCTACAAACTAGTTAGTACACTCGCAACTATTTATGCGCTACCAAAGTCGTAAGGTAGTCTGTGGCGTAATCTTCTCTTACACGCGATATCGGAGATATTACTTACAAAACCTACACTCTAACACTGTGTCACAACGAGCGCTGAGTTAATCGACGAATCGCCTGCTCTTACAAGCATTACGATCCATTTTATGATGCAAACATAATACCCGAGATAATATTAACATGTTAATGGAGTCCTTGGTGTGTTGGCCATATTTTATAACTGCTTTTGTATATTCATTTATCCGGCATAAATATAGTTTGGATTGTCCTGAATAATTTCCCTTTCAGAAAGAATATAAGGTGATATGTTCTTGGGTCTCCTTCAGTATGGATATCGAGTTACCATGTTTGAATTTAAGAGCTGAGTTGAGAAACTCGGTAAACTTTCACTATTTGTCAATAATAAAACAAATAAATCAAAATACAAATCATTTAGTACCAGGTCTAGATTCGTTGGCGATTGTGTAACGGGATTATCTGACCTACTGTTAACGAATTCCGGGGTCTAAAAAAAAAAAGATCGCCAAATTACGGAAAACGTTATTGTTTTGTTTATGTTAAATAATAACCACAAATGCAATAAATGCATTTGAGACTAATGATATGAATGAACAATGGTTAGACTTTTTGTAAATTTGCAGTAAATGTAAGGCGAAAATATACTTCAATCTATCTTTTAATTTATTAATGTGGTCTACAGTCCTTGAAGAACCTTGGCCTCTGCTAATTTCTTGCGCCATTCGCCTCTGTCTGTCGCAAGCCGCCTCCAGCGGTTTATTCCGATCGCCTTCAGGTCACCCTCCACATCGTCGAGCCACCTGAGACGGGGCCTCCCTCTTAATCTTGAATCCTCATTCGGTATCTCATACATTATCCTTCTTGGATTTCTTATTGGGTCCATCCTCTCCACATGCCCCAACCATCGTAGTCTTTTGAGCTGGATGACTTTTATTATATCACGCTCTTCATATAGGTCCCATAGCTCTTTATTGGACCTAATTATCCACTTATCTTCCATTCTGATAGGTCCAACAATTTTACGCAGGACTTTTCTTTCCCATACTTCAAGGATCCTTTTGCAAGATTTTGTCCATGACCAGGCCTCGCATCCGTAAGTCACAGTTGGTCTCACAATTGTTTTATATATGAGACACTTTGCCTTTAATCTATCGCACAACAAATAATCAATATACAACAAAAAGCGCACTAAAATATTATTGGTAAAATGATGAAAAAATAATTTAATTCGTGGCAACTCTCATTCGTGTATCTTCATGTCTATCCTTCTACAGAATTTTCACTGAGCTCTTCTTCTCACTAAGTGAGAATTAAAACAAAAATTAACAAAAATTAAGAAAAATGCCCCAAGTAGGGTACCGTTTAGCCGGTAGATCCAACGTGATCTGGGATCATCTTGGTGATCACCCAGTCTTTCTAAAGAGGGTATCCAAAGTAGGAGAAAAACCTGGCGGCTGAGCTTGGGTATGTTTAATTTTATATCTCATTTGAACTTGAAAATTAAGTAGATTTTCAGGGGTTAAGTCACCAAACAAAAAATTTGAACTAATGACCTTAAAAAAAAAATCCTATAGAGGTATGTCCGCTATTACTTAGTTTAGGAGATTTTGATTGTTATGAATTATTTAGGCATATTAAATAAATAAAACTTATTTTATTTGTTCCAACTACTCTATTCATTAAATGTAAACATTATCGTTCATAATAAATATTCTTCAAAGTGATTTCCTTGAGACAGGCTTGGAATCTTTCATCAACATCAGCCGTGGCAGGACATCATCGTAAAGAATTAAGATCATTGACCCGCCTAGCATAGACTTTTTTTTGGGGTGACCCCCCCATGTGTTGTAGTGGTACAGGTTTTTTTTTTATGATAATACAGTTGTAAAAGACTTAGGAATTACTTTTGATGAGGACTGGTTGGACAGAGAGAGATTTAGGAACCGACTGAAAAACATTTGTGTTCTTGTGGAAAAGGGAACGAAAAATGGGCATGGGCGGTGAAAAGAGGAGAAGACATTCAGAGAGAAAAACGGATTATTGGAGGAGAAGAAAGAAGGACCTAAAAAAATGATATCTTCCTGGCTTCTTTATTGGAGGGTTCATTAAAAATGTTAATAAATAAATCGCATATAATATAAATATGTTATAAATAAAAATATAAACATTTGCTCAACTTATTAAAACCAATTATCGACAAAGCTCGTGAGCTTGATCATAAGATGCTGAGCTTGATATTGTAAAATCCTCGAGCCGGCTTGGATGGAACCAATTATCAGTGTCGTACGTGCTAAGAGGAAACTCTCGGCTAAGTTTACTTATAGTTTAATCTAACAAAAACTTAGCAACTACTTAACAAACTAATTTACTAAGCGGAGTGAGATATATAGAGTGAGGATTAAACTATTAACTACTAGGCTGAGGCCCAAGTGAACCAGTGTCGGGGTAGATCAACACTCTATCTCCCGGGGCTAAGTGCTTCCTCTAGCGTTATTTAAGCTAGCATTATTCCCTCGCTGATTAATTTACTTAATTAATAATAAATTTAATATAAGAAAATCAAATCTATATCGACGGATACAATATTCGGGACCACAGAAAAGAGAAATTGCTTGCTAATAGTCGCAGAATGTGATGATATCTTGAAAAAAAAGGAGTAGGAATGTCAGTCAAAATGAGAAGGAAACAATAGGTAAATTTCTAGAATAAGGTAAGTGTAAATAAAACATTTAACTACAGAATTACAATCCAGTACTTGGCAGAGACTGAACCATTATTTGGATCCCACAGGGTCCATCATCCCTGGGTCTTAACAGGACCTTCGGGATTAGCACTGTATACACTGATCTATACCGCTCTTTCTAATATATATTTATGTAATAACAGCAACTAAGCAACTAAACATATCCAGGAAAACCATATGCTTGTTGAAATTGACGAGAAATTTACTACATCCACTTTAAATGTCAAAAAGTGTTTTTAGATGCTTTTTAAACAGAGAAAAAGTAAGTATAACCAAGCGACCCTATAGTTTCGGGACAAGAACGCAAATATAGCAACAAGGGCTACTGTAGGATACTATCTTAAAGAATATCAACTTTGTGCTAATCGTTAACAATGTCATTTAGCCTCGCAATAATTCCTCATCCCAGCGCAAAAAAGAAAGCATGACACTGTCTTACCCTGGAAGAATATCAAAAAGGAAACCATAGATCCTGCAAATAATCTTTCAAGGACTGGTGGAAAAGATTCCAGAAGAAATGAAGATGACCCTTATCCGCCCCGATAATAATAATAGAAATGTAAAGGACCCAAAAAATCTACAAGGGCATATCACTTTTCAAGAGCTTTAATTAATTAATAAAAAAAGCAATTACATAAGCAGTTAAGAGTATTTTTCTTTATAAATATTTACCCTTAAATATTTTAAATTTATATCTAAATTATTACTAACATATTTATATTTATATTTTATATAGGAAATTATGTTCGCCTTAAGGCACAAGATCTACTCCAACTTTTGACGATGGGTCCTGACAGATATTTAGAATAATTCTAAATAATTTCACATTATGAAGTGGGGACTGGAAAAGATTTCTGAGAAATGAAATGAAATACTTGAAAGAAATAAAACGAAAATTAAATGGAACTCAACCCTTTCACAGGGTCCCTGTTCAATTGGGGAAAATGTCGAGGGGTATCGGAAAACGGGGAGGTGGAAAGTGGTACGCACATGGAAGAAACGAGACACCTCCACCGGATCTCGCCTTTGATGTCAGGCGACCCAGTGGGGTTCGTAGTGATGGGTTCTCCACGTGGATGTTGATGGAAGATGGCAAGTGGCAAGGTATTCCTAGTTGCTAGAGGAGAACAGAAACAGTCGACTTTGATGATCGGTAATTGGCTATTCAATTCCCAAACACGTTGTTAGGAGGAAATAAAAGTTGATTAAAATACAAAATTTAGTTACGGTTCAATACAATACAAAAAGAATTAAAAGCGACCTCAACAAAGGATAGACATAAAAAAGGGTTATGTATAACGATTAATCGACCAAGGTTAAAGAAATTGCCAACGAGCTTTAAAACATGCTAAATCTTATTTATAAAATTATGAATATAATATATTTACTGCATAGTAGTAAAACGAAAGGCTCGGCAAACGCCATATATTCTTAGAATGGTTGGTCCTATCATACGTTTCGTCAAAACCAAAATAGAAGAGATCAGAGATACCACAACTATCCACTTTCGTAGGATCTAGGGTTATTTCCGTTAGTCATTTCCTTCATTCTCCTTATCCAATAAAAAACAGAAAGGTGTGGTCACTGTTGCTTCATAACGGTAAAAAGTGAACAAAGCAATCGATTTATAAACCTATTGGGTAGTGTAAACAGTTTTACATTGGTCGAAAACGTTACAGTAGATTTTTTTTTCTTTTTCCAGCTTCTTCCAGTCGTCTCTGTTTTGTGCACCCTTCATCCAGCATCTGACTCCCACCATATCCCTCCCGTCTCCCTCAGCACCATCCGACCACCTCAGCTTCGGTCTCCCCCTTATTCTCGTGTAGTAGAAAGGCTCAGGCAAAACCTTTTAAGGAATGGCCTCGTCTTCCATTCTAGCCAGATTACCAGCCCATCGCAGTCCTCTAATTTTTAAGGAGTAAGCAACAGCTGCCTCGTTGTACATTGAGTAAACTTCGATGTTTGTTTCCCTTCACAAGTTTCCATCTAGATGAACTCTACCGAAGATTCTTTGGTAGTCTTTGGTAGGATGATTTTTTAGTCTTTCGATGAACGGAGAAGCTCAATCAGCTACATAGTAGCTCAAACAGCTACAGTAGACATAGCTTAGACAACTACAGTAGTTATAAAAAAGGGCAATATAAAACTGATAAAACATATACCGGTATACTGAATATCATAAAATATTGACAGTGTTTCGAAACATAGTTGCTGGCTACAAAAAAAAAATTGCTGTCATACTCATTGAGCATCTAAATCATCATCAACAAGCCAATTATCTAATCAGGGGCTCTAGCAGCTTCAGTCATTCTTATCTTGTCCAGCCGCGATCCGATTACACACGCCAAGCAGATTACTGAAGTCTAAAAATTTAGAAAGTATCCTGAGCAAAAGTCATGTTTGAGCCGCCCAAGAAGAAGGAAAGCGATTTCCCCAAACTCGTGGCTAGTTCACTATTATTCTTATATCTTTGTATGCTTATAGAGTAATTGTTGTCGTTTTTCATTCGATCAGGCTATTCTTACACTTCAGTCTGAACCTTTCGTTTTTGTGTTTTAGACTCGGATTTTTTTGGATTTTTCTTTTTTTGTCTTTGCGTAGAGATCCAAGTTAATTTTGGATTTTAAGTAATGATAAATAAATGAAACAATTAGAATTAGATAAACATTATAGCAAAAGAATGTGGATGGTATTCTAGTTCACAGTATTTGGGGGTACACTTTTCTTGAGTGAATTGATTCTATTTAACGTTTAAGAGGTAGTCCGTATAAATTTGTCAACAGTGGTTGATGGGATCGGCATTGAGCCTTCGGGTACATTTCCTTCTTTTCCCTATTGGCATTGGCCCTTGGACCACGTCATTTCTCCTGTCTTTTATGTATTTCTTCTTGATATTCGCCCAGTACTCAATCATTTGTCCCCGGCGCTGCTCCCTTCTTTCTAGCATCCATTTCTTTTCTCTCTTCAGCTTTGGTTTTTCTTGAAAACCCACGTGTGTGATTACCCTTTTTATTACTATCATTAATAGTTGTGACCATAAAGCTAAAATATTATTAAGCTAGTTTGGAACTAAGCCCATGGAGAACCAATTCTCCCTTTGAATTTCTTTTTGTTTTGGAAGAAGTCGTATCCAAAAGTTAGCCCTGGAGATGTCTCTCTCGTGCCCCGACCCGACTAATGGACCTCACCTAACTTCACCTGCTCCGCCGCATGTTCAAGAAGCCACTCGCCGACGACTCCTCGGACCATCCTCTTCGGCTCGATATCCAATTAGCTCGAAATCTTGACCAAGTCATCTCCGGGGCTCTTGTCCTAAATCTGACTGAGGGCGCCCTCTCAAGGTGTTATCTCTGGGATCAGCTGAGGCGGTAGATAAAAGGTCACTGACTTGGGGACGGGTTGTTTTGCGAGATAAAATTTATAAAAAGTCAAAGTTAACTGTAAAGAAATAATTTAACTAAAATTGTCTATATTTTCTATTATTTAAACTGCTCGCCGTTTCAGGCTACTGCAACATTTTCTAGACAAACGCTCTAAGCTCCCAATTAATTAAATATGATTCATATACGTACATGACTATTATAAGACCTATTTGGACTTACGGTTGGAGCTTTGGGACTCCCCTACGCCATCGAATTCCTCTCGAATCCAATCCTTAGTATCCGAAATCCTGACCGACTTGGGGGCAGGCTGTTTTTCGAGATAAAATTTAAAAAAAGTCAAAATTAAAGAAACAATGAAACTAACATTTTGCTTAAAACATTTAAATCATATTACTTGATGAATGGTGTCAAAACTAGAGAATAAGCTCCCAATTAATTACAAAAGACTCCTATACATGTCTATTATAAGATCTATTGGGACTTAATTCATTGGGGTTCCACTAAGTCATCGAATTCCTCGTATTCATTTCGTACAATCCAAAATTCTTCATAAGTTATAATATTAGACCATAATAGTCAATAAAGTTAGTGAATATCAGAAAGTCTCTTTGTATAAATGTCATATCGTTCCATTTTACCATTAATATAATTCTTTCATACAAGTCAAGAGTACAATTTGTTAACTAAACGAATTATTATTTTTTCCAAAAAATGGTCTCAAATAATTTCTTCCCCTTTTTTAAATTCCTAGAGAGTTTAGATTGAAATTCCAATTTCATTCCTAATAACCTGTACCACTACAACACGTCGACGGGTCTGGGGTTCAGTATATGGTAGAGATTTTAAAGTTTCTTGCAAAACGACTGTGGAGGGAGGAGATTTTTCCTTGATCACGCTCAACCGCCAGATTTTTCTCTCTTATTTTGAAGACCCACTATAAAGAGGAGAGCACCAGGAAGGTCCTAGATCCCTTAAGATCCATGTCCGGCCGCTAATAGATTAGATAAAAGTCTGCCGAGCGAGATTTGGAAACAGTACTTTCGGCATGGCAACTCAGTGCTGTACCACTGAGCCGCTCCGCTCCCATTTGTTAACTAAAGGAAATATCATTTTATTCAGGAAATGGTTCCCAATAATCTATTTCTCCTTTCTAAATTTCTAGAAATTTTAGAATGAAATTAGAATTTGATTTTTAATTCATTCATTCATTCAGCACTACAACTCGATTTCGAGTCTTGGCCTCCTGAGGCCTCCAGCTTCCACCAATTGTGTCAATCCTGTGCCGCCCCCATCCAATTCCTCACACTCATCATCGACCTAGCATCACCTGCCAGACCAACACTCCATCGAACCCGAGGTCTTGATCCATATACCGCCTCTGTCATTATTTTCATTAGCAGGTCATTCAGGTCAGTAACGAGCCCTACCGATCTCAATCTTAACCTACCGAGTTTCATTAACTGTGCCAAATCTGAATTTGACTCCTAAAGCTCATGTAAAAAAATTAACTTAATCTGAAGAAAACTTTTAAATAATATTTTTGGATCCTTATAATACTGACGTAACAAAAACAAATTATCATTTTCGGATCATGCTACAGTAAAAAATACTTTAAAAACAATAAAAACCTACTGTAAGTATTAGTAAAAAATGTTAGAAAAGTAAACTAAATATTTTCTGTAAATATTACAAAATGTCGCCCTTATTTAACGATCACATTTAAAGAGAGTTTAAGAAAAAAAAAATATATATAACATTGTTTATGCAAACGATACCACACTTCTACATACGAATACATACATTGTACACGAGACTCCCTGACTCCAGACAATGACAGTTTTAACATGGTGGTATATCAAATTCTTTGATTCTTTATTGAAAAAAGAGTAATAAAAAATACACATACACTATCACATAATATTTCGAGGTAAAAAATCTGCAAGCTTGAGATCCGTTAGAAATAAACTTCCCAATATCTACCCTTGCTATGCATCAAATTTCGCGACGACCGTCGACAAAAATGTTGTGACAAAAACGCTTTGTACGCTCGGTTATGACTATCTTCGGTGGCCTTCCTTCCTTCTTCTTATCTGCGGGGATAGGGAAGTGATGGGATATCCCTCACGACAAGTCTGAGGTTTATCTTTCTTTCTTCGCAAAATATCGGAAATAAGGAAGAAGTTACGTTATACTAAACTTATTTATACAAGTTTTTTTTCTCCACGGAATGGGGTTAGAGACCACGCGAATATCATAATTTTCACTTCATTCTCTCCTTCCGCCTTCCTTGCCACTTTTTCCTAACTCTTTCCGATTGTTCTTCCCTTCTTTCGCTATTGTTCTCCTCGGTCCACGCTATTCCTTTTTTCGCATTTCTCTTTTCCACAAGGACCTTAATTTCTTTAAGTCTATTCCCATAATCATCCCTATCGAAACAGTCTTGGTCTTTTATTTTCAATCTCTCAGTTTCTTCCTTCATCTGTTTGATGTACCCCCAGCACTCTTGTATACTCTCATTTTATAGAAGATTTTTCTATTTAATCTCTTTGGGTGCATCCTCACCATATGCCCTAAATCTTCTTTCTATTTCTTACATTTTCTTTAGGCTGGGGAGAGAAGCAGTTTCCATTTCTTACTGTATCACCGGTTTGACGACCGTATTGTAGTGTCTTATCTTCGCGTTTGCTGACAGGCTCCTTTTATTATGTGAATTGCTTGTCGCAATTTACAAGTTTATATAATAAGAAAGAAATTAAAACCAGGGTTCTTATTGGTATATGTTGTTTCATTTTATTCTTACAAGTATTAAAAGGGTCAGGAAAAAATTAAACACGACTTCTGTAAATGAAAGGGATAGCAAGACGTAGGGTACCGGGTTACTAATATCTAAATCCCGAGTTCATGAACGGCTTGGATAGATGAATTATTTATTCTGCTGATTAATCATGGATAGCCGTGAATCGATCCTGTGGGGCCTAGATACCCTCCTGCAGCGTAACAAGCCTTAGTAAATCTCCTTAATTCGAGGGGAAAACTAGAGGTTGAGTGTATCATGTCCAAATCACCTCCTTCCACAACTTTAGTAAAACAGTTTTACGAAATCAAAACCTTTTTATTCAAAATATTTACCCTTATCATCAATAAACACTAACGTGTTATCAAAATTTCAAAACTAAAATGGAAAAATGCAGGGTTTGGTGAAGAAATAAAGTCCGAAAACGCGTTTTTGACAGAAAAATCATTTTAATTTTTTTTATCCTTAAGGAAGTTGTCCAAATTGCTGAACAGTTTGGAATCTGTTGTAGATAAGTGGCGAATAATCTGGGTGTGGGAGGACTTCTTAACACAGCTTATTTACTTTCATCACTGTCTGTCGTGTAATGTCAGGTCCCTTCCGATTAACCAATGTAGCATGTTTTTGATATATGTTTGTTGCATTATGGCGATATCATTGCAGTAAGATGTGGATGTGATTGATGGACCCTTGAGTAGAAGGGAGAAATGGACAACACCCTTCCTCGAAAGCGGTGGTAAGGTTTCTTGTTAGTCTACCTAAAGTCAACGTTTAAACTTTAAAAAAAATCATGAAAATTGTTCTATGGCAATACTTGATGGCATAATAAACCATGTTCGGTCATCAGTAGTGATAGTAAATAATATATATAAAAAAGAGAGAATAAATAACATTTCATTACAATCTGTAAACATGAATATAGTAAACAATAGAAGTCCACTAATTTCTACTTTGAGTTTTAGAAATAAAAAAAGGATATTTCATATGAAACGATGGATTTTCATTTTTATTTTATTTATGGAGAGAATGTAAAAATTCTCATTTTCTATTTATTTTTTTAAACGATTTCCTCCCCCAACGGGTTGCTTCGGATCGAATACACCCTACCATTGAAGTAAAACGTGTTTGCTGAAAGGCGGAGAGCTATCGGTAGGTATCCGGAGCTGGCCGGGAGTGAACTCGTTATTCTTGAAGGAGGAGGAGTCGCTGCCCTCCCGAGGGCCGTTCCCAGGAGGTCCCTCCCAATCATGGTCCCATACAACTTCCAGCCTATCTTCATCCTCCATTCTGTCTCTCAAGAGTACTGCCGCTGGGTGCACGAGGGGAGGTGAACCTGGAAGGGAAAAAGAGGTTCCTCTAGACCGAAATAAAATTTGGAGAGGCATGCTGTGAAGAGACACGAGTAAAAAGAAATTTCTAAACTTGTATTGAGGTTATTAAACATAAATATAATATACGATTTAAAACGAAGTTTTTTATTCAGTTTTAATTATGATTATTAACCTGAAATCTTACAGGGTCCCCTCGTTTAACGTACTTCCCGAAGGACGGCATAACCATGGAAATTTTACTGCCTTTTAAAATCCCAAGGGTCACTTGCCGGGCTACGAGCCCGCGTTCTTGGGCTTAGTTGGTTGTTATGCAACCATTAGTAAAAGAAATTCACAACAACTTGAATTATGTCAGGCATTAGCGTTAGAGGAAAAGTATTAGTATTGGTGTAATATATACAATGGTAATATTCAAATTTCTCCAGAAGTCACCTGAGTAGCTCTTTTGTGTTAGGTATATCTGTACTCACTTATATAATTAAAAATCATAAAGCAAAGCATCCTTCCGCTGCTATATGTGCAGACCTGTTTTGATCTTCTGCCGACTAGTATCCTTGATTAGAAGGTATTTTCAGCCAACCAATTCCTAATTCAACTAAACCACTTATTCAGCGGGTTGCCGATATATATATATTTTTCATAGACCCTTTAGAGGTAGCTGAAAGAGGTTTCCTTAATGTTGAGATCACAGCAAGTAGTCGTTGAGATAGTGCTTGATCGAGGAAGGTTGGAGAGTAAAGAGGAGTTATAACCTAAGAAAATAGCCCGCCATATAACTGGGCCAATATAGCCCCACTATATTGTCACTTAAATCAGTCTTGGCGCTAAATGTCGCTTTTATATTTGATTCGGCACCTAACTTGATGGGCAATATGTTTTAATTTAATCGGCACTAACCCGCTATGGGCCATAACCTGGGTCGTACACTGTTGCTCCTTCATCTCTCTTATTAACCCATAAAACCTTTAGTCTCGTCCGGGAATTTACTCTCTCGCTAACTGCTGTTAATATTTTCACCGACATTACCCGTGAACCCCGGACGGCCGATGCTATCTTGGAGGTTACATGCCGTGGAAGAGTTGCGATGAGGTGTCGGGTTACCTTCTTTTATTGTTGGTTTGTACAGAACAGCGCAACTCGGACAATGTTAATGTCATAGATCGGTTATTGGGAAATAACTTGTCCGAATTTTTATTGACCTCAAATCTAATTCCCCGTGGAATAAATAGTTAAGTGGACTCGTGTTATTTTCGTTGTGAATAAGGGGCTAAGTGATTGGATTGAAAAGAAGTTATTTCTTACATTACAACTCGCTTACCTCAAAACAATAAAATCTCTCTGTACAAAATTTAACTTAATAACTTATTCAATTCATACATTCATTATACTTGATAATATAGTGACAATAGAAGCGATATGTTATCTTCAAAAACAAAAGCAAAGTTCGTCAAAATAATAGAAATGAAGTAATCGAAAAAATATAATAAAAATTAAAACAAAATTATCGATACATTTTTATACTACACATTTCTTTTAGTTTTAATGTTTTTTGTTCCTTTTTATTATAGTATTCAAGTACCTATTACTTTAATAGAATTTAAGGCGTGAGTGTTTTTTAAAGGACTTTATTTCATGATATTTATATTTAAATATTTTTATTTTGAAGAGAAAAGATTTGTCCTGGCCGGGATTCGAACCAGGGTCGTCTGCATCTCTAGTGCAGTGCTCTAACCACTGAGCTACCAGGGGTCGTATCCAAGTCATACAAATCCATTCTCTTCATTGATCCTATATCCCCGTGATCTCACAATTTTTTCGATGTATACACGGGGAAGAATGTTCATTGAACATACCTTTAATTGGGATCTTGTTGACTTACGTCAATTTTATATTTATAATTTACTTTTATTTATTGTTGTTTTGATGGGAAATATTTTTAAATATTTATATTTTGAAAAGAAAAGATTTGATTCGAATCCCGGCCATGACAAATCATTTCTCTTCAATATAAAAATATTCACCACCAAAAGAACAATAAATAAAAATACATGATATTTAAAGAAAGAAAATTTATTTGAGATGTTCGAAACTAAATTGCTCTATAGCAACTTTGTTTAAAAAAGTTGGTAGTCGGTTTTTACACTTTTTGATAGATAAAATGATTTGTTTGAGGGAAAAAATAGAGTTTTATTGAATGAAATAAAAAGGAATTAAGGACTAGAAGTCAGTCAACTGTTTTATAAAAAAATTGAATAGAGTATCAATGAATAATCCGAAACATAGAAGATTACAAAACCACTTACCTATCTTGTAGTAAAATTGTGGCAATGAAGATCATGCATCAGTTACGGAAATCAAGACGCTTGATTTATATTTTATTTAAAAAAATATAATTTAAAAATGTATAATGTAAATTCATCTTTTTTTCTCTTTTTCATTAATCCAAGAACCTTAACAATGTAATGTTTAACAAAAAAAGATCAGTTAATATTCAACAAACTTATGGAGTTTACATTTTACAGAAATACAATTTTTGTTTTTTTCCCTGAATATCGCACTAAAAAACAAAACAAAATAAAACTGAAGTAAAATAAAAAGTTAAACTTTATGTATCATGAATAAGAAATCATAGAAGGAATAATATTTTGCTAAAGCAGGTTTTTAAGTAGAGATCTAGACTTATCAGTATCAATAATAGTTAAATACATCCAGTAAGTATCTCAATAATTCTGTTTTTTTATCAATATTGATTTCAAAATTCCGAAACGGATGTTCTACTCAGTGTAGACACGATAACACTTTTTTCAAATGATATGTCGAACATAAAAGCTATCATCCGAAACAGTAAGCAGTTGGAAAATATGTTTCTTTTTAAAAACATCTTTTTTTTCGGGTATCGCTATCTTCGAACGACTTGTTTCAGAATGTTAACAGAGGAAATTTATCGCGGTTGATTAACTTGCCGTGTCCTTCGGAGGTTTTAAGATAACGACTCCACTGATAGCTATTACTAAAACCGCTCCGGAGGTTCTCAGCCTTAAACCAAACCGGGCGATTACACTCGAGGGCCACATCTCAGGAGCCGATGGCGGTTAGTCCAGGATTTATCGGAGCTATTTACAAGTTGACTCTCGACTGCTATGAACGTTTCTTGTTAGGAGGAGTTAGGGTCCCTACCTCCTCGCCCGTTAATAGTCATTACCGACTCTTCCCACAGATTCTTTAATCACGGATATTTCGGAAACTTGTTAAATCCCTAATAATAGTCTTTAACTACACGGAACAGAATTATTTTAAATTGAAGCAATAAATTATCCCCTCCTTCTTCGTGAAAAGCTACTTCGCTTTTACTTTTCCCCCTCCAGAGGTAATTGGAAAACATTTGTTTCCAGTTATAGAACTTGTTTCACACTTTTTAGGATTCTCCGGTTTTTAAAAAGTATTCTTGTGCCTTTAAGGCAATTCAAAATTATTGATGAATTATTAAAAAATAAACTTTCCTAATTATGTGTAACATTATGTTTAGTTAAAACTTATTATGAAATATTACATCTGTTGTAATAACTCATTGATTGTTTTTTTATAGTAATTTATTTATTGAATGTTACAACTATTTTATAACAATTCAAGTAGATATAATGGCATGGGAATGGGGTATACACAAGGAGAGAGGGAAAGTAGATAAACTAATCAGTGGTAATACTAAAAGCAAAAATTTTAAATTAGCAAATTAAATAATTATTTCTATAATAAATATATTATAAATGCATTGACAATTATGATTCATAAAAGTGACAACATGTTATTTTTATTATATTGTCTAGGTTTTTATGTAAGCATAATTGTATGGATAATAACTCATTGGGTTTAAATTTTTCATCCCAAAAAAATTTCTATAGTGGACTCGACTCTTCCAACATTGCTGGTGGGGGTGGTAAAAACGCTCTATTTTATACAATTTCCATCTTTCTCGTTAACCAAAGAAGCAGGAAACGGAAAAATAGGCTCTGAGATCCCCTGATCGTTAGTTGTTGATCAGCTGCTGCTGGAGGAGAGGCTGTCTCATGACTTTATCTCCACGTCTATCAACATTTGCATGATTTGAAGAGTACTGCAGTCCTTCTAGTTTTCTAACGAATTTGTGAAGAATTCAAGAAGTTATATGGCTGTCGCGATACCAAGAATTTCGCGTCAGAAAGGTCGAGCTACAGTTTCGTCATCACTCGACTCTTCCAACATTGCACGATCGATTCCAACATACTAAAGATTTCGGTTGCTGATGAGTTGCCTCATGCGTGGAGTCAAGTCACCATTCAGTCTGTAACTTGTCAGAAACCCAAGTTACCACTGTTTTGGTTCATTTCTAGTAACCCCGTATGCATAGGGCCTTAGAGTTTGATCTCGGATTGACCATTTATTGAAGACAGTTATAGGATTTTTAAAACTTACCCTTAGAAAACGAGAAGTTATTATAAAGTATTATGCTTAGGATAATAATAAGTAAAAAGTAATTGGTTATGCCATCCTACGGAAGGGACATAAAAATAGGTTTAATATTCTAATAATGCCTGGAAAGGCAAAATATAGGACTCCGACTGTACTACGGTCTGATTAGTCATGGATTCAATGAATTAACAAAGAATAATGATCTGTTGATTATAACATTATGGTCATAGTCATGCCGCTCTACTTATGCAACGATAGGTCTCCTTCTGAACAGCCCGGACCACGTCGTACGATCCTCCACCAGTTCCCTTCTTTTGTCCCATTCCAGATTTCTCTTCGCAATGAATTGTTTAACTCTTTCTTTCCAGGAATGTTAGGGTTTTCTTCTGGATGTTCTTTCATCAACTTTATCCTCGCATGTTATATTGGCCTGCTTTCCATTCTTTGGACATGTCAAAACCATCTTAAACGGTTTTTCTCAATAACCTTTTCTGGTTTAGGTTTGATCCAATGGTTGAGTTATGAATGCGCCTGGTTTCTCTTCTATCTTTCTAAAGAATCTCATATCTAAAGCTTGGATCTTATTTTTAAGCCTGGTGGCTAGTGACCAAGATTCGGAAGAGTAAATAAATATGAGGAGAAATGTAGATTTATACAACCGCAATTTGGTGTCCTTGTATACTTCTCTTTTATTGAAGTAATTGATTTACATATATTTGATGATAATTGAAATAAGATATAATTTTATCAATCAATATGGCCGTGTGATTTGTTAATTTGTTAATTTAATTTAATACATACATTAATTAATTTATATCTGATATTATTGTTGTATTGAAAATGAAATATCCAATCAAAAATATAATTTATTTAAATGTTCCCTCTGCCTTCTCACAAAATTATATGGAACCATCCAACAGATTTTCGTTCAATTTTATTACAAGATTTTTTTTTAAATATTAGTACTAATTATTTTTACGAACATATCCTTTCTTGTACTTTTATGGTACATCCTTAGGACCAGGAAAGGAGCCGTGTTTTCTCGTTCTGTAAACTGAAGACCTCCTTAAACCTGAAGGACTGCCTGCCATTGTCCTAAGCAAGTTGGAATCGGCTTTGCCTCCTTCAGCTTAGCAACATCTCATCCTCCTTCCCCGGGCCCTTCCGACTCAATCCAAATCTCACAAATAAGCTACATGTCTCGTTATTTCCGTCAAGTAGATCCTGTCATTTTTGACTATTTTCGGAAGACAGTGCCTTTTTTAGTTTCTTTTTCATCTTCAAATGATGAAATTGTTTATATTTGTCAGTATGACATTCTAAATACCTACATGTTATTTAAATTATGAAAAAATATTTCCAAATACTTCCATTGTTTGTAGTTTATGTGTTTTGGTTGCTTATTTATTGTATGAAGTAAATAAAATTAAATGTATCTATGAACGATGTATCCAGTCAAATGCCCTAGAACTTTGGCATCATCAAGAAATAAAAAGTAAAGGACCTTATTGATGCAGAACATGGAAAAGATTTTTCAATTAAAAAAATGACTAACTGAGTGAGAAAAATATTACATTTCTCAAACACAGTTTTTGTCTCTCTGTTATATAAAAAGTCACTCGCCCCAATGAAATCCCAATCTATAGAATGCGTCAATGATTTAAAGTAACAGTAAAAATAAGCCAATGTAGTTATTTGCTAGCAGACTTGTTATTTAATTTTATTGGTTTATACTACTTTACCTAACAATTAAATTTATACATTATTCATAATTATTTTTTTGTCCGGATACAAGAGATCAGAATGCATGGTAATCATCTTATTATTCCTCTCTCAAAACCTCTATATATAAGAGAGAGAGAGAGAGAGAGAGAGAGAGAGAGAGAGAGAGAGAGAGAGAGAGAGAGAGAGAGAGAGAGAGAGAGAGAGAGAGAGAGAGAGAGAGAGAGAGTGCTGCTTTAGGAAAAAAGCTACTTGTTACTGAAATGGATTATTGGAGGAGAGCTGGCACGGTATCAAGAGAACTAATGCTGAAAATAGAGAGCGAATGCAAACTCAACAAAACGTTCTCCAAAATATAGAGAAAAAATATTAGAATAATATGGTTATCTCAGAATAGTGAAGGAAGAAAGGTTGTCCAATTTAATTTTCGATTGGAATGCTGAAGGGAAGAAACGGCGAGGAAGATCATGAAAAAGATGGATGGAAGTAATTGAGGAAAGTATGCACGGTCATGGCCTGAGGGAGGAAGATATACAGGCCGAACAAAATGGGAAAACATAATTCAGGGAAATTTTCGGCTTAGGGAAACCTCAACTTGAGGAAAGCCTTAGAGGAAGTAAAATCTAATTATCATGAAACAAAGGAGAAAAGTTACAAGTAAGAGATGACACACTGTTATTGAAGGAATGATCCGATATATTGTAATAAACCATGCAAAAAGTCTCAAAATACTTCCGTTTCAACTATTTGTCAGAGTTTCGGACAACGTGGATACATCGATCAGGTCGAGCTAATCAACCAGCGATTCGAATCCTATTCTCCGGAGCTGTTGGAAGATATCGGGAGGCTCCGGGAGCGGAGTAATAAGTGCCGGGAGCGGGGCTTATAAAGCATCCACTCGGAGACTATGAGTTAGCGATCTAGGACTAATGGTCCCGCCCGCATTGTGTGCAAACAAGCCCTGCATTAGAATTGAATGCGCATTGAGAACTGCATGCGCTGTCTAATTGGTCCGCGCCGTTATGACGTGGGGCCCCTCTCCGCCAATAGTTATAGCCCCTCTTCCACCAATAGATATTTCTATCCGCCGTGTTCCTCCTGCCGCGCTAGTTTATGCTCCTTGCCCACAATGGGCCCGGCCCATGGGAAGTTCGGACTTCTTAAGGCATTTCAATATCCGCGGTCTGAAGAAATAAATACTCGAGGAGTATACTTTAGTGTTGGAATATCAAATTAGAACGAGAGGTGTAGCGCATAGCATTAAACCCAAAGGAGTCTGTTCAATGAAGTACTTGCCTTAAAGTCCAGTCAACTTAGGTGTTTCACCTTGGAATGTAACGGAATAAGTTGTAACTTTGTATAAACCGTTGTTGTTTTATACCTCACTTTATTCTGCTATGGCTAATCGGACGATACTACAGTGGGATACCTAAATCTTGCCTATCCAGGTTTAATTAGGATAGGGATTTTTAACGAGTACCTGACAACGTAAAGGCTCTGGATTCCCGTTCAACGTCCCTACCGAAGGTCGGCTTAGCCGAAACTTTTTTACTCCCTTTAAAAAATCTACCGGGCTACAAACCTCCGATCTTGGGCTTAATAGGTTGTTATGCTAACGACTAGACCATAGGTAACCCCATATCAACCTTTAATTTGTCATTCTGAATATTGCCTCATCTGGGCATCTTTAGATAATTTAAAGTAAAAGGTTAGGGAAATTGTTTTTTGCTATTTCTGCCTTCTCTTGCCCCGTACCTTATTTGTATTTATTACAAAAGTTTACTGAGTATAAAATTATCTAAATATTTTGTCTATAAAAATGTTTTATTTTCGTGACTTTTAACCTTGAATATCTAATAACGCTCATTGATGACCTTATGAGACAATATCTAGAATGGCAAAATAAATGTTTATACAAATTTTCAGTTTATTTCGTTTCATTCTGAGGTTGGCCGTTTTTTTAGCTAAAGTGGTCTTTAGCTAGAGGTCCTTTTTTCACCTGACCTATTTGTACATTAATCACTCTTAACCGATTCAGAACCTGAAATAATTCATGTTTATTCTATAGTTTCTCGTCATCAGCATTCTTGTAATATTAAATCTAATAGCATTCTGAAAACAGTATGTAAAATATCAAAAGGTCCAGTTTTATCATTATCATTATTACAGGTGTATACCGCTGTAATATTTATTGAAAATATTAAAAGAAGTGGTATTATAAAATACTAAAATATTAAAGATATTTATATTGCAATAACCGTAGCTGGGTAACTCAGTGGTACACTAATTTGCCGTGTCGGAGGTACCGCATTCAACCCCGGTATATATCATATAACAGATAAATTCAACAGCTGGGGAAGGATCCTTTGGGGTCTGGAGAGTCTCCTTGGGCTTACCCAACCTCTATAAAAAAAAACCTGTATCACTAAAACCCGTGAAGGGGTCTGGGTTTCAGTACATTGTAGAGACTGTACTGTTGGACAACGGTTCTGCTAGGAGGTAACGTTCTAGGTAACGCTCAACCGCCAGATCCCCCCCCCCCTTAGTTTGGGTTCCCTATTTTTATATTTTTTAGAGGCTGGGTGAGCCCCAGGAGAGTTCTAGATCCTATTTGATCCATCTCCGGCTGCAAAAAGACTAAATAAAAGTCTTGCCCACAGTGGGATTTGAACCAGGATTTCCTGCATGGCAACTCAGTGCTCTACCACTGAGCCACTCCGCTCCAACCCAACGTCTATAAAGTGGGTTCCAAACTAGGGAGAAAACCTGGAGGTTGACCGTGATCTTGGACAAATCACCTACCTGCAATGATGTGACCCCAGAATGTGTTTCATACCAACAGAGCTAGGCTACAAGTGCGATATTGGTTGATGAAACAATCTAGTTATTTCCAATACACTATTCATATCACGGAGCTATACCTACTCCATTTCTTATTCTTAAACCAAAGATAAAATTATTCGTGTTGACAAGACAGTGTTATGTTACAATCTCTTTGTTATAGATTGTTATACCCCAGCAACTTATTTACAATTTTGATCTAAGAGAATGCTATCATTAAAGCTCTATACGTTAAAAAATATTAATTTTTTCTTCCTCTTCTTCTTCTTTATATTCGCACTTTTGTGTATTTCAGGAATCTCCAAACACTTTTTCGGCACATCACGGGCTTTCGCAAGTTCTTTCTGCTGAGCCAGAGTCGTCCTAATTTCTGCTGATCCAGTCCTTGGATGTGCTCCGTATATATTCTTCTTGGTCTACCTCGTGGCCTACTACCAGTTAGTCTCGCTTCCATGCACTTTTTTAGTACCCTGTCTTAACCCATTCTACGTATATGTCTAACAAAGCTTATGATCCTGAGAGTACTTAGCGGAACAAACTGGGGAGCGGACAGAGTCTCAATGGTTACACTATATCAAGCTTTAGTCTGTACCAAAAATAGATTATGGATTCTTTTTCACAGCTCTGCTCGTAAAAATACTTGGCTAAGCTTGATTTAGTGCACCACTAAGGGATACGCATTGCTACTGGACTGTTCAGAATAAGCCCAACCCTATGTCTTTGTGTACAATCCGACTTACTACCCTTACTATTCAGGAGAAAAAAATTCGCCATCAACTATATGACGAAGTTATATACACAAGCTACACATCCTGCTTAAGTGTATTTTTCAACCCAAATATCGACAAAAGAGTAACACCACACTCCCTTTAGCTGAAAGGATGTTCACTGAAATACAGCTTTCCTATTTATTCCTAAACTGGTCAGTTTAAACAAGATTCAAAACGAAATTCCTCCTTGGACCTATTTAAAACCTAAATTAAATCTAAAACTGAAAAAATTTAGAAAAGAAAGTACAAAGCCCGTAGAATGTACAGAAATGTTCATTAAAATAATTAAATCTTTACCAGAGCACTAGGTCCGACTGACGGGTCTAAATCGGATACTTCGACAGGTTCTGCCTTTGTCACACCGGATGCTACCTACAAATGAAAGGTACATCAACTTAGCTGTATATATTCCCCAGAAATCAATGCCATCAGAATGGATCTTCGAAATTCCATGAAATCACCAGTCGAAAATTTGGTAGCAGTATCAGACAATTTGGGCCTTTAAAAGCCATGAGTAACATGTACCCAGTCCAACCTGAGATATAATGTATTTTAAACATTACAAAACAGCTGCATGATGTTGGAACATTGATCAATTTTATCTGGTCACCGGTCCATGTAGGTATTACAGGTAATGAACTGGTTGATAGGGCAGAAAAATAAGCTCTTGCTTTTCCAGGTCATGGTAAAGCTATCGTGACCCCAACCCAGCCAGCGCGACCACTAACACATAAAATACTCCAAGAGTGGCAGGCCTTAGGGGACATTATCCCTCCAAATAAATTGAAACATATAAAAACTGATGTTAGACCATGGAGCAGCTCATGTCGTAGATTCCGAAGCGAGGAAGTGGTCCTTACACGACTTAGGATATGGCTTACAAGGGTTACCCACGCTCACCTAATCACTAAAGAACATCCGTCAACATGCGAGAAGTGCAACGAGAGCTCTACAATAGCCCATATCTTCGAAGGCTGTACGTTTTCCAAAAGAGCGATGCATAAAATGGGACTACCTCCCAATGTATCCATGATATTAGGAATGAAGAAAAGTACATTAATAAGGTCATCACCTTTATATCAAAAGAACGTTTAATTAAGAATATCTAATACAGTTATCTTCTACTTCTTATTTTCCCTTATTTTCATTAAATTTACATTTTTCCATTTATTTTTATTTAATTATTCTTTTATTTTTTTTTATTATTCCGGTTTTATAAAAATTGTAATTAAAATACGATTATAAATAATATATACATTCCAAACTAAACTGAACTAAGGCGTTGATGACCAATAGGTTTTACGCCTCAAACAAACAACCATAAGTGTTCATACATCGGACCATACCATCGAAGTTGCCAGCATTCTAAAGTGGCTGTCAGTGATGGAACCTTTAGTTCTTCTCTTATTCTTTCATTTCTTTGTTATTATTAAATTTTCATTTGCACCTGTACAATTACACATCCAGCAAATTTGATCCAAGTGCTTTTCTCTTTGCTTTGCTGCAGGATCATCAAGTTTTGGAAATTGAAACATTAATAGCTGAGCAGGTCTCTTGCCCATTGTCTTTTTAATCTTTTCCTATCAAGCCCGGGTAACAGGTAGTAGGAAAGCGGTAGAACAAGGTGTAATGTTATGTATTAGTTGTGAATTTATAATATTATAGTGGGAATGTTCATCTCTTTGTGTATGGTGTGTTTCGAAATAAACTTAAGAGTATTAATAATCTTGCATTTTCAAGAATGTTTATCTAGCATTCATGAGCATTTTTTCTATGAAATTTGGACTGTGTTGTTTGTATCTTGTGTATATGGACGTGTTTTGCTGAACCCCAAAGTTCTGCCCCATATGTCCAAATAGGTTTTAGTATAGTGTTATAGATTAGTCGTTGGATTCGTAAGTCAAGTGAAGATCTGTGGTCCAGAAGTTCACGATAGTTGTTTGTAGCATCCAGTTCTTGTATTTTTAATTTTGAATGTTTTTTTTGTTCCATGTAAGTCTTTTGTCCAAGTATAGTCTGAGATTACATACATACCTATTACTTAGATGGGAATGGGGTAGCTCAGTTTGAAGAGCGCTGAGTTTACATGCTGAAGGTTCTTAGGGTCGTCCGGCTGTGGTTGATAAATTATTTAATCTATAAACAGAAACAGATAGATATTATGGGATTCACAGAATCTTAATTGGGGAAGAAACCTTATGGTTGAGCGTGATATAGAACAAATCAATGTCAATCATTTAGTACCTTATAACCTATATGAGTAGTGGCACAGGTAATGATACATTGGCGGGCAGTCCTGATTTATTGATCATCCTTTTCACATGAATGATTTTTCGAAAGGGGATGACATTTCCTTGATAGGACGGATAAGGGTAAAGGTAATATTGAGGGAAGGATCTATGGACTTCCAGATCGATGTTATTTTATAAGACCGTGAGAAGGCTCGGAAAGAGAACCATGGGGTGGGAGGAGGAGACCACGACAGGACGGTATGGAAATGTAGAGGCACTATGCAAATATCCATTTCCATATTAATAACAGTAGGGGCTGCGCCGTCCTGTCCACCGGCGCTGGTCAATTAGGGCCTCTGAGTACACCTCAAGCGGCCAGCTCCTCAGTCCTCTCTCTCTCTATATATAATAAATATATAATGACAAAACTAAAAAACAAAATAAAGTTCGCACAACATTCCAATATCCTAAAATGAAAACTTTGCGAATAAGAAGCAACTATACGTTACTGATCAGCCAACATTTCACAGTAAAAAGAAATGTACAACATAAGTCGTTTAATCTGTTAACTTCCATGGATGGACCCCGTTAGATCTACGGACCCTTCTGTGGCTCACCCTGTTTCTACAAAGTACTTGTACCCTTGATAGGGGAAAAACTGGCGGTTGAGCTTGCTCTCAGACAAATCACCTCCAAGCATAATCGCCCAAGAAATAAGTATCTACCCTATATTAAATTCAAGACTGAGTAAAAAGTTAAGCAGCACGGAGTAGATAAATACAAGTTTTTTAGTGATATTCTATCGGCCATGCAACGGATCGAACTACATTAAGTTTAGTCTTTCGTCGTGCTCTATTAGTTAAACTAGAAATATATTTAAAAAATGGCAATTCAAAAAGCAACTAGTCCTGACTTCATTAAGCTGTTACAGAAACTGGTGCACTGTTTTTGAATTTAAATGGAATGCATCGGTTTAAAAAATAAAGCAACCTACATCTTATTCCAATATTTCTTTTTTGGGACTGTCTATTGAGTCAAAATTGAATTATCACCTGTTTCGCAATCCTTTATGCTCCCTAAACATAAGGTTCAGAATCGGACTCACAACATGTGAAATAAGGCGGGAAAGGGTCGTCTTAAGGGGCTCTTACACGATCAGTATTACTGACAGTATAGTCAGATACTGTCAGTAATTCTGATCGTGTAAGGGCAATACTGATGTACTGAAGTAGGGTATTGATGAGTGATGGTTCACTCCATCATTCCATGGTTCAACCCGGCGCGGGGGTGGGGATACTGACAGCATTACTGATCCTGTATGCCCGTTTCTTTCATTCCTCAGTAATTTGTAGCTGTTGAGTGCGATGCATCGAATAATTTCCTATGAAATAATGAAAACATAGCCACATTTTTCAAAAGTTATAATGATTTATGTAATGTTTTTCTTAAAATTTCATTTTTTTCTTATAACAACAGGATGGAACTTAATTTTATACGTAAAATTGTGTATTGTATATGGAAAATAAATACATTTCTTGTAGTGTCTAAATGAGACCTTCACAGGTTTCTATCACAATCTGGCGGATGGAGAAATTAGCGTTGAAAAATTTAAGTCCTTAAAATTTCGGCCTGTTGCTAAATTGCGTAGGGTAACTGCCAACCGCTGTTTCGGGCATATACTTTCCCTCATATTTTTTTTATGTTTTTTAATATGAGGAGAAACCATATTTAATAAATTATTGAATACGTTTTCATTCATCTGAAAATAATTATTGTAATCTGATTGTTCCTTTATTGAAATCTCGTTGATAAAGGTTAAATGGGTGAGCTTATCCCAATCGTCCAATAGCCAATTTCCAATGCCATGGCGATCACAATTGCTAAACACGCTCTATCCATTAAAAAATTAGGTATAAATCTGCGTGAGAAAAAGATGACTGTTCTTATCGCGAGCTAACTGTGAACTGAGTTTTTTAAATTTATTCATTTCTGATTTTTAAATTAGTAAAATACAGAGAGAGTTTGGTTAGAAGTTTTACAAAAATAATAGTACATAAAAATAGCAGAATAGTAAACATAAATAAAAAGAAAGTTGATAATTATAATACTAAACATTCTAATAAAGATAAAATCAAAAATATAGCCCTGAGTCGACACTACATCAAAATATGGAAAATGAATTAAATACTGACAGTAATACTGATCGTGCATGGTGAAAAAATACTGAAGGGTGATTCCTCAGTATTTTCGTCATTCCAATATTGTCAGTTATATTGACCGCGTATGGCTCCCGTTAGACCAAATTACTAGATTTAACCAGCTAAAAAGTCATTTTTTTGAGCTATTGGCATTTTACACTGAATGAATCATATAACTTAAGCGAGTTTAAAGATTTTTACTTTTATTGAATGTTTAGTGATTGTTTAATTGGAAGAATTATGTTGGAGTTGAGGGACCTGTTTAATGAATTAATAGTTATTATATTACTTATATAATATACTTTACTTATTATTATTTATTATAATTATTATATTTATTATACTTATCATTACTGTCTTATGCGAGAATTACCATTGACTCATGACTCGTTCAGATTCTTGCGATGGTCTGAGAAATTTCTGCCCAGATTCTTCGCTGCCTACATTCAATAAGTTCACTAACTCACTGCTATTCGATATGCCTTTTATTTCAATTCATTAGCCAGCTCTTCGGTGACTACTCCTATTCCAGGATTCGAACCCTCTCAGGGAACGCACAACACGGCCGCCTCTAAATGCATTCCTATGTTACACGCGGAACAAATCCTCTGCTTGTTGCTAGGGGCTTGTATATTCAGTTAATGTTATTTCTTTGTCTGTCAGAGAAAAAGAAGATCCTACAAGCATCGCTGCTATTTACTTCGACTTAAGAACGCTGAAGATTTCTCGGGGAGGTTCCAGGAATGGTTAGCATGATTTAGAAGGTATAGTTTAACGCACATTTTAGTTTAATCGAATTTATATTCCTTATTTTGAGTTAAAAATGGATTTATAGTTCTATTAATGGACTGATTTAAAACTTAAACATTGGATTCAATGCGGTATACCATTCATGATTTTGGATAATCGGTTTCATCCCTTTAATATTTATATTTAAACAAATAAAAAACCTGTACTATTATAACCCATAAATCCGTTAATATGATAAATTTCTTGTCCTTTTTTCGTACGAATTTATTTTACATAATATTAGCGTGATATAAAATTGATATTTTATCACTTTTAAGGAAAATTTAAAAAGAGTTATCCACCACTACATTCAATAGATTTTACCTATTATTTAAGAAGATTACTAAATACCGCTAGCGATCTCCACCGCAATTGTCATACTGAGACTAATTACTGATACGAATGTAAGTCGAACTGAGAGTCAATATTTTCTAATATGTGCTGCTTCGTTTGATGTTTTTAAAATATACTGTACCAATTCCTAAAACAAAATTTTAAACGCAGAATTCTGTATTGTCTCAAATTATTTAAGAAGTACCCCTTTCATTATGCATGTGCAATACTAGCAGAGTTTATTAAATTATTAAGGAATGTTTTTGCTTTTATTTCTGCTGTTAATATGTGATGTGGTCTGTATAGTGTATATTTTATCTGAATCACAACATCCAATAAAGGGTGTTTGGTAGAGACAGTACTAGGTCAACATAGTTAAGTGATATGGCCGAAATCATATTCTACCATCAGAATTTCCCCTCAATGAAGGGTATCCACTTTATTAAGGTTCTGCAGAACTGGTAGGGTCTACCCACAGCTGTTAACTGGTTAATTGGCTTTTATCCGTTTTGAAAACAATTAACAAACAGAGGCTTTCTGTTCATATTTAGTACTCTGATAACTTACTCTGAATGTCTTAAAATTACAAAACGAGTAATCTTTCTTTACCATAAACTCATCAAATGTGAGCTTAAAAAATACTTTTTAACAAAACCTTTTTTTTTCTTATTATAATTATTACGTTTTAATATTAGAGTTTTAGGCTAAGTTAAGAATGATGGTTCCTCGGGGTTAATGATTCTATTCCGGTAAGAGAGGAAGGGGGCTGTAAAAGAGATGATCTATATATCAGGAGAGGGTATTAGGGTGTTAGTTCTGGGTGTAATGGGCTGTTATTAGGGGCCAGCCAGTGAGGCGGAGCCCCCCAACTTGTTGGGCCCCTTTATAGATACTTATTATAAGGGGCTAATAAAGTTTAACTTAAACCCCCTCAGGCGACCTAATCCCATTTCCAAAAGCGAAATTAAAATTACCTCAGCTTTTCGCCCCGCGACCCACTGAACGAAATTTAATAAGGAGCCTGAGGCTTTTTGAGAGCGAAATTGTGCCCTCTAAGAACTGGGGGGGGCGACCGAAGAAGGAATTAAGGAGAGTTTTCTCAGGATATAATGACTATTACTGTGAAAGCAACGAGCAGTTTTTACGTTTCGTTTCCCATCGCCTAAAAATAAGAGGGCTTATTTCAAAGGCGGTTTCATTTTTAAGTAGGCGACTTTTCTAAGCGCTTTCATAAGGGACCGGGGACTTAACGGGGCTTTCAAATGGGCACCTTTTACGTTTAAAAATTATCTCAGTTTTTGAAGAATTGGTAGAATTTTCAAAGAGGATTCAATAGCGATGGTGGTGTTTTTCTTTCTTTATTTTCTCTTTAGAGGCCTTCGTGAATCCGGAGCGGGTTGGGGGGGGGGGGGGGGAGGAAATACTTTGTGAATGGGCCCTTTCATTCCGGTTTCTGAAGTTCGTGCTTTTCCGGCAGAAATGGAAATCGTAACGTCATAGGAGACCTTTACGGTAGGTGTTTCATCACCTGATCCGAGCTGATTTATGGATTATATAGAATATTTAACAGTGAAAGGAAAATCAAACACCTCTAAATATATCATACAATGTTTATAAAGGGAAACACATTTAAAGTTCAACTTATTTTAATCGCCTAAGATAATATAGTCAACGTTTTTATTACATAAATGATTATTGAAGATAACACCTCAAGGCAACTTCTTGAATACACTTATTCGGCCCAACCCAATACACAGTTTGAACAGCTAACATCGCACCACATCCCAATACTTTACCACATGTGATGACGATAAATCCATATTATCAGTCAGCACTAACCTAATTATAGCATCTTGTATCACTGACCTTGAATAATGATACCAATCCTGGATGATTAAAAAAATCCCACAAATCCTGTCAAATCAGCATTACCCTTCGTAGTAAACCAATGACTCCAATATCGTTTAATAATATCCCTCTGATTCCTGTAGAAAAGTTCCGGCAATTAGGACTGCATCTTGAAAAACGTTTAACTTGGATTCCGCTTCTAGACTGAAAAGACACTGCCCCCCCCCCCCCCCTCACTCGTGCCTTCGATACTTATTAGAAAAACGCTCTAAGCTCCATATTAATTACAAAATACTTATTAGAGGGTTATTAGCTATCTATCCGATTTCCGATAATTAAAGAGGGGTTTGAAAAGAAGAGGACTTCGTAACCTTTTAAGTCTTGACTTTATTTTATGCCATTAAGTTTCATTCATTCTATTTACTTTTAATATTTTTATGATAAAGTTCAATTAATAAATTTTCAAAAAGAAATTTTTTTTTCGCGGAACGTCCTTGGATACCAGGCGAATATCATTATTTTCACTTCTTTTCATACCCTTCTCTTCTTCCTTCTTTTTTCCCTCCTTTTACTCATTCTTTCCGTCCACACTATTCCTTTTCTCTCTTTCCAACAAGGGCCTTAATTTTTTTCAGTCTCTTCCCATACTCATCTCTATCGAAACAGTCTTGGTCTGTCATTCCCAGTCTCTGAGTTTCTTCCTTCATCTGTTTGATGTACCCCACAGCACTCTTGTATCCTTCTTCTTTTATATAGAAGATTTATCTCATTAATAAAGAGAATCTTTATGAATCTATGAAATAGAAAATAACTAAAATATTTTGTAAACTGCAACAAAATAATTTACGAAAAAACTAGTATATTTTTAGCCCTAAATACTTCTTCACAATATTGAATCATTCACTATACATACATGCACCTATAGTTTACTAAAATTATTCCATAAAGGTCTAAAAGGAATCTGACGAAGAGAATGTTGACTGTTTGTAGAAGAAGAAAAAATCGACATTTTAAATACAAAGGATACATTTTATTGGAGTGCTATCGATGGGTAGTTTCTCCACAAGTGTTTTCATGTCATATTCTACATTTTTGCACATTTACTTGATATAATACCATTATAGTTGTAAATATCATTGAATTAAATAAAAAAAAAAAAAAAAAAAAAGGATACATTTATTACCTATTGTAACACTTACTCTTAAATAAGTATTTAATGCTAGACCAATCATTAAATAATTTCACCCTTATTTATACGAAATTTTGGTAGTAGAAGATAAATCGTTTTCCAAGAATTTGGTTAGATGTAGTTAGATTTCTAAGACTTTTTTTTCATAAAAAAGTTGGTTCAATTTACGCTAGCTTAGTCAACCAATGCTTTGTCCTTCCGCAACTTCAGGTTAAGAAACGGACTAAAACCTTGAAATAAGGCGGCTAAGTTCTGTGTTACAGGAAATTGTTTAGTAAATTAGTGAAAAAGTAAATTTTTGGAATTTCGGAGTTATCCGCGTTTGGTCATGTATGCCTTATATAATACCTTTCTATTAATACTATTCCATAGTTGATTCTTAAAATAATTTACTGTGATATAAGAAAAATAATCAAATCCATACAAAACTCTAAAACTGCTAAGAGCTAAGTATTTTCAGGGAGACTCGACTACCTTCCAGCTATGCGGGGGGAAACGGAGGGATAACAATGGAGCGGATATCATCGACATCACATCCATCGGGTGGAAAACTTCCGGAAAATGGGGAGCGGGCGGAAGTCAATTAAAAATCAACGCCTCGGGGCCACTTCCCCCCCCCGCTATAATGCGCCATTAATAAATCAGGCCTCTATCAAAATGTATTATGTATCAGTCCATTTCAGCCCAAAGGATGAGGTCTCGTATAGAAGGCCTCTATGCAAATATAAGGATTATTTTACATCCCTTTTGGAATAAATCTTCAACTATTACATCTATAGCCCTCTATTACGTATATAACAATAATTATTGTTATTAAGTGCCTATTACTCCTTTTGTAGGATCACTCAAAGCAATCTGGCTAGTTTTTGAGTATCCTTTTGTTTATTCTGTACTCCTCCTCCATGTGATTTCCTTCTTTCCTCTTCCTAGTTTGTAGGAACTTCGAAAGTCTAGAGTAGCCTCATCGAAACTTAGCTCTCTGGCATTACATTCAACTTTTTTCTATTGCTACTAAAGGCTCTTCTTTTATTAATATCTGCAGCTTCCTTTTGGGCCTTTTCTTTTTTCTAATTTTCCATATTTTATCCAAAATTATACATATGTTGATTAGTATCTACTTTTCTCGATTGTTAATAAATAAGTTTTACTACATTCAGTTATTGAGTTGCAATAATTCGTTCGTTAAATTTCCTTTTGGCGACGTTTCGAAACTATATTGTTCTCATAACCATTCCCTAAGATTAAGAGGATCAAATAAAATCAGTGAACTTATGAGAAAACTCCAACAGAGGAAGATACAATAGAGTTCTAGCGTGATCCGAAGTGGTCATTAAAAAAATACAAAAAAGTAAATAAATATGCAATAGTTTGCAGTCTACAATTGCTTGCCAACTAACCAGAAGCTACTGGAAGTCAGGACGTTAAACAATCATGACCCAGTTACTTCGGATAAATAGACAAACTAAAGAAATACTATTAACAATTAAATATACGATCTCAGTGTACTAGAAGGCTCCAGAAATAATCGATTTAAGGAACTTAAAAGACCTTGTTAGGTCTTTTGAAAACTAGCTTTTTTTACATTTGGTAGGAATAGATTACGTCTAACAATATATCCAAACTAAAACTATTAAAGCCCTTGAAGAAGCTAGGCGGCGATAGCCCTTAGGGTCGCCTTTCCTTTCAGTTTCAATTACTGTTGGCCCTTTTTCAAAAGAATCACGTTCAAAAGGAACACAGTTTGTTTAATTTCCGTCCTCTCCTCCTCCCCTCCCTCGGACAGTTAATTCCCGCAAATCTGAAACTTTTCAATGGGACCTTTTCCGTTTTCCTCTTCTATTTTTTGTTCGCATTTAAATTCTATTACGCCTGTACTTTCAATGCGGGTCCAATCCAGCGGTAATTTACTGTCCTTGTTTTACTAGGATAAAAAAAATAAATAAAAACGGACACCTCTCCCTGAGGTATTTAAAACCGACTTTTTTCTTCTTCCCTTCTTCTGCAGGAAAACGTTCAGTCTGTTATAATTAAATAGTAGAAGATGAATTATCCACCGACTTGATAGTTGAAAAATGCCACTGTAATTAAATATTATAAATATTTTGGGAAAACAATTATTTTCTTAAGGAGTACAAAATAATACTGTTTTATTTTTAAGATAATAAGATACTCTGTATGAAGTCCAACTAAACAGAACCAAAATTCACTTGATCTTTCCTATTCTTTTTTACACGGACTTGATAGGAGAAGTTATAAAAGATAGTGGCCTAAAGACCTATTCAGCAACGCCATTTTTCAGGAGAGTGAAAAATTGTTTCAAGCTTCATTCGAAATCAATGCATATCGTCAATTATGAAATTTTAACAATTTCCCTAAACGTTGTTTTTGTGCCTCATAGTTGACTATATGTACATTGTATATCAATTACTAATCCTAAAGCAATTCTATATATAGGAAATTGTGTTTTTTTCACAATTGATGCTTAGGATTTGTATCGATGGTTTGTAAGTTTAGATCTTGGATTCTTTGAGGTCCTAAACTATTAAACCTTAAAACAGAAGAAATGAGACCTTCTTCTATTTAAGGTAATATTTATTTTTATATAACAAATTATAGAGAAATGGTTCATTAATGTAATCTATGTTCTTTTGAAAGATAATCTTTAGACAGCCTAAGTTCTGTATTTGTAGTTTGGGTTGTATTACATAATCGTATAATTTTTATGATTATAAAGGGTGTTTCAGGGTTAAATGGCCAAACTGAAAATTTGAACTAAGGACCTCAAAACAAGAAAAAAATTTCCTATGAAGGTATGTCCGCAATCGCTTTTTGTTAGGAGATATTCACATCTAAAGATTTCATTGTTACGAATTATTTAGGCATAGTAAATAAATAAAACTTATTTTATTTGTTTCAATTACTTTATTTATTAAATTTAAACCATTAACATTCATATTCAATGTTCAAAGTGAATTCCTTGAGCATTCAGACAGGCTCGGCATCTTTCTTCAACAGCAGCAGAACGGGCCTGGATATGTGTTATTGTTTCAGAAGACTCAATAATCCTTCTTCGTAAGGAATTAAGGTCATTCACTGGGGTTGCATAGACTTTTTGTTTAATGTCACCAGAAACAAAAAAAATCCAGTGGTGTCAGGTCTGGAGAGCGAGCAGGCCAAGCAACTGGTCCATCCATTGATTAGGATAATTAGTATTTAGCCATTGTCATGGAGCTCTTCCTTAATGTGCAAGACAACCATCTAATTGAAACCACATGGTCCTTCTCAGTTGTAGTGGAATATCTTCAACTAAATCGTGTTAATCATTATTAAGAAATTCCAAAAATGTATCCGCATTGAGTCGAGGTGGTAAGAAATGCAGTCCTATTAAAATATTGTCTATTATCCCGAACCACACTGAAACTCGTGCTGAAAACGATGCTGACGAATTGCATGGGGATTTTCATGCAACCAGAGATGATTATTTTTCTGATTGAAGATACCTCTTCTTGTGAAGGTAGCTTTATCTGTCCATAAAATTTCTCCTGAAAAGTGTGGATTGTGATCAGCTTGATTTAAATACCAATCTGAAAAATTTCTTCTTTGCCGTAAATCTCGCGGTAGTAAATTTTGTACCCGTTGATAATGATATGGGTGACGTCCATCTGCAATGAGAGTTCTCCATACTGTAGTTGGCGTAACATTTAATTCTGCTCCAGCTCTTCGTACACTGGCAGATGGATTATCATCAAAATATTGTAATACGGTCGCACTCCTTTCTTCATTTCGTAAAGAGGCTAAAATATCATCAGCATCTGGTACGACACCAAATGTACCAGTTTCTCTAAGACGTTGAAACGTAGAGTTAAAAGTAGACTTATCTAGGTAATCTTCTATTTGGAAATCGCATGGAATATTCACGACGGGCAGCGTTGGCGTTACCATTGTAAAAACCGTACTCAAACACCATATCGGCATATTCAGCATTAGTATAAATGGACGGCATAATGAGTACTCTGTGAAAGCCTCAAATAAATTGATAAATGTTATTGATAGTTCTATTCTTATTATTATTTGTTATTGATGGTCTATTCCAAACAGTATTAATCCTAAAGTCCATAGTTTATGTACAGTTAGGGAGACAAGGCCATATTAGTATTCTATCTAAATTTATCTCCTAAACAAAGCGTTTGCAAACATACCTTCGTATGAAATATTTTTTTCTTGTTTTAAGGTCCTTAGTTCATATTTTCAGTTTGGTCACTGTTGCTGTTGAAGCAAGATGCCGAGCCTGTCTGAATGCTCAAGGAAATCACTTTGAACATTTAATATGAATGTTAATGGTTTACATTTAATAAATAAAGTAGTTGGAACAAATAAAATAAGTTTTATTTATGAATCTAAATGAAATGAAATCTTTAGATGTGAATATCTTCTAAACAAAGCATTTGCGGACATACCTTCATAGGAATTTTTTTTCTTGTTTTGAGGTCCTTAGTTCAAATTTTCAGTTTGGCCATTTAACCCTGAAATACCCTGTAAAATTCCAATGTGAATGAAAAAAAATTGTTGTACTTTCAGAATTAAATTGAATTGTAGTATTAACAAGGTTTTTCTTTTAAAATAAATAAAATAAAAAGTTTATTGAACTATGGAGACAATTAAGAGATGGGTTTAAAGCTACTTTGTTTTTTATGGTAAAAGTACTTTATTATGGTGGAAACACTATAATACTTTTAGTTACGGTAGTGTCAGTCACGATTTCTTTTTGTAATAAATTTGATTTTTAAATACTGAGGTTCTTCGTTTTATTATTTTCCAAGAGTTAGTTTTATATATTCCAGCCCCAGATACAATTTAAAATTATAAAGCTTGCCCAGAGGAAGATATTCGAAGTTTATAAACACTCTCAAACACGAGTTCCTTTGGCATCAAGTGTTAGTCACATTTCCATTTCAGTAAATAAGTCATACTTCACAAAGTTTTATTATATTTGTTCACAAAGTTTTGATATTTAGGAATTAAACTCCTTTTTTGATATAACAAAAAGTATGTTTTTTTATTACGTATAGATTTATGATTTAGCAATATATTGCTCTGTTGTTGATCGCCCCGTCGTCCGTTTCGTGGAGAATATTGGAAAAAAACCGGCTGATTTTTTTTTTTTAGATTTGGAGCAAATATTGTTTTCATTAGAGGATTTTGAATTTTGAATTTAACCCCTTGTTTTAAATTATAAAATTAGATTATCTTAACACATTTTTGTTGATGGTCATAAATATATTTATTATTTAAATATGAATTCCATGGCGAATGTTGGAAAAAGTTTTAACCGATTTTTTGTTTTTCAATGCAAATAACTTTTGGACAAAAGTGACATACCACACAAGAATAATAATCGAAATCGGATAGTGTCACCCATTCTTCAAAGGTTCAAAGGTATAACTATAAACTAAATATAAATATAAAGTATCTTTTTACAGACACTTTTATCAGAACCTTAAACAATATTTTTAAGAGAAAAGATTTGCCCCCAGCCGGGATTCAAACCCGGATCTCCGCCTCACCGTGGCAACCGTGGCTCTAACTATTTGAGCCACCTTGGTCGCTCCGTACCTATAACAAATCTGCTATCTTCACCGATCCCATATCCTCCGTGTTCTCGCAATTTTGCGATGTATACATGAGGAAGAATGTTCATTGAGCATTACTTTTAATGTTAGGATCTTTTTGACATACGTCATTATATTATTTATAATTTAATATAATTTTTTAATCATTGCTTTAATTTTTAAATATTTTTATTTTGAATTAAAGCAATGCTTAAAAAATTATATTAAATTATAAATAATATAATGACGTATGTCAAAAAGATCCTAAAATTAAAAGTAATGTTCTACGAACATTCTTCCTCATGTATACATGTTTGACTTAAACGACTATTCGAAAATAATCCTAAAATATATTTTTTGTAATAAAATCTTATTCATTAATAATTTAACGATGTTCAATTTATTGTCATTTACTTCCCTACTGCTATTATTTTTTACTTTACTGCAATACAAGTAATATTGTGGATCAAATTTTCGCTCGGTCAATGGTCACAATAAGTAAGCATTTGTTCTTGGTACATATTGGTATTTTTTCAGGAAAGAGATCATATAAGTCATTATTAATAACTCTATTTCCAATGTATTATAGACATAGTACTTGAAGAAGATTGCCATGAAGGCCTGAAATAAATTAATTTAATTTGTTTACAATTTCTGGATTTATATCTCTTTGAGAAGTAAGGTCGTATGCTGATTTAAGGAACACTGCATTAATGTTTATTGTTTCCAATAAATATCTTTTTTTGACTGATATTGATATTTGTTATAAATTATTGTAGCAAATCATCCGACTTCGTCCGTAAATCAAGCAATATTCCGGATATTATAGAGGCGTGTATTACATAAATAGCATAACCTTCTTTGTTCCTAGAATAACCTTATCTATTCCGGCAATAAGGTTAGTTATGCTCTCCCAAGTATAGTCATGTGTAGGTAGATGTGTGCTTAGTGTCTTATGCAATCTGATCCGGAACACTATAATACCTATATTTCATAGGTAATGTTCTAAAACAATAATTAAGCAACATCGGCATAGCTCCAACCTGGGAAGGAGGTCGAAGGAACTACGAGGCGAGCGGAGTTTGTGCTAAAATAATTTTTTTGGTTAATTAAAATTAATTATTTTAAAAACCATAACTTACTATTAATTAAATATCTATATAAAAAGAATACGTAGCATCTCGGGAAAAAGATTCATAATATCTACAGTCCCAGGGAATAAGTGGTTAAGTCGATTTTTCATAGTTTTCATGGCAGCGTTTTTAAAGTTGGAACCTTCGTCTTAAATCAGCCTTTTGTGTTATGATCGTAAACTAGGTTAAAAAATTGTTTTCAAAGGCTTAATTTTGTAGTAAACCAAATCTTAAGGCATAATTTTGCTGTAAACAGGTTTGAAAGGCAAAACACAGTTTTGTAAGTTTGTTGAATTGTTTGTACACGAGTGGTTAATTCTACAGCCGCGGTGAATAAGTGGTTAACTCAATTTTTTTCCAAAGTGAGTTGGTTGTATTGATTAGAGCAGAATCGTGTTATTCGTATAGTTTGTCATTTGAGATGGAGTTGTAATATAAGCAATACTCCTTTTCAAGCCAATGCCTGACTTAGCCCCTGATTCACTACGAAAATAACACGATTAAGCTACTCTCAGAACAAGAAATTCAGTTCAGGGAAAATTTGACTTAACTACTTATTCACCTGGGCTCTAGAACGAGACTTGAACACGTTGGATTTGGCGTGAATAATTGGTTAATTACTTAATTCAATTAACACGGCTTAACCATCTAAGGTTTTCAAATCATAAAAGAAATAAAAACGAACATCGCATTAACTCCATTTCTACAATGGATTGTTAGATTTCACGGATCTACAAATTAATTATCCGTGACCTATTTCTTCCTAATCTCCCTATTTCATTCTTCTTTCATCTAGATCATCCGTAAAATATTAACATTTTACTCAACGGAGGTGTCTCAATACCCGTTTCACTCCTGCCCAGTGCAACATGTCTTGATTGTTGATGTACCTGGTCACAACTGACAGCCGCCAACGTAACTGGTCTAGAGATTCGGGCCGCGAAAAAGCAGCTTCCTGGTGAGGGATTTTTTTCATCTGTTCATAGCTCCTGAGTTTTAGAAAATTTCTCACTGTTGGACATCGGGCTGTATACTGGATTTGCTTCATCCATCTTAAAGCGTTTTGGGAATCCGATCAATATAATTCTACTGAATACGCCAAATTTTGTTTGATGCTCGATCACAGGCCGGATTTCTTTTTTGATGATCTTTAAAAAAATAAACATAAATATGTATTTATACATTCAACAATATTCATTTGAAATTACATTAAGAAATAACAAAAAAAAAACAATGTAAATTATTTCGTAGCATTTTTTTCTGCGATTAATTTTATAGCATTTTTTACATTTTAGATTTTTGGAGGTTTTACACTTTAGATTGCAGGGTTTGCGCAGTGTCTCGTATATAGAATGTTACGGATTGAAGTTGCTAACTATTCTGTAGGTTGTATGTTTTAGAATATTATGTAATAAGGATTATAATTTAATTATTTATTTGACATCTAGTATTACAATTGTTATAGTTAAAATTTGTTGATTCATAGGCATTAAACAAATAGAAGGCTATTTGCATGGTAGGCTAGGATATCCCATTATATCAACAACCGGCGACAACCACAACAAGATGTCGGAGGTACAAAAAGCCCCGACAGAGGAGGTAGAGGACGAGAAGAAGGAAGGCGATAATGGATGTCGTACAACGGTCGTCTAAGGGCAAAAAGGAGTGCGATGCCCTTTTTGCGTGGCAGGACCTGAGGGCAGCGGTAGGCCACGGATGATGGAGCAATCAGCAGGAGAGGTGCTCCTATTAATGCCCGACATAAATACTTTATCCACAACATAATCTCTTGGATCACTCTCCATCAGGCATCGTTTGTGCTTTGTGGTTCGTCATTAATTTGAATAGCGTCGATAATGGTCCTCAATGGACCGTTTCCTTCGCTAAGTGGCCCGATGTTTTTAAAACTGGCATAACGGTATCTAACGGTAAAATCAAATTTGTTGGAGTTGATAAATAATTTATTTTAATATAGAATACATTGAGGCCTCCATTATAACTATAGTGGTTTTTACTTTAGGTACTTCCGTTTTTTTGTAATGGATTGCGAATAGTTCTTCATTCCAATGCCGTCTTCCCGTGAGCCATTTTCATTCCCACCTTATTTCCTTAGAATATACATCATCACCATCATATTCCCAGAACTGTAATGCCTATAAATCTTTATTGAGTTTAAATGTTATTATAATAATAAATAATTCATTTCGGAGTTTATTATTTATTCTGAGCTTCCTTTTTTATAATAACTTACACTATTATTGACACGTTGTTCATAAGAATGATCAGTTTTGAGTTAGGCTTTCAGTAGCAATTGTATTGGTTGAAACTGTTTAATTCAGGAGCGACATATCTGATATTCCATTTCCAATTTTTTGTTTTATTAAAATCATGTTTTGAGTTGCATCATGTTTGAACTTTAAAGTTTTTTGGGAATAACGACTCAAGGTTTCATAAGGACTACAAAGGTTTCAAACTTTTTTAAATTTTCTAATGGTTAATAAATGAATTTCAATACCATTATTATAATAGGAATACTTTGGTTTTATGGTTCGAACTGTGAATACCACTTATATATAACAATAAAAATATATACAACAATAATTATGAAACCAGAACAGCCTAAAAAATCTTTCAAGTGCTACGATTTGAGTATCACAAAAACAACATAATTGTGATAGGATATGTTAATACTAATTATCTCTAATGAAGATGTTGACAAGACTTAATTGGTCGTCATTACCTCTAATTAAGATAATTATAATTAGTGTGTATTTGCAGTGCGTATTGTGATAATGTATTGCAAATAATTACCCTCATTGTTGCATAATAAAATTGTTAATGACATATTTATGTATGTTTTGGTATAATTAGATAAATATGAAATAATTCTTCATTACAAATTTTTACTTTTAATTTATTTAATTTTTATTTTAACTGGGTTGTATTTGTTTTAAAAAAATCGTCTCTTAAAATTAACATTACCGTCAGTATTTGCATTCCGGGGAGCAAATCGTCTCGTTAAATGAAAACCTTGAACTGGTAAGAGCTTTGTTGGGTGTGAGGATTATTAATACTGATGTATCGGAAATAGTACAAGGAGGTCTGTTAATGATAAGTGTTGGGAGTAGTAAAAACAGCCATTCCCACCTACTGATTATTTGTATCACTCTACTAATGTTCTACATTTGTATCGGGAACCATTGCTTCATAAGTGAACTTGGTCTACTATATTTTTATTATTACGGTAAGTGGAAGCTTTAGAGGAAGTTAATTTTTCCGAGATCACGCTCTACAGTCAGGGTTTTCCCTGACATGGAACCTACTTTATAGAGGCTGGATGAGCCCAAGGAGGGTGCCCAGATCCCTCAGGTAGTATCCCCGACTGTTAATAGATCAAACACTCTGGCGCACACTACATGTGTTGTGTGTTCAAATCAGTTTGCAATGTTTTCCCGGAGCAATTGCGGCTTAAAACATTCAGATAAAAGTTCTAATTAAATTAATTTATTCGATGATTCTACATCTCACTTTACGGTTCTCACTGAAGGTTGTTGTATGTTTATTAATTTAACGCCACTTGACGTTAACTGCTGTATATAGACAGATTATATGCCTATTGGGCGAAGTCTCTGTGGGAGTCCTAAATTTCGTCTATCCGGATATTATTGGGATGATGGTTCTTTAACGAGCATCTGACACCGTACTGACCCAGGAACTCCATTTTAAGTCATTGCGTCCCATTCCGTAAAGAAGGATTTCTTACTCCATTTAAAGAAATACTAGGGCCTCCTCCGGACTGTAAACCCTTTACCTAGGACATAGAGGGTTGTTATACTAACCACTAAACCTCAGGTGACCCTTTGAGGATTTAAAAATGTGAATAAGACACTTCTTGGGTTCTTTCAACCTTTAAAATTGCAACTGCTTGAATAACTATTCTTGAAGATACTCCATACTTAACCTTATACGCTGGGACAAATCGGTAGGTGGGAGGACTGCGTTCAATAGTAAATCTCCTAAAAGGGGTAAAATCATTAATCATTGATTTGAATGCAATGAAATGCAAACATTTTACTGTCATTAAACATTTCAATGATTTTTTTCATCTTCCCCCCACATTATCTCATTATTTCGAATAAAGTGATGATTAATAATGATTTTTTTAATATTTACTCTCCACATCTAAATGATGCCTGCAATATACTGATACACGACAAGGCTTGATCTCATGTTTCAGGACAGACAGCGAAGAAACTAAACGATCTAGGTCACAAAGTACTCCAACACCAACCTTATTCACCAGATGTATCTCAATCTGATCAGAAATTTTGGACTACTTTTTTAACTGTAAATTTTTTAAAAATAATTCTCAAACCAAATTTTCAGGCTTTATATAATAAAAAATCCTGGAATTTTAAGTTCTGGGGTTTGTTGGAAATATTCATACAAATGTTTTTATTTCACAAAATTATTTTACTAAATAACCTATCCTTTGAAACTTGCCACATGATATGACATTGTATATATATTCAGAATAAACCATTAAAATATAGACCATATTTTTTTAGAGGTCACGTACTTTAGTTTGTTTTGCACAAGTATCAGCATTGTCAGGATGAATGAAGATTTTTTTAAGCCACCAAAAGATAACTCAAAGTTTTAGCCAACTTTGACAAGAACGATTCGTGAACAACAGTTGAAGATACCATCTCGAGTAGATAAACTTGTTGAGGACTCTTGCTCCCCAGTGTGTTTGAAGTATGGAGTCTGTATTCACATCTGTTGTGAACGTGAAGTCCTCACCTTTCAACAGTTGAGGAGGGGTAGCTCACCATGCTCTCAGTTTCTAGGTCAAGTAAGACTTGGGCATGAAGACAGTGGCTTAGCCAACATCAAGCATCAAGTATGCATGGAATGACCTAAAATGTCTTTACTATCGTGACTTTAAACAATGGTTTATTCACATAAACCTCATTTGTCGTATATACGAGTATGAGATCATTATGGTAATCCATTTTCAAGCTGTTTGTGCGATGGTTGCATTTAGCGAATAGAAGCAAAATAAAAATTTCCGAATTGATTAGAGAAATCTACATTTCACAGAAATGGTTTTTAATTAGTCATTAATTTTTTCACATCTTACTTTTATGTGATTTGAAGTGCAAATTACTCTGCTTACGTCAGTAGGCACTATACCATTTACCAATACAGGACATCGTTGTAACTTTAGGGAGGCAAAAATGTCGGAACTGCCAGGAGTAAAGTTAACGTTATTACTTATCCTGCGTATAAGTATAAGGCCCAAAGAAGGTCGATTCTTTAAACAAATTAAGACGCGTAAAAATTGGAAGCGAAGAGTCCTTTGTCTCCAAAGCCGATGGAGTGGTACCTGCATTAAAACCAATTATTGGTTGAAAGATAGATGAAAGCAATGGATTTTACTTTGAGGAATAGGATTCAATAATGTTTAAGTTGTAATCCGAACTAAACCTTGTATGTATGTTCATTTAACGTAACTTTATGCTTTATGGCTAATCGGAAGATACTACTGTTAGAATCCTATATTAAGCCTATGAAGGAATAATTAGAATAGATTCATTAACGAGTACCTGACACCGGGATCCTCATTTTACGTCACACCCGCCAGGAGGTATAACCTAGGATTTTTTATGGGAATAAAAAATCCTAAGGCTACCGACTGGGCTCTGAGCCCGTGATCTTGGCCGTAGATGTTTATAATGCAAACAACTATACCACAGGTGAACCTTCGAAATAAACCTATAATTATGCAAAAGGACTTCTGTGATAACCTGGTACTTATAGTTTTAAATAGTTGAGGGTTTTTCCTTAATGGTGTAAGAGTCGATTGTTACTTTCGATTTTATGTAATCATTGTCTTCCAGTTGCACTTCAATGCAGGTCGAATTCACGGATCACATCCATTAACAACAGATTGTTACAGCAGTCCTGAGTTCGCTTTATTCAATCATTTCATATAAATTTACGTTTCGGAGCTATATCATTATAGTCTATAGCTATAGCCTCTGATGTCCAACATTGCAGCTAGGATTTTTTAAAGGCAGTAAAAATTATTGGTTTTGCCTGTGCGATGACAGGTACTCATTAAAGATCTATTTAACCTTGGATAGGCAAAATTTAGGACTCCTGTTGTAGGATTGTCCGATTAGTTGTAGAAGGATAGTACACGTTAAACGAAAAAACAACAAAACCATATTTAGAATTTTATTTAGGTCTGGTTTTTATATTAGTATTGCCTAATCGAATATATAAGCTCTACGTCAATATACACTTTATCTGTATGTCCAATGTTTTTTAGCTTTACATGACATTCCTTTGTCAAGGCAGAGAACACTAGAATGTTCGCAGAAAATGTAGAATGAAAATAAATAAAAGAAGATAGGACTTATACGAATCACACATGTCCCGAGGGATTCATAAAGAACACATAAGAACCAGAACAATGAGATACTATAATATATATTTATATATATGAAGAAAAAAAAGAGAAGTTTTCCACCTCAGAAAGAAACACTGTTGGAGATAAGGCGGGAGAGAGAATGTGGGATGTGTTTTTGTGAGTTATGAACGAAATTTATGAGCCGGTTGGTGTAGCTCGCAACTTATATGACCACTCATAGCCAGCGAGTGCTAGCTCGTATCTCGGGTCCTATCTCCGCGATGGATTGCGACCACTGCGATCAAACATCGGGTCGCTGGAGTTAGCTTCAGGTTGCTACTTGCTGCTGTGATGAATCCGACCATCTGAGTTTAATAGCCGCTTCAAAACTACATCATTTCCCTTATCTATTTGTGTTACGGATGTTGTAGTAACGGAGGCTATACTTTTCTCGATGTAGTGTTCTGTTTAATCCCACTGTAAAAGTAACTGTTACAACTTTTTCAATCGAGCATTCTCTCATATTGCCCATTACCCAACCAAAATGACTAGAAAGACGTAGGAATTATCTATGGAGGAATGGCCTGAAGGAAAAAAACAACTACAAAATGTAGTATTTTAACCTGCACCACTACAACTCATGAAGGGTCTTGGATTCAGTACATGGTAGAGACTGTACTGTTTCTAAGATAATGATTGTGCCGGGAGGTAACGTCCGAGATCACGCTCAAAAACAATTAAGGGTACCTACTTCTATATAGTAGAAATATAGGTTTTGTAAACCTATGAAATATAGGTTTTGTAAACCTATGAAATATAGGTTGGGTGAGTACAAGAAAATATACGGATCTGAAGATATACGGTTGTTAACATGTTAAATAATCCACTGCATGCGGCGTATCTTCAGCGTAATAATTAAGCGCTCTAACATTGAGCTACCCCTCTAAATAATTTCAAAATTTTTATGCAAGACTAAAAGCTAAAGGACATTGTCTATATGTGAGATATAAAAAAATTTTTTTTCCAACAGTTGGTGCAATGTTGAATTGACCAAAAATTATGATGAATTATATGTGAACACCGAAGGTATTAAAAAGAAATTTTTGCATGAAATTTCTTATTTAAAGGTTTAAAATAAAATTTCTAATTATAATAAACTTAATCTTATTTGTTAATGAATATTGATGTCTTATAAACAAAAACATGTTTTTACTAAGTAATTTCATAATATCGGAATAAATTAGAGAAAATTAACGATATTTTTCTCTTCTATCCAAGTTTAAAATTGGATAATATACATTGGATTTAAAAAGCAATCATCTTTCTAACGATTTTAGTAACGGTGAATGTGGATCAACTTATCTTGAGGTACAAATATGAGGTTAATGCTTGACAAAAACAAATATAAAACTAACAAACAAAAAATTTCGGATATAGATTTAGCCAATGCAAATTGATCTGATTGGCTTGATCTTAAACCATCTTTTCTTAAATTATCTTTACATTATAATTTACCCTATAAAAAATCAGGGAAAATAATTATATATTTCATAATAATATTTAACGTTTCAGGGAATTAATTCTTGAATTAATTGTAATCAATGTATTCTAAGCATTTTATATAATTTGTATTTAAAGTAAGACGTGATACTTTGAGTCAGATTATTATTTCACTTGCGGATTTTAAAATTCATTTAATATCGCTCAAAAATAGTTGAATGTTTACAGCATTTACAAGTCAGATAGAACAATTTCCAAGTCAAGTCCAGCCCTTTCCAAGTCAAATGTAACCTTTTCCAAGTCTAATAAGGAATTTAACGTCGGATTTTCATCCTCGAATTCTCCTAATTTTCAAGTACTTTCGATACAAAGGATAAGGCGTCCGTAACTAAGAAAAGTATTTGAAAATTAAATAAAAAATCCTCTTTAAAAAATTTAGTCAATATGTGTCCTTATAAAATTGTGTTGTTGAGGTGACAACCTCATGATAGGAAAGTTACCTTATGATATAAGTATATCGAAAAATCAATCAAAAATAGGTCCTTCACATTCTCGTAGATCATGTAAAATAATAGGCTTCTGATAAAAATCTACACATTCAACATTCAACACATTGAAACATTCAAATTTCTGTTCAATAATTACTATAATTTATATAAAATAAAACAAAAACATATGCCTTGAATTGAATGAAAATTTCGTTCACGAGTGTTGTTGACATAACAGCTAAAACCTTCTAATGAACCACAAGTGTTCGGTTAAATATTACCTAACTAAAACTATCTTATAAAGAAGTAGTGAGGTCTTGCAACACCTTAGGTTCTGTTTAAAAGACGGAATTTATAAGAATTCCAGAAAAATGTAAATGATATTAATTAAGATAAACGTAAATTTCAAAAGTAGAAGAAAATAAAGGGGAGTAATGAATCATTATTTGTTCATAGTAATTTTTTTTTAAATGTTGTTTTTACTGTTGTTCGCCCGTGTCCGTCTGGCATTTGTTCTATGGGTATTATTGTTGAAATCATTCTAACTCCTACTTTTGTATAATTATTAAATTGCATATGTCTTTCAGTTGAAAGAATAAAAATAAAAAATTAAATGTCACCTTCCAATCAATTTTTTATGACCGTTTTTTATTATCGAACCTTATTTGTAAAATAAACTATTACAAAGCGATTATTAAATACTTTTTTATAAAATAGAGATAAATTCCTCTTGACTTAACAACGTATATAAGTTTATATTGAATTTTATTTTTTTAGCCCTAATACTTGTGTATGCACATACCACTCTGCATGCAACGCCTTCTAATCAATAATAAATGCCCATATGTGGCGTTCACGATCAAAAGCGGAGAGCTCCAAAGTTTCAAAAATTGGCATTTTCACTATGAGAATGACAAGATTCCACTTCTCTCGGTACAATCAGCTCATGAGGGGCGACCTGAGGTCTAGTAGTCAGCATAACAAACTGCAAAGCCCAAGATCGTATGTTCGAGGCCCGGCAGGTGGTCCTAGGATTTTTTAAGGGGAGTAAAAAAGACTTGGTTATGCTGTCCTTCGGAAGGGATGTTGTCCGATGTCATGTATTCGTTAAAACTCCCTATCCTAATTAAATCTGGCTAGGCCAAATTTAGAGCTCCCAATGTCGCATAGCAGAAGTGACGTTAAATGAACAAACAACAAACTCATTTTGGACGAAATTCTACTTAACCACTTATTAACCGGGTTTGCAGATATATTGAATGATGTAAATTGACCAAAGTTATCTCCATCTCAACGTTCATAAATAATTAAAAGTAATTCTCATCGGGTAGGATGACCTTCCTCCGGAGCCATCGCTCTAGTTGAGCCATCGTCCTCTTTACATTCAGCAGAAGGCCGGAGAAGAGAAAAATCGCCTATTAGGAGGATCTATGGCCGGGGATGGCAAATCTAATTGTAGGCCACCTCGGAAGAGAAGAGGGCAAATTGTAGGAGCCCTGGGGAGGAGGCTACTTGACATTCAGGGCTCTGCGTCTTATCTCGCCTCCCTCCTCTCCAATATCTTCCCTCCTCGAGTTTGAAAAATGGTTCCTTCTTCGGAGATAGCGGCTCTTCTTGGAGCTCTTTCTTATCTGCCCTTACCTGCGGGGGTAGATTTATTGCTGGCTGATCCTCGAGTCGGCCCCGGAGGATTAGGCGAGTCGAGATTGTGGTACGGAAGCGTAGTTGTGAAACGTCCAGACGTTTGTGTGATTTTCGTTAACGACTAAAGAGAAAAAAAAACGAGTTGTGACCGCGAACGGGGACCTCATTAACACTTGAGGCGAAGTAGGAACTAGCCGTGCGGAACACCCGGAAATAGTAATGATGACATGACAAACAGGTTGGGTAACTGTTTACGGATCTTTTTTAAGAAAAAAAAATAATATACACTTATGCGTATGGCAGTGATTAGTTTGGAAACTATCGAAAACGACTATTTTTTTTATTACGTTCACACCTAATGCTAACAAAAGATAAAAACTATTCAATAACTTCTAACTATAATGACTATTATAAGATATAAACTACAACGTCTACGTGAATGTGAATTACTAACCTTTTATCTCAATTGAAAAAAACAAAACTAAAATACTTGAATAATTACATTATTCGATATTAGTAGATCCTTCATATATGGAGGAAAAAAGGTTCCGGGTGGAGGACAAATAAAAAATTCCTTAAATAGTGCACAATGTTGGATATAGAAAATACAGCCATATTTAAAAAAAAATTATTGGTTATGCTGTCCTTCGGAAGGGACGTGAAACGGGGTCCCGAGCCTGCACGATGTTAGGTCCTCGTTAAAAATCCCTATCCTAATTAAACCTGGATAAGAAAAATTTAAAGCTCCCATGTATATATATATATATATATATATACATATATATATATATATATATATATATATATATATATATATATATATATATATATATATATATATACACTCACAAAAGTAGTACATTTTTATTTTTGTTTTATTTTTAGTAAAACATACCTCCAACATGTAGTCATACTTCAGGTATGTACAAATTCTTAAGTACGTACACACTCCTATATGTATACATATTTCACCACTACTTCTTCTTATCTGTCATTTATGAGATGTTACTATTATTTAATCCTAAGAGAAAATTATGATCTTCTTAAGTAATCCAAATGATTTTTTATTGTATATTTGTCATGCTGGAGGATTTCGTTAACTGTCCTCCCATTTTAAAATATTCAACTCAGAACTGAAAATTATACGTTCTAGAAGAGGATGTTTAACTAGATAATAAAAAACCAAATACAATACTGTTTTCTTTATTGATAAGTTCTACCTACCTCCAGGTTTATTACAAATAATTTTAAATTTTTGTCAGTTATATTTATTTTATTACAAGCCACATATATAACCCTGAATAATATACAAAGAATAAGCATCATTTCATAAAATTATCGTTTTCTATATTAATTCACAACTCGACAAACTTTTATTTGAGTAGCATAGAAGAGGAAAAGCTCAAAATAGAGATTTGATGGAAAATCCCAAACAAAAAGCCCTAAGTCACTTAAATAAAACTAGGAAACAAAAAATATGTGCCGATATTTCACCAATTCATACATTCTTCAATAAATATCATTCAATAGTTACATTTGGGCCTTGGGTGTGCTGGGATCTTTCCTCTGATGTGTGTCTTGTGCGTTTGAGGTTGGGATATGCTGTATTCATTGTTTTCTATTGCTTTTATTCTTTTTCTGCCCTGAAGATGTCTGAACTGGTGAAATATGTATTTTTGTTTCCTGTTTAAATTCAAGATACTTAATATATTTTTTTTTTTTTAAATTATACTATTGGAGTGCTATCGATGGGTAGTTTCTCCACAAGTGTTTTCATGTCATATTCTACATTTTGCACATTTACTTGATATAATACCATTATAGTTGTAAATATCATTGAATTAAATAAAAAAATAAAATAAAAAAATTATACTCTCCATATCTAAAAAATATTTCATTCAAGCGATGAAACAATTGATACGATTGATTTCTTAATTGATCCACTAGTGATAACATGATATTTCACTCTTATAGGTTGCCAACTACAAAAAAAAAAATATATATATATATATATATATATATTTGGTTGAAGCATTATCTAAAAGGGATGTCTAATATATGGGATCATATTGATGATGAAGTGAAATGAATTTAATTTCGTTACATATATATTTTTTAAACATTTACGACAACTTATATAACTGATTTCTTAATTGATCCTAGTTTTCACATTAAATATCATTCTCATCGGTTATCTATCGCTAAAAAAGAATTCGTTCATAGTTATCTATAACTTTCTACATAGGTGGCTAAGTGAATAAATATTAGTAACTGAAATACTCAGGGGAATACAACGTAGTGATTAAATGGTGGTGTAGTTTTAGCATAAATTCAAATTGATGTGAGTGTACTATAGCAAACACAGTGTGGTAGAAACAGCTCCGGTGTAGCAGTAACAACTATTCAGGTTCAAATGTTCCTCCTTTCCCATTCCCACAGGCTATTATCTATTTGTTTTTGTTGTTTTTAGTCTCTCGTGTTGTGTAGCTAGTAATTGCTTACGCTTTTCTTACATTTTTTTTTTGTGAATTGTTTCAGCGCCTTTTCATCACTTGAAGAGAAAAGCCAAGGCTAATATTTATTTACAAAAAATTAAATAAAATAACAAAGCTTAACAAAGCTTTTAAATAATAAAATCGAAATTAACATAAATATAGTCCTCTAGCCTCTAGTTTTTTAGTTTTATTCCTCTCTGTTACCCGGTTTATCTATAAGAAAATTTATGAGACTATGGCCCAGACACCAGGTAATGAAAGATTAGTTGATTATAAAATTGTCATATACCTTCGGGGACACAAATCATCAACATCAACTTTGTTGGATGCGAAGCTGAGCAGTTATAAAATATAAACCAGCAAAATACACATAAACGAGTAAAATAACTAGTAAATAAAAATGACGAAAATTCTTTTTTAAAAATGAAAAAATAAAAACCACGTACACTGCTGACTGAAGAAAAAAATATTGAAAAAAACCCCCAAGAAACCGGTTTAAGTCCACTGGAAATTATTTCATTTATTTTCTTATTAATTAACCTAAAACGAGTATCGAACAGAGTTACTCGAATTTACTTTTAAGATGGGAAAATAATTTTAATTAATTGCCTCCTAGCGCTTGAGAGTGCCTTGAGGTTGTCTTGATTATTTATTTATTTTGTTTTATTTAATTTCTTCACTGAATATGATGTTTTAATCTTGTAGCATTTCATAAACAATTTCAAAATTAATTGAATAATTTGTCTGCATTGGGACTTAAGCAATAAGTGTCTAAATAAAGCAACCATAAACCGCCGAGCTGTCTCAAGTGGTATACCATCGGAGCTCATTATGGCGTACCAATGACCCTGACCAAGGTTCAATACGAAGACCGATACTATAACATAAGGTTTGCGTTGCTTTTTCAGTGCAAATTTTAATTAAGTTTTTATATTCGATAGCCCTATTTTCTACCTGTATTCTCCTTAATTCGAATTTCTGTAAAATTGGCAGTTGGTTGAGGAGTTGTCAAATGATTCAGGAATTGTTCATCTGATTCGCAAGACAACAACTTCTTCACTTTTGAAATCATAAAAACATTTACCTCCTAGCGCTCTGAAATAGGAATTCTCATGGAAATAAAAAACTATAAATTTTTGGAGATGGTTTTGCTGGATGATCGGGTGTCTGGCATTGCCTGCCTTTCTTATTTTTATCTATCGTAACTGTTCATCCATCGTTTCTACAACCGACGTATTAATGGATATTTCAATTAATGAATAATTGTTATTGTTGATAACAACTGTAAGATTGCTGATTTGATACGTCTCTGCAAGGGATGAGATAGGGTTAAGCAGCTCCCTGTGATGAGCAAGGTTATGGAAAATCTGATTTTAACCAGCTTGCAGGCAGTTTTTGCTGGGCGAAGTCATCCACGGCAATACGGATCTTCCAAAATGAAGGTAACCACTAATGCTCTGCTCCAATTACGTGCTGACATATAGGTAAGGACGGAACGATATGTCATGCTGCTACTATTTGACATACCATCCGCCTTTGACAGTGTTAGGTTGCCTATAGTGCTCCAACAGCTGCAGAATTACGAAGCCCCCGGCAATTGATATGCTCTTCTATATAACGGTCTCCTGTAGTTCCTATGAGACCGAAGCTTCCTTAGAGAGGGGGTGCCCTCAAGGATCCGTCCTAGGCTCGGCCCTATGGAAACTGATATTAGATGAGATGCTTGGGAGGAGCGATTCTCAGCCACGGCGTACGTGTATGATCTTGCAGTTGTAGTGGCGGAATAAAAGCAGATGCTGAGTGGCGTGTCAATCATGTAGGACGATGGTGTGTGAAGAAAAAGAATCTGACAATTCTTCTGAGAGGAAAACTGTTAGGAGACACCCTATTAACCTTAATTGTTGGAGCTTGGAGTTGGAGTTGGAGCCACGAGAATACGCCCGAATGAGTCAGTCACCTACCTTGGAATAAGGTTTAGTAGAGGATTTAATGTCACCCCTCACTTAGACTATCCAGGAAATAGCGTGGGTCAGGACTTAAACAATCTAAGTCGCTTGGTTTGTGCTTTTTTGGAGTGCTTCTTTTCAGATACCCGGCCACGACGACCATTTATAAAGGAGTGATAAAGGCATTCTTAATTCACCATGGTGTTCCAAGAATCTTTCATACCAGCAGAAGCGCAAAAAGATCTAATTAATGTGTTTTTTGTCTAATTTAAATTGACGTCTTCTCGGAGAATGATTTCTCTCAGCTAATGACACCAGGCAATTACCCGTACTTCAAAAAGTTTGTGTAGTGAGGAAAGCGGAAGTGGGCACAACACTTTTCAATCTCGGAAGAATAATCCATGGAAATGACCGACCTTAGGAGGTATTGTGAAAAAACGTTGGAAATGACATAGAATGTGGAGATAATAGAATACTTTACCACCCTTTTTAATATCATTCTGGATGCAGGATAGCTATGTGAGTTGCTATGCTGAAGGTTCCAGGGTTCAAAACCGCTTATAGCAGATAAATTATTTATGCTGCTAAAAGACCCTTCTGATCATTTGAATGTGAGAAAAAGAAGTCCTTTCTTAGTTATAATGATCCAGGTGCGAAAATTTTGGCGTGATTTTATGCAGTTCTTCGATTTTACACCATTTGATATTTAATTCTCTTAATTTAAAGTTAGTAACCATTTAATAAAGAAAATGAGTACCAATTTAGAATAATGTATGAGTATATCTCTGAAGATCTCGATATTAAACTAAAATAATAATAACATTTGTAGCTATGTAAATCCTAATTTTTTTTTTCTTTATAATTTTTTTTAATCTTGAGATGAATCTCGAGATTTCGATTCAAAGCTAAAATATTTAAATTGATGTAATATTATGCAAATGTTAATTTTTACTTTGTTTATAATTATTGCTTAATTCATAATTTATTTTCATTTAGTTAAGTAATTAAAATGTGATTGTATTTTACTCTAAAACATTATATTTTTTTTTTTAATATTCTAATGGGGCTCACTTATCCCTGAGATATAAAGACTTTATCGCTATTCATCGTTTTAATTACCGACTTAATCATTTATAAGCATGATGGATAATGATAATTGTAATTATCGATTAGTTGTTTAAATGAAATCAGACCTTAGTTCACTGCTGGCTTGCTATAATATATATTAATATACAGGTCTATTATTTTTGTTTTAGAACAATTTTAATGTTTGTTAATTTTTTTTCCAGTTTAATACAGATATTAAAGAGAGATAGAGAGAGAGACAGAACTGACCAGTCACAAAGGGAATAGTGGACTGGAGAGCCACCGACATAGCTAATTCCGCGCTTTATGGGCCCCAATGGAGCAGGAGGTGGGGGATGTTGGGGAGCACAGAGGCTGTGATTATGGAGCGGGCACAGACGGACTGATTGCTTTATGTCCGCACGGCGGCTCACGGGCACAGAGCGCTATATTGACCACTGTCAGTTCTATTAATATTATCTCCACGGGCCAGCCTCGAGGCTGCAGCGGCGCCTGTCAACGCTATCCTAGCTGTGGATAAGCGATATCTGCCGGCGATTATCGCCAGTTGATCAAGTGTGGAGGAAAGCATTGGAGTTTCATAGCTGAGGAAGCCGGGATCCAATCAAGTGCCGCATCTGGTCATAGAACCAAACTATTGATCGATGTTCTAGCAAAAGAAAAACTAGGATAGTCAAAACTACAGAAAAATAGAATTTTAGAATGTTAACAATAACGATTCTATGATGTATAAGTACGATTCTATGATATTATTATGAGTTAGTAAGTTAGTTTCTCGGGGCTAAGTTCAAGCTACCGAGCGGTTCCGCGGGTGGTGGATAACGGGACGGCATGCCAGCTCGGCAGGTCAGCTGTGAATATATTGAATAAGCAGCCCCGAACCACGAACGGCAGCGCTATCAGGGTGGGGGAGAGTGGCTGGTGGCGCGGCCACTCTCACAAGTACCCCAGGAGCCCAATGACGACGCTGTGACGAGGCGAGTATGCACCGCCTCTAAATAAGTGCAGCCTCCTCTGCAGAGCGGGGGATGCCCGGGCAAAAAGAACCCGTAAGTCAGGGATGGCAGCCGGTCTAAGGGAAGGCGACCCCGACAGAAAACCCCTGGTCCTCCAGGTAGGGGGTTTCTATCAGGCCAGCACCCTGTTAGTGGAAAAAAATCAACCAGCTAAAATAAGTCAGAGAAACGAAAAGCCGGACGGAAATATTGGTAAACGGACTTGGAAACGGAAAAGGACATTACAAATCGGAACCTGGAATGTGCAGAGTCTCACAAATAAAAAGGCAGAGGTGTGACTCGACATCGTCGTTTTGACAGAAACAAAGGTGAAAGGGAGAGGTCAAGAAAGGATTGGGGATTTGGGTCACATTTGGAATGGAGTGGATAAGGGTGAGCGTGCTAGGGCTGGTGTCTCCGTTGTGATCCGGTGGAAACACAGAAGATGCGTAAGATTTTACGAAATGATCTCGGAAAGGATGATAAGATTGGATGTAAAAATGTTTGGCTACAATGTTTCAATTCTGGGAGTCTACAGCCCAGATAACAATAAATTAGCCACCGAGAAGGACCATTTCGAGGATGCTCTCAGAGGCAATCTGGAGAAGATCAGGCACAAAGACCAAGTGATTATGATTGGTGATATGAATGCCCGAGTTGGGAAAGAAGCAAAAGGAAATCCGGTAGTGGGTACATGTGGGGAGGAGGATATAAATGATAATGGCCTCAGGCTGCGTGATTTCTGCGAGGAATTCGACCTTAAAATACAAAATACTTTCTTCCAACACAGAAAGGAGCATCAGTAAACCGGGATTCAGACCTTCCACATTGGATTACTGTATCACCAAGCAGCATAGCCTCCTACCAGTAGCCGATGTAAGAGTCATGCGCGGCATGGAATGAGTGGTAGTGACCACTTTTTGTTAAGAGCCAAATGCATAGCAATGTGGAAAAGAAATCAGGTTGAAAAGAAAGCATCGAAGCAAGCCAAATGCACACACTTAGATGTACGTAAGTATAAGCTTCACCTGCTCAATGATGAAAGCATAAGCAATCTCTACAAACGCCGCCTGGAAGCCAAAATGAGCGATAATTTGGAGAGTAATAATGTAGAACTGTATGAGCGCATTAAGAAATGTATCCATGAAGCAGCTAGTGAAGCCTTAGGGGAGATAGAAGCTAACCCTCCAAAAGAATGGTGGAACATGGAAATAGAAGAAATGGTAGGAAAAAAGAAACGGATCTTCAATAAATGGTTATGCAGTGGAAGTCAAGAAGATTGGAGAGAATACCGAACCCTTAATACACAGGTAAAGCGCACTGTCGCAGAAAGCAAGAACCAAGCATGGGAAGCCTGTTGCAGGAGGAGTGATAATACCCTGGGCTACAATAAGATACGCGAGTCATGGAGAGTACTGAAGGCGCGCAGGACACAAGGGAAGGGAAATGTGATTCCTCTGATAGGTGAGAAGACCTGGGTGGACCATTATGAGAAACTGCTCAGTCAAACAACGCCAGAATGGTCCGGTTCATATCCAACTGAGAACCATGGACAAGGAAACATTATTGTAAAAGAAGATGAAGTTCTTGCTGCACTCAGAAATGCAAAATGTGGAAAAGCTGCATTACCTGGAGGTATTTCAGTAGAGCTGTTAAAGAATGGGGGACCTGGATTATTAAAGGCCCTTACCAAGCTTATAAATCTGATGCTACAAGGGCAAGAGTTGCCAAAGGACCTTAAGACAGGACATCTTACACCTATATATAAGAAAGGAGACAGAAATGTATGCCGAAATTATAGAGGTATTTGTGTCCAGAGTTCGGTATCAAGAATAGTGGGCAGAATTCTGAAGGGAAAATTAGAAGAGGAGTTTGTCACCCCAGAGGAACAGTTTGGTTTCACTGCAGCCAGGTCCTGTACGGACAGCATATTTGCCCTAAGGCAGCTCATAGAAAAGCGAATGGAGAAAGGAAGAGCTGTACATATAGTTTTCATAGACCTAGAACAGACTTATGACAGTGTGCCAAGACATAAGTTGTGGGAATCCCTTAAGAGTGCGGGCATTGCGATGCCTTAATAAATGCAGTGAGATGTCTGTACAGGGAAGACGAGTACAGATTGAAGCTCGGCTCTCACTTATCTGAGCCTTTTTCTGCCTCAAAAGGTCTTAAGAAGGGATGCAGTATGTCCCCAACCCTGTTTAAAATTTACGTACAACAGGCAGTGAAGGAGTGGAGCGCACGTTGGAGAGGAAAGGGCATAGACATAGACGGACATATGCTTTTCTCTCTTTTCTTTGCCGATGACCAGGCAGTGGTCACATATAACAGAGATGGTCTGGAAAAAGCACTAATGGCCCTGGAAAAAGAATACAGCCTATGGGGTCTACGAATAAATTTTGATAAGACCGAATACCTGGCAGTGAACTGCAGAGAAGCCGCAGACCTTCATATTAGCGGGAAAATATGCAAGCGAGTGGACTCCTTCAAGTACTTAGGGTCAACAATAGATGGGAAAGGCAAGTCGGATCCCGAATTAAGGAGGAGAGTTGGCCTGACAAGAAGGGTGACTAGAATGTTGCACCCAGTTCTTTGGAACACAGTCATCTCAACGGACAACAAAAGGCGTATTTTTAGAAGTATTGTTGAGCCCTACCTCAGCTACGCCTCAGAGACCTGGACAGTTAACCCGGGACTCTACTCCAGATTACAAGCTGCAGAGATGGACTTTTGGAGGAGATGCCTGAGGATCACCCGCCTGGATAGAGTCAGAAATGAAGATATTAGAGACAGACTGGGCGTGACCGAAGGAGTTCCGGAGGGACTTGGAAGGAACAGGCTGCGAAGGTATGGACACTGCCAGCGGATGCCAGAACGTAGGTTGCCGAAGAGACTTTTGCTGTGGGAACAGCCAGGCGGACGAAGAAGAGGAAGGCCCCAAACCCGGTGGAAGGACTGCGTGGAGGAGGAGGTGGCCGGCCGGGGACTTGAGGAGGATGACTGGTGGAATAGAGAAAAGTGGAGGGACGCTCTGACTTAACCAGGCCATTGAGGGAAAAAACCTGTAAAAGTAAAAGTAAGTTAGTTTCATGGTTTAGATTGCATTGCTAATCTCTAAAGTTATAATAATATAACACAACTGTTGTGGAGAAAAGTGATTTGTCTGAGATCGCGCTCTGCCCCCAGGACTTTTATCCCGATTTAGGATAAAACCTGGTGGATCAACATATTTCATAATTTGTATGGTACGGCCATACATTTGAAGCCAAAAACTTCAGCTCATCATTCTGCACAATAAAACACCCCGCTCCTATCAATACTATACCTTTTTTTTATAATGCAAATTTTAAATTGTGATAAATTATTTTAATGATTGCAAATTTATTTTTAAATGAACTTTTAGCTACATTATTACAAAATGGGATTTATGTGGGATGAATCCTCTGAGTAATGGGAAATAGAAATAGAACATGCATACAGAACCATAACTTAAACATGTCATTTAAATTAAAATAGCGAAAACATACACAATAATAAGCCAATGAAACATTTGTTCACAGATCGGATAAAATCAGAGGAGCACAGCCAATGATTCATACTAAGAGGATTCGACAGGACTTCGGCTCAGACGTCATGAAGTTTCGGGAGCAATCAAAAAACTTTTTCAATTACGGAGGAAGCTTGAGTCCTGATTGGGCTCCTACGTGATCTTTTTGGAGATGGTCACCAGCTCTGATTCCTTCATATTTAGCTTCCCAGCGAGAATAACACGCGTCTGCCTGTAGAATTCCGTAAGTATCATTTGGACTACCTTATCAACAATTTTTAAGCTTCGAAATACCACTTCATGTGATATTTCGAAATGATTAACTTCACAGCAAATTTTTAAAAAGGACTATAAGGTGAAAGTTTTGCTTTTTGTGGTATCATATAATTTATGTGATATTTTGATATCTTAAAACTACAGAGCATACTAAAATAAAACATTTTCATAAATATATTATCCATAACCACATTAAATCAAATATTCGTCTTTCAAAAATCCATTTCAAACTAAATAAATGTTATTTTATAAGTTTAGATGAAATATCTATAAAAAATCAATCACAATATCTATCAATAAATCTTCTCGGGACGATTTCTCTTACAGAAACTTTAGTTGGATTTTTTAATAATTTTATACAAGAAAAAAAAATTCAATAAGTAATATGAAAATTTTGAAATCTATTCACGAGACAATTAATCATAAGATAAAATGCTGATTTTTTAAAACAAATATTTTCTGTAAAAACTTTGTTTCATAAAACTGTAAAAAATGTAAACATCTTCAATAAAAATTTGTTGAAATGCGCTTTTAACACTTTTACTCATATATCAACCAGAATCTACTCCATATTATTTAAATTCACATTTATCAGTAAGCATCACTAAGCTAATGTTTTAAAAACTATAGTCTACGTGGATTGTTTCAATGTGGCCGTAAACTAAAAAAAAATAATACTCCAGAGCTTACTAAAGGCTTTTTATGACTAAACCTATCATTTAAATGTAAATGTACCCCTTTAATTTAATAAACAATCAATTTTAGGGACGATTTAGCCAACTGGAAGGATTAAGTAGTTTTTTTTTCAAACATTATCATGTTAAGTTATCAGTTAATTAAAATAATAGTGCACAGAAAAAAATTAAGAAGCAATAAATGAGAGTTAATGATAAGGGTAGCGTTTTTATTCATAATATAAATAACAGTTTGTCGTTTGGACAATTATTCAATTAGTGAAACTTAAATACGTTATCTAATAGATGTTTATTTGAGAGGCTTGATGATGTATTTTGAAGAATATCATATATGTGTTTTTCATCTTGAGGATTTATTCTATTTTTTTCTGGTATATATTGGTTAATTATAACTGCCATCATTTCTTGATAAAATTTCTTTCCTCAATATATTAAATATAAAAACAATGCTAATGAGGTTATCATAACTGCGCACTATTTCCGTAAACTCAAACACTCAAACGCGTGATTCCCTTGCAGAGCTCCTCGGAGCTGCGCAAGGACCGGCCAGGAATGCCCCGGAGCTATGCGGGCGGGCGTGCCTCGGAGTCATGCCGTCCACTAGCAGGCCTCTGGGTCAGTCGGGTCTCCTTTAATTATTAATTGCGGAACAATTCAATGTTCCTTTTCCAAACGTGATTTCTTTACTAAACACCTTTATAAATTGTAATTGCAAAAGTTTCTTTATACCGTACTGTCCTTCGCTAATTCAGGCTTAGGAACGTGATGCTAATCCCAAAGCTACTAAGAGCCTGCCAGTTATTTCATTGAATTATTAGCTTGTTCAATTAGACTATTTGTCGGTGGAAGTCCGTCCAAAGGTCGACACGCTGCACCGCGCTCTATGGGAAAATTATCGTTTCAAGTACAAAGAAACTACAGATTATATAACTCTACGTTTAAACAGACTCGTGATTACTATAACAGGTAATATTGCGAATTCAACTGATATTCCGTTTCTCATTTAAAGACAAACTGTAGTAATAAATAATCAATTCGAAATACTGGCTTTGAATACGTGCAGTCATTCCATCTGCAATTCCAATACAGTAATTAACAACTAACAAGAGATTTATAACTTGGCTATAACTCTGGTGTCCGAGAAAGGTTTCATGAGATGTTTAATCGTCAGATGTTTCTAACCTTTGGGACGACAAGGTTAGAAAATCACGTTTACTTATTTGATCTAGGATTTGGACTAAAGCCAAGACACGTTATTTAACTATATAGCACGGATATAGGCCCTATTTAACCAACATAGGGTTGAAAGATATAGTTAATCTGAAAAAATAACACTTTAACTGCCAAAATGTTTATTACCAGATCGTTAAGAGAAGGATAGTAGCCAATTAAAAATTACAGGTCTATCAAATTATTTTATAGCAGTTAAAAAGAGATAAAATAAATACTATAACAACACCCTGTACTTAGCAAGAAACGCAACAGCTGGGGCTGTGCCAATCCACCTTCCCATATTAGAAATACTAGGACCATTTCTAATATTTTATTTCTTTTCTATATTTATTTATACAAATTTATATCCATTTTCTAATTCATACTTAAACTCACTATTATTTTTATTTTCAGACAATTAAAATATAGGTAAATACAAAGTTAAACATGTTGTAGCTTAACTCAAAGTGGCAACCTGCGTGAGGTATTGGTAGCCTGATTTAATATTTGATTAGTCCTCGAGCGGAATGCTCTTGATGGTGCTGTTTTTTTTGTGGTGTATCGTCAATTCAGGAAAAAATAATGTCTTCTCAATTATCTCTTATTTATTGGATTGTCTGGTGGTATTAAGGCTTCCACTATTGGACAAACATCTTCAAGACCTAAGACACTAAGGTGACAAACAATAGACACATATATCCACGGTTCCTGCCGATACGAACTTCTACAACCCTGCTCCTAATGAAGGAGGCCTTGAAAGGAGGAGTTATGGCTGACATGTGACACTGACTCCTTGGGATCAGCCATGCTTCATCCTCCTCGGCCAATTTGTCCCCACCCCCCTACCTCCCGCAAAGCCTGACTGATGTTGGGTCTTTATCATCCTCCCGTCACCTGAGCCTAGTCATTATTTGTCCTTGTTAGTTCGTCGAGTCGAATCCTCTATTTGTCTCGTAGTAAGCATCGCTGGTCGTATCGATAGGGAAAATTTCTTTACAGGACAGTACAATCTGAAGATGGTCTCGTGACCTTTCAAGTTGAATTTAATTTCTGAGTACTACCGCTGGGTAGTTTCTCTACTTGCCTTTGTATATTACAATCATTATGTATCAGTCATTCTAGTATATTGAGTTGTTGAATTATAAAGCAGATGTCAATAAATACATTTTTTCTAAAAAAAAATAGTTCTAAAATCTAAAAAAAAAAATTAAATTTCATACTTAAGTGATTGTAGTTCTCGTGAGATACGTTCCTCACCTCTGCCGAAAGACCTCTGTCATTGTGAAAATTCGGTCCTGAAAAATTACTTTTATCAATTCAATCACTATTCGATACCATTTTTTTATTATTATGATTATTTAATTTTATTTTTTTAAATACAGGTAATCTTGATTTTTTTTTAAATACGCGATATTTTTTCGGTTCCCATGAATCAAAATCTCATGGGTGGAAATTAAATGAACTGTTAATTTTCAGTTAGTAGAGATTCGGAAATAAAATTTTGAAAATAGATCAATCATTAGAGCGATTTTATAAAGCAAGCGTTCGGGTTGAAGCTTTTAGTTTTAACATAATATGTAACCAACTGTGGTTCTGCCTTGTGAAAAGAATGAAGGATGAAAGGATAGTCAGAAAGCCCAACTGGCGAGAATGGAAGGATAAAAGACAAAAAGGAGTTCCAGAAATACCAATAACTTTTATGTTAGTTACTCTTATAACATTGATAATCATGTGTTATCGCAACCCGAACACAATCCCTCATTATGTTTACAACTGAAACTTTGTTCATCCATCCCTCAATGATACTGTTCCACTTCATCCGGGCTAGAAACATAAAAACAGGATATCACCTTTTTCTAGTGAAATAATAAATACTCTTGCAATTATATCATTGTCAACTGTTGATTACTCTCAATTATTGCCTATCAATATGGCTTGGACGTTTGTTCAATATGTTTTTCTAAAGTCAATTTCAGTTTCTTAAGGTTTAAGGATGGGTTCATGAGGTCTTGAAAACCCCCTTACAGCTCCCTCTACGTAACGAACATCAAAATATTTCTTCATACTTGTTCCGAGTTGTTGTTCATTTTATAAGTGTTGAGGGAGGAGCTCTTCATCCAATTTTAGGGAGTATAATTATCAGAAGTTGGGCCGGAAACTCCGGAGCAACATAGCTTATTCATAGGGGATCGAGAAGACAAAGCCACTCCCAAGGGCGAGCCGCTATTACCGTCAATTAGTAATTAACAAGGGCGGATGTCTAGGCTGGATCCTCAACCAGTTTCCCTCTTCCCATTAATAATGCCGACTGTTCCGCTTTTAGGTTTTACCTGTATCTTGGGATGACGAACCTTGGGGTTTCGGCTGGGGTATCGAGGATCACTAACAGCCTTCTATACCCAAGATCGTGAATTCACAGCCAGGTAGGTGGCCTTAGGATCTTTTAAAGGGAGAAAAAGACCCTTAGTTATGCCGTCATTCGGAAGAACTAAACATGGCCCCGTACGGTATCAGGTACTCATATTCCTGGTAAAATTCAGAACTCCCATTACAACATCATCCGAGTAGCTATAGTAGCATAGACTGATATTAAATGGACAAATAAACAAACAAACAATGACTTGAAATTAATATTTAATGGATAACAAATATTGTTAGGGATTTCCCACTAAGACAAAACGATCCTTTTTATGTTTCAAGATTATAACTTGAAAATAGTATTTTTATCCAAAAAAAACCCAATAAGTATTACATTGAAAATAAAACATTTAGTTTTACCGTCATAAGATACAAAATTAGTAGTTTCAATTGGTTATGAAGTTGGGAAACACGGCAATAAACCATAGCTGCTTACAGTTATGTTATATGAATAAACACTAAAATCATGTTATCGAATTAATGAATCGATCTTAATGTTCCAGTTGAATTAAAAACATATTATTTGGCAGGATTGATAATCAAAAATAGTATAACTGGTTTTAAAGAGAACTATATTCTTATTCATTGGGTACCATGTTTTAGTGTAATTGTATGTGTTAATACCCAATAATTATGCGTCATCCCAATCCACCTACTAGTTCGTCTAATAATGAAACATTACCCTCACATATCAGAGTTGTACAAGCATTCACCTCTACATGAAATTTCTCTAAGGGGGTTGGAAACCGGCGACATGACCTATTTTGTATTTCATTTGTATAGCATATTTTCTTATATATTATTATTTCCATTATTGTTATTTAACCTGTTTAAGTATGACTAAACTATTGTAATAAGTGATAGTTTTGTATGTTAGAAATAATTCGATGAAAATAATGGTGATTTTTTTGTGTTTAAAAGTGATTTAGTCAGTCACTATCTCTCATAATAACAATATTAACAAATTATAATGAACATAGTAAATAAGCTGTAAGCTTTAAGTTCAGTAATCATTGAATTTCATATTGTAAAAGACTTTGGGCAGATACTGATTAAGACGTCGCGTTAGACATTCTTTCTGCTTGCAAATATTTCAAATCATATCATCGTAAAGATGTGTAAAAGTGAGTATGGTGAAACAGAACGAAGGGATAATCTTCTAAGCGAATGATCGAAGCACACTCTTCAATCAAGTAACATCCTCAGCATAAAAAATGCTAAAATAACAAACATAAACTAGCCAACAGGATATAATTTTACAAAGAATTAATAAATGCAGTTAATTACCATGTTTCTATCAAAATTTATGAAAAATGAATGAGCCCCAAGGGGGTCTCACATCCCACAGGGTCAATTCATGGATGTTAGCAAAATAAATAATTTATCTGCCACGACCGAACTGGAACTCGGAGCGGAGATATCAGTATACTACTGACCTACTCCCCCCCCCCTCCTGTGTCAAGACTTGTCATTAGCCCGTTAAAATTCAAATCTGATCTCCTTGAATATTATCAATGCATAGAAGATCAGATTAAAATGTTTTTAACATCAACTATCTCACATACCAACGAAATACTATAATAAGCTATCTCAGTTGAGATTTTTATGCTCCATCAGCATCATTTTCTTGATGGTATCAATTCTATTTGGTCAGTCACATTAACCTATTGAGGCGAGATGTACTTTCTCAGTTGTACATTTTCTCCTCTAATGCTGCTACGTTCCCTGAAAAGGGGAAACGTAGATTGGAAGATATTGTTATTTCTAAATTATGACCCAACGGAGACCACCCTACTTATGACCAAACATTAGATAGTAGCCATCTAAGTCTTGGAGGAGATGGTATTATGATCAACGGTTCGGGTTAAGTCCAGTATATTACCTCCATTCGGTTTCACCATATCTAGTTTTCAATCTATTTACGCTGATGTATTTTTGAAATATATTCAAGCAGAAAGATAGTTTATCACCATGTACCTGAGAACATGTCATAATCAAAATCTGAGCACACTGTCTTTCATATCAATCAATGGTAGTTATAATTACAATTAAAAATAAGATTAATATTAAGACCTTATTAATTAAAATTAATAACCTAAACAGATCCTAAGATTTTTTTTTAGAAATTTATTTTAGCAAAAAGATGAAAGGTATAAATATTGGTAAAAGTCTACTCCTAGTTGTGATAGATCGTTAATATTATTTGTTATGTATAAAACAACATTAATATACATTATACTAGGATATTTTATCAGTAACTGCGCAAACCATGATAAATAAACTTTGTTAATATTTATTTCGACAATTGAGCCACCAAATGGCTCAGTATTAAATATAGGGCGTTGGATAAAAATTATGGATAACTTTATCATTTTTAAACTTCCGAAGGATCGTTTTGTCTCAGCGTGCAGTTTTTATTAGGATATATTAAGGGCCGATTAGCTTAATAATCTTAGGTATAAAGTTATATCTATAGTACCGGTGAATACGTTGTTAAGTCGGTGTTGCCTACTTTTCAGGGCAGTTTGAAGCTTCACCTTACATATGGCTTTTGTGTTAGACGATTGAAATTCGGTATAAATTACTAGAATGTTGTCCATGTTTCACTATTACAACACAAATTCAAATGGTCTTATCTGGAATGAGATATTAAAGTTAGCCACCGACCATTTGGAACCTTTATCACCAATCATTCACTTATTACTAAATATTTTTATAGCATTTTTGTTATCATTTCTTTGATTTGAGAATCAGTAAAGTGAGAAAAACTTCTCTCTATCAAAAAGTAGTTTTATTTGATAACTAACGAAATCTTAAGAGTGACATTAATTACTTTTTCGTTTAAAAACTTTAAGACCCATCAACAGATTATTGACAATACAGAGAAAAAAACTTTCATTATGATTTAAATTAATGTGAAAATCATTTTAAGTAAGAAGTATAAGACATTAAAGTAGCGTAAATATTTATTTTACTGTTCAAAATTAATGGAAAACCTAGAAATATAATTTTAAAAAAACTTCGAAATTGTACAATATTGTTTCTTGGTTTGTTATATATTAATGGGGTGTAAAAAAAAAAATGACCGTTTCACCTTCCCCAGGGAGAGAAGATGGCGACTAACAGTATGTTTCGACACACCACACACCCTGGCAAGTTCGCGAGTATTTGTCGACGGATTTGACTCAACAGCTTCCTTGAGAACCCCATCAATATCCATTAATGGTCGCCCGGAGCATTTCTCTCTTTCCAAAGTCGTATCTCTACTGCTAAATTTTTCAAACCAACGCACCGCAGTGCGGTGGTCAAGGACACCTTCCCTTTCATATTTAATAATTTTACGACTTGCTTCAGCAGCTGTGGAATTTTTTTTCTAGTAATGTCTTAAAATTACGGTAATTTCGTAGGACACTGTCATGTTTCTCCTTTGAAATAAATAACTAAACTGAGGTTTTTTTTAAGAAGTCCAGTGTTAGTAAACAAGCTTAGAGAATGCTTTAAAGAGATTATTATGTGTTGGTAAATAATAAATAGCATTAGAATATGTACAGACTTTTAAACTCTGGAAATTGATAAACCGGTCATTTTTTTTTATACACCCCATTATATTAGTTAGGTGACTTACATTTTTACTTAGGTGGCTTTAGAGACTGTATATTATATGATGTGTCGAAATGAATGTATTCTCCCCTAATCGGATCTTGAGCTATCATATTAAAAATTTTGTTTCTGACTTCAAAAAACGATGTTTGATATAAATAAAATATAAATGGAGTTATCATTATAAAACTTGCAAAGGATCGTTTTGTCTCAGTGGGCTACCGCTAACATTTTTTAAAAGTGTTTGTTTTTCTAATGAGCTGATTTTGATAGTTGAAAAACATTCGACCTCATTTTGTATAGGCTTGCTCTCATACACAGGATCTGGAACGGGATAATAACTTTCATAGTTCGGTGGTCAATGGATCAGGACTCAACTAGACAATGGCATTGAGAATGTTGCATCGAGGTCGCTAACGGTCACAGATTACTTTCATTATCCAAATCTGGATCAACAGTTCTTTAGAATAGTTTTTTTTCAACAGGTTCCTGCTATTTGTGAAGTTCTTGGTAGAGCCCCTTCAACCAGGGCACAACACAATGAAGCTAAATAATGTACCTAGCTTGATAATGGATTCTAATGTTATTAAAACTATCTAAGGCTTTAATAGCAGAGAATACTTTATATCGATACATACATCTACGGTCTCTAAAGTCACTATAATACATAAATACCATCCCATCTAAAATGTATAACTTAACGTTTCTTAAAATAGGTAAAATATATTTAAGCAAAACGAAAACAATGTTGGTAGCCTTAAGAATACATATACATAGAAGCAGAGAGATGCTGAATGAAGAATAAGGAGGAATAGGGAAGAACATTCACGTCTATAACCATCAAAAAAATTTTCTTAAACATATTTTAAAAAATTAATGAGTTAATTTTAATTTATTTACAGAGATATCAACAGGTAAGAGATTGCTAAGAGGTAAGAGATCCTTTACTTGATACTCTTTACTGTTTTTTTTCCACCACGAGTTGAGATACAAGAATCTTAGAAACAACTAAAATCGAAGGGATTATAATCTATCTAAAATTTTTCTTTGGCTACCTATTATATTGAAAATATATTTTGCAATAGTGTTTAACAAGAAATAAGAAGTAATTCATGCTGCCCACGATTTCATTGCAATAACTATTTGGTCCATCAGTACCACTACAAGCACTAAGTGTCTTGGATTCAGCACGTGGTAAAAATTGTTATGTTTCTAGGACAACGGTATTGCAGGAAGGTGATTTGTCATAGATCATGCTACACCTTCAGGATTTTCCGTAATTATGGTTTAATAAGACTGATCAGCGTCCATACTTCGCTCATTAACAAATTAAATAATTTTTCTGCCACACCCGGAAATGAGACTGGGACCTTCTAAGCTAAATTCATTCATATCTGTGGGAGTGATATATTGTTTCAAATATAAGCAGAACAAGGTAGGAAGCCTGAAACCACCTCTTCCATCTTCAAAGTATTTATCTTCGTGCCCTCGGAAAGCCACAAGAAGTGAAGAAGCCCAGTTGGGGTAATAGGGCTAGTGAAATAATCCCGGAATATATTTGGCGGAGAGGGAAAAACTTCGACCAGAGCTCCTACGTGAGGAATCTCTGAGTTGGGGCTCGTGCAGAGCCTGCTCCAAAGTTTCCTCCCTTCGGGGAAAGATTTAATTCTATTTTCCCGGGCCTGGCTCACTTTTATGAAAGCTGACACAGGGCCTCAAAGATTTCCTTACCCTCACATTTAATTCGGGAGGTCAACCTGAACGTTTTCGGTAGATCAGATTTGCAATGACTAGATGAATGCATAATCTATACATGTTGGGTACACTAACAGCTAAGAAAATCACCTATTTTATTATATTGGAAAGTATTTGAAGTCAGAGTATTGATCTTGAGATACATAAATATGTACCTATGTATAATACATACACATAACTTATAATTGTAAATGAATTCACATGAACGAGTGACGATTTATAATAATTTTGTCAAAATTCGTCTTAAGTTTAGGTCATTTTAACATTTTTTTTAAAGCCAAAATTATTTAAGTTGTAACCATAGATATATAATTGCTTACAGACTTCCCTTGAATATGGTCTTTGAAAATATCTATAGTTAATAATTATCTATATCCGCACTTAGCTATATTTTTGTGAAAAGAAAATACATTAGGCTTCTCCCTGGATCGCTTTTTGTATGAAATGTCTTCTTCTTCTTTCACTTCCCCCTATAGTGTCTTTTAGCGTAGAGGGGCGTCCAGCCAGGAGCCGAATCTATCCCCGTCTCTTGCTAGGTTTCTGGTCTGTCGGAGATCTTCTTATCCATGCCGGGTCGTTTCCGTTTAGTCTGTCCATCTCCGAGGTTTTTCGCTAAGTTTCTTGGAAGCAGCTATACTCCCAGGCGGGTGATTGGTCCAGCCCAGGAGACCGCGTTACCTCGGGACAACTGACCTCCCGAATATTTATGTCCCCTCAAGAAGAAGGGTGGCCGGGCTATACCCCCCGGTACTGGGGTTCCCCCAACCTGGAGGACCAGTTGCTGATTGCAGTCCGAAGACTAGGCGATGGGGACGCCAACTCCCCACGCCAAGTATGAAATGTCTCTTTTTATTATTTCTGAAATTCAAAGTGGAATTATTGAACTTCTGTTGTTTATTATGTTTATATTTACATGTTGAAAATATAATGTTATTAATCCTCTTGTTTTAGAATAAATTTACAATCACTAAAATAGAACGACCATTCTTTAGTATACCATGAAAACAAGCAATCTTCTTGTATTATTGTTTTATGAGTTTAAATTTGGACACCCAAATTGGAACCCAAGGTGCAAAAAATATATTTTTAAAATAATTATAAGTAATTAATTCATAAATAATTCTTTTTACTATCTATCCAAAGGTGAAATTCCCTTACGATTAACAAATGCAAATTGTTTTTTATAAGTTTCATCGAAATTGTTCTGCAGGGATATTGACACAATGCAACAAAAACTTATCAAAAAACAACCTGAATTCGTTAATTGTACATTACTTATATCGCACTCTCTACATACAACGACGGACTTCATGTTTCACGACACCAAGAAAAGATATTAAAGGATCCGGGTGATGAAGTCATTCCCACCCACCGTATATGTCAGACTCATCTCCAACAGATCTCCATCTCTTTAGAAATTTGGACAACTTCCTACACGGTAATAGTTTTGAATGTGATTTTCAAAATCATTTTTCGTTCTATTAAATGTGATAATAAACTCATGAAAACGCATTTTCATACTTCTTTTCGTCATGAAACTCTGAATTTTTTAGTTCTGGTATTTAAAATTTGATGAAACGTTGGAAAAATGTAAAAAAATGAGGGTAAATATATTGAATAAAAGTGTTTTGGCTGCACAAAGTTCTTTTCTAAAATATCCTTTCCTTTGAAAACGGACATTTCAAATGAAGCGACACCAATATATATAGTGTTCCGTATGTGTCAGAAAAATTTAATAAAGTAAATTGAATAAAAGATAATAACAAATTATTAATATTCCAATATTAAACGTAAATGTAACTAAAGCGTTCCGTTAATGTAATGCTATAAGATAAGCGGGATAATATTGACATTTTTGCGTATTCATTCTGAATATAGCCATTTAGGAATATTATTCCATTATGTGGACTCTGAAATAAAAATAAATCTCACTAAGAAATGGGATATAAATAACAATCTTTGTTAGAGGATCTGAGGAAAACAGGAGAAACATTCAACAAAGTGAATAAGATATTGAGAACATTCCATGAGAGACAAATAAATCTCAAGGAAGGAGCCAATCGAAAAAAAGGGCTTAAATCATCCTCCCTTAGGCTCGACCAATAGCAACTCCAGATAAATGGCGTCTCGGACAGGGGCTAAGGGCAACTTCCTTCTCTTCTTTATAACCAGACAAGAAGTGGGTGTCTTTAGCTGTTTCCTGGTAACTAAGTGAAAGTGAAAATTAGCATTTTATATGTATGTACACATATGTATCAATATCACATATATATCACATATATATCGACACCCTTACCCCACTAGTTTCCAGAATCAATACAGTTTTTACAAAGTACTGAGTCCAAAACTCTCCATGGGTTTTAGTTGTACTTAAAGGTTTTTTGTTTGATTTAGTCAATTCAATTCCCCCTTACGCACACTTTAGTATGATTTAATAGTGATGTTAAATAGGAATCCAGTTTCAATTAACCAGTTGATTAGATTGTAAAAAAAATATTCGAGACGTGAAAAGTATTCGCCTCACCTTCAATCTGATAATAGTTTATGCCAAATGGGAAATTTCCGGGGGTGATATTGAGAGAGCTATGAGATGCGGGCTGAACTGTATCTTGTGCCTTAGTCAACTTGTAACAAAGGGATCGGGGCCCTTATCAACATCCCTCCCGGCAAGTTAGAGGGGCAAAGTTCATTTGGATGTTAAGGGCTGGCTCACTATTAGCATATGATAAACAGCCGGGAGAGCTTCGTCTTTGATTGTTATTAAATTTGACTTTGATCAAGATATGGAGTCAGTCCTAGGGCCAACTTCCTCCGCCACACAATATCCACGTCTCGCCTTCTCCGCACTCCACCGGTGTATCAAATATTTGCTGCGTTTGAGCAATAAGAGAAAATACTTTTAAAGTAACCAGAAAGTACTTAAGCATTAGCCTAGCTGTAACAAATACTTTCGAACATAAATAAAAAAAATTATAATTCTTTATAAGGAAGAAAATGGTCCCGGTGGAGGTAAAAAAAAAGTGAGTAGATAGAACTGTTTATTGGAGAGCCAACGTTTCTACCCACATTGCAGGTCTTCATCAGGGCTAAATATGCAAAATACAGACGCATCCAGGTATCTGAGTGATGGAAATAAAGATGGGGGAGGGGAGAACCTGAGATATATATATATAAATCAAGGGGAGTAAATGTAGAGATTAATAACAATCTGGCAAGGGAGGTAATACAAAAACTAATAAAGAATAAAGTAAGCAATGAAAAAATAAAGCATAAGGTAATAAAAATAAAAATTAGGATTAAAATTACATTAGGTAAATATTAAAATTAAAATACATACATAAGGATCAATGTATCTGAGTGATGGAAAATAAAGATGACGGGGAGAATTATTATAATTATTCAAATATAATCCTTTATTGGGAGGGTGGGTGGCTCAGTGGTAAAGCACTGAGTTGCCTGCCGGAAATCCTGGTTCAAAACCCGCTACCGGCAAGACTCTCATTTAGTCTGTTTGCAGCCGGAGATAGACATATGGGATCTAGTACCCATTTAGGGGTTCACCCCGCCTCTATAAAATGTTATGAAAATAGGATACCCAAAATAAGGGGGGGGGAGACCTGGCGGTTGAGCGTGATCTAGGACAAGCCACCTCCTTGCAGAACCGTTGTCCATGAAAAAGTACACTCTCTACCACGGGTTGTAGTGGTACAGGTTTAAAAAAAAAATTATAATCCTTTATTGCAGCATAAAGAACCTGTACGTCTAAATACCTTGAAGTGGCAGGGTACCTGCTACGAAACATGGTAGGGACTGAAATGTTTCGGAAATCAATCAACTCCTATTGGCTTGGGTAAGTTTTTTACCCGGATTAAGGGTACCCACTTAATAAATAAATTAATCTTGGTTCATTCAATGAAGTTTGTTAATAATAACAAAGAGTTGTATGTTGAACGAGTTGGTGTTAAGGCTGTTGATTGTGGGATGTTTTTATTCTTCAAGATGTGATTTATCTAACTCTTTTTGTGTCTTGATAATACCTAAATAGGCGAAACGTCGACTGGTAAGTGTTTGTTTTACTCCAGAATTTTGAGACATAAGGCTTTGCATTGTGGTTTTTCCATTTGCATTCTAATAAATGTTAGTGTTTCTTTTTGAGTTTTTGGCTCTACTTTATATTTGGTTAATAATATATTATTATTAAATGTTGTAATATAGTTTTATAGTATGTTTATACTATTAATATTAGATTATATTTGGCTTATATTGACACATTGAGGACTACTGTGGACTTTCTATCTTTTTACCGTACTACGTTGAATACAGGATTGTATTTTAATCTGAAGAAAACTCAAACTTTCGCTGCTTTGATTGCGAAGAAAGTCGTAATCCATTGAATAAATTCCATGCAAATTGTAATGAGGAGGCGGTAGGTAAAAGCCGTTTTTATTTTCGCTTTTTCTTTTTATTTTTTATTGGCTACAAAATAATACAATCTGCCACACTTAAGATCAATAAGTATTAAATATATAATATTTTCGGTCTTTTAGCAATAAAACGTAATATGATTTATTTAATAATTTAATAATTCCCCGCCCCCCCAAAAAATAAGAAAATAAAAAAGTGAAAAGTCAAGAGTATTAATGGATAGTCAATATATAAATCCTGTTTTTCAAAAAGAAATTTTGTCTGATTTTAAGTGGATATAAAATAGAAGAGGTATTATGGAAATGTTATAATTTCAATATGTATTTTAACAAAACTATTAGATGTGATATATTTAAGTGGAGTCTAGAAACCTTTATACAAATAATGCTGTTCAATTTTACTTTTCTATACCATATAACTAAAATATTTACACTCGATTATCCACTCTGTTAACTGGACTTCCTATAAGAAGATTATTAATATAATAGCATAGAGACCTACTCAGAAACCAGTATAATTGGTTCTAGTATCAAGAATAAATGAAGTAATTAGTATTAGCCAAATCTTCCAGATGCCTTACTGCGAAGGTGCAACTATAAAACAAAACAATCATAGATAAAAAATATAAATGATAATTGCTTTTATTGCTAAGTTCCCTCTAAAAAGCCTAAAGTCAAAAGAATGCGGCATAATAAAGAGGCTAAGTCATCTACTTTTGATGATTTGATACTTGTGATAATATAGAACTTACAGTGAAACATTTATTTGAATATAATAAGTATCAAATAAAAACAAAAAATTTGAATATTCAAACGTGATTAAGGTTTAAAGAAAATAATAAAACACAATTGAGGCTGATGTATATTATTAAAAAGCAACAAAGTTAAGAAGAGAAGTCGTCGCTAATGACCCAAGCAGTCGAAGCGACGCTAAATAAAATCAAGTAAAAAAATTATTAACATGTTCACTAGGTAAATAATAGTACTTTTTTAGTTCATGCGATAAATTTATGTAACCTATCGCACTTAGAATTAACGAACGTTGGTAATGATAATAAATAGGAACCATATAATCGATTTATAAGAAACAGGAACTAGAAGGGGTTTGGCAGCCCCTGCCTTCATCAGTTTACTCCCAGTGTCGCAGAATACCCACGCTACGATACGTCCATTCCATTCCGACACCCTTCAGTATCGAGCTCGTTCCGAACCAGACTCGGATTAAGACGTCGAGGGTGGCCTTATCAGATGAGACTTAATTGTGGCCATATGGGACTGCAGAGGACTTGCACTGTTATCTCCACTCTGGAAGAGTATACCATTATCTGGAGTGTCTGGAGTATTATCTCTGCTGGAAGGCATTAGCATAATGGCCAGTGCAGTTTGGAACTGCCGTTGCAGCGGCAATGTCCCGATGTGCTCTCCATGTTTGTTCTGTTAATTAGTGTCATTAGGCTGTATTATTGATTAATGCGGCACAATTATTATATAATCACCCTCGATATTGCCGAGTTCTACAAATTTTGCATAAAATATTTGTCCTTTTATTTCCTCTTTTTTTTAAGGTCTCAGGCTTAACGCTACCGGTAACTTCGTTTCCAAACTTTTTATTTAGCATTACTTAAATTACTTTCTTTAACTTTAACTACTTCTCTTTCTCTTCTTTAATTACTTTTCCCGCTACAAAAGTTACCTGAATAAAAGATGAAGGTTATAAATTCTCTATTGCCTTTCCCCCAATTCCTTTTTTTTTTTTTTTTATTTAGTTGAATTAAAATGTCACGCATAAAAATTCCGAAACAAGGATACGAAAAAGCGTAGAAAAGTCATATTATTTTCGTTAGAAAGACTGCTACTTTACTGAATTTAAATTACATTGTTCAATAATAAAAAAAAGCAGATCTGTCTATATTGAACATGTTCAATATTTCCCCATCGGATCCATCTTAGAATTCTCATAGTTGACTAAACCGACGAGATGCTTCCATGAAACTTCAAGACTTACTAAACAAACTATCTAAGCTTCCAATCAATCACCAAAGCCTGGTGTACATGAATATTATGGACTTACAGAGTTCATGGGGCACGTCGGATACCATCGAATTCCTCTCGTATCCAATACTTCAAATCAGAAATCCTTTGAAAATCCTCAAATCCCCTAAAGTTGTTTGTTGGCAATTTAATCGTCGGTAACTTATTATTAAATGTGTTTTGGCACGGAATGGATATCAACCCCTTCACAACAATCTCTGTTCCCAATCAAACCTTCAAGTTTTAACCTAGCTTTCTCATGAACACCTGCCATTATGAAACAACCCTACTACTGTAGTTGATACAATATGTCACTTTTTCATGAGAGGATGGGGGGGATACATCCAGTAAAATCCAGCCATTAATCAAGGATCAACTTCCTTATAAAATAAAAATAAAAATTTTGGCCTTAGTCGGAATCGTGCCCAAACTACGCCCTTCTGGATTTATAAGTGACTCTTTCGTTATAAATTATTTTCCTTCACTCTTCTTCATGATCTCCCCCCCGACAGCCCTGATGATTTCCTCCCAATTACTCCTGACTCTCAATGCTGGGTCGAAGGTGCCAGCTGAACCAACTGCCTGGCGTTAAATCGAGAAGACCCAACTATTAGGAGACAGCTGTTGCACCCAATTAGCCCTATGTCTCTATTCCTGGCCAGCGAGATATGTCACAGCCCCCCTTCCTCTGGTGTGACAGAATGTTGTTCATCAAGTGATGTGGCATGTACCGTCGGGGTGATGTATCGTCTCCTATGCAGCTGGCGGTGTCTGCCGATGATCTAGAAGACTAGGAAAGGAAGAAGAATGACGTGATTCTCTGTAAGACAACAAAATCCCATGAAGAAGAGTTAATAATTATCCTTAAAAATCCAGGAGGTTGCAGTTAGTTATATATTATAGATTAAAAACCCATTTTTTTCAGTTTTTCTAAAGTCACAAAAATATCCCTTCCTCCAAACAACAATTCAAAATTGTTTATTAAGATCGGAGTTAACGATGCAAACGGAGTAAACGATGCAGTAGCAGAGCAAACACCCGGTTAATGTATTCGCGTGATAACTCTGCGAAGGTTGAGATGGACTTGTAGCGTTATTTGGCTAAGTATTGAACGAATTTCTGAAAGTTAATAAGCGTTGAGCCGAATGTTACAGGTTCGAGGGGTAGGCTGAGGCTTAGGAAGGTTTGAGGTTTGGATGGTAGTTCCGGATGAAAATTTGCAAGGAGGGATTGCTGGCACTAGCATCGGTCTCGCTAAGTCTTTTGTTATTTTCGTTATTACTATTATTATTATTATATTGAAGCCAAGTCTTCCGTACCTTAGGCGAGTCCAGCTTTCCTATTACCCAATTTATCGTAGAAAAACAAACATGACTCGTAGGGTCTCGAAAATTATTTTATACCTAAGGTTACACAACAGCATCATCAACCTATAAAAGCTTCATTTATCTTCCGATTCAGGCAGCCAATTTATCCATAATCCCAACTTCTTTTAAAGGGCATATCCTGTTTTGGATGTTAGCGATTATAATGCCCCATCAGAGGGTATCTTTCAGTTCAAATAATATCACTAAAGTATGTCAATTCATATCTTTTGATGCTGTCCAATATATCAAGGGGTTTCTGTATTCGTTGTATTATCTCTTCATTTCTGACTTGGTGTACCCATGGTACTCTGATCAAGCTAAAACCAGAAAAACGCAATACTGAATCGATTAAACAACTCACACGCACAGACACACACAAATAACTCAAATGATACGAGATAAGATGTTACACGAGATACGGAGGTAGTTTTCGTGGCGCCTTGCTCAATCACAAGTGCAGCTTTCTTAGAATAAAATTTCATTTTTACACTGAAATTGATCAATATTGTTTTAAATACTAAACCATAAAAGGTTAAAGATTAATAATACACTCTCCAAAGAATAATTTAATTTAAAATCTAGCCTAGACTAGATTAACCTGGGAACTGGCGATAAGGGAGGTAAGGTAGATAAGGGCGATAAGGGAGATAGTAAAGGGATTGAGATGGCTGTCAACGTCACAACGTCACCTCACTTAGCGATTCCCGCTGCCTCTGCTCTTTTAAATTTGTATTCACCAGCTTTCAAATGCAGATAACCTCAAACGCCGCCTGCCTTTTAATACTTCCTATGTTAGTAGAGGTAGTTTTTGTTTTTTCATAGAGCATTTTGTACATTACAATACGACATATTATATTTATAATGTTTCTTACGTATATTGGGATTGGTATATCCTTACTCCAGACCATTCCCATATATTGGAAAATTTAGTTCACAGTTAACATATTATGTATTGAGGTATAACGGAGACAGAAAAAACTCCAGCAGAAGAAAAAAACGTGGTCCGAAGAAAATAAATGCAACTTGTTATGCTAAGGAAGAAAACTCTATATCAAATAACGCAATGTATTACGGCACGTAATCATAAAATTGAGTCTAACACGACTTGGTAATTTACCCAAGGATAATTATGTAAACTTGTGTATTAACATGTAGCGGTATTGAGGTACCAATATAACCATGAACAACTGTTTAATTGTTATACAAATATGAACAAATATTAAAAGGTTTTCTTAATGACCTTAATCCTCAACACTTATTATTTATTCTTAAAACGAATCATTGCATTTTCCAAACCCATTATGAAGATATTTATTTACAAATATATACATATGTACAAGTATGTATAACAAACGCTTATCTTTTATTGCCTTAGGGTTGCTATATCCTCCTCCTTATTACGTAGAAGCTGAAAATCTGTTGGAAACAAGTTTCCAGAAAGAATTAAGTGCGAAAAAGATTAAAACGGTTTACTTTTTTTTTTAAACATCTCGTTTTTTATACAAAAGGGTTCGTAGTTACTGCCTCATTGTATAAAGTAAATAATTAATAACTGTTGATAATAATCCTTAATCCTGTTTTGGTTATCAAATCATCATTCGTGTCGCTACAACTCCTGTAGAATCAAGGCCTCCTATAGCTTGGTTCGCCGGTCTTCCCTATAGTTATCAAATCGGCCTTCTTAAACAAACAACAAAGATGAAATTCTAGCTGAAGCCAAAATGAAATTCTCAATTCTTTCTAACAAATGGCAATTTTATGTGAAACGTTGTTTCACCTTATCACACATTTTTTTTCCATATCACTTTGTTGTTTGTTTCGTTTAACTTCACTTTAGGCTGGTATGACTAATTGGATGATGGTATAGTGGGAGCTCTAAATTTTGTCTATCCAGGTATATTTAGGATAGAGATCTTTAACGAGTCTTTCGTATCTGAATAACGTCATAACCATAGATTTTTTACTCCCTTTAAAAAAAATCCTAAGGCCATCTTCCAGGCAGCTAACCTGTGATCGTGGGAATAGTAGGTTGTTACTATATCCTTATGCTATTCTACACAACAGGAGACACCTATCACACGTTGTTCGCCGTAACTAAGAACCTCAATATGCCATTTTACATCAAGTAACTTTTGTCTGACATGTAAAAAGATAGAAAACAAACTCTCAATTGTCTATTGGTAATAAAACCAGAATAATTAACCGGATGCAACTTTACCAGTCACCTCAGTTTTGATAATTTTAGTTAAACAATTTAACTAACTACTGATGTGACGAAAGATATGGAATGATGGAATCAGGAATTTCTTTCACAATAAATATATGATACAGTTCTAACTGTAAAATAATTGATATTTGTGTGTTCCAATTAACTTGAGTAACTGACCTAGATCCTGAGCAATAGTAACTAAGGGCTGTTAATCAACCTTTCAGCAGGTTGCGCAATAAACTCAGGCTACAACTCTTCCAGTACTTAACCTGTTTGTTCTTGAGTCCAGCGAAAACGTGACCTGATCTCCCTCCATCACTATTTCTCTCCCTCTCTCTCTCTCACACAGCAATCTCGGCTCGTTTCATGAAAGCTGATTAATAAGAATAAACTAATAACTAACCCCAAACTCTGGTGTTAATATGTTTGCTTTATGGAGTAAGGCGACTGATGCAACTTTTGAGATTTTTGTTTTTAAAACCTTATTATTATCCACGGATATTATTATTATCCACGGACTAGAGTCCGTTGGCCCCAAAAGTAATAACTTTTACTGTATACAACAGTAAGAACACTTGTCCGCAAGATAGCACTTGCGTCCCCTACTTATCGTTAATAAGCGGTTGAGGTTGCCGCAAGTTCGGGTAAAAGGTTCTATGTGTGAGGTTGTTCTTGTTGAAACATATATATATCATGCGCATAGCTTTCTGAAAATTATAACGCATGCTGAATTCGAATTCATATAAGCAATAGATCTATTTATAGATATATTTAATTCTTTTGTTGGAAAAAAAATGTAGAGTTGCGACGCTTTAATATTCCTGACAACACCTTCATTATTCTGTTTACTGCAAACGGTGGATTAATCCAGGAAAAGATTCCTTTTCGGTTTCTCTTGTAAAATTTAGAAAAGTTGACTTGTTGTCATTCCGCAGTTAATGATTAATATGAATCTTTCAGTTGTATGGATATATACAGCCTATCATATGTTTTGATTAATAAACAAACTACTTGAAAATATATATGATTATAGTTCAACATATATAAAACCCAGACACAATTTTTCCAAAGACAAAAGTTTTTAGTTCTGTCGGCAGTCCTGATAATTGCCTATTTAAAATTGTTTTTTTGTTTTATTTATATTTTATGGTTCATGATAATTTATATAGAAAAACATATTTATAACTTCATTAATGTTATGTAACTAAAACTCCATACAAACAACAGGAAGTAACTGTAAATATTAATATCATGTTGATTCCTCTTTGTTGATTCCTCTATTATGCAGTTATATCAAATAAAAGTATGTAAACATAATTTTTTTTCTTAGCACAAATATTTATCAGAATATAATTATATTTATTGAATGTCTTATTTGTTCAGTTGGTTGAACCTTTTAACAAAAATATAAATCAGTGCATAGATTATTCCATATTGATCTCAATTAAATCCCGACCTTGAGAGCCGTGCATGAGCACACCCGGGGGTAGAGGAGTGAGCGTTGATTGTGGGAGGTGGGAACAAAAATCACCCCCCTTATTTACATATATATAGGATCCAACCGAGCGCTTTAATAAACGACGAAAGGTCCGGGTTCGAGTCCGTCACGTTCAAGGCATCCCTTCCTGTTTGCTCCAGAGTCCCTTTGTCACCTCACAATCATTTCTTCCTCGCGTCTTATGAATATTCTGATTAAATCACGTTTATTTTAAGAATAACACCCATAAGGTATCAAGAGTTTGTTGTGTATGGGGGTGTACAAAAATATTTCAAAAATTTATACCTCGATACCTAAAAATTTACAATGTTATGACGTTCATAAACAAAATTGGATCCGAAATTATGTGATGATGAAATTATATATACATGTTTTGATTAATCGATTTGATTAAAATTTCTTGTTATTAAAACTTAAATTAATTGCTTACGAATTGTTTTCAGTTTTAATCGAAGCATGACTTCAGAGGGGCGAATAGGTAAATTCTGTATACCCATCTGAGTCAAGTGTACCAAAAATAATTAACATAAGCATCTAATAATAAATATATGTGTAAAACAAATAATAAATGACTTGGTTTTATGAATAACAATTAACTGTACTGTTATATCCGAGCAAATGTTACTGCTATGTATAGTTTTGTTTTGCATGCAATTGTTGATAAAAAATAATTTGAAGTTTTATATTTCGATGTAAGACAATATGGGTCAATGTTAGTTTGATTCCTCTTCATGTATTAATTGTCGGTTCCCAATATTGGTGTTTTGGGTTCAAGTCTTCAACCCACTATGCTTGAAAAAAAATGCGAAACTTCCCTCTTTTTATCCCAACATTTAAACCCCCATACAAAAAAAAAGAAGAAATTCACTATCTCTAAATTTTCTTATATTGCTAGAAAATTACGTAATGCAATCCTTAACTGATTCTAAGAAGACATTATATCTGCCCTGGGACCCGAGAGATCCGCTCCACCCTGAAAACCATTGCATTGTCTCCTATAATTAATTTTATATCAATTTTACAGTATGGCTCCTACTTTTTATAAGTGATAAATTTTTCTTCATCTCATTACATTTTCGGTTGTACCTTAGGTTGTTTTCGGTTGGTGCAACTACGTTAAACATGTGACATCAAATCAATTCTGACTCACATCACAATTAATTGGGGTGAAGTTTATAGTTTTATAACATTGTATTTTATAGGATATTACCAACATTACACTTTTCCAGAAAGTATTGGCCCTTGATGAACAATATCAGACCGCATCAGAGGCTGTGGAAGATTAACATTCCCTTTGATAAGGGTTATTGCAAAGTCAACTAATATTACGGCGCGTGCCTCCTGCGTGCGACTAATATCAACTGCTAAATTTATTTTGAAACCAATAACCTGTTATTGAAATTTTAGACCCTCTGCGCTAGTCGTAGACTAAATATAATATAGACGTTACTCATAGTTCAAGAACCCTCCTCTTCGTACAGCTGCCTGGCGTTATTGTATAGTAGAGTTATTATAAACGCATTGAATTAAGTAATTAATCGAAGTCATGACAACTTCGACTTCCGTGATCATTAATAGCTAGATGAAATAAATATTTTACCATTAAATTAAGACAGTCAATCTTATATAAATTCAAATAAAATATACTAGAATGTTGCTGTAACACTTTAATCTAATGCATGCTTTGAAATATACATATCGGTTGCTTGATCATGTCTAACTAATTCCCGCCTTGAAATTGAGCCCATATATTTACAGCCAAGGTGAATCAGTGGTTAAGTCGAATTGCCTTCAAAATGAGTTGATGTTCTTCAAAATTCTTACTCAAGGAATGGGAATCGTGTTATTCACTCTGAGAATGGACTAAGCCAAGTACTGGCATGAAAAGAAGTTATTGCTTATATTAAAATTCCATTTCAAAAGCCAAAACTACTAGTATGACACGATCCCACTGCACTCAAAACAGATAACTCTAGATAAAACTCGACTCAACCACTTATTCATCTGGGCTACAGATATAAAAACTCAAGATCCAGAATATATAAAGCTATATTCCGACTACGGTAAAAACCCTGTTTCAAACCGCCTTATCAGATCGAGAAAAAAATAATTGGTATACAAAAAAAAATTATAATAAATATATAAGAAGCATTGAAAAAGTATATTGAAAAAATCGTAATGAATAGAGGTAGAACCTCTTCCACTGATCTAAGTAGTTCATACAAGTCCAAAAAGTTCTATAGAGATTGAGATAGTTCCTCAAATTCCACCAGAGTTTTATTTTTAATTGATTTCAAAAATTATTATTCTTGAAAATGAGTTTTGCTTTATTTTGTCTACCTTATATCGTTTAATAACATTTCACTTCCTTTAGAACAGATACGGTACTTAGGCCTATATCTTAACAACCTTTTAATTGGAAACCTCATACTAGAATAGACTGAAACGACAAAAAGCAACTCACCGTTTCAGCCTAGTACAACATTTAATAGACAAACGCTCTAAGTTCCCAACTAATCACAAAATACTTATGTACATGTCTGTTATAAGACCCATTTGGACTTACAGACCCCTCCAAGCCATCGAATTCCTCTCATATCCAATCCTTTCAATCCAAAATCCTTCATGCTCCTTACTTTGTAACGAATAAAGTCATCCATTTCTTGTTAAATTGGTCGGAACCCAATATCATTCCTTTCATGACAAACTGTATTCCCTCTCAAACCCACTAGTTTCAAACCTAGTTACTGCTTCAGTTCTCGATAGTCCTCCGAGGCATCTGAAAAGAATGCCTCGTGACCTTCTAAGTTTAATTTATTATTAGAGTACTACCAGTTGGTACTTTCTCTACTTTCCTTTTTCTAGTGTTCTATTTACTTTATTTATTGTAATTATACAGTTGTAAAGTTAAATATAGAAATAAAATAAAAATTGTTTTTTCTTCCGATTGGAGAAAAACAAGAGGAAGTTTGTAACGAGCCTCACACATTAAGCTTATTTACTACCGACAGAAGACTCTTCTGCTATTATCTCCTAGCGCCTATTATGAGACATTAGCAAGCAATATATCGCCAGAGACAATCCCACACCCTTCACCTCAGACCTTGACTCAGGCCTATGCAAATCCTTTCACACTCACCCTTCCAAGTGTCGTTTAATTTATCTATCGCTGCATCAGGATAGTAGCCATGAATCCTAGCGCCGGTCGTGGACTCTTACTGTCTAAGCCGATATATAGAAATGTGCATTGAGCGTGTGCTGTTTTCAGAAATGCAGGCTCCCACACGAAGCAATGTGGCCGCGGTTGCGAAAGGTGGCGGAATATACGTCCCCTACTTATCGTTCATTAGCGGTTGAGGTTGTCGCAAGTCCAGGTAAAAGGTTCTATGTGTGAGGTTGTTCTTGTTGAGACATTGAGATATCATGGGCATAGCTTTCTGAAAATTATAACGCATTGTGAATTCGAATTCATATAAGCAATAGATTATTAATTCCTTTGTTGGAAAATAAAAAAATTTAGAGCTGCGACGCTTTAATATTATTTTAAAATTAGATTCAAGAACCATCAGAGTGAGTAAAAAATACTTCACGCCAATGCAGGTCTTTGGGATCGAATGCTATTCTTACAAAATCTAGATTGTGACCATAGAAAGATCTAAACCACATGTTAAGTTCAATGAATACTATTCCCCAGTCAGTACGAAATTAAATAGGTTTGTTTGATATTGTGGTGTTGTGCTGCTATTTACCTTCGTTATGATTTTGTTATCCTTCTCACAATGCCCTAATTATTTACCTGAAAAATTGACCAATGCAAGTTTTAAAAAACCCTACCACTTTTTTTTACAACCGATGAAAAGTTTTGGGTTAAATAGTTCAATACTAAGAAACTGTCTGTATTGCTTCTTAATAAGGAAGGTGACCTACCGAGATCGCGCTCAACTGCTAGGTTTTTCACTACTTTATAGGGTCTGGGTGAGCATTACTTTGCAAATAAAATACATACATTAAAATAAGTGTTTTACTCCAAATAGCTTATTCAAGTACATTTTTATAAACAGTGTTTTTTGTTTTCCCATCTTTTGCCAAAATATAGAGATTTTGCCAAAACGTATTTTATGTAGTAAAGTCTAAGTGAATTAAATAATGGTTAATTTAACAGACATCGGAGTTATTATAGTATTTTAAAACTACCTCATTTTTAATTTGCAATAGCGAAAATCAGGTCATCACCTTATATTATAGTCGAATAATCTATTTGATTTGTCTATACTATAACTTTTAGGGTTACATTAACGTTATAGGAAAGTATTTAAAATTGTAAAATTTAAGTAAATTAGTGAATGGTTAATTTAACAGACATAAAATTATTTTGAAACAAACTCTTTTCTAATATGAAGTAGTAAAAGTTCGTTCATTACCTTATCTTATAGTTGAATACTTAACAACCTGTATACTTTATTTTGTCTGTATATATTATTTAACATTAGTTTTAACGGTAAAATTTAAAATTGCACCGATGTGCGCAGTTTCGGAGCAGGGACCTGACTGAGAGGCTAGGGTACAAAGTGCAGGTTCAATGTTGACGCAGTAAAGGGGAATAGGAGAATAATTAAATTTATATATTAAAAATAACGAAAACAATGGTATTTTACGACAAAATCTAGTTACTTATTTTAAATTACCTTAAGAAAACAAAAAATTGTATTGAGATTGTTCGTTATTACGAAGAAGTTACCGTTATTAGGTACTTACCTAATATCCAAATGTAATAATTCTTTTTACGAATGAAATAAACAAAAAACGACCCAACTAAAGTATAAATATTTAATAACGTAACCCAAAAACTGTTTTTTATTTCACGATGAACATCAATTAAGTACAACAAAAATTCGTGTTAACAAATCGTATTGTAATCAATTTGCAGTAAATGGTAATGAATTTGCAGCTGAAAGAATGTTAATATTTGCATGCGTTTCGCACATTAGTCTGCTCTCCCATGTCTGCTCGTTCGGATAGGCACACTTAGGCATATTTCCCCACCTACGCACATAACCCTTACACATTTCCATACAAGCTTTCATCATCTTTTTATTTTACCCCTTAAAGGGTAAAATTTTTACAAACTTTGAATGCCATATTTAATTATATCTAATCAAAAGCATAAAAAATAAGTTTCAAGCATCTAGCTTCAAAAATTACGAAACTTAGATACAAACTTTCCTCCCCTATTTCAATCCCTTACAACTATTTTTTCGCATTAAAAAGTAGCCTCTGTAATTTCACAGGCTCTAGACTATCTCTGTACCAAATTTCATTTAAATCGGTTCTGTAGTTTAGGCGTGAAAGCATAACAGACAGAGTTACTTTCGCATTTATAATATTATTATTGGTTGAATATACAGAAAATTTCATATATATCTGAATGCATTGAGTCTACACTTTTTGGTTTGGACTGAAATGACCTTTTTGAAAAAACAAAACATAGAATACGGTTAATTCAAGTTTCAATTGAACTAATTAAAAATATATAATTAAATATCATCACACGTATAAAAACTTTGACAGGAGAAATCTTGATAAAAACAGTTTTAAATTGTTTCTCTATAGAGAGAATGAAAACGGCGGGAGTGGGTTAGAGGAAACAGCAAAGCCTGATTGCTTCAGTCGAATAACCCTCCCAGGGATTAATTTTTGTCCCACGAGCGAAGCGTATTTAAACTTGTTGACCAACTGAAAAGGAGGGAGTGGAAATTGAACAATGGAAAATCCAACACGCCTCTGTCTGATTTTAATTCAAATAAGGGCTGTCGTTCCCAGGACTTGTTGACGCCATTGTCTCCCAACAGGTATGGTCATTTATTCTATTATAGTCAGTCATCAAGTTGAATCTGATATAGATCAATAGCAGATAATTTCAAGCATAATGTTGAATGGTGTTTTAGCATTGAGTCAGGGAAAGGTCGGTAGTTTTCAATTTTACTTCAAATATGATAATTGTTGGGCGAGCTGTGGTCTAGTGGTTAGCATGACAATCTACGAAGCCCAAGAAAGGATTCTCAGCCCGGCAGTTGACTATTTAAAGGGAGTAAAAAATCCTTGGTTATGCCGTCCTTCGGAGGGAACTTTCCATTCGTTTCTTTTTAATATTCTAGAAAATAAAAAATGACCATGAGTTTTAGTTTGGAAAAAAGAGTTAGTAATGGGGAATGCGTATATTTCGGTAATCATTTTATCAATAAATAAATATTTCAGCTAACTTTTTGAAGTATAGATGATATATGTTTGTTTAAACGTTCATTTCTAGATGAAATGATTACCGAAATACACACATTTTCCATACTAATACACTCTTTTTTCAATACTTAATCTCGACGATTTTTATTTTCTAGAATATTAAAAAAGATATGAATGAAAAGTTTAAGCCTCTTCGGAAGGGACGTCTCGGGGGGTCCCGAGGCGGTACGATGCCAAGTACTCGTTAAAAATCTATATCCTAATTTAACCTAGATAGGCAAAATTTAGAGCTCCCATTATAGCATCCGATTAGCCCGAGCAGCATAAAGTGATGTAAAAAAATATATATAAACAAACAAACAAACAGCTAACTGCAAAAATGGCAACCAGTCCACTTGTAACAACTATTCAAATTCTTGAACTCAAGATTACAACTGTGTAACTAGTATAGGATGTAAAATAAGATTACAATATAATGAGTATGGAAAACTCATTATATTTATATCTTTTTCATTTAATTTTTTCTGTTTAACTTGATTTCTCTCTTTGTATTTTGTTTTGCATTATCACCTTTCTATACATCTATTATGTAATCATCTTTATTCATATATCCTTTCATAATATATCCTTCACTTTTTTCGCTCAATTTTTCTATATCTCTATATTATGTTATGTTTTCTGTATCTCTATCTTATGTATTTTTACATTCTATTCTGTTTTTTCTGTTTTCTCATAGCCCTAAAGATGACCTACACAGTAGGTCGAAACGTCGGCACATATATAATATAATAGGTTTCAACTTATTTGCTGTGTTTTTTTGACTGCACCCCCAACTATTTACATACTATTGACAATATATATATTAGTATCTACCAGTCAACGAATTTCTTTCCTACATGTGTAACTAGTAGTTATATCAACGAGTAGTGTAGCAACGAAGAATAATAATATCTGAATTGTTTTACGTTCTTGACGTCTATTTTACACTACATAAAATGACACATATTGACAGCACCCCCTCACACTTTCACACCCTTCTAAGATATACACAGTCAACCATTTATCCATCAGTTTTAACATATGACATATATCGTCATAACATAGCATATGGCATATATTTTCATAAGAACTTTGTCATAACTCAAAAACCTATTTTTTCAATAAAGCTGTTTGAAAGTTCCTTGTGAGTTAAAAAGATAAAAATTTGGGTATTGGTAAAGCAAAGGAATCCTTTTTTAATTATGGTATGGAAATTATTTATTGAACCATTAGACAATTTTTAAAAGCTTAAAACTTTTTTGGTTTCAACTTATGTCATTATTCCCATAAAAGTTCAAGTCAATCATGATACAACTCAAAGTGTGACGTTATTAAAAAAAAATTGGAAATGGAATATCAGATATGTCGTTCCTGAATTAAAAAGCTTCAACCAATACATTGCTACTGAAGGCTCAACTCAAAACTGCCAATTTTGAGTTAAGTCGTTGTTCTTTTGAAGGAGCGATTTTTGAATCGCTAACTGCTGAATGGCAACTAGTATATATTTCTAAACTTTATAAAGGAAAAAAAAGGGATCTTGTCCAGGATTAGTTCTCTGTATGCGCTAAGCAAAATATTGAAAGCGTTATCAATACTGTGGTATCTTGCCTGTCCATTATGTCGTCTGGTAAAATTTTAAAGTTTTAAGAACAAAAATCTTAAAATTTGGATTGGTAAAATTTAGTCCATCTATAATTAGTGATTTGTCATACGATCGTTTTAACTGATAGCCATTATTCTGTATATAGCTAAGAAAATTGTAAATAAATTTATAATAATGATTTTGATAAATAGAAAGCTTATAAAACAAAAACAGAAAACATAGCTTACAGTATTTTATATATTGGAAATAAATAAACAATGAACGTTTCACCAATTCAGGCATCATCAGAGCAACAAAAAATTTCACATTAATGAAGATCAAATGCAGCATATATTACAGCGTAGTACAAAACAACTAGTTTGTAGAGGTACGAGTATAACATGAAAAATATATTTGTTTTTGTTTTGTGTGATATATTATTATATTTGGTTCATTTTATTAGAATGAAATATTATATAAATGTATTTATTATATGAAAATATTTATGATTCCGAGATAACTTATATTTTTTTACAAATTTTTAATAATTAATATCTAATGTTTAAAGCAATGATATTCGGCGAAGAAAAACGTCTTAATGATTTCGATGAAATTATATAAACGCTTTAATTTTGCTTTTTTCATTTTTTACAATTATTTATACAATAAATATATATTCGGTATATTTCTATTTACAATATAAACTATTCCTTATGTAATGATAAATATTTTGTAGTTTGCTGATCCGTGATTGGCAGTCAAAGTCCCAATAGTTATAGGGTTTTAGACTTTAATAATATGTACATTCTAAATTACTAAGTTATTCTGGGTAAATCAATATTTGGTCGCTGCTGCAATACAACTTTATGTATGTACTGCATAAATAAATTTGTATTATTTTTAATAGATTTTGTATAATAAATAAATTTTACACAAAATAAGTTCAACTTATTTTATATGTCCCAACGATACGGCCTAATTTTTATATCATCATCAGGGCTAAGAATAAAACAGAAACAGAAAAAAAATAAATAAATATCGCAGCACTAATAAAATATAACAGGTTAATTTAGTGATGAAATGATAAGAAAGAAATATAAATAGCGAAAGATAAATTATGAAATATTTGATGAGTAATAACCAGAATGGAAAGAAAACCTTCTTGACCTAATATATTTATCATTATTACTGCACTTTTTATATAGTTTTTTTTTTTCGTTTTCTGCTCTATTCTCAGCTCTGATGATGACCGAAAAAAATAGGCCGAAACGTTCCAACGTTTACGCAACGTTAACGCATTGGCACAAAAAGAATAAGTCATTTCAAGCACACTAAAATAAGTTATTTTGTGTAATTTATTGACTTCTTCACACGACTATTTCACACGCTTCTAAGGTATATCCACTCAACCATTTCCATCTACATACATATTACATGAATATGAGTAAATACATTTTTAAATATAAAATAATGGTTAGTTTAAAAACGAAATCAGTATAAAGCAGCCAGGGTAAGTATACAGACTGCTGATCATTAATTTTTTATAGAAAGAAAAATCACGTAGATGTTTATTAAAATACATATTTTTTTTTAAAGAAAAGAATTAATGGTTGTGCCGTCTTTAGGAGGTAGCGTAAAATGGCGGTCCCAGGATGTGAGCGTCTATGTACTAGTTAAAGATCCCTATCCTAATTATATCTGGATAGCCAAATTTAGGATAGGTTTCGTACAGTAGCATTGTCCATAAAAGATTAGCTATAGCAGATTATATTTGTAACGTCAGTTTGCAAAAGAAAAAAGTATATAATTTGAAAAAAAAAATCAATAATTTTTAGGTGAAGTTTCGGACGGAGATTTGAAAGCCTTCAGAAAATTATGATTCTAAATCTAGTTTATTCAACTATACAATGAACACTCCTCAGATAGGAAACTTAAAGTATTTCTAAATTTTACTTGAATACATAATGTGGAATATTTCAAAGTATGCAAAGTGCATTTCCCTCCTTATTCCAGACACTCCTTACACTTTTTTTTTATCGTCTTGCATGAATGCAGAATGCTCCCCTAGAGCCTCCCTTCAGTTCTGTATTCGGCTCGGGGATGACTCGGCCCTAGAAGTCATGCCAGGATCCAGGAGAGTGAAATTCCACGAGAGGTTAACTAGGAATTTCTTTCATGTTGTGTGGCTGATTGGGGGACTTTGTGCTGCAAAGTAAATCAGGGCCGCCGAGCATTCCCGGCACGTCCCTGCCCCCGGAATTTAATAAGGGGTAGCTACCCCCGTCACTCACTAACCCCTCTCCGGAAAAATCTTGTCACCGTTTTCCTTTCCGGCTCTTCGTCGGATCGACCAGTTCCCTATCAGGAAAAAGTGTTAGTGATGGTAGTTGGGGAAAAAAGGAGAAGAAAGAAGTAGCTTGGAGGCGGTACGTCAGTATTTGTTTGTATAATGAGCTTTATAAGAACGAGGATGTATTATTAAGAAGAAGAATAAAAAAACATTGTTGAATACAGAATGAACTAAATTTTTTAATAATTAAAAGACTAATCTTCAAAAGTTAATTATATAAATTAAAAGGCTTATTTCTTCGAATAGTCTGATTGTTTATCAGAGATTCCACAACATAAAAGTACATATTTTCTTTATTTTCTAATAAACTTTGGTTTATTTGGTGGAATAAGGAAACATAGAAAGAAAGAAAAATTAAAAATGACTGTCAACGTAGAGAATTGAACAATTATTTTTAATAAGAAAAGTTTGATTTAATATGTTATTTAGATTAAAAGCCTGCTAGAGATCCCTGGTTCATATCCGGTTGTGGCAGATAAATTATTTAATTTGTTAACAGCCACGGATGGACCCTATGGAATCTTCCAATACTCCTAGGCTTATGGGATCAACCTTCCATTGAAGGAAGAGTGTTGGAGAGTGATCTAGAACAAATCAGTTCCCTCCACAACCATTGTCTTAAAAAGTCTGTAGCATTCACTGAATCCAGAAACCATCATGGGATATTAAATCGGTTTCTTTCTAAGAAAGAAATATCCTCAGAACTGGCTACTAGTTTATTTACATAGTACCCCATTCGTTAGTCTGTGAACCAAATTAAGTTTACACTTATAATAATTACTATAGTATTCCAATTCAAGAAAACTTTTACTGTTTCGGAAATATCAGCTTCGTACACAGCCTTTGTCTTAGGAAACGTATAGTTCTATCATTTACAGATCCCAAAACCTTTAAGGGTTGTAGTAAAGCAAGTTTGTTTTTTTTTATTATTTTTAATTTTAATTTTAATTTTTTATTTTTTAGTATACTGATCCACTCCAGATCACATAGACTAGAGATCTATGTATTTATTTATGTTTTTTCTGCAGAAATTTGAATCATGGTAGCAACTCAAAACTACAAATTTTACTAGCTTTTCGATAGGCAGCTTTTCGTTGTTTCACAATTTTCCATTTCTAAAAATGACTGATCTTATAGTTTTAGAATGGATAAAATCTTTTCAGAACATCTTTGAATTATTTCTTTCAAAAAACGACTTTCTTACTCTACCCACTAAGTCCCTCATTGCATACGAACATAGCTACAAGAGACAGTAGAACAAGGAAAGAAAATGCTTCTAATTAATTCTACATCTCCAAGACAGCACTGAACAGATGTCGAACATAGGATTAATATGAGCCGTTAAAAACGCGGAGATCCCGAAGGCTGGAGAGATGTATTCCGAACCTTCGCTCGGGTGGGCGTTCATACCCGGTACGATAATATACTGGCCTCAACGCCTACTGCATCATGCCTCATTAGTGATTTTGTCAAGATTAGATCTTTATCTGGGGTCATTGCTTCCACCTCCGGAATCGCTACTAATAAAAGGTCCTGAAAATTTTTTTGTGGGAAATTTGGCAAGCTATTGTCATATGAAACTTCAAAATAAGGATGTATATGTTAGAATATACTTTATAACACTAGTATAGTAATCTTTTTAAGGAAAATAAGTAATACTGTAGTTAATGTAGATAACTTTTTTAAGTGTCCTGGCAGTGGAGTTTATTTTAGTGGAATCTACGGAATTTCAATGTTTCTAAGAGTAAACTCTCGGAAGAGGGTGTGGTGCCTCAGAAGCCATATCGCACGATTTTATATAATTGTTGTTAGTTTAGCCTAGCTACCCCTGGCAGCAATCCAATAACTTACTCCAATGGTTCTCAAATCAATTGTGACAAAGTCCCGGTAACATGTAAACTTGTAAGATCCAAGTGGAACTTTGTTACCAATCTGTCGGAGGAGGGTGGGGAGGGGGAGGTTATATTGTGTAAAATGCTGAATGCTATAATTAAGGTTCCGGATAAAAATCAGGCAGTGGCGGATAAATTATTTAATTAAACCTTTAAAAAGGGTTACACTTTACTATTAAGGAAAAACGCGGAGGTTTAGCTTGATGTCAGACAAATCACCTTCCTGCACAACAGTTGTCCAACAAACAGTACCTTCTCCTTCATGCATTGAACCCAAGACATCATGAACTGTAGTGGTATAGATAATAATATATTCTAAAAGTACATTTTATTTTTAAATTGTATCTTTCTATTATTTCGAATGTTATGAATTTTCAGGTAATGGATATATACAATAAACGTTAGAATTACTAGTTCTATTCATATTTTCAATGATTATTAATGCTTCGGTTGGTGAATAGGCTAGGCGGTTCATGGTTCCGCTAATAAATGTAATTGGAAAAGTAATGATAATAATAATATAATATAATAATCGATAAAAATAATGCATAGAAAATTTGTTAAGCTTTCAGGTCTTACACATATCCTTTTGCTTTAGTCGGTGAATCCGTCGGACTCCCTTGATGCTAATTGCTTGTTTATTCTCTCAAAAAGTATTAAGTAATAAAATAAAAACTGTACTACTATAACTCTCGAAGGATCGTGGGTTCGTTACGAGGTAGAGACTACTGTTTCTAGGATCAAGGTTGTGCAAGAAGGTGATTTGTACGAGATTTGTGCAATCTTATAATCATTCCTATTAGCTAGGTATCAACGAATTCACACACATTGCTAAGGAAAATAGTGTAAGGAATAGAGACTTATCCCAGCGGCTGGACTCAGCGCTAATAATTTAAATGGTAGTGAATTATAAAGTGAGGGGATTTGATGGCGGACCAGACCAGCGGCGCCTCCTAAATAAATTAGCTACTTGGAGTATTTACCTGCCTTCAGCTTCAACTTGGTTTTTGCTCCCCATCGTTTATTTATCGCAAGGCTCCAGGCGGCACGTTTTGTTCCCTCTCACGGAGGATTTAGGGTACGTGTTGGTGGTTAGGGGTACGTGTAGCTAAGGTGATTTTTGAACAGGTCTTCATGAACAAAACTTAAGCGAAAATACTTCATAAACTACTAGTCACGGTATTTATAACGCATATCGCTGCTTCAAACCAATGTCATACATCGAAAAAAGTTCCAAGTAAGTTCAACAAATAAAAATTTGGGTATTGGAAAAGAAGAGCATTTCTATTGTAATGATGATATTGATATTCTTTCATCAGCCATTAGAAATTTGTTTAAGCTTGAAACTTCTTTGATTTTAACATATATCATTATTCCCATTGAACTTCAGGTTCAAATACTTACAGACAAATGGTAAGTCCTGGGTACAGTATATGGCAGATACTGCACTGTTTCTAGGAAAACGGTTGTGAAAGGAGGTGACTTTGCCGAGATCACATTTGTATGCCAGGCTTTTAATAGAGGGTGGGTGAGACACAGAAGGGTTTTTAGATTCCACATGATCCATCCGTAGCAGTTAAAAAATTAAATAACTATCCGCCAAAGCCACTTTTGAACACAGAACCTAAATATAAAAAAGTAAAATTGTATTTTTAAAAAGCTTTTAATGAAAAGCTGGCTATAATTATATATCTAATTGAAAATAGCTGATTACATTAATTTTAATATGAGAGGCAAAAGTAACCATTACGATTTCCGAATAAAAAAATCCAAACTGGAGCATGTTGGTTTCTATAATAAAGGTTGTATTATATTTAGTTTAGAAGATAAGTGAGTATTCTATCCCATTCTATGATTATTCTATTGTGAACATTCGAAATAAGCCTTCACTTCTGTATTTTACATAGTTGGTAAGTACTAAGATACAGTTTAACCTAATTGACTTGCAGTTATTTCCTATTGTTTATGTTTTTTTAGGACCCTCCTGGGGCACACCCAGCCTCTATAAAATATTATAAAAATAGGGTACCCAAAATAAGGGGGACAAATCTGGCGGTTGAGCGTGACCTAGGACAAGTCACCTCCTTTCAGAACCGTTGTCCATGAAACAGTACAGTCTCTACCATGTACTGAACCCCAGACCCTTCATGGGTTGTAGTGGTACAGGTTTTTTTTTAAAATTAATTATATATAACATTAATAGCGTTAAAGTAATTAATGTAATAACTTCATTTTTCTTTCTATATACATTTTCATGAACCATAAAACAATAATGATAAATGAAACAAAAAAATATATATACCTGTATGATGTATCACTAAAAATACATTTGATCAGCGACAATCTTTGAGAAAAGGAAAATTAGGATAATTTTATGCCAATGAGAAATATTCCACAAGAAAAAAAACTGATATTACCATTCAATATAAAAGAAATGAGGAAATATTAAATAAAAAGAAAATGAACAAACAAAAATATTATACATCAAATTTATTTTAAAATAGAATAAAGGAGAGAAGGAAAATTCAGAGTTGGGACATAACATACATATATTGTAATCAAATCTAATAAGGCTGTCCTTGTTCAGGTTGTATCATATTCCTCTGGCTTGGAACATGGGACTTTATTATACATACTTTATTATGTATGTTTTTTTTTTATAATAGAATTGTTTTTTGAATATTATTAACGCCAATAAAACAGAGTACTATGTTTCTAAAAGTTCATTTACGTTGATTCTAAATTTTAGGAAAAAGTAAGTTATCTAAGACTCACTTTTAGGCAATAAGGAACCGAAAGTTCTAAACAAAGGTTGAATTTGTGAGAAAAAAAAAGGGATTCCAAATAAAATGTTAACAATTATTTTCTGACAAAATATACACTTATATCATATTGTTAATTTACGAATAAGTTAAAAATAAAAGCCATTAACTGATTATTGTTTTATTTAAAAAAAAATATCACCGATGGAGGTTTTCTGGGGGAGGGGCTACAAATTAAATTTATTATTGGGTAAATTTCTCATTACAGCGGCTATTTAACATATCTATAAAAAGGTTTTATTATAAGATTGCTTGGTACGTGGTACGAAATGAGCATAGTCTTTCCGAGTGAGTGCAGTGGCTCTCAACAGATCATGTATTTAATCTGTTACTAAATGATGGACGGGGATGGACACTTAAGGATCCGAAGCCCCTCCAGGGCCTCACCCATACTCTATAATGTGGGGAGTAATATGAGGAAAATCTGGCGGTTGAGCGTGGTCTCGTACAAATCACCTTCTTGCACAAACTTTATCCTTGAAACAGTAGTCTCTACCTCGTAACGAACCCAAGATCCTTCGAGAGTTATAGTAGAACAGTTTTTATTTTATTACTGAATGCTTTTTTTGAGAGATCAAACAAGCAAAGAAACGTATCGCCTCACTTTTAGTTAATGCTCGATTTTACTCATACAATTTTCTTACCGCGGGATAAATATGAAAATCGTTTCTTAAGGAGTAAACTCCAAAAACTTGTCTACTTCAATCCCCGGTTTGTGTATGACCATACTTCCTTCAAGTAAATTTATCTATGAAAAGGTATTATTAATAAATTAATACGTAATTTTTAGTTGCTTAGTTACGAGGGAGGGGTAACAAGTAGAACATAGAGTTGCTACATTGGAGATTCTGGGTTCCGATCCGGATATATCATATCATTTATTTAATTTGTTAACGGGCGTGGATGGATACATAGGGACCGGTCTCCAGGGTCCCTGGGGGTCACCCAGCCTCTATAAAGTGGAATCCTTTAATCCGGGGAAAACCTGGCTGTTGAGCGTGATATTGGACAAATCACTTCCCTTCTCAATCGTTGTCCTAAACAATACAGACACTACCGTGAACTGAACCCAAGACTCTTTATGGGTTGTACAGGAGCATTTTTTTGGTAAACCTCACGAATTATATCCACGTCCCGCAGTACTATCAGCTTCTCCTAACACAGCTCAATGGAGAAATTAAATAAGAAGGTTGGTCAGAGAAATAGTTTGCCTGACGCACGCAAAATGAAAGGCCGCCCTAACGACGACTTCGCGGCTTCCCGTCCGTCTGTCGGTCGTTACCTCGGCTCGTTAGTTTTGCATAATTATAAACAAACAAGCGGTTAATTAATTACCTCTGTCACTGGACGCGGATCACGCGAACTCCGAATTAACATTAAGTAAGATTTCTGGCGGATAGTGAGGTCCGCGGTAGTCCCTGATCCGTCTATGTCACAGCGCATGATTCATCTGATCCTATCGCAAGTCCTTACAACTACATCATATTTCTGCTCTCGCAGCGGGCTGGCTATGAAGGCAACCAAACGGGCCGTTTCCGGTTGATAAATTAATTCGACCAATCTAACTGACATTTTTTTCCTTTATCATTGGAATGACAGAGATTCATCAGGGTAGATCCGAGCCTTAGATTCCCTGTCTCAATCGTTAACGACAATTGATGATCGTTTTTCCGGTCGAGTAACGGTTTGCGTAGAGTTTTGTTAATTAAGAAGAGATCAACAAAAGTTAAACCGTAACTAAGATTATATATTTTTTATAATACCATTATATTACATGGATCATTAACGTTTCACTCAGACAATGGTTGAATAATGCTAACTATTTTACCTAATTACAAATAGTCAGTAGTATGCTTTGATAAACTGTTTCACCTGTGTTGTAGTGATTAGAATAACAATTTACTGTGCTCAAGATCAGGATTTCGAAGTTCTGCCGCTGGCGATATCATAAAGAGATTATCATAAAGAGAATAGAAAATCCTTAATTATGCCGCCCTTATAATAGTGGTCCCACGCCTGCGCAGTGTCAGGTACTCGTTACAGATCCGTTTCCTAATCATAATTGGCAAAATTTAGGATTTCCAATGAACAATGAAAAATTAAAGCAAGTGCATTCGTTAAATGTAACGTGTGTGAACAAGGGAGGCAACAAAATTAATTGTTCAATTAATTGAACCCACAATTATAACTGAGTAATTTCATGGCCTTATCAAGTGTATTGTTTTATGACTAGTTCTAAGTTCTTGACATGAAATGTTACATACGTTTAACAGAAGAAAAAACCTGATTTAAAAAAAAAAATAGCATAAAACCGTTAGCATAAAATATTATCCGTATCCTTCAATTATGGCTAAATAGATGTCCATATTGTTCATGAAGGTTTTGATTGTTCTTCAACTATCACAATCACTAACAAATAATAATATTTAAATGAATAAAATAGATAGAATGCTAGAATAACTAATTATTATAAATCATTCTTCTTCCAACCCGTTAGAGATGATAGAACACCAATTTAAGAGCAATTATACTTACTAAATAATACAATCAAAACCCTTAGTTAAGGCGTCCTGCGAAAAGGGCGTTGAATGGGAGTATATACATGTGCGATGTCAGATATTCGTTAAAGATCGATATCCCTACTGCATCGCCCAATTAGCCATAGCAGCCTAAAGTGACGTTAAATGAATAAACGAACAAACAGTTACTAAAACGAATCTATGAATTCTCTTAATAAAATCGTTTACCTTCCTAATGGATACAAGCAAGTAATGCAAACATTCCCATATCAATCCACAAAAAGTCATGACAATCTTAGCTTACCAAGCAATGATTTGAGTTGGGCAGAGAAATACGTTAAGTCGTTTTTATGTCTCAAGTGCTGTTAGTTTTTGATTTTTTTGGAGAAAATAGTGCAATCATTACATTTATATAAATTAATGAATAAAACCAAATCACGATAACAACTTTTTTTATAAAAACCAATATCAGTCGATGGTTTCTTTTGAAATAGACTGATATTGGAATAGGTTAGTCAGCAGGCGATAATTTTAGTTTTAAACACCATATAAACTCTTATCGTTATAACCATTTTTTTTTATATCAATTACCAGGAATAGAGGAGCTAGGTCATCAGATGTGAAGAGCGTGGCTATCTAAAGCTTGACGTAGCCTTTAAGAGGGCGGCCCAGATAGAAGACAAACAGAGCGAGCGAGGGTTGATGGAGTGGGCTATATTTAATACAACTTATCGATAGCGACTTATCGATAGCCTAGGGTTTAGGGCCCTTTAGATAAACACAGATGAAATACGGCCCTTATAAATGCCCTTCTTCTAACTCTAAGGGCACAAATCACAAAAACTATACGGCTTTACCCTCACACCCCAGATTAATTCTGAAGGCTCTATTATATCACAGCAGGGATCATTCATAGGTCCTACGGTATTATATTACATCATAAACTGTCAGTAATCCTCACCACTGTATTTTTTTCCCATTTAAGCCCTTCGTTGTGGTTATATGATAAGTGAAATGACTCATTCTAGACGTTGCATGTCGTAAAAACCTGTATATATTTCAATTAAAATTTTTATAAAAATAATGATTTTCTCTAACATTCTTCAATTCGGTTCATATAACAAGGATTTTCCTGACCGAGTTATTTAACAAAGTTTAAATCGGAAATCATTATCCCATAAAACGTTTCATTCAGGTTATTAAAATCTTACCACATTTTAAACCTAAACTTTATTAACTTTTATTTAAATTTGTTTCGTTTTTACCTGTACGAAGGAGTAAAAAATCCTTGTTTAAGGAGTCCTAGGTCTCGAGCATGAACGGTGTCAGGTACTTGTTAAGAACCCTATCCTAATTTAACCTAAAGCTGTACGTTTTCTATGAATATGTTTGTGCAGGGAGATGATTTATCCGAGATAACTCTCAACCTACAGGTTTTCCCCCAATTTTGGTTACCTGCTTAAGGGTGAGTCCCAGGAGGGCCTTGAAACCCCACAGGGTCCATCCGTGGCTATTAACAGCTTAAATAATTTATCTGCCATACCTGGATTGGAGCCCGGAACTTTCAGCATAGTAACACAGCACCCTAAAAACTGAACTACCCCGCTCTACATTTAATACTTAATATTATTTACGAAAATTAGCGTCTTTGAAATTCGAGTAATTCATCTTGAACAATTATTGGTTGGTCGTATGAATTAAACTATCGAGATGTTCCAGTTGAATATCAAACTAAACCCTCAAATATTAAATAAATTTCTGAGAGACCAAGGTTTCGGCTCACATTGCAAGTCATCAAGGCTCAATGGACATTAAAAATAAATAAATAAAATAGTTGGACGTATATTATTCATAGGAATTTAAAAAAAATTACTAGGGTTGAGCAATTAAAAAAATAATTATAAAACGAAAGAAAATTAAATTTGGAAGGACAAAATAAAGTGACAAAGAAAACCATCCCAGTTACTAGCAATTATTGTTATAATTGATTTATTGTTTCTTAACGTTATTCTTTTGTGGCAGTGGGATTCCTTAATTTTGCCTACACAGGAATAATTAAGGATAGATAGCGAGTACCTGACACCGCCATTTTACGTTCTTTCCGATGACTGGCTAAACTAAATATTTCTTAGGCCACCTGCTGGGCTGCGAACCCGCAATCATGGGCTTAGATGGTTGTTATGCTAACCTCTACACCGCATGCACCCCTATAACTTATTTGTTTTACATACAATTCTATTGATTGGTAAGTGAGGGATTGTGATTAAGTAAGCAGCAATAATAGATGGATATTTTAAACTAGCCACTTTTGTCTGTCTAGTATCAAAGTTCGAAAATGTTGCAAAGACCGAAAATGCTCTATTTTAGTGAAGTGACTCAGCTGTAACGTGAAGTGGGAAATAGCACTACACTCTATTTTAATATTCATGGCGTCCTCTTCACAACTACCCACCAATATGTTTGAGCTATGCAAGCGCATCCGTTCTGTGGTTAGGATGGGTACATGGTTATTTACCCAGTTGGTGTTTTTTATTTTACCTTTTTTGTTATTCAACTGTTAGCTATTTATAATTAATAATAATATATGCTTATATCACTCCAAATTAAAAAAAAATAATTGACTGTTCTACGTTTACTGCTAGTTTATTCAAGAAATTTTGATTCCGAAACTTCCGGTTTACAACTGGACTAAAACCATGAGGAATAAGATGGGAACAGTAAAACCTATAACTACTACGACCCGTGAACGAGTCTGGGCCTCAGTTCATGGTAGAGACTGTACCGTTTCATGGACAACGGTTCTGCAAGGAGGTGACTTGTCCTAGGTCACGCTCAACCGCCAGGTTTTTCCCCCTTATTTTGGGTACCCTTTTTTTAATAATATTTTATAGAGCCAGGGTGAGCCCCAGGAGGGTCCTAGATCCCATATGATCCATCTCCCGCCGCAAACAGTCTAAATAAAAGTGACTGCCTGTAGCGGGATTTGAACCAGGATTTCCGGCATGGGAACTCAGCGCTCTACCACTGAGTCACTCCGCTCCCCAGAGGTGGGAACAGTAGTGTTAGAAAAGATTTTTTGAAAAATATAATACCTTTACCATAACTCGTGAAGGGTCTGGGTGTGGTAGAGAGTGTGCTGTTTCTTAGACAGTTGAGCAGGAAGGTGATTTTTCCAAGATCACGCTCAGACGCCAGATTTCCCCCCTTATTTGTATACTCACTTTATAGAGGCTGGATGAGCCCCAGCAGGGTCCTAGATCCCATGGTATCCATCTCCAGCCACTAACGGATTAAATTAAAGTCTGTTAGGCAGCGGGATTTGAACCCAGGACCTTCGACATGGCAATTCACCGTTCTTCCACTGTACCACTCCGCTCCCTTTTCTTGACAATACTAGCAAAAAATATGAGTAAGTAAATTTTGCAGTTTTTGAGTGATCCGCTTAACCTGGACGTATCATATGATTATCAATTTACAAACAATATTATTTAAAACATGTAAAAGAGTTTACTCTGAATACTCTTAATAAAATAAATATGCTGGTCTAAAATTGTTTCGAAATATTTACCCAGTCTCAACATCAGTTTAGTTCTGGCAATTGTTCAATATAATCCAATATGACTCCCACCTTTCTTTATTATAAGGAATGCGAGTGGAAAATATATATTTATAACATAATTTCTTTCATGTGTGGATGTAAAATAAAGATACATTTATATTATTTTATTTAATCACATTTCTTTTCAATCAAAAGTACTTAGACTTGTCATAAACGCACAACTTTATGTCAATAACAAAATTCATACTGGCTTAAAAATACCAATGGTTCAATAACCCATGCTACAGGCGTTTTCATGAAAACCTACAAGGACATTCAAACCTACTGATAAAACAAATGTCAACAACTCTCATGCCTCAGGGCAGAAGGAGACTACAAAGAACCTGGATGAGGGACCTGTTAACAACATAAAAAAACATTATATCAAGCCACCCGGGAGAACTGTTGGGTTTTTTTTTGTTTAGTTTAATTTCACTATCACTAGGATAGGTATTTTTAAGGAGTTCCTGACATAATAAAACTTATCTTCCAAAAGACGCCTGACCAAAGATTTTCTTTGGTTCTTTGTTCACCGGCAGTGCTGTGAACTCGAAATCTTATATATATAGAAGGCTGTTCTGCTATCCACTACACCAAAGGCGACATCTGGTACTTTTATTTGTTTGTACTTGACAGATTTGGATACAGATATATATATATATATATTTCTGATACTCAATATTAAATTACGATGGTTATTATTAATTTTAATAGATATTAATATAAGTTGCCAACTTTAAACGATTGGAAGCTCTTGTCAAGAAAACAAATAGATCAAGATAACTTTAATGGCAAAGTAGACTAACACTATGATCCCGCTCGACCGACACTATTAATCTAAACGAACGCTATTATTGAGAAGGAGCCCATAGAGGGAAATAACGACCTAAAATATCCTCAATTCGGAACTTATCAAAAGACGATAAAGCTATTCAAACTTAACGCTTCAACGACTTAAAAGCGATTCCACAAAGTCCTCCCCCTGTTCTTCATTAACCGTTTAAACCGAGTTACTCTAGATCAAAGGCTAGGCCGAAGAGGTGATACGATGTAGGAAGAGTACTCCGTCCTTTGTACCCACCTGCATCATCATCATCATCCCCCCGCTGTTGAGACTCCTCTTCAGCTCCTCTCTTCGAGTGCTGTCGGTTTAGTTGGCCTCAGTGACGATAGTGAGCCAGGCCAACTTGTTCAATCCACTGTTCGCAGGTACCTCAATCGCGTATACCAAACTCTTCTGGTGAAACCAACTCTATGTGCGCGGAGGATCAATGTCTATTTAAAAAAGTTGTTTGATCTATCTGCACCAACATCAAGTAGTTCGTTTTGAAACTTCGTTTCATCTGTAAGGTGTTTTTATGCTTCGCGTCTCTACCTCCTAAGTTAATTGGTGGTTGTAAATAGTTGAATATTCTGATAAAATTTTCTAAATGCCTCGGGAAAAACATGGTAATCAAAAATGTTAACAATATAGAAAGAGATCTTTTATTTTTAAATTGTATTTATTTTTTTATTTCAGAGAGCTCTCAGTTGCTGTGATGAAGGCCCCAGGTTTGAAACCGCGAAAAGATGACAGACCTAGTCTTTATTAAGTGGGTACCCTTAAGTAATTGGGGGGGAAACCTGGAAGTTGAACGTATCATAGCATAAATCACCTATCTGCAAAGCTGCCTTATAGAAATAGCAACAGTACAGTCTCTAACATGTGCTTAACCCTGGTCCGGTAATAGGTTGTAGTAGTACAGACAATTTTAAACAAAATTTATTTATTAATTTTTGGATCACTCATTTAATTGACATTTTATTTATTTATAATTATAATTGATTTATTTAATAGAATACCTTATTTGTTTTTAATTATAGATATAGTTATTTACTATTGTAATATATTAATTATTTACTATCATCATATAATTTATTATTTTTTGTTTATATATTATTATAATTTGGGTATTTATTATGTTTTAGTGTTTATTAGTATTTCATAGATCAAAGACTGCCTACTCATTTTGGTCAAATACCATCGAGGTTTGTCGAGATAACTGGAATTGAATATAACTAATATAGTTTTGAATATTTTTATTTTGAAGAGAAAACATTTGCCCCCAGCCGGGATTGGAACCCGGATCTCCGCCTCACCGCCGAGCAACGCTCTAAACATTTGAGCCACCGGGGTCGCTCCCTAGCTTGAACAAATCTGCTCTCTTCACCGATCCCATATCCCCCCGTGTTCTCGCAATTTTGGGATGTATACACGAGGAAGGATGTTCATTGAACATTACTTTTAATTTTAGGATCTTTTTGACATAAGTCATAATATTATTAATAATTTATTATTATTTTTTAATCATTGCTTTAATTTTTAAATATTTTTATTTTGAAGAGAAAAGATTTGCCCCCCAGCCAATTATTATTATTGCCCCAAACATTCTTCATCGTGTATACATCGCAAAATTGCGAGAAAACGGGGGATACGGGATCGGTGAAGAGAACCACGGGGAGGCGGAGATCCGGGTTCGAATCCCGGCTGGAGGCAAATCTTTTCCTCTGAAGGGAAAACTTCAAAATAAAAATATTTAAAATTAAAGCAATGATTACAAAATTATAATATAGTTTTGATTTCCTCATAACTAGTGCTTGATAGTTCAAGAAAATATTAAATTACAATCTCAAAGCAAATTCCATTTTATTTCTCAATATAAAGAACATATTTCTTCGCAATGATTTACTATTTATGATATTCTTAAAATACAATTATTGTGTTTAGATGCAATTTATTTAAATATTTTGTTAACAAAACTAGCAATTTTGACTTTAAATAATCCAATAGCATCCCATGAATTTTCGGTCGAGGTCTTAAGAAATCCTTTTTTGTTTAAATGTAATTTGGAAAATTTTCGTCTTACATATACATCTTATCAATGTTCGAACTAATTCAACATTCCATGATAGTTAATTTACTGAGTTTTTTTTTCGATTTCAAGAGTGAAAATTTATTTGAATTCAATAATAATTGAAATCAAAGTATGTTGTGATGTTAATCATAACATGCAATAATCAAAAAAACTATATTATATTAATTATAAGATTAAAATATGTATCGAACACAAGGCATCTTACTGTTTTTGTCTGGGACAGTATTCTTTTAAAATTTTTTGTTTTATATTTACGATTTATCAACATACGATAGACAGTGTAGTATATTCAATAGTGGCAGATGTCCTGCCAAAAGGAGAAGAAATCACAAGATTTACATTAGGGGTTAGAGGGAAAAGAAAGTTGCGAGTTATTGCGTTGGACTTCACGGTCGAACGTTAAATATAACTATCGCTATAAATAAAATAACATAACCAATAACTACAGATACGCCACAGAAAGAAGAAAATTGGCCTCGAACCTAGAAGGGACGGAATCCCAGGAAGGCCATATAGAGGACGAGGAGACCATTAGGGTCCACCTGCAGCAACTGCCTGTAATTGCTTGTCCCAGATAAGCTACATCGCTCCAATCCTCCAACTATCTCCTAGTGATGCATTCTTATCTCCTCCATCTCCGCTTGGATTCTCCATACTATCCCGGTCCATGCTCCTCCACATCCTTCTCTCGACGATAAGGTCTACAGGACAACCGGGTACGCTGCTTACAAGGAGCTGGAACAATATCTCAGGGGATGTTGTGTAAACTGTACAATTTATTTCTGTCAGTTATCTGCCTCAGAGTGCCAAGTATATAAGGCCCCATTAGTTATCATTAGACATACATATACATTAGAAATTTGAAATCTTGCATATGTTGAGAAGATCTCGAATCCAAATGAACGGTCTATTGTAACCTTATTTCTCATTTTTTAAGTCCCTTTCTGAACCTGAAGTTGCTGATGCTCCAGTATAAATAATTGTAAATTTTAGACCTGCTTTTGATCTGGAACGCCTCAAATATAACATTAGCCCTATCTAGTATACTTTCACATAAAACTGTAAAATTATTACAGGGAATGCTAAATAGCCTGCGATTTTTATTTGCAAAATTACTAATACAAGATAAGTAAAATTGAAGCAAGGGTTATCCAATTGGTCATAAAGTCTAATAAAGGGTCTTGGTTTCAGTAAATGGTAGAGATTGTACTGTCTAGGACAACGGTTATGCAGGGAAGTGTTTGTCATCACGCTCAATCGCTAGGTTTATGTATTAAGGATGCCCAGCTTATAGAGGCTGGGTGAGCCCCCCCCCCCGTGAATTGTGACATAAGATGGAGAAATCCACGACTAGTTACAAATGATTTTTGTTTTTTCATTCTTCCGATTACCTGTACTCTTGGAAGGAAAAAAATCAACGAGTGGCGATTTTTGAATTCTAAATAAAATTAAGATTAACATAATCACCCTGTGGCATCAAGGTTATACTATAAGAAAACATGATATAATTCCATAAATATAAGTTTCTATCATAAATGTTTTTACGAAACATGGCGTCACGCGGACAACATAAGGCGATACTTCCTTCTTTCTGGACTGATGTGCTGCGAAGGACCAGCCAAGTGTGAGCAACCGAGACCACCTTCTAATCGGATCCACGCTTCTGCGAAAATAATATGACCCATTTCAAATAAAAATAAAATGGCCGGCTCGCTGTGTGCTTTCACTTCACAGAGTCGACCATAAAGGTCAGCTGTCGATCGCGGAGCTACATGGTGTTCACTTGGCCGCGTGTCTTGTCCCCCCGGGGTTGTTATGCAACTTGTTGATGCGCGAGCATAGCTGCACTTATAGATTCTAGCAGATTATGTTATCTGTAATATAGACAGTTTTTCGGACCATAGAAGTTTATGACCGGCGTATGACTCCTGTTCGATGGCCGGAAAAGATAGGGAATGGACTCTTGAAAAAATGAGCAAAATAGGATACCCAGCAAGGAAATAGTGCAAAGAACTAGAGGAAGAAATGACAGCAAGGGTACATTTGTAAAAGCCTAAAAATTTAAGTAGAATGATAGCAGGTACATTTACATAACTAAGAAACTTATAAAATCACATCTCCTGATTAAAAAAGAAAAAATAACTAAGAAACTTATAAAATCACATCTCCTGGTTTCACAAATACTGCAGGTTACAACCATCACATGTATTCATAAAGAAAATTCACACTTCCCTCAACGGATAGGCATGCCAAATCATCAATACATTTTAGTGGTCAGGTACTAAAATAAATTTCTCATAATCGTCAGCTTTGATAATGAAAGATCCAACAGAATTTGGAATATGAGTTATTTTCTCCCTTTTCTACATTTCTAATAAATTGCAGCATTAAATTATACAATATACCAAATACAAAACATCTACCGTTTCTTTGATATATTTTTTCTTTCACTACATCTGTTGCTGTTAAAAAGGGAAATAAGGACATGAAATTTACACACGTACATTTGATAGATAATGGATACATTGGGGCCATAAAAAAAAAAAATAATAATAATTGTCCTCTACAATCCATGAAGGGCCATTATGGGCAATCCAAGGGTTCAGTACATGCTTGGCACTGTACTTTTTCTTGGACCATGATTGTGCAGGAGATGACTTGTCGGTTTTCCATCTGTTGAAGATACACACTTTACAGAGGCTAGGTGAGCCCCAGGATGGTCTGTCGAACCAACATAGTCCATCCATGGCTTGATTATCATATTCGGTACTAAGAAACCTTATTTGGAGTTAGACATCAATGATAAGGCTGAGTATAATGTTTTAGGAATCTTCTTACCAAAATGAAGAATAGCGCCGTTCTGTGGTAGAGCGCTAGTTGTAGAGAGTTGCCGTGCCGAAGTTCGCGGGCTCAAGATCAGCAGAGGAAGATAGCTTATTTAATCTCCAAGGGCTCACCCGGCCTCTACAAGTGAGTACCCATTATTGGATGAAAAAGCTGGCAGTTTATAAATAAAGAAATAACCTCTCAACACAACCGTTGTCCTAGAAACTGTATAGTTTGTATTAGCTCTGAACCCAAGACCCTTTATGGGTTGTAAAGGTACAGCTATTTTTCTTACTAAAATATTAACTATTTAAACTTGGATTTGTTATAAATGTACCTAAACTGGTGGAATTGAACAATGCCCCATCACAATATCCTGTACAAACAGGATCATGGTACGCTTGAAGCATGAGGCGCAATAAATCCTTCTCAAAGTTGTGAAACCGTGATTGGAAGAGGGGGGTTATTTACAAAAAGAAGTGCATTGGCAATTATCTGATTCATAGAGCACACGACTCTAAGACCCGCACGACCAGCGAGGCGAGAAGGTGATGGGAACATTACACTAGTTAATTGTTGGATGGCACTGCGACCTTGCGCCGCGCCACCTGTGACCGCGATGACCTGTTCCTGCTTTCACTATAATATCGAGTATATTATTCGATACCTTATGATATGTTTTTCTCCGAGCTGTATCCTGGTTAACAATCAACTTTCCATCAGGAATAATTCATTTTCGACCTTCAGAGTATGGTTTCCTCAAGTTTTCATTACGATTTATGTTACACTGCAAGAACTTGCATAAGTAGATTTACACCAACAACACCCTTATAACTAATATTATTTTAATGTATATCTGTGCAATGTGACTATTGTTCTGTCTGACATTATCGATTATTAGTTATGTGTTCTTTTTAGGTCCTAATGTAAAACTATCTCCAATTACAACAGCTGATACATAGTTGTTCTCTGGTTATTAATTTAACGTCACTTTATACTGCTAAGGCTAATCGGACGATGCTACGGTGGGAGCTCTAAATTTTGCCTATCCAGGTTTAATTAGGATAGGGGCCTTCAACGACTACCTGACACTGTATAGGCTCGGGACTCCCATTTCACGTCCCTTCCATAAGACACTACAATCAAGGATTTTTTTATCCCGTTACCTGCCAGACTGCGGACCCGCGAACATGGGCATGGTAGGTTTTTGCTGCTATGCTAACCATAGCACCATAACCATAGGTGACACCAAATTATAGTTAAAAAGATTAAAAAACAACAGTAATGATTATATTATAAAAGAAAAATACGATGAAAAAATAAATAAAAAACTGTAGTTGTCATATGACCAGTTGCCAACTCCCTTAGACTAGTTGCAGTTAGAAGTGATGCTAGTTCAATTCTGATCTTTGTAGGTATACTATTATAATTAGATGAACTAGTGGACGCATAATTGTTTGGAATTAAAATATATATTCGAAACAAATGCCATGTATTGAAAGTGAAAAACACCAATTTTAAGGAAAATGGAAATACTGTTTCAAAATTCATAAAAAACCAGTGCGTATCGTCAAACGTAGTTTCCCTATTTGTTTTTACTAGTACATACATAGTTTCATTTTAAAATGGATGTAAACTGGACTGAAATTTATCTAATATTTCATTAACGCAATAAAAACCTTTATCCAGTCATTTCTGCTTTTAATAAAACGTTTCGACATTAAATGTCATTTTCTATTATCTACATAAACAATTCATGTATCCTTTCTTCTTAGTTCATAACTTGAAAAAGTTATAAGTCATAAGTATCTGTAAATTATCAAATACAACAATAATAATATAATAAATACAAATTTATAAACTATGTGCACAAATAGAAATAAGTATAGATACCTTTTTTTCCTTTATTGTCATTGTTTATGTTTAAATTGTTTTACTTAGAGGTCAATTATCCTCCATGGTCCTTTTGTTTAATGGTTTAAACTTTGGTCTGTTTTATACTACATTTGATTTACATTTTAATACAAGCAATTTTTTTATTTAAAAATACCATAATCAAATTGAAATATGATTTGGTATAATCTGGTTTTCGATACAAAATTTCAAGTATATTAATTTGCATTCTGCATTAATTAGTTTTATATTTAGGTTAAAAATTCTGTTAAGTGTATCTATACTTAAATCTACATTAAAAGGACTTACAATTTGCTGATGCGTATAATTCGATAACTCTTTCTTATAAAGCTTTCTTGTATTAGATAAATTTCAGCCCAGTTTACATCCTTTTCAAAATAAAAAATCAAGGAGAAACTCACGCATCTACAACATCAAGAAACAAAAAAATAGAAGAACATGTGAAGCTTTACAAGAAAGAGTTATCGAATTATAAGGATCAGCAAATTGTAAGTCCTTTTAATGTAGATTTAAGTATAAATACACTTAACAGGATTTTTAACCAAAATATAAAACTAATTAATGCAGAATGCAAATTAATATACTTGACATTTTATATCGAAAACCAGATCATACCAAATCATATTTCAATTTGATTATGGTATTTTTAAATAAAAGATTTTTTAGTATTAAAATGTGAATCAAATGTAGTATAAAAAAGATCAAAGTTTAAACCATAAAACAAAAGGACCATGGAGGATAATTGACCTCTAAGTAAAACAATTTAAGCATTAACAATGACAATAAAGGAAAAAAAGGTATCTATACTCATTTCTATTTGTGGACATATTTTATAAATTTGTATTTATTATATTATTATTGTTGTATTTGATAATTTACAGATATTTATGACTTGTCACTTTTTCAAGTTATAAACTAAGAAGAAAGGATACAAGAATTGTTAATATTGATAATTGAAAATGACATTTCGAAACGTTTTATTAAAAGCATAAATATATAAAAATAAATACAATATATATAACAATAAACATATAAAAGGTTTTTATTGTGTTAATGAAATATTAGTACATACATACTTTTTGAGCCTTATAGAAGCCTCTATAAAATGTTTATATCGATTATCAATCTTTAAATCAATCAGTATAAATCGAAAACTAAAAATGAGGTTTCTTTTTCAAATTCTGTACTTCACATTGGTATCGACGACAAAATCACACTAAAGTATTCATTGCATTAAACCCATTGAGCAAGAATATAGTTCCCTAAAAAAAAGTATTTACCCCGAAATTGATTCAATATTCGAAAATTTTGCCAATATTATTTAATTATGTTTATCTTGTACATAGAATAAATAATTATAGAATAGGGTACTTTTCGGTTAGCCGGGCGCAAATGTCGCCAATTGTGTACCAAACGCGAGCCAAGACGCCAAGCGAATGACAAAAATGTCCACGGAATAAAAGTCGAAAATGTTTAACTATAAACAAATATTACTGAATTATAAGCTAAACAGATTTATCCAAAAAGAATGCTTATAATTATTGGTTTATCCAGGATACGGCGACGTCCTTGAGAATTTGCTCAAATGGATCGTTTACTCCTCGTCTCCACATAAATTCAGCAAGGTATTGCGAATGCTGTTCTTCGAACGACATGTTGAGTGCACTACCAACGTACTCCGTCACAAAAAGACAGATTCATTTCATGATTCTGATCTCGTGTTCCATTCTTTACCAATGTACATTTCTCTTGAATATAAGCCACTGCACCTTTTTCATTTTTAGCTAAATCCCAAAATTGCATCTTTATTTTACAAAAATGAAGAATGAATAAAAAAAGGAAAGCGTGGTTTGTTATGAATGAATTCAGAGAATAGAATGCTCGTTTGGGCATTCCCCTTATGAGTGTAAGAAATTCGGCGGAATTTTACATTATTTGGTGATTTTTTGCTCCCGGCTAAAGGAAAAGTACCTAGAATAGAATAAGCAATAATATTAAACAAAAAAGCAGATTAAAGCCATTACCATTTGCGAATTTCTGTTGGCTTGTATTAAAGTTTAAAAAAAATAAATATAATAATAATATGGTAATAATTTTAATTGTATTTATTTATTAAGTGTAAACTTACTATATTTCTAAACATTGAATTTTTTTTTTTTTATATTTTGGTATAGACAAAATTGAATACATCTTTAACTATCAAGTTTCAAATATTTTTTTTATCCTAAGGGTTTTCTGAGATTAAGTATTCCTTCAATCAAAAATTTAATTTAATTCAGCTAACTTTTTCTTCTATCTTGTGCATCTTCCATCCTCAGACCATCGTCGTGCATACTCTCCTCAATTCCTTCTTACAAATAATTTCGTAGTTAAAAATTTATATTTATGTTTTATTTAAACCTTCCAACTTGCCTGGGATGCCGAGTAGTTGCCTTTTAAGGGAAATTCTGACACAAGTGACAGTAAGCAGAGGTGTTCCTTGAGGAAACTGGTTCCAAGCAAGTTCCAAGTTCTTTAACAGTCGTCAACTCGACTGCGATAATCAATTGTCACCATTATTTCAACAATCGTGCCTATCCTTGGAGCTAACAAACGACACAACACCTCTCAGCTGTTAGTGTAGTCCTAACTGTGTCTCCCATTTCGCCATTATAAAGAACAAATAGCAGATACTTTATATGGAAACAAGGATTTACAATGCGGTATTCAAATACACACAGGTGGTAATAGACATATGCTGAATAACGTTGTATTATTTGTCTATTGCTGTGTGTGGATTCAACAATTTATTTTATCAGAGGGATATAAATATCTCTATTTATTCGGTTATTTAAATTCAATCAATACTTTTACTTCAACAATCTTTGACTGAATAACTGAATAGCATGAAACGAAGGAAAAGATTTATTGTATCAACAACCAAGAAAAATAAATACCTGTAAATCGCTCCTAAAAAATTCAAAATTTGGCATTTTTAGTTAATTCTTCAGTAGCAATTGTATTGGTTGAAGGTATTTAATTCAGGAACGGCATAGCTGTTATTCCATTTCCAACTTTTTTTTTAATAAGTCATATTTTGAGTTATATCATGAAGTTTTATGGGAATAATGACGTAAGTTAAAATAAAAAATAAAAAGTTTCCAGCTCTTAAAATATTTAACGGTTAATAAAAAATTTTCAACACCATCATTCCAATAGGAATGCTGTGGTTTACCAATACCCAAATTTCAATTTTTTTATCTCACCCGGAACTTTCAAATACCACAACTGAAAAACTAGGTTTTTTGGGTTATGGCTTATTAATATGAATATAGTAATTAGTGAGTAAATATAAGACTTGTAGAATATGAGATTATAAGGATGTTTAAGAACAGTTTTGCTGCATATATCAATAAGTTTTTTGTTTGATTTTAAGCTCATAGATTATTATAATAAATAATATCATTATAATCATAAAAATATCAGACATGAAATTCATACAGTAAAATGAATCAGAAGAATTCATCTTTATAAATTTGAGATTTTTATACTTGGTCCTACAGAGATACAATATGGCTAAATTATTTGGAGTTTTATTTGAGTATTCCAATATGAATTGCTACTATTGGTGTATTGTTTGTTTTGTTAAGTCATTTTTTTCGATAGTTAATTAATTCCTATTGCCAAATATCAAGCATTAATGTCATATATAAACCGTAAGCTTTCTCCTCTTCAAAGGTCTTCTTGGCAGTTGTTACTCAACTGCCGAGGAACCACTTTTCTCCTGTCAATTAACCTCCCTGTTGCCATTTCATCTTGTTCTTGAGCCAATAATGTATTCTGAATAATATTTTCATCGCAACCTCGAGAGAGAGATGGACGGTTATCATTCCAGATACTATATAATCCACGCTATGTACGAGTAAGTAATTTTAGAATCCAGTTTTTGTATTGGGTCGTTCCCTGTGAAATTTCCGTCTTTATTTTTTCAAAATTGAGTTTGTAGACTTATGTATTTTACATTGTTTATGTTTATACATTGTAATGAGCTCTTGTTAATCCTCTCTTTTGTGATAAATATCTGATAAAATTATATTTATTATCAGTACAATTGAACGAACATTGTTTAGTTGCTATAAAAAATTACCATGGAAACAAGCTATTTCCAAGTAATTATTTTTAGCACGCGGTAGCCCTATCTGCAAGGAAAATGGCAGCCGCGTTTGGGAAAGGGTATTGTAACAAACAGACCATCTCCCATGCCAAAACCAAATTTGCATCCATTAAATTATTAGTTCATGTGCGGTAGTCAATACCAAGAACAACTCATTTCTCCTTTCTTTCCAGAGTTGAAACCATCATATCCACATCATACTGCAGGGGTAATGACATAATGCAACAAAAACTTATCAAAAAACAACCTGCAATGATTAATCCGGAGGGAGATGGTGTCTTATACTAGCACCTCATTTTTCAAGACAGACAGTGATGAAACTAAACTGGATTGGCTACGATGTCTCACATACCCACCTTATTCGCCGGACTTATCTCCATTTTCCATCTGTTCAGAAATTTGGACAATTTCCTTATTAGTTAAAATTTTTGAAAATGATTCTATAGTGAAAAACGCATTTTCAGGCTTTCATTAGAAAACTCTAGGTTTTTATTTCTGGGATTGAAAATTCGGAAACGTCGTGGAAAAATGTATATTAAAAGAGGGTAAATATTTTGAATTAAAGTATTTTGATTTCGTAAAGTTGTACTCTAAATGAAACAAAAACAAATGAACACACTTCACAGCATATGCTGGAGTGAGCAGCATCGTCTCTGCGGTACTTCTTTTTATTTTCAATAACTTTTATCGTACATACATGGCTTTGTATATAGTCATAGTTCGTGTTCCAGTGAAGTAAAATGTGAAGTTTTATAATTAATTACGGAACTTAAAACTTGACTTTAGTAATTAGAAAATTTACAGATTCAAGAGACAGGAGTTATTTATCTTTGTGCAAGTCGCGGTGGGCCCATCCCCACCCACAGCATAAGGAAGAAATGACTCTATCAGTCATCAGTACGGCCTCTGGCACCGAATGAGGTTGATCTGTGCTGTGTTCAGATCTGCTCTCGTACGATATTTTTATGTTTATTAAGTTGTCTCTCTGTTTTACCATTTTTTTTCTTTACTCCTATCTGCTCCAGTAAATATAACATACCAAAATGAAATTATACCACCAGGTATTATCTAGCAAAGCAGATAAAGAAGGAAATGCAAAGAGAAGTCGATCCCTAGAATAAACTACCAGAAATAGCCCAACTAACCCTAAACCTAATAGGAGGCGTAAATTCGATACTACTCCTATTGAAAATAAGGAACCCAAGGCAGGACAATCGAATGAAAATACCCAGTCAGGATCATCTACCGAAGATTCTCCGTTCTATACACCAAACAGATTTCAGCCCCTGAAAAATCTACCTAGTGAAGAAATGGAGTCCACATCGGGCCCAAGTACATAGGCCACCGCCAATTTTCGAACGGAGTATAAAAAACTTTAAACTTCTTTGCACTCTATTGAATAAGGCAGCAGGCACTGGAAAATATTATTGCATTAGTAGGACCAACGATACAAAGATCCAGTCAGACACGCCCGAGACATACCGGCAAATACTCAAATACCTAACTGAGACCAAGACCGATTACCACACCTACTAATTAAAGGAGGAAAGATCCATCAGAGTGGTAGTCAGAAAATTTCATCCCCCTACCCTTGCTGACGTCATAGAAAAAGAGCTCACCATCATGGGCTTCAAGGTTAGACAAATCTCAAACGTCTACAAGAACAATACTGTACACCCTGGGCAGGCAACAAAATTCCATTGCCTCTTTTCTTCACAGACTCAGAACCAGCATCCGGAGTAGAAAAAATCTATGAGATAACTAGACTTTACTATACCCAGGTTAAAGTTGAAAAACCTTATCCAAAAAAAGACATAGTGCAATGTCATAACTACCAAGCACATGGACACAATGCACTACTGCCATCATACTCCAAGGTGCGTCAAATGCGGAGAACCGCATAAACTTAAGAGTGTGTCAAGCCAAGAGAAAAACCTACTGTCTGCGCACTATGTCTTCAAGTCCATCCAGCCTATTACGAAGGTTGTCAAACCTACAACAATTTAAAATCTCATGTACTGGCAGCACGTCGGGCCAGCGACGAAGTGAGAACATCAAGAAGACAGCGTTCTAAAATTGTAGATGGTACTGTTTCCTACGCCGAAATTTCAGGTGGTCAACAAATAAATAGTCTCGGGGCCACGCTACAACCCGGACCCCCCCCAAAAAAAAACCCTCTAAAGCACAAATAAATCGTTTACAACCACAAAATCAGCCCCAACAACCAAAATATTCAATGAATCAAAATCCTAATACCCCGCATCAAATCCCTCATATCCCCCCCTCCCTCAAATGCTACTGTTCTCACAACACTACTCACATCATTCATCTCTGAGTTTAAATCCATGGCCACACCACTAATATCACTCCTAACAAATCGTGTTTCCCAACTCTCTCCTTTCCAACAAAATACTAAATTGACATCGACCTTATCTATTCTCCTTTGGAATGCGAATGGTATTCGAAACCACACTGATGAACTAACATCTTTCCGTAGACTTAATTACCGAAACTCGACTGACCAGTAAACGAAAGCTCAACATAGCACAGTACTAAACCTACCGGACCCACCATCCTGATGGAAAAGCTGACGGTGGTACTGCTTTCCTAGTCCATCAATCCCTCTCCCAATACTCATTTCCCTTACCTTCAAACGATATCCTTCAGGCTACAGCTGTTACAAAATCAAAACCTTCTCCTTTCCCATCATATTAGCATCGGAGTACTGCCCTCCTAATAAATCCATTTTCCATTCCCAATTCAGTTCCCTCCTGAACTCCTTAGGGATTCATTCACTCCGAGTTGTCGATCACAATTCCTCCGCTCTTAAAAGCAAACAATACTGCACAGGCGCATTTCTGGACGGGGCAGAAGCTTTCGACCAGGTATGGCATGCCGGTTTGCTGTTCAAGCTCAAAACCCAGTTACCTCAATCCTAATTCGTAGTCCTTCGATCCTATCTTTCTGATCACTTATTCCAAGTACGCTGTGGTAATAAATACTCCAATCTTTACCCAATTCGAGCTAGAGTCCCCCAAGCCAGCGTCTTGGGTCCTATTCTATACATATTGTATCCCGCTGAAATCGCAAGTACTACTGAAACCTTCCTTGCAAAGTTCGCAGGCGACACAGCTATTCTATCATCTCATCCAGACGCTGAAATGGTTTCCTCAACCTCCAAAGGCTTTCACTCATTGAATTTCATCCATTGAAATTTGGTGTAACCAATGGCGGATCAAAGTAAACTAGGGTAAATGCAAACACGTGACTTTTACACTTCACTGGAGAACATGTCCTTCTGTCCAATTCAATGAAACCGTCCTATTTCCGACACAGTACCTTGGCTTCCTCCTAGACAGAAGACTTACATGGAACCCTCACACCAGACTCAAAAGACAAGAACTTAACAGACGATTCAGCCATTATACAGATTACTATGTAATCCCATCTTTCAATAGTCAATAAACTTCTAATATACAAGACGATCATCAAACTTATTTGGACCTTTAGACTGGAACTGTGGGGAACCGCAAAAAAAATCGAATTCCAGGCGTATTTCAATCCAAAGTCCTCAGAACTATTGTCAATGCTCCTTACTGTGTCTCCAACAAAACCCTCCATAATGATCTCAACATTCCTTTCGTCCTAGGCAGCATCCCTGCTAAATTTTCAAACTTTTACCAAAACCTTGCCTGTCAACCCAATCCCCTGGTACAGTCACTATCCAGTTCCATACATCCCACCCCGCCGTCTAAACCTTCGATGGCCCCGAGACCTGTTTTAATAATGTTATTTGCAGTACTGGCACTGGCCAGATTCTCCACGACCTGTGTGTGTGATGTCTTGCGCCCTTTACCAGCTTCTATTAGCGTTTAATGCCAGTGACGCGGCTTGGAAAGGGGCAGGGGCTTCCCGGACTCCAGCTTTGCTCTCATTCCTTGGGAAGAAGCTTTGGGGACCCCAGGCAAATTATAAATAGTGTAATTACGGTATGAATGTAAGCAATTATTTTACTTTAGACATTTATTTTTATTATCATTTTCGCATTTATTTTGTTTTCATTACCGCATGTATATATTTTCCGCATGTATATATTTTTATCACGTTAATTTATTTTATTTTTGTTTAGTTTTTATGGAATGATTGCATTGCTACTTTGCGCTATTACTTAAAAAAAAATGAAACGACCAAATATTTTTGTGATACCAAGTAAATTATGTAGGCCAACAAACTGATAGAAATAGTAAGTTTAATAATATAAATAACAAACTAAATAATAAAATAAAAATAACTACTGTTATTTTTTCTCTCTCTCTCTCTCTCTCGCTCTGTTCTTCCTCTGGTAAAGGAAATTCTCCTTTTCCAACTACTAACACTCAACTTTGATAGATTTTTTAATATTGTATATGTTTATTCTTGATAATAGCAGTTTAATCTGTCTTTTGATTGATGTACACCCAACCCCCTGTAGTAGCGAGAACTAAGTCTAACTTAGCGACAGCTAAGTCTTTGAGGAATAAGTTCTACACCATTTTTTAACTGCCAACCCATAACACATTGTAAAACTACTCGCAATTTAAGATGGTATAGAAAATCGATATTATTTATGCATACACATAGATTTTCTCAGCAACCACTTAACCTAAGTACTTGAAAGTTTCTAAAGCTAAATATAATAAAATCATATAACCAATATCAGCAGCCTCACCACATTCCTCAGAAGAAGGAAGTAGCGACCGAGGTACATTTAGAGGAAGGTAATTAGTTTTTATTCTCGGTACAGAGCAATCAGAAAAGTTTGGATTGCTTCCCAACTGTCAGCAACAGCATCTTCTATTTCTCAACTTCATAAAAAAACAAAAAAAAATCTGGCGGACGTTGAGAATCCGCATTAAATCGAAATGTCAGGGAGGTAAACGATGAAAATAGCTGTTATTACGAAAATATTTCGATTGATTGGCATGTTTTGTTATTTATTAATAAAGCGTTTCCTGTTATATTGAAGTCTGATATAGAAGCTCGTAGGATATTCTAACCTATTTCCTCGTCTTTTGAATTTATATCAGCAATTCATAAAGGATGAACAAAATATAAAACCAACGGTAAGGACAAAGAATGTACAGATAAAATATAATTTAAGTAGCAAATAATTTAAAAAATAGAAAAGTATCAACGCAATTCATATTGAACAAAAACTTATTATCCATTTTGAATTCGATTTTAAAATATTGGATGTATTCTTAACTAATTCTTCGTACCACATTAGGCAGTATTTCTCAATAAACATCTTACTATTAATGATTTACATAAACTTAAGATATCTTTCAGCATATTGGTTATGTACTCAGAATTAACTTATACAATAGAGACTATTATCTAAAAATACATTTATATTTAAATAGTCTATCAACCGATCGAGGAACTGTGTTTTATATTTGTTTAAACTCGTACTTTTATTTAATTCGTCTGGCTATAAACGCGTGGTCTTTAGCTTTTTTAAACTAATATTCATTTTCAGCACTTTAGTTCATCATGCTACAATAATATGTTTTTTATTTTTTAAGATTATAATTTTTTTGTTCAAAATATATGAAAGTTACCAGTTGATCCTGCCAGTAGTAATATGCTTCTCTCAAAGATTAAGCCATGTATGCCTCGATACATGGCACAGGCTACCGTGCCTTCAGAAATGAATAATCGGTAATCCTTAATATGGGTAATGAGACAAGCTTATTACATTTACTGTATTGTCATCAGTCCTTGAGAAGTGTGCAATGTTTCAATTAAATTCGATGTTTCAGAGTGGCCGAAAAACGAGTTCAAAGAATGTACAGATAAAATATAATTTAAGTAGCAAATAATTTAAAAAATAGAAAAGTATCAACGCAATTCATATTGAACAAAAACTTATTATCCATTTTGAATTCGATTTTAAAATATTGGATGTATTCTTAACTAATTCTTCGTACCACATTAGGCAGTATTTCTCAATAAACATCTTACTATTAATGATTTACATAAACTTAAGATATCTTTCAGCATATTGGTTATGTACTCAGAATTAACTTATACAATAGAGACTATTATCTAAAAATACATTTATATTTAAATAGTCTATCAACCGATCGAGGAACTGTGTTTTATATTTGTTTAAACTCGTACTTTTATTTAATTCGTCTGGCTATAAACGCGTGGTCTTTAGCTTTTTTAAACTAATATTCATTTTCAGCACTTTAGTTCATCATGCTACAATAATATGTTTTTTATTTTTTAAGATTATAATTTTTTTGTTCAAAATATATGAAAGTTACCAGTTGATCCTGCCAGTAGTAATATGCTTCTCTCAAAGATTAAGCCATGTATGCCTCGATACATGGCACAGGCTACCGTGCCTTCAGAAATGAATAATCGGTAATCCTTAATATGGGTAATGAGACAAGCTTATTACATTTACTGTATTGTCATCAGTCCTTGAGAAGTGTGCAATGTTTCAATTAAATTCGATGTTTCAGAGTGGCCGAAAAACGAGTTCAAAGATTCCGTTTCATACACACATACAAGCGAATTTAAAAGGTAAAATACATTATAATTATAGAATTATAATTATAACTAATTGATAATTAATGAAGTTTACTACATATTTTGTAGCCTCCTGTAGTAAACCTATTTATATATGAGTAATTACTTAGATATTTTTTGAAATATTTATTATTTTCCATTAAATGAAATATTTTTTTTAATTTTGTTTCTTTCCTAGATAAATAATTCAGAATGCACATATTCTCTATTCGGGTTACCACCCCGTTAACTGGTAAATAGTGAATATCTAACTTAAATTTATTGACTAACAGTTCTGATTTCTTCTAAAATTCTATTAATTGAATAAATACTTTTTAGAAATTCATCTATAAAAATATCTTATAGGTCGCCGAAAATCGATTTCAAATATTCTTGTAGATACATAAATACATGCGAAGCTAAAATTTAAAGAAATTAAAATAAATTATAACGGTAGTGAATTGATGATTTAAAAAGCACTTATTCTACATAGACTAACGCCATTAGCTTTTACGAATTTCGACATTCTCCTTCATCATTTTATTTGTCAGAAAAAAAACCATTAAAAAAAATTGCAGAGCATTTCGTTTTAATAAAAAATAATGATGATTGGTGGTAAATTACTATGGATAAAATAGAACGATTCCCTCGAATCGTAGGATCTATCCGGCAGGAAAAAAGAAAATTCATCGATGAGCAATACATTTCGGAATGGGACCTCGAAGGGACGAGACCTCTATCCTATTTTAATTAAGAAATCAATTTGATCCGGGAGCTTGATGGTCTCCTCTGTTCCTCTGTTCCCAGCTCAAATTGATTTCATTTAATTGAATGAATTATTTATTAATATTTGACTGGTACAGATAGGCCAATATCATATCTGTTCGACCTCAGATAAAGATTGGATTTTATTAATTGATTCCATTATCTGAATCTAGTATTTAATCAAAGTCGACCGAATCAGAAATCTACATTGAAATTATGTAAGAAACCGAAAGGACGGGCGTAAAGTTTAATTGAAAAAACAAATAAAGAGTTTTATGATTCTATTTTTTTTTTTAACAGATTTTTTTTTTAACTAGAAGGGTTCCCCGTTTCAGGCTACTTCAACAGTTAGTTTAGAACTAATTTTTTGCCCCGCCCCTAATGAGCCTATTAAAACATGAGTAATCACAACGTTTTGTTTTAAGATGATGATTATATACATTAGTATAATAATGATTTTATTTTAATTTTGTTTACCTTATAGATTAACAAAAATATTTCATAAGTTTTAAGAAACATGTCCATCATATTGCACTGCATTCCATGTATTGAAATAAGAGCCCTAAAATCTAAATATTTATTTTTTAAATCGATATTTGAATTTTTTTTTTAATTCATTAATAGTGCTCTATTTTGTACAACCGTATATAGTCAATTAAAAAAATAATTATCTCAAAAGGTATAAAATCTAGTATTTGAAATAAAATAAAAATAAAAACCTGAAAAAGATGAAGGTTGGGAAAGATGTCAGGCTCTTTAAAGATTTTACATTAATATTTATATATATTTTCAGTAAAAAAGACAAAGACAAAAATGTAGAAGAATAAATCAATTTCACTGCAGCTTTAAACTGCAGTAAAGAAGAAGATTTTGTGCTAATGGTTACTAAATCACGCTAAGATCGAAGCAATAATTCAACAAATATCCTTGCAATGTCAGAGTATTCCCTGATAGACCTTTATAAAAATTTATGGATGCACGACTAATGAGTGCTAGACCTAGGGGAACACTTTAGCTTAGCTGTAATTGCTATATATATCCCATATCGATAAGGTACCGTGTTCGACAAGCGGTAGAAAGATATTGATTGACTTGAAGAATTATGTGAAGGACAGAGAAAGATGGGAATCCTCAGTAGTTCAAAACAACGCTGAAAAACCGTGTCGAAAATAAAGGTTGTGCAAGGAGGTGGCATTTCCGAGATCATGCTCAACCGTCATATCCCCCCCCCCCCAATAATGGGTACTGATTTTATAGAAACTGGGTGAGCACCAGGAGTTTCTGCATATCCTACAGGACCCAGATATGGCTGTTAATGGATTAAATAATTTATTTGTCATAGCTGTATTTTAACTAGGGATCTTCAGTATAGTATCTGAGCGCTATACTTCTGCGCTACCCTGTATCTCGGGGTATTAATATCTATCTAAAATTATTGGATTTACAGTTCCGATTCCTTCTAAAATTCTAATAATTAAATTAATACTTTTTAGAAATTCGTCTATAAAAATATCAACTAGTAATTTTTCTGTATGAATTCTAGTAATTCTATGATGATGAATCCCATAACAGTTACCCCAAATGATCAACAACATTTAACTTTTTAAGTATTCATTTATAAATAATTTTCATTCCGCTATTGAAGTTTTGTATCCATGCAAGAAGTGAAGAAATTTCATACTTTCAGACGGCAACATAGATGTAATGATGTAGGGACAATATGTACTAGATAAGCCAATCATATTAAAAAATATGACAACTGAATAGTTAGTGACAAAAGCCACTTGTGCAAAATACATATTCTTCTATTCCTTACAATAAATATGTATATATCCATCGAATACGACTGATACCATGTTGATAGGTCGCTAATATATTGCTGCAAAAATCGAATTGAGTATATGTAGCACTCAAGATCAAAAGCGAATAACACCTAAATTAAAAACAATTTATTTGTATGGTATTTTTCGCCGGTTTAGACCAGCAATTTCCGCTCACTAAATTTCAGGTTAAGAACAGAACTTATACCAGGTGAAATATGACGGCAAAGTATCAATTTCAGACAAAATTGCTTTTCTTAACTAGCTAAAAAAGTGAAAAGGTAAATTTAGAAATATCGGGGTTATCCGCTTTTGATCCTGATCGTCTGATTTATAGGAACTTCCTTTGTACAGACTACACCTATTTATTTTGTGAGGTGTGAGAAATGCAGAGGTCTGGTAATCTGTACATTATGACTTGTATTCTTTGAGAGATATATTTTCTAGCTTTAGTTTGTTTTCTGTCTTGATGATAACTTGGTGAAATATTTTCCGGATAGTCATTTTCTACTTTTGAGACTTCATAAAAATATTTCTCTATTGTAATAGTTGACCTGATTTCAAGAAGATACCAGACAAAAACAAGCCAACTGGGTCACATTATCATTAATATCACATTAATTGTTATTGTTATTATTATTATTATTTTGGCCCTACGGTCCTGCTAGAACCCTGGCCTCCAACACCACAGCCGACCAATCTTCGCAATCCTGTGATATTAATTTAACTCAAATTATTAGTTGAATACTTTAATCTTAAACTTGACTGTGATTCGCACACGTTTTCATGATTTCACAAATATAATGTTCATTTCCTTGCCCATTTATGAGCTCAAATAATCATTCAATGAGAACAAATACTCCTATCACGTGGTAAATAAAACTGACATGAAATGCTACTTGTGAATTAAATGATCAATAAAAAAAAATCATCAATAGTATGAATGGTTTTGGTCAGGTACTGTTGAAAATCGCTTTTCTTATTTGCAGAGTATTTAATGTCGTATAAAAAGTTAATTACGATCCCAAATGGAAGAACGTAATTTCTTTTTAGCACGCTTATAAAGAGGAGAAGTCTATGGTAATCTTATTTAACTAAACGAAAGTAAATTTTAAGAACCCCGAAAGAACTTTCTTTTCTCACCAAGAAAGGGCGATGCTAAGGAGTACTGTACATTCTCATTCTGTTTCCTTTTATAAATTTATTTGATCGGAATGTATTCAGCACAAGTCGCTGTAATGAGGAGAGAAAGTCGTATAGTACTCTTCGATTCAGCATCGCCCCAGGGCAGGACTCCACAGCTTTCTTGAACATGAAGAGAGCAGCTGTACTGGAAGAATCGGCTCTTGTTGGTGGGTTGGTTGTTCATAGGCTTTTGTGCAGTTATCAACGCTACAAAATTGGTTGTGATATTTGTGTTACCAGAGATAATTATTCTAGTCCAGGAATATGTTAATAAAATTGTGCCTTCTTGATGTGAGCTTAACGTCCATGAAGGAAACTATGTGGATACTTGTTCCAAATCTAGGATACGTAGTGGCCAATATACAGCTTACTCTTTATAGCAATTCTAGGTATCAATAATGTTACTTTCCTGTTCACTAAAGTTTGATTTATAACATTTTTCACGTTATAATGAATATCTGTAGATTTTTCAATCAATTTGAAAAACTGTGACTACATAATATAACAAGGATAAATTTATTTTATACAAATTTGATCATAGAAGAGCTATTTAGTGGAGGTACTTTTTGTGCAATAGAAAACATCTAAGGCTGTAAGAAAAGTCTTGTAAGTAGAAAAACCAAATATTCAAAATTATTACATTCCGAAATTTATGTTCATTCAACAAATATTACTCAAATAATATTTTCGTTTATTATAATATAGTAATTTGCTAGCAAAAAATGTACATATAGTTTATATACATAAAATGAATGTAACCTATGGTAACAGAGTTTATAAACAAGGGATAGATAAATTATATTAAGTAAAATATCTATACGAAAGTATAGAGCGCGGAGTTGCTGTGCAAAAGGTGCCGGATTCAAGTCCGGCTGTGGCAAATAAATGATTTAATCTGTTAACAGCCACACATTGAATCAGTAGGATCTGGAGACCCCCATGGGGCTTACTCATCTTCTAGAAAGTGGGTACTATCCTTATTGGAGGAAAAACTGGCGATGAGCGTCATCTCGGACAAATCATCTCGCACATATGCAGTCCTAGAAACAGTACAGAATCTGCCATTTACTAAACACTAGACCATAGTCCAGATAGTGGTGGTAGAGACTGTTTTTTTTAATATCTTCATCTTTTGGATGTACAATAAGGAAACCAGAACCAGAGAAGAATGAAAATCATGGCTAAACGCCCCCTATTGAGAGGTACGAAAGGATACTGCAAAAAAGAAAGAAGAAATGTCTTTAACTAAAAATTAACAAAAAAAAACGTCATATTTTTTATATCATACTTAGCAATAATTGAAAAGCTGATTACTCTATTATTTATAATATTAATGACATATCTAAGTTAATTTAACATTTTTCTGTTATCTTGAAATAGTACTTTATATTTAATCTATATTTCCAATAAATCATTTTTGCAATAAAGTTTTATGGTACAAAGATTTCGAACTCACTCACAATATAAACAATGGCACCTATTACATTGTTATTGCCCTTATCAATGTCAGGTTTTTAATAAAGAAATGGTTCGTTCGATATTCCTATGTTCGTACGTCATTCTCGATTTCTATCATCAAGGTGACTAGAAGCAATGCTCGATTTATTTGATCTATTCGTTACACATCTGTCCTAGTTCTTTAGTTCTGGAATATGCAATTTCGTATTGCGAAATGACTAATAATCAGGTATATAAACTGTTCCTACAACTATAATAACGATATAACGTGCTAAAGTGCCCATAACGTAAATGCAGTAGTTAGAAGGAACAGTGAATTCAATTCCTTCTACAAACGTAATAAACAACTGTTACCACTTCTGAATCGACATTTAAGATTTTTTTAAAGAACAAATCGTAGCGAAATTACATCTCATGTCCTTAATAATGCGGGATGAAGTCATGCTGCACATTGAAATGTCCGTGACGGAGATATGAAACTATATCGACATCAAATTATAACAGCTATATATTTAATTTACTACGGCTTTAAAGTGACCTTCCGGTAACATGAATCGTTCGACTACTTATTTTATTTTGCCTGAACTTTACAAGGTAATAAATAACATTCTGCGAATCAATCGTTTTGACCTTTATGGCAGAAAGTCATGACGAATCATACAACAATAAGTAAAACAAACCAGACTGCATAAAATATTACAATTTTTATAAAGCAATAAAATAAATTGTCGACAGCTTGTGAAACCCTTCCTTCATGAAGCCTCTAACGATATAAATAAATGATAACTCTTATTGCAGTTACAGTTACACAATATTATACACAATATTATTAATAATATTTGTGAAATTAGTGTTAAGCGGCCTTGTGAGTAAGTAAGCGTGCTCTAGGCTATTAATTAAATTTATTACTACATCAAATTATTAAATACTAATAATAAGTATCTAAATTTTAGGTTTCGTATATGTATACTATCCAGATTTAAAAAAAAAAAATGAAATTACAAAGAAAAAAAATTGCACCTGTAAAAGTCATGCATGAAAGGTCTTAAATTAAGTAGTTGGATACCGAAGGTTTAGATTTTAGTCAGATGTAATCCAACCATAGAGGTGATTTGTCAGAAATCCCCATACCCTATTTAAGGTAATACATGTTATAAAGGCTGAGTGAGGCCTAGGAGAGTATTCAGATCCGATGGAATAGATCAATCTCCCAAAGCATAATAAATAATTAATATTCCACAGGCGGTTTCATACTCGATACCTTTAGATTAATAGGCAATGGCTTTACATGTTGAACTCCGCAACCGAAGTTACAAAAGCTTGAGAAATTAATCATGGGAGCTACTTTCAAAATTTTATTCATATGATTTTTATAAATAGTTTTCCCATATAATAGGAGATATCCCATACAGGCGCTAAGGTCAATACATATTGAAACGTGACGTATGATTTATTAATTGATTGTTAATGTCTGCAGCCCCAGTGAAATTGTGTTTAAGTGGACCTTTCCAAAATGAGTTAGTTTTATTGAAGTAACCGGGAAACGTGTAATCCTTGCAGTGTTAGGCTTGGAATGAAGCTACAATATGAGCAATAACTTCATTTCAAACCAAGGTTTGACGTAGGCACTATGCAGTACGAGGATGCCACGATTCCGCTTTCGTCAAGACAATTAACTCATTTTGAAAAAAAAATTACTTCTTTACCACGCCGAATATATTGCCTCTTACCCTAGGTAATTATCGAAAATACATTTTTTTACACCGATACATTTCCTACTGCCGAATACAGTTAAAATAGTAACTGTAAGATTAGTTTTGAAAAAGTATATAAGCATGGATTTGATATATAACATGCATTTGTATACGTAAAGGACTATTTATGTTTTTTTGGGGATCACCAATAGTGTAGAAATTAGAATAACAACCTCTGTGCTCGAGGTCGTTGGTTCGCTCTCCGAAGGATATTAAAAATTTTTTTTTCAAGTTATTTAACGAAATTTACAACTGTACAACAGAATACATCAAGTAAATATGATGTTTACATTAGCATGAAAAGACCCAGTGGTAGTACTTAAATTAAAAGTTCAACTTAGATGATCATGAGGCCATCTTCATTTTTAAAATTAAAAAATCCTTCAATATGCCGTACTTCGTAAAACGGATGTCCCTAGCCTGTGCGATGTCAGGTACTCGCTAAAGATCCCTATCCTATAATTTGACAAATATTAGTACTCCCAATGTAGCATCGAATGATCGCCAAGGTGGAATAAAGTGACGATAATTGAATAAACAATGTTCTGTTGTTTTTTGCTGGCGTTTAAAGTCATTTACTCTTCTCGTTGAAATAAAAAGGACTATTCTAATAGGTTACGAACCTTTCCAACTATGGTCCGAACGGTGAGGTAGATTCCGTTAGGAATGATTCAAGTTGACGCTGCAGGAGGTTGCCAAAGATTAATTATCCACTTCGACTGCCATGGTTTTGGAAAAAAAATAAATATTATACAAAGTAATTGATGTATTCGCAGGCTAACTAGCCTTGTAGCTTGCCAGCCTAGCCCCAATATCATCCAGGATGTGGAGTCCTTACACACTTCAAAGCGCTGTCCGGTCGGCCAGCGGAAGAAGCAGCCTACAATATCCTGAGGCGGCCCGCTCTGAGACCCGAGAGCGATGTAAGGCGATATCCAACGGACCAAAAAGTTGATATTATATAACTATGAGCTATGAGTGAGCTTCGGTAACCCGACCCTGCCCGGGCTCAGCGTCACGTCGGCTTCTATTATCCTCGACGGCGGTGGGAAACCCTATCGCGACCCGATGCTCGCTTTCCATTGGTCGAGCGGGGAGGCAATGGCCGCCCTGCCATGTCGGCCGGGGTACTTCTGCGGGGGGCACCGGGTACCGGCTTCAATGGGAAACAAAGGGTTGAGGGCACAAAGCACTTGGACGCTGCACCCTCCGACCTAATCGATAGTTGGAGCAACATGACATTTTTTGTCCAGGTGTTGTTTAAAAACAAAGAATTTGATTATTTGTACCATTCTTGCGAAGCTAATTCCTTACCTGGCTTGTCGAAGCTTTTATCAGGAGAAAAATTCAAAAGCTATTTCGTATAAAATTGAGAAAAGTCATAATTCACTTAAAAAATAGATAATTTAGATGGAGGAGGGGCAACTCGTAAAGTTCAAGTATGTAGATTAATTGCTAGGTTTTTTTTTTTTCTCTATTGGGAAGAATCTGTGTGGTACACTTAGACGTATGTGAGGAGATTGCGTTGATAGTGATCTGGCGGATTCGGGTGTGGGTAGCGGACAGAAGTTTCTAAGCAGAGATTGGTGGTATTAGTATCGAGCCTTCGGGTTTGCTAATCATTATTATTATTATTTTCTCTACCATTACAACCTATGAAGGGTCTTAGGTTCAGAACGTGGCAAAGACTGTACCTTTTCTCCGACAACGGTTTTGCAGAGATTTGTTCTAAATCACGCTCAAACACTAGATTCCCTCTCCTCCTATTGGGGTACCTACATTATAGAGGATGTGTGAATCCCAGGAGAGTCCTGGATCTCAAATGATCAATCCCTGGCTGTTAACAGAGATATTTTAACAAATATAAATAAACGTTAATTATTATCTTTATATTTCTACATTAACTTGGCTTATAAGAAATGAAATAGTAATACTAATAATAGCTCTCTTGTTTTACTCACATAATAGAATATAATAGAAAAATAATTTTATTCTTGTACTAGGTCCTTTAAGAATAACAGATGTGCACAAAATTAATTGAAAATATATCTAGTCAAGCGGCTATATTATAAGACTGATACTGTACTTACATAAGTACTTGAAAGTAAATACAAACTAAATGGTATGTTTTGGAAAAAAAAAATAGAATACAATTCTAAAATAACAAGACTTAAGATGCGAGAAAAAAATAATAAAACTACATAGCATTACCAAAAATATAACTGCATGTGATATTATTTTTGCAGCATTCTTAGGTTAAAATTTAGTAATTATTATTTTACAACAGGAATATAAGAATTAAAGAAATCCGAAAATCAAATATAAAAGATTCGGTAAAATTCTTAGCTAACAATGAGAAACACGGTTCGATAATCAAAGTTAAGCATTTACTTAATAAAACAAGAATTTTAATAAAGTTTTCTGTTTATTTTTTTCTGGAGCCGACATCTAAGAAAGTTGCCCTCACTGCTTCATTAAATAGTTTCTTCAAACACTTAAAGAACGTTTTATTGACAGAAATAACAATTTTCTTTTATTGCTTAAATAAAGCATTTAATAGAACATTATTTGATGATTGGTGGTAATTTAATTTTATATCAAATTATGTATCATTTTGTAGGATTTAGGATTAAAACGGTATTTCTCATGTGTTTCTATTTTTTTTTGGTTTTGATGTATTACATATCACTGTATACCACACCCTTCTTTTTACTTATTTACAAAATCAAATCATAACAATATAGCAACCAAAGATATAAACATTACAAATTTATTATTATACATTTTTTTAAAGTTTACATTTACAAAAATTATTTTTAAAAAATCTCATTACTTTATATGTTTACTATCGTATACCATTACAAGTCCATTTCAACTTTTCAAAATCAATGATTTTAATAAATTTAATGAATTCGGGCCAATTTTATTAAAATAAATTTTATAAAATAGTTAGTGTTCAAACACGTGTATTTCCTTTTAAAATTATAAATAATTCGGCTTTCATACATTTGGCATACATGTTCTTAAATATATTTTCATCTTTGTCTAGTAAGTACATGATACGTACTAAGTAGTAAGTATGTAAGTAGCATTTGGGATGTTCGTGTTCAGTTAAAACCATTATAATTTATGGATTTTATTAAGTTGTAACTGACAATCTTGGAATATACCTATGTAAAACGTAGTAATAGGGAATTTAACATAAAAAAGTGTCTAAAAATGTATGACTTTCAAAGTAACATAATTAAATAGACAAAATTATTACTACTCTTCTTGAAATATTTCAGAAATATGACTGAAGGTTATGGAAATACTCTGTTTTTATTGAAATTCTCAATGCATAGAGAGTGTAATCAATAATTTCTTGTCACGGGTAGTTGCATTTGATGACAATTATGACAACAAATTGCGTTTGTTCTTGCAATGACTAATACTTTTTACTCCAGACAGCTAAGGCAGCTTTGAATGAACCGTTCAAAAGATAGGCAAGCAAGCGGGAAAAGGTTGGATTGTAAATATGCCATAAATATTTTTATTAATGTTTAACGACATCCATTACTTCAGTAAAACCAAAAAGTTTAACGAACGTTTTAATCAGAGTAATAAAACTAGGTGCGGTTTTTATGAGACGTAATATTTTATACAGGGAAAGTTGTAAGCTGTTGTAAGTTGGTCTTTTACTATGCCATGAAAAGTATAAGTAATAAAATAATATGTGATTAAGTAAGTATATAAGTCATGAGGAAGGATACCGCATATCATACTAAAAGTACTTACTTCTTCTCTGGCTAAATTTTCTCAAATTTTTAATGAAGTTAGTGGATATCACATTCTGCAACATTTTCATATTAATCGCTATGTCGGCTACAATGTTTATATGGCTGTTAAACAGTAGATAATTCTGTATAAACATTTTTATTGTTAAACAAAAATAATAACCATAGATTCATTATTGCTTAGTACAATGAATACAATTTTTTATTTACTTTTTAAATGATAATTGCAATTTTTGAAACTTATTAACTATCTTTTGGGTGTATATCCGTTGTAAATCAGAAAACAAATTGTAATCATACAACACTGCTATCTCTAAATGAAAAGGCTAAAATTTAGCGTTTATTTGTACAACCTCCTTTTCTGTTCAATGTGCATAAGCATAGTGCATTCTTAAGTTGTTTTATGCCCAATGTTTGAGTTGACGGAGGGAATTTCCTTAAGGCGATGGTGCCACCTCCTAAGTCCTTCGCTTTAATCCTCCGAGAATTTCCCTTTAATCCCCTAGAACTTAAGATGCTTTGTTCAAGTTAAAATCCACTCTATTCAATCAAAATGAATTTATTACATCACCAAAATTCCGGCCTATTTGCGCAAGAGTAAACACTACAGCAGTTTAAAGCTAGAAAAACTGTCCCCCCCTTTAGGGTCCACTAGTGTTGGCTAACTGCAGGAGAACATACGAGTAAATAAACATAACTGACATATATATTCATACATAAGAAAATTAGCAAACATCCGAAAGATACCAGAATTATAAATATGATATAGTGGGAAAATGCCAAAAAACAAAGCCTTAAAAGGGGAGTGTAGTGGCTCAGTGGTAGAGACCACTGAGTTGCCATGCCGGAAATCCTGGTTCAAATCCCGCTGCAGACAAGATTTTTATTTAGTCTGTTTGCAGCCGGAGATGGATCATATAGGATGGGGCTCACTCAGCCTCTATAAAATATTATAAAAATAGGTTACCCGAAATAAGGGGGAAAATCTGGCGGTTGGACGGGACCAAGGACAAGTCACCTCCTTTCAGAACCGTTGTCCATGAAACAGAACAGTTTCAACCATGCACTAAACCCCATACCCGTTCACGGGTTGTAGTGGTACAGGTTATAGTGGGGAAAATGCCAAAAAGCAAAGCCTTAAATATCTGAAATGCTGGAAAAACCAACTGTTCAACGATTGGCCTATTCAGGCATCATCAGGGCCTACACTAAAAGGAGACAAAGTGATGTACATCTCACACCAACAGTCCAAACAGACTCATCAAGTGGAGACAGCGACATTGTTGAATGACGTCCACTAACAACTAAGGAAACGGGAGGTAACTCAGGAACACCGGGAGAGGAAATAAAAAGAGTTGATCAAACGAAGTGAAAACAAATAAGCAATCGATAAAAGCCCCCCCCCCAAAAAAAAAATCATTCAATTAACAGTACTATCCAAATCCTGCGCAAAATGTATAGCTTCAAATAACTTACAGTTATTCAATTAATACTTTAAAATTATCTTTATTGTTAATTACAAAATATAAAGTAGAAGTTAAAATAAATTTTATTCTTACCTTCCTTCGCTTTCGATGTTTGTTGGCCTCATGATGCAAGGTTGCTGTCTCTATTGGTTTGAGATATACTGCCCATTGTCTTCTTTGATGTAATTTTCTTATGGCGTATTTCCTGATGATGCTTGGATTGGGGAAACGTTGACTTGTTCATTTTTCCAGTTTTAAAAAAAAATCAAGGCTTCCGTTTTGGGGATTTTCCCAAATGCATCATATACGGTATCTATCTTTTTATTGAATTTTCTGCGCAGGTTCTTTTTATTGTGGTTACTTTGGGGTGTGTCAACAGCATTTTATTCCTAATATAACACAACCAATTTCAGTGTAGTTTATATCCCTACGGCAGAGTAGCAAGGCATAATTAATATACATTTTTCCCTTTGTCTTCTGATAATTTTCGTTCGCCACGATCGTGTTTCGTGTCACGCGAACCACCCCCTAATATTTACAGACATCCCTTCACTTTTCATTACCGATGATATCATCATCCCTTCCGTACAGGGGAAATTAGTCGGAAGGGACGTAGGTCGTGTTGTGGGACTAATAAGCCAGTGCCTTTTCGTTCTGCTCCGACCGACCAATCACAATTTTCGGAAAACCCATCAGTCGGGGCTGCACAGTTGACTGATTCCACCGGAATCCTCCTTTCAGAGGTCCGTTTTCGTTATTTAGCTTTTTTTTCTATATTTTTTTTTCTTTGCTTCACCGATTTGTTTTCCAGATTTTTTTTCCTGACCATATATTTTTTTTTCTTTAGGCGAGTTAATAATCCCAATAGGATTACTAACTCCCACGTTGTGAAATATGATACTTCTGCAAACTGGATTTCCGTCGATTTTTTGTTTGTATTATTAGTTCGTACTTACAAGATATCGTGTCAAATATTTTTAATTTATAGAACCAACATTTCAAGCATTCTCCAAGTTTTAATCTTATAATCTGTTATAAAGAAGATGTTATTTTTAAAATCTGTGTTTATTAAAGCATAGTCGCATTAGGTCTTTTTTAAAAATATAATTTAAAAAACCATCATTTCAACCATTGTTTATTAGGTTTAAAAATGTTAATACAATTTTTTATTTTTTTATTTAAAGAGAGTCACGTACGTTAATTATAAAACCATATTTTTCAAAAAGACTTTAAAAAAGCAGATTTAGACCTCCAAATATCAAAAAGAAGCATAGCACAAAAATAACAACTATATAAATAAGCATAAACCATCGACCAGGAGTATTGAAGTATGGTAATTCCGCAAATTCGATTTCTGTCGATTTTTTATTTTTATTATTAGTTCGTACGTACATGACACTTTGTCACATTTAAAAAAAATTAAAAGCCTACTATTTCATGAATTGTTTGTTAGATTTAAAAAAATTTAATAAAAAACTTCGTTTATTAAAACAGAGCCACGAACGGTAAATTATAAAACCATATCTTGAGATGTACAGAGTTTGAAAACGCAAATTTAGATCTTTAAATATCAAAAAGAAGCATACCACAAAAAATAAATAAACATATATATTGTTAAATATGACATTTGTACAATCTGGGTTTCCGACGATTTTTCGTTTATGTTATCAGTTTGTACTTAAATGATATCATCTCCCATTTTTTAACTGTACATATATAAACTAAATAACCATCAAAGACCTGGACAGAAGAAAGAAGAAAAGCCTTCAGTGAAACCATGAGGAAAAGATGGGCCGAGAAAAAACTGAAAAAAACCCTGCATCATAGTCGCCTAGTTTTTCATGGCTGTTTCGCGTCAAATAAATAAATATTTATATTTTATATAACTATAGACCCAACATTTCAAGCATTCATTATTAGGTTTTAAACGAAATTATTTTAAAAAAACAACATGTTTATTAAAAGAAAGGCACGTACAGTATATTGTAAGCGATATCTTCAGACAAAAAGAGCTTTAAAATGCAATTTTTGACCTTCAAGTACAAAAATAGAGCGTAGCACAAAAAACAACACAACAAATAAATAAACAGAAATCATTGACAAGGATTATTGATTGATTTTTAGTTTGTTATTTATTTTATACCTACACGTCTTTTTAAATTTAAAGAAGCTTTTTTATTTAAAGAGAATCACATACGGTAAATTATAAAACCATATTTTGAGATGTACAGAGATTGAAAACGCAAATTTAGATCTTCAAATATCAAAAAGAAGCATTAAACAAAACAATAACAACTAAAGAAATTAACATAAAGAACTGACAAGGATTATTGATTCCAGGATTGTGAAATATAATACTTTTATAATTTGTATTTCTGTCGATTTTTTTTTTAATATTATTATTGTATGCATACATGATGTGCCACAATTTATTACAATGTAATGAACCATCATTCCAAACCATCTTCATGAGATAAAATATTTTTAGGCTTTAAAAACTTTGTTTATTAAAGCAGACTCACGTATGCTAGATTATAAAAGTTTGAAAACACAGATTAAAACCTTCAATTACAATAAGGAGCGTTTCACAAAAAACAACTGAGTAAATAAACATAAGATAAATAATCTATTTATCGATTGTTAGTCGATTGTTAGTCGCCGTATTGTGAAATATGATATTTGCACAATCTTGATTTCAGTCGATAATTTAGTTTACATTAATTATTATTGTGTACATAAATGTTGTTATGCCACTGTTAAATGTTTTTACATTTAAAGAACCATTATTTCGATTACTCTTTTTAAGGTTTTAAAAATATTTTAATAAAGAACTATTTTTATTATATCATAGTCAAGTACAGTAAATTATTAAGTCATGTCTTAAAATAAACAGAGTTTGAAAACGCAGATGTAGATCTTTAAATATTAAAAAGGAGCATAAAACCAAAAAATAAGTAAGGAAGAAAATAGTTGGGGGTGCAGTAAAATAAAGACACTAAATAAGTGGTTACTTCTTTAATTAATAAGTAACAATTAATAATTTTAAGTAATAATTTAATAAGTAACCACTTATTTAGTGTTTTTATTTGACTGCACCCCCAACTATTTTCTTCCTTACGTCTTTCTTCCAGTCAACCATCCCCTCGCTTCTCATGAATCAAATAAACAATAAGCATAGTTCTTTGATCAGGATTATTGGTTTCCACAATGTAAAATATAATTTCTATAAATTGGAGAGCTGTGGAATTAGTATTATTGTAAAATATCATTTTGTACTTACATGATCTTATAATGCATTATTTTTAGTCTAAAATATTATCATTTCATGAACATTATTTTTATAACGTTTTAAAAATATTTTAAGAAGTAATTTTGTTTATTTTAAGTATGGTAAATTATAAAGCAAAGCCTTAAGACAAGAAAAGTTTGAAAAGGCAAATTAAGTCGTTCAAGTCTTAAAAAGGAGCGTAGCACAAAAAATAAATTATTGACTCTCGCATGATAAAATATTATTGATATAAGCTGGATTTCAGTTGAATTTTTATTATTATTTTATACTTAAGATTATGGTTTTACATTTTTTTAATAAAGACCCATGATTTCATGTACATAACTGTTTATTAAAATTTTTTTTAATTTAATTAAAAAGTTTGTTTATTAAAAATAAGCCACACTCCGTATATTAACGAATATTTTAAATTAAATACAAGAATGTCTTAAGACTAGCTAAGTTTGGAAGTTTGAAAAGCAACCAGAGCTTCTAAGATAAACAAAGAAGCGTAGAGCAAAAAAATAAATAAATAAAATTATTAACTTCCCTTATTTCTTAAACTTTGATTAGGCCTTTAAAATACTGTTATAAAAAGCACTAGTCACCAGGATAGTTCAGTTTGTAGAGTGCTGGGGGTTTACCCGGATTCTAAAAAGAGGGTACCCTTAATTGAGGGAAAAACCAACCGGTTTAGGGTGATCCAGACCAAATTACCTCCTTGCATAACTGTTGGCTTTGAAACCTTACTGTCTCTGTCACGTACTGAACCCTTCAAGGATTTTAGTGGTACCGATTTATTATAACAGGGCTACATGTGCTAAATTATAAAACAATTTCTAAAGATAAGCAAAGCTTGACAAGGATTAGAAAATAGTCTAAATAAAAATAAACAAACAATAAATCATTGAACTGGATTATTGACTGTGAAGTATGATATTTGTATAAACTTACTTCAGTCGAATAATTGTAGTTCTTAATTATGATTTTGAATCTGATAACCTAATTATCTTGCGATATATTTTTTAAAACTAATAGAAATATTATTTCAAGCACATGTCTCTTTTTATAAGGTTTTTAAAATATGTTAATAAAAATCATTTTCATTAAAACAGAACAATATACGGAAAGTATGTAAATAATATAAAAATCGTATAGTTTAAAAAAACAGGTTAAGACTTTCATTAATATGAAAAAAGAGCGCAGAGCAAAAATTTTAAGAAAATATACTATAAACCATTGAGCTGGATGAGTTGACTTTTTTCCGGCTTTGAGAAATACAAACTTTTGAAGATTTTGTATTTATATGATCTAATATTAAGTTTTTTAATCAAAATAACCACAATTCCAAACACCTATATATTTTTTAGGTTTTTAAAATATTTTAATAAAAAATCTGTTAGTTTAAAATGGCAGATTAAGTGTTTCATCAAGATCAAAAAGGAGCTCAGAACAAAATATAAAATAAACAATAAATCATTGGGCAGGGTTATTGGCTCAGTTTATTTTTTTAAATCTAAAACCATCATTTCAAAAAAAAAAAAAAGGAATGAACATGAAAAAAAAAATAAAGCAATAAATCATTGAGGAGAAGGTAAGTACTAAGGTTGTTTAATAAAGTTGTTAGATGGCATGGAAGATTTATTAGCTGCCTTGAGTTATATGTTAAATCGATATATGTTAAATAGCAAGGCTGTAGCTGAAGTTAGGTGGGGAGGGACATGCAACATTTTTAACTATAACATTAATATAAACCTGCTTCAGTAACAGTGTACGTAATGTTATATCTCAATAATATCGCAACAAAAACAAAACTACATGTAGTTTGGAAAATATATCATTATTTGTATGGAATGTGGTCAAGTCAGCATCTCAAACGTCATTACTAGAAAACGTGTTTCCAAGACTACACCCCATATTCGCTTTAAATTTAGCCAACTTAAATACTAGTTTGAAAAATTGTCATATTGAATTAAAATGCACATTATGGTTTGTTTTTATTTCGTTATTGTATTTTGGCTAAATTACAAGAAGTTGATTTATATTGAAATAAATTTCTAGTTTAAAATTGCCTGCAAAGGTTTATGATTTAGATTCACTAGAATTCCTTATAGATTTAGAAATAATTGAATAATTAATTTTACGCTTATATATAAATGTACATAAATACTTTTGAACAAAGATTCACCGAACTCAGAACTAAATTGTGACTCGGATAATCGAAATTTACTTTTGAAAAATCAGTCAACACCAATCCAATTATTGCACCCCAAAGCCTCCAATCCCATATCACTGATCTTGAAGAATGGTGTCAAAACTGGAGAATTAAAATAAACTCTCAAAAATCGCATCAAATCACTTTTACCTTACGTCGTAAACCAATGACTTCCTGCCCTTCAGTATCCTTTAATAATATCCCACTGGTGCCTGTAGAACAGATCCGATACTTAGGGTTGCATCTTGACAAACGATTAACCTGGAATCCTCATACGAGACTGAAAAGACAAGAAACCGCTCGACGTTTCAGGCTACTTCAACACTTACTAGACAAACGCTCTAAGCACCCAATTAATTACAAAAGACTCATCTACATGACCATCATAAGACCTATTTGGACCTACGGAGTAGAGCTTTGGGGCTCCACTAAGCCATCGAATTCCTCTCGTATCCAATCCCTACAATCCAAGATCCTTCGTAAAATCCTTAATGATCCTTATTTTGTTAAAAATAAAATCATCCATAACGACCTTAATGTTCCATTTGTTGCTGATTTGGCCCGAACCCGCTATCTTTCCTTTCATAACAAACCCTCTAGTTTCAAACCTAGCTTCCTCTTCAATTCCCGATAATCCTCCGAGGCGTCTGAAAAGAAGATGGCCCCGTGACGTCTTCGTTGAACTTGTGATTTGAGTACTACCAGTGGGTAGTTTCTCTACTTGTCATTTTCACATGTCATTATGTACCGCTTAGCCCATTTACTTGATGTATTTTTTTTTTTATACAGTTGTAAATATCATTAAGTAAATAAATAAAAAAAAACTTTTGAAAAAACGAAAATGCCTTACAACCACCACGTTTTAATAAAACAAATCTATTTCATTGTCTAATAATTAAAAATGCATGTACTAGATAAAAATTAATAGTAATAAGTCGATAAAATGTGTCCGTACATAGTTGGATTTATCAAGGTTATAACGAAAAAAGGATAAGATAATATTTTATAACGAAGTTCTAATATGGGCTTTCTCTTCGTGGCAGCTAAGTCTATATTTTGTTATGAATGATACTATGTATTAAGAAATTGTTGTAAAAAATTTAGATTTTAAAGAAATTACTCTTCAAATTTATTGTCAAAGAATGGCAGTTTAGATCTTTCCTTTTATCTTTTTCGAGAGGAAGCCATTTTGAATAAAAGAACGTTCTGATATTTGACGTCCTAGAATAATTGTTTATGTTAAGTTGGAATTACATTCGGTCAACATCCTTATAGTGTTAAGGTGGCCTTACTCGGTCAGTTTTCCCGTTCATCTAAAACAGTGGTTCCCATTTTTTTTTTCTCATAGACCACTTTTAAAATTTAGCTGGTTCCGGTGGACCCCCTGCAGCTACATTTCTACCACATTCCCACAAATGTGAAGATTTAGTAATCATAGTAAGGCGGCCTTACTCAACAAGATATGGCTATTTTAACAGAATAGGATAACCTAATTAATTATTGCAATGAAATAAACAAAGTACCCACGGTAAACTGATTCTAATTATTAAAACCATTTTTTTGTCACGTAGACCCCTGTCGAGTCTCCCGTTGACCCCTGGGGGTCCATCCGGACCACTTTGGGAACTAAGGATCTGAACCATATGTTTCGACAACAGGAAATGGAACTTGAAAATCCGTCGGTTTTGAACCATCTTCCTGAATCTGATTACTAGCTAACTAATTGTTAATTAATCCGGTTATTACTTGATTATAATTCAGTCTCTGATAGAACTCGTGAAAAGAAACAACGAAATTAGTGAATTTCAATGTATTACTGGACTGTAGCACCAGCGATTAGTCTAGGAGTAGGGTTTTAAGTATACTGAAATTAGTTATTTGATAATTAATTAAAAGTGTAGAAATCCAAAAAATGTTAAAACCCGAAACATCAGATATTTTAGACATATCTATTGCAATATAAAATGTCCATCGTTCAAGATTTATTATAAATTCATAATTATATGAATGGCTACTTTTATAACCATATCTGGCAGACTTTTGTTTAATATTTTAATGGCCGGAGATGGATCCTATTGGATCTTGGACCTTTCTGGGGTTCAGCCAGACCCTAAAGGGGAAACTCAAAATAAGCAGGAAAAATCTGACGGTTGAGCCTAATCTAGGACGGATCACCTCCCTGCACAACAGTTGTCCAAGAAACAGTACAGTCTATACCATGTACTGAACCCCAGCCCCTTCAAGGGTTGTAGTGTTACAGGTTTTTTGGGGAAATCAATAATGAAATGCACTTTCGGAGAGAGTATACATCACATGATTATCAAAGAATATTTCTTGGATGGTGATAGAGTGGTTTCTCCAACCGATGAGAGAACACGAAGAATAATCTCTATTTCTAGAGATCGATAAGATCGATGTTCCCCCAATTCTATCATAATTTTTCGAACATTGGACCCTCGCCTCGTAAAGTTTAGGAGTCGTTTCATCCGCTGGTGGCACGTTCGGAAGGTATTCGTCCAGGAGGAGGAACGTAATGGGTGAACACTATAATTCAATAAAATTTTCCAAATTGGTCGAAACAAAAGGGAATGGAATACCTAACAAACTAACGTACGGTCAAGACCAAGAGAAAATACTCAGAGAAAGAATCTCCTTCGGAGTTGCGTTCTAGGAGATAGGATGGAATTGGAGCGGGGAAGGTCCAAGTCAAGGAGAGATCCATCTGGTTCTGTTTCGATAACGGGCAACCTCTCACCATTACCAGGTACGATCTTGGAATAGGATGATAGTGGTCTGCTTTTCAAACAGAATTAAATCAATAATATATATTTTATAGTTTACCTTTCAACAGATTCCTACACCGTTTAATTACCAATGTTCTTATTGCACCTCCCGGTTACTGTTAACTGTATTGAAGTCAGAGTTAATCTCTATGAGATAGTTGACTGTACCGAAGGAAGAGGAGTCGTTTCATTCTTGCAGTTTTCGGCTTGAATAAATGAAAGCTATAATATAAGCAATTACTCCATATCAAGCCAAAGCCTGACTTAGCCACTGACTTTCTGCCCTAGGGAAAAACTTGATTCCCTTAATACAATTATCTCATTTTCGACTAAATTCGACATGGCCACTTATACACCGGGGCTGCAGAAATATATTCGTGGTTTAATAACTTACCAGATTGGACAAAACTCGACTTCTTTTCAGAGCAAAGCAATATTGAAACGAGTGTACTGAATTCAGTAAATGAATAAGGAAACTCGGGTAGAAGATTGAAATAGAAGGCCAAGAAGTATTTCCACAAAGAAAATAATTTTTTTGTAGAAAAATCCACTTAACCGCTTGTTCACCGAGGCTGCAGGTATTTTATTCGATTCCGATTAAAATATGTTTTAAGTTCGTTTTTATTAAATATGAATATTTTTTTCGTATAAAACAAAGTTAGACAGGATTTCAATGTAGTGAGGTCAGAAGGTTCACTATCACTGGTCTAATATTTAATATTAATAGGTGAGGCACGTGGCCGGTTCCGAATCTTTTTACTATGATTTATTATCGTGTTTTATTCAACTAAATAATTTTTTTAGTGTTTATTGTGTGTAGAGCGTTGAGCTACTGTGTTGTAAGTCCTTGCTAGACACCGGCTGTTGTAGATAAATTAATATTCTGTGAACAGCCATGGAGCAACGAGTGTTGTATGTTAGACCCAAGATCCTATCGATTTGGGTTTAATTTGCTAACCCTTTTATTATTTATTTAGTTTTATTAAAAAATTTAAAAAGGTAAATGAAATATAATTCTCAATAAATAATTAACTAAGAAAGAAAATTAGTAAAAAAATGGGACGGTTTCAATTAATTAAGAAAATATCTTTTACTTACAAAGATAAGCTGATTTATATTTCAAGAGAAAATAAATTATCCCTCTTTTACTAAAATCTTAATTTCATTAAATTTTATTTTAAAGCCAGTAATAAAATAGAAATAAATAAATAAAATTTCTTCAATAGGGATTTACAGTCTGGTATTATTTTAATATTAAAAACATAAAAGAAACAACATTACAACCTATGAATAGTCTCGAGATCAATGTTTGACAAGGGAAATGCTATAATTTTTATGAGAATAAAATTGTATATAAATATTATATGTGGAATATAAAGGTCCTCCTGGAGCTCATATAGCCTTTATAAAGTGGCTAATCCTAATTTAGGGAAAAACCTGGCTCTTGAGCATTCAAATACTGTCCTTATACAGCCTTTGGCTTAGAAAGAGGGCAGTGTCTACTACGTACTAAAGCCAAGACCCTTCCTGTGTTATAATTGTACTCTTTTTTTACCTAGTTCAAGTTTATTTATTTAGTTCTGATAATTATCAAATGACACGTTTAGTTTCAAAACCGGTTACCTCCATTTTCAAAAAATTTTTAGTACTGATCAAAAAAGATTGTTATTATTTTTAGTTGTTTTGCTAAAAAATCATCTTTAACAATAATTAGTGAACAGTTTTTATGATACTCTTTCAAGTTTCCACGGCCACTATTTATACAAAAACTTCAGTTGTGTCTTCTGGTTTAGACCGTGTCGGTGAATTTTCTGCCAACGTTTCAGACGTTCAGACAACAGACAAGTCACGATAAGTCAGCAGCATGTCTAGGGAAACGTTGGCAGAAAATTCACCGACACGGTCTAAACCAGAAGAAACAACTGAAGTTTTTGTATAAATTTTTATGATCTCTTCTTTTAAATCTCATTTAATACATTTAAATCTCATTTAAAAGATATGTTGTATGTACCTGACTTTGATCATAAAATATCGATATCTGATTCCAATAGAATGGAAAACAAACTTTATTCCGAGACCAAGTCCCTTTATAATAACAATCATGAACAAAAAAATTAACATAATATACATCTGGCCTGAAGGCTATATAATAATACGAATCATGAAGTAATTAAAAGTGACAAAAACATAATAAAAACAGAAATAGTACGAAACCTGACAGGATTTTAATTAATTGTCGAAAGTAAAAATATTAATACCAAATTATAAAAAAAAAAAAGTTAATAACGAAATTACTAAATAAAATAAATGAATGGGATAGCATGCAATAAAGTATTTACATAGCCTATATCTTCTTTGGGAAAATTTTTATGGTTTATAAAAAATAAATAAATAAAATAGACATTTAAAAAAAAAATCACTTTAATCAATTAAACAATATGTATATATATATATATATATATATATATATATATATATATATATATATATATATATATATATATACACACATAATTTTGAATTTTTATTCATCAAAAATTTTAATTTAATGCAACAGATGGTATTTATTTTTGAAGGATCAGGACGGTTTGGAAACAAACTATCTATTACATGTGGCATAAAAAAAAACATTTTTGAAAAAAAATGGATGTACCCGATTTTGAAACCAAACGCCTCAAATATCCGAATGTGGAATTCGAAAAAATAATTAATAACAAGGATTGGCAATTCATATAATCAAGCATGTAATAATTGATGTGAATGACTCCAAGAGAAAGAGAATAACCTAATTTTAAAAACGAGACCAAATAATACTGAGCTGTTTGTTAGTCTGGGGGTTGGCTATGTTTATGCGAAATGGAATTACAAATGTGACAAGGGTAGACGTTCTAAATCCGATTTTTGTACTTAATGAAGCCTCTTTGACTCTGTCGAATAACTCTGTCTAATTCGCCCCCTTGTTCAAATTTCGCCATAATAATGAAATGAAAAGAGATTCCTTTGTTCAATTAGTTTTTAATGAGCTGTTTGTTTTTAACATTCTCTCCCAAAACTGGCAATTTCGACGAAATGAGTAAACAACCCTGTTTATTTAGCCTTTTAATTATATCCCCGAAATTGAAATGAAATTTCCTAAATTGCGGGGTGTCATGGAAGTTGTCACTGTTTGGAATTAATATTTATACTGAGTCCCAAGTACAAACTGAAGAAGTCATTAGGGAAATTTTAATTCTGAAATTTCATCTATTTTAATTTAAGTTTCTGAATGAACTTGGCTTTATAACAGTTCAGGGTATATTCAATTTTTTTCTTTGATTCATAATCCAAAACTAAAGAAATCTATTGACTTATTTAAAAGAAAACAATTTACGGAATACCGGTTAAAAGTAAATAAATAAGCTAATTGTGTAAAACGACTTTAAAGATAAATAAGAAATATTTATCCCCACCATTCAAGCAAAAGTCACCAAATACAGTTAATGAATATTGCATGACTTTTGTGGTAGTTGAGAAAACTAAATACGTGGAATGTGATATACACTCACAGGCAAAAAATTCCACCTACTTGTAAAAAAAAATGTATTTGTAAATAATACATGGTATATAAATATATATTTGTAGATAATACTTATTTTTTATGGAAATTTATAATCTCTTTTACCTTTAATAACATTTTTAACGATTATTAAATGTTTCTTTGTATACAAAATTAAAATCATAATGTGAATGGCTAAGAAAAATGAAAAAAAATTGAAAAACGAACCATTTTTATTCTAAAGGAAATTAATGTCAGCATCATTAAATAGCGCGTTTCCTCCTCTTGCCTTTATTAAGGAACCACGTTGAAAAGGTTGCCTCTGGGTAAAATTACAGGCTGCATATCTTTCATTTCTTCTTTTCCCCACACTTTCACGCCCGTCTTGAGATCGAAGAGCAAATCTTGATTCAACTGTAAAAAGTACAGCACTCCATTCGTCCATAGACCAATGGCTGTGTTCTCGAGTAAACACCAGCCGTGTAACTCTGTGAGTTCTGGTCAACTCTGGTCCTGTTACTGGGCGAAAAGCCATTAATCCATGCTCATTTATTCTTCTCCGAGCAGTACCTTCAGAAATTTGCACCCCTCGAACTTTGTCAAGTTGATGAATCGCTTGAACAACGGTTAGGTGCCGGTTTCGCAAAATTCTCAAGTCAAAATCCAGTCATCCTTTGGTTTTGTTACCCTAGGCCGTCCGGAACCAGGCCTTCTATGGTAAGACCCAGTTTCTCGAAAACGCCAGACGGCGTCTCGTAAAGTTTAATAGGGAACTCCAATGGCATTAGCTGCTTATCTAATGGAACGTCCATCATCAATAAGTGCCACACCACGCGCAAAATCCTCATTACGATGGGGCATTTTTAAACTTAAAATTGAAAAAATTAAAGCCGGAAACTAAGACATTTGCTGTAAGAAACGGCACTGAACAAATGACACTGAATAAACATTTTAATTCCATAGAAAGTGAACATTGGAATCTACAGTTATTTTCATTGAATTAAGGGTTATTATCGTCTATATAGACATTCCTAATTGAAATAAAAATTAAAAATACTTATATATTTCATTTAAAAAAATAGACCAATCCAAAGCAAAAATATTTTTATTTTTCCAAAAAAACACATTTATTTAAGAAATTGTACAATTGCAAGGAATTCACATGGACATTAAAGGCGGTCCTAGGGTGGTTCATTTCTCTGTAGTAGATAAATATGTGGAATAAATTAGATAATTAAAAAAAAACTATACAACTTTAATCCAGAAAGGGTCTTGGGTTTAGTACATGGTAAAGACTATGCAGATTCTAAGACCACGGGTGTGCATGAAGGTAATTTTCTGGTCCGATGGCATAGGATGTTTGTTTAACCTTAGATTTCATATAAATGTACCAAAGGATTCTTTATTTCATTTTGGAACGCAAGATTTCATCTTAATTATATGTAAAATTTTAGTTAAAATCCATACAAAAAATGGTTGTTGAGGGTTTGAAACTAAAATAAATCAATTATTGTATAAATACTGTTTTATCGGTATCATAGTTCCTTTGGTTCACCTGTGGTGTAATGGTTAGGATAACAACTTTCTATGTCCAAGGCCGCGGTTTCGCATTCCGACATATGGCCCTATGATTTTAGAAATAGAGAAAACATCCTTGGTTTTTCGTCCTTCAGGTGGGACGTGAGATAGAGTCGTTAAAGAATATACCTAATTATACCTTGGTATAAAAATTTAGGACTCCCATTGTAGTATCGCCCTATTAGCCATAGCAGCTTTACGTGACTTTAAATTAATAAACAAGAAGTTACGCGTGGGCATTGACAGACTAATCAATCTATTTGGTTGTATCTATCGGATAATTTGTAGCCGATATTGAAAAGTAGTGGATACAAGGACCGGATACGGTCGAAGTATCCCCACGGTACAGATACTCACACGGATACTTGACTCGGGAGTTGTATTCAGATGCACTGGTCAGTCAGTATCCACGACGATTGGCGTATTCACTACATTCTCTACTCCCACACCTGATACCTGCTAGACCAGATAGATATGAGAGCTGTATTCAAGGCCTTGGTTGTATTCACAATAGAAGCATCAGCTATTCAGTATTCACGAATGTATATTTACTACCTCAGATCTTTAATCTTAATTTATTAATTTGAAATGAAAATTCCTTTTTCAATATTATCATATTACAAAAAAATTTTTTTTTTTTCATTTTCGGACGTCAAGCGTGTTCTCCTTTCATTTAATAATGTAAAGTATATATACCTATATACCACCTCCATTAACTATAGCCAATCTCCTGATAGTGAGGTTTCTGTGAATTCACGACTTAACTAATTGAGGATTACAGCTCTTAACTAATTGATGATTTTTTTCACAAATATATATTGCTATGTATCGTACCGGGCGTTATTATAAAAATAAATATGAATTTGCATAGTGAGCAAAATACGGTAACAAGAACTTGGTCACTCAGGCAGGTACCAAGACGTCTTAGTAAGGGAGGTAGAAGAGATACGGAACAGGGGGTTTCAAGCTCCATCTTTAAAAAGTGAGCTCTCGGAAAGCACGAGTTGACGAGAGCACGAGAGCAGAAGTTGACTTCTGGAAGCAGAGGCTGGCAGAGACAGGTGAGATGAAGATGGAGATATTTAGATGCCGTTACCACCGACCTTGGTCTACTTGACGAAGGACCATGCTATATTGATGGAAAATTATAGAATTAATAGAATTATTTAAAACTTAATATCCCTAACCATAGCAATACAAACAACAAAATAAAGAAAGCCGTAATATCTGAAGAAATCCAAACTAAAATAAGGAATTTTATCAATTCATTAAATGGATTGATTATATCCACTATCGAAATCAAGGAAAACAATATTTCAAACAAAAAGTACTTTCCCGGAATCCCTGTTGGTTATTACACTGACATCAATGTACATACTGTAAAGGGTAAAATGGCGGAAAATGTTGGCTACAGGGGCGTACTATTTGGCGGGACATGTGCGCTTTTGGCGGCTAACAGGACGGAAAGCGGGCTTCATCCGAGCGTGAAATTGCATAGGTCGCTCGGGTGCAGCATTGATAGATGGAATCAGGGCACAATAGCTCAGTATTGTAGTCTGCTCTTTGTTTCATTCCTCTATCGTCATCCAACAGTGCCTTCTTCATTTTTTTCTATTATTATTATTTATTATTTTTGATTTTGGAAGAAATCATTGTTGTGCATTTTTACATAATTCAAGAATAAATAAAAAATAGGCATCAGGGAAAAAATCTGCAGCCCTGGTGAAATAAGTGGTTAAGTATAATATTGTACACATTGGGTTAATTGTATTGAGGGAAGAGGAGTCGTGAAAATCTCTCAGTATGCAGCTGGAAAAGATAAACGGAGGTTGGACAAAACTTGACGCCCGTGTATTTTTCAGAATAACACAAGATTTTAGTCAAGTAGGCAACATTCAGTAAATGATTAGTACACCTTAAAAATAAGATAATGATCATGATAGAAATAGTCTACCAAACAGTAGTTCATTGAAGGTAATCCCAATGTATAATCCCAAACTGTTTTCACGATATATATTTTGTTAAATGAGGAAGACAATGGTCCGGGCGGAAGTCTGAAAAAAATTCTGAAATAAGGAGAACTATTTATTTTAAAACCAACATTTCAACCCACTTTTCAGGTCTTCTTCAAGCTCATCATGTGGTCATGGACAGTTGACTACTAGTACTGTTATACTTGTACTGTCAACCCTTATAGATCCTTAAGAAAGCCTGCAATGTGGGTCGAAACGTTGGCTTTATTAATAATTTATAAAAAAAAACCCTGTAACACTACAACCCGTGAGCGGGGCTGGTAGAGACTGTACTGTTTCATGGACAACGGTTCTGTAGAGAGGCGATTTGTCCTTGATCACGCTTAACCGCTAGATTTCCCCCTTTATTTTGGGTACCCTATTTTTATAACATTTTATAGAGGCTGGGTGAGCCCCAGGTGGATCTTAGATCCAATGTGACCCATTTCCGGCTGCAAACATACTAAATAAAAGTCTTCCCTCCAGGGGGAATTGCACCAGGTTTTCCGGCATGAGCCACTCCGCTTAGTAATAATAATTCCTCATTTATATATGGTCAACTAATATTCTTCAAGATTTGTTTAATGATTTTCCGGGACTCACAGATAGGAGTTTAGTTCACTCTATACAGGTTTTGGTTTCGTAAAGAACTGATGATTCTTAACCCTGGAGAGGCGTCTTCATTTATGTTACACCGAAAGGTGTCCACGTGAGCAATTCTCAAGCCGACATCAAGTGAACACAATCACATTGTGATTTACCTTACTATTTCTGTTTTAATTTTATTTTGATTATTCAAAACGCAGGGCCAAGCAATAAATAGGATATAAACATCACGTTACTTGCAGAAACATTAACACAGAATCCGCCAAGGAGACTGAAACGTCTTTGAAGCAGGGATATACTATAGTGAGATGAACCACACTAGGAGTGCCATCAATGGGAGGTTTCTTCACCCATGCTTCCATGTGAATCCCTTAGAGGAGACTTTCAATAGAAGGTCGCAGATACAATATGGGGCAAATGCCATTTGTATAATTTCTTAAATAAATATTTTTATATTTTTTAAAGTTGTATATAGTCTGTATTATTGTATAGTTATTGCAAAACGGGAAACAAACCTCTTCGTTAGAAATACAGACGCGAATTTACTTTGTTTTACTATTTTTTTCCTATGGCGCAAATTGCACAAACATTCTATGGTGGCTTTAGAACTCGTTCCTGAAGCTCATCCTTTTCCTGATATTATGGAAACTATAACTCTTAGATGAGTTGGCAGAAATATAAGGTTAATAGAAGATAAAAAGTGTAGCCGAGAGGGAAACCATACTTTCCTTATTATTGTTCAGATCTTGAAACAAACTTGTAAGATATATTTGAACATGTCTGTCCAATGTATATTAGGTTAAACTAGACAAAATCTCAACGAGATAGGATATTTTTGCAATATTTATCCTTCAATAATGATATTTATGAGGGAAATGCTCACTGGGATAACACTTGCGGGTTAAATTTTTCCTATGGAATTTTTCCAAAATTTTACTCCTTACTTCTCTTCCATAACTCTGAGATAATATATTTAGTTCTTTTTTGATATCCTGATACTGCCTTGTTTATTCTTAGTCCTTTATATTTAAACAATAAACTAACTCCGCAAATATCCCCAAAGAGGTCGTTATTCCCAACACCTTAAAAAGTAGCTCATTATAATGCAAATATTTCTTTGTTTTTGTTTCTGGTCGAAAATAAAAGAGGAAGAGGGGGAAGAGAGAAGAAGTGGAGGTCGTGTCCTGGGTTTGTTTTATTTCCTCTTCTTCGCGCCTCACAATTGTCTGCAACGGCCGCTGCCTTCTAAATAAATCGCTGTGAAAAAATGCGCGGGTGTTGAGGAAAGTGTGCGTGTGGCGCATTAATTCGCTTTGGAGAGAATAATGCCCGCGACACGTGGCTTTTTGGCGGGAGTAGTCATCAATCCGACGGATTTAGGATCGGAGGTCGCCCTCGAGAAATTTGTCGAGGACGAGGACAAATGTGCACGCCTGGGTTTATCGCCCCTTTTACACTAATTAGTGACGATTTGTTCCGTTTTGTATGAGAAAATTGGAGGAGTGAGCGCTTTGTCTTCTCATTGTCCGGTCCGTAATCGGATTGATGACCCCTAAGACAATCGCTGTTGATAAGGCCTCTCTATCTCGGGAGCAATAATTCGTCGAGGCATATCTTTCCCCACTAATAAAAACAGGTACTCATTTTTTTCTGACCCGTCACGTTGCCACCAAGCATAACAGTAAGCATCTTGCTATATTTCAAATTCGTTTTGTACCACTTTTTCCTTCTGTATGTCTAAACTGCTCATTTATTTTTTACTCAAAACGGGATATGGGTTTATATATGCCGGTTAGGAGTTTAACGAAGATAATAAACACACCATTATAATAATCTTCATTCGGAATTATAAAATTTTTATTACAATTATGTAAATCATCATCAGTTCACCAGCTTTATTAAAGCAATGTTCTTGTGACAGTAATTATTAAATTATATGGGACATTTAATTCTAATTATAAGCTACTATATTTGTTAGAGGAGCGAATTCGCTTTAATCATGTTGTTGGTGATTTTAAATGCGAACAAAATTCTTGGCGCGTTTCGGGAAAATTCTTCTTGGCAAGATGTTAATGTATTGGCCTTAGTTACCAATACCGCCTTCGGAACCAGTACTTGACTGGTTACAAGTGATTTTTTTCGGACGTCCACAATTTATTTATTAGATAAAGAAATCTTTTCCGTTTTCTGGCGAGCTCTATAATTTAGAAATTTTGTTCGGTTTTGGAAAACGGGAATATTTTACGTCCCGGAGCGAAATTACGACTTTATGAAAGTTCTATTTATTTTCAAAGTCAAGTTTTCGAGTAAATTTGTTCTTTTATTTATATAAACCAATCTGCCTCATTCTGAAGTCATTTCTGTGTTAGAGATATCGCACCTTACCGAATTCACTGGTACACAATTATTTATTAAAATTACGGGTAAAATATAAAAACATATGAATCAGTGAAATTTAAATAAACGTTAAAAAAAAAGGAAAACGCAATATACTTTAAATTTATTTATTTTATTGTTTCTAACAAATTACAGAAAATAAGGAAAGTAAATATTGTTTAATGTTTTTAAATTTTTAGGCTTTAATTGCAGCACTAAATTCCCGTTACACACTCATTCCCACAACGATAGCCTGTTTGTTAGCAGAATATGTTTTATACCTGATGTAAAAATATCTTGTCTTGAGTCAAGTTACTTCAAAATAATTATTGTAAGTCACGTAAAAGGGATCATTAATTTTTCCTCTTAGGACCATCAACTTTCTGACTATCTAGTGGCCAAACTGTTTCTTAAATATTCAACCCATAATTATCAACGAGTAGCTATGGTCAATTATTTTTAAAAGAAATGTCAATATAATTTATTATATTAACTAGGGATCCCTGCCTGCTTCGTGGAGTAACATTCCCCAGTTTATAATTTATTCAACTATTAATTTAAATATACTAATTGTACTTCAAATGTATTCTGTAGTCTAGATTTAGTGTTAACAAGAAAAAAAAATTAAAGATAATATTCTAGCATTTTAATTTGTAATTTCAAATCGAATGCTCAAAGTAGAGACTATTAATACGGCTCCTTGGAATAAATTTTCATTTAAAATTTCGATTCAATGTAATCTATTAACTTTACATAAGGTAGTAAAAAAAAAGTTAATAAAAAGTATAAATGATCAAGTGTGTATCCACAGTTTATTTATAAAACGGGAAGTAATAATTATAGAAGACATGAAATATTGTGAATAAATAAAATCGATAGGCGATGATGAAATATAAAATTACTACATGATAAATTTTTCGGTTGTTAGCTTTTTAGAATATTTCATTTTATATAATATAAATATAAATTGTAATGGACAATATTTAATAACTTATGAAGATAATACAAAAAATGTATCTACATATCAGTATTGCTTGTTTGTTTGTTCATTAAACATCACATTATGCTATGGCTAACCGCACGATGCACAGAGGGGTATTTGAAACCAAAAGTCGATCAAAATATGAAACAATTTTTTTGACAATTCCGGGATCCTACCTCTACTTACGTTAAGCCAAATGTTTAGAGAACATATGGTCATATTTTTTTCTGGGAGAACAGCTGTACCTGCCGCTGTATTAGTTGTATTATGAAGGTATTACAAGTCGGACGTGCTGATACCAAGTGAATGAATGAAATATCTGTGTGTTTCATATTGGTTTAATTTGTGTTATCAAGTGAATATTGGTGTTTTTATAAATGGATGTTCTACAGCCAGGTATGTGGAATCAGGAAATAACAACATAAATCTAGTGATGCAATTCAATGTTATTTTAGTAATTTTTTGTCGAATGATTGATTTTGTGCACATTTTTTTCAGAAGAGATGTATAAATTAGTAAAATTGATATACTTCCGGCCTTTTCCCGGGTTTGTTTTTTGACTTTTCTTTAATGTTAGAGTGCTGTTTCCCAGTTTTATCAAAAACATACATTAAATGAACAAACAGTCAGTTGTTGTAGAACCAAACGAGGTTATTTATTATTTTCACTCTTTTACTTTTTTAACATTTCACTTCTTATAGGCTCCTCTGGATTAAAGATCATGACCCGACAGGCTGTTTCCAATCATTCCAAGATTTGACTTCGGCTAATAGTGGATGTGCCTAATATAATTTTGGCAACTATAATGATGGAAACACCAGCAGGAGGTTCTTTGATAACACCGAGGTATCTGCTAACATAACTGGTATTGACAGAAACCTTATCGACAGATTTGCGACTATTTTAGAAGTGAAATCTAGTGGCCACAAAATATGTACTAAAAAATTCGCTGCCTATTGTCATAGAACGGCTGAGGGATACATCGAACTGTACTCATGGTATCCAATGTCGCCTACACTACATAAAATATCAATACATGGCCCAATTATTATTGATCATGCTCTTCTACCAATTGGTTATTTGTCAGAGGAGGCAGCAGAAGCAAGAAACAAACATTTCCGGCAATACCGATAAGATATTCTAGAAATTTGTGTTCGCATTCAATGCAATACGGATGTTGTGAATATGCTTTTATTGACATCTGATCCATATTCGAGCTGCATAAAGCCCAGACCCCCAAAAAAGTCAAAGTCTTTCAAGCAAGAAGCCATTGAAATTTTGCTCCTATGGAGCCCACGTACCCAATTTGAGAACAACAACACAGAAGAAGAAATGACTTCTGATGAAGAAGGATGGGGTGATTTCTCAGATTAATATTATTAATTAACATTATTGTACTGTCATATCATTATTGTGTACCTAATTTAAAGTTGTTGTTTTTTTAATGTAATATAAAAAGTTTGTCTTGAATTTTTGTCTTAGTTTCTTTTATTCCTTATTTATAGTTCTAGCCTCTATTATACTAAAGTTATGAAATAGCATCAAAACTTACATGAAAATAATTTTGATCGACTTTTGGTGTGCGATGCTAAGATTGGAGCCCTAGATTTTGCCTTTACAGGTATAATTTGGATGAGGATCTTTAGTGAGTACCTGACACAAAAGAAACCTACTTAGTTCAAACTACATTATATTACCTGTTCTGAAATCTCATGCAGAAAGAGAACTTCCATATATTTTGGGAAAAAAATAGATTATATTTGATAGAGATAACGCTTGGAAAGCTATGAGAAAAATGTAGTATGGCGATATAAAAAAAAATGCATAATTATTATTATAAAACTTTGTTTATTGTTCATTTATTAAATTTATGCTGCTATCGGCTACATTTTTCATTTTCATGTATAGTTATTAAGGACATGCTCGGGACACCATTTTACGTCCCTGAAGGATGGCATAACTTAGGAATATTTATTCGCGTTAAAAAAATATAATGTCACCTGTCGGGCTGCAATTCGTGATTTTGGGAATAGTAGGTAGTTATGATAACTACTAGACCACTGGTGGCCCCTAGAAGGTTATTAATACAGGAATGATATATCTGATATTCCGTTTCCAAAAACATTTTTTTTAATAAAGTCATATTTTGTATTGTATCATGTTTGAACTTGAAGTTTTAGGGCAATAATGACATAAGTTAAAATTAAAAAAGTTTCAAGCTTTTAAAATTTTTCTAATGTTCACTGGTTCTTTCAAAGATAGAGATACTGTGGATATTTGTTTATTCACTTAACGTCACTAAGTAAAATTTTAATAGTGAAAAGTAAATTTAATTTTCACTAAGTAAAGATGAAAGTTTACACTTAGTACAATTCATGCAAAATGGACATAATTTAGGGGTATATTTAGACTTATTTCTGGCAGATTACTCGGGACGACTGGATATGGTACGTACAACTATTGCTGAAATGTTTTCACGATTCATATCCCATGTAACTTCTGACGTACACGTATTGTATTTTAGTTACCACAAACCTATTATCACAGTATTTAATAATGATGATAATACTATTCACGGACTAAATACTGTTCAAAATCATGTCAAATAATGTTCGAGAATATTATTATAAATGATTTGTGATGTATAATATTTAATAATTTATAAAGATACGTTGAGTATTGTTTTCCGGCTCTGACACAATTCTTGTCAACACAATGCCTTAGGCTGATATGATCAGTCATAAACTACCAGCATATGCAAGGATGGTATATTGCTCCGACGTATATCTGGAAGCGGAAGATGTTATGCCTCCTGGATCATTTGCTCCCGTTTCCCGTTTCCGAGTAACAGGTCCTTCCGCCAGTTTTACGACTTGCTAAGATCACGTCTCATCCATTTCGGCCTGCTCCCTCCGAAAGTTTAAGGAGACTTCCAACCCCCGGTTATAAGAAAGTTTGAGCCGGGTCCTTTGACATTTTCCGAAGCGACCTTTCCCCGGTTGCTAAGGCCACTTCATCACCTATTCCTCTTGATGACTCTCCCTAGTCTTTGTTCCTCCTTTCATTAACCGGATCGTACTCCTCAACTGCTAAAGTGCTAGTTAGATTCCTCCTCTCAGAGCTGCCGATCAGTTTTATCTAGAAGGAAACTCCCTTTTCTCCTAATGCGGAGATGGACCAAATCATCAAAACACCATCTTTCTTGGTTCCCAAGAGATGTACATTAGTGCCGCTTACATGCATAATTTATGACAACAGATCAAACTGTCCTAAATTTAATATTAAGCTTTTTAGTATAATAAATTAATTAACGCAGAAATTAGATTATTACACTAAAAGAGGTGAATCAAAGTAATAATTAAGGAAGTAGCGATTAATTTGATATAGCCTTGTTGTTTGGTAAATCTTCTGGATCATATTATGCTCTGAAAGCAGTAATAAGGAAAATAATTTTTGTAATTATTACAAGTAATTGCCTGAAAATTTCCTGCTTTGCTGCCGAAATATTTTCATAATATATATTGCAAGATATTATTTATATAATATATTACATTATATTTATTGATTAATATATTATTGACAGATATTTATTTATAATAAAATATAAGGTATTAAGATTGTCAATCTTGGGCGAAGATATACGCTTTTATTACAACATATAAAACTTTTGGGATAAAATTAAGATACGAGATATAATATTACATACGAGAAATTAATATAATATCGTAATTTTATTTAAATTATCAAATATCCTCAAAATCTAATGAAGATGGTTATTGGTTCGCTTTTCTAAAATTAAATTAATTATATCGGGGTAATTTAACATTTTTTAGCAAAAGGGTCGAACTCATAAAATGAAACAAAAAAAATTTGTTTTCGGCCCGCTTGTATTTTATTTGGCGGATTGCAAAAAAGATCTATGCAACTAATAACAATATGAATAAAAACAGATCAAATAAGTAAAAACTGATTATTAAATTGATACCCGAACATGCTATAAAAGATATTTTATTTCAAACATTACAATGAAATGAAGTGATTTCTTTAATTAACGTTATAATTGAAGTTTAAAACATTAAAATCTGGGGATGTTATTAGGGAGATTGCTCTAGCTTATGAAATGTTAAAGCTAAATTTTTGGATATATATTATTTAATCTTTGAAACCAAAAAAAAAAAATACTAATGAGGAGGGAACACCGTATCCTTAAAGGCGAATCAACTCCCATTTTCAAATTTAACTGTTTATTTTAATGTACTATAGTAGGCATCTAACATTTTAGTATAGGTATCACAATATTATTCCAGAAACTGAAGTTCAGTATTTTGTACCTCCTCGTGATACTTTAAAATATCAATACCCACCTAGTATTTATTGTTTTGAGATATTGAATATTTCGCATTAAATAAAATAATGAAATTTTTATTTTAGGCTTGTTTTACAGATAAATAAGAATAATTTACAATTTATAAGAATTTTTTATTTCACTGCATTCCCTCTATGGAAACAACAGTCCTAAAATCGAAAAATAGGGACTAAAGATGTAGTTTTTTTCATAATTTCCATTTAAATAAAAAAAATATGCTATTTTTCTGGTAACAGCTAAAAAAATTCATAATCTAACTGATTTAGCACGGCTAAAGACTAAACAATAAGTAGTTCCTCGATTCGTTGCTAAGCAACGTCGTTATGTATACAAGAATACGAAAATGGCCACATAACAGGGAGAATTGTTTCCAGAGTATATAAGTTGAAAAAATGTTTCAATTATAAATTGTATTATTAAAAAAAAAAGAAATTCGGTAGTTGCAGCTTAATAGTAAAACAAAGGACTAGTCTTTGAAAGCAACATATTTTTTATATTTAAAAATATGCTTTAGAAGTGCATAAGTGTTATACTTTTTTTTTAATTTTCCTTATTGCAAATCACTTCGATCAAAAACATTAAAGGCCGGTTCCGGTTGGAGGTAGTGAAGAGTCTCTCCAAGAGGGAGTATCTGAAAGCTCAAACGGAATTTTATACGAACTACTTCTAGCATTTTTTAAAAGGCCTTGATGACTCAATTTTACCATCCTCTGAGTCTCAGAGAGGTATACGTTATATAGGACCGATAAATGATTCGGTTAATTTTAATATTTTTTATTTATTTTTTATAAGGGACTCAGATTTAATATGCAAGATTGAATTTTAAGAGCGAAATTTCAAATTAAACGACCATATTTTCTAATAAGCTTATCCTCTTCCAATGCATATTCTATCACAAACTGAGACTTAAAAACATCGGCAATTTTAAACTTTGTTTGAGTAGTTTATAAGTTACAGTATTTTATAATATTCAGTAGTTTTATAGGATTACATATTAGAATATACTAAATAAATTGTATTGTACATGTGTTATATAACTTATTTATAACAAATTAAAAGGAATATTAGAGCTTTTTACTTAAAATACTAATATTATAATAGTAGAAAGAAATAATTAAATTGAAAATATTTGATCATGAGTAATTGATTGTCAAAACTGGAGGATTAAAATATATTCCCACAAATCTCATCAAATCACCTTTACCCGTAAGCCAACGACTTCCTGCCCTCCTGTATCGTTAAATAACATCCCACTGATTCCTGTAGAACAGGTCTGGTACTTAACACTACACCTTGATAAACGCTTAACTTGGAATCTTCATACTAGACTGAAACGACAAGAAACAGCTCGTCGTTTCAGCCTACTTCAACATTTACTAGACAAATGGTATACGCTCCCAATTAATTACAAAAACTCATATACATGACAATCATTAGACCCATCTGGACATACGGAATAGAGCTTTGGGGCTCCTAAGCCGTCGAATTCCTATCGTATTCAATCCTTACAATCCAAAATCCTTAGTAAAATCCTCAATGCTCCTTACTTTGTTAAAAACGAAGTAATCCATAATGACCTTAATGTCCCGTTTGTCGCTGATTTCCTTAATATCCCGTTCTCTACTTACCTTTATTTCGGGACATGATTTATCTTTCATTATATTTACTTGATGTATTCAGTATACAGTTGTAAATTTCAATAAATACATTAAAAAAAAAAAAGGAGTAATTGATATTCGTAAAATCACTTCTCCTCAGAACCTTTCTTCTTTTAAGAGACAATAATCCCTGTACTACAACCCATGATGAATAACAAAACCATATGATCAACAAATGATCAGTTTGTTTGGTTTTGAATTATTTTTAGATTGTTATCACTAATGACACATTGACGAATCTGTATATAAGATATAAATATATCATTATGTCATACTTCCATAAATACCTTTAATGGTAGATTCGTTGTAATGCCGCTCGCAGCCATAACAGATAACATTTTACTTCCACCATTTCTATCATCAAAATGAATTATTACTTAATAGTCAATTGGGAAATAAGGAGCGATAAATTTTATATTAACTTTTCCACATCACAAAGCTGCTTCAGTGCTGTTAATTATATTATATTTAAAAACTTTTCTTCAGCATGGGGCGAAATCACTTAGTTCCTGATTACCATTTTCATAAATTTGAGTTACTTAAATTTAGTGTTCCCTTTTCCCGAAAATGAATTTTTTAAACGAATTTTTGATTAATTTTTATGAAAAATCCTCTCAAAAAAAAAAAAAAAAATGTTCAGGATTAGGAACAATAAGTTGATGAGGGAGTTAGCTAGCGCAGCTGGTGGACTCGAGCGAGGATTATCCTCGAATCTATGCCTCAGGCTGTCACTAATTAGTGCACCTGCACCTCCGCCAGAGCGGCGAAATTTCCTTACCTGGTTGTATTCTCAGGAATTTTAGATAACAGGAATGTTATATAACATGAAATGTTATATAACAAGAAGTTTCATTTAGGCTCACTCATTAAAACCAAACATAATCAAATATTATGGAAAATAGATGACTGGATAATTATAATGATGGATTGAATTGGTAAGGGGTGCAGTCTAAGATACCACAAAATAAGAAAAACTTATTTTAATGTGCCAACGTTTCGGTCTAAGATGTAGGCCATCTTCAGGGATGCAAAAGAAACATAAAATACCTATATAAAACATTGCAGTACCAAGGAAGAATAAAGGAATTTAGATACAGAATTGATATGAATTTAAGTAGATACAGAGAGTAAGAAAAAATATGAAGTAACTAGTGAGACAAATTAAAGAATAAGATAATTTATGCAAAACTGGTGAGACATAATACTTAAGCATGGAAACTAAACTTAAATTACAGTTAATGATTTTGATGAATTTGTTTTTTACTTTTTAAGGATTGGAAAGTTATATAAATATGAATTTATATTAACACAAATTGTGATTTTTGATGATTTTTTTTTTAAAGATAACTAATTATAAAAATAAAAATCTATAGGTGTTGATGACCCTAGGGTTTTACGCATTTAAGCAACAACAAACAAATTGTGATTTTTTATTTATGTTCGGGGCTGGGAAAGAAACAGAAAATAACTATATACAATAAAACATTGCAGTATAAAGGAAGAATAACAGAATTGAGTTAGATAAATTAAGATATAACAAGTGAAATAAATTAAAGAGTAAGGTACCTACGTACAGTTATTATGTAATAACTGGTGACAATAATGGAAAACATAGTTAAATTATAGGTATGGATATAATTATCGTTTTTATATGTCATTTGTTATATGATTGGGTTGGGAAATATAATGATTACGATGTGATCAGTAAAATTACAATTGATTATATGTAATGAAAAGTTATATAAATATGAATTTATACTATCACAAATTATGATTGTTTATTTCATAAAAGAATTGTATTGAAAATAATGGAAACAATTAATAGATGCTAAAAGAAGGATGATAAAATTATCAATAATAATAATGAGAAATGAATGCAAACCACATAGAAATGATAAGAATGAAAAAGTGTATAAATAAAAAGTAAAATGACCTAAATTATAATTTTTATATGATTATGTTATTTTGTGTAATACAAATAATAATATAAATATATGAAATATATTTATTTTTTATTTATTCATACTTTTATTTATTATTTATTTTTCATATGAATATATGAAAAATATCATAAAAAGTTGAGAAGAGAAAAAATATTTATGATTTTATTACAAAATATAATGATCACCATTTATTGGTGAAAGGTGAAATGAATGTGAAGGAATGAAAGAAGAGGAGAAGAGGATTTAAAGAATGCAGAGAGGATGGAAATATTATTTAAAAACGTACCAACCAGAAGCGATTGTAATAAAATTAGTTATCAATAATCAGATAAGTTTAAATGTTCTTGTACGATTGATCATTAAAGGAGGATAAGTGTCTTCTTCGGTATGCACTTTAAGGTGAATATCATCAATCAATATAATCAATACTGCCTAATTGGAATTCCGTATATATATTTCCTTGATTAGTGATTATAGGTGTAACTTCCGTGTTTGAGTTGGTTGAATACTATCGACAATATTCAAGAGATGGTAGTTATACGACACTGTTAGGTTGTAGTAACGGATGGATATTAATTACATTAAAAGCTAACATGTTTATCTACAAACAGATGAGTATTACACATAGTGCGCTGTTTTACATGAGTTTTCACTGAATAAATTGTGTAACTATTACATGTATCAGATACAAAAGTATTCATACACAGCAAAGGCATTGATTAAAGAATATTCATAACAGTAGTCTATACATATCATAGGGGGAAGAAAATGGTCCGGATGGAGGTAAAAAAATTCTCTTATACAGGAAGAACTGTTTATTTGGAAGCCGACGTTTCGACCCACATTGCAGGTCTTCTTCAGGGCTATTGCAATAGGATCACACGTATATATATATTATCATACATATTGATATTGATTTCTATAATTTATTGATGGAATAATAATTTTATTTTGGGGCCGGGCCATTAACAGTAGGATATGTGAACAGAAAAATCTGGACTAAATAATACATAATAGAAAATCAGATAGTGTTTAAGATAGTTCTTGTCATAAAAAAATGTATAAACACAAAATGAGCAAAAAATGAACTGCAAAAAACTATATATAAAAATAATAGAGCTACAAGAATAGAAACAAAATAACAAAAGATATGTGTAATTTATATGTATATAAGTCAATAAGAATAATAATATATATTTATACATATGCTATAAGCATACTGGTCAATCTGTTCTAATTACTTGTTTTCAAATCATTATTTGAAATAATCATTATTATTAGAAAATTATCCTTATCACTAATAAGAAGCATGAGCTAAGAAGTGTTGTTGCACATATTTGAAGTTATTTTTTATTTTACGCCAAATTTTGGTTGATTTTGGGCATTTTATTATGTTGTTCCTGATACATTTAAAGTCACTTTATGATGTTATGGCTAACCGGACGATGCTACAGAGGGTTCTGAATTTTGCATATCCAGATTTAATTAGGACTGGGATCTTTAACGAACGTAATGACTCGGTTCCCCCATGTTATGTCCATTTCGAAGGACGTTATAAGGAAGGATTTTTACTCTTTATTTTATTATCTTTTAATTTTTAGTTTCATTTCTGGCACTGAGGTTCCTTTAACTTTGTCAAATCCTATCCATAATTTACGGGGAGACGTATAAGTTTATTTCAAGAAGAGGTTCCATATCTGCTTCGATATATGTACTTTATGAATGGTATATCTCGGACACTATAATAACTCTCATGGAAAAGAGCACTCGGTCGCGACGAGATAGAGAGAAGGCTCTGCGAAGGAATGAGCCATCAGTTCGGGCTATATCACACCCTGGCCACTTAAGGATCATCTTCTACAATATCACAGAGCGAGGTCCTTATCTTCGGGGAGGGACTCCGGGGGACCTGGCAGTATAAACAACTTATCCACGAACAATAACTCCTTGCAGCTCGCTCCAGATCTTCAATCTAAATGGATCAGTGCCCATTAGCTCTAGTGCCGAGCCTGAGGTTCCATCCTCTTTGCAATAATAAATAATACTCAACTAATCATATCACTACTTCCAAAACCACTGTGAACGGGCCCGGGTTTCAGTACATAGTAGAGACGGTTATGTTCCATGGATAACGGTTATGAAGGGTGGTGATTTGTCCTATATCACACTAACCGTCAGATGTCCCCCCTATTTTGGGTGCCCAGTTCATAGAGGCTGGTTGAGCCCTAGGAGGGTCTTAGATCCCATATGGCCCATTTCTGGCTGCTAACAGATTATTTGAAAGTCTTGCTAGCAGCGGGATTTAAACCAGGATTTTCGGTATGGCAACTCAGTGCTCTACCACTGAGCCACTCCGCTCCCAGTTCCTTCAAAAGAACGGCATAATAAAAAATTAGCATTTATGAGTTCAGCCTTCGGGCCTTTTGTATTTGTTGAAGCTTTTTAATTTATTCTAATCACTAATATATATACTTGCGCCAAGTACTTAATCTTAGGGATAAGCATATGACTACAGGCAAGGTCAACTGGGGATATTCGTTTATTTTGCTACAAAAAAAATTTGTTTAATAAACTAAAGAACACGTGTGTCATAGCAATGCCGAACTAAGAAGTAAAAAAAAAATTATATATATATATATATACTCTTTAATATGTAACAAAACTAAAAGGTACAAAATAATTTTCAATAAGTTCAAAATTAGAAAAAAGTTATAAGCAAGAAAATTAAATTAATATTTAAAAAAAGCATGGGGCGATTTTTAAGATTTTTGTCATAATTGCGCTACTTTCACTAATATCAGTCAATAAAGTATTAACATCAAGTACTTCACACATGTTTACGAAAAAATGATATTTATTTCTGTTTATCATTCTATCCTTATTTTAAAACTCTAATTTTGGTTTCGTTTCCTATTAAAGCGTTTTTAAAAAAAATTGTTTCTTTGAGCTTTGATGTTGAATGGAATGAAAATTCGATTTTACGTTTTTATATCGCCGTAGCAGGCTATTTCAACACAAACTAGGCAAACGCACTAATCTCCAAATTAATTACAAAAGACTCATATACATGAATATTATAAAACCCATTTGGATTTAGAGTGTAGAGCTTTGAGGGTCCACTAAGCCATCCATTCCTCTTGTGTTCTATCCTTACAATCCTCATTGCTCCTTACTTTTTTACAAATAAAGTCATCCATAATGACCTGAATGTTCCATTTGTGGCTGATTTGGCCGAACCCGTTACCAACCATGACAAACTTAATTCCCACTCGAACCCACTGGTTTCAAACCTTGCTACCTCTTCAATTCCCGATAATCCTCCGAAGCGTCTGAAAAGAAGATGGCCTCATGCCCTAAGTTCAGCAATAATATTTACTTACGGTATCGTTACTATACAGTTGTAAATTTCAATAAATATATTTTTAAAAGTTAAGTTTTAATTCTAATTTCCTATATTAAATAAGTTAAAACAAGGAAGTTCAGAAAACGTATTTACAATTTCAATTAATTATATATGGATTTACTATTCCGTACGATCAACAAACTACGACCGTCATCATCCTAAACACTAAAACCTAAATCTTTGTGCAGCCTTTCGTAAACAGAATGCTTTAACGCTATTACTCATTTTACACATTTAGTTTATTAGTTTAATGCTCTGTTATATGTGATTTCAGTGATTACTTTTGACTACTTCTAACTTCTTACTTTGCTCTGACTTGACTAACTTAGAGGATAACTTAGCTCCATTGGGACGGACCCTCGTATATCAAGACAAAGTGTTAGGGAGCGTAGGAGGGCTCGAGTAAGTTAGCCTAATGGAGACAAGTAGAGGATAGTTACCCTCCTGAACTGTACAACAGTTTACAAATTTACAGGCTACATTTTAATAAAACTAGAACCTCAAGGTTATACAAATAATCTAAAACAGCGTGATCCGTTAACATTTGAACTAAAGGTAAGATAAACAATAAAATAAATAATAGTTAAAAAAATATTTATAAAACTCGCTTCAATAGGAAAATATACTAAAAAGGAAAAAATAATTGTCAACTAGTTTAAAATAAAAATAGAGTGATGAACCATAAATTAATATTATAGTAAAAAAAAGTGGGGTGCTTTCTAAATTATTTTTATAATTACTCTACTTTTACTAATATCAGTCGATGTAATATTTACAACAATCAATCTTAAGCACCTCGCACGTTTTTAAGATCAAAATTTTACTTTTTCATCGCTTTATTCGTATACTAGCGACCCCCCCCCCCCCGCTGCTTTGCATATTATGTAGTAAGGTATATTATGGCTACATGTTTTGTCTGTCTAATTTATTTTATTATGTTGATATTATAAACATAAAAACAAAACAAAATATTTCATTATAAAATAATTTATTTTCATTAGCGTTAAGTTTTTGAGATAACCCAGAAGATACTCATTTAAATTATATTGTATGAAATATTATAATAATGCGCATGATATGCTTAAGATAATTAAAGTATATAAGTTGATAAGGATTAATACTGTACTCATCTAAATAGCTTTACTAATACCGCATTATACGTTATCAATTTTTTAGAAGATAAAATAGGTAAAGTAAGTTATCCTTAAAAGATAGACATAAGCTATCGCTGACATTTTTGCAGCTATAAAAGAGCAATATACTGGATTGTTTCGTTATATGTCAAAGGGATTATGCAGCGTCATCGATGAAACATCCCCGAAGGCTATACTTTTTCCTAAACTTCCATAAATTATTGTTATATTCCATCCAATTTACACGAAACTTTGACAAATAATATACCAATTCCTTTCTCTTGAATCGCTCTATTTATTAGTGAAATCGCAAGAAAATCCATGCAGCAGTTACTGAGTTTACAGCGAACAGATAGGCAGACGCGACCGAATACTTTGTTTTATAATATGTATAGAAAAAAATATAGATAGATAAGATATATTAGGCAGAGTCCTCGACAAAACCCCCAAGGCGGCTATCTTTTTCCAACATTTCCGACAATTATAAATATAATCCAACCCATTTACATAAAACGTTGAAAAATTATATTTCAAATCATAGGATGTAATTAGTTGGGGGTGCAGTCAAGAAAACACAGCAAAATAAGTGAAACTATTGTATTTTATGTGCCGACGTTTCGACCTACACAGTAGGTCGAAACGTCGGCACATAAAATACAATAGTTTCACTTATTTTGCTGTGTTTTCTTGACTGCACCCCCAACTAATTACATCCTATGATAGTACCTACAGTCAACGAATTTCTTTCCTATATTTCAAATCCTTTTTCGTGAATCGTTTATTGTTTAAATCGCAAGAAAATCCGTGCAGTAGTTATTTAATTTCCCGCGAACAAGTAGAAAGACGCGGCCGAGAACTTTCTTTTGTATTATGTGTAGATTTAAACTTACTAGCAATTATTTTATAGTTTTTTGTTGTGTGTCCTATTAAAATTTGTTGTTTAAACTATTTTTTATTTCCTACTTTCCATTTGATCCCCCTATTAATCATTCGCTTGTCTTAAAGATCTTAAGCCATGTACGTTTTTGTACAGTACTTGGTACAAGACATTAGTCTTAGGATATGAAGAATAGCTACCTTATGATTCTGGTCAGCATAAAGACATAAATGGAGAATTTTTAAGGAGGGGGACAAATCACATTATCATTCGTGTTAACTAGTGGGTATAATCTCACAAATATATTTTCAAGGCAAATACCTTCTGCTACTCGATTGATTTGTCTACATTACTTGTAATTTTAACTGTAAAATTTTAAATAAAAATTCGAAGCCGTTTGTATCAGAAAATATTTTTTTCTTTATTTTTTGGGAAGGGGTACATTTCCCCTGATACCTCCATTAATTCTACAATACAGTTCGTTTACGAAAGTAATCAATCTTTGGTAAGAAAACATTGCTAGATCAGGAGGTGGTAGTAGCAAAAAAAAAAAATTATATCAAATGTTAATTCGCAGTCCACAATAGCTCAATAAGAATACAAAAAAAAAATCTATAAATAGTCATAAATGAACCCTTAAGTAGTCATGCACTTCACCCAACTTCTTGTACGTATACTGTAAAGTGGATAGCCATAATTGGGAGAATATCTGTATATGGGACAATACCCTACCTGCAAAACCGTTGACTTAGAAACAGTAGAGTCTCAAGCAGTTCCTGAAGCCAAAGCCCATCATGGGTGGCGCCGGTTTTTTGTACATTGCTCCTCTACGGGTGCCAATGAAAAGATTACTTACACTTCAACGTTAGTTAGGAGTTTTGATGTACCTACCTACTATAAATTCAACACTTGAAGAAAATTCGACTTAAACACTCATTTACTGGGGATGTAGATTTAATTTATTTACTCGAAACATAAATTCGATTATCATATTCTCTCCTATTTTCTCATCTCCCGGTTAATCGAATCCAATAGGGAATTCTGTCCCCCAAACACATTTTCTACTCTGTGAGTGCTTTTTATGGCATTTCTTTTTCTTCTAAACAAAATTTAACATTTCTCATTTCCTTACACCATGAATAAATAAATCACACGGCTTTAACATACAATCATATTGTCGAATAAAACCAGGTACCAACTCTAAAAAACAATTTCTGCGACTTCTCAAATGACTTGTCGAAGCCATTACTTTAAAACATAATTGCATGTTGTGACTTAATTGCAACACTTCATCAGTGGCAATATTCCTTTTTTCTTGAAAATACCGCTAAGATTTCCGTTTCTGGATCATCTTTGGATCACTTTTTATAAATTAAAAAAAAAAGACGGTAACAAGAAAACATAATTAAGAACTAACAAACGACAAAAGGTTACAAGGTTGCTATATTCTTCCACCTTATCAGTGGTGGCGTCCGTATAAGAGGAAAGTAAGTTTTACTAGTGTACCATTGAATTACTCGTATTGTTGAAAGGTATTCTATATTGATTAAAAATTTTGTCGTAATCATTACTTCACATATCTTTAGATTTTCCTTCAACATAGTTTGCTTGATCACTGTTTTACAATTAATAGAATCATTACGAACGGAGCAGGCAGAACATTCATATCATATTGGATAATGCTCCAGACGAACGCTCTCTACTCCCTACCCTCAGCCTAATCCAATCGAGATTCACAAAGACGAGCAGTACAAGAGGAACGGCCGATTGTGCTTAAGCAGATGTAGGAACCCGTAGCTAATGTTCATCCTCCCGTTAAGACGCTCATTGTTCAGGGCAGGGCTAGGGAGGCCTGGCTCTCTTCCCAGATCGGCGGGGCGGCGGTGCACGTGCCTCCTCCAGATAGGGGTTCTTAGCTCTGGTTTGTTAGTAATGAGGCTAATCTGCCTCTAGGCGCTATCTCTGAATCATTCGGATTCATTAGAAAACCGCAAAGGTTTCTTGAAAGGCGGAATATAAACTAATTGCAATTAGTGGTAGCGAATACTAAAATAAAGAAATAAAACATTTTTGGTATACTGTTAGAAAACTCCTAACCAAAGTATCGCTCCTCTTATATAATGAACGAGTCGTCGTGGAGCCATTTTGGGCTTTAGCGGGATTGTTAAACATAAAATCATATATGTGCAAGAAAATGGTCCGGGTGGAGGTCAATAAATTTCTTTTAGATATGGAGAAATGATTATTAAATAGCTAACGTTTCGACTTACATTGTAGGTCTTCTTCAGGGCTGTCGATTGAGGGGGCGCGGGGCTCGGTGGTAATCCGGAATAAAGATAATGGACAGATATAATATGGATATACAAAAAATTTAAAAGAGGCATTCTTATGAACTAACTAGTAGACTCATTGGCTATTGGCTATAATTATAACTTCCTCTCAGAGCGATCCTGTGCAGTTCTTCTCCATTTTCTCACTCCCAGGATTTGAGACATCTTCAAGCCTCCGAAGCATGGGTGTACCGCATTCTCTTCTATCTTCTGGGTGCCCCTCCACTATCTTCTTTGGTATCCTGATCCATTCAAGCCGACCCGACCTGTTATTCTCCCTTTAATAATATATTAGATTAAATCAGGGTCTTTATACAGGTCTCTAATCCCTTTATTGGTTTTTATCATGATTATATTTTCTACTTTGGTTGGGCCATATATTATTCTTAGGATTTTCCTCTACCAACTATCAATGAAACTTTTTTTAAATGTTATACTAATAATTAATAATGTGTACACTAATAAGTAATAGTGAGTGGAAAATTAAGAGCAACAAGTTTTACAGAGAATGATGACATTGTTAAATATATCTGTACAAGAAGGCTGAGGTGGGTAGGGTATGTGGTCAGAATGGAGGATGAAATTAGTTAAAAAGAAAATACTGGAAGGGCACTACAGTGGAAACAGGAAAAGAGATAGACCTTGAAGCAGGTGGAAGAATGAGATGGAGAGAGACGCGAGGAAGCTAGGTGTCCGCAATATTGAGAGAGAAACATAGGACAGAGAAAAGTAGAAGAGGATAACTGACAGGAGGCCAAGTGTCAAGCTGAACTGTACAGCCGAGGAGATAATCATATTCGAAGGCGATTTCCACAATGTATGGCAGAAACATATCTAGCCTTGAAGGATTTCCTAGGGTGCATGGTGATGGGCCTACAAATTCTTAAGAAATTTCTATAAAATTTCCAAATGTGAAAACCCGTTGTCAACCGGGATTATTATGAGTATTATTAGTTAAATGGGCCTAGTAATATGAGCCAAAACTTTAAAAATGCATTTTGGTGGAAAACAACTTTTTTTTAGCGTATCTGAGGGGAAATATACTTATATAAATAATTGCATCATAATAACAAATATTTGTTTTATACCGGTACAATTAAAATAACCGGCCTTCACTAAGTAGTAGAGACTAAACTGTAGGGAGGTGATTTGTCCGAGTCACCCTCAACCGGCTGGTTTCCCCTTTATTAAGGGCATCAATTTTATAGGAGCTAGGTGAGGTCTCCTACAAGATCCATGTAGAATAGATAATTTATCTGCCGCAGTCAGATTCGCACCAGAAAATCCCATAACTGCAAATCAGCACTTTTATGTATTTAACTTTTATCAATTGCTCCTAGTCAATAACATTCTTGTATGTATAAGTTTTTGATACTCCTGGTCTGCAGTCGTTGTTTCCTACTTCTGTAATCAAGGACCCTCTATTAATCTAGGTGTTTGGGTTTACATTCTATTACACTATTTGAGTATTTTTTTTTTTTTACTGAATAGCTCAAAGGCTCAACCGCCACACTTTTCCCCAATTAATAGTATGTAGAATTTATAGAGGTTAGATGTGCCCCAGGAGGTTTAGAAGATCCCACAAGCTCCATCTACAGATGTTAACGGATTAAATAATTTAGCTGTCACAACTGTTATCGAACCCGGGATCGTCTGCACGGCAACTCAGCGCTCTACAAGCTGAGATAACCGTATCCCTTTTTAAAAAAATACTTAGATCGTTTGCTAATCTAATTATGTACAATCTTCGATTAATAAATTATCCAAGATTTATAAATAAAAATCATTGATCTTATATGTCTTATAACTTACTTCTACAAATGTATAGTCTGTTTTAAACGGCTGAACAATTATATACATCAGCGTATCAATCAAAGCATGTCTTAATATTGTTCAACTCATTTCTTAACTTAACTGAGTCCTTCTGCCTGTATGGTAATCATCTGAATGTTTTTTTATTTATTCCCTTTCTTTAATAAAAAGAAGTTATAAAACAAAGTGCAATTAATATCTAAATTATGCGAGTAAACAAAAAGCATTAATATATTCTTATTGCCTGTTGTTTACTCGCGCCGGATTTGAGATAAAATACGAAATCTTGATCCTGCTTATTTTCTTTTCGATTTCCAAGGCGGGGTTCCTTTTAGCAGTGAATCCACTAAAACTGATCAGGAACGATTGCCGGGTATGACTCGAGTCTTCTCCCTGTCATTCCTTCCAGAGACGGCTACATTGTGCGATGTTGACACTGTTCCCAAAAGCCCATTACTGGAAATTACGTTAGGCAGGTTCTGGAGAAAACCCGGAATCTGGAGGCCGAATGAATGGCCCATCTGCATACGGCTTTTGTGCTCGTGTTGTACGAAATTCAAAAGAGCCCGGCCCAACCCAGCGCTCCCACTCTTCCCCAATCATCCAATTTACCTTTCAAATGGAGAATTTCCGTCTATACTTTTTTTTTTCCAGCCTTTACCTTTCTCCCATGAAAAGCGCGGCTGTGAAGGTTTCAGTTCAATCTCAAAGTTAACTCGGGTTTGTATGTGATCATTGTGCCCGTACAATGGATTCTGTTTTAATTACGGCATTGAAAAAAAATATATAAAAGTACCTCTTTTACGATTTCCCCCTTCCATTTTTTTCACTCTTTGCTGTTTGTCCAATCTTACTCAACTCACTTATAGATTTTTTTACCTGTTTCATGATGAGAGAGGCCTACCACGGTGAGCCAACCTTGAGAACTACTGATAATTGAAATGCTTGTTTGTACATATGATAAGCCGTTCTAGAATACATTATTTGTTTACTTCCAAATTAAATATAAGAAAAGCAGTTTTGTTGTATAGGACAAGCACGTATGATTACTCATATAAAAAAAAAAATATTACTTTGGTAAATTACTTATATAAACGGATCTACTCTACAGATTAAATTCTTAAAAGGGGATCATAAGTATAACCTAATGACCGTAGTTATTTACCTGCCAATTTCTACTTGCAAAAACGAGATAATGTATTATACAGTTGTTAAAAATTGAATAAGTTAGGTAACAAATATAATTCTTTGTAGGCATAAAAATATGTATTCTATGTCTATCTCTGGCGCTATTATGGCCCATGAATGAACCTGGCCTCCTCAACACTTATCTTTCTCTGAGTTATGAACTAACTAGTAGACTCATTGGCTATTGGCTATAATTATAACTTCCACTCAGAGCGATCCTCTGGAGTTCTTCTCCATTTTCTCACTTCCAGGATATGAGACATCTTCAAGCCTCCGTTGCATGGGTGTACCGCATTCTCTTCTATCTACGGGGTGCCCCTCCACTATCTTCCTTGGTAGCCTCTCCTGATCTATTCGACCCGACCCGACTATCTTATTATCCCTTTATTAACATATTAGATTAATTCAGGGTCTTTACACAGGTCTCTAATTTCTTTATTGGTTTTTATCATGAATATATTTTTGACTTTGGTTGGGCCATATATTTTTCTTAGGATTTTCATCTACCAACTATTAATGAAACTTTTTAAAAATGTGTATACTAATACTTAATAGAGGGTAATGAAAGATTGTTGGATCAATTTAAATACAACAAATTTATAATTGCCACTCGTATATTCGAAGAAATATTTATATTGACATCGATCTAATCACGGATTCAGCATTAGACAAATTCCAGAAAGGATATGTCTCAAAGAGAAAAAGATGTCGACACAGGAGACATATTGGTTGGGGAAAGCACAGCTAATAAAGAGTTTGGGATATCATTATGTATGCAGTCTTGCCCTAATGTATATTTTTATCCTGGATTCAGCTATCGGAAATGGTAAAGAAAAATTAAAAAGTTTTTATCCAATCCTTACAATCCAAAATCCTTCGTAAAATCCTCAATGCTCCCTATTATGTCACAAACAAACTCATCCATCATAATCTTAATATCCCATATGTTACTGATTTGGCCCAAACTAGATACCTATCCTTCCACGACAAGCTCGAATCCTCTAGTCTCTCAACTTGCTTCCCATACTATTCCTGATAACCCTCCGAGGCGTCTGAAAAGAAGATGGCCTCGAGACCATCTACTATAGAACTTGATTGGAGTGCTGCCGATGGGTAGTTACTCCACATGTGTTTTTCATGTCATAATCTACATATCAGCAGATTAACTAGTTATAATCATATTATAGTTGTAAATATCAATAAATTATTTTAAATTAAAAAAAAAAAAGTTTCAGCTTGGGCACTCCAACCTGATGCCAACTAAATCTATCATTGCTGCCGTTAGTAGACGATCTCGTTGTGTTAGCAGACCATTATAAAAATCTTCAGCTCAATGTTAGGTTACTCCAAGAAGGGCTGAAGATGTATAAATTTATTATTCACAAAATAAAACAGGCTATGTTTTATGCAGACAATTTTGTCAGTCTGCGATCTAAACATTAAACAGGCCATCTGCCAGTAACTCTTTCCTACCAAACTATTATATATTATGTGGAAGAAAATGGTCCGGATAGAGGCAATAAATTTCTCTTAGATGTGGAGAAATGTTTATTAATTAGCCAACGTTTCAGAGAGAGTGATGTGATTACAGCTTGGGCTGACCTATCGCCCCCCCCCCCGGCACCACCGGGACCTGCAAAGTGGGTCGAAACGTAGGCTAATCAATAAACATTTCTCCACATCTAAGAGAAATTTATTCACTTCTACCCGGACCATTTTCTTCCACAGATATTATCAAGGTCAACTATTTTCATTCAATAGCTATTGATAGCTGCTTCTTCATATTTTTCTTTTAACTCCTTTTACTATTCCAGATGAGCTGGACGTCATATTCTTCCTCTCTTGATAGCACTAAGACTTTGGATTTATTGCTGTTTATAATCATCCATAAGGGGAAAACTTCTTTCTTTTATTCTGCTGAGGCATGCTTCGGTAAGATGGGCTCAGTACAATGTAGTGACAGTACTGTTTATGAAGGCGGTTCTGCACTAAGATGATTTGTTCTTGGTCATGCTCAACCCCCAGGTAGTTCCCCCAATTAAGGATGTCCACTTTATAGAGGCTAGGGGAGTCCCAGGAGGGTCCGTCAATCCCATAGGTTCCATCCCCGGCTGTTTACGGAATTAATAATTGATCTTCTACAGCTATATTTGAGGGGGTAGCATAGCAACACAGCACTCCAAACACTGAGCTATTCCGCTCACTTCTCTTGCTATTAGCGTACTAAAACAGTCTACTGACAACAAATATGTAGGACTTGTTCTTAGGCTTATTGGATCGGCGTTTAAGTAAATTTAAAATAAAAAAGAGAATATTGAAGAAACAATAATTGCTATTATATTAAGGAGGCTTTTAAATTATAAACCTGGCATTTGATTATTAAAAACAGACAGCAGATGATTCCCAAACTGATGCCGACACGAACGGGTAGGTGTCCTGTACGTACAAAGTGGTCAATAAACTATTTTGCCGGAGAGGACTCGGTGCGGTGTCCATGGCGACGGCACGCTCGCTGTCACTTATATAGATCTACCCCAACTCATATCTTTCGAGATTAATAAAAAATTATAATTAAATGTTTATTACTATTACTTTAAAATATGTGATCAGCTATCAAGTTCATTCAATGATTCTAAATTAACAGTTTTGCCTTCCAAAACTACTTTAACAAGCTTCTCACCACAAATCTCTCATGCACGAGTTCTCCCTGGTATAAACGAGTTTTATAATTATTGTTTTAATAAGAGCGGGGTAGCTTAGCGTGAAGAACTAAGAGAAGACGACTTTAGAACCTCCTTGGGCTCATCCAGCTTCTATAAAGTTAGTATCCTTAATAAGGAAATAACTTCAATTAAGGAGAGAGTATTATCGGCCAAATCTCTTCCTCTGAACAACCGTTGGCTTAGAAATAATGTAGTCTTTACCAAGGAAACCTGGGCTAGAACCCTGGCCTCTTTATGGGTCATACCACTGCAATTTCTTATATATTAAAAATTGATCGATGATCAGAAGAAGGTCACCAAACCCAACGTTGATGCGAAAAGTAGTTTCCATAGTGCAGGATGCCCCATGTTCCATAATCAGTTCGTTGGTGTCGATTCACCATTATCCTCTCCCCCGATGCATACTCCTTTTCAATGACAACGAAAAAGCTATCTAGATCCAAGGAATATGGCTGTTCGGAGTTAGAAGGCGCACGAAGACCTATATCTCTTTCCATAAAGCGGACCAGCCCAAGGCCGAACTTCCGAGCGGCTATTTTACATCCTGGAAAACATAACGCTATTCACTATAGGTGTATACGTGTTATAATCATACCTAGTGGTCTTTGTGTGATGCCTCTAGTAGTATGAAGAACCTCAAATACCAGAGGGAATTATTATGGAGGAATATATGCATACGTTTTAATTTCCGAAAGAAGACACCTTCATCTTTTACTCGCTATTGGTGTCTTACTTTTCCAATATTATCGGAGTTGTTACATTAATATGTGTGAATGAGGTCACAGTTAATCATACAGTAAGATTAAAATAAATACAAATTAAAAGTTCATTATAAAGATTTCCTTCGGATTTTTATTTTTAATTATTGTGAATGTTCTCGGATTCTGCTAAAAAAGTAACTATTTTCCAATTCTTCAAAATCTATTTTTTTTTACGGAATACAGCTTCCATTACGTTTTCTAAGAATGTAAACTTGCATCATTTATTGACTATCATTAAAGTTTAATATTATTCTCAAAACTCCAAAGTCTCTCAACAATTTAATTTAAAATTAACATTTCTATTGCCAATGTGATCGATTTAAACCCTGTTTAACAGTTTGAGTTGGAAAAAAAATTACCGTTGATCGAACCGGTTACCAATCTGAACGGAAGTGTCCATTACCAGTTGCAATGGTACATGACACCAATTAACAATAAGTGGGCTCCAGTAACAGGAAATGCTGGATAACTCACTGATTAGTGATTCCAACCCGGAGAAGGTAGGTCTTGAATTGCACAGGGTACAGAAGCTCGGAGTCGACGGCAGTAAATCAGCTTCGGGCTCGGAGAGGTTGGTGTTAGTTTCCAGCAGCTGGTTGTCTGTCAATAGATCGCCTAGGGAACAAGAAACTAAATGCAAATAGAAGTTAACGAATGTTTATAAATAAATGCTATGTTATTCTTATTAAAACAGTAGATAAGTAATATAAGTGGAGTTAAAATGCATAAATAACAATTTTGTTTTTTAAAAATTACAAATAACTTAAAGGTGCTAAGATATTTGTTGATTTTGTTAACTCTCTATCTGATTAACATACAATCAGCTTATCAATTCATCGATTCTTAATTAATATTTCTTAAATTATTTAAGATTCACAATAATTTTAACATATACATGTGCAATATGATATCAGGATTAAAAGTGAATAACTTCAAACTTCATCAATTGACTTTGTGACATTTTTCGCTAGTTTAGTTAAGCAATATTCTGCCCTACCGAAACTTATGGGAAATAACGCCGCAATGTGACATGTTAGACAGAATTCCTTGACAAAACTATGACCAATGTAAAAGCCAATTTTAGAAAATTTGGAGTGACCTTCCTTAGATCTAAAACATCTCTTTTGAAATATGCCTTGAGAGAGCAATTTTGTGGCAATTTATTTACTCGGTGTATCGCAATTTGGGTATTAAAGTATGAGTATCGCAAAACCGATATTTTCCCAACAAATGTTGTAATAAATAAAAATAGTAAAATAAATGAATATTTAAAAACTCTAATAACTTATTATTTATTTAATCGTGATTTTCTTAATTCTTTGTTTATTACTATTTGTATAATATTATGAAATTTTGCATGTTTCATGATCGGGAACTCAGCCTTCAATTAAATCTAACCTCTTTTTCTTCTATAAAATAGCATCTATATTTTAGATATATTTCAATATTTTCAATTCAAGTGTTTCTTATTTCCGGTAGCTTCCCTAACCAAACAGTTAGGGTTTTTAACAGTGCTTATTGTTAACATAATATTTGAATAATAGACCTTTCGGATCCCCCGCTTGGCCCAATTCAGGTTTAACCGTACCCCTTCATGCGTTACATTTCGAAATAATCGAGCAAGGGATACATGTTTTATTTATTTATATTATAAAAATTGTTGTTATCCTTGAGAATAAAACTCCAAGGCGATAACAAGAGTCGAGATTAAGTAAGAGCACTTAAATGTGCGTGCCGGCTAACTTAATGGTCTCCGAAAATGTTCTCAAAACAAGAAATTAAATGAATTATCACGACATATTATAAATCTGTGTCAGAAAAGGGCCCGGGGAGAGTGAAAAGTTTAAAGTATTCCGTAACTAACTGGATTTTTTTCGTGTATAATTGCGGCGGATCACGGAAGGTCGTTACCAATAAATAGCTCCCCATGGGGCTAATTGTGACAAGGAATTATAAGCGAGTGTGGAAGATCTTTCGAGGGCTTGTCACGCCACGCCTATTATTATTATTATTATTACTTCTTCTATATTTGATTACTAAATGAGATCATTAATCTAACTCTAGCGGATTTTGTGGGAGTATTTATAGGTTATTTGAAACATCTAAAATATAGTATTTATGAATAACAGTGTCTCGAATTTTGAAGTGCATAGAGGAAACTACGAATCTGGAGGCGTATTTAGCCTTCTTTTTCCGTTGACTTTATGTTCATCTTGCAGTCATATATTCGTTATGTGAGCCAGCCTGGAGGGGATCACCCAACCTTGCTATAGATCATGGTTTCCATTTTGCGGCGCAATGCAGCATAGCTCCCTTCGTTTTGAGACATACGATCATCTGTCTTCCCCAACAATGAACACTCATGTTCAAGGATAGTGACATGTAGGTATAGCTCCCTACATTCACATATTGATACTGCAACACATATTACATATTGATTAATTCACCCAATAACTATTTGACTTTGATTTTCAAGTAAGCCAACTTCCCAGAGGTCTGATTGATGCTTGGGGAACACTCAGGGATTCGAACTCACAACCTTTGTGTTTACAGACAGGTTAACGTATTTACATTTACCCATTTATTTATTTATATTATATTAACCCACTCGGCCACCCCTACATACCTAGCCTCTATAAATTGGGTTTTCATAATTGGAGGAAAACTGGTGGTTGAGAGTGATCTCGGAAAATTCAACGCTGCCCTAGAAACAGTACAGTCTCTACCATGAACCTTCATAGTACTTTCTTTTTTTTTTAGTTTATTTATTGATATTTACAACTGTATTAAAATAATACATCAAGTAAATGGGCTAAGCGATACATAATGACATGTGAAAATGACAAGTAGAGAAACTACCCACTGGTAGTACTCAAATCACAAGTTCAACTAAGAAGTCACGGGGCCATCTTCTTTTCAGACGCCTCGGAGGATTATCGGGAATTGAAGAGGAAGCTAGGTATGAAACTAGAGGGTTTGAGTGGAAATGAAGTTTGTTATAAAAGGATAGATAGCGGGTTCGGGGCAAATCAGGAACAAATGGGACATTAAGGACATGGGGCAAAGATGACTTTATTCTTAACAAAATAAGGAGCATTGAGGATTTTACGAAGGATTTTGGATTGTAGGGATTGGATACGAGAGAAATTCGATGGCTTAGTGGAGCCCCAAAGCTCTACTCCTTAGGTCCAAATAGGTCGTATGATGGTCATGTAGATGAGTCTTTTGTAATTAATTGGGAGCTTAGAGCGTTTGTCTAGTAAGTGTTGTAGTAGCCTGAAACGTCGAGCGGTTTCTTGTCTTTTCAGTCTCGTATGAGGATTTCAGGTTAATTGTTTGTCAAGATGCAGCCCTAAGTATCGGATCTGTTCTACAGGTACCAGTGGGATATTATTAAAGGATACTGAAGGGCAGGAAGTCATTGGTTTACGACGTAAGGTAAAAGTGATTTGATGCGATTTTTGAGAGTTTATTTTAATTCTCCAGTTTTGACACCATTCTTCAAGATCAGTGATATGGGATTGGAGGTTTTGGGATGCAATAATTGGATTGGTGTTGACTGATAATACACATGTATCATCAGCATACGTGGTAAGGATAGTATTAGGATGAGTTGGGATGTTAGCTGTATAAGCTGTATAAAGGATTGGACCAAGGATACTACCTTGTCATAGTACTTAGTTTTTTTTATTCATACATATTTATATATACACTACATAAATATTTTTAGCCCATATATACCTTCGCTGACGATACAGCCATTATTTCTTCTCACCGAGATCCAAACTTACCATCTATAGTTTTTCAAAATCATATATCCCATTTAGAAAAGTGGTACTGCAAATGAAAAATCAGAATATACGCCACAAATTCGAGTCATGTAAGCTTCTTCTTACAGTAAAGCTTTATATCCAGCAGTCAAAATTGAACGACGAAGTATCTTCTAAAAATGATGTACGTTATCTCGGACTATAAAAAAAAAAACCTGTACCACTACAACCCGTGAACGAGTCTGGGTTCAGTACATGGTTAAGACTGTACTGTTTCATGGACAACGGTTCTGCAAGGAGGTGACTTGTCCTAGGTCACGCTCAACCACCAGGTTTTTCCCCTTTATTATGGGTACCCTATTTTTATAATATTTTATAGAGGCAGGGTGAGCCTCAGGAGGGTCCTAGATCCTATATGATCCATCTCCGGCTGCAAACAGACTAAATGAAAGTAACTGTCCGAAGCGGGATTTGAACCAGGATCTCCGGCATGGCAACTCAGTGCTCAACCACTATCTCGGACTATACTCGGACAAAAGACTTACTTGAAACATTTATACAAAATTAAAAAGATAGGCGCTGACAAGACATCAGAAACTGCTATAGCATCTTTTGGGGTACAGATTTTCACTTACGAAACAAACGACTAATCTATAACAGTATACTATTTACTATTTGGGCTACCCATATCTTTGGAACTTTGGGGCCCAGGAAAAAACGTGTACATACACAATATACAAAAAAACAGTCCAAAATTCTAAGAATAATTCACAACAAATACACAACATTCCACTCATCAACACAAACTCAACAAAATCCACTTGCTCTTCCTCTGCCTCCTACTCCTTACCCGGGCTGCCTAGGAAAAGATTAAAAAGACAATGGTCAAGATACCTGCTCAACTGTTGATGTTTCCATTTTCAAAACCTGATTCTCCTGTAGTTAACCAAAGAGATAAACAAACAGTTGTACCAAATTTGTAAATAAATATACAAAAAATAAGTATACCTAAATATTATTTACTCATATTTGATATACATTTGATTCATAGGTAATATTTTAAGTATAAATACATTGATTGGTTTGGTCAGTTATGAATTTTACTATTACAGACGTATAAAGATGGTGAAATAAGTGAGCTTTAAAGAGGTTGTAAAAGAAGCTCCCAGGAAACATTAAAATCGTGGTTTCACGAATATTGAAAGCTTTGCTAAACTAGGAGGGTTTATGAGAGGGCTTGCGCAAGCTGTTGAATTGGAATTTGATCTAGACGTATTAAATATTGGAAAAGATAAACTCCATTAACTAGGCTGAAGTTACCGTAACTAGGAACACCAACTTGGGGCATGGGATCGTCTGGAAAACCCGATCATGAAACAATTTATCTAATATAAAGCTTGATAGACAGTATGCATTATCCAAGGCAGCTATAATTCTTATACAACGATTGGATATCCAGAAATGGTAATGCAGCCTCCGTTAGTTTCCTCTGCAGGGTTTAGTAAAATGGGCAATAGTTTAACGAGGAGACGGATATTACCTACTCCGTAATGGAAGTACACTTCAGACAAAAGGACACTTCTTGCACAAGGTCATTAATGGACCCAGAGGCCCAGAGCCTGAATTATTCAAGAGGACTGACCAGGACACAGTCTTCGTGAGGATTCAGCTTCCTGGGCCTCCGCTTCGATCACTATCTCCTCTAGCTGATATTGTCTCTTTCCTTCTGGCTATGTCTTGGAATATAACAGGGGCGTGGTATCTCTGCCTGCCATGAGAACTCGGTTCTGATCATGATATAATATAAATAAGATATGATCTAGAAGAGTGAGAAAAGTCGGGGCTAGAGTCAATGAATTTTACACCAAATAAGTTTTACTTATTTTACTTGTGGAAACGTTTCGGCCTAATTTTAATGCCGTCTTTAGGGGTGGAATGAAATAGAAACTTAAAAAATTGCCCAGCACTAAGCAACATACCACAGATAAATTTAAACAGAAATGATAAGAAAGAAATAATAAGAGTAAATTATGTTTTTCAGTTTCTGTTTTTTCCTCAGCCCTTATGAGGGCCTAAAAAATAGGTCGAAAAGGTTGCACAGATAAGATAGGTTATACTTATTTAGTGTAAAATTTATTGACTACACCCCTCGACTATTTCAATCTTTTTTCCAGTGAACAATTTCCTTATAGATAAAATATATTTACTTCTTCTCTATTTTTCGTTGGTTTCTCAAGCATTATGGGATCTAGAAAATATTCATTAAATTAAAAAAAAAACGTGTGTGTCAGCTCCGACGCTCGACTGGAGTTTACTCCTTAAGAACTAGTATTGTGTCGCTTGTGTAAAAAGAGAGTAAATGAAAGCATCTTAGAAAATAATCAAAGCATATATAAATATTTATCATTCCAATGAAATATATATCATCAACTATTTCACATAATAATAATTGTTAATACTTTTTTTTAAATCATTCTTGGAAAGATTATTTTGTTCTACCATGAACATTTGACATGATTTTGAACAGTTTTTAGTCCGTGAATAGTATTATCATCATTATTAAATACTGTGATACCAGGTTTGTGGTAACTAAAATACAATACGTGTAAGTCAGAAGTTACATGGGTTATGAATCGTGAAAACATTTCAGCAATAGTTGTACCAAATCTAGTCGTCCCGAGTAATCTGCCAGAAACAAAGTCTAAATATAGCCCTAAATTAAGTTCATTTTTCATGAATTGTACTAAGTGTAAACTTTCATCTTTACTTAGTGAAAATTAAATTTACTTTTCAATATTAAAATTTTACTTAGTGACGTTAAGTGAATAAACAAATATCCACTATGCCTTTATCTTCATAAAGAACCAACGATAAATGATTTCATACTAAAAGTGGTTTCCCTGTAAGTAAGTATTTTTCAATTTTACAATTTGACAACATAAATTGACGGTTAGGTTGCTGTTATACACATACATACATAACCTCGAAGTGAAAGTTGCACAAAGGAACCTAACGTCTCTCAATATATTTATATTTTAACTAAGTATAATTGACTGCATTAATTAAATTTTTTATTTTTTTATTTGTGTACTATAATTGTTGATGATGGAGAGACATCCAGATGGAGAAAGAGGAAGAGGAAGGAGTAAAATGCGATGGCTGGAGGATGTGGAAGCAGACCTTAGGCTCCTTGAGGTAATAACATGGAGAAGAGCAGTGGAAGATTGGTCAAAGAGGAGGAAAATTGTCGAGGAGGCCAACCAAGGTCTTCCATGGCCCATAGCGCCGTGTGATGATGATGATAATACTATAATTAAAATGTATTAAATTTAAATACTTTACAACATGTAAATTAAATTCATTTGTTTTTTAACAAATACAACTTAAGAAACTTTTAATTATATAATTATGATGATGACAAACAATTTCCAACTATACTTAATAAAAAAAACAAAAAAACAAAGAAAATTTATTTGCAATTTTATATATACAAGCAGCATAAGTGTGAATACATGTTCCGGACTTCCTTTACATGGTTTTTAAGAACAGTGATTTTAATTAATTAAAGTTATATTTTATAAATAAGGTTTACAATAGCAGGAAAATGCAGCAAAAACCCGATTAAAAAAATAATAATAATAAATAAATAATAATAATAGTTATGATACATAAATAATTAAAAGTAACAATAATAAAGTAAATAAATATAATAATAATAATTAAATAAAAAATAAAGAAACAATTAAAATAACTATAAAATAAATGCAGATAACTAGATTACAATACCTGCAAATAGTGATTTGTTAAGGAAGAAGCATATGTTTTATTCTTTTATAGGTGTACCGTCGTTGCGAATGTTTATCATAGTTACCGATTTCTCGGATTAATGGGTTTCGGAAGCTGGAGTTTTTTCGAAGTATGCTTTTGTCTGGGCTGAAACATATTGTTTTATAGTGGGAAGTTCAAGATCTCTATGCATAGTCGATATTTTCGTGTAGTGGGGATAATTATTGATAATCCTCATGCATAGGTTTTGTACCCTTTCAATCTTTCTATAATTTGTGGCGCAGGTTGAACTCCAGACAGGTGAGGCATAGGTTATCAATGAGCGGATTACTGTTTTGTAAAGGATTAATGCTTAGTAAAAAAACCTCACCTATACCACTAAAACCCATGACGAGTCTTGGGTCCAGTACTAAGTAGAGACTGTATAGTTTATGGGACAACGATTGGGCAGGTTATTGATTTGTCCGAGATCATTCTCAACTGGGAAATAATAATAAGTTTTCACTTATTAAGGGTAACTATTTTATAGAAGCCTGGACAACCCCAGGTGTGTCTCCAGAGCTTACAGGATGTATCCCACCTGTTAACAGATTAAATAAATTATCTGCCGGATTGGAACCCGGAACCTTCGGCTTACCATAATTATTTACAATGTTTAAATATCTGAGGAGCCCCAAACAAGCTCTTTTACGATATTTTAACGACTAGACTAGACCCAAAGTGATAGTCACAAAAAGCCAGTGGAGGCTGAATAAGAGCAAAAAAAGTTTTTTAAATGAATGTTTCTACGAGATCTGAATTATACTACCCTCTTTTTGTAGCCCTGTAATTGACAGAAACATTAGACGGTCGTTTGGATGTTTTGGTACTTAAGACGGAAAAAATCGAGGTTAAACAGTATAAAAAAATCTTTAAACATACTGGGCCAATGAAAAATAATTTAATGTTTATATTTTTACAGCTCGGTATGTGTAGCGCTGAGTTATTGAAATGAATATACCGTTTTCGAAAACGCCCGTTTTCTATTTATTGTGTTAACAGCCGTGGATCGTCCCTGAGGAAATCCAACTCACTCAGCCTCTATAAAACAAGATCCCTTAATTGCCCTTCCGTTATCTAAACAGTTAGGACTTTGACTTGCACTGAACCCATAATTCTTCTTGGATTATTCTGGTGAAGGGACATAAGGCGTTCAGGGTCAAAAACGGATAACTACAAATTTCAATAATCTACTTTTTCACACTTTTTGCTAGTTTAGTCAAGCAATACTATGTGCTACCAAATTTCAGGTTCAGAACCGAACACCGAACAGAAACAGAGGGTATTAAAGTGACTTGATAGACAAAATTGCTTGATTAAACTAGTGAAAATATTTCAGATAATAAAATTTAATCAGCTCGATTAAATTTTTAACTAATTCTTAAGTAAAATGAATAAATAAATTTAAACAAGTATTTCGATAAAGTAAATTTGAGCAAGAATTTTTACAAATGAAGGAGGGACGTCCCTCCCTGGATCAAAAGTCCCTGTAAAGTAAGTTGAGCTTCGGGGCTTATTTTGATGAGGATCGATAATTGCTTTTTAAGTTGTTTATAGTATCAACTTTACAAAGTTAATTATGTTTAGGCTGAATTATAGCTTCTTAAAAGAATTAAGTAATCTCATTATAGCTTAGGTGCTTAATGTTTTGCACAATTTATTGATCCGATATTGTTTATTGAGAGGAAAAATTTTATTTAAGGTTATCTATAACTTATTTGTTTCTGCTTTATGATTACATTGAATTAATTCTGTCGGTGATAAGACCTGAAATTTAGAAAGGACATATATGTTTGTAACATTCTTGTAAAACCGTTGTATTTTATTAGAAGAAAGGAAGGGGTAAAATTGAGCTTTTCCTCAGGTAATAATTCGGATTCCGGTAAGTCACATACATAAATTATATACTCGTAATGTTTCTAGAACAACACTTGTGCAGGGTTGTGATTAGCCCTAGATCGCGCTCAACCGCCAGGTGTTTTTCCCCGAATTAAGAGTAACAATATAATTGAGGCTGGGTGAGCCCCAAGAGGGTCTCCAGATTCTACAGACTTTAAGTGGTTAAAAGAATAAATAAATTATCTGTCGCTGCCGAATTTTGAACCTTTGATCAACTCTCCACCAACATTTGATCAGCTCCTCTCCCAAAAATATAAATTTATATGTGTATAATGTTTAAACTAAATATATGTATAGCGAGGTAGCTCAATGTTCCTTCCTCGTTACTGATTAAAATGTTCTACTACTTTTAACTACAGTAAAACTAAACTTTAGAACACACCTCCAACAGCTATCAGTAACAAATCAAATATAAAACGTTACCCCCGTGTTAAATAAATCTTCACAGGTAACAAAAGGGATAAATGAATGATCATATTAAATTGATGTTTACTACGGATATGTATACATAAATACATCTCCCGAATGGGAAAAAGGCTCCAGCATACAAATCCATTTTCTCTACCTTCCGCTGTATCGATGAATAAAAAACCCGCTATGGCAAACTCATTAGACTAAATACCTCGGAAAAGCCGACCACCCATGAAAAGACTCTTCGAAGCGAGCTACAGAATTCGGCATAGCTTCCAAAATCACTCTAATCATGGACCATACATCAACTGCCCTGTTCTATTTCGTGAACGAGACCTCACGCTGTGATCCTCGGGGTTATCTCTGTCAGAGCTCGATTTTTCAACAACTTCTATCACCTATTGGCCCTTGTACAATGCCTATATTATTGCATAACTGCAAATTCCTGTTACATTATACTAGAATAAACGACAGTTATGTACACCCTCAAAGGAAAAATGTTTCTTTCTGTCAACGTCATACGTTATTAAGCAATGCAGATTATGTATAGCAAACGTATGTAATGAATTATTGTCGATTTTTTTGTTTTATTTCATGTCCATATGATGTCGCTAAAACTGTAATGGACTACGTAAGAAATTCATGGAATCTAATGAAAAGTGTAAGAATGGACTAGGCAGGATTATCAAAAGAGAGAAAAGGCTTCAAAATTAAAAAAAAAAACTATCCAGTCAAAGTTGCACCAATTCTTCTTGAAAAAGAAAAAGAAAACCAATGAATACATAGCACAGCACATCTTATATCAGGAGTCCAAAAAGACTCTGATTTAACTGACAGAACTCTCTTCAAGATGTCTCTGGCTATTGATGTGAGGTGTGCTGCATTTTGTCTTCGTTGATGCATTTTTTTATTTTTTCTAATAACCCCTTCATTTGCGAACCGTTTACTGATTTATTATTTTGTCCAGTATTTTAAACACTTATGGCTTAGATTTTAGGAATTTTACCCTCTGTGATTAATTCATATTTTTCATTAAATTCCGTAAATGACTTCCTTTATTGAAGAGTCTTAACGCTTTAATCTTTGATATTTTTCCTAATGGATTTTAATTAATATTGAGTTTTTGCACATTTTGATTGAAAACTAAGTCATCAAATCATTGCTCATTTTACATAAACGCAAACATCATGGATTCTCTGCTTTTCTCTACTTCTCCCTCACTTTCTCTCTCTCTCTCTCTCTCTCTCTCTCTCTCTCTCTCTCTCTCTCTATCTATCTATCTATCTATCTATCTATCTATCTATCTATCTCTCTATTCTATCTATTTATCTTACACACACACTATCTCTCTGTCTGGATTTCTTGTTTTTGAAACTTCAATTAGTCCTTCCTATCCCTGAAATGGACTTATTCTTTAGTTTCAGCAGCATGAGGGAGTTTTAGGGCTTTGTTTACGAATCTCCCTTGTCAACGAATGTCTACTGTCCTTCCAGATTTTTGCCGTTTTGGGATTTTTATCATCCGCTTCCAAATGAAGCGGCCTAACGTAGATTTGATAACCAGAGATGACTAGGAAGACAGATGACGATCCGGATCGGAAGCGTTGATAAATAGAAGGACGCGGACACAATGAGTAACGACACCAACAGAGGAGGCGCAGGGAGGGGATGATTTCCTCTGGGAGCTGGCCCACGTAATTGCCGCCAAACTTTGGCAATCAAGAGCCACCCTTTACATCAGCCCGTCATATCTGATCCGCTAGCGCCTCATTCCAGCGCTCTCATGGTCATCAGGGGGGATATCTTGCAATGATTCCCGTAATCGAATAAGGGGGCGATATCATCTTTGGGTTTTTTTAAATCTGCGTCACTGCAACCCGTGTATGGTCTTGGCTTCAGTGCATTGTAGAGAATGTAATGCCGCTAACGTTTGCGCTAACGGTTGTTGAAAACTGTTGAAGAACCCCAACAATAATAATTGACTTGAATCTAGCTCGTGGGCCTCCTTAATGTCCTGTGAGTTGTCAGCTATGTAGCTCACATGTTATCACATAGTGCGGATAAAAATTCTTAACAATCTTCAAAGGTATCCAAAGATCTCTAATACATTCCTTCCGATAGAGCAGTTTGTTTTGATATGGAAAAATAATTTATTATAGAGTATATAATAGCTTAGTGAAAAAGTAACCCATGAAGTGGCCTGGGTACATTACATGGTAGAGACTATACTGTTTCTTGAGGAAGAGCTGTGCGCAGGGTTATGAGGAGAGCGGCAATTTTGGATAAAAAATTACAATTCTCAGGCACCGTTTCGAGCTGATCCAAATTACTAGCTGAAAAGGTTAGATGTGAAAAGAAAAAAAAAATAGTAAGGAAATTTTAAAAATGAATTCACAATTAATTCAATCACAATCAGTCTAAACAAATTGTTTAATAATCAAACAAACGAAATACAAAATAAATGAAACAGCTTAATTATAGATGAATAAATAGGTCTTTACAAAATATATCATAAAGGTATATTTCAAGTCATCATAAAGGTTATGGTGTAAATATTTCTTTATGTTATTATTTGAGAAAAACTGATAATTAGAAATATTTTTTTTTAATAAAAAAAATACAAAATCTATTTTAAAGTTATTTTTAAATATATTTATTAGCAAATCTAAAACTCTAAAAAAATATTAATGCTCAATATTAATCACCTGCAGGGTAATGTGAATATAACGAGGTCAACAAAGCCAGCTGGTCGAGTCAATATCAAAGATGTGATCGATGCGGGCAATAATCGATTGGTGACCGATGCGGGCGATAATCGATATGTGATAGCGATAGGTGTACAACCATCAAACTCGACAAACAATCTTTAACTGCAGTCACCAGCTGGATTACAGCGTGTACTTCGGTTGTTCACAGTAGACAAAAGGCACTTGTTTATTCACATACACCATATATTATGTACACACTTAACTGCAAATTATCTTTTGTAATAGCTTAAATACATTCTTTTTTTGCTTTCAATAAATAATATACGAAATAAGCACACAAAAAAACTTTACTCAAACAATGGTGAATTAAATCATCATAAAAAACAAAATAAAGGAATTTGCTTAAACTTAAAAACAACAAAAAACTAATCTTTTAATGTTAAGGCCCTTAACACAGGGAAGTGATTTGTCCGAGATCACTCAAATGAGGATACTGACTGTATAGAGGCTGGGTAAGCCCCAGGTGTATCTGCAGTACCCACGGGGTTCATCCGCGGCTTTTAACAAAATAAATATTTTATGTCACAACCGGATATGAACCGAGCAGAACTCTAAAGACTGAGTTAACCCGCTCCCTTAAAGATATTTTACTAAATACCGCTTATTAAAGGTTTGTTTATAAATCTCGGTGACATGAGGTTACGTTCATTCTATGTTTTCCTCAAATTAAGAGTTCTGGATTTATAGAGGCCGGGTGAACCCCTATACGGTTTGTAGATCCCACTAGGTCCATCTTTGGCTTTAAAAACTTAAATACTTTATCTGTCACAACCTGATTTGAACCCGGGACCTTTAGGACAGCAATTCAGCATTCAGTGTGTTGCCGGTAGCCCCGCTGCCTAAAAGATATTTAACGAAATTTTTCCTCAAATTAAGGGTACTGACTTTATAGAGTTTGGATGAGCCCCAGGAGAATCAGAATCGACAGAGTCCATTCGTGGCTATTAGCATAATAAATAATTTATCTTTCATGATGGATTTGAACCCAATATTAATAACTGTTTTGATTTAAAGCCAAATTTAATTTATGAATATTACTAATTGGGACTAAGAATGCATTCGGACTGTTGCAGTGCCTAAATTATCCTTTATTTTTAACTTACATTAATTATCCATATCAAATTATTTTATATTTTAATCAAGTTAAAAACATCATGGAAAGGACTTACGAATTATGATTCTTATCTGTGTTGATAGAGAAGCCAATTATTGGGTTTTGGAATGGATTGGCGTCCAGTATATAAAAAAAAATTATGTAGAAGTAATTTGTGACTCAAGATTCACCAACCAAACTAAAACTATTTCTTCTTCTTCATTCTTTCCAACTCTATGTGGGTATTCATTCTTTTTAAAACTGTTACAATTCCGAAATGCATGGTATGTGAATATCTTAGACTAACATTTAGCTCAAATGGGACCGATAAAATATTTATAAAACTGTGGGATACGTAAACATTTAAAATCATTTCAAATTATACAAGCACTTTATATGCTGTTTGTTCGTTGTTGTTTGTTCATTTAACGTCACTTTATGCTGCTATGGCTAATCGGACGATGCTACAGTGGGAGCTCTAAATTTTGCCTACCCAGGCTTAGTTAGGATAGGGATTTTTAACGAGTACCTGACATAGTACAGGCTCGGGACCCCCGTTTAACGTCCCTTCCGAAGGTCGGCCGTAACTAAGGATTTTTTACTCCCTTAAAAAAGTCCTAGGGTCACCTGCCGGGCTACGAACTGTTTGTTCGGAAGTACAGCTTCTAATTATTATTCAATCGAATAGTTTTTAAACTAGTTGCAATCACGCACCAAATAAACATTTAAAGAAATGCTAAAGGTTCTACCAAAGACTAAAGGCATCTACAACAGCTTGAAATGAAATAAAATTATGATATTTTAGAATATTGATGGAAGGTAATGGAACTTCTTTGAACTATATGCGAACTTTACCGTAAACAGAAAATTCTCACTGAGAAGGCTTTAGAAGGATTCAATAAAGAAAAACCTTCTTTGAAAAAGAGATATCAGATCTTTAATAGCAGGCTCCCAACCCGATACCCTTCCATTGGATCATATATTATTAGGTGCAGAAGAAGTAGTGAAGGACATTGCCGGAGAAGGAAGGAGAGAGGGAAAGGCAATCTGTTTGAACAGGGGTCAAAAGATTCGGATAGCATTGACACTTGGAATACAGAGCGGCTTCCTATCTCCTCTTTTGCTTATTCCCATCTCGACTTCCTCTCTCGGAGGAATATCGGCCGGGTCGGGGATCTGATATTGGAGGGGTCGATGGGGGCCGGAGCTTACGGCTCATTTCCTAATGTAATCCAGGATTTTTTAGGCATCATAAGCCTATAGCATTAAATTCGATAAGAAAGGAGATACCAATGGTTTTTAATATTATCCAACGAATGGACCATTCTTTCTTCTCGGAATCGGTTTTATTCATATAACAACGAACGTTCAACAGAGGAAGTGAGGTATAAATAATTATTGCAATGATTGAATAGAGTTTCTTTTTCTGTTATTTGATGTCTAACAGCATATTGGATGATATTTTCCAAGGTTGATCCTTAGCAGATATATCAGTGAGAATCCCATCAGAAAATGACCTAATAAATTTGGACCTTTACGTAATGGAATATAAACTAAAATCGTACGCGCTAATAAAAGAAACACAAACTAAAACACGAATGATTATTGACAAATAAATTAATGTGTCTGCTCCATGTTAGTATCCATAAAAAATCAAATTTCATTAATAATCAAAATTCTTGTATACACCGGTTTATAATTTAACCCTAATAAATATGGGTAGTTCAGTGGTAGAGCGCTGAGTTGCCGTTTCGATATTTCCGGGAGCAAATCCTTTTGAGGCAGATAATGTATTTAATCAGTTAATAGGGGTGGATTCTTTGGAATCTAGAGACCTTCCTTGGGCTCTCTTAGCCTCTATAAAGTGGGTACCCTTAAAAAGGAAAAGTCTGCATAGCCGTTCTCCTGGTACCATTACAGTTTCTACGACGTACTGAATCCAAACCCTACATAGGTTATAGTGGTACAGGTTAGGTTAAATACTAATTAAAAATCTGTAGTTATTGGAAAATGGATAACTTGGATTTGGAGTAAAAAAAAAAATTTGAAAAGGAATACTTCCTTAAAGATTTGGCACTGAGAAAATCTACCCAAAAGTTTTAGGTAATCAAGTTGTATATAAAAACATATAATAATAACTTCTCCAAGAGAACTCCATTGACTGTTTCTAATATGCTAATACAGTAATGGGAGATTTTTCCATCCTCACTTCCGCGTGAATCTCTTGGTGGAAGATTTTAAGAGAAGAACATTCAAAGATAAATATTTATTATTATTATTATGCATAATATCTGGAGACCACAGTGGGAAAAACGAGGTAACTTACTTTTTCCTAAATGTTCAGGAGTGCCAAACTAACCTCGGAATCTCATCGAATCAACATATAGCTTTAGATGCTCTATGCAACCTAGAACATATTGTAATTTGAAAAATAATGTGAAATGAGGCCATCAAATTCCAAAAGTTCAGCTAATCATAAATAAGTTTACTTATATCCTAAAGCTTTCTCTCGTCAAATTATTTGAAAGATCCAAACAGATTCTGGCGTTAGGTAACTTCTTGCCACCTCAAATGATGGTTTGTCCTATATAATTATCTATTATCGTTCCACCGACTTTCAACATAACTAACCGACTGGTTTATAAATAAACTAGGCAAATAATAGTGTTTCGTCCAAGCTTCCGATTTTCCTTATAGCTGTCAAGTAAACTTTCGAGACACCAATTAAGTTATGTAAAGGTGCCTACTTAACGCAGCAGAACAGAGGCTGTGTTTAGAGAGATGTCTGAGGAAACGGGAGGTGAGGAATGATCATTATTATAACGCAACGCATGTGAAAGTTTCGATCTACATATTCCAACTATATATATTTATCACGGAGCTAGTCTCTAAAATTTTGATATTCTGATGCCGAATAAATCTATTTTGTTCAATCATAATATATTATAATAGTGGTGACATAATTTATTTCCCTTCTATAATACTGCTAATTTATCTAGAATAAAGCTCATATTCGTGTGTTGCAAAAGAGCATCTATTATCTGGACTTCAATTATCGAACTGACTCCGGAAAACATACAAGGAGGGGTTGAAAATACCAAATAAATAAGTTTGATGATTATTGTCTCTAAAATTTGATTTTCTACAACTGTTATTTAATACATAACTGGGTCTACATCCCACGCGAGAACAAGGCAGCATCAACCGCCAGTCATATCTGTTTATAGCTGCTGCTCTCCAGTTGCGGAAGCGTAAGATGGTCCGAGCGTCCGGAGCCACACCATCCTCCCTTCGGAGCCTTGGTCTTCCAACCCTTCTTGTTCCATGCACTTTTTCTTGAAGTAATTTTTTAGGGATTTCATCTGTTTCCATACGTGCGATGTGTCCTGCCCATCGTAGCCTGTTTACCTTGCTGATAATGTCGGCATCTTTGTATAGCCCAGTTATTTATAAGTTCGACCGTTGCACCCACGTGTTATTATGAAATACTGCTCCATAGATTTTCCTTAATATTTTTCAGGGTTTTATATATTCTTATCTTAGTGGTCCGGGATAAGGCTTTACTTCTGAGGTGCTTTTGCAACCCAAAAAAGCGTCTATTTGCTGCCATTATTCTTCTTTAGATTTCTGGTTGCATTTCATCGTTGGCATTTATTTGGATACCTAGATATACAAATTTTTTCACGTTTTGGAAGGTGTAGTTTCCTACTTTGATGGCTGTTTCCCTGTGTTCTTGCTCATTTCTTTGCCTCGCAACCATGAATTTTGTTTTGGATTCGTTGTCAATGGATCCTATTCTAGCGGCTTTATTAGGCTACACCTACATTGGATCCGGTGTGATACGATGAGGCGTCGCTAGCAAACTAAATGTCTGAAATATGTCGAGAGTTATAACATTTGGTTCTTTAAACTTATAAAATTAAGATTATTTATTAATTATTTTTAATACATTTATATTTTACTATAATGTATAGTAAAATATGTATAATGTATACACCCCAGCATCGTATGTGATAGAATTACGTCGCACCGAATCGGATCCAATGTAGATGTAGCCTTAGTTACAGCCAGGAATCCATCCCTCACAGTATTGAAACTTCTCCCTATGATGTCTATATCATCAGCAAACTCAATAATTTGCAAAGTATTATTAAATATAGTACTTCCAATTTGTATTCCCGACCTTCTGATTGCACTTTCCAACGCAAAATTAAAGAAAAGACAAGCTTGACAGTCACCTTGTCTGAGGCCTTTATGTGGAAATATAGGAGCGCTTAAAGGCAAAAAATGCTTGTTATTATTCAGTCTTGACTATGTATTAATAAAACCATCATTATTCCAACTCTTTTTAATGAATGTAACACTTGGTTGCCAACGTTGAAGGATGATAAATAAACTATAAAATATTCGGTCCGAAAAAGGACGATACCACAGGATAATTTAGGAGATTACACCACGCGGAATTGTGAAGCATGTACCTGGTTAATATTTTTCAGGTGGTCGTGTCACGAAGATGAGGATGGGCATGTAAAGTTGCTGGGCTTAGTAACGAACGAATTTCTAAAAAAATTATAAGCGCTCTGCCGACTAGGAAGCAGCTGAGGGGTGGGACGAATGCGTTAAGAGTGGATCTGGCGTATTTTGGTTTGGTTAGTGGTCCGTGGGCGGAATTGTGGGAGCAGAGGTTGGTATTATCGTCATCGAGCCTTCTGGTTCGCTAAGCCCTATCACAGTTATTATACTTAAAACAGTTAAGGAGTTAGCTTCCATGTTGAAGTCGAGATTGAAGCAAACTAATATTACAACTTCGATAAATCATTGAGTGAGCATATTTTTTTATTGGCGTTTATTTTAACTACTTACATTCCTACTATACAATAAAGAAAAGATTTTTTAAATTATACAAACAAGGTAATTGTAATATTATTATATTTATTTTAGGTAATAGTAATATTATTATATTTTTTATAAGTATTTCGATTATTATACGTGGAGATATAAATAATTGATTTACTTCTGGAACTCAACTGAATAAATGATTCATGTGAATAAATGATTGTTTTTTGTTAATTAAAATGCCTATTGACTTGGCGAAATGTACTTCCTAGTTATCTATTAACTAGATTGGATTTTATTAAATCGCTTAATGGTTCAAATAATGATGAAAAATTAGTATATATATTGTTATTGTTATACTGGTTAAATTTTTATAATTTCGGAAAACCCCAAAACCAAATTTTAAATACAAAATGCGGTATGAGATATTTTTATAGTAGTAAAAAGCATCTTTATTGTTTACTTAATACAAGAATAGTAAGGAGAACAGAAATAATGAAATATAAACAATATGCCAAAATTAACTTGAAATAATTGTGATCTTAGATATCAATTAACTCATCTTGGCGCGGACTCGACGAGTTTTAGCAACTGAAACAATATAAATGATCAATAGGAAGGATATAGTTGAGGGTGCAGTCAAATTAAACATTAAATAAGAGGGTACTTATTTCATTTTGTGCCGACGTTTCGACCCACTGTGTGGTCATCTTCAGGGCTAAGAAATAAAATAAGTACCCACTTATTTAGTGTTTAATTTGACTGCACCCCCAACTATTTCCTTCTTTACTCAGATCTTCCAGTCAACTATCTCCTCGCTAACATAAATGATAAATATATATTTATTTATTCCACTTTTTTGTTAGTAAAAACAATTGTGGATAGCCGTCCATTAAATAATATGGTAATTATAAGTTATATGAATTATATAAGTTATCTATATGGTATTTTATTAATTATAAGTTATTATTGGATAAGTTATATCGAGTCTTATATTATATTATATAGTGTTTATAATATATTAAATGGTGTTTATTGTATTTATTTTAAATATTTTTCTTCAGCCTCACCTCTTCTTACAGACTTTTCAAGAAAAAGGGTAAAAACGACGATTGTTTGGACTAAACCTCAATCGTGTTTCGCTTAAATTATTTTCACTTTTTCGCTCGATGTTTCCCAGTTAAAAGGTTTGTGTACTGAACGTGATTCAATCGAATTGACAATTAAAAAACACTTAAGCTTTATATTGTATAGAAAATAAAACGTTGACAAAAATCCAATTATATTGAACAAACCTTCTATGGGAATCTTCTAAATGATTAACACTTTATTTATGTTATTCAAATTACATGTTTTAGTAACGTCAGTCTGGATATAATTTACTTCTTTTATAATTATTGATTTATGTACTTTTTTTTTCAAATACGGATATAACATTTTTATTCAACTTAATGTATTAAACAACGATTCATGAAACTTATATTAAAAATATGTTCATATCAAGATATTAATATTGAAATAAAAATAGAATATTTTTTAAAATTGTATGCTAATATTAAAATTTCATATCAGTTATGTAGATAGTTGTAAGTAACGTCAAGCAGTCTCTTTGTTATATTTTATATAAATTTGTATTAAATAGTTTTTTTAAGGAACGGTTGTAAAAAAATATAATCGATTTACGAAAATTAATAAAATATTCATAAAACATTTCGTCAAGAAAAAATATGATATAGTAATTTAAAGTTTAACATTCATAATGAATTTAAATAATAACATCTGTACCACTACAGCCCATGAAGAGTATTGGATTCAGTACATCATGAAGACTAAACGGCTGTTGGGGTATAATACAAACATTACCACGAACATAATTTTCATTTTGAAAATTTACCCAATTACAATTTCTTGCAACTTTTTGCTGTTACTTAGCCTCCACTGTCTTTTAGTCACTACATTTAGTCTATTTTAATTGATAAAGTATAGTAAAGAAGCTTGTTTCGAGCTTTAAAGAGAATAAAATATCAATAACATGCAAGATCACGCCCGAAGATACAGGTTTTATTCCTAAATAAGGACGACCATTGCTGAAGGAGCCCCAGGATGGTCATCAGAGTCCACAAAATTGATTTATAACTAGATATAATAATCATTTATATCAGAATAATGTATCTGCCGCTACTGGAACCTAAAGACCAGTAAACCAGCATCCTAATTAATAAGATAATTTGTACAGTTTTCTATCAATGGTTGTGCAAGGTGTTGATTTAGCCCAGAACACTTTTAAATAGCAGGTTTTCTCTATTTTATTGATGCAAAAGAGGCTCCTGGAGAGTCTCCAGATCCCACAGAATCAATTAAAAGAAATAATTTATCTGCCACAACTGATCTTGAACTGGAGATCTAGGTGTCAGTAACCCAGCCCCTACTTTCTAAGCTTGCCCTGCTAAAGGCTAAATATAATTATACTGGATTTAATCAATCCACAAATTCAGAAAATGTTTAGCAAGACGTCTTAATAAAAATTGATAGGATCTCAAAAATATTTTCATTACATATAACTTAATTAGTGATATAACCGTATTTATTTAATGGGCTCTAATGATACAATGAATAAAAAAATATATATTTATTACGGTGGTATGATAAAAAGGACTTGGAGGAATCTAAATAAAAGCTAACTATGACGATGCAGAAGGAATGCAGCTGGAGAAGTCCTGCAGTATTTATGCTCCTTGCCTTTTCTTAATTACCCGCTGCTTCTTGAGGAAGCCACAGCCTATATTTCATAGCCTCCCCACCCCCCTAACTCCTCCTTCTCAGGTTCTGGCATTTACTACCACCAGTGCGGGAAGAAGGAGTTGCTTCTCTTGGATCCTCTGCAGAAGTTATCGCTCAAGGCATATACTTAGTTGTTATAATATTGTAACATACAATATTCTATGAGACAGAAACAGAAGCTATTTGTATAATATAAAATGAATTAAAAGAAATAGCTGAGAAAAAAGAACTTCACTTTCCATAAAACAGAAAGGGTGACTATACTAAGGAAACAGTGACAACTAAATAAGAGCAGATATAATTCAACAAACAATTTCAAGTATTTAGGAGAGATCACCTGCAGGAATGGATTTGATAGCCCTGCAATGGAAGGCAAGTGCCTGAAATCAGAAAAAAATTCCTCACAAAAGACATTTATAAAACACAGTCGGGACTAACCGCCGACCATCGTGGCCGGTGTAGAAATCGGTTAACCGACAAATATTTGGATGATGTCAACCGTCCGTGGTCGTGAGCGCATCCCTCGCGACAGGCTGCGTCCGTGGTCGGTCCCGACCGTCTGGAACCCTGTCGGCCGACACACAGTGTTTTATTATTAGTAGGAGCTAGCTGGACAAAATTCATGTTTCAAATTCTAAATTTTTGTATTGGAATATTGTAAACAATTGTTCAAAACCTAGAAATCTAATATTTGTTTATGCCTGGCACTCTTCATCTCGTCAGTAATGGAGTCCGAAATAATAAATCCATAGATACAGAGTAAACCAGGTGTATTCAAAGCTTCATTTCAACCGCACAAAATTAAAATGTTACTAATTTTATATGAATCAATTGTTTAATATCGATAATATATGTACCCTTAGGTGCTATTTTTTTCCAATTAAAAAAATCTTCTGATAATCAAAGTGTAAATTTTCTTATTTTTCTTTGTTTTTCTTCTTCAATCAAGCATACAAATTTATTACCAACCCGATCTTCTGTGGCTTTGAAAGGCAAGGAGCCATCGCAAGTACTGGAGAAGAACTAACAAATTGAGTCAACCACCAACCGTGTAGAGCGAATACAAAAATTGGTTGACCCGACCAAGGCCACGATGGTCGGCGGTAGGTCCCGACCGTGTGGAAGGGGCATAATAAAAATGAATCAGCCCACCAATGCGAAATTAAGGCTCTACAATGCTGTAGTAAGGCCAGTGGTTTTGAACGGCATAGAAGCAGCTGATTTCTCAAGCCCAAGAAAGCTCCTGGAAATCGAAAGGTGAATATTAAGATGAATTTATGGCCCAAGAATGTCACAGATTAAGATCAAATAAAGAAATATACGAAAGGAAGGAGGAATTAGAAATAACTATTAGGACACTACTACGTTTCTAAGGGCACCCTGTTTATGATTGATCCTACAAAGTTGAATAAGGAAATATACAATAAGAAATACAAAATGAAAAGGCAGAATGGTTATCCGAAGCAGAAGAAAGATGATACATGGAACTACTTAAAATACTTGGAATTACTGATGAGGACTGCCTGAACATAGAGACATTTAGAAGCCGAATGAAAAATATTAGTATTGTTGTGGAGGATAAGATGGAAATATTCAGAGAGAATAAAGGATTATTGGAGGAGAAGAAAGGAAGAGAGCAACAAACATGATATCATTGCCGGTTCGCGAAAAATATAAATATGAATTTAAAAAATAAATATTCTAAATAGCTTCTTCGATACTTTGCACTTGTATCGAAGGTATATAATGAAAAAATGTTTTTCGTTTTCGATTTTTAACAATTGCTTTAGTATTGATTAATGTTACAGAACATTCTTGAGACTGATCTTTGTAAAGCGGAAGAACATCCCAGTTTAAAGGCCGAATATGGAACTGTCATTATGATGTCCAAAAGAAAAGTAACGAATAAAAAAATCGTTAATAAGTATAGGTAATAAGTATTATTACATTATTATAAACAAAGTTTAGAATGTCTCTCATTGGTGAGTCAGATTTTCTTGAATAGAAACAAATTCAAATTACTTGCATTAGTATTGAATGTCATATTCATGTGTTGCTGTTGTAATATATTGTAGAACCAACCGGGTGTTTTAAAGCGGACTATCGATTATGGCACATAATTTTCGTTGTACATTATAGAAAAACATATATTATAGATGATCAAACCAGATAATGTGTTTTTTGACTATTGAAAATATATTATTCGCTACAAAACCCCTTATAATGACATAGGTAAAATACGTTTGACGGTACCCACTTATGTTTAATGAACCATAAAATAGCCTTTTCACTCTCCTGAAAAGTTTTATATTTTCATTTTCTATACTTTGTATTCGTATCGACGATATGAGGCGCTCGAGATCAAAAGCGGCTAACTAAAAAATTTAAAAAAATAACTTTTTCATATTTTCACTAGTTTAGTAAAAAAAAATTTATGTAACACGGCACTTTTCTGCCTTATTTCCCATTCTTTTAGTCAGGTTCTGAAACTTAAGTTTTAGAAGCATAAATCACTGAATGTTATTTTATATTCAAATCAAAAGTATGTTTATAGAACTTTAAGAGTTGGATAAAAGCATCAGTTGGCCACACCTACCTCGAATATTACCAGGGAGTTCATACAATCTATTATAATATCTAATGATGGATTGAAGTAGTCAGGAGAAGGTGCAGTTAATGACAACACAAAATAAGCATAACTTGTGCCGACATTTCGGTCTAAGATGTAGGCCATCTTCAGGAATAGGAAATAAATAATATCTCTTTTTAAACACCCAATCAGCAATAAAGTAACCTGACTTGTGCAAGAGGTTTCAGCAGTTGGTAGGTAAGTGCTATTTCTTGATAAATGTTTATTTAGAAAGCTTATGCCACCATACCTTTTTTCGTTTTTACATTTTTTCTGTAGATTTTCATCACAACTAAAAAAAAAACATCTTAGTTTCCTATCATATTCGAAATTCGAACCGGCTCATAATCTGTGCGGGAGGTTTGTGATATTTCAAAGCGTTAAGATGAAGAGTTTATAAATAAATAAACACTTTTCCCTTCAAGAGTCAAAAATGGAAACAAACCTCTTTGTTTTATCAGGATATGATTCAATTTCTGACTCGGAAACATAAATTGAAAATAAATAACGCACCCTAAGTGGGGAGCGGCGTCGCTTATCCTGGCAGCCCGGAGTAACCAGTTTCAATAAACGCGTTAAGTGGCTAATCATTGTTTTCCGTTCATGGTTAGTTAGGTAAGTGCCGTTAGGCTTAAATTATTATTGGCTTATTTATACATAGAGCGATCGATCTTGGCTTATTTATAATACCTTGAAATGGAAATAAAGAACGCATACGATTTACTATAAAATTTCCTTAACATTATACCTATTTTATTATAAAAGGAGTTTTGCTGAGAACGGCTAAGGAATAAATATTAAGATATTGAAAATGTCTTCATATTTATTTTTCTTCTTTAAAAGCCATTGAGGAAGTAAAATCATGAATGCACTCCTATTTTTCTTTACATTAGAAAATTGTAACTATGATAAATACATATTTACAAAAAACCCATAATATTCAAACTTCGCCTCAATTCCAAAACCGATACTCTCAAATCAGTTGTAAATATTCATATCCATCTGAAGTAACTAATGACATTTATAGCTATTTCTCTCTCGATATATTATTTTGCTATACATTCTATTTGCTCTTTCTATTATTTTGGGTTTTTTTTTCATGATTAGAACATAATTTTTTGTTTTTGTTTACGTTTTAAGTCCTTTACCACGACAACTCATGAAGAGTCTAGGGTTCAGTAAGTGGTAGAGAAGCTGGGTGAGCCCCAGGAGAGTCCTAGATCCCATAGGATCCTTCTGGATCATATTCTCTGTATCTCTGGAATTATATTCTGTTCTATTCTATACATGGATTTTGTTGAGCATATCTCCAATGGTGGAGTAGATCTTTTTATTATGACCCGAACTTAACGCATTAACCGATTAATATATATAACGCACAAATATAAGATCTGTGTATAAGATATTATTCTCCGAAGCCGTATAATGTATGGTATTGGAAATCTTTAATTATGAGCATGTAATGTATTTCTCTTGTATTGAAAATTTTGTATGTACTATATTTTATTGTTGTCGATTTTTTAAAAGTTCTTTTATCCCAAAGCTCTTACAAGTGTATGAACATTAATGATATTTTTGTTTCAAAAAAAGTGTTGAGTGTAAGATTAATGCTTTGGAGTCAGGAGCAACGACCGACTACAATCCTTCTGAAGAAATGCTTCCTGTTTTAATAGAATATTAAGGGCGCTAAAACACCATAAAAATGTACATAAACTCGCACATGCTCTTAATGTTAGAGAACTCAGCTAGTGGGAGGTCTTGTATTTTTTTAATAATAGTAATGGCATAGTGGATAAAATAGTAGACTCATGTAAAATAAAAATAACAATTTCCTCCAATCTTTGATTGTATAGCAAACAATTTTTAAAGCGCATAGTCTATTAGAATCATAATTAACCAGAATAATTATGATTATCTAATTCTAAAAATTTAAATAAATGGATTAGTTTATTAATAACGATATAAGGGTGTGAGGAATAAATTGGTACAAGTGGCAATTTAATAGTTTTCAAATTAAAACATATTATTAAATTTTATGTCCAGTAACTAACTCAATCGGAAATTACTCTATCTCATAATCGCACTTAACTCTAAATTGAAGAAAAAAACACTTCATCTTTAAATATATTTAAAAAAAAATGTATATATATATATTTATATATCTACATATATATATATATATATATATATATATTAAATATATTACTTTGGATAATTATTTCTTGGCCAAAAGTGTATTTTCATTACTTTATATTATGCAAATTAAATAAATTAAAAATTTGTGCTTTTACGACCCATGTAGGATTTTAGATCCCATCATAGCAAAGAAACTGGAAAATATCTTGGAAAGCGGTCGTGAAAGGAGATAATTTGACCGGATTAGCGGACAATGATCGCAATTAAACATTATATGTGCGAACACATTTATAAAATTCTGGAATTATCGAAATTAATGGAATGAGTATGATCATTCGACTTGACATAATTTTAATTTGAACACTAGAACTATAATCTATGTTCATTGGTTATTCCGGCACCTAAGCAAAGGTAGAAACAAATTATCAAAACAAGCCTTATGTAAGCGATTCTCATTGACAAGGATCGTAAAAAACTGGATTCTTAGGTTAATAAAAAAAAAAAACTTTCTTTCATTTCATTATTTAAATTTTCTTTTGATGACTTTGATTGTAAAAAAACAACAAAAAAACAGTGCTTCTACAACCCGTGTAGGCTTATTCTGAGACCATGAATGATTTGTCCAATATTACGCTTATCCACCAGGTTTTACTCTACTTTATCGAAGCTGTGGGTGCCCAGGAGAGTCTGTAGATCCTATAGGATCCATCTGTAACTGTTAAGATTAAATAATTTATAGTGCAGAAAATTTCAGTATGGAATTCCGCGCTTTACACACTAAGCTTTCCCGCACCACAATATTTGCGGGTTGGAATCATACAATTCGACTGCTATTTATAATTAAGATCACATAAGGCTGTCACGTTAGAAAATATAAATGTTTTTTTTTTGCTTTCCGCTATTTATTTTTTCCTTTTTAATGATATTCACCTTTGAAGGGATTTACAAATGCGGTATAAAACGGACTATAGATTATATTTGCAACTCTGGTGGTTAAATCGATTCTTTTGCTGAATAAGAAGTAATGAGTATTAAAAGAAGCTTAATATGTTGCTATGTCGGGTATATGTTTACATGTTACAAAGGGAGGTCTGGATTTGATTATTATTTAAGCATATTTATTCAAACAATATCTCCACTTCAAGCCAAAAAAATACGATAATAACACGATCCAGCTTAATTCAGTACTGAATTAATTATCTCTGAACAAAATCAAGGTTAACTACTTATTCACCGGAGCTACAGATATAATAATTACACATATAGGAATAAAGAATAAAACAGATTTTTTATCATTATGTTATATTTTATTTTAAAACAGTTTATGAGTACAAGTATATTTATTTATTTATTATAAATCCATTCGGTAGGGCTATACGCTTGATCCTGATGCTCTACGCTGCTGTGACAAAACAACAGCCGGTGGCATTTATGATTTCATGTCAGAATAAACCAAGCGGTTGCCAACGGTTACCGTAACGTCTATTTCCCGACTGCTGTTGTTTCTGCGTCAGATGGAAAAACAATTAGAAAAACCTGTTTTCTCAACGAAGCAGTGAAATATGATAACCGGTGAAAAAGCTGCTGTCACTAGGTTGGTACAACTGTAACAGAAGAGGCCATGAGCTCTTGATGGTCTGTGATTTCTTCCTCTTCCACAACTCTCCCTGGACCTCATCAATCTCTATTTTGTTTCTCGTTCACCTGTTCTTCAATTTATCTTGACCGATTGTTCTCCTTCTGTGGAAAATTCGGTTCCATTTGTCTATATGGTTTCTTTTTTTGCTGGCATCTATCTCTTTTTTTACCTCATTTATTTTTGTAGGGGCAGTAGTATTCACAACCCGTGGTTTCATTGTGTTGGTTACCGGTATTAAAGAGACCAACACTTTTCAGAGAAAAAAGGCGCATTGTGAAATGTCAATTGTAACAGTGCAAATGATGGAGACTATCCAAATCAACCACGGATGTGATATTTTAAGGCTTACATCTCGAGATTTTTTTGTAGTAATTATTGAATTGTTTTATGACACATTGTTCTGCTTAATGGTATTGATACCGTCATCTCCCTTATTTTTTTCGCCAGTGATATCATTTCTTCCTGCAAAAATAGCGAACAAGTAATCAATGGAATTCTTTGCTATGAACTGCAGCTTAAATATCATAAATATCATCTTTATTAGAGTCAGCTCTTAGAAGCTTGAGAGGACCGATGGTAATTTCCGTCTTATATAAACAATCTCATAACTATCCTGGAGGTAGAAATTCAAAGGGCCATGCTGAGGACTTCATACTTCATACAGCAAAATTCAGCCTTGAAGAAGACCTGCAACCGTCCGAAGACCGGATTGAAACGTCGGTGTCTAATAAACAGATTTACTGTTTAAGGAATTATTTTTTTACCACAACCCGTGCCATGTTTTGGCACTGGTTGATTCGGCCACATGGTGTTTTATTGTTACTATTCTATTGCACTTAAGAAGCCCTTTCCAACCGTATACAATCTTTGTATTTGGATCTGTTTTTTTGACGCGTAAATGAGAAAATATAAACTTAGTAAATGAATAGACTTAAATATAATTTACTACATATTGTTAAACCAATAGAGATGAAGGGGATATATAGCATACTAGAAATCTCTCAACATGAAAAACCTTCCACTAATATAAAATCGATTTGGCCATGTAAAGAAACAGTGCTCAATTAAAAAGGCAAAGGTAGATCTAACTTTGCGGACCAATTTCTTCTCCATCATTTATCACAGTCATTCACGTGTATTTTATTAGCAGCTCATTTTCATAGTCATATTTCATTATCTTCTCAATGATATCTTTTTCGGAATTTTCCCTTTTCTGCTACACCCGATATCTCTTTCACTGTCTCTGAATGTTTTATTGAAGCTTAGATTTTTTTGGCTTTTATAAATATAAAATTGGACTGTTGTGAAGCTTAAGGAGATATTGTAGGATTTCTATAGCATAAAGCAAAATATATTGTATAAGGAGAAAATTCATGGCAAACTAGCTGACAGCGGATATAAGCGATGGAGTTCTAAATCTTCAAATATATAGAAGAGGCGGTATATAAGAAATGCTATATGGATTTCAAAGCACTCATAGAAGATGATGTAGTTTTCTTAGCCAAAGTTTATCACTATTGACTCTTCGTCAATTTGCAACTAAAATATTTTGCTTATTATTTAAAAAATCAATACATTGCATATTAATTCCATTAGAGCTATATTTTCATAGTCGAAATTTTAATAATAAGCTTAAAGGATTTTTACAGACGAAATAAAAATTCAGACATCATTTAGTTGCGAGCAATGTTAAATATTTTTTTTTTCTCTTCGATTTGTCTTCGACGCCCCGAGGAAGTCTCATGTGTCTCGCCGGTACGCTCAGGTAAAGTGGCTTTTCCCTTCTATCCGTAGACTTTACTTCCTTGGTTCTTTCTTATATAAAACTATCAACTCACAACATCCGTCTTACATCTAAAGTCTCCTACAATTCAAATCCTCTATCCAATCCCAGGGCACAAGATCTCGCCCTTCTGATCTTTATATCCGGTCCCACAGAACCAAAACTTTTGAGCGTTCCTTTCTAGCCCGTTCTATCTCTCTTTGGAACTCTCTTCCTCTCGATATCCGTCATGCGTCTTCATTAACCTCATTTAAATACAATAAAATACAATAACAAACTTTTCCTACATCTTCTAAATTCCAATCAGATGCTCCATAATCAATAAATAATTTATAGATATATTCAAATTGATCAATTGATGAACTACTGAAAAATATTCCTCATTCATAATAATACCATTGTTTTTTTTGTTTTTTTTATTATTAGATGCTATTATTTATTCACTTATTTTTCCAAAAGTTTATTTACTTTTATTGTAAATATGTCTGTTCTTTTATTTTAATTTTGTATCACATTTTCTGATTCTCTACCAAAACATACCTGTTTAGTTATTTACTTTCAGGATATTATGTAATTACTGTTTCATCTTGATGTAGGCCTTTGGCCAGATATATATTCCTTTAATTTTTTTCATCTCTGTTATTCTAAAGGGACCTGGTCCCAGAATAAAATTATTTTTCTATTCTATTCTATTCTATTCTATTTCTGTTTATTTGCGATAGTTTATAATAATAATAAAAAAATACCCCTGAAAAACGATAATAAAATGAAAAACAGCGAAATTAATCTTATTTACACTAATTACTAGAATTATATTTTTAACACAATAATTATATGTTGTAAGAATTTATAGAAAATTATTTTTCCACTTTTATTTTTCCTCATTGAATGCTTTATTCACAAATGTATACAGTATATAATCACACAAGCCTGTATAAACCTGTATTTCCCTAGGGTATGTAACTACTTTTTTTATTTCGTATTGATCACTTAACATTTTATTTATTTCCTTTACTCTGTCAAAAGTCTAATCTTTGCTTGGTCAATCTATGCTTGTTCATTCTGTATGGATGTCCGATGAATGTCAGTCTTGTCTTCCGGACAGTATCCGAGACTCTTTCAACTTTCTGGCAGATATGTCTGTTACTTAGAACATTCTACTCATCTCCAGTCTGAAATACACCCTTGATTTATTAGAATTATTCTTTCCAGGACCTCCAGTTTTTTGAGACTATAGTTCATCGAAATGCATTTACTGGCAAAGAGGTATGAAAATTCCTTCTTTAAGACAATGATATAATTTCTGATTTTGCCATTATTTGTTAAACCATATGCTCATTCCATTTTATTAATTCAATCGTTGATACCTCCTTTTTCTAGGACATACATCTGTATAGTCTTTCCTAGATATATGAATTTCAGAAGATTACGTAATTTATATTGAACCAATTTTCTGCTAAGAAGCGTTAAAATTGAGTTGTTCAGAATAAGCGGATAACTCCAAAATATAAAAATTAACGTATTCATTTTTTCCGCTAGTCTGAACTTAAAACCTTAGTCTGAAAACCATAAGAAACAAGACGGCAAAGTGTTAGACTAAATTGTTTTGCTAAACAATAAATTATGCTAATTAGCTTGACTAAACTTACGAAAAATGTGAATAAGGCTATTTTTGAAATTTAACTTTTGATCCTGGACGCCTTAATTTAAAAATTTAACATCAACAAGTTGTATTGTATTCCCATTTATTTTTTCGTATTGATCATTTCGGATCACGTTCCGCACTTCCATTTTAGTATACGATAAATAAAAAAATGAAAAATATTATAATAAGAGTAATAAAACCTTAGACAATATAAGAGGGATAAAAGCTATTAAAGTATAGATATACAATGCCTATTATGATGCGAATAGCCGAGCGGTTATAGACTTTTATACTTTATAACAGACAATTAATTCTTGCTGACATTTATTTCTCGTAATGGAAGGGATTTTAAGACATAAAGGATCTTGTGGAAGGACCTGTTGAAGCCTTTTGAAGACAGAGCCCCAAATCGGAGCGCCCTAAGAACCAATTGAGAAGAGCATTGAGGACTCCTTTCAGCTCCACTCTCGCCTTTGATGGAGGCGGCATTCAATCATCTGTGGTGTCTTCCAGTCCCTCCAGCCTCTCTAGCTCTCCAGCTCCCCTCCATTTATTCTATACACAATACATCGCCAGTAAACCTTTAAAGGCGTCGCTATTCCAGAGTTATGTCGGGTATTCGAATTTGTGGGTATTGGAGTGGATCGGAATGTTTCGGAGTGATAAGAGTGACTTAAAAAAACAAAAACTAAAAATGACTGTAATATTGATCATAATACTATAATTGAGGCGTTTAGTTTCAATCCATTTTACAAAGCAACAGAGGTTTTAACTGAACATGGACTTACTTAATCATATACAGATTTCACATACAATACTTCAATAGAAAAAGAAGAACATACATTTAAACATATGAATGATGACTGCCAAATGTATGCCAAATATTTTTTATTATAATATTAAGAGGGAAACATTGACCAGTAGCTGAACACGAACTATATAATGCATTTCGGCCCGAATTCATTAACAATATAGATTTCGAAATGTTGACATACAGTTTATAATATTTATCTATTGTAAAACTTAGATACTCATTTTATTTTTGGTTAACTATAACATGATATAATAATAATATTTATTGTTTATACTTTAATTATCACATATATTGTTAATCCTTATTGTAAAAATGTAACGTAATAAATAAACGCCAATAGTTTAATGGTCCTTTCAAAGGGTTACTTTGAAAGGGAAAACAAAATATCATTTAAAGTAATCATGTGTTGGATATAATTTACCTGGCTTTGATCAGAAAACAATATCTGGTTATTTTTATAAATCTAGCTTATGGTTGATAAAAAACAAATAAACAAAATAGACATTTTTAAAGGTAAATCACTTTAATCAATATAATTTAACAATATATGTATATAGTTTTGATTTTTCATAAATCAAAAATTTTCATTTAATACAATGGATGTAACCACTTTTGATAGGAAATGGAATCCTTTGGTATTGATTTTTGAAAGATCTAGAAGGGTTACTTTGAAAGGGAGAAAAAAACATTATTTCTGGTATTAAAACTTATAAAATGAAATAAAAAAACATTTTGGAAAAAAATGGATGTAACCGATTTTGAAACCAAACACTTCAATAATAATATAGTTAGATAATCAGATTAAACATGATACAATTCGATTCACTGAGATGATCAGAAATGATTTTTATTGAAGTTTATAGTCTCTTTTAATTTTAATAAAATAATTATCCAATATCCTCAAAGATTTTCCTAGGACCACATTTTTTTCATATTCAAGTTTTAGCCGTTATTAATTCTATCAAACCAATGACTTCTTGGCCTCCAGTATCGTTTAATAACATCCCACAGATTTCTGTAGAACAGATAGGTTACTTAATACTTTATCTTGGCTAACGTTAACTCGTTCCAGACTGAAACGACAAGAAACTGGTGCCCGTTTCAGGCCACTTCAGCTCTCACTAGACAAACACTCTAAGTTCCTTATTAATTACGGTAAACTCATAAGCATGGAAATTATAGGACCCATTTGGACTAAATAGAGCTAAGGGTCTCTTAAAATCCTCAATGCCCCTAAGTTTGTTTTGTCATCAATAATGACCAATAGTTACTGATTTGGCCCGAACCAATCAATCCTTTCATGACTAACTTCATTCCCTCTCAAACTCAATAGTTTCAAACCTGACAACCAATTCAATTCTTGAATAGAAGATTGTCACTCGACCTTCTAAGCTGAATTTGATAATCGAGTAATAACAGTGGATAGTTTATCTACTTGTCTTTTTCTCATGTCATTATACATCGTTCATTCTATTTGTTACATGATTATTATACAGTTGTAAATTTCAGTAAATAATTTTGAAATTATTTTTATCTAAAAGAATAGTACCCCGATCCTGTATTGAGTTCTGTTTCGCAAGGTTATGCTATTTGATTAATCTGCTTAAAGCTGTAGGTGGAGCCTGTGGGGTCTACAGATCCTCTTTGTGCTCATTCAGGTTCTAGAAAGTGTATAATCTAAATTGAGGGGGGAACCAGGCAGTTGAGAGTCACCTCAGCCAATCTACCTGCATTACCCTAGAAACAGTAGCCGTTACCCTAGAAACAGTATAAACCCTACCATATACACAGGCCAAGACCCTACAGGGATTGTACTGGTACAGGGTTTTTTTCTTAATGTTAAAAAATTCAAACTCCTTACTATTCTAAATTTATCGGGCATATGTATGCTAGTGTATGATTGTTCAAGGCTAACGACAATTCGATGATATCGAAATATATTTCAGTTAATGACCAGTAAAGCCTGCAAATTCGCCATTGATCCAGAGAATAGCTGATGAAATTAGAGATATGGGGAAAGCTAATTACTGATAGATAAGGCTAAAATTAGGCCGGAGTGGATATGGATAGGAATGGAGAGAGATGACCAGGTCCATGGGAACTGCCTTCTGCCGTGGATCCATCAACATCTCTCTAATTACTTGCCACTTGTCATTTGTCTTATTCTCTCACTCGCTTCGTCTTCTTTTCTTCCGCCTTGGTTACTCATCTCTTCATCTTCCCTAGTAACCATCTTTCGGAGTAAACAATATTCGGACAAAACTATTAACCCATTTCTTGCGGAATATGCTGATTTATTAACTATTCTTCTCCTTGTGTCTTGTTACTTAGTAGACTATCTATATGGGGATCTTAAATTTGTTGGAGGGCTTCTAAGCAATTGTACAGCTGTAAGAACAAACCTTTCCTTAAATTATGGTGCTACGAGTGCCTTCTTCTTTCCGGTTCTCTCGTACTATCCATGTTTCCTTGCATTATCAGCAGCAGTAAACGATATTTGTGATTTCTCATGGTGAGGCCCAGCTATTCTAATTTCCGCTTCTTGATTGTAAATGCGGTTTCTTGATTTTTTTTTTTTATTTCCGGCCCTGTACGTCCAACCGAAAATAGTTTGGCATATTTTGTTGCGTAGATACAAATCTCGAAGATGCACCTCGCAACGTGATTCGAATAGTATCAAGGCTCTAATCAAACATGACCGATCAGCTAAAGGTACAAGGATATTCACTTTTAGAACTGAGGCAAACCTGGCCAACCGAATACATGTTATTTGTCTAAACTCTACACTCATTCAATTTCAATATCGAAATGTACTTCTTCAGAAGTCTTCATCTCTATTCAAATTGATCAAGTTCGGTGACTGTAAACTAAAAGTAGAACAAACTTTGAAAGGAAGAATGGTACCCAGCAATGGAAAGTCTATGTTACTGAACCTAGGATAAACAAATAGTTTTCTTTAGTTGGTTTTCAACGGCTTTCATTAACATTCGACAGATAATGAGGGTGAAACAATGAGTCTGGCTACTTTTGGGACAATTTAATAATTATTGTAATTATATCTGTTTACCGGTTCTTTTTTAGGCATGGTTACTAGTCAGCCCCTGGAAAATCGAGCCCGGGTGCACACGACATGCAGACTCACATAACCAAAGACAGAAGACGATTAAGACGAGGGTTTGATGAAGGAGGAGTGGGGAGGAAGGGTTTGTTAGTTAGTCCCTTGTAATTAGTGCCCTCAGGAATCTGCCCTCCTCGGCACCCTAATCAACTTGTAAGTGCCTCGGCTCTCTTCAGCCTTGTTCCGGGCCAGGCTTGTACAACCTCATCGACCTTGTTGCTCCTCTTCTCTGCTTCGCAACTCTCAGGTCAGTGGAGATCCCAGATGGAAGCTCGGGCAAGTATAGGTTAAGTATGAGCCATTAAATATACCCAAATTGGTGTTCTATGGTCAATATCGACTCTCAGGTTTTAGGAAGAAGTTATTTGATTAGCACTTACAAGAAATAAAAAAATCAGTACCATCACAACCCATGAAGGGACCTACATGTGGCGTTGCCGAACTGTTCAGCATCGTGTGTCACCCAAGGGAATTAGAAGGAAAGCAAAACAGCGTGCTGGGAACTTTTGGGGTTTAGAAGCGATAGAACAGGAATTAAATTTATTTATGGAACCTATCCAAAAATACATTAAAAAATTATATTTCTAAATGAAGGTTTGGGAAATAATAAAGCTATAGTGAAGAATAGTAAATGTGTATCTGAGGTAAATCCTTGATTATGGGTAAGTTTCCTCCGAGTATGGGAAATCACTTCATTGTGGCTGGGTAGGCCCAGGAGGGTCTGCAGATCCCAAGCATCGATTCACGACTGTTGACGTAATAAATTATTTATTTGTCACAGGTGGTATCATATCTAGACAATAGCAACGACGTCTCTTTCGTTGTTATATCCAAATAACTCTTGTTTTAATATTTAATATTCAAGTTCTCTTTCAAAGGACTGATTCTATGCATATCGTATTTACGAAAGGTAGATGCCGTTGAAGATCGCAAAATTTCACAAAGTATTTTTTCATTAAAATTGCTTGAATATTCGCTAATGGGCAGTCTGTTCTATAAATGTTTTAAGATTCCGACTATATACCTGCATAAGTTTACTATCTTAGCGCATAAGTAACTAAGTCAGCCCTTGGTTTGGAATGAGGTTATTGCTTATTGTATAACTCCATTCAAAGCCAAAGAATACGAAAGAAGAAATACTTCACCCAATGCATTCATTTTGGACAAAAATCGACTTGATCAGTTGTTCGCCAGGCACCAGATGTATAGTTATTAATGTAAATAGATTTTTCATTTAAGGTCTCTCGAGGAAAACTTTCTGATAACTTACAGTTGAATGAGAAGAAAATAATCATTATATTTAACTAACAATATTCGATGGATATAAAAAACGCATTGAAGTTTCTAGCCTATAATATTGATAAAAAATATCAGAGAGAAAACTAAACAACAATCACTTAAAAGCTATCAATATTTGTTCTGCTAACACGCCAGCCGCCAGCCCCCCCCCCCCCCTCCCCCCATGTACTAAATCAAAATCGATAATGGAGCTTCGATGTTTGACAAGAAGAAGCAAGACGTAACTTTCCATTACACTTTAGCTTCAATTCACAACAACTTTGTAGAATTATTTTCATTATAATCATATTTTTGTTATGCTAAACACTTCGTAATTTTATTATTTAACTTTGGTAATAAAGAAGACCATTGTAAAAAACAGGTCCACGACTTCTTTTAATTTTTACCATCAGATCCTTGTTAAATCATTTACTCACTTTAGAAGTCCTACTTCTCAGGTTGTTAACACAACGGTTTTCAGTGAAGTGTGGGCTTTTATGGAAAACTGGATCAGAAAAGTTATGTTTTAAAAAGTAAACTGTATTTATTTAAAAATAAATGATGTGCCAATTGGCATTTATATAATTTCTAAAATAAGTATTTTTTTTTATTATTTATTATATTATATATGAAATTTGCATATCAACCGATCCTTCTCGTTAGTCACATTTGCTCTCTTTTACATTTCAAAACTCATCGATGTTTTGCATTCCTAGACCTTGCCAAATATATATGTTAGTTCATCTTCTGAGTTGATGGCCATATTAGAGTTATATTACTGCAATATTTGACGGTATATTGAAAAAAATCTCAATGTGATATTATCGCTCTATTATATAAAAATAATTTTAATGATGTAATATTATATCGGCGTTGACAAGAAATGGATAAATTATTTTTAAAAACTGGTAAATAACAAAGCTACTGTTCCTGACTTATTTAAGCCTTTACGCAAAATACAGTGCTTTTTAGATATAAATGGAAAATAATTGAATACATTGACCAATAAGAAAAGAAAATAAGCTACCTACGTCTTACTCCGATATTTCCCTTTAAGGAATGTTATTTCAATACTAATTATATTAAAAGCAGTTTCATTGTTGATTTTTTTAATAAAATCTAAAAGAAAACAGAATTCCAATATTTTATTAAATAAAAAATACTCAGTATATCAAAACAATATGAATAAGGTATTCATATCTTAATACTCTCACTAGAGGGGTACAAAACTAGTACTAACAGTATATATAATGGTACCCTAGAATTTTTACAAATAAAAAAAAATGAGAAAGAAAAGAACTGGTAGAAATATTATAAAGTTAAAATAAAATATAAAAACATCTATCCTTATAGATAGTACGAAAAATATATTTTATAACGTTGATTCTTGCCCCTTTGTTACGTTTTCCAACATCTAGAAAAACATCCTCAAGAATAACCGACCAGTCTTGAAGGTTGGAAAAAATATTATAACAAGTCTCATATTCATTCGTTGGAGTCATATTCATTTCAGATGATTCTCACAAGCTAACTATAATTTTCATAAAAAGTTAAAATGTGACAAGTGTTTCTAGCCCCCCCCCCATCTCAGATTAATTAATATCTTAATTTAATATAAAAACTGTATGATTAAGTACACAGTTATTTTTGGAAAATATCAAATTGACAAGTTGGTTTTATTTACTCTTGTTCTAATATCTTGGGGAATATTTAAAATCGCTTACTCCCTTACTCCATTTCTGCTAATAATTGTGAAATGTCGTCTATTTTTTTAATGGAAGAATTATAACTGGTCTGTCAGGGAGGTTAAATAATTCCATAAAAAGGGATAAACCATTTATTAGAAAGCGACGTTTCGACCCACTTAGCGTGTCTTCTTCAGAGCTTGTGATGTAGGTCATAAGTAATACTTCTGATACTTTAATTATAATATTACAATACAAGGTAAAACCTGTGATACAGATACTTGTAATATTTTACTTACAATATTTCTGTAGAAGTTAATACTTGAGGTACAGATCACTATCTGTTACACTTAACCTATATAACAAACCCTGAAGAAGACCTTCAATGTTGGCAGAAACGTCGGTTTCTAATGAATTGTTTCTCACTGCTTAAGGAATATTTCTATTACTGTTTATTCACGACCCTTATACTGATAATTTTTTTAGAACCCCTAACACGTTAGTTTTAAAAATTTTAGATGGGGTCCCTTGAGCTCTAGTGTAGGGCATAGAAGTGCTATGCTAACCAATAGAGCACAAGGGACCCCATCTAAAAAATTTAAAACTAAGGTGTTTGGGGTTCTAAAAAAAGTATCAGTTTAAGGGTCATGAATAAACAGTAATAGAAATATTCCTTAAGCAGTGAGAAACAATTCAATAGAAACCTATGCCCTAGATCGAGGGTTCGCGGCCCGGCAGGTGGCCCTAGGTTTTTCTAAAAAGAGAAAACAATCCTTAGTTATGCCGTCCGTTAGAAGGGACATGAAATGGGGGTCCCGAGCCAATGCGATGCTCGTTAAAGATTCCTATCCTAATTATATCTACCTGGATGGGCGAAAAATGGGACTCCTACTGTCGCATCGTCCAGCCGTAGCAGCATAAAGTGATATTAAATGCATACACATGGATTAATATTTAAAAAAATAACATGGCTGACATTATGAAGCGTACTGCAAGGTAACAAGGAATAAATAAAAAATAACACAAAAGTGTAAAATAAAAGAGAGGGTGTAAAGTTATCGTTGCCTGAAGATAATGGCGAGGGGTGCGTGCACACACCACAAAAGAACCTTTCATGTTTTCTGACCATCACTTCTCAGATTTTCGTACTAGGAAAAAATGAAAAGAAAAAAATAAATAAGGAAAATAAAGGAGGCAGAAAAAAAGAGAAAGTAGAAGGGAGGAGATCTTTGTTCTGAAGGAAAGGTTTATCTCCTGTCCTTCGTTATCCTCCATCACTTCCACTTCACATCCTTGAAGAATGATCATAGTAATAACCCAAAAATACTTCAGCCAGATAAAAAAAAAAAAATGTATTGCCCAAAGTTACATTTAGAAAAAAGTCGGTATTCGTTGACACTGCAAAAAAAATCCTTTCAACTGCCAAAGTTTTGTTTGCACACAACATGGCAGAAGTTATGATTGGCATTGGAGCACAAATATCGAGGTTAGGTTCCCTCATTCGGGTTTCAAATACTCAATGTTTGTTTAATTCTTCAAGGGTTATTTGTTTGTAAATGTCGTTATTTTTGACAAATAGTACATACGAAATTATGCAGAATTTGAATTTGTTTTATTCCTGAAAATAAATCTAGTTAATCAAAAGTACAGTTGATCGTACAGGATTCGTTGATTGTTTTTGAGTCTAACCTAAGCTAGCAAAGGGACATTCAAACCTTATGGAATCGAAACCATATCTTACTGATTTTATAAATTCATATTTATTAATTTATACTTCTTACTTTGTTACGAACAAACTAATCCGTAATGACTTTTATATCTCATTTGCTACTGATTTGGCTCGTATCAGAAATTAATCTTTTCATGACCAACTATTACCCACTCAAACCCACTAGTTTCAAACCTAGCAACCTCTTCAATTCCTGATAATCCTCTAAGCGTCTGAAAAGAAGATAGCCTCGTGACCTTTTAAGTTGAATTTGTTATTCGAGTACCAACATTGGGTAGTTTCTCTACTTGCCTTTATCTCGTGCCATTATTTGTCTTTCATTATATTTACTTGATGTATTCTATTGTACAGTTGTAAATTTCTACTTCATGCTACCGAGGCGTCAGATTCAGAACAGGATTAAAACAATGAGAAATAAGTAAATATTATTGCGGCAAAAAGTATATATTCGAAATTTCGAAATCGCTTTTCATTATAAACGCCATAAGTATTAGTAACCCACACACTAATTACTTTTTAGAAAAAAATAGTTGTTCTTCATACTAATTTAAAGAAGATGGCAATGTAACTGAAGAATATAATTAGAGAGACCTTTCCTTCACCTTCAGATTTAAATATTTATAATAAAGTCTGTATTTTAATAATTATTCGGAATCGTTGAATAACAGGCTGATCGATTCAGCACTACAGTTAGAAAAGTTCTTTCTTCAAAGTTAAAAAAAAAAGAATAGAAATTAGGTCACTGCTTAATAAGAGAGATCCCAAGATGAAATAAAATGGATGGAATAAAAGGTAAGAAACAAATAGAAGAAAAAGAGAGACATTTAATGACGGGTCGTTTGTGAATAGATAATGATAGTATGTGTTACCGATCCAAGAGGCATTGCCTCCAATGGGAATAAATCGAGGAGGCATTAGGTGGCCCTATAATTGCCGGATGATCCATTGCCGTGTAATCAAACCCGCATGTCTGCTCGCTTTTGTCAGCGGATAAAAGTGCGGGAATACGGATAACGGGAGGATAGAGCTGTCATTGGTAGTTATGTATTCCGATGGAAATCCCTTTCATTAGCGATGTGTCCATAACCAACTGGAGTGTCCGAACAAGAACCAATCCAATAGCACGCGATTAATATGACATTGGCTGTTTGTTTGTTTATTCATATATCGTCTCTGCAGATAATCGGACGATGCTACAGTCTCAATCCTAAATTTTTTTCCGTGTATATTTAGGATATGGATCTTCAACAAATATCCGGCATTACACTGTCTCGGAACCCTTATTTTACGTACCTTCCGAAGTCCGGGAAAACAAACCCATTTATGTCCTTTTAAAATTCCTAAGCGCTGCAAACATGCGATCTTGGGTATAGTAGGTTTTATGCAGACAATTAGACCACATGTCACTCCCGCTTTTCTGTATCCAATGCCTACATTTTCTATTTGTCCCTTTTTAAAGCCTACATTCACTTGTTTGATGGGTGTCGTTTATTTTACCTTTTCGGTGGAACTAAGAATCCTATTGTTGAGTCTTGTTGGGGGAAAGTCAGCTGATGTGCCAAACGAATTTCAACCATCTTGTTCTCATAGCTGCTTAATTAGACATCTTTTCTGGGTCTTTCTTGTGAGTAGCCTTTATTCTTCTGCTGCCAATAAAAAAAATAATGTATTCCTGATTTTTCACATGCACGGTAAAAATTATACGTCCAACCCAAATGTTTTTTTATATAGATCTTTTAATGCTACTTTAGTAGCCTCTCGAAGTACAAATTCTCATTACTGCCACAATTTCATTTTATGGCGATAACGAGGTAATGGAAACGCGATTAAAAATAAATTATTTTATCAGAATTATTAAATGTTTAATCAATTGAAGTTACATCTCTGGTTTTTTTTAGTATGATGGAATTAAATGTAATTACTTGCTAAAAATTTAAATTTAAATGAATAGATATTGTAGGTTTGAAGCGCGGGAGGAGAGTATGTTCCTTATGAAAGCCCACAAATCTCACAAAAACCTCGCCCTCAAAAATACTATGTTAGAAACGAGAAATATGTAGTACTGAAGTAAAAAACTCTCTGTGATTCATTGAGTAATAAGGTGATGCATAAGTTCTAACTCCATATCGTCCTACCACAGTATTCTAGGCCTGCCTCTTCCGCTTTCTCCATCTAGATTTCTTTTCTTTCAATGTAAGTGGGTCAATCATCAGGTTCTTAAGTTCTTCATTCTTTCTGGTACGGAAACGATTTCCTTCATTGGTTGGGCCATATACTATTTTTAGAGTCTTTCTCTCCAAGTTCTAAATAATCTCTTTTGCTGCTTGCTGTTTGGTTGCTAGAACATTTATTTCGATATATCTGTGTTCTTTTTATGTCACTATCGTTTTACCATGTTCCTTGAAAACATGTGAGATAATAATTATGGCAGTTCAGCATGTTATTGATGTTCACTTTAAAAGATTTTTTTGTTTCACCACCAATAGAGGCACATTTTGCGGTACGATTTATTTTTATAATGAGATATGATTGTACATAAAGTAAACTTACTATAATTAGCTAAGGTAATAACGATTGAAGTGAAGATAAACAAGAACCATCGAAGCAGCGGAGAACTGTAAACAGAGATAGTGTAATTGAAGCAAGTTGGCTAGGGTAGATGCTGTTCCAATGTCCTCCGATATATTATGTTCCAACTTTATAATTGCCGCCCTTGCTCAGTTAGTCTTGTCTAGTTGCGATAACTTTATACGCTACGAGTGGCCACCGGGAGGGATGTTCGCTCCCAGTAATTTCTATGAATGCATTGCAAGCGAGTTGTGTTGCTTTTGCAAACATAATTTTCAACTTATGCTTCCGCATAGGTCAATAAGCCAGGCCACTTCGTTCTTACTTGATCAGACAAAATAATTTTTCTTATCAAAATTAAAGATAGCGGGATAATCTCAGTTACTGGAGTTCTGAGTTGCTATGCTAAAGATTCCGGGTTCAATTCCAGCTATATCAGATGAATTATTTGATCTTTTTACAATCACTGTAACGTGGTTAACCTTAATTAGGGGAACCTGGCGGTTGAGCGTGAGCTGGGACAAATCGGCTGTTCAACCGTTGCTCTTAGAAAGAGTACAGCGTCTACTATGTACTGAAAACAACCTTTGAAATAAAAAAAAATGTTTTTTGATATAAGGAATCGAAGCATATCTTTCATGTTTTTGTTAAATTCTTGAACAGGTTTGTTAAGATTTTATATTGGGCTGTAAAGATCATAATACTGCGTGTCTATTGGAAATAAAAAGCTATATTTTTCAATAAAAATAAACAAACTCAATGAGAATTTAAAAAACTATATTATATTAAAAATTAAAAATAAATATATTTTCTTGGATAAGGTCTCCTGTTACCTGAATGAAACCCAAAAGTTTAACAAACGACTGTTTTATTTGCACTCTCAGCATTGACAAATATTAGTTCAGATAATTGTCGAGAATCTACCAAAAAAGTTTAGTGATAACGGTGTAGCGATTCGTTAAGAGATACTGATAACATATCGATACACTAAGTCGATAGATGATCTAGTTCGATCGATGAGTCGAAGTCGCCACAGTTTTATACTTACAACTTTAGTATTGCTAGCGAAGGAAATGAAATTCTTCGCTATCTATTACGTACTAACATCGTTAAAGATAAAAAATAAATAAAGCAAATACGGACCGTTCATCGATAGCGAACAATTATTGCCCTAACGATCAGGTCGTGTTTGCTAGGAGCACAGTCATAATGATGCTGTATGCCATAAAGGTTTTTGGTTTGGCCATGCCCATTGATTGGATAGAAATAGACTCTCATATCAGATCTTGGAGGGATGTCCAGATGGAGAGGCAGTACCAGACTGCGATGGTTGGACGATCCTTGAGTAGTTATTCTTGTAGCCCGTGGATATAGCTTCAGTGGTTATTACTGTCGCCCATACATCTGCGGTACCGGTGAAAAAGTATTTGTAGAATTTTGTGCAAACTGATGAGATAATTAACCCCAGGGCAGAGTGGTCGTGTCGTTCTGGTAGTATTTGGCTTGAAATGGAGTTGTGATATATGGCATAACTTCATCTAAAGCCAAGGCCATACTTAGTTACTCACGCACTATGAAAACGACACGATTCCGTTTCCCAACTACAATTAACTCATTTTAAACAAAATTGGACTTTCTTTACCGTGGTCAGACATATATATTATATATATATATATGGTTTAGATGCAAAATTCTCCACTTTTCATAATTATCGGTAATACGATAAAAACCGATTCTGTTATCAATATATGAGATAAATGAGAGAAAAGTGTTAAGAGAAGTGCAACAATAACCACTTCTCTTAAAAATTCTGACTCATTTATCACATATATTTATAACTAAACCGGTTTTTATCGTTTCACCGAAAGTTATGAAGAGTGGAGAATGTGAGTTTCGCATCTACACCCCTCATATGTTATAGGAAAGAAACAACATTGATACATGTATGAAATCTTGCCAACATTTTAGATTATGTTTAAAACTTGAATAAGCACTAAGTTTGCTCATCAGTAAACGGTGATTCACGAAAAATTCAACCGCTGACTTCTAAAAAAAAGTTAGTTAGAAAGGAAAAAAAAAACTATTATGCTTAGAAATAGAGAAAAAAACTAATATCTAGCTTGCTAGTACTTCTAATGTTTTTTTTGTTTTTTTTACCTCAATTATTCCGAGTAGTTGGCCTTTCCTGGGAGTGGAGTGGCTCAGTAGTAGAGCGCTGAATTAAGTTCCCTGGTTCAAATCCCGCTTCATGGCAGACTTTTATTTAATCTGTTAGCAGGTGGAGATGGATCCTATGGCATCTCGGACACTCCTAGGGCTCGCCCAGCCTCTAAAAATATGATATTTCCTAAGATTTTTCTAGGCAGCCACATTTTTTTTCTTTTTTAATATATTAATCTTAATAAACCGATATACCTAAACGTTGGGAGCTAGTAGCTCCGAATATAGGGCGCTGAGTTGTTACACTGAAGGTTTCAGGCTGAAATCTGGAAGTGACAAACAAATAATTTAATCTGCTAACAGTCATTGATGGATCCTTTGAGATTTGAAGTGCCGCCTGAGACTCAACTAGATGTGTAAAGTGGGTACCCGAAATAGTAGGGAAGCGCTGAGATGCCTTGCCGAAGGTCCTACAAATGCCGCAAAATGTTAGCAGCCGGAGATAGATCCTATGGGATCTTGGACCTTGATGGGTACAAAAAATAGAAAAAAAATTTGGGTGTTGAGCGTTATAAGATAAATCATCTCCCTGCACAACCTTTCTCCAAGAAACAGTTCAGTCTCTATCACGTAATTAACCCGAAACCTAGGAGTAATGGAGATCATTAACGAGTACCTTACATCGCCCAGGTTCGGGACCCTCATTTATAATATTCATAGCAAATGCAAAATTATGAATTTTAATTTAAAATTTACAATATTAAAACTATGATAAAAGGGTACGAAGGTACCGGGGAGGTTGCTAATGAGGCAAGGGAGGGTGTGCGCAGCTGGCGAGTTAATTAAAATTAAAACGAGGCAATATTAGTCAAAAAGGAATAGCGTGTAGCCTCCTCTCGCTCCATACATCACACCGCCATTATCATTTTTATTCCACCTCCGGGTTTACTCCCGCCTCTTCTTCCCTCAAATCTTGGAGTCCCTGCTTCCTCTGAAGCACGCACAGTTATATCACAAAGTTTAAATTCAACAGTTACTAAAAAAATTGATGTGAGACGTTCTGGATCGTAAGCTGATAACTCCAAGTTGCCAAATTTGTCTTATTCACATTTTTCACTAGTTCAGTTCAAGAAATTATATGCTCCCGAAGTTTTGGGCTTAAAACTGGACGAAAATCACAAGGAATGAAGTATCGCGTTAGACAGCATTGCTTGCTAGGACTCCGATGATATTCAGATATAAAACTGATGATGATATTCAGATATAAAACTGCCCTTTTATGAACATTACTCATAAAAAATTATACTATACTGAGCATAGTACTTGATAATGCTTGGATAAAAAATATTGAAATTCTTAAGCCGGATTTAAAATACTCTCCGATAATGATTTCCCTCTGCTATTAACCCGAGACAATGACCCGTACTTCAAAGAGTTTGTATACGAATGGAAAGCAGAAGTGGGCACAACACTTTTCAATCTCGGAAGAATCATCCATGGATATGACCGAACGTAGGAGGTATTGTGAAGAACTTTGGAAATGGTTCAGCGTGAAGAGATTGTAGACAATATTGTAGTGAGTGATTATTAATATTGTCAAAACCCGAATTGTCGTAAGGCAAGGGAGATAGTATAAAAAACTAAGTAAATAGTTAGATTTATTTAAGATTATCTAAAATGCATAATGCTTCAGAATAAAATATTTGATTTTTTACAATCAGCTTTATTATTAACAGTAATAACCCAATTCAGCATAGTCTCAAATAACTTTCTACTAGAACTATTTTTGTTCTCTTTGTAAATAATTCTAACTTTATCAAAATCAAACATGTGCTTACAAGTCTTCTTATGTTGTGCCAATTCTGCATTAGGTTCTTTCCCATAAACATTTCTAAAATCGTATTGATGCCGATATATCCTGTTTATTGAAAATGTATTGTGTAAAGTTATGAAAACAGAAAGTGTAAGTGAGCACAAAACTTTTCAAAATCGGAAGAATAATCCATGGAAATGACCGAACATATTAGGAACGGTTAAACACTTTGAAACCGTCTTAGAATGAGGATATCATGAACAATTTTAGCGTGTGTGATAATTAATATTGTCAAAACCCGTGGGTGCTTAAATAAAAAAAAAAAAATAGTCCCGTGTTTTGCCTTCACTGCCCCAAGAATGATCTCGGGGAAAGTTAAGATCCATTGATCTGAATAATTTTAAAATAATTATATGAGATGCCAGCCGGATATTATTACAACTGAGGTACAAAATTACTATATTATTATTGATCTAAAAACATATCGCTCCCTTTTTCGAAAGTAGACTTGGTTGATTAACTAGGAGATGTTTGTTAAATAAAACTCCATTTACATTAGATGGAATAGCATCAATTTTAAGGGAGTCTTTTTGTTATTTGCGAGTGTTTAATTCTGTTCAGTTGGTTCTTGAGGTTCCTGGCTGCCAGTCTTCTTCCAGTCTTACTTTCGCCTGTGTCCGTTTGCTTTTTTAAAGAAAAAACCTGTGAGATTTTAGGGTAGATAGAGAAAACCACCTTTGGAAAAAGGGGGGAAACGATTTTTTATCATAATGACATATTATTATTGCATCCTAGTTGTAAGGATTTAAGGGTGCCATCCTATATTATTATTTAAAAATTATTCAAAACAAAGGATCTTTTTCTGAGATCATTCTTCACACAGTGCGTACAATCTATCACTACTTTTGGCATAGAACAACGTTTTTATGAGTATTTCAAGAAAAGGGCATTTTTATATCAATATAATCAGACTTATGTTCGCCTTAGTCATAGCAAGCAGTTTTGTCTGACACAGGACTTCATTCCTCATGGTTATTGTCCGGTGCTGAACCAAAAGTTTCGAGAGTATGAAGCATTGCTTGACTTAACTACCGAAAAAAAATTGGTTACCCCTCGAAGGTAATAAAACATCAGTCTTCGACAAGTTTTTTAATATTGTTACGATCAGAGAGACAGAGGGACCGCCTGAAGGGATTAAGATAAGCCTAGAAACATCGCGGATTGCGTGGAATATTCTAGGTGTCCCCCACCCCGACCAACCTTGCCTATATAAACCAGCTGTTTCGGCCGAGGGGTCAGTCAGTAATAAGTTAGTGAGTCAGTAGCAGTCAGTGGTAAGTTAGTAGTAAAGTTGCCGACTTCAGTGACAGTGGCAGTGTGAACTAGGCAGTGATAAGTGAGTCAGTGAGTGTAATAAACGGTGTGTCAGTTTGTCATATTTGGAGAGTATTACGGTCAGCGGACTTTAATTAGCGAACTGTAAGTGTTAATTTTTAGTTATAAATTATAGTGTAATTTTATTGTAATTGTACAAATTTATGTAAATAGTTAAGTTATTTAGTATTAGCAATTGTATCTTATATTATTTGTATATTATTTTAGTAATTAGATAACAGTTAGGCCTAGGCTATAATCTGTAGAATATTGTTATTGTAAATTTAAATTATTTTAATAATTTAATTGTTTTAAATAATTTAATTTTAGTTTTTTAATTTGTTAATAAATATTAGTAACTTGAATTTAGTAGTAGTTTAGTTCATTTTACACCCAGTAGCCCGTATAGACAATACTTTTGTCTATTATATAATATTTGTATACAGTCGTAATTAGGCCTACCATGATGTGAAATATTCATAGTGATCAATTTACTTAAGAGGTACTGATTATTATTGGTATGTACTAAGCAAGAATATTGACTTCTTGTTACCTGTGTTTTGGCAAGAAGGCCTGGTAAAGCCAGGAGGTAGATTGGGGTAGCCAAACATTGGTTTAGAGGCCCCTAGGAGGGAGTCTTGTCCCCTAAAGCAGGGCTTTTCTTTTGCAGGGGGCTTCTGTGGTCAAAGGGTCCAAGGGAGGGGAGGAGATGGCCCTTCGTCCTGAGAGCGCTCCTGTATAATTGTAATGCTCGGTTTGTTTATATCAAAGGGAAATATTCAACACCGGTACCAGAGTGTAGCTGAAAATGAGCTCAGATATTAGTAAAAACACACAAAAAAACCAATCATATATACGTCGTAATCAATCTAGTCTTCTAATCTTCTAATATATAAAATTCTCGTAACACAGTGTTTCTAACAAAATTCCTCCAAAACGGCCTGACCGATTCTTATGAAATTTCTTGTGCATATTCAATAGGTTTGAGAATAGGACGTAAACTATTTTTCATACCGCTAATTGATATGTTTCGGCCATTATTATTGATTGTGCGTCGATCGTAGCAGTTACGCTTATACTTATCATTTTACTTTCTCAGTGCAATTCTCATGTTAAGTATATTCTCTTACTAAGTGGTTCATCAATTTGCAGTAATATAATTATAATTATTCAATTTTATTTTATAATTATTTAAAATAGTTCTCACCTTCAGTTAATTAAGTGATCTCATATAAATCAATAGTTTCCACACGTGTCACGAGCTCCCGCCAACAACAACCATTGTGTTACCTGCATAAGCCATAGTTATTATTTATTACATCATATACTATGGATATTTTATAAACGACAATTAATAATACTATATTACTCAGTGCGTGCAAAATTTTCAATTGGAATTAGCAATTCAATTGGAATCATTTGTCATTACGTCGGCACATAATAAATAAGTACCCACTTATTTGGTGTTTTATTTGACTGCACCCCCAACTATTTCCTACCTTACTCAGATCTTCCAGTCAACCATCTCCTCGCTTCTCTGGAATCATTTTCAATTAAAAAATAAATATATAAGTATTTTATTTATAATTAGGAGAAGTAGGTAAAATAAATTATCAGTATGCTTTTTTCTAGCATTAAGTACTTCAATTTGATTAATTTGTGAGTTTCGTACAGTGAACAATCCCAGGAAGACGCAAAGGCTTTGATTTCGGCTCTCGAACGACTAGATCTACAGACATGCGAAATAGAAGAGCCCAAAGAACCGACGAACAAATCCAACAGGATAATGAAGATGTGCGAGTTAACATGGCGCAATTACGTGAATCACAATAACAAGAGGCACCAGCTGAACCAAATCTACAAAGATGATTAGAACAAAGAAAAGCGCGTCGATTCGTAGTTGACACCCGCAGAGGAAATGACTAACAACGCCAGCAAGTACATCGACCATTTACATCCAATTCATTCCGTCGTCTAGCATTCGACTATGAGCCTGAGATTAAATATTACGCTCATTCGAAAGTGGGGATTGGTGGCATGGACAAGGAATGTCCGCACTGTAATGCGCTTAAATTTAAAAATGAGCCAGCCGGAATTTGTTGCGCGTCAGGAAAAGTGAAACTACCGGAAATTGAAACACCACCTGAACCATTGAACGGTATACTTCTCGGTACGGATCCAGATTCTTATCTGTTCCTAAAGTCAATTCGAACATTCAATTCAAGTTTCCAAATTACATCGTTCGAAGCAACAGAAATAGTTAAAAATAATGCTGCAAATGGTCAATCATTTAATTCAACATTCAAAATCAAAGGCCAAGTTTATCACAAGGTGGGCTCATTGCTGCTAGTGCCAAACGAACCGCATACATTTTTACAAATGTACTGTATGGACGGTGGGGACTCTGAAAGCGCACTCGCCAATCGCGTGGATGCACGTTGTAGCTACAATAACCTCAATTCACCTTTTGCCAGACGAATCGTCGGTGTGCTGGGCCCTTTATTGAATGAGCACAATGAATTGTTGAAATTATTTAATCCACGCATGCACAAATAACAAAGTGGCAATCACGCTATTGTCAATAATCCTGATAAAACATCAGCTGAAGAGCACATTCGTAGATTCAATGCACCTGTTGTTGACGACGTTGCTAATATCATGGTTTGCGACTAACAGTGATTCGAAGGAGAAATAATAATCTTGAATTCATTGCTGATACACACCGTTCATACGACGCTTTCCCAATATCCGCTTATGTTCTGGAAGGGACAAGATGTACTTCATTCATTATGAAACTTAATTCATTATGAATATCATAACTTAAGTTGAATTAATATTTATGAGTTTATTATAATTTACGTGATTCTACGGTGTCATGAGCTTTGCCAACAATTTATAGTCGATATGTACGTGAAGATAGAGAGTGAACGACTACGATATAATCAACAGAAGCTGCGTACTGAAGAATATATTCACTTGCGAGACGCTATTGTGAGCAACGCCGACACCACCGAAATCGGTATCTCTATCATTCTTCCATCATAATATATAGGCAGTCCACGTCACAAGCAAGAATACATCCAGGATGCTATGACTTTCGTGGGCGACCGTGTTTATTTATTACGTTTACATGTAATCCAAAAAGACCGGAGATTACATCTTTGCTGTTGGCAGGACAAAATGCAATAAATCGTCATGACATTACAGCACGAGTGTTCAAACAAAAATTCAAGTTTTTAATGAGCTTCATTACAAAATTACATGTATTCGGTCCCACGCGTTGCTGGACGTATTTGGTTGAATGACATAAACGAGGATAACCTCATGCACACATTTTGGCTTGGTTAATCGACAAATTACGACCTGAAGAAATCGATAGTATTGTTACGGGCTACTGGGTGTAAAATGGACTAAACTATTACTTAATTCAAGAATCTAATATTTATTAACAAATTAACAAGAATACAATGAGATTATTTAAAACAGTTAAATTATTAAACTAATATCAATATACAATAATAATATTCTACTAAATGTTATCCTATAAATATACAAATAATATAAGATATTGTTTATACTAAGTAACTAAACTATTTATATAAATTTGTACAAATACAATAATATTACACTATAGTTTACAATTACAAATTAACACTTACAGTTCGCTAACTAAAGTCCACCGACCGTAAGACTCTCCAAATATGGCAAACTGACCCACAGTTTATTACCCTTATTACACGGCCACTAATTATCACTGTTGCTCACTAAGCACTTATTACAGACTGATACTAACTCACTGTAACTCACGCACTATCACTAGTTAACGACTGCCTATTACTACTAACTTATTACTCACTCGTCTTATTACTGACTGCCGCGGCCGAAAACGCTGTCCTTCTTATATAGGCAAGGTAGGTCGTGGTGGGGCATTACTCGGAACACGGACGAGGACCACCTAGACCGATCTAGAAGGTTCTATGCCATTCTATAATCCCTTCCGCTTAATCCCATTGTTTGCCTAATCCGCTCTAGGCAGATCAGAAGCCGGTCCTACTTTCCGCTCTGACCGTAACACTGCCCCCTCCTTAAAAGTGCTCTGCCCCAGAGCATAGTCCGGAGAAATCGGGCGGTCATGAGCTTCCCTCGATGGAGACGCATTTCCTTTCCAGGGGTTGAACGTGCACACCAATATGGCGACTCCAGAGTTGGCGAATATCTGTTCAAGCATGTTCCTGACAACCTTCCACTCCAGGCCGTCATATCCACAGCCCAACTTAGGGATCGCGAGCTTGGTGACACGCAGTCTCAGAAGCTTACTCCGCAGGTCGTCGAGGCTTCGCCGCAGTGCGTCATATGTGGGCTTCTGATCAGTAGCACACTTGGTAACTAAGTAGAACAGGTGTCGTCCTTCGTGCGTATGGTGGAGTGCTTTCCCGACGCGTGGTCCTTGGCGTTCCAGTTCCTCAGTTCCAGCAAACTTCTTCCTGAAGACGGTTGCAATCCCTCGGGAAGTCCTCAGATCTTCGGCTACACAATGGGCCAGAGAATAGTCCGCGGGTAACGAGAAGATATCTCTGTATACTGCCTGAGTTACTCCACGGGAACCTTGTACCTTAGGTTGTGCAACTGATACCTTACTGGCCTCCACGTTGTTGAGGTACCTGACTTGCTGGTCTTTTGTCGGGCCATGGTCTCCTTTGTATGGGGCCAGTCTATTAAAATGGACTACCCTGGGTTTTCCTTTTGGCTGCTTTCTGATCCTATAGATGACGTCGTTTATCCTATTGATGATCTCAAACGGGCCATCCCAGGAGTTCTGAAGTTTAGGTGAGTAGCCTCGCCTTCTTCGAGGATCATGTAGCCAGACCAAATCTCCAGGTTGGAATCCACCTTTCTCTGCCCTGATGTCGTAACGCTCCTTCATTCTGTCACTGGCTCCCTGGATGTTTGCACGAACCTTTTCGTGGATATTATCCATCCGCTTCCGTAGATTCGTGACGTATTCCTCTCCGTTAACTTCCTCGTCTGGCTTGAACCCGAATTTCAGATCACAAGGCAAACGAAGTTCTCGGCCGAAGACCACATTTGCGGGGGTCTGCCCCGTTGCTTCATGGACTGAACTCCGGTAGGCTAACAAGAACAAGTGAAGATACTGGTCCCAGTCTCGCTGATACTCGGAGACCACTTTAGACAAATATCGACCCATTGTCCTGTTCATGCGCTCCACCATGCCATCCGATTGAGGGTGAAGAGGTGTCGTCCTGGTTTTCCGTATTCCCAGTGCTTCGCACATCCCGGAGAAGACTGCAGACTCAAAGTTTCTTCCCTGGTCAGCGTGAAGTTCCATGGGTACTCCAAACCGGCTGACGAGCTGCTTCACAAGTACGTCTGCAACCGTGACTGCCTCTTGATTCGGAAGGGCATACGCTTCCACCCACTTAGAAAAATAGTCCATGGCCACGAGAATATATCGGTTGCCTTCGTCTGTCACAGGGAAAGGGCCAGCGATGTCAATCGCTATCCTCTCGAACGGTGCTCCCACGTTGTACTTCTTCATAGGGGCCTTCTTTCTTCTTGTTGGTCCGTTAGAAGCCGCACAAGTCGCACAACGCCTGCACCAGTCCAACACATCGTCCTTAAGGTTTGCCCAGTAAAAGCGTTCACGAACTTTTTCCAATGTACGGTGAACTCCAAGATGGCCGCCAGTTACACCGTCATGTAGTTCCCTAAGCACTTCGGGCACTTTATTTCTTGGAACGATGAGCTGTAGCCTGCGCTGATCTCCTTCCGCGTTCTCCAATGCCCGTTTCAGCAGCCCGTTGTCCACTAAAATGGAGTTCCATTGGGCCCAGTACGTTTTTACATTCTTCGACATTGGAGCAACATCCTGCCAGGCCGGTCTTCCTCGCCCCGATATTTTCCATTCCTTTATCTGTTTTAAATCCGGGTCCTCGTCCTGTCCCTTTGACACCTCTGCATCTTGCCAACTGTCCATGACAACTGTAGTCCTCGACACCACTGCCTGCTTCTCTTCTTGTCGAGAACAATGGTTGCAGCCTTCATCACAAGGTCTTCTTGACAGTGCATCCGCATTCCTGTGGCTCGTTCCAGAACGATGTGCAGATTCAAAGTCATACTCTTGAAGGCGCTCGATCCACCTCGCCACTTGTCCCTCCGGTGACTTGAATCGCAGCAGCCACATTAGAGCCGCGTGGTCCGTTCTCAGCAGGAACCTTCTTCCGTATAGATATTTATGGAAGTGCTCTATAGATTTTACTACTGCCAGAAGCTCTTTCCTTGTGACACAGTAGTTGCGCTCCGGAGCTGAGAGTGCCTTGCTGAAATATCCAATCACCCTTTCTTCTCCGTCTTGGAGCTGAGAGAGGACACTTCCAATGGCGATGTTGCTGGCATCTGTGTCGAGTATGAACTTGCCCTCGGGACGTGGATAGCACAGAATAGGAGCACTACTCAATTTTCTCTTCAGCTCCTCGAAGGATGCCTGGCACTCGTGGTCCCAATGGAAAGTCCTTTTCTCCTCGGTAAGCCTGGTAAGAGGTTTTGCGATGTCAGCAAATCCTTTCACGTACCTCCGGTAATAGGTGCAGAGCCCGAGAAAACTTCTCACCTGGTAATTATCTCGAGGTACTGGCCAGTCGGTGATCGCTGCTATCTTCTCTGGGTCAACAGCAACTCCGTTGTCTGACACAATATGCCCCAGGTAGTTGACTTGCCTTCGGAAGAGATTACACTTCTTCGGGTTCAACTTTAGGTTCGCTGCACGCAGTCGTTCGAAGACCTTCTCCAGATTCTTCAGATGGTGAGCGAAGGACTTTCCCAGCACAATAATGTCGTCTAGGTAAACCAGGCATACTTCCCAAGAGAGACCTCTTAACACGTTTTCCATCAGCCTCTCGAATGTGGCAGGAGCATTGCAAAGCCCGAACGGCATTACTGTAAACTGCCAGAGCCCAGTGCCAATTGAAAACGCCGTCTTCTCTTTATCTCCAGGTGCCAATCCAACCTGCCAATATCCACTGCGGAGATCCAAAGTAGAGAAGAGTTTACACCCCTCTAGGGTGTCCAGCGTATCGTCAATCCTGGGAAGCGGATAGCTGTCCTTCTTGGTGACATTGTTCAGAAGACGGTAGTCTACGCAGAACCTCGTTGTGCCGTCTTTCTTCTTCACCAATACAACAGGAGACATCCAGGGGCTACTCGAAGGCTCAATGACACTGTCAGCCGCCATCTCCTTTATAATCTCCTCGGCGTCCTCCCGTTTGGCTAACGGCAGCCTCCGCGGAACCTGTCGGATGGGCTTCGCATCCCCAGTGTCAATCTTGTGCTGGACGATATCCGTTCTGCCCCGTGGTCCTGGTCCGATCTCGAAGACGTCATGCCATCGGGTAATCATGTTTTTCACCTCCTCGCTCTGTTCAGGTGAAAGGTCGCGGCATGACTCGTTAACAAATCCTTTTAGTTCTTCTGGCAGTCCTCGGAGCTCGGTGGGACGACGTTGCAGCTGACGAACCACTGAGGTAGCGGTTGTACACTCCCCGACCGGTGTTCCTTTCTTCAGCGTTACCGGGAAGCCGTTCAGATTCATTAGCCGAATTGGAGTGGTAGGTCCGATCTTGATGAGAGACCTAGCAACCAGTACGCCGCGTCCAACCTCTTGTTCGTCGTGCCTTCCGGGTTCAAGTAGTACACATTGACCCTCCGGTAAATGCCCTTCGACCGTCCCATGCGTCAGAATTTGGCTCCGTGCTGGTAAAGTGGTGTCTTCTGGTAGCAGCACTCGTGCGCTGAAGTCCTTCTCCTGCCGAAGTATGACTTCCTCGTCTCCCATCGTTAGCACACCTCTCGACATGTCCAGCTTGATCCCGTATGCCATCATGAAGTCCATGCCCAATATGACATCTTCATCGATCTCTGCCACGAGAGCGCGGTGCTTCAGATGTTGACCCCCGATGATAAAGGTGGCAACTGTCTCCCCGTAGACCTTGGCTGGCTGTCCCGTGGCAGTCCGTAATGCCCAAGTTGTTGGTGAGATCTTCTCAGCTGGAAGTGTTTTCGAGTTTAAGATTGTCATGGTTGCGCCGGTATCTATTAGCAGACTTTGCAGCTGTCCGTTCACCATCCCATCAACGTAGCAACTGTTCGTTCTGCTTCCTATTGACGCGACCCTGATGGTCTTCCTGGGGCCTTTGACGTTACGGGTTGACAGTTGCCCCTTCCCATCAACCCTATTTAGTTTTCCTGTAGCTTTTCTTGCTTCTTCGATGGACACTTGCTTCTAGGGTGTCCAAGTTGGCCGCAGCTCCAACAGCGTATCTCCTTCTTACGGGTCCTGAGAGCCTCTAAAACTTTCGTCACTAGGTCCTCGAAGCTGGGGACTACATTTGGCTCCGCTTCTGCTGCTCGTACTCGCGCATGGCCCCGTACGGACTGTCTAACAGCCTCGAACTCCATGGCCTGGGATAATGCGTCTCCCAAAGTTTTCGGCCGGGCGAGCTTCACTGCTTGTTGTGTCTCTGGGTCCCGAAGTCCATCCAGGAATTTGTCGACAGCCAAGCTTTCGTAGACTTCGTCGGTGACCGATGGGTAGGCGTTCCTCACCAACCGGGCAATATCCGCTTCAAATTCCTGTAAAGTCTCGTTTGTCTTCTGGACCCTGCTTCTCAGCTGTGAGCGATACAGCTGGTCCATGTGGCGGTGGCCGAAACGCATCTCCAGTCTTCTGATCAGCTCCCCGTAGTTGGACCGCTCCGACATGGGTATCCCCTGCCGAACTCCCAAAGCGTCTCCACGCAAGGCCAGGCACAACGCTGAAGCTTGGGTCTCCTGTGACCACCCGTGGATCGAAGCCGCTGTCTCGAAGAGAGTCATGTAGTCCTCCCACGGCGTCTTTCCGTCGAATACTGGAATGGTGTTGTGAGCTGGTGGCGTCCCATTATTGGCGGGCAGAATAGTTTTATGAAGACTGACCTCGGGGAAACGGTCGGTGTTGTTCGTCGGTGGGTTGCTCATAAGTCCCTCTATAGCTTCCACTCTTTGCCTAAGTTTGCTTTCAATTGAATTCAATTTTTCTCCTAACCTAGATTCTACATCAGCTACTTTATTATCTACATTTTCCATTAACTTAGTCTCTAATGTGCCTAATTTAGACTCTAATGTATCCATTAAATCATTTTTTACAGTACATAATTCATTACCTAGCTCATTTTTAACATTGCTTAATTCATTACCTAGCTTATTTTCTACATTGCTTAACTCATTTTGTAAATTACCTAGCTTATTATCTACATTACTTAAAGTTGCAGACAACTTGCTTAAATCGGTTTCAAATAGAGCGTCATCTGGATTCTCCCCTAACTCTACAAAAAATTGACGCAAGCGATGTTGCAGTACACTTTTATTTCCGGAAGAATCCAGATCACGTTCTTCTAATTCCCGTTTTAAATCCGCAACTTTTAAATCCATCAATTTAACACTTTGAGAAGCCATTTTTCATACAGTAGCCCAATAATTACAAAAATGCAAGACAAAATAATAACAATTACACAAGACCCCACACCTGACACCAATTTGTTACGGGCTACTGGGTGTAAAATGGACTAAACTATTACTTAATTCAAGAATCTAATATTTATTAACAAATTAACAAGAATACAATGAGATTATTTAAAACAGTTAAATTATTAAACTAATATCAATATACAATAATAATATTCTACTAAATGTTATCCTATAAATATACAAATAATATAAGATATTGTTTATACTAAGTAACTAAACTATTTATATAAATTTGTACAAATACAATAATATTACACTATAGTTTACAATTACAAATTAACACTTACAGTTCGCTAACTAAAGTCCACCGACCGTAAGACTCTCCAAATATGGCAAACTGACCCACAGTTTATTACCCTTATTACACGGCCACTAATTATCACTGTTGCTCACTAAGCACTTATTACAGACTGATACTAACTCACTGTAACTCACGCACTATCACTAGTTAACGACTGCCTATTACTACTAACTTATTACTCACTCGTCTTATTACTGACTGCCGCGGCCGAAAACGCTGTCCTTCTTATATAGGCAAGGTAGGTCGTGGTGGGGCATTACTCGGAACACGGACGAGGACCACCTAGACCGATCTAGAAGGTTCTACGCCATTCTATAATCCCTTCCGCTTAATCCCATTGTTTGCCTAATCCGCTCTAGGCAGATCAGAAGCCGGTCCTACTTTCCGCTCTGACCGTAACAGTATTATTTCTGCGGAAATTCCAGATCCGTCTACTGATCAATTACTGTTTGATATTGTTACAACAAACATAATTCATGCCCCACACGGTAATCTGAATCGTCCATCGCCTTGCATGGCAGATGGAAAATGTACCAAGTTTTCCTAAAAATTTCACTACCGATACGATCACAAATGTCGGCGGATATCCAATATGTCGTCGAAGAAATGCCGATAATGGCGGACAATCGTTTGCAAATAATTTCAACAACGCAGGCATTGGCAATCACAATCGTTGGGTGGTGCCATATTTGCCTCTGCTGATTAATTTCAACATTCAATGCTCATATTAATGTTGAGTTCTGCAGTTCGGTGAAGAGCATAAAAAACATTTGCAAGGAATAAAGGTAGCGAAGGCTGTATTTCGTATTGAAAATACCAATGTGAATGCTCCTCCGGTAAATAACAACGATGAAATAACGCTCTACCAAATCGGCCAGTACATTAGCTCCAATGAAGCTTTTTGGCGTATCTTTGGTTTCCAAATTCATGAATGGGATCCAGGAGTTATTCATTTAGCCATCCATCTTGAAAATCCATCGAGTATTTTTCACAGACGACACAGCGATTGATCGTGCTATGTATCCACCAAAACTACACTCACGGATTTTTTAAAAATATCTAATCGTGCAGGTGCTTTTAGTGCCTTTTGCACGAACACTACTCAATACAGAAGAAACACGCTATTTCATATGGGCTCTAACAAAATAATGGATGCCCCACAAGCAAGGCAAACCGATTGATACATACAAGTGTTTATTTTTTCTTTCTGCCAGCCACTCATGATTCAAGTATTGTGTGTGTATATCGGGAAATATCTGGTCAATGAGAGCATTTTGTGAATTAATGATTGTCCAGAAATTAGTCGACAATTTTATGCATTCAGTATTTTCATGTACAGTTACTTTCCCATCGCCAATATATAACAGTTGTTTTAAGAATGTTTCAGTGGATGGATCTTGAAGCATTTGAACGCACATGTTTACTATCAGCTGTGGCGGTGATTTCAAACAAGCGTTGATCTCATCAGCTTACCTTAAACGTGGAATGACGGGAAGTGTTTGTCTGAAATCACCTGTAAGGTCTAACAGAGTGACGCCAAATAGTTTGACGTTGTTTTTTACTTCTTTCAATGTCCTGTTCAACGACTCAAGCGTGTCATTGTGTGCCATAGTGCATTCATCCCAGGTGATAATTTTACACTGTTTCAGCACTGTAGCCATGGACAATTGTTTTTTTATGTTGAACACTGCGTCTGGATTATTTTGAATATTTAGTGGTATTTTGAATAAACCCTGGTATTATTCAAATTACACACCTTGGGGCGAGTATTTACAGTCAATCCAAGGCGGACTAAGTATTTCTATTTGGAACTGTTGCTGGCTAATGTCACCGGCCCATTGTCATTTAAAGATATACGTAAAGTGAATGGACAACACTATCCAAAGTTTGAAGATGCATGGCTTGCACTATCCTTGCTGGAAGACGACAACCAGTATGCTCACTGAAGCAGCGTTGAACTGTACAGCAATACAAATTCGTCTATTATTCCCTATAGTGATGACTACATTTTTACCAGACCGAGCAGAAACGTTGTGGGATAATCACAAAGATTTAATGTCTGATGATATAATACATCGACATCGTACACGGTGCAAAGATCTAACGATAACATTCAGCGACGCTATGTACAATGAAGCATTGATTGCTATCGAGGATCTTTGCACTGTCATTGCCAATTCACCACTCAGTCATTTCGGTATGCATTCGCCTAATCGAAATCATCTGATTTTAGTAAGACTAAAATGAATCGTGAACTGCATTACAATACTGTAGGCAGCAATTGTTACTCGCAATGTCCCACTACTGACTGAGGAACAAAGAAAAAACTTACGACCGCATTATGCTCGCAGTTTTGGCGGGACAAGGTTGATTCTTTTTTTTCTGATGCACCAGGTGGAACTGGCAAAGCATTCCTCATTTCTCTCATTCTCGCGAAATACGATCAAATAACGACATCGCATTGGCCGTTGCATCATCTGGCATTGCAGCAACTTAATTGGATGGAAGCATAACAGCTCATTCATCATTTAAGCTGCCACTAAATATTCAAAATAATCCAGACGCAGTGTACAACATAAAAAACAATCGTCCATGGCTACAGTGCTGAAACAGTGTAAAATTATCATCTGGGATGAATGCACTATGGCACACAAACATTCGCTTGAGGCGTTGAACAGGACATTGAAAGACATAAAAAACAACGTCAAACTATTTGGCGTCACTCTGTTAGACCTTTCAGGTGATTTCAGACAAACACTTCCCTTCAATCCAGGTTTAACGTTCGCTGATGAGATCAACGCTTGTTTGAAATCACCGCCACTGTGGCGTAATGTTGAAAAGGTACAGCTGATAGTTAACATGTGCGTTCAAATGCTTCAAGATCCATCCACTGAAACATTCTTAAAACAACTGTTATATATTGGCGATGGGAAAGTAACTGTACATGAAAATACTGAATGCATAAAATTGTCGACCGATTTCTGGACAATCATTAATTCACAAAATGCTCTCATTGACCAAATATTTCCCGATATACACACACGATACTTGAATCATGAGTGGCTGGCAGAAAGAGAAATTTTGGCAGCCAAACATGTGGACGTCAGCGATTTGAATTTCAAGATACAACAGTTGTGTCAGGGGACTTGGTGTCAAACAAATCTATCGAAACCACCGCACCACTTAAAACTAATGTTTGGATCTAAGGTTATTTGGCTTCGAAATTTAAACCCACCACGGATGGGCAATGGCACGCGATTATTCATTAAAAAATCCACGAAGCCTTTTGAATGGCAAGCTCCTAAGAGAAGATATATTATTCCTATTATTAACACAGATGTCCCAATTGAATTCAAACGGGTTCAATTTTTAATTAGATTGGCATTCGCAATGACAATCAATAAGTCTCAAGCCCAAACAATGTCTGTTAGTGACTTATATTTGGGCATACCATGTTTTTCACATGGACAATTATTCGTGGCATGTTCTCGCATGGGTAAGCCATCCAGTATGTTGGTGTTGGCTAAAGATGGACTCACTAAAATCATCGTACACTCCATTGCACTAAGAGACTGATAATGATTTTTTTTTTTAATTGTCATAATTCGTGATAGAGATGTAATTAGAAATTTATTATTAATGATAATAATGTTCAAAAAATGAAGGTTTGGTGTTTTGTTATTGTTAAAGGCCGTACACAGCGCTCCATTCCACTTTCAGTCCTAGATTACATCCCCACATACTTACCACAATTTAGTTATTTTTTATTTGACTACCAAAATATTCACTAGAAATAATTTATGTGGCAAACAACGTTTTACCGGTCACCTAGGAATACTAAATAAAAATAAAACCTGGACCACTAAACTCGTAAACTGGTCAGTACATGGGAGGAACTTACTGTTTCATGAACAATTGTTGTGCAGCAAAGTGATTTGTCAGGAGGAGTGGAGTGGCGCAGTGGTAGAGCACTGAGTTGCCATGTCGGAAATCCTGGTTCAAATCCCGCTGCAGGCCATGACTTTTATTTAGTCTGATTGCAGCGGGAGATGGATCATATAGGATCTAGGACCCTACTAAAATATTTGAAAAATAGGGTACCCAAAATAAGGGGGGAAAATCTGGCGGTTGAGGGTGACCGCAAGTCACTTCCTTGCAGAACCGTATAATTATTGCTCATATAATTATTCTCAGATAATTATTTTTAACTCAAAAAAGGTTAAAACTTCAAAATGTTAAAATTTTCATTTTAGTTTTACCTCAACTACTTCTACTTGACATCGTTGTTAAAAACATTCCAGAAGCTCAAGATGTACATATCTTAAATTCCATCAGATTTGAAAAAGGTTTGAATCTTGAAAATTACCATTAAATATAATTTTAATTTTTCCTAACGGTATGGAATCTTTAAATATTTAAATAAAACGCAATTTAATGCAGTGTAGCTACGCCAGGATATTTTTTTCCTGTGATGAATAGAAATCGCCTAATGCCTAGTAAGATATAATTGAAAAGATAACTAACTGCATTTACATACGAACGACGCAGCAAAGGAACGCTTTATTTATGCAAGATTATACAAATTATATTCAGACCGAATAACTATTCCCTGCCTAAACATATTAATCATACATAAAGAATCCGGAATTGAAGGGAATGACATCAGAAAGTGCATCCATGCGATTTTTCCGAAGCAGTGAGGATCTGCATAATTGGCTAATCCTAAGAGAGAGACCAACCTTTGCAGTATTAATGCATCGTAATTGACGAGCGTCAGTCTATTTGAATACCACCCATGTCGATGTGACTGTTATGTGATCTTGAGATAGCCATCTACATCTGGAGCCACTTTCTCCAGGCTCTGGAGGAGATCCGAGGGACACAGGCTTCGACCTTATAAAAACACAAGGGAAAGGATCTCGCACGGATCTCACGGCTCCCTATAACTCGGGTGCAGGCTACTTTCTCCAGGGCGGAGATGCTGAGGATATCGTGGGGTGGCGATTGTAGATAAAGGTGCATATGATTCATTAATGTAGTGCATAGTGGAATCACCATAAAATAATGATCATAGATGAAATTTATGATCGGATTTTATGAATTGATGATAGGATAATTATTTTTTGAAAGCTATGGAATTGAACAAAAAAAAAATAGTTGTTAACCCTACCTCAAACTTTTGCTATTCACGTTCCAAGACACGTAGAATTTGGATTGTAATACAAAATTTGTCTTTGCGCCCCCGCTCGCTAAACTCTTAAAACCGCTATAGCTGTTATAATCCTCGCCATATTCCGGTGCTGTTTTTTAATTTTGTGACACTAATTTTTTTCTTTAAAACAATGTAAAATTTGTTACTGTTAAAAGAAAAAAATTGGAGAAAAAATTTATTAATTTCTTCGAACAATTTTTTTTTGCACCCGATTTCAATCATCTATGTCGATTGCCTTTACTTTATAGTATGATAATGTATAAAAAGGAATTTTCATTTCAAATTATTACATCAAGAAAAAATTTCTCAGCCAACATATAGACTTATAATAATAATTATATATAATTTTTTTTTTTCAGTACATTAGTCTCTGTTAGCTGAGAAATTTATTATTGCCATATTCCAACAACAAGCATTTTGTTATGTTCACTTTTGTTTATGTTAATTTAAAGCTAATTTTTTAACAATTTATATTTGAAAAGTAGATGTGAAAACAAATTAAGTTTCTACAGTTAAAGTTTTTTTTTTTTTAAATTTATTTATTGATATTTACAACTGTATAATAAAAATACATCTAGTAAATGTGCTAAGCGATACATAATGACATGTGAAAATGACAAGTAGAGAAACTACCCACTGGCAGTACTCAAATCATATGTTCAACTAAGAAGTCACGGGGCCATCTTCTTTTCAGACGCCTCGGAGGATTATCGGGAATTGAAGAGGAAGCTAGGTTAAAAACCAGAGGGTTTGAGTGGAAATGAAGTTTGTTATGAAAGGATAGATAGCGGGTTCGGGCCAAATCAGCAACAAATGGGACATTAAGGTCGTTATGGATGATTTTATTCTTAACAAAATAAGGAGCATTAAGGATTTTACGAAGGATTTTGGATTGTAGGGATTGGATACGAGAGGAATTCGATGGCTTAGTGGAACACCAAAGCTCTACTCCGTAGGTCCAAATAGGTCGTATGATGGTCATGTAGATGAGTCTTTTGTAATAAATTGGGAGCTTAGAGCGTTTGTCTAGTAAGTGTTGAAGTAGCCTGAAACGTCGAGCGGTTTCTTGTCTTTTCAGTCTCGTATGAGGATTCCAGGTTAATCGTTTGTCAAGATGCAACCCTAAGTATCGGATCTGTTCTACAGGCACCAGTGGGATATTATTAAAGGATACTGAAGGGCAGGAAGTCATTGGTTTACGACGTAAGGTAAAAGTGATTTGATGCGATTTTTGAGAGTTTATTTTAATTCTCCAGTTTTGACACCATTCTTCAAGATCAGTGATATGGGATTGGAGGCTTTGGGATGCAATAATTAAATTGGTGTTGACAGATAATACACATGTATCATCAGCATACGTGGTAAGGATAGTATTAGGATGAGTTGGGATGTCAGCTGTATAAACTGTATAAAGGATTGGGCCAAGGATACTACCTTGAGTCAGTTAAAGTTAGATTATAAAAACGTTGGAAGGTTCAAATTCGGCTGGTATGTGGGCTAAAGAGCTCATGTACGCTAGCAATAACAGTAGCAATAATTGAACAGTGTGTCAGAGTTAAGTGGCCATAAAAATGTTGAGTATATTTAAATTGGAATATCCTTCATTCCGCTTAGTTGTCTTACAAACTTTATAAAATACAATAATAATATGGACTAAGGAACCCGAAGACTCAAGGGCGATACCACCGATTTCAGCCTACAAATTTTCGTCCACGGACTGACTAGAGTTGTCACTCTTAACGCAAGCATCCTACATAAGCCTCGGTCTACTTCTCAGACGTTTACCAATCGCTCCTGGGATCTACCATATAGTTGATAATTCATACAATATAGTAGATAAGAACTGTTAAAATAAATCGGGTGTATTCCCTTTAGTATGATTGTAAAAATTTTTATGGGAAAGAACCTAAGACAGCACTGACACAACATACTAAGATTAGTAGACCTGTTTAATTTTGATTAAACAGTTTGAATAACATTTTGAAGTTAGCGGTATTTACAAAGAGAACAATAGTTCAAAGAGAAAGTTATTTGAGGCTATGGATATTGCGAGGAAAGTGGATATTACTGTTAATATTTAAACAGATAATAAAGATTTGAATAAATTTTATTCTGACACATTAAGCACTCATTTCAACTAGTCTTTACAAGCACAAGTCTTTCCAATTTTTTATTGACCTAGTGTTACTTCTGCTGATCAGCTGTTTCATTGATTTCATAGTTGGTAGTGTATTACACTCCTTTGCATTTGTTTGTTGGGTGTAATCAATTATGATGTTGCCAATCGTTTATTTAAAAAAAAGGATGTGGCGAAGTTCCTACTTCCTATATTACAAAATTAGTTTCTTTTATTAGAATAGGAAGACTGACAAACGAGATGAGTACCCTCTCGACAAGGCCACAGACCTTCGTAGCCTGATCGATGAGCCAGGAAGCGAGAGAATAGGCTGCCTCCAATTAACGGAAGGAATACGATATGTCCCAGGAGGGAGGGGTTGCTGGGGGGGGGGCCAAAAAACTGGAGGGCTCCCGAGGGAATGGGGCGAGCCATCTCCTGTCGTCGGGAACGGACCGTCTCCTCCATGCTAATTACCAGGCTAAAATTAGAGCTCTGCTGTGACTCCTGATGGGACCTCCTTCGGCAAGGACCACGGTTTCGTCCAAAAGGTGGATCAAAGGCTGTGAGGTCGAGGAGGTTCATTGAATCTGGTCTAGGATCATTTCAACTTCCAGACTGGAAAATTAGAATAGTCCAACTCAACATTTGAGTCTACATCAAAGGATGTAAAAGTGACTTTATCAATAAGGTAACATTTTCTTTTCAATTGCCACTTTTTTAACTTGTACCCTAAAATCGTGGTTGCTTGATGACTTATTTCAGTTTGATCGAAAGCATTGATATCCGCCTTACTATTGAACAAGAATAAGTTGGTAACGTGTAGATGATGCACCATATTCGTCTGCACAAACACAAAACATTATGCTGGTTATTCTTATTGAAGTATGTCTACCTGTCGTTCAGTTGTGCGAAATCGCTCCCATGCTCCCTTATTCTCCTGACAGACGTGTAGGATTTTACAACCGCTGTTTTATTACAAGATTTTCATAAATTTCGTACAATTAGTAAGACAACGGTTTTACAGGAAGTGTTCTTTTGATCATATACGCCATTAAACGTTTTAGGTTGACATTTCAAAGGATTCAATAACAACAATAAATTGCCACGAAGTGTAATTTGGATTCACACATTCCACTCTTATTCTCACATGTTATTTGCAAAACAAAATTATGTTTCCATATTTTTTGACTTATTGTATTACATCTTTTTTCTGTTAATATTAAGTCGTGATGACAACGTCAAAAGAAATAATATAACAAAGTCATTACTATGCTTTTGTGACTCAGTATACAGCGCTTTAAACGAAAATCGTTCGTTTGTTTATTCATTTAACGCGACTTTATGCTGCTACGGGTAATCGAACGGTGCTACAGAGGGAGCTCTAAATTTTGCCTATCCAGTTTAAATTTGGATAGAGATTTTTAATTTTTATATGGACTCATCGCCGTATGAATTTCGAAACCTCTTTGATTTTCCGTAACGTTTATTTAAGTTATGTTAAGAACTTAAGAATCGATATTGGGAATGAATACTCCTTCTAACTTCTAATTCGCCAAAGCCCATTGCTTGTTCATTGCCCAATTCTTATCCGCTGATACTCCCATATTATTCTATTCCGTTATAAATTTCCACAAACAGGAATAACGGATGCCGACCCCGGTCGGATGGATTTGTGACTATTAACTGGCTCACGTAGCGAGTTGGCACATCACGTTGCCAATATGGAAGGCTACGGGCAACTATCTAAATGTGAACACTATAACCTTTCCTCCGAGCGAGCCACTTCCATCTCGTAGTCCTGAATAAAAGATTTCCTCCAGCTCGTTCCGAGGGGAAATATAATCTAGTCCGTTCGGAAGGGAATTATACGTCTATCCAAACACGAATTCGACAGCTAGAATGTGCAAATATAAAAACGAAAAATGAAATGTTTTTGCTTTGTCCGATTGGTATACACAAGGTTTTACGAAAATAGATAAAGTCATTTTTTTATTATATTATATTTTATAGGGAGTGGAGTGCCTGAGTGGTGGAGTACTGTATTGTTTTGCTACTAAAGATTCTGGGTTCTACTACGGCTGTGGCACATACATTTAATCAATTAATAGTCATCGATGGTCCAATGGAATCCATATACTTTAGGGCTCACCCGCCCTCTATAATGTTGATAACCTCAATAGTTGGGAAAACCTGGCAGTCAAGTGTTTTGTAGGAGTAATCACCTTTCTGCTCTACCGTTGTCCAAGAAACTGACACCTCTAATGGTACTCTAAAACATAATGAACCTAATATCCTTCGTGGGTTATATTGGTGCAGGGTTTTTAAATTATATTTACTCCTGCGTGGTATCGTACTTTCTCAATAGATTGCATGGAATATGAAATTTTAATAACTACTTAATCGTCTCTAAACAAGTCTTTAAGCTTTTGTCGGTTTAACCTTCTCATAAGCGGTCCAGGTAACACAGATGAGGACAGAGAAGGAACAAGATGATTTTGGTGATATGTTGACGAGTGAAATGTTTGCTGTTATTTGAAATAAACCAAGGAACATTTAGATTTTTTTCTTATAATTTTATATTGTTTTGATTGTACATGATGAAATATTGACGTGTTTTGCTGAGACCCTAAATTAATAATAAATAATAAGTTATAAGATGAAATTACATAAATATTTAAATATGGTGCATTGACTATTAATTAAATTAATTCTACATAAATAAAAGAAAATATGAAGAGTTGTTTAGATTTAGGTTATTATTTACTAACCCGTCATGTTCCGCATAACTTTTAATATATATGCTGCGATCGAGACGCAGGAATAGGAATGATCGGAGTCACTCCAATTCGAAAGATTGTATCGGAAAATTGAAAATTATCTATACTAGTAGATGTTTAATAGTTATATAGAAGTAAACAACAGTTATTCAGAACAACTATTTTTATTTTAATGGCTTTTACAATTTTTCCTAAATAAATACATGAATATTAAATTGTTCGTTTGTTTATTTAACGTTACTTTTTTCTATTATTAAATCGGAAAATACTACAGTGGGGGTCATAAATTTGCCTTTCCAGGTAAAATTAGGATGGGGATCTTTAACTAGGACCTGACACCTCAAAGACTCGGGACGGCCATTTTACGCCCCCTCCGAAGAGCAACCTAACTGTGGTACTTGGACATATTAGGTTAGTACGGAAACCACTATACCATAAGTGACTCACACTGGGAAGGTTTAAATGGGTTTGTAGCGTTGTTGAGCTTTGTAATGAACAAATTTCGTTGATAAGCGTTGAACCGAGATTTTTAATAAAGCATCTTTGAATATCTAGAAGACAAGTTGTAGGAGAATGGAATCATTGTGACGGATTTCGGGGAAAGAAGGTTATGGAATTATGGCTTTAAAACATGATCAATCAGGTAGGTGCTCAGAATTGGATTTTAAATAGTTAAACGATAGTGCATAAATAGGTTCAATAAATCAGCTAACCGTTGTTTATCCCCATCCTTCCAGTAGCCAATTGGTGTCTGTTTACATAAAACAAGGAAATGCTGGTCATTATCGACACTGAGTGACAAATAGGGTTCATTTTACCGTACAGCTCAAAGTGGATGGTATTAATCCTAGCGTTGATGAGGACGATACTCGCTGGCGCCTGCTTCGGGTTTCTCGCCGGAGTGAGAAGGCCAATGGCCGTTCGTTGCCTCTCCATCAACTTGATGAAAATTGGCAAAATAACTAATAGGGTGATAAACACAATGTAGCCATTGATTCTAACCATATCGGCATTAGTATCACAATGACCACATCGGGTCATTTAAATAACCAAAAGTTCGGAAAGAGGCAAAAAATAATCCATGAGATGAAATTGGAAAAAAACAGAAAGGCTTAAGTTTCTAAAATATCGGGATATAACAACACAATCAGCGTTTCTAAAATTCAGAGTCCATCAGGATATACACCAAAATTCACTAACATTGTTACAGCATTGGTGATCGGATACAGAAAATCTCACACCAATGGTCTTAACAGACGCATCAAACAGCAACATCCTAGATGTCAAATCAAATACTTGTTTTGTACATAGACTAAATCCACTTGGTTTCAACTCTCCATTTGCCAATAATGTGATCATAAAATAGTTTATCATAAACTACTTAGCTTCGCTGACGATACAGCCATTATTTCGTCCAACAGAGATCCTAAAATATCCTCAATAATTTTCCAAGATCACTTATTTGATTTGGAAAAGTGGTTCCAGAAATGGCAAATCAAAATATACACTACAAAACCAAGCCACGTTACCTTCTTCCTGTGAAAAGCTTCGTGTCCGGCAATTAAAAATTCACAACTATGTACCTTCTAAAAGGTATGTACGTTTTCTCGGACTATACTTACATGCAACATACATAACAACTTAAAAAGACAAGAACTGACAAGTAGCGCCTCGTAACTATCACATCTTCTAGACAACAGATCCTCTCTTGACTTATGGATACAAATTACTAATAAGACCCATTTGGACACATGGAGTTGAATTTTTTTTCAGCGAAACATTGCCGTGTTAACGTGTTTGTACACGTTCCAAATTCTTGAACTGTACCATTGTAGATTTTAATACTTGCTGTACTTTTCTCAGAATATTTAAATGTTAAAGAAGGGATCTTGAAATGACATTACCGAGCATCATTAGCAGATAATAGAGTTATAAGTTGAGCATAGATAAATAATATATCTAAACAAAAAAATAGTGCTTAAAAAAATATTTTTTAAAAATTTAATTCGTTTTATTTATTTTAAATTTGCAGCAAAACGATTCATCGCCTTAGTGACACAAAAATTTATCTAGAATATTATCATTTTTCGAAAACGTTTTGTGTCGCAGACATTGTGTAAGCTCTACTTGATTACGGGAAAACAATAAACATATCCAGGAACGGAGACATAAGATCTTGTGATCCTAAAATTGACTTATCATGAAAAATGGTGTTACAAATTAAACTTAGATTTTGCTACTCAAATTAAAAAAAAAAAATCAACCAATGGTGGTATATACCTCAAGTTTCTGAAAAACTACAATTTTTAGATAAATTTTGGGTCACTAAATCTAAGAATTACTTAAGAAACTTGAGCTTCTTATGTTTAGTTCAAATCATGACTATGAAGTATAATAAGTAAGATAAAATCATTTTCCTTTTTTTTTTTTTATAATTGTGTTTCTGAACGCAGAATTATCTTCCCACAAAGCTTTAACTCACAATTGTTGTACCCATACAGTCGAACAGAAACAGGAGATTGATTTTACTTGGAAGATGTCGATATTGTTTACTATGACATGCTGACTTCTTACGAGGATAATAAAGACATAAAATTAATATTTATGACAGTAATAATAATAACGTCTAAAACTAACGAAGTGCAGTTAAAAAAATAGGGGAAAGACCGGACCGTATGTTACTTCTCCTTTATTATGATAATGGAACTGCACCCGAGAGAGTTCCTCCTCGTGTTCTGCAATATCTTGCCAACTAATCTTCTTTCGCTTTTTTATTTTTTATTTTAATCAAAACCCATCATTGATTTCTTGTCACCATTCGAGATTGCCAATAAGTCTGGATGAAGGCTTGTCTATGTTACGTTTGATTAGTGTCAAAATTACATAAAACACGTCAATATCTTATAACAATAGGAATATCAATGTAATCACCGAGGAATAGAGTGAAATACAGTAAAGCGTCGATAATCAAAACTTTTAGTAATCCGAACTGGCTTCGCAGAAAAGATATAAGGAAGAGTCGACATTGTGATTCCTAGAAAATAAATTTGAAGTGTATTATATTTTTAAAGTAGATTTTTAGAACTACGATAATAAAACTCCAACGTTGCTTTGTTTCTTAATAATTACGCTTATAGCAGTTAGAGGCAAGCTAGTTTTTCGATGAAATAGTTTTAGCATTTTTTCATTAAAAACTGTTTCGAGCCTGCATATATAACCTTGGTCACACACGTAGAATCAAAAAAAAAATTTAATACAAACGTGGTGTTTTAGCATTAGTTTATATTTTTTTAATTGAAATTCGGTTATCTGAACTTTGGATTATCCGAAATACACCCAATTATATTATTTCGTGTATTCGTCGCTCTTCTATATATTATTTTGTCATTAGGAGCTATGTAAATATCTTCAATATTAAAGTTCATGCTTAGGTTTTATCAAATTTAAAGCCATAAGTGATTTATAAATATATTTTTGGTACTTTATTGTCGTACTTTGGGAGATACATTTATTGATTTAATAATGTTTCCTCATTATGGATTAGATAATAAGAAAGTATTAATAAAAAAATGTTCAGAGGCAAAGGTTTTTCTCGATTTTCCTTTTACGAAATTCCATTTTTCCCCTGCTCACTGCTTATTAAAACAGAACCGGTTGTGACTATATGAAAAAAAATGAAATAATAATTTTCTGTTATTCTCCTTCGATAGTAATTCAATAAAAATCAGTTAGGATCAAGGGGTTGGTAACTGTGTATGTACCCCTTCTTTTTGTTTAAAATAAAAAAAATTATAACAATTATCAAACTGACCTAAAAATAAGTTAAACATAGGATGTAAGTGAGATATCGTTCCTTCAAAAGAACAACGACGTAATTTAAAATTGGCATTTCTGAATTAAGCCTTCAGTAGCAATTGTATTGGTTGAAGCTTTTTAATTCAGGAACACCATATTTGATATTCCATTTCCAACATTTTTTTTTATGAAGTCATATTTCGAGGTGTATGATGTGCATCATGCTTGAACTTGAAGTTTTATGCGAATAATGGCATAAGTTAAAATAAAGAATGTTTCAAGGTTTGAAAAATGTTCTAATGTTTAACAAAATGTTTCAATACAATCATGACAATAGGAATGCTTTGCTTTACCAATACCCATATTTTTTTACTCACATGGAACTCACAAATACCACTACAGAAAAATTAGGTTTTTTGAGATGTGACGTTCTTTTGAAGGAGCTATACTCACTTCGTATAATATAAATTGCAGTCCAGAGAAAACTTAGAGTTTATCATTTAAATATCATTATCCTCTTGTCCATTTCTAGTATACTTATGAACTCATTTTTTTTCGTAGCCGTAAATGATTCAAACTAATTAATCCATAATTTAAATTTTTAACTCATGTGAAACTCTCAAATATCTCTATTAAAAAATTAGTTTTTTGGGGGTTATGACATTGTTCTTTTGAAGGAGTGATATAATATTATATTAATCTATTATATAATTATCTCATTCACCGTAGAATTTACTTCTGTATCTTTATCTTTAAGTCAACCGGATACAGAGGTTTTCCGGTCCGTTTACCTTTACCAAAATCATCCTTTTTGGTTAAGAAGAGGAAAAAAAAAAAGAATTTAGAGACTGGACCAAAACATGCCAGCGAGTTCGTTAGACGTGAACAGAGACAGGGGGACCGATCCGATAAATCTCTTGGGATGGGCGAGACCTGTAACTGCGGAGGAATCGCCGAAGAGCAGACCAATAAGGAACTGGAGGGTTGTCCCTCCGGAGAAAAAGAGGAAGATGGTAACCCGATCCCGAATGTTGTGCCGGGCAGGGACGTCGGGAATCGACTCACTAACTCAGCCTTCCCTCGTTAGGCCGCTTCGCCTAATCCTATTATAGCTCTCTGTTATTCATTCTTTTTTGCCATTATCATCTTCAGCTCATGTGTAATCCTCCCTTAGCACCGCTGTAATCTTACCGGAGTCCGCCGTCCATTGTTTATTTTCGCGGGATATTTTATACGAAAATGACAAATTAAATTATAGGCATTAAATCGGAATCAGGATCGGATCAGAGGTGTAGGATCAGTGAGGATTAGGCAGGTAAAGAAAGAATCGCTGAATACATACAAGACTTACTCTGTAAAGGATTACATGTTTAGTCGAATTTAATTAAATTATTCTTATATTTTTGTTACATTATATGTGTAATGAAAATGAAATAGTTATCTTGAAATTTGGCAAATATGTCACAAATAAATGAGCGGTGAAGAACAAGACGTGACTTGTAAACAGTTTGGATATGTGAATCGCTAACTCCAGAAAGGCAACTTGTCGATATTTTTAGTGAGATTTTTGGTTATAATCATTCATCATTAATTATAATTAAAGATATTGCTTACCATAAAATTTCATTATTATACAAATATCTATAGCATGAGTCTTTAAAATAGTTTTACTTATTTGTTAATACTAACTTTTATTTAAATGGATTCAGGTTCGACTCCGACCGTATTTAAAATGTAATTATAATTAATTACGATTATTCCAGAACCGTGATTCTCGCTATTATTATTATTTGCTCTAAGATGCAAATTCTCGAAGAACCGGTGACAAAAGCAATGGAAAATCCCGCGCTCGTTGAGTAGGCTGAAAAGCTGAGGCTTTTACTCCGCTATCGGCCGAGTTTAGCCATGTTGTGATTTACTCCCCAGTTTTTCCAAGTTTTCCCTTAAGACGGAAAAGTGGGAACAACAGGTCAGGAACCTGTTCCTCTTTTCCGGCTCAATCTGCTCCATTTACTTCTTCCCGAAACTCCTTCTTTTACGAATCAGATATTCTCAATCTTATGAAAAGTCTTAGATATTTTTTGAATTTAGAAACCTTGGAACATTATTGACTCGAACAATAAAATATTTTTTAATTCATATGTATTCTCTAACTCACTGCTATTTGGAGTGTATAATTAATTTATGTAGATGAGAATACTAATTTTTTTTTTATTAAAGGTATTTATTGAAATTTACAACTGTATACTGAATAATGAAAGATAAATCATGACGCGAGTTAAAGGGAAGTAGAGAAACCACTAAGTGGTAGTACTCAAATAAAAAGTTCAATTTGCAAGGTCACGATGCATCTTCTTTCTTACCCCTTGGAGGATTGTCAGGAATTGAAGAGATTGCGAGGTTTGAAACTAGTGGGTTTGAGTGGAAATGAAGTTTGCCATAAAAAGATTGATATCGGATTCGGGCCAAATCAGCAACATTCCGGACATTAAGGCCATCATGGATTACTTTGTTTGTAACAAAGTAAGGAGCATTGAGGATTTTACGAAGGATTTTGGATTGTGAGGATTGAATACGAGAGGGATTCGATGGCTTAGTGGACCCCCAAAGCTCTATTCCGAAAGTCCAGATGGGTCTAATGATTGTCTTGTATATGAAATAATTAATTTAAAATAAGCTAAAGCTATTACTTCCTGCCATGGATCTAGGAAAAGAAGCAAATTAATTTCGAAATTTTGGAATTAGTTAATCATTACTTCAAAATGGTTCTCACCCAGCCCATGAAAAATTGGAAAAAACATAGCGGTTAAAGTAATAAAAGCCAAATCAACATCTTGCACAACCGTTACCTTAGTATTTACCATGTATCTTACCAAGTACTCCTCATGAGTTGTAGCGATCCATTTCTTTTTTAAATTGTCCAGCAGTCATAATTGACCACGACTATGTACCATCAAAACACTAGGTAGGTATCTCGGCCTATACTGAGACTAAAGACGTACATGGAACAAACATACATTAAAAAATCAAGTACTGACACAAGACGCTACAAACAACTCTAAATGGATTACAGACCATCACTTGATTTACGAAAATAATGTCTAATCTTCAACGCTATGGTGAGACCTGTTTGGATATTTGTAGCGAAACTTTTGGGTCCAACAAAACACGTCCATATACATAAAATATAAACAACAAAATTTAAAATTATAAGAAAATTGTTAATGCTTCTTAGTTTATTTCCGATCATATTACATATATTTCTATATTCACAGCCTATACACATTCCACTCTTCCATTCATCGCCAAAATCCACTTGTTCTTTCTCCTCCCTAATCTCTTTTACCTGAACTTCCTATGAGGAAATTAAAAATACTATGGGCTGAAGCCTTGCTCAGTAACTATTAATCAATTCAAAAATACCATATTCCTGCAAATCGAGAAAAAAAAACTGAGATCAAATTTGGTCGATGCGAAACTGGAAATGTTACATATAATAATAATATTAGGACTGTAATAATATATTAGGACTGTTGGGTGGAGAGGAGGTACCTTACTACCGCTATCAGCCGGAAAAACTATTAGAAAATAATAAAATAAAAATTTACTGGGATGAGCAAATAATCACGGACCACAGGGTAATACATAACCGTCCGGATATTTTGTTTATCCATAAAATGAAAAAAGTTGGTAGAATTATAGAAATAGCTGTCCCATGTGATACAATCGCAATGAAAACCAGAGCCGAAAAAATTAGGAAATATCAGGAACTTGCTATTAAGTTGAAATCACTTTGTAATTTGGAGAAAGTGCTCATAACTCCAATAGTAATTTCCTCAAATGGTCTGATATTGAAAAGCACAAGGGAGGGCACAGATGACCTTGGCCTCCATTTGGAAAAATTAAAATTGGCGCAAAAGCAGTTCTGTTGGATACCTGCAGAATTGTAAGAAAATTCTTAAATCAGTAACATTTACACTTCCCTTGAATTTTAAATTCCGGGATGTGAATTTGACGGCGGAGAAATATGTGACAAAAATATAAAAAATGATAATAACGAATTTCTGTTGGAACGATTCCCTTTCACAGAATAGGAGATTGACATTCCGAATGACCAGTGATATCATATTTCTTTCTTTGTCTGGGTAAAGCTCTGGAACGAACAATCGTAACACTAATACATTTATGATTAATTGCGGACTACAATGAAAATAATATATATATATATATATATATATATATATATACAATGAAATTACTATATATATATATATATATATATATATATATATATACATATGTTAATTAAAACAATTAGAATAAAGGAGAAAAAATTTAGAATGAATATTCCCAGAATCTTAAATAATTATTTACAATGGAAACAATATATACCCCCGAATGAATAATCGTAATGCTAATACATTAATGATTAATATCCGATTATGATGGATATATAATGTTAGTTAAATCAATTAAAATAAAGGAGAAAAAATTATAATGAGTAATATTCAATAATCTTAAATAATTATTTTTATGGAAAAAATGTATGCCCTTTCAATACAAAAATGCATACAAATAGAAAAATAATAAAATATATATAAATAAAATAACAAATTCGATTCAACCAGTAATAAATAAGAATGTACGCTTGGATTAAATTCAGTAATGTTCTTTAATTTCCCCCAAATGCAATATTACATCTATATAAACCTGTAATATTGTATTTATCTTCTTTTTGGCAGATAAGAAAAAAATACCAATTAAGATTTCATATTGAGATATTTATATTAAGAAGTAATTACGAATATACAAATTGAATATTAATTCGAGTGTACGAAATTAAGAAAAATAACACAATCAAAACTTTTTAATGTATATACGTGTTTTCAGTGTTACTGATGACATTTATAATATTATGGATACGAGCTTTTTTAGATTTTCTTGTATGGACAATAAATAAATTTTATCCCCATGAAGGGTCATGGGTTTAGTTGGTTAGTTAGTTAGCTTAAAAGTAAAATAACGTTAGAATACATATCAAGTAAAAAAAAATAATGATAATAAAAACTTTCTTTATATAAAAAGGGAAAAAGAGACCTTAAATAAATGTATGGCTAGTGGAAAAAATCCAACAAAAAGCCCTTAAGTATCCAAAGTAAAACAGAAATTGAAAATATCTGTCCAATATTTCGCCCATTCAGGCATCCTCAGGGATCAATTCAGTAGGTGCATTTGAGCCTTAGAGGTGGTGGGATGTTTCTTGGGTGCATTATTCATGTTTTTCTTTGCTGTCATTCTCTTTCTACCCTGAGGATGCCTGAATGGGCGAAATATTGGACAGATATTTTCAATTTATGTTTTAGTTTGAAGACTTAAGGGCTTTTTGTTGGAATTTTCCCAATAGCAAAAACTTTCTTTCTTTATCCAACGCCCTTACGTGGTTCCTCAACCATTTGACGTCGAGCCTCCCAGCAGCGTTTTATGATGTCATCAGCCGGGCACGATAGAGCCTGGCAGATAATAAAAACTGGATAAAAGTTCGTCTATTAATATCCATATAAATCTATCTCCATCCTAAAATATGTTTGAAATATTTCTATTGTTTATTTTCAATGAAATTATCTTGAGGCCTTTTACACGGGTAAAAGTGTATCCTTACATATTTATGATTTGACAGTTAAAAAAAAAAAAAGATTTAAAAAAATGTATTTATGAAAAATAATGATGGCACAATAGTTCCTCTGTTATAAATGACTTACAATCTCAACTGCAATGCAGGGAGATGCAAATACGACTAACATAAATATGTGCTATCTAGCACTTGTGATTGCTATTAATTGTGCTATATAGTGACACTAATAGTATCAAATGAGGCAGTTTCAATTCAAAAGGAGTAGTTGATTGAGAGACTGAAATTCTAATTCATTATCTGGACAGATCCCATCAAGCCATTTCTATTTGGGGTAATTAACAATGTCCGTTTAATGGATTTGTCCAATGTGAAATTGTATAAATTTCAACGAATTCATTTTCAATTTGGTTTATTTCCTAAGCATCATATCAGATGAATTAACACAACGTAATAACTGGATAGGCAAAATTTAGGATTCCCAAAGTACCATCCTCCGATTAGTTATTGTAGCATCTGAGATTTAAGTGACTTTAAAATAAATCAATAACCATTAATATTTATAGTAGAACCGATAATTTATTCTTAAAAAATCCATCAATGTTTTAGATAAAACAATACATAATAACAAATGAAACAAATTAGAATGTAAATTAATATGTACTAGTAACAATGTATCTGCTTATTTTATAGTTGAAGTTCTTCCATCTGCATCGCTCGATTAGCCATAGCAACATAAAGTGGCGTTAAGTAAAAAAAACTAACGAATAAAAATAATTTATCACCTAATCTTATAATAAATAAAGGGAGTAGGGTAGTTCAGGGATAAAGCGCCGAGACGGCGTACCGTAGATCCTGGGTACGAATCCGGCTGTGGCAAGTAATTTAACTAACTGTTAACAACCGGGGACCCTGTGGGATCTGCAGACCCTACTGGAGCTCACCCAACCTCTATAAAGTGAATACCCCTAATTGAAGAAAACACCTGGTTGTTGTTCTTGAAACAGTACAGTCTCAAACACGTACTTAATAATCCAAGACCCTTCATGAGTTGTAGCGGTATTTAATAATAAATAAACGTTTGACAGAATAATTTCAGAAATTTGAAAAGGATATTAAACCAAACAAAAAAAAAATAAAAAAATAGATGAGTCACACCAACTGAATTAAAAATTGTTATTCCGACTTAACTTATTTATACTGGTTAGCGTTAGATATAGAAAGGGCCCTTGATAACAGCTGGCGGAGGGCCAACAAGGGAGATAAATGGTACTTAGCCCTCCGGGAAAGGGGGCATAAAGTATACGATAAGTATGTAAACCATTTTATTTATTTCTTTTGCCCTTTTACAAAGTAGATGAAATAAATTGAAATAATTTAAAATTCAGTGCCCCGACTATTTAGTACCATCTGCTGCTGGCAGACATCGTCCGAGAAGGGATTAACATTTAATCAGCTGGAGGGCTGGATGGTCCTGGACAAAGAGGGCATTAGTTCCAGACAGCACTGTGACGAAAAGACATATTGGCCGTGGTCGTTGTCATCGGGGTAGGGCTCATGTTTACTGCAACAGGGGTGTCGTTAGGGGGAGGTGCACCCCCCGTGGGGTTTATTGTATTGGGCCTATTGCGATGAGTCCAACGCATCTCCTGGAATAATAATAACTTATATTGGTTGCATATTAATAATAAATTGAGTGACTTGAAGCCAGACGAAATTACACGATATTATATTATTAATTAAAAATGATTTAAAATTAGACATAGCCCTTCCTTTTGGGTCGTTTCATATGAAGTGTCCGTTTAAATTATTCCTGGTATGTATCGTGCTGAGAGTTATTATAAAAATGTAGAAAATAAGAATAGTCAAAAACGACGGTTAAAAAAACAAGGTCACTCCGGCAGGTGAGACCCCTTTATGAGATACAAAAGAGGGGGTCCAAGACTCCGCCTTTGGTAAAGCACTTACTGAAAAGATCCGGAAGAAGGAGATCGGCGAAAGATGATGGCGCAGGAGTGTGGGAAGCAGTCCAGGCCGAAATTCTACACATAAACGTAACCTAGATGTGCCCCTGTTTTACCAGATAAGTTTAAATATAAGTTCTTGGCCATTCTCTTTTACATCTGAATCATTATTTCTCTTGTAAAAATGTTATATTAACTCATAGTCCAAATTAGAAATAAAGTATATTCTCTTTCAAGTTTCCACGGCCACTATTTATACAAAAAACTTCAGTTGTTTCTTCTGGTTTAGACCGTGTAGGTGAATTTTCTGCCAACGTTTCGCCAGACATGCTGCTGACTTCCTCAAGGCTTAATTAAGGCCGCGGGTTGGCTGTACATCTTCAGTCTCAATTAAGCCTTGAGGAAGTCAGCAGCATGTCTGGCGAAACGTTGGGAGAAAATTCACCTACACGGTCTAAACCAGAAGAAACAACTGAAGTTTTTTGTATAAAGTATATTCATTAGAATTATTCAGGTGCTTACTCAACTCAGATGCACTGTATATTGGTTTAATTTAGGTATTAATTTGACTGTTTAGTAAATTGGCAACACACAACCGACCTCCGGAAAATAATTCAATTTTTAATAAATTTAGGTCGTTTAAGGAAATGATAATGTCAGTACTTAACCTATATGATTACTTTAGCAACCCCAAAATCAATAGAATATTTTAAAAAAATATTTAATTCCCCAAAGCATAGCATTACTTAAGTTCAAAGTGGAATTACTGGACTTCTGAACGAGCTTTTGGTCCAGCGCCTAGTCCAGAAGAATTGCCAAAGCAATTCATACAAGGGAATTTCATAGATGGTTGCTGATTTATGGGGATGACCAAATTTATGGATTTTTAAAAATTTTGATTTCTTTTTTATAATTTTTTTCTTTTATACTGGACTCATTTCCTTTAGAATTTATATTGGGAAAGAGAAAAAATAAACATTTTCCAGTCAATTATATTTTCTTTGTTCCTTATTTATCTCTTGAGACGTTTCGACATTGTGTCATTTTCAATCTTATCACATTTTGTTTTCTGCATCGGTTACCGATCATTTACATAACTTTATCATAGTTACAAGTCTAAAATATCTGTGGAAAAAACAATAACATTTACACTAAATTATGTAATTCAACAATTATAATAAATATAATAAAAAAAATAAAAAAACCTGTACCACTGCAACCCATGAAGGGTCTGGGGTTCAGTACATGGTAGAGACTGTACTGTTTCATGGACAACGGTTCTGCAAGGAGGTGACTTGTCCTAGGTCACGCTCGACCGCCAGTTTTTTCCCCCTTATTTTGGGTACCCTATTTTTATAATATTTTATAGAGGCTGGGTGGGCCCCAGGAGGGTCATAGATCCTATATGATCCATCTCCCGCTGCAAACAGACTAAATAAAAATCATGGCCTGCAGCGGGAATTGAACCAGGATTTCAGGTGGTAGAGTACTGAGTTACCATGCCAACTCAGTACTCTACCACTGAGCCACTCCTCTCCCTAATAAATATAATATAGAGTCCAAAATAACTAGTAATAATTTAAGTATAGATACCTCCAAATTAAAATCATTTTAAAATTTATTTAAGTAAAAACTCTAGGGGATCATTTATCCTCCATGGTCAAGAAATTTAGACCAAAAGACCAAAGAGGGTCTGTGTCTGTTAATTTATAAGGAATTGTGCTCAATTATATTATTAAAGACAGTTTACAAAAATTAAACAAACCCCCTACTTTCATAGTAAAATACATAGACTATCTAATATATAGATAAAATATATCTAATTATTTCAAATAAAAATATTCTAGAAACATGTAGTAAAGTCCTAAACGAACATAACAAAAACATAAAATTTACACAAGAATTAGAAAAAAATTACTCATTAAATTTTTTAGATAGACTATCATAAAAAACCATAATAACACTAATCATACCAAGACTATATATATATCTATTTCTACCATAGCGGGTCAAATGACCCGACTTTATGTTTCATGCTTGAATGTATGAAATATGGATGTTAGGAAGGAAATAAAAATATAAATTAAATTTATTATAATTAAACAAAATAGTATGTTGAGCATTTCTATTACAAAAGCAAAAAATAAAAACTTTTAATTCATAGTTCATCGCATTTTTTACATATAAGTGTTTCCATTGTACATTTTCCGCAAACATATTTTTTACATTTAGAGCAAATTTTGTTGGTTTTATTTTCTTTACAGTATCCTATTCGACATCTCATACGTTTATAAGCATCTGTAGTAGACTTAGGCAACGATCCTTTCGTATTTGTTTCTTGTTTTGGTTGTTCACGGGCTTCTCGAAAATCGGCGCCAAGTTCTTCTGCTAGCTTGAGTAAAAAATCTTGTCTCGAGATATTTTCTCCTGTCGTTTGCTTGTACAAAATCCAGGCATTTATGCCAGCTAAATCAAGGATATTGAAAAAAACTTGGAGAGGCCATCTGCAAGACTTACTTAGATTTTGTAGTAAATTTCCTCGCCATTTGATCGGTCATGTCTACACCAAATTTGGTTTTGAGAGTAATCTTATTCTTTTTCGGCCACTACATACATTCACAATATTTTCCTCTTCATCGTCAGTATCTGTAGAATCAAACTCATTTTTATTTGCAACCAATATATCTTCATTTTCAGAAAATTCATCTTCACTAATTTCTGAAAACTCTTCGCCAATATTATTTATATCTTCTAAGAACTTGTACTGTCTTGTTTGCTTCGACATTTTTCTGGGTAAAAAATGATCTGTATTACTATAGCTATCAAAATAAAATATAAGCTAGGTACTTACCAAGACTTTCAATTTTTGCCACTTTTTCTTACACTAAAAAGCTATTTTCAATCTAAAATTTGATATTTTCTTGAAATTATTCTGAGCTATTTTCGTTGAACTACTTTACGCAACAGTCTTTGGAAGAATGTGCAACTTACTGACTACAAATATGACTAGATAATCTCATAAAACAAAAAAATTCTCTCCGGGTCAAATGACCTGTTGTGGTAGATATCGGTATACAACAAGGATTACTCAGAATAAACAAAACAAAACAAAACAAAAATATTTTTATAACTGTACATTAATTACTTAGAAAAAGTCATGAAGTCAAATGTGCAAACGCAATAAAATTATACGTGCATTTTCAATGGAAAAGTTCAAAATGGGTCATTTGACCCGTTATGGTATGTTTAGTGATAATAATAACCTCAAAACAAAATGGTATAAAAAAGATATCACCTCACATAAACTACTTAATTATTACTCAAATCACCCTAGGCACTAAATTAAAAATATAGCTTTAATTAAAAGATATAATGAAAATTTTAAAATAAAATTTAAAAAAAAGAGTTATTGTTGTTTTGTAGATGTTTGATCTTAAGCATTATTTGATATATTTAATTTTTTTAAATATTCACAATTACTTAAAAGAGATATAGTCTTTCAAGGATCAAAGTTAGTTTTTTAATGTAATTTCTTGACCACGGAGGATAAATGATCCCCTAGAGTTTTTATTTAAATAAATTTTAAAATGATTTTAATTTGGAGGTATCTATACTTAATTTATTACTATTTATTTTGGTCCCTTTATTATATTTATTATAATTGTTGAATTGCAAAATTTAGTGTAGATGTTATTATTTTTTCCATATTTTAGACTTGTAACTATGATAAAGCTATGTAAATGATTGGTTACCGATGCAGAAAAAAGAAATGTGATAAGATTGAAAATAACACAATGTTGAAACGTCTCAAGAGATAAATGAGGATCAAAGAAAATATAATTGACTGGAAAATGTTTTTTTTTCTCTTTCTTAACTTTCACTTCTTTGTTCGCACCTTTCGGAATTGTGGCACCAGCAAATATGGTTTGAAAGTACAACTTTGACATTTTAGGATCGTAAAGGCCCTGATTTAAAGAAATCGTTGAGTCTTAATGGGGTAAATCTCTAATCCAGCTTCTTTTAACTAGCTTCTAATAATTTATTTCATGAAGATTATTATGAAACGTGAATAATGAGAACTTAAGTGTTGTTAGAAATGTTTCCATGGTCTTATTTGATGGTATACTAATTGGTTCGTTCAATTGCAGTGACAGTAAATATTATAAAAAAAGAGAGGATTAACAACAGCTCGTTACGATTTATATAAATAGACATAGTGAACAGCACCATTCCACGAATTCTACTTTGAATTTTAGAAATAATGAAAATAGACTTTACATATACGGCCCAATATTATTTAAAAAATCACGATATATTATTCAGGAATAACTATTGGCTCAGATCCGGATAAAATTTACCAAATTTTCGATAATTTTTTTAAAGGTATATGTTTAATAATAAAAAGTGTTCTGGAGCTAGTGCACTGATTATTAAGTCTCATTATTTAAAAATAATATGTATATGAAATAATAATCTTTTCTGGACAATTACGTTATACGTACAAATGTACTGTGTAATACCGATACAGCGTAGATCGAGTTTTAGCAATTAACGTGAAACATGACAGCTCATAACCCAAGAGAACTGCCAAACTGTCGTGTTCGGGGACAATTTTACCGAAATTCAATATTTAATGAGCCAAAATAATGGGTTTCGGGGTAGCGAGTACGGATATAGTCAATAACTTCCTGAAATTATTACATTTATATATTGATACATGGGAACCTGCAATAAAGTTCTAGTGATTATTATCAACAGAAATTCATCTACAATTTTTCATTAAAAAGGGAAATATGGTATTTTATTTATATTTTACCTCTTTCATATCATTGTGCTCATATTTTTAGTCCTGAACATATTCGTTTCCAATATATCAAGCTTCCTTAACTTAAAATAAGTAGGAATAATCATGCAAAACGTGTTATATATTTAAAGTAATATAGTGTTTTACAATTTAATGAAGGACCCATCTAGGCTAACATGTTAAAGTGTTAATTACTGTATGGTTATATATGTTTTATTGACAAATGATGTCAGTTTTTTTTTTATATTCCAATCTTTTTTTATACTTAATTATACTTAAAAAACAAGATATTCCCTTTTGAATGAAGTGAATATATCAAAGAAAACGAAATATGTATGCACTTTAAATAAAAAGATCATAATTACTCTGGTAAAAATCAGTCAAAACTAGAGAAGACTGAGGCAAGTTGTTGTTATCTTGTTATTTTTTGTTGCTGTTAAGCTTGAACTTGAACTGAATTTGAAATATAAATATGGTTGATTATTTGATCATTATTAAAAATAAGATTATTATTTAAAGTAAAATTAAACTCTCTCAAAAAAAGTTTATAATTTTTTGATTTGTAAAGTATAAATTCACAAATAATTAATCATATAATTGTTAAAACTATTGTTTTTAATACTCGAGTAATAACAACGGATAATTTACTTCACTTATAAATTGACCACGACAAAAAAAATACTTAATTGTAAATAATTATAACATCTGTGGACACTGAAGGCAAGGGCATTGTTTTTTACTTAAAATGACTTATAAAAGTAATTCAACTTCAAGGTTGTTAAAAATAAATAAAAGGCTTAACGAACCCGAAGGGTCGATGCCGATACCACCAATCTATGTTTACAAACCTCCGTCCACGGAGCTCCACCTAAACCCAAACCCGCTAGATCATTCCTAACGCAATCCTCCCACCTACGCCTCGGTCTACCCCTCAGACGCTTCCCAGTCGGTACAGTGCCTATTAACATCTTGAGAATTCGTTTGTTACTAAGCCCAACAACTTTACATGTCCATCTTAATCTTCGTGACCCTATTAATTGACTAAAATTAACCGGGCTAAAATCACCTAAATAATATTTACCGGATGCATGCTTCGCAATTCCGCGTTATGTAGTTTCTTATATTCCCCAGTGGTCTCATCCATTTTTTGACCGAATATTCTACGTAACACCTTATTTTCGAATACCTGAAGACGTTGTTCATCCTTCAGCGTTAGTGGCCAAGTTTCACAGCCATAGAGAAGAGATGGAACAATAATTGTTTTATAAATTCTGATTTTTAGATTTCTGGACAAAAGAAGAGAGCTTAGGAATTTCGAGACCGAATAATAACAAGCTTTTCCCGCCTTTAGTCGCGCCTTTATTTCCTCTTTTTTCCACTTACCATTGACCCTAAGTACTTAAACATCTCCACGTGTTCAAACTTATTTCCTCCTACAACAATATCACCAAAATTTCGCCCTTTCCTTCTACTGACCATATACTTAGTCTTATCCGAGTTTATTTCCAGCCCTATTTCCTTAGCAGCATTCATTAACGTTTGTGTTTTTAGCTTTATAGTTTCTTCGTCCTCACCCAACAGTACCAAATCGTCCGCAAACCCAAGCACGGATATATACTATTCAAGTTCAAATTCAAACCTATTTCGTTGTGTATCACCTTTTTAATAACGTACTCGAGTGTTATATGAACTTACAATTGCAAGGTTGCTTAAGATAAAAATTTCATGCAATACAAAAGTCAATCAAACATATCACTCCCTAATAATACACATAAATCAAAAAGACATGGATGGCCAGAAAGAATATTACCAAAGGAGATTCACACACAAGATGGTTGAAGGGAAGAGTGCCAAACCTTTCTGGTTCAACAAGAGGGACTAAGCTGTTTTTAAAGGGCCCAGTACAACAAAAGGGAAGCCCTTTTCCAAATAGGGAATCGAACTTAAAACTTCTCATGGTACTTTCTACAAGAAGACAAAGAATTAGAATTTATCGCAGATACTTTGTTAATTTTAGTTGAAGCTATAACAGTAATTGTCAATGTTATTTTGAATCCGTAGCTTCAGTGATAATTCCCATGTAAATTTTTGAGTTATACACATGTATGTGGGTGATTCCGTTCTAACCGTGCCTATTAATGTCCTGTACTGTCTACTCTCATCGGTCATCCACTAGCAATCAATGTATAATTTTTTTGTAACAATGTGATCCTCATAAGAAAGTATTTCATCACATCTTTTTACTTACAGTTTATCACTAAATATGTCAGTACCGTATCATGTCCATTTCTATAGTTCACCTACGAATTTATTATTGTTTTTGTAGCAATAAATGATCGAGACTATTTAATCCATGATTATTAATAAGAATCAACTAATAATATGCAATTCATAAATAATTTTTCTGAAGAATGTCTACCAAGTTTTTTATATCAGTACCGCGGATGAATGATTCATTACTGTGGCAAGGAAAATTTGAAATTTGAAACCATTTTCGATAATTTGAATTAATGGCTAAATCCTCTCAGAATTTTATTTTTTCAAATAAAACTGAGTAATAATATGCTTTAAAAATATTAAAAAAAAATTATTATAGAATTTAAAAAATTTAAAAAAAAAAGTAACGAAATCACTATCTTAATACGAAATCAATGATTAAGTCTAATATCACGAAGAAGACTTGTTCGAAGTCCGGCAAGTGGCTTTTAGATTTTTTAAAGGCAGTAAAAAATCTTTGGTTGTATCATCCTTCAGAGAGATCTCGAACCTTTGCAGTGTCAAATACTGACCGATCCTAATTACACCTGGGTAGGCTAAATTTAGGACTTCCACTGTTGCATCGTCCGATTAGCCATAGCTGCATAAGTGACATTAAATGATTAAACAAACGAAATCAATGATACTCTTCGTACAGGATACGAATCATACGACTGTGAAGATCACTTAGTGATGCAGATTTACTAAGATTTTCAAGTAATCCTCTCTATACAGAAAAATGGGGTGGGGATAAGCACTTATTTAAAAACAAGAATAAGTAAATAGTTACTAATTCTTTTCCTCGAGTTTTTTTTTATTCAATAAATCCATTCACCCGTGAAAATATTGATAAAGCTAAAAAAGAAACAGATTAATTCGCCGCTTTATGTAAACTCGAAATTGTATTATAAGGGTTAGGGAATGGCACACCCTTTATTGAAATTCTCCCTTCGCTGGTTCTGGCCATTCCTGAATTTTTATTTAATTTATTATCGAATATCTCTCTAGAAAGAGTCAGCGGTCTGAAAACTTTTTATTTATTCCTCGGTTTTTTTTTACTAAAGTTAATGTATGCGAAATTCATGGCTCGCGTCATCGGAGGACTTAACGGTTTTAAATGGAAATGGGTGGGCGCACGGATTGAAGGGTCCTCGGAAAAAAAATAAAGTGATTATGATTTTATTGAGAGGAGACGCAGAGATGCGAAGGAGACGGGAGAAACCCGAACCGACATGGAGACTGGACAGGATGTCGAGATTATCGTCCTAGCCGCCATTTTGTGAAGAGCGAAGCCGCTCAACCGCGAGGATCGCCTTACACCGCCTCCTCGATTAGGTAAGAGCCCGTCCTCTCCCATAATATCTCTCTTTATTAGCCAGCCATCGAACCCTTCCCTAATCGATTAATCTATCGATATATGGAAATTGGGTTTTAGCATTCTGCGTCTCCATTAAAATTCTGATTTAAGAATTCCGGATTAAGATTCTTAATGCTTGATTAGGAACATCTGATTTAATATAATGACGTTGTAAATTCTGATTCAGTTCCTAACGATCAACTCTTTACTTATACAATAATTAAAACAGAGAAGCTTAAAGGGGCCCATACACGATCAGTATTACTGACAGTATAGTCAGATACTAATCGTGTATGGGCAATACCGATGTACTGAAGTAGGGTATTGATGAGTGATGGTTCACCCCATCATTCCTTAGTTCAACCCGGGGCAGGGGTGGGGATACCGACAGTATAACTGATCGTGTATGCCCGTTTCTTTCATTGCTCAGTATTTTGTAGCTGTTGAGGGCGACGGATCGACTGATTTCCGATGCAATAATTAAAATATAGCCGCATTTTACAAAAGTTATACTTTTTTTTTTGTAGTTTTTCTTAAAACTTCATTTTTTTCTTATAACAGCAGGGTGGAACTTAATTTTATACATAAATTGTGTATTGTATGTGGAAAAAATTATATTTTTCCTAGTGTCTAAATGAGAGCTTCACAAGTTTCAATCACAATCCGGGTGATGGAGAAATTAGCGTTGAAAACTTTAAGTCCTCAAAATTTGGGGAATATACTTTCCCTAATATTTGTATCTCCATTCGTAATATGAGGAGAAACCATATGTAATAAATTATTAAATACGTCTTCATTCATCCGAACATAATTATAGTAATCTAGTTGTTCCTTTACTGAAATCTCATTGATAAAGTTTAAATGGGTAAACTTATCCCTGTCCAATAGCCAATCCTTCACCCACAAGCGTTTTTTCCCCTTTTTTTCCGATGCCATGGGGATCACAATTGCTAAGCACGCTCTATCATTAAAAAAGTAGGTATAAATCTGCGTGAGAAAAAGATGACTGTTCTTATTGCGAGCTAACTGTGAACTGAGTTTTTTTTATTTATTTATCTCTGTTTTTTACATCAGTAAAATACAGAGAGAGTTTGGTTAGTTTTACAAAAATAATAGTACATAAAAATAACAGAATAGTAGACATACATAAAAAGAAAGTAGATAATTATAATACTAAACATTGTAATGAAGATAAAATCTAAAATATAGCCCTGAGTCGACACTACTTCAAAATATGGAAAATGAGTTAAATACTGACAGTAATATTGACCGTGTATGGTCCAAAAATACTGAAGGGTGATTCCTAAGTATTTTCGTCATTCCAATACTGTCAGTAATATTGAACATGTATGGGCCCCTTTAGGTTAGAATATGTAAGATAATTGAAGCGAATCACCAACTGCTCACTACGATTTATTTATTTTGGTACCCACTTTATAGAGGCTGTGTGAGCCCCAGGAGCGTCCTAGATTCCATCTGGTCCATCTCCGGCTGCTAACAGACTAAATAAAAGTCTTGACAGCAGCGGAATTAGAACCAGGATTTTCGGCATGGCAACTCAGTGCTCTACTACTGAGCCCCTCCGCCCCCTTCTTATATCTATAGTCTCCTACAATTAACTCCTCAATCCGAGCCCAGGACACAGTCTTGCCTTTCCGACCTTTATATGCGTTCCCACAAAACCAAATCATTTGAGCGTTCCTTTCTCGCCCGTTCTACCTCTCATTGGAACCCACTCCCACCTGATATCCGTAATGCTTCTTCCTTTTCCACATTCAAATCCAAGTTTGTCCTACATCTCCTATATTCCCAATCAGGTGCTCTCTAATCAGTAATAATCAAGAGCACATATTCAACAGAATTGGTTGAAGAATTACTGTAGACATTCTTCACTAATAATGATATTATTTTTATATTGTTTGGTGCATTTATTTTTCCTCATAGCTTATTTATTTTTATTTTAAATAATAATAATAAATAAAAATATTATATTATATATTCAATTACCAATTATTTCAGTTTTAAATATTGGATCGGTAGAAACGTCGTTTTGTAATATACAGTTTATCACTATTTAAGAAATTAATTCTTTGATCTCCACCAGGACCATTTTCTTCCGTACATATTTGTATATAAGGTCAAAAAATATTCAATATTTAATATAACTTCAAGTTCATCAAATGTAAAACCTGTGTTGGTTTTACCTAATACTTAACATAATCAATGCCTTGGTTCTGAACCGGTTACAACGGCACATAACTTAATCATTATTTTATTAATTTCCCTAAAACGAGGGATACTACCCGACTAATATTGTCTAGAATGCCATCTAATAGTTCGACATTTAAACAATCCCATGTTTTATTATTATCACGTTTTTGTTAGCTCCGCCTATATGTAACGGGAACATAGAATTCCATTTTCGGTTACTTATTGACCATAACGATTGTCTTGTTCCGTCTGCTGAGTGACTTTTGGCATAATCTTTGAGTCTACCTTATGGCAGAATTAACCGGGGAGTTTCCTATGATTTGCAACCAAAAATTAATAGTTAAATTTATTCTTAAAACACGCTTTTGTAGCTGGCCGAACCAAATTGATTACGAGGCCTTACTTCTTATAGTTCTTCGGCCGTCTAGGAAGGTCTAGGAGGCTTTTAGGGATAGTTCGGAACTTGTACAAAGTAAGAATGAAATATTAACTAAGACGAAGAACAACACTGTTCAGATTAATCAATAAAATAAATAATGGTTTAAAACACGTCTTAATAGGGAAAAACTAACAATTAGAAAATAATTTAACAAAAAAGAGTAGTGATGAACAAAAAATGTTATTTCATTGTAAAAAGCATGGGATGATTTTTCACCACTCCACATTTTTCACGATAAATTTTTTTTTTTTCATCACTTTACTCTTAATTAGCGAAGTGCCGGTCTTTAATAAGTCTTTAACAAACTAAATCCCCGGATACGGGCCCGGATACGGATATTTCATGTCAAAATCCGCGGATACGGATACGGATACGGATCTTAACTTTTTTACTCAATCGATGTCTGTGTACGTGACTTTGATAGTTGTTTTGTGTGACAGACAGGACAGTAGGGTAGGAACATGTTTCGAGTTTTCGACTTGCACTGGACGGGATAGATAACGTTTGTGTTTGGTAGTGAGCTATAAAATTCTCAACAATGAAGTTTTTCTATAAACCTTGAAAGCATTGACTGAGTCAAATGTTTAACTTCAATAGTTTTTCACTGCTACCTAATAACCTTTATTCAGGGTTCTTTTAAATTTACTGAAAACCACTTAGGCACGTGTTAGTAACACTATAAACAGCAAATTTTGCTCTGGACAAACATCGAAAACGAAAAAAAAAATGCGTTTTTCAATACAAACTAAGATCAGCTGATCGTTCATTTGAATGGAGAACTGAATTTTTTTTTAATTTCGACGCCGGCCAGAACAAAAGTTACTGCTTATAGGGTCACTAACACGTACCTAAGAGTTTTGTAGTGAATATAAATTACCCATATATACAAATTCATCTATGTATTGAAAATTAATAAGGTAAAAGATCCGCCAAAAATCCGACGCATCACTATTCTTAATATAAAGTATTTGATAATTATTTTCAACTTCTTAGATTTGTTTTCTATTAAAGCATTTTTATACTTTTATAATTTTTTTTAATTTTTATTCTACTGCGGCAACAAAAGTAGCTTACCAACTACGAACAAAGCTCGCTAGAGTTATCGCACTAATGAATTAGATATTATACTATTCTCTAGTTATTCCTTGCCGAGGGACGGCTCAATACCGCTCTAATTGCTAAAGCCCGGTCAGATAATGAGGTCTCCTTAATTGCTTAATTAGTGAATTCATTGGATTCCGTCTTAAGGTCGTAAAAGGCCTAAAAAACGCAAAGAACCTCGGGCGGGTTAGTGAATAGGTGCAATTCACAAACAGCCGACTGTTAGCAAGGAAAGGTAAAGCCTAATTATCTCACTAAGTATTTTTATAGCTGATTGAAGGGACTTAGGGCCCATTCCGATCATTTCGACCTGTTTTGGAACTTAGAACATGGAAAACAAATCGGAATAACACTGGACTGACACGTATAAGTTTCATGGTCGTTTCACGTATAAGTTTCAAACAAGAAATCGTAATTAGAGATTTGAGAAAATCAATCAAACCCATTTTACGTTCCAATTCAGGCTTTCAGTCGACATGCCGCTCCATCAAATTACAGCATTGGCAAATATATAATAATAATCAAACAAAATTAAAAAGTCAAATATATATAAACTCCTGGAACTCAACTTTCTTCCATGGTCAAATATATAATATTATATATATATATATATATATATATATATATATATATATATATATATATAAATATTATATATTTGACCATGGAAGAAAGTTGAGTTCCAGGAGTTTATATATATTTGACTTTTTAATTTTGTTTGACCTCAAGTAATGATTGGACTTGTAAATTTAAAGGAGGTTATGTGAAGAACTACTAAAATTGAAAATGACAAATAAATTGTCGAAACGTTTTTTAATCTTTTGTTAATTTTTTAACAACAATTGTTGACTGGAATAAGGTTTTTCTTCATTATTAAATTATATAGATCAAGAAGAGTAGTCCAGTATATAAGAAATATCTTTTAAAGAAAATGAAAGTCGTATTTTGAGTTTTATCATGTTTGAACTTGAAGCTTTATGGCAATAATGACATAAGTTAAAATCAAAAAGTTGCACGTTTTTGAACATTTTATAATGGTTAATAAAAGAATATCAATGCCATCATTACAATATGGAGGATGAAATAGGAAGCTTTGCTTTACCAACACCCACATTTTTTAACTCACATGGAACTTTCGAATACTTGTTTTGAAAAATTACGTTTTTTGAGTTATGGCGGTGTTATTTTGATTCCCCTTTGTCTATGTTTACCTTATTTTTGTCTGTTTAGAAGTTTGGTGTAGGTGTTTTTATTTAAACATGTCCAGCTGTTGTCCTGTAACCTACCTTATGATTCAGTCGTTCCATTTTGGCCTTGGTGGAGGTGGTGGGTTGTTTCTTTGGTTATTGTCTTCCTGCATTTTGATGTTGGATTGTGCTTTATTTCTCTTATTTCCTTTGCTGTTATTATCTTTATGTGCTGATGATCTCTGAAATGGCGAAATATCATTATGTATCCCAGTTTTTTATTTTAGTGTCTTAACGGTTTTTGTTCAGAATTTTTCCACTCACGTCTTAACAAGTATTTTATTTCTCTTTTGAACTTTCGCTCTTCTGTATTATAACGCCATTACTAATAAAAAACATCTTTTCTTTAAAAATATAAAATAACTTAGATGTCAAGTCGGATGTAGAAATGTTTAGAAGTCATGCAAGCATAAATTGAGTTGAACCGAATGGATGCAAATTTATTCCAAAGAGTGGGAGTTTTCACCTTCAAAGAGGAAAACTTAATTTCTTAGCGATGGAGGGAGATACCAGTAACACAATATGTAAATGTAATTATAAGAACATATGTAGAACAAATAATCCCTCTTAGTGTTCAACAAGTTTTAATGTCTTCAAGTGCGAGAAATAATTTCTATCGGATCGAATTCTATTTAGCTACTGCCCACAGGGGCTTGTTACAACCAGTGATGCAATGAATGTCTTCATTTGTAGCATGCATTGATATATATTGATCATCTCTCTTTCAAAAGAACATCATAACTTAAAAGCCTTATTTTTAATTCGAAAGTTCCATGTGAGTTTAAAGAAATAAAAAAATGGTTATTGTTAAAGAAAAGCATTCCTATAGTAATCATGGTAGTGACATTCTTTTATTAACGATTAGAAAATTTTCAATAGCTCGAAACTTTTTTGATTTTAACTGTTGATGCCATTATTCCCATAAAATTAGTTCAAACATGATACAACTCAAAATATGGTTTTAATAAAAAAAAAGTTTTTTTGGAAGTTGTACATCAAATACCTCGTTCCTGAATTAAAAAGCCTCAACCATTACATTTACTATTGAAGGCTTAACTCGAAAATGCCAATTTTTGAGTTAGGTCGTCCTTTTGATGGAGCGATTTTTATCTTAATTATAACTATGGAATTTAATGTTAACCTTTTTCTTATGTTATCCTTTTCGGCCGTTTGATATAAATATAGTGATCTTAATTTTATTGGCGGCACTTCTAATTGATTGGACTGTTGTGAGATCGAAACATTGCCTTAGCTGCAGTAGACGATATTTGCCAATTCGCGTGATGTAGCCAAGATTAATACTTATAACTGATCTCATGTATATATTATGTCAAACATAATATTGTCGACACAACAACACATTATAACAAATGAAACGAACTAGTTTGCAAATTAATATGTACTGGTAATAGTGTATCTCTTTATATCCTTATGTGCCCTTTACATTTCAGAAAGAATACTAAATCCATTGATTTTTCTCTACAAATGTTTAGAGTACTGGTGTATTCAAGGCAAGGTAATTTAAAGATGGATATTAAAGAGCTTTGTCTAGGTAAAATATATTGCCATATAAGTAATATGGTAATACGGAAGAGAAAAAGCTTAACATAGAGATAAAATCCATACAAAAAGCCTAAAGCCTCTAAAATAAAAACAGGATGCAAATATTCTCTATATTTCACAAATTAATGCATCATCAGGATAGACATAGAATAATAGCTAAGCAAATACAATAAAAAAAAAGCACATCCTAACCCCAAACCGCAGCAGGGATCCAGCTGGGAGTTGGATTTTTTCCACGTCTTTAGTTGATATATTTCATTGATAACGATAGCTAGGTTTTGCCTCCAGTTTCAGGATACGTTATCAGTTTTATAATTATTTTTACTGATGAAAGATAAAGGGGTCGCTACCACGTTTCCCTTTACACGTGATAGTCAAAGTTTAATAGTTCCCTTTGCCGCTGAGTCATTGCAGCGCCAGTACAAGAAGTAATAGAATGGCGCCCGAACAGCTTTCATGTGGAGAAAACTTGATGAAAGCTCTCAAAGATTAAGTCGCCAAAGTTGCCTGGATGAGAAGAGAACGCGGAATCATCAATGTTTCACAGGTCGCCGCCATTGTCTACGAAGGACGTGTGTAAGTTGGCGCAGCTGCGGGCTTAAGTAAGGACTTGGCTTACTTTGCGGGGGACAAAGCGCTAACTGCTCGCTCTGTCCTCAAATTGTCATTGAATATGTACATTTGTTTGAACTCTTCTTTATGTGAAGGGCCTCGACTTTACTCGGTTAACAAAGGCTCGTATGTGGAATTATTAAAATATTTTACACGGTCTCTTTGTGTTAGGTGAATCTGAACAAAAAGTAATTTTAGATAAATTAATCATTTGATTTTTAAATATATATAAAAATCTGTTCATTAATTTTTCGGTGTTAAAAAATTTCAATTACTCATTGTCCCTTTTAGACTAATAAGAAGTCTCATTACACAGAGACATACCTAAACATGCCACTCGTGATTGTCACGATCAAGCATAACTAAATAAAATTTCATGACTCACTTGCTGGACACTCAAACTTACTGGTACAAACCTTACTGACAGACACTTTACCACAGAATCCAACGAGGAGACCTCTGTAACAGGCTCTGTCCAGTCTGGAGCAGGGATATACGACAGTGAGATGAACCACTCTAGTCAATGGGAGGTTTCTCCTTAAACGCTTCCACGTAAATCCCTTAGGAGAGGTTTAGAAAGGAGATTACCAATGCAATATGTACCAAATGGCATTTATATAATTTATATCTATAAATATTTATTATTATTTTTTTTAAATAATAGCTTAATTATATAATACCATATGGCCGGTAGGGGACTTGAGGAGGATGACTGGTGGAATAGAGAAAAGTGGAGGGACGCTCTGACTTAACCAGGCAACCCATTGAGGGAAAAAACCTGCAAAAGTAAAAGTAAAGCTTAATTATCATATTAGTTGGTGTTGGAAAAGAAGAGAATATTTACTGTTACTAAATTGTAAAGGGAGTAATAATTCAAATATTTGAGCTTTGTACAGTGTATATGAACTGATTGGTAGAGAATTTATTTATTCTATTAACAGTTGTGGCTCGACTCTGTGGGATCTTAAGACCATATCTGGATCATCCAGCTTCTGTTGGATAGTTACCCTTAATTGGGGGAAACCAGGAGCTACAGACAATTATCTAATAACACAACCGTTGGCTTAGAAAAAACAAAGTCTCAACTAAGTATTGAGCTTAACGCCTACCATGCATGATTATGGGTTTTTTAATGATATTTCTTGACAGGTCTATGCGTTTCATAGATTCTCAGATATAGAATCGCTTTTTCGATAAGACTGATTAAACTATTGTTAATTGCAAATGCCAGGTATTTTTTAAAATACAATCTATACATATTATAAAACAAAGTCCTCGCCCGCGTCTGTCTGTTAGCGATAATATCAAAAACTACTGCACGGATTTTCGTACGATTTTCACCAATAGATAGAGCGATTCACGAAAAAGGCTTAGGTATATAATGTGTCAAGCTTTTGTGTAAATTGGTTGGAATATAACGATAATTGGTGGAAGTGTAGGAAAAAGTATAGCTGCCTGGGAGGTTTCATCGAAGACGCTGCCTAATCCCTTTTATCTATCTATATATAAATATTATAAACAAAGTCCTAGCTTTGTCTGTTCGCGAATATCTCAAAGCATTTATGGGTTATCACAAAAAAGGAACGTGCGTGAAAATTAATTCGTAATAATTATCGTTCAAAGACATATTTATAGAAATATATAACTGCTAGAGCTAATAAAGTGATATAATACTTTTTTACTGTATAAATGGTATCTTCTAAACACCAAAATTGGGATATCAAAAAGAAGTGAAAATGAACTTCTCCAGTATAAGAGAGGAAACACAAACAGAAATATTGAAAACAAATTGCCTCATACAATAAAAAATACACCAACCATAGACTTTCTTACATTATGGCAGCTTAGTTTTCCACTAGATTATGGCAATCTAGGACACCGTGAATTTCATGAACCCGTCTATTCGCATCTTTCTTTTTTCATTCTAACAAATAATAGCCAAAATTGTAGAATATTTATTTGAACATTTATTTTTAGTTATTTCCCTTTTTCGTCCAGCAGGTGTGAAAATGTTTATTGGAGTGGCTTAAGGTATCAGATTGCTTTTTATTGCGGATGCGAGATATGCTACAACGTATTTTATCTGCGGGTATTTTATGTGTTATTTAAGAATATGTTTTATTTTTATTTTGTTCCCCTTCTCTTTTTGCCCTGATGAAGCCTGAATTTGCTAAATATGGAGTAGTTAATCGTAGTCCGTTATTTTGAATACTCTATTTTTTTTGTTCAATATTTCAATTCTCTTAACGTCCCAAAATGTAAAAAAAGTTATTTTGAAAATATATATATATTTTTTATTACCAACCTTCAGTTTAAATAATAAATAAAATCAACCTGTACGTATCGAATAGCTCGGAGATGTTCGCTGAATATTCTTGGAAAATTGTCTGAAATTTTTATTTTTATGACGTTAATTTGTTCTTTCTACGTCTAAGTCAAGAGAGGCCAGGGATTTATTGAATGATTTTATAGTATTTTGAATAACTATCTTCACACATTCTTCTAAATTATTCACCAATATCTTTGAGTAAGAAACAAATCTCATTGCTCACAGAACAAATTACCAAGTAAATATTTTCTTCTTTGTTTTTTTTTACAATTTATAGTTTCAAAGGCTAAAAATTATTATACGTTTATTTTACATAATATTTAAGCTATATTTGAACATATTTATCCCCTTTTGAAATAATTATAATAGTTTGCTTGGGTTGTTTTATCCTTGATTCGTCCGTCCTCATAATCTGATATTATAAGGCGTATTAAGTATTGACTATAGTTGGTGGTTAAAGAAGTACGTGATTAAATTTACAATTATTACGAAAAAGGGGGAGGCAATAATTATGTTTCTCTTAGAAATTCGTAAACATGTTTTCGATATTTAGCATGACTTATTCCTTTAAAGTTTTCAGATTTATATTCCTACTAAACAAGTTTCTTGTTTTCATTTAGTATATATTTTTAAGCAATGTAATACAACAGAGCCAATTAAAAAACAAAAATAATATTAAGTTAATTTAATATATACATACAAATAATAATAATAACCTGTATAACTTCATTGTTCCTAGGACAACAGTTGGGTAGGGATCCACCTAATGCCCGCTCTACCTGCCACCTAAACCGAATGAATATTTAGTTTTTCTGATTTGTACTAAAGCTCAGGGAGAGGGGTGGCTTAGCGGTAGAGCAATGAGTTACTGTGCCGAATAACCTGGTTTCTACACGCCTGATAATTTATTTGATCTATTAATGGCTGGGTATGGAACCATTTGGATCTGGAGACCGGGCTTATCAAGCCTCTATAAAGTGGGTACCCAAAATAGGGTGGAAACAAATCGCATCCCTAAATGATGAACTAATCCCATACACTTCATGGGTAAAATTTTGTTTGTTATATATATAAATTTACTAAAGCCTAAGTTTGATAATAATTATTCAGATGTTTAACATATTTTCCTTTATTCAATAAAAAGGTTTTAGGTCTGTAATAAAAATTGCTACTGATTACTTTCTCCTCAAAGAGGAAGTGGTAAAAATCTTTTTCACTAATGGCTGCAAATTAAGATATATCCGACTTTATTCCAGAAAATTTTGGTTTTCAAATCTTTTCTTAAGTTCGGAAAATCCTGTAAGGCCTAAGTTCAGTTGTTAGGAACATTTCCAATTCCCAACTTTCTTCCACCTCCTATAGATTAGAGGTTCCTGATTCCCTGATTCCTTGTTAGCCGCCCTGGAGATTAGATGCCGAATCGTGGTCGAAATCAAAGGCTCATAAAGAAAATTACATTTCGGAAGAGCTAGAGGAGGTGGGGGCGGTAAGTTTGTAATGGACGGAGACAATTGGAGCCGCCCCCGAGGGAGCAGGGACATAAAAAGTTTTATTGGGCCCTAAACCCGTCCCCGGCTGTAATTCTGCCCTGACCTCTCCCCTGCCGCCCCCGACGTTGGTTTAACTAGGCTTAAATCAGATGTCACTGTTGGTCGCTTTATCGCTCCGCTGCTTCGTATTAAACTCCAATTGGTTTGTAGCCGATTCAGGAGAATGCCCAACAACACTCGATCCTCTTTCGGTTCAATTGTGACTAGTTGAATGAGCCACAAAGTACCGAAATCATACCAGAGTTTTTTTGGATTAAGGAGACAATTTTTTCAAGACCTAAGTAAGTAATAGTTGTTCATTTGCATATGCCATGTAGTTTACCGCGTAAGATGGGCTTTCATTTCAACAGAAGAGGGGCGGTTCAAAAAAGTTCGGGAATCCCAGGCCTAAGTGTTCGCAATCACTGGTCAAGATCTTTTGTAACATCAAAAATATAATATGCCTACATGCCTACTAATTGCTTATCTGCGTTTAGATACTAATAGTAATTAATTCCTCGTAGAATACGGTATAAAGTATACTATTCAGAAAGAGTTACAGGTGTTTGTCCATATCGATGCCTTAGTTTACAAATGAGTCAAGTTCAAATTTTTCAAATATGGGTTTTGTTATATAAATAATATTGTAAATTTGTGATCAGGAAGTCATAGATCACATGTTGATATAAAATTAATAGAGAAGCTGTAAAGGTTAGAAAAATATATCCTGTGCTTAAACTTGAAAATCTTATTTACGGCACTTAACACATGTGTGGACTAAGGCATCGATATGAAACAATAATCGGTTTACTTAAAAGGAAAAGTATATATGGTATGTATAATTCCTAAATTATGTACCACTGGAATATTTGAAATGTTCTGTACATGGCATAGATTGTACAGTTTCTAGAAGAACATTTTTTTTTTCAGGTAGATGCTTAATCCGAAATCAATGCTCAATAGCTAGGTTTTCCCCCAATCAAGGGGTACCCACTTTGCCGAGGATAGGTGATTGTAAGAGCCCCAGAGGGGTCCCCAAATCCCACAGGGTCCAACAAAATAGATAATTTATCTGACACCGCCGAATTCGAACCCGCAATCTTCGGTTTAGCAACTCAACGCTCTACCCACTGGGCTATCCCGCTCAGACTTACTGTTATCTCTGTGTTCCCCTAGAGGCACAAAGAGTATCTTTAAAATTTAATATTTCGACATGCCTTCTGTTGTCTACCCACGTATGCAAATTGCAATGAAGTCCTCGAGGAATAAGTGTAACAGCTTACAAAGTATTTTTTCTATTAATAGTTATGGGTCGACTCTGTGGAATTCGCACATCATATCTGGATCACCCATTCTCTAGCGGTTAGGCATACTTGATCTTGGGAAAAACTTGGTGATCAAGTGTGATATCGGCCTATTAACTTCTAGTGTGACCGAACACAATACCTTTCAAAGGTTATAGTGATAAAGTTTTATACATGCCTTTTTAATATTATTAATTAATATGAGTGTATTTATATATTTATATTGTTTTGTTTCTTTTTCAAACTGCATGTTATGAAACCCCAAATGAAAAACTATTTGACGCTTCCCGACAAAATAAGAAATAGAGAGGACTGACCATCGAAGACTACTGTGTCTCTTGTAAAGCATCAATCTTCATTAGGCGAAGACTTGCAAGGTGGAGCCGAGCTCCTGAGCAATAGATGATTGGAGGATCCCATCACTTGGTATCAATTGCCGTTTTGGCAGGTCAATGTGTTGCCACTTCACATTGCCTATCGTCGCTTCAACACCTATGCACCTATCAGTATTTATGTACGAGTGTACTCGTATATTATATAAATCTAATATCTATCTAATATAAATATTGGCATATAATTTTTTGACTGTTAATAAAGAATCACTCTTGAACATTATTGAACATAGGGTATATATTGCATTCGTCATAATTTCGTAAGTACCATTTGTTTATTAACATTGCTTACGAGTAAATTTCATATTGATACTATGGTGTTATTTAAATTTTAACTGTTAGGCCATGATGGGAATTATGAAAACAATATAGCCTGGATAAGTTGGCTAAAGAAATTTTAACGAATAGTCTGATACTTTAAAACTTTAAAAATTACTATATGAGGTTAGTACTTGTATTATGTTTAACATCCATTGGGATCTATCATTGGGAGTTCAGTAATATTTAGATACAATTAGACCTGTAAAAATAGTTATATAAATAGTTTGTTAATTTATGTAGACTTATTTTTCTGTTAGAACTGTAATTTCTCTTCTTTGCTGATATTTCTTCAGTTGACGTGGGATGTTACATCTGTTACCGTCTGATATACGTTTCTGAAATTTATTTTAGCAAAAATGACGAAAAACACTATTATATGGGTATTATTGAAAATATCGTAGAACCTATCCTCCCTTTAATATATATTTTTTTAAAGTAATTACAAACTCTTTCTTCTTAAGTTATTATAAATATCTACCAAATCACCACGCAAGGGGTACCTGCTGCATGCAGTTACTTGAGGAATAACGCCCCCACGGGTTTCACAGTTCAGTACACCCTGTATCCACACCATAACAGTGAACTATTCTTGACAAAAGGTCATTTTCACTACACACCCTAGGGCAACCTCCCCTACGTGTTCCCTCCAAACAGGAGAGGGTATGTTTGGTTACCCCTAGGGGCAGCATTCCGACTGATCTAGGATGGGATAGGCCGACATCTTGCCCATCTGAATCTTCAGATATCCATGAGTAATGGAAAATATACAGCCGAAGGCTATAAGGAATTCCTTCACACACTGCGTAGGGAGTTCAAAAGGACAGAATATGATGATGATGATCAACTACATCGTTTGTTTCATTTAACTTTATTTTATGGTGCTAGAGTCGGAACCCAAAATTTTGCCTATCCAGGTAATAATCACGAAAGAAATCTTTTAGATCTTCTGTTTTAATACCTGTCTTTGGACAGGCTAGGGACCTTCCATTTTCGTCTCATCGGAAGGATGGGATAACTAAGTTGTTACCCGCCTTAGGATTGGTCACAGTCGTTTGACCCACGAATACCTGATAACAAAGAGGGACACACCTAAATGTAAACTGTGTAAGGTGACAGTTACAATGTGCCATATCTTCGAGGTATGTACAGTGGGGTGATGGAAAGGTGTGGCGTGCCTCGGCAGATGGAAAAGGCGTTGGGCGATAACGAACAATGTTTAAATAATACTTTAGAATTTATTAAAAACATCAATATATATCAGTCAATTTGACATATAAATTTACACGTTTATGTTTAAGTGTGTATATCGGTTTATAATTGTATGCGTGTGTATATATGTATATATATATCCAATATATATTTACTGTTTATCAATGTGTATAATGTTTATATAAATAATATTAATTTTATATTATATCATAAAGCTTATATAAATATGTATAACGTTTTATTTTAATATGAATAACTTCATATAAGTTTCCTTTCTATCATATGTTTAATATGTTAATATGGTTCTATTATGTGCCTAATATAGCATGGTATGTTATTATTTAAATATGTAACAATATATTTACTTTGTAATAATGTAACAAGAATGTATATACTTAATTATGTAGGTAATGTATATTCTCTAGTGGTAATTATGTAGATACTGTAAATATTCATATTCTCTAGTGGTGAGGGAAATAATAACCATTTGTAATTGTTTGCCCTTAAAATAAAACAACAACAACAACAACAAATAATTTTTTACTCCCTTCAAGGTATCCTAAGGTCACCTCCCGTACTTATGATATATTTATGAAAAAATTAAAAGTAAAACAATTTATTCTTTGGTTATTAGGATTCTTCTCCTACTTTCATGGAATTTTATTACGATGAGGATACTCACAGCGTCAGGTTTTTCAATTCAATAATAAGTTCTATCTATTCCTGATTGAATGATATTCAGATTATTTTTTTTTAAATATAATTCTTAAACAATGCAAACGGAAAATTTCTCCCGAAACATCCGAAAACAAGGCCTTAAATGTTTAAAATACTGGGGGGAAACTTACCAGTCCAAGTATCGCCAATTCAGGCATCATTAGGACACACACCAAAAGTAAATCACACCAAATAAAACAATATGGAATAGATCTCACACCTAAAATCCTAACAGACTCATCAATTAGCGTCTGCAATCTAATTCTACAAGCAACTCTTTGTTGGAGCTGGCTGGTTAGTTTTTCCGATATATTAGAGACTTAAAATATTGTTTGTTTCTTGTGATTTTTCCCATTGGATCCATTTTTAATATATGTATGTTTTTTTTAATTTCTTGCCCCTTTTATTGATATGACGCATAATTATTTTTGTAATGACTTTAACAAACTACCAGTAAGCTATAAGTAACCTAAGCTATCCCTATGCTAAACAAGCAGGAATATTCAAGTCAATCAGTCATAGACTTTGAAATATGTGACACTGACTGGTCACCACAAACTGCTACCATGCTCCATTTAAACCGCGTTGTGATCAAAATAGGGGGAGGGGTATTAGGACCCCATTCTCTCATATCGACCCAATGTGCCATTAGTCGAGTCTATCAGATGGTAATTGATGATAACACGACTCAGTGTAGTTTTAACAGCCACTACCCGCCCATATTCATAATGCAATTACTATGTGAAGTGACAGTAATCGTTATTGGATATTGTCATATTAATTCATAAATAAAATTGTTAATTTTATTTAAAACGCTGTAAATTATTTTAACATCCATTGTCATGGAATTTGCTTAAAAAATTGGTGGAGGTCGGATTAAATCCAATATTTTATACAGGAAAGCTCATCTTTCACTAATATTTCCTATTGATAAAAACCTGTATATAATATTACATATTTTTTAATAATATGAGCTGTTATATTTCAAAGTGGTATAACTTTATTTGGACACAGCGTCTCGATTAGTAGGAGCTAGCTGGACAAAAACCATGTTTAAAATTCTAATAAATTTCATTGGAATATTTTAAACAACTCAACCCGCGTCCGAATCACGGCCAGGAAAAATCTTTTCTCTTCAAAATGAAAATATAACTATTTATTTTATTTCTATTTTTGTAATTTTGCTTTAACGCTAATACTTAATTGCGATGATAATGAATTAAAATTCTATGTTTAATTTAATTACTTTATTTATATTAATAGTAATATTTAATTACTTGTTTGCTGCATATATATATGGAGAAAAAGTATAAATGGTCCGATTTCCATTCTCGTGACCACTATGCCCAGAAGAATATCAGTAATGTCTTCTTGAAAGTTGGTTTCTACTACAATAAATAGATTTTTTTTTTTTTTTTTAAATTTATTTATTGATATTTACAACTGTATAATAAAAATACATCTAGTAAATGGGCTAAGCGATACATAATGACATGTGAAAATGACAAGTAGAGAAACTACCCACTGGTAGTACTCAAATCACAAGTTCAACTAAGAAGTCACGGGGCCATCTTCTTTTCAGACGCCTCGGAGAATTATCGTGAATTGAAGAGGAAGCTAGGTTTAAAACCAGAGGGTTTGAGTGGAAATGAAGTTTGTTATGAAAGGATAGATAGCGGGTTCGGGCCAATTCAGCAACAAATGGGACATTAAGGTCGTTATGGATGATTTTATTCTTAACAAAATAAGGAGCATTAAGGATTTCACGAAGGATTTTGGATTGTAGGGATTGGATACGAGAGGAATTCGATGGCTTAGTGGAGCCCCAAAGCTCTACTCCGTAGGTCCAAATAGGTCGTATGATGGTCATGTAGATGAGTCTTTTGTAATTATTTGGGAGCTTAGAGCGTTTGTCTAGTAAGTGTTGAAGTAGCCTGAAACGCCGAGCGGTTTCTTGTCTTTTCAGTCTCGTATGAGGATTCCAGGTTAATCGTTTGTCGAGATGCAACCCTAAGTATCGGATCTGTTCTACAGGCACCAGTGGGATATTATTAAAGGATACTGAAGGGCAGGAAGTCATTGGTTTACGACGTAAGGTAAAAGTGATTTGATGCGGTTTTTGAGAGTTTATTTTAATTCTCCAGTTTTGACACCATTCTTCAAGATCAGTGATATGGGATTGGAGGCTTTGGGATGCAATAATTGGATTGGTGTTGACAGATAATACACATGTATCATCAGCATACGTGGTAATGATAGTATTAGGATGAGTTGGGATGTCAGCTGTATAAACTGTATAAAGGATTGGGCCAAGGATACTACCTTGAGGAAAATAGAATATATCCTTAAATATTTTTGATCTCCGACCGGAACATTTTTTTTTTTTCGTTTCATAATATATTAAATACTCCTTTAATTAGTTATTAACGATCGATCAGTTATCAAACGGATTTGATAACCTAAGGTTTTTATTTTTAATTTTGGGTTCAGAACACAGTAGTTGTGACATTGCTTCCTTATAGATAGCAATGTAACTTCCTTGATCTCCCATCTCTTTATATCTTTTATATGTTTATATTCAACCTCTAAAAGATTAGGAGGTAGATAGGGAGGGAGAAAGTTAAGAACATGGTATGAATAGAATACAGCGTGTTAAGGGAGTAGCCGCTGTGTTAGTTTATAAGTTATAATGACGGTAGTTAGTTTATTGTCTAGTTAGTTTGCAGCAGAAAGCCTCTCTGTTTATATATGTTGTATCGTTCCATCTCACAATTAACTTAATTCTTTCTCACAAGTCAATTCTACTGTTTGTTAACATATCCATATCACAAGTGGCTTGATACACTCTGCAGAATGAAATGTTGCAAAGCCAAAATTTCTTCTGATTGATACTTTTTTATACTTATAGACTCTATTTACTCAATCCTTTCATCATATTTATTATATTTTATAACGCCCAATGGATGGGATTGGAGGCTTTGGGATGCAATAATTGGATTGGTGCTGACAGATAATACACATGTATCATCAGCATACGTGGTAAGGATAGTATTAGGATGAGTTGGGATGTCAGCTGTATAAACTGTATAAAGGATTGGGCCAAGGATACTACCTTGAGGAACACCAGCAGATTGGGAAAATAGGGATGAATAGACATTATTATGATTAACTTGGAAAGTTCTGTTTGTGAGATAGTATTGAAGGATGAGAAAGTAGGTAGGCAATCCCGTTATTTGGATCTAAAAAAATTATCAATTCGTTTTAATGTTCTTTCATAATAACATTTAAAAGGGGAATTGGGTTTAAAGCATCATTCATTGCTAAGTGCTACGTAATAAAAACATTTGCCCGTTTGCTCATGTTTTTTAAGTAATTCAAATAAAAACCTCAAGATGTCGCGAATATGAAAAAATGGACTTATACAACTTTCAAATATAACAGCTCATATAATATATAATATAACATATTACCATCATTATAATAATACCATACAATACTATTATATTTTTCATGAATTTATTTGCATAGGTTCTCATCATTATTGTTAGTACTCATTTCCCATTGTTCTTGTTCATAGGTTTTAAATAATAACTGCATTTAATTATTTAAATCATTCCTACTTTTGTATCTTGTAGTTTTATTGGAATTTATTATTTTATTCTTAACAATATTTGTCTATATCATTTTAGTTTGTTTGTATCTTGTCTATCCAGCCCTGAAGAAGACCCGCAATGTGGTTCGAAACGTCGGTTTCCAATAAATAGTCGATCCCCTATATCGTTACAACCATGAAGGGTTTATGAATGTGCTACTTACAATCCAATAGTTGTACAGTGAGGTTGAGCTCACACTCAATCGCCAGGTTTTTCCTGCAATTGCCACTTTATTAAGGCTGGATGATTTCCAGGAGGATCTCCAAATCCCTAGAGTCAGTTTTTACCTGATAAAAGAATGCACAAATTTTCTTTCGCACCTGGATTTCAATTCGGAATCTAAAGATCCAAAGCATAGCTTATAGTTTTGAGCAACCATCATTGTATCTATTTTTGATATGTGCAAAAATAGTAGTTGAACCTCTTGGCAAACCCATTAGCTTTCCCAAACTATAACAGTTTTACTAAAAATTTGAGTCTCAATCTTATCCATTTGAGTATTGTAAACTTTTCATCAGCAATAGTATCCTTAATCGGATCAATCATGAACTTTCTAATTTGATTGACAAGTATTAAAAATCGATCGCATTAAATTGCAATAATAATAATAATAATTATCCTTGTTATATTTACAGAACCTAAAAAAATTAAATTATAAACAGTATATAATTATGGAAAATAGAGATGAAAAAAGGAAAACTGAATATATGAATAAAACTAATGAAATAAGACATATTAAACACATCCCTAAATATCCTAAATACATGTTTTGAACAATTTCAAACTTGTTTGGCTGATCCATATAGTTAAAACGTCAAAACTATTCTTAATAAACTTATTAGTAATGAAAAGAAAAAGACAAGCTGGTATACTATTAGTTAAAAAATGAATTTTAGTCGGTAACGATTAATAGAAAAAAAGTGCTTGTTTTACTAAATGAGAATTATTTCTTGAATCACTCATGTACAGTAAAGTAAACTGTCTTATAAAATAATCCTGAATTATCTAGGGAGGCTTCTTCGGGGCTCGACTGTGTCGTCAAATTCTTTTCCACAACTTTTCGCTGGGCATGAAAGATGCTGAGGAAGCTAGAAGCGTGTCTAGCGACACGTTGCCAACGAATTAGACTACACGTTCGAAACCCAAAGAAAATATTGATGAACGGACTCCAAATATTGGCCGTGACAATTTAAGAGAGTCTTTTACCTGAAGATCAGAAAATTAATTGTGTAAGAAAATTAGAATCTTACGTGTTGAGTTCTTCAATCGGTTAAGAATCCATATATCTCCAATGATCCTCTAAAAAAACAAACAATAACAAATTAAACATTAAACTAGTGATAATAAAACAAATAAATTTCAAAACCTATTAAAATAAGCAATTATAGTAGTTATTTTGTAATTAAAATTGTTTACGAATCATGTAAGCAGACGAGAACAAGGTTTTTCAGTATTCTGGGTCCATTCCTGACGTGCCTGATCTACGATTGAGGAGGCAGTCATATATGTGCATTTACTATCGACAGCAATACCGCAGTAGAGACACCAGATGATAAACTGCGATTCGATTCATCGATGTTATACTTATTCATTAGACAAGGATTGATGTTGTTGTGCCTGATCTGATAGCAGTAAGGGTAGGTCTTCCGGTCATCGGAATCCTCCAAGTCTCCGATCGATTGTCCGGCGAAGGAAAAAAAGAAAGAAGAGAAATGGTAGTTTTATGTATAGATAGAGATAGGGGTTGCGGGGGGAGCTATTTGTTTAAATTTTCTTCCACTTCCCCCAACCGTTGGATTAGACCTTGACGGATGATTTCACTGTTGCCGGAAGGGATTTTTACTCCCTCTTTTTCTTCTTTTATTCAAGGCACAACCTCCGGAGTAACCCCCGTTTTAATGGAATATTGGCTATTTCATGTATATTTAGTGGTAATTTAAATAATATTCAAAACCATTAATAATGTCTGAATCCGCTTACAGAAGATTTATTACCTACTGACAGGGAAAGGGGTTTCAACAGATCTTATTTTCCTGTCATTGTTTTAAGAATAAGAATACTTATAACATAAACTTGTAATGAAGTTGATTTTTATTGACATAGCAATATATTTAATCCGCTTATCTTAGGAATAAATGAAAATTCAATTTCTGGGAAAATATTCTAATGACGTGTTTATTAAGCTAGCAAAAAAAACTTAAGTAGGAATAGCAGTACACCAACGATTTGGCAAGACAAAATGTACATGACTGTACTGTAGTTTCCCTAAAAACTAGTAGAAATAGTCGTACAGTGATTAAATGAGACCTTATAATTAGAACGTATATCTTAGTAAAGAATATGAACTATGAATAAAGCTCGACGAAAAGTCTTTAAAACAAAAAACGGAAACAAAAATTTCCTTTGTGGTGGTGGAATGATTCTTTGGAATGAATTTTCTTTTCCTTTGATAAAAATCTCTTGCTGTCCTGAAGATACGTGGACAGGCCAAAAATTGACAGGTATGTCTGTTTCCTATTTTTTTAATGATTTAAGGTTTTTATTAAGAAATTTTCACATTCATGTCATATTAAGTACTGCATTTAATATTATTATAATTAACATTAGAGAGTGGGATAGCTCAGAGGTTGAGCGCTGAGAGTCCGGGAGTGCCGGAGGTCCCGGGTTCAAATACGGCTGTGGCAGATAATTTCATCTGTTAACAGCCAGGGATGGATCCTGCGGAGACACTCTTGTGGCTCAGCACGCCTCTGATATAGGGGTACCCTTAATTGAGGAAATGGCGGTTGAGCGTGATGCACAACAGTTCACGAAACAGTAAACTATCTATCAAGTACTGAACCCAAGACCTTTCATGGATTCCAGTGTTACAGGTTTTTTTGTTATATAATTTCACTTAATAATTATATTATAGTATTATAGATTCCCGAACAACAAACTTGTATGCACACACATTGATTTCGACTTGAATGTCGACATGTTTTCAGCTGCCTGACTCTACAATGTGAAGTTTGAATATAAGCTTGGCCTAGTGTAATCGACTTCACACCAATACTATTCTTGATTGTTATAAATAATTTTTACTTTTTGTTCTTGAGATTCAGTTTATATTTTTAACTTCCTTTTTGCGAATTTACAGGACTATATTGTTCACATGATTATCCTCATCCTTGAAGTGAAAAAATGGGCTTTTAATGAATTATATTAAATAAAACACTAGTGTATATATAATATCGATACTTGAACGATCTTAATACATAAATGGTAGTTAAAAATTGGTGAAAAAATGTTTAACTAAATTAATCAGCCAAAATACCTGTTCAATATTACCATGTATAGTGCCAGTATTCTTCAAGAGTAGTGATTATTTATTAACATTAAAAAAAAGTAGATAACAATATATATTTTAGGTTCATATAATATCTCATAATCACGCCCTTCTATTCTTTTAAATTCCTTTTGGCGACCTTCCGAGAGTTGGTCTCATAATCATGCCCTTACATACTATATAATAATAGTTGATAAAACCATGTATTTTGTTTAAAATAAGAGGAACAAAATGGTGGGGGTGGTGGTCAGAAAAAATTCCATTGGTAAGAAGTACTGTCTATTTTTAAAGCCTACTTTTCGACCTACATTGCAGGTCTTCTTCAGGGCTCAATATACAAGATACATATAAAATAAAATAATGTATGGTAAAGAATAGCAGTCTATGTATTATATTGATATAATAATAACATATATATAGTCACCTAGGAATATGAGTGATAAATAATATATAACCAAAAATGAGGAACCCTTTAGGTATAGCTAACAGAAAACAGAAGGAATAGTTATAGAGAAGTATCGAAAAAGAGATAGGGAATAACATGAATTACCTATTAAGAGATAAGGGGTAACACAAAGTAATAAAAATTAATAGATGATAACATGGCATTAGTCCCCATTTTCGTTTATATATTTTTTATCACTCATATCTCTAGGTGACTATATATTTTGTTATTCTTTAATACATATATTATTATTCTAACAATATACTACATATACTGTTAATCGTATCTATACATTATTTTAATTTATATATATCTTGTATTATTAACCTTGAAAAAGACCTGCAATGGGGGTCGAAACTTTGGCTTTAAAAATAAACTGTTCTTCTAAGAGAATTTTATCTGACCTTCACCCGGACCATTTTCTTTCCATGTTTAAAATACTTACTGAAAAACGAAAAATTCTTTGGGAAAGATGACAGTGAAACGAAGGGCATCACAACAACAGCGATTTTCCAGATATCGCCTTACAACGGTGCTAAATGTCATCTTAAAGTCAGGACCGCCCTTCAACGCATTTGTCTAATGTGATGTGAAAATAGCGGAAGAGGGGGACGAGGTGTGAGGGCATCGAAAATATTTTGCCCCCCACCCTCCAGCCATCGATCCCTAATAGCTCCGGATTCCTTTCCCTTCATTTCACAGGGCGGTCATTATCGTTCCTGGGGCATACCTTCGTCGGTGGAGTCCACGATGGGGAGAGATTTGGGGAGTCTGCTAGGGGTAGGCGGGGTGCAACATCTGCTCGCTCAAGTCGATGGGGAGGTTTGGGAACTTAGCGCTTCTTCTTGAATCATACTTGAATCATCACGTTTCCCTAATGGATTTATCGATTTGAGTAACGTCATCCCAGACTGATATCTGAACAAGATCTTATATTTATTGTTGAAATACAAGGTTAAAATTCAGCTGACTTATCTCTTCTATACTATTCTTATGTAGAAATCCTAATCTGTACCACTAGAAACCATGAAGATTACTGTTCTCTGGACATGGTGATTTTACCAAGAGTATACTCAATCGATTATGGGTACCCACTTTATAGAAGTTGAATGATGCCTAGGAAGGACGCAAGGTGCTTCTAAGACTTTTAACAGATTAGATAGTGCATCTGCCACAGCCGAATTTGAAACCAGGACCTTCAACAATTTACGCTCTGAACACTGAGAAACTCAGCTCTCTAAATAAGGGACCAACCTGTCGTCGAAAAATAATTGTTAGAAACAAACAAGATGTATGAGTACCGATTAAACTCAGCTTTAAGAATCACAATGAAGGTGCTAATTATTCTGGTGTTCCTATAAATAAAATCCAATAAAGATAACCAACAGCCTACATCGGACATGATTATTTCCAAGAACAAAACCTGTAGTATAAATATCCACGAAGGATCTTCAGAACGTGGTAATGACTGTAGCGTTTCTAATCCAACTATTGTTCAGAGAGGTGATTCGAACGCGATTCACACTCAAGAAGTTTTTCTCCCAAATAAGCCTACCATTTAAAAGGGGCTAAGTGGTCCCTGGGAGGACCTGCTGGGCAGTTACAACATCGCCCATCCGTTTCTGTTAAAAGATTAAATAAATTATCTACCACAGCTGGATTTAAATCCGCGCCCTTTAGCAACCCAGCAATCAAAAAACTGAGCTACGTAGTTCCCTATAGTTTTTTACCAATAGCAAGAATTAATTTAACTATTCCAACTTTTAACTATTTATAATTTATTATTATTTATTGTACTTTGATGGTGATTATTTTTAAAAATGTTCTTTTAAAGAGAAAAGATTTGTCCTGGCCGGGATTCGGACCTAGGTCATCCGCAAATCTAGTGCAGTGCTCTAACCATCTAAGCTACCGGGGGTCCTATCCAAGCCAGACAAATCCATTCTCTTCACTGATCCTATATCCTCGTGTTTTCTCAATTTTTGAGATGTATACACGGGGGAGAATGTTTATTGAATATTTCTTTAATTAGGATCTTGTTGACTAACGACAATTTTATATTCATAATTTACTTTTATTTACTGTTCTTTTGATGGTGATTATTTGTAAATATATTTATTTTGAAGAGAAAAGATTTGTCCTAGCCTCGTCGCAATTTTTGCGATTGTATACATGGGGAAGAATGTTCATTGAACATTGGGGAAAAATCGGTGAACTGAATTGATTTGTATGGCTTAGATACGACTCCTGGTTGCTCAGATGGTTTGAGCACTGCACTAGAGATGGAGACGACCCGGGTCCGAATCCCGGCCAGGACAAATCTTTTCTCTTTAAAATAAAAATATTTAAAAACAATCACCATCAAAAGAACAGTAAATGAAAATAAATTATAAATATAAAATTGAAGTAAGTCAACAAGTAATGTTCAATGAATATTCTTCCCCGTGTATACATCTCAAAAATTGCGAGAACACGAGAATATAGGATCGGTGAAGAGAATGGATTTGGCTGGCTTGGATAGGACCCCCGGTAGCTTAGATGGTTAGAGCACTGCACTAAATATGCGGAAGACCCGCGCTCTTACCAGTTGAGCTACCAAAGGTCGCCTCTCATTCAAGACAAATCCGTCTCTTCACCGATCCCGTATCCCCGTGTTCTCGCAATTTTGCGATGTATACACGAGGACATTGAACATTACTTTAATTAGGATCTTGTTGGCTTACGTCATTATATTATTTATACCTAATAATTTTTTTTACTAATTGTTTTAATTTTTAAATATTTATATTTTGAAGATAAAAGATTTGCCCTGGCAGGGATTCGAACCGGGTCGTCAGCCTCTCCGTGGCACCGCTCTTACCACTTGAGGTCGCCTCTAAGTCGGGACAAATCCGTTCTCTTCACCGATCCCATAGTAATGTTCAATGAACATTCTTCCTCTTGTATACATCGCAAAATTGCGAGACCACGGGGATATGGGATAGGTGAAGAGAACGGTTTGTCCTGACTGAGAGGCGACCCCTGGTAACTTAAATGGTAAGAGCGGTGCCACGCAGAGGCGGACGACCCGGGTTGGAATCCCGGCCAGGGCAAATCTTTTATCTTCAAAATAAATATATTAATTTTTCCTTATTTCGAAATTTAGATGTTATGAAAATGCCTTTTACCCATTTGTATCCGGGCTAATGTTTCTATATTTAATCCCTACAACTTCCATATGAATAATAAGACACATTTTAGCCTGCACACTCGATTACATTTCTTTCACATTCGAGTGTTTTATTTCCCGATGATATTTTGTTAAAGAATGGTTGACACACACACACGCACATACTTATTTTTTAAATACTTATGTTCTTTCTTTAGTTTCTTAAATTATTTTATCCTTGTTTTGTTTTCCATAAAACTTGTATATATGTAAATATTAATTGTTTTCTTTCTTTATACTTATTTTTATGGTATTTATATATTTTCTCATTTAATTCATTATTGGGAGCTAACTCCTCATTTACATTCATAATTTTTTTTTCATTTATTAATTAAATTTTAATTGTATTCTATAATTGTATTATAAGACATAGTTTATATTTTATTTTCCGTATCACTATTCTAAAGGAACTTGTCCCAGAATAAATCCGGATTTTTATCGGTTTTATTATTACATATTGTCTAATTTATTAATTAAACATTGTTTTTTTAAAATTTGTATACTTATTATCCTAGCAATCCTCTTAAATTAAGTTGGTAATTAATTAAAAACCATTGTTTATAATTTAATACTTAATTAGTTGAATGAAATGCAAAAATGCCGAAAAATAATTTTGTCCAGCTATTCGAACGACTGTGTGACGATTTAATATATTATATAATACATCCAATCATGATTATTTGTTTGCCCTCGGCAGTTTTACTAGATTCATCAAAGCGTCTTGGATATGTTTCATGCCAAAAATGCAAGTCAGATTAAACATATTTAATTTTTTTTTTCAAATTTTTCATATCTAATAGTTGAAAGACAATTATGGGCATTTATTGACCAACTTTAGGAGTCGAAATCGTGAGCTACAAATGGACAAAATAAACACATTGCTTGGATGGTTTTCACAATTGTTGATACTATTCTCTATAACTCCCATGTCATCCTTTGAATGTATTCAAATTATATTCGAATATACTATTAATATACAATTAAAATCAAGTATAACTACCAGACTAATAGTTTAGTGAAAATTTGATTAATAGCCACTGATTGTAATAATTACCTACTAATACTATATTGAAACCCAATTATTAGACCCGATTTGCAACCATAGAATTAATAATAATAAGCCATATATTGATTATGTAGCCGCTATGTTGATGCTAATTTGTGATGGTCAATAGAGGACATACAATAGCGACTGCTAGCACGGAATATTAGTTCGGAATAATCAATGATACATTGGGCGTAATAAAATATAATAAATATTATGAAAGGATTGAGTAAATAGGGTCTATAAGTATAAAAAAGTATCAATCAGAAGAAATTTTGGCTTTGCACCAATTCATTCTGGGAAGAGTATCAAGCCACTTGTGATATGGATATGTTAACAAAAAGTAGAATTGACTTGTGAGAAAGAATTAAGTTAATTGTGAAATGGAACGATACAACATATATAAACAGAGAGGCTTTCTGCTGCAAACTAACTAGACAATAAACTAACTACCGTCATTATAACTTATAAACTATCATAGCGGCTACTCTCTTAACACGCTGTATTCTATTCATACAATGTTCTTAACTTTCTCCCTCCCTATCTACCTCCTAATCTTTTAGAGGTTGAATATAAACATATAAAAGATATAAAGAGATGGGAGATCAAGGAAGTTACATTGTTATCTATAAGGAAGCAATGTCACAACTACTGTGTTCTGAACCCAAAATTAAAAATAAAAACCTTAGGTTATCGAATCCGTTTGATAACTGATCGATCGTTAATAACTAATTAAAGGAGTATTTAATATATTATGAAACGAAAAAAAATAAAAATGTTCCGGTCGGAGATCAAAAATATATCCTTAAATTCTATTTTCCTCAAGGTAGTATCCTTGGCCCAATCCTTTATACAGTTTATACAGCTGACATCCCAACTCATCCTAATACTATCCTTACCACGTATGCTGATGATACATGTGTATTATCTGTCAACACCAATCCAATTATTGCATCCCAAAGCCTCCAATCCCATATCACTGATCTTGAAGAATGGTGTCAAAACTGGAGAATTAAAATAAACTCTCAAAAATCGCATCAAATCACTTTTGCCTTACGTCGTAAACCAATGACTTCCTGCCCTTCAGTATCCTTTAATAATATCCCACTGGTGCCTGTAGAACAGATCCGATACTTAGGGTTGCATCTTGACAAACGATTAACCTGGAATCCTCATACGAGACTGAAAAGACAAGAAACCGCTCGGCGTTTCAGGCTACTTCAACACTTACTAGACAAACGCTCTAAGCTCCCAATTAATTACAAAAGACTCATCTACATGACCATCATACGACCTATTTGGACCTAAGGAGTAGAGCTTTGGGGCTCCACTAAGCCATCGAATTCCTCTCGTATCCAATCCCTACAATCCAAAATCCTTCGTAAAATCCTTAATGCTCCTTATTTTGTTAAGAATAAAATCATCCATAACGACCTTAATGTCCCATTTGTTGCTGAATTGGCCCGAACCCGCTATCTATCCTTTCATAACAAACTTCATTTCCACTCAAACCCTCTGGTTTTAAACCTAGCTTCCTCTTCAATTCCCGATAATCCTCCGAGGCGTCTGAAAAGAAGATGGCCCCGTGACTTCTTAGTTGAACTTGTGATTTGAGTACTACCAGTGGGTAGTTTCTCTACTTGTCATTTTCACATGTCATTATGTATCGCTTAGCCCATTTACTAGATGTATTTTTATTATACAGTTGTAAATATCAATAAATAAATTTTTAAAAAAATTCTATTTATTGTAGTAGAAACCAACTTTCAAGAAGACATTACAGATATTCTTCTGGGCATAGTGGTCACAAGAATGGAAATCGGACCATTTATACTTTTTCTCCATATATATATATGCAGCAAACAAGTAATTAAATATTACTATTAATATAAATAAAGTATTAAATTAAACAGAGAATTTTAATTCATTATCATCGCAATTAAGTATTAGCGTTAAAGCCAAATTACAAAAATAGAAATAAAATAAGTAGTTATATTTTCATTTTGAAGAGAAAAGATTTTTCCTGGCCGTGATTCGGACGCGGGTTGAGTTGTTTAAAATATTCCAATAAAATTTATTAGAATTTTAAACATGGTTTTTGTCCAGCTAGCTCCTACTAATCGAGACCCTGTGTGACAGTACAATTGCTTACATAGATTTTCTCGCATAAGATAGGAAATAACTTTGACAGCCTAACAATCGTTCGCTAAGGCTATGTGTTGTTGCGGTATTTCGTTTAATTTACTGCTCTTGGACTGACACTGCTTAAAAAAGTCGACTGTTGCCTGTTCAGTGGACAAGTAGTGTTGACATCCTTGTAGAATGCCGTTGATTATGTGGTAATTCCTGGTAATTGGAAAAAAATGTTAAGGATCAATTCCTCTCTTTTCATACTGAGCACTATGGTTTTACAACTCTTTTTGCAGTATCTACAGTTCCTTTTGGATATTTTCTTTCAATAGACGTGGGAATTGCACAAGGTACTATAAGATTATTAAAATACTCAGGTGATTGCCACATACTACTAAACAACGAGACGTAAAGGTTAACATCATTAAGCGATAAAAAATTTTTGGCCACTGAATAATAAATATTTTTTTTCAGAGGTCATTTTGATTAACTCCGAACTCTAATGCAAATCGTTACTATAGTACCACTTACCGCAAGCACTAAGTGATGAATTTCATCAAATTAGAAAGGTCCAAACCACACCTTATGCAATTTAAATGTGACTATAATGAAGGGAGTGGAGTGGCTCAGTGGTAGAGCACTGAGTTGCCATGGAGGAAATCCTGATTCAAATCCCCCTGCAGGCAGTTACTTATATTTAGAGTGTTTGCGGCGGGAGATGGATCATATGGGATATAGGACCCTCTTGGGGTTCACCCAGCCTCTATAAAATATTATAAAATTAGGGTACCCCAAATAAGGGGGAAAACCTGGTGGTTGAGCGTGACCTAGGACAAGTCGTCTCCTTGTAGAACCGTTGTCCAAGAAACAGTACTGTATCTACCATATACTGAACCCCCAGACTCGTTCACGGGTCCACAACGACCCGGTTTATCGGACAGGTTATTTTTTTTTAATGAAGATTCAAAATTTAATGCAATCGATTTAAGGAAATCTGTGGCAGATAGACCACACAGTTTGAAAGATGTAGATCAGCCTTTACTATATCCTAAAGGTAAATCCGTATCAAGGGGAAAAAGTAGAGACATGATGAGTCTGCTTAAATTCATTCCTCCTGTTAAACGTGATTATTTTAAAAACTTGCGAAAAAATCGAAATGACGAGTTCTTACATACAGCCAAAGAAGAAGACATCATTTATACTGCTGACGAATTAATCACAAATAATAATATAATATAAAAAACTGATAATATTAATTTTATGGAAACTTTGTAATAAAAATATCTAATAATTAACTTTTTCTGTGATAAGAAAAATAAATATTTAAACACTGAATTTAAATGTATTGCTTTTTTCACTTGTTAAATTGATTATTTACACCAGATACATAAAAATTGTAACATTTCTGACGATCACTTTCTGGCTAGTCTTTCTTATTAATTTTACATTACATAAAGCTACATCTTTATACATGCATTATAGAATATTTATTTGAATTTATATTATAAAGGGAATTAAAAAAAACAATGCACACTATTTTCTCGCATTTCTCTACTTTTTGTTTTATGGAGTTAACCAATTTGTGCATTGGACAGCTCAAATACGAAGCAAGGTTACGAAAAGGTTACCAAAAAATATGTACTATTTATTACAAAATTATTGAATACTAAATTTCCTTTTCAGTAGGAATAGTTTACAAGTTTGTTTACTTCTTTAACGCCACTTTATGCTCCAATCTCTTATGAGACAAAGATAGAATGGGATTCTATATTTCGCATATCCAGGTATAATTAGATAAAGGTCTTTAGCGAGTACCTGACATTTTGTCGGCTCAGGGTACCCATTTTATCTCTCTTATGAATTATGGTATAACCAAGGATTTTTTACTCCATTTTGAAAATCCATGATGTCATGCTGCGGACCCGAAATACAAAGGTTGCTTTCTAATAGTTTATAAGTTCAATGGTACATAAATCTAACAAAGTCACTGTTGTATGAGTATCAATTTCGAAAAAAAAGAATCGTATACTACCTTATTTAAAGCTGACAGACCAAATCATAATACCAGACCAACAATTTTGGTTTCGATCATTTTATTCCAAAACAGTTTCAGGATCCACTTCAATTCATTTATTAGTAATATTAATTAACGAATTAAATGCTTCTTATTGGAATACATTTTTTCCTCCTTATTGCTGATGGTACAGTAATGAGAAAGAAGTCTCAACCGGCAATTTACAACCATAATGGATCCACTAAAACAATAAATTGAAACTATGATTAACTAAATACAAGTAAAAACCACTCTAGGTAGATGGTATATAACATGAAAATTCAAAGGAAAATAAAAATCAAGCTCTTGTCAGCTGGAACGGTTCAATACTTCACAACCTAATTTTGGTCAGTTATATTTTTTAAATGTTACGTTGTCTGAAAAAATAATAATAATCATCATAAATGAGTAATAATGGATAAGACCAATACTATAAATTTATTACAATTACTTTTTTTGACCTCTGCAATTGTACAAGATTGATCAGGTGTTGATTATTTGGATAATTTACGTGTCAAATGAAATATTTTGATATCTGCTTGTACGGGCTCTTACTGGATAATGTTAGCAGTCAAACTTTAAGTGGTTAGTGGCAAATAAAGTTCTAGATAAACACATTGCAATATGCTTGTTTAGCCTTTAATTTTTGAGAAATCTCTCTGCCCTTAAAAGTTTTTATTTCCCATGCCATCGTTTGAATACGCACACGCAATTACCATTTACTAAAATAAAGTTTAATTGAAAGACTAATAGTTTAGTTAAATTTCGATTAATAGCCACTAATCGTAATCTTTACCTACTGATATTATATTAAAATCCAGTTATTAGTCCGGATTTGCATTTCGTTGCATTTCATATCATAGGAATATTGAGTTGCTATAGTTTGTTTATTTAAAATACTATATTTAATAAGTGTTTGGTTGTTTATATAACGTAAATACTATCAATTTATGCTGATATGGCTAATCGGATGATGCTACAGTGACAGCTCTATACCTTACCTATCTAGGTTTCATTAGGCATAACCTTTTTTTCCTCCCTTTAAAAAATCATAGGGCAACTTGGCGGGCTACAAAGGCGCGACCTTGGGCTTAGTAGATTGTTACGCTAACCATTAGACCACAGGTCGCCCCTATGAGTTCCAAGTGTTCCAACGCATAAACTGTATTATTGTGACAATGTAATGACAGGAGAATGATCTATTGGATTAGTATTATAAATATATACATATATCATTCAGAATAGAATTTTAATACACCTCTTCCTCACTATTCCGTTATTTCCCAAGCAGGAAGCCAAAGTATCAACCCTAACTGTTCCATGAGAGATTCCAGACAGCTTCCACAAATGCCGACGACAACACAAATCCTATTACGGGAGTGCTATCGGCAAGACCCAGATCCACACTATCAGAAAGAGACAGGGCACTAACTGCAGGACTATGCAGCCATATATCTCCATTACCTGAGCACTGTCGTCCCGGGAACCGCTACACCGGAGGATAACGATCTCTGACCCTTATCTTCAACAGATGCTCTTCTACTTCTGGCTAAACCCGGAGGACGACCCCCAACCCTCTTCCTAAGGCTGTGGATATCGAAAGTAATTTATTCCTTTTCCATTTTTAGCCGCGATGAGATAGACCAGTACTCGAGGCCTTGAAGACATTGGCCAAGAGCCAATTATTGCCTGAAGAGGAACAGGGCCGCAACGGCACCGCAGTAAATTGCGTTAAGATAAAAGACAATTGGACGAGGAGGAAGTGGAGCGACTCTTTTACGGTTAGTTAGATGGTTCCGAAGGTGAAGAGGCAGGGAATTTATATGGCACAAGCTTTTATCAAGTGTCAAAACATTGTTTATTGTTATTATCAGAGATGGTAGATTCGATCAAATCAAAACATTGGGTATTGTTGTTGAATTATTTGAGCAGTGTCTCATCCTAGTGCCACAACGTAGTTAAAAAAAATTAATGATTATATCTGCAATCCTTTGACTAAGTGTTTAAATAGCTATCAAACGGTGGACAAATAGTAAGAAATATATAGGTTTATCGAATGATAAACAGATATAATAAGGTCATATAAGAGATATGAAAGAGACATTCTTATGACCTAACTAGTAGAAATATCTACTATTGAATATCATTATAACTTATTGACTATACACTACATCTAACTTAGAGACTACACTCTTACATACTATAAGCTATCTAGTAAATCTCTAATCTCTACTATCTCAACTCCTATCATTACCTAACCTTATACATGCAAAAGAAGAGTGGAGAAAAAAGAAGTTTACATTGCTGACAACACGAAAGAAACTTCCTTGTTACAAAACTATTTTATTAAACAATTTGCTTCACGCCATTGACCGGTAACTAAGTGAATAAGTGATTTAATTGTATCCAGAATGATTAATGGAACTGACGAAAGCGGAATCGCAATCTTTCATTATCAACATAGTATTTTGTTAGATATTATATTAACAATAACTCCCGATATAGCCAAAGACTAAGAGAACGGCAGGATTTCGCTTAGTAATATTACCTAATTTTGAACAAAACTCGGCAGCAGGAAAGGGTCAATAAAATTTATTCCTCTTATTTTTTATTATTAAATAAAAAATTAGTTTATATCTGAGCAATTTGCAATAGACGGACCTGTGGTTCAATGCCGACAATGTTTCGGTTTGTCTCTCTCCAACGACCCACTTTAGAACCTAGATTTTAAGTAGGTAATTCTCGATCCATTTGCTAATGGCTGGAATTAACTCGTGTTAAATAGCTTTACCAGCTCACTTAGTTATTCACAGCTAAAACATGGGTTTATTCAGAATTAACAGATGTGTCTAGTTTAATTATATATTTAAAATTCCTCCTAAAAGTACCTGAATATTACTAGAAATGGGTGTCATATATATTACTGAACATTACTAAAATTTCCTTAAGTTACAGAAAATTGAATTAATAATATTTTAATTTCAATCAGTAAGTAATTAAAAAAAAAAAGTATACCCTTGATAGAACACCTTAGTCTGCAAACATTTTTTTCACTTCATTTTTTTTTCTTTGCGATATCTAAAATAGGCACACTTACAATCTTAATAATGATAAGACTCAGGAAACCCGAACACTCGGTGCCGTTACCACCCAAACCAAAATCTCCCAGATCATTCCTAACGCTATCTATCCCAACGATTTGGTCTGAGAAATTCCTTCATTACCGAGCTCAACTTTACAAGCCCATCTTAATATCCACGACACATACTTTATAATATTAACCGGGTATATGCTCTACAATTCTGTGTCCGTATATTCTACGCATTATTTTCGAATAGTTATGAACCAAATAATAATAACCAAATAATCCGCGAGGTCACTGTTAACGCAATATTCCAACCTGCGTATCGGTCTATCGCTCAAACGCTACCCAGTCGGCACAACGTTGATTAACTTTTTAGAAATTGTTTGTTACTAAGCCTAGCAACGTTACAAGCCCACCTTAATCTTCGTGACACTATTAATTGAATAAAATTAACCGGGCTTAATTCCGCTTTGTATAATCTCCAAAATTCTCCAGTGGTCTCATCCTTTTTTGAACGGAATATTCTGCGCAACACCTTATTTTCAAATACCTTAATGCCTTAAATTAACTTGAGTTAAATAGTTTTACTTTCTCGCTTAGTTATTCACAGCTAAAACATAGATTTAATAAGAATTAAACAGTTGAGTCTAGTTCAATTATGTATATAAAATTCTTCCTAGATGTACCTCAATATTTGTGTATACTAAATATTTGTGTCATATTTATTACTGATTATTACTAAAACTCTATAACTGTTAAATAAAATTAAAAAAATATTTAAGTTTCAATCAGTAGTTAATTTTTTTTAAAAACGTACTCTTGATACAATACCTTCGCGAGGTGTCCGCAAATTTTTTTTTGCATTTCATTTTTTTTTTCTTTGCAATCCCTAAAGTAGACACACTCATGCATTATATCAGAATGATTGAGTAACGTCCCTAAAAAAAATATTCGATACGAACAATTTAATCAGCAAGTTACTTATTATCTTACAATCTTAACGTAAACCAGTTTTATCAGTTTCATGAATTTTCAGACAATTTTTTGCTAATAGTACAATGATCTATATTTTTTTCAACGTAAAGCGATTAAAGATTTTAGTCTTGAGGCTGTGGGATAAGGATAATTCCAAGCCGGGAGGTTCTGAGTAAAGTGCACGTAGGTTTTGGAGATTTATAAAGAAATACGACGGAGACAGAAGGAAACGTCAGGGTGAAACATAAACAGTAGAGCAGGTGGCCGAGAGGACAAATACAAGGGATGTGGAATATAACTCTGGCGGGAGGGAGAAGAATAAAAAATGTGAAAAACTGGAGAGATTTTCCTCTATTCAGGGACCAGTTACACTTTTATTATCATTCCCTGTCATTTTGTGAGGATTTGAAGGCATTAGGGAGAATTTATATTTTATGTCCCTTTAGGATATAGGGCTCTTCAACTAACAAAAGCCCTTCTTGAGCGGAACTAGAGGAAAATAGGAAACAGCTCATATTTATTCGGGGATATGGGGAAGTTTTATTTATGTACATTAGTTAAAGAAAAGCATTCCTTTTTTTTTTCATCCTAATGGCTATATGTTTGTTTTCAAAAGCATGATTTATTTTATTTTTTTATGCAAATAATGAAATGGAGGTATATATAAAAATGATCGAGTCAAGTTACCATCTCAACCTGGTGTTCGAAAACCCACTTTTTAGAGATTATCAAATTATATTTAAACGATATTTATATGAATTTAATTTAGACGACAATTAAACTTTTTTTTAAAGATAGGGTTGATAACAATTTTATAGTTTATTTAATTGTAAAAAACGTTGATCTCCGGAAGCTTTGGCGTGGTAACGGAACTGCGCATGGTTAGAATGTTAGTATATAATTGATTCATAATGTATACAATTTTTAAATCCATGTTGCACTGGTAAAGGTCCTAGAAAAGTTTTTCCATTATGTGCCCGAAGTTTACTTCGCATTGTCGAAAAAAAACAACTTCATATGTATCATTCTACTTAATTTATTTCATGCCTTTAGGCTGTTTAACACAGACACAGACACACCCACAATTCGACTCGATAGATAATATCTAATTAATTTACCCTCTATATAGTATAACATTTATAATAAATGTTTGAATGTTCTGCCGTGACCTCTATATTTTTATAGATTCTGTTACCGGCTATAAATTTAAACAGTTTTAGATTATACCTAACACACTTAAACTTATAGTATAAGGATATGTCCTTACATAGTTGATAGGTCAAGTTTTGAGCTGTAAGCGTGATGAAGTCAGCTGTTGAAACGATTTTTTCTAAAAACATATTAAGTATTTTAGTTCATATTCTAGTTGTTCTAAATAATAACAACCTATTAAAATGTTTGCATTTAAAACTTTCGAAAAGGACATCTATCGGGTTCACTAGTTTATATATATAAATAAATTAACATGTAATATATAATTTTAAATGATTTTCCCTTTTATCTCAGAAAGAAAACTTTTATCAGTTTTACCAAACGTGCTTTATTTTAATAAAATTATAGAGAGAATTCTTTTTTATAAAATTCACGATAGCCTTAAACACTCGTCGGTTCGCGAATGAATGCGAACACAAATTTTCTCTTGCAAGAAAGACAAAAGAGGAAGTAAGGACAATTGTAACAAGAATAGATAAAGTAGCAATGGAAAATGGAAAAGCCCCCACTCCTCCTAACTCCCCTCCCCTACTGCCTTTTCAATTACTGCTGCTCATTAGGAAAATTAAAGGGGAGAGGACAACTTGGGCGGCGACAAAGAGGTCCTCAATCGGCTCAAGTTTCTGATTGAACAAGAAGCAACAGATTCAAAGAGTGTCGCAGGATCAGAGTCGGCAGAGTTCGCTCTGGGTTTATGGGCAACTAAGAAACTGTATAGTCATAATTCCGCTTTGATGGATTTGTCTACAAATAATTACCGTCGAGCAAACTTGTACCGAACTGTACTTCTTCCCCCATCTTGTTGTTTTAGTTACTTGTATACGAGTTATTAAATTTCTAAGGAAAATACATCATTATGAAGAGAAAGCATCAATGCATTAATTCATTCTGTTGATCATTTATATTTAATGTCCCCTATCTACATTAAAAATACTTTTCTCCCACTCCGATCTAGTAGGAAACACAGTGTATACCCAACACTCATTCAGATTCATCTGGAATACTAAATGATTTCTATTCTGTGATGTAACCAGTGCGTACCTAGAATTTCTAGAGAGGCTATAAATTCTAGGCAGTAAAATTCATTTTTACGGCTCATCCAACGGTTGTGAATGGTGCATTAGTCATCTGGTTGTACATATGACTACTATACGATTGTACCAATCCAACAAAGGGATACTATACTCATATTTACTAGTTTTCTGAATGGATTTATAGCCACTGTATGATCCCCAATATCTCAATGCTAACATCTGATGATTTCATATAATGTACGAGCTTGTGTTCTCGATACAACACTCAGTCTAACCCCGGTGGGGTCACATGTGGTCTAGTCTCTAGCATAACAACCTACTGCACGAGATCGTGGGTTCGCAGCCTGGCAGGTGGCCCTAGAATTTTATATAAATAAGTAAAATGATGGATGATGTGTTTGATAAATATTTCTGTATCTGCATAACTCTATGTGAGTGAGGTGTGTATATACTTACATTTGCTTTCTGTGCTAATTTGGCTGTTCACACTTCCAGTCACATATTTTTATATTTACTTATTTTATTTTTTATAATTCAATAGTTTGTTTTGTTTATATTTTTTCTTTCATTATCTTATTTCTTTTTTCGTTGTAATTTTGTTTCCGAAAATTTGTTTGTATATGTGTATATGTTAAAAGGTAACTGTCAATTATTTCTCTGTTTATAATTATTGATTTAGTTATCTTATTTCTATTTTCCTTTATTGCTTCTTCTTTTTGAAATAGTTTTCTTTAATTATTGTTTGAGGAGGTAATTCTTAAATTTATGTAAATTAATTTTGTATTTTGTATTAATCCCAATTGTAAATAATTAATGTAATGTCATATATTTTACTCTAAGACATTTTAGTTTTTACACTATTCCTGTATTTTTATTCTAAAGGGACTCGCCCCAGAATAAATAAAGTCTTTATTATTATTATTAAAAAAACCATCATTCACGGGACATAATATGAAAAACCCGACCCTGTGTGGTGTCAAGTGCCACAGGTTTGGGACATCTTCAAAACAGTAGAATAAAGTGACATAATTATACAAATTTTAGTGTTTTCTAGAAAAAAGTTCAATCAAATTTACGTAGGCCGTGTATTTCACTGATATTACCAATGAAGCATTATTATAATAAAGGTAATATAAGGTAGCGATACCGACGACTATTTTCAACTAATTAAAATATTGCTAATCATAATTAAAATGGGTATCCTTGGTGATATAAAACTGAAGTTTTTGAAATATGTATTGTTACCTGCGGCCCTTCTCTTTGGTCCCTATGGACACCTAAAAGGGCTGGGAAAGGACAGGGTATAGTCGAGGACACATAGGGAAACGGAGTAATGAAATAACCCAAAACATTCATCTATCAAAAATAACACGCTATTATATTGAACCAAAATAATATACAATTACACCTAACCTTTAAATATAATAATAAGAATAATCCTAGAGTCGTTAAGAAAAATAATAATTTACAACTGCAAAATATTCACAATCAGTAATCATTATCCCATAACCGCTAATAAAAATAATAATTTCATTATAAAACATTTTCCATAATTCTATATGCACTAATGATAATTGTAACTTAAATAAAAGATTCCCATCTGTTTTGTGGCCGAAATGCGACGAACGACAAAGTAAATGTTTAAATGGTTCTATCCACAACTGAGCCTCCATCCGGCTTCACCCTAAATCTAGTCTGACTACATTATAGAGAAAATTTCCTTCCTTATTTCTGTCCTCTTGCTCAGGTCCCTATACTTCACCGATACCAGTCTTCAACTCAGATCAGCCCATATCCCTCCGGGAGACCCTGCGCGCCGGCAGTACCATTTCACAAATCTCGACTCTAGAGGTAAAACAGTCGGGAATTTAAAGGCTTATTCGAACTAGTGTAAACATTCTTACTCTTGGGTCCGTGAGGTGCTGCCCCCTGGTAGTCACAATTATCCAAAAACACTCTTGAATTAAACCTAAGTTTTTAAATATTCGATTAAGATCGACTAGCCCAGAGTCATTTCCGACCTTATTTCCGAATTGGACTTATGATCTGCTTACGCTGCGCGGCCTCAATCACAGATGGAACATCCTAACAATAATTAAAATTTAATAAAATATTATCAAAACTAAATGTTAAGGACCTACAATCCCTTTAACCAAAACTATATACAATAAACATTATGTAATCAGTCACAAACAATAACATTAGAAAATCTTATTTGGTACAGGATAACATATACCTACTGACATATTAATGTACAAAATCCTTAAAACCTAAATTCTTTTTAAAACATATTATTGAGAAGAAGCAAATAAATGCTAATCATTCTCTATAATACGCAAAACTAAAAATAAGCTTGTGATTTCAAATGATAAAATACTTCTTTTTGATCACAAAGATTAGACTACAATTCTTAACATAGATTACTTTCATTAGATGTGTTATAATTTAAAATGGGTAATTATATATAAAATTCGCTAAAATTTATAGCAATGAACTAAAAGCTGTAATTAGTGCTTATTAACTAAATATATATATCTAACATAATTTTTTATGCAGCCCGTTAAAATATTAAAATTATGATATTTAACACTATTTTTCATAGAATTTTATTTAAGATCTTTTGTGCGCTTTGCTAGGACATAGATCTTCACTAATAAATCTCTTTTCCATTCATTTCTGAAAAATGGCGTGACATTCATAAATATTGATCATTTCAACAACTCGTATTCATGCGTCATATGTTTTCAGCATTCCATGCCTTGAACTATATAATAAAAGAGAACTAGGAACATAGCTAAGAGTTCCATTGAGGACCGGCGGTAAGAGCTGGCCCCAGCTGCTTGGTATGCAGGGCGAACCTAGGGCAGGTCCTGGGGCCACAATTTCGTTAATAAGCCCCTCGCCCCGGCACTGCATAATAAACTTATGCAGCCTGCACAATAGTGCTATCCAACTAGTGGCTTAGTGTTCGGGCTTTGTGGCGAATATGAGTGAAATACTGGGTCAATTCATGAATTTGAAAACTTTTTAGGTTTTTTTTTTCTACTATGAAAGCGACAACTTATTTCATCTAATGTGCGAATAGTTTATAAGAATAACAACTATCAACCAATCATAGACATGTACCATACTCCTTTTTCTTGTTTGTTTATTCATCTAACACTTTATGCTCCTACGGTTATCGGATATGCTGTAGTGGGAGACCTAAATTTTGCCTATCCAGGTAATAGTTTCTATAGGGATGTTAAAGGAGAATCTTACAACACCATTCTATGCCCCTTCCGAAGGACAGCATGAATTAGGTTTTTTTAAATTCTCATTGAAAAATTCTAATGCAGACCATTTAGAAATTCTTATTGATTTTGATTAATTTCCTCTGTGAAGTACTACATTCCAGAATGTATTCCTACATTATGCATGCCAATAAATTATAGTGCATTATTTTAGAACAGGGATAACTATTCAAATTATAAAGTAATGATTATATCTATGTTATTTATGGCGCTGTTTTATCCGAAGCCTTATTTATCAAAGCGTTTATATATTCAGATCTGTAGTATTGATTTGTCAGGGCTGTATTCTTTCTCATACAATAAACCTTTATAATACATAAATGATACAGTATATTGATATTATTAGTATTTCAATTACACAATACTTATATAGGAATTCTTTATTTCCTTTATATATATATTCCTTTATATATATAGGAATTCTTTATTTCCTTTATATACATATATATATATATATATATATATATATATATATATATATATATATATATATATATATAAGTAAAGGAAATAAAGAATTCCTATATAAGTATTGTTATTAAATTATTAAATGAAATTTACAACTATAATATACTAATACTACAAGTAAATAGAAATAATGGTACATTTTATTTCCTTAAAACTATTATTTAATTAGTCTTTAATTGTATTTGAAAATTAAATACGTTGATAGCCATGTATGGAACCTATGATCCCAGTTGGGTGGGTGCAGGTCACCCATTTTCAATAGAATACCTTTAATGGGGAAAAAACCTGATGGTTGAGGGCGATGTAGGATGAATCACCAATCATCGGAATCACAGGACAGCAACAGTACAGTCTGCACCAAGTATTAAACCCAAGACTCTTCATAGATTGTAGTACACATTTTTAAAATTTTTTTAAATGCCCAATAGAAAGAAATTATATTATAAAATTATACCATTATTTTATTTTTTTCGAGACCACCTAGGTAAGTAATTTTTTTTAACATCGTTTTCATTTGATATTTCATTACAATTAACAGTAATTATCAGCTATAAGTACCGCAATTGATCAGCCAATAAATTGAAAAAAAAAACATAATGGTAGATCTTTGCACATAGGACTAAAAATAAATTAAAAAATAAACTCTTTTTAATAATAAAGGTTTCAGGAGGAGATAGAGGACTTTTTTCGTGGATTTCATATTTTTTTCCTATCCCCGGATGTTTCGTATTTAAATTTTACTAATTTAATTCAAATAATTTTTAGGGGCGGGGCTCTACTGCTGATTCCTTTTTTTCAATATAAAAGCCTGCACCGTGACATACAAGGAAGGGTTTTGTGTTCAGTACATAGTAGAGACAGTACTGTTTCTAAGATAACGGTTGTGCAGGAAGGTTGATTATGCGAGATCATATTCAACCTTAATTTTTTTGCTTTATTTAAGATCAGTCACTTCATAAAAGATGCATGAATAAAAGCTGCCCTAGAAGGATCTGGAGGTACCATAGGGTCCATATGTGGTTGTCAAATAAATTGACATTAATGATATTTTTATCTTAAAACAATATTCCAATATCAGATTTACGTTACAGTTAGTCCTGGATCCATGGTCCTTTTTTGCACTTGATTAGTATCAAGCTGAATCTTCGTGAATAGCTTCGTTTCGATAAGACGCCCGACAATTTCCTGTGCGAAAATTCTCGATTGTGGTAGCTAACACAGGTAGCAGGATAAAATGTGTCGATTTGATGATTCTCAAAAATGTATTACTAACTTTTTTTTTTTGTTAAATCTCAAGATAAATATCTAAATTATTTAAAAAAATATTTGTCCTACAAAATGTATGGTTTGATCAAAGAGTCCCCTCCTTCCGACATGCATCGACAACGAGGTCATAAAAAATGATTACTAACCAGCTGTTTTTTTTTTACTTCTAATTTTTTTGACTTCGTTATAGATACATATTGGAAGGAGGGGACTCTTTGATCAAACCATACATTTTGTAGGACAAATATTTTTTCAAATAATTTAGATAATTATCTTGAGATTTAACAAAAAAAAAAACCAGTTAGTAATAAATGTTTGAGAACCATCAAATCGACATATTTTATCTTCCTACCTCTGTTAGCTACAACAATCGAGAATTTTCGCACAGGAAATTGTTGGGCGTCTCATCGAAACGAAGCTATTCACAAAGATTCAGCTTGATACTAATCAAGTGCAAAAACGGACCATGGATCCTGGACTAAGTTTATTTTCTTATTGAACTAGATCAAGTGCTGGGTGTTTCAACCAAGGTCTTCAAGCATGCATAAACATGACCGTATTAAAATAAGAACGCTATTAGACTTATAATATATATAGAGGAAGCTGAACTCTACAAAGCCCCAGTATATAGATATCATTCGATCAGATAGTTAGATCTATGAGTTAAGAGAAACAACTGACCGACTGTACCTATCAATTAGAGACTATTTGCTATCTATGTCATGGTGGTCCGGTAAATAGTTATGATAATGAGAAAGGTTTCTCGGTCCAAGGGCGGGCATTGGCGAAGGGCGACGTCATCTGCCTGCTGGGTAATGTGATCTAAATTTCTGCAAGCAGAGTAAGCAGAAACAATGAGGGAAAAAGTTTTTGTTAGCTTGATGAGTGGTACAAAATGAAAAAAAAAAATGTAAGAAAATACCCGTTGATTATAAAGTTTACACCATTTTCATAAACAAACATACCTTGAAGGGAGCAGGGGTAGATTAGCGCGGTACAGAGCTGAGTTGCCGTGCCGAAGGCCTTGTTTTAAATTCGGTTATAGTAGATAGTTTATTTAATATGATAACACCCTGGGACGGGTCTTGCAGGATGAGGAGACGCTCCTGGGACTCACTCATGCTATGAAGTGGGTACTTTTGATGGGGGGAATCTTGGTGGTTGATCTCGGACACCTACAGAACCCAAGATCTTAGAGGGGTTAACCCCGTTTTCATATACCTTCGTGCAAAGCATTATCGATTGTATTACTGGTTACGGCATTATTATTTTATCGATTATAGTGCTAATTTGAAGCCCTGCGAGTATTATTGAATGTTTTCATGCTTCAGCTAAAGGGGTTGTGATGATATGTGTTTTCTGTTACTGTTATTAACATATTTTAATTTTAACATATCTTCAAAAATTATGCAAAAAAAAAATATCATAATACACCAGCGCCATAAAAAAAACACTAAACGTTTACAGAAATAGAACTTTCATTACCTACTAAAGAAAGTGGTTATTTTGTGGAAAAGACAGGCTAGTTGTATTTTATAACTTAAGCATGTTCAATAATTAAGGATAATAATATAACAGTTACCCAAGTAGTTAATAGTCTAATTTATTCTTATATTAACTGAATATTGTTTTTATTTGTGACATTGAACTGGAACATGGTGTATTCCAGCATATATTCCAGCAAAGTGAACATATAAAAAATGATGATCCTGCTCTTAAGTGAAGTGGAATTAAGGGAAACGACGTAAGTACAACAAGAAAGAATTTGGGACTGGAAGGGAATAACTTGTTTCAAAAGATTTTGGAATACATCTATGAATTTTGTCCTGAGAGTTTACATTCATTGTTTAAGTTTTGAGGCTATCTGTTAAAATACGAATGTTTTATGTTAAAGTAATGTTTTATCTTTAAATTTACATTTGAAAGTTATAAAATATAACTGGCATGTCTTTTCTAGAAAAGACCCAACGAAGTGCGCATCTAAGTATATTTCAACAACGGCACCCAATGAAAACTAATATTAAATGGGAATGAATAATCCTTACGTCTTTGAAATTTACAAAGTTTAATTTGAAACCTTGTCGGACAAAATTACAATATTAATCGAAGATAACAGCTTCCAAAACCTATCAAATATTTAAATATTAAATGCGCGTATCAAATAAATACGTTAGTGCTTCCGAATCCCTAATTAGAAAATAAAATTTGAAAAATGATATTGTACCATCTACCTACTAATTACACTGGTCGACAAGGTTTTCTACACAAGAAATCTGAGTAGTGAATCTAGTGCAGTTTTTCATACTAAATTCAGATATTTAGTCCGAATTTTTCAATCAGGCACAGGTTTTTTGTGACAGCTACTTTTTAAAATCTGGTTTTAGCGGGGTTTTATCTTTCATATGAACCTTTACCTCCTGTGTAGCGATTTTATCAAAGCTGCATTTAAGGAAATTCTTTTTGTAATATTATGCTGAAGCACCATAAAACAAGGCTGAGCAGGTTCATTCATGTTTAGACATGCTCAGAGCTGTTCATCTGGCATTGTGATGTGTTAGTATTGAGTTGACTGTGAGTTTGTTCTGTAGTGAAATATTTCCTTCCTTTCTTTTCGGAAGTGTATAGTGTATGTAGTGTTTTATTACTTGATTTTTTCATCATGCCAAGAAAGTGGGTAAATCATGTAGACAGTTTCTGCTGTATTTGTGGTGAGCTGACCTTAAAGCCTCAGAGGCGAAATTTGACCCCACTCATAAGATGTCAGGCTGGTGATTTTGATAAGAGCATACATGCTGTGTTTCGTGCGTTTGATTGCTGACTGGGTGGAAAACTGGTACACATCGAATGCCATTTGCAAATCCTATGATTTGGAGTGATCCAAAGGATCATTTAAGTGATTGTTGTAGAAAGACCTTAATGACTTGATTCGGGAATTAAATCAGTCAAAACAGCAAGCTGAAGGTTTAACTTCCAGACTCAAACGGTGGAATCTACTCCAAAAAGAAGTAAGAATATGTAGTTATCGTGGCCGTCATAGTGATTTTAAGGACTGATTTTCTGAAGAAAATGGTATTGTGTTTTGTAGTGATATTGGTTCAGTTATGGAAACTCTTGGGCGTCAACGCCGGCCAGATGAGTGGCAACTATTCATAGAATCGTCTATAGTTAGTTTGAAGGCTGTGCTTCTACATATTGCCAATGAACTTCCATCAATACCTGTAGCGCATGCCGCTGATATGAAAGAAACATATCAAAATATGAAACTAATTTTAGAGAAAATACAATAAGGAAAATATGAATGTCAGCAGAAATGTGGTATCTCAGATGAGCTGCGGGAAAGACCAAACGAGACTGTTTGAGGAACAGAACAATTAGTGATACCCCGGGAGTTAGACATGTGAGGGATGTCATAGAGAAACCTCAGCTCAAGTAATATAGGCATGTTTGCAGGATGGGGGACGAGCGGAGAGCAAGGTGGCTGATGGAGGCCAGACCGAGAGGGCAAAGACCGGTTGGACGCCCGAGAATCACATATAGTAGTTATATGGATATACTCGGGCGTGTCTGGGGGTCGACCCTGGTGGAGATGAAAAGGAAGGCCCAGGATAGGGACACATACCAAAGGTTATCCGAGACTACTCCACGCTTAACAGCACAAAGGAGATAGAGAAAGGAGAAGAAGAAGGAAATTTGAATGGAATATCTGTGGTGATTTAAAGTTCATTGGTTTATTGCTTGGTTCGCTACTTGGGTTTACCAAATTTTGCTGTTTTTATGCCTCTGGGACAGCAGAGATAGGAAGTCTCACTATGTTACAAAATCATGGCCTAAACGTGAATCTCTTATCCCTGGCCAGAAAAATGTGTCATATGTCCCGTTAAGGAATCCTGAAAAAAATATTGTTACCTCCATTGCATATTAAGTTAGGAGTAATGGCAAATATCGTCAAAGCTATGGATATACAGTCTGATGGAATCTTGTGTTTGAAATCGAGATTCCCCAAAGTCAGTGATGTTAAACTGAAAGAAGAATTTTTGTAGGACCACACATCCAGTCATTAATGGGTGATGAGCATTTCGAGCTACTGTTAACCTCGAGCTACTTACCCTTTTGGGACTTAGCTTCTATAAAGTGGGTACTCTTAATTTTGGGTAAATTTTGGGGGTTGAGCGTAATCTGGGACAAATCACCTCATTTGACAAGAAACAGTACAGTATCCGTTGCCCAAGAAACTGTATAGTTTTGTACCACGTACTGAACCCAAGAAACCTCATGTGTTAAAGTGGTACGTACAAGATTTTCTTTTCTTAAAACTCCATGGAGAAGTAATGTCTGACATTTTCGATAAGAAAACCATTCAAGCATGGAACAATTTTTTGTTTTCATAGATACATAAACTGTAAAACAAAAGTTAAAATTATTGTATCTATTTTTTCACTGCTTGCTTTAATCTGCGGGTTCTCTAACTCTAGGTAGTGAGGAAAAATAATAATAATGTAATAATGTCAACCATTTTTATAACTTATCTTTCACACAAAAACTAAGAATGGCATTAGCCGCTGAACTCGCCGAGCCCCAAATACTTTCAAGGCCCCTATGTGCAGTTATATAAATGCCACGACCACCCCTGAAGCAAAGAACTGGCGGACCAAGCACCGTGGCAGCAGGCACGAAGACTTATTTCCTCCTTTCACGAACTAAATTCAGGGGACGCACTCCGTGACTTGCAAGTGAAAAGGTAACATGCGTATTCATTAGTTGTTGCTCTAGGACTTTCCTTTTCTGAAGCTGATGAACAGGGCGGCGTAGGATCCAAGGGTTCCAAGTTATGATCAAAGGAAAAATATTTGGTTATTTCGATTCAATAGGGATAGTTTTTAAGAAATACAATACATGACGATATATTATGTATTGTATTTCTTATCTATTAGTATGGTACATAAATTCACTTCAATAAATTTTAGCCCTAACAAAAAAATCCCCTATGCATTAGTTCCAGCTAACCGCCAGCACAAAATAACTTTAAAATAAATTCAAAGCAATATAATTAGGTAAGGAATATAAAAAAAATAATTTCATTTCAAAAATTATTTCAAAATAATTTCAATTTGTTTATTCAAAAAAAAAAAAAATTCATTTCTTGCGCACCACACCTTATAAAATAAAAATATATACAAAATTAAATTAATTATTAGATACGACAATTAAATAAACTACATTCAAACTCTCCATATTTTATTATTTTATATAAATTTTAGTGGAGTTTTTTCAAGCATAATGTGTTTTTTTTCATTAGGAACTTTCATCAAATTATATCATATCAAATTATATTAGAATAGAATAGAGTAGAAAAAAGTATTCTGGGACTAGGTCCTTTTAAAATGACAAACGTGAACAGAAAAAGAAACATAATATACATCTGGCCAAAAGGAAAGTAATAAAAGTGTCGAAAAGTAAATTAAAGAAGCACATTTCACAATACAATTAATGCTATATGTAAGCATTACATATATCTCTGTGTTGAATAAAGTTCAAAGCTGGTGAGAACAGTCCCCAGATTATGGAAATTTCCCCAACTTAATTAAACAATGCTGGAATAAGCATTGAAGCATAGTTTTGCAATGATATCTAAAATTGAAGGATGGAATTGTTTATTATGTAGTGTTAAATTTGACATTTTAATTTTCATTTCTCAAATTGTATAAAAATATTTTTTTTACGTCCGCAGACAAAACCCTCCTTCTTTTATTAAATATAATTAAACTGTTTATCTTGAAACTAAATGACGTCACCACTTTAAGTATTTTGTTTATTTTAGGAAAATTTGGTTTATAAACAACTTAACCATACTCACTAGAAAAATAAAGATTATATCTATAACTAGCTGTCCCGGCAGACGTTGTTCTGCCCGATTACCCTAAAACAAAGGGCTTCCAAATGTTCTCCAACCATTTTAATAGCAACTTCATCGATTGTTAGTGCATTGAAACATCTCGCATGTTTTCCTACAGGAATTTTATCAGCTCTGATTACAATTTTATGATAACCAGATAAACAATTTCTCTCCACAAGAACCTTTTTTTTTTTTGCACATTAAAAGAATATGAAAAAAAAATTAGCAGAATTGGTCGAGCCGTTCTCGAGTTTTGTGGTTGGGAAGGAAATTTTTATTATATATATATATATAAGATAGATAGCGACCAAACTCGGAATCTATTAGGCCTACAGAGCTGTAGTTGGGCTCAAATTGTAGAAAATTTGATCTACTTTAAAAATGGTAACGCATGTTTCATTTCAAAAATGCACCGATAAGGAGATACAGGCCTACAACTGAAATAATTCCGAAATTTTGAAGGTTTTTCGGCCACCGAAGGTTTCCTTCTTCATTTTCCCGGGTTTTCTCTCCATATGAACCTTCTTTGCGCCTTAAAAAAAATTGCCGAATTGGTCGAGCCGTTCTTGAGTTTTGCGGTTAGCCAGGAAATGGTGATTCATTTTTGTTATATAGATGGTGGTAAATGGTATTTTTACTACTATTTAGAAAATATTTGAAGGAAATTTTCGAGATAATTTATTACATTTAGTATTTCTAAGGCTAATGTATTGATTCGTAGTAATACTAGATCATTATGTATTAACATTAATATTTAAAAACTGTACATTGTTTGAAACTAACTTGTTCTAACAAATGGACTTGCTTTTTTGTATATAATTATACTACTCTAGAAAACTAAGAACTCACTATCCTGAATTTAGGCAAGACTGATGTCAGTAAACTATGATTTTTTTATACCATTAGGTCATAATTTTTAAAATAATAAAATAATCTATTCGACTTTTAACCCATATATTATTAACAGTCTTTTTTGTGTTGCATACGTCTTAATGCAGCATTGGGATCTCTTAACATATCTTTTTAATCCGTTTCTGTTCTTTTCGAAGCGCCTGTGCATCTTGAATACGCCCTCCTTAGCCGATGAGAGTGTTTTTAGATTGTTGTAAGATGGGCTGTATTTAGTCTACACAAACTCAATCTCCCTTTTTCGGTTATGATAGTGCCTGAGAAATATCAAAAGGTTAGTCATTTAGTTACTGGTATTCAACAGATTCAAGGCTTCCATTTAGGAGTCTAATATCCGAACATAAATTTACAATGTAATGTGAAAAGCAATTATAGCCCTGTAGGTATTACTGACAACCGAGGCAACACTACTAGCACCCTCGTTACAATTACTATAACCGTAGCGGAGGAGACAAGCTGACATCTGTTATCGAAGAAGATAGGGCCGTCCCTCGGACAGTAGGGAGATCGGATAAAGGGAAATAAGAGGTGTTAAGGGAAGGCTCTGTAATGAACAGGGCATAAATTCTCGAGGGGGGCCCCCTAAATCAGCCTCAGACCCCCCCCCCCCCCGATCTACATGTAGCCGCTCCAATATATCTCCCCGCTCCCTTGTCGGCCTCCTCTCCGCTCCCGATCAATGTCCATTGTTTTATTTTTATTTCACCTTTATTTGTTTGTTAAATTTAACTGGGCTCGCCCGAATGGGTCTTGTGTGTGGGGATACCTAATTTCGAAGGACGGATCTATCTTCAGAACTAAATAGTACTGTATTGTAGTTTTTAACACGGTTTTGTTAGCTTCGCCTGTACGTACCTATGTAAGTGACGGAATCTTTGAACTCGATTTTCGGCCACTTTGTGGCATAGCACGGTTCTCAAGGACCGATAATTTAATAATTAAAACAATAATTTATATAATAATAATACAATAATAAGTTTATACAGTAATCCTTGCCAGGATTTTCGCTATAATAACCGAAGACACCGTAGTATCTTGAGTCAAGGATTAAGGTGTGTTACTCCAGTAGAGCGGAGTGGCTCAGTGGTAGAGTACTGAGGTGCCATGCCGGAAATCCTGGTTCAAATCCCACTCCAGGCCATGACTTTTATTTAGTCTGTTTGCACCGGGAGATGGATCATATATGATCTAGGACCCTCCTGGGGCCCACCCAGCCTCTATAAATAATTATAAAAATTGAGTACCCAAAATGAGGGGGAATAATAATAGGTTGAGCGTGACCTAGGACAAGTCACCTCCTTGCAGAGCCGTTGTCTATGAAACAGTACAGTCTCTACCATGTACTGAACCCCAGACCCGTTCACGGGTTGTAGTGGTACAGATTTTTTTTATATGACTACTCGCAAGATCAACTGAAAATGTGATTTTCGTGTTTCGTCTTTCTTGGAACTAAGAAAACACTCATAACACTTTTCAAGGACCGATGATAATACAATAATTTAATAAGTTCGTCTCAATGTACTCCCTTGTATTTTTTTAACGTCCGAAAACCAGTTCCTCCAACTTCGAAAACTTTTGGAGCTAAATGGTTTAGTATCTAATTGCGTGAAACCATCGGAAAATGAATAGATCATCTGAATCAGATTCTCAAGAAACTGTATTTCTTTGTATATTAATTTGTAGGTCAATAAACATATTTCAAAAAACGGAATATTGGAATTACAATTAATAAACTTAAAAAATGAATAGAAGAAGATAAATAACAGGCAATCTAATAACTATATCTTAACTGAAATAGTTTTTGAGATGAATATTCGTGATAAGGAATACTTCACTGTGGTACAATGGATCAGACTAGAAGAGTAGGGCTTGAAGAACCAATTTAATCTGCCAGCTCAATGAATAAAAACACTTTTATAAATCATGGTACTTATGTTTCAAACAATTCTACGTAAAGATATACATAATTGATTATGGGGTTATTACATTTGTTCAGATATAGATATGGACAACATTATATACCTAAAATATAAAATATTTATTAATGGAGTGGAGAGTACATGGTATAAATGTTATATTAGATAAATTATTTTGCTAGCAGTTTCTTCTCCTTGCGGAACGCCACGATGCGATCCTCTTCATTGAATAATGCGTGAGATTCTTCCCAACTCTGCTAGTTACACATAACTTGGGACAGCGGAGATTGATCGATGGCCAGCTGCTGAAGATTGAAGGCTCTTCGGGAGTTAATATGTGAAGGCCCCGGAGGCTACAGCTACTGGAGCAACATGTTGTAGCGAAATTGTTTAATATTTTGGTAAATACATCATCACTTCCATGATATGTTACAGATTTTATCTTTATCATTTTAATTTGTAAAATAATGGAAAACCAAGTAGAGAAATTTGTTAGTCATAAAAAAACATAAAACCGTGACATAGCATACAATATAGAAAAATCTGTAATTAAGATTAATCCGATTAATTACAAAAGACCATTATAAGATCCATCTGGACTTATGGAGTAGAGCTTTGGGGCTCCTCTAAGCCATCTAATTCATCTCGTATCCAATCCTTACAATCCAAATTCTTCCGTTAAACCCTTACTGCTCATTATTTTGTTACAAATAAAGTCATTCATAATGAACTTAATGTCCCATTTGTTGCTGCTTTCGCCCGAACTCGATATCAATCCTTTCAGGACAAACTTCATTCCCAGCCAAACCCAATAGTTTCAAACCTTGCCACCTCATCAAGTCCTGATAATCTTCCGAGGTTTCTGAAAAAAATGCTCTCGTGACCTGTGAAGTTGAATTTGTTATTTGATTACTATCAAAAGGGTAGTATCTCTATTTGCCTTTATCTCATGCCAATATATATCATTCGTTCTATTTCCTTTTTCTATATTACTGTATTACAGTCAATTTCAATAAATATATGAAATAACAAAAAATATCTTTGATTCGCTAATTAGTGTCATTAATAAAAAATATTTATTTATCCCCTATTCCAATTAAAATTATGTTCTGTTTATTTATTCATACAATATCAATATTAAGTGAGGTATAATAACATAACCGATAAAAGTAACAATATATATATAAATAATATAAGTAAGGAAGGGTTAAAATAAAGTGAAACTATTTACAATTTTTTTTTATATATAAAACTGCCAATAACGATAAGAGAACCCAAAGAATCATATAACGTAACTTATAACGGTCCTAAAATATATGCTATATAAAATAACGAACATAAAAATATAATGACGATCCTATAAGACATCCTATAGCGATAATAAAACCAAAAGTAATTTTGTCTTTAACTCTCCTCACTTACAATTTGGGCTAGTAATGGTGTTAGGTTTAGTTACGAAACAAATCCTAAAAAGATAATTAATAATATGTAAACGTTTGAAGGCGAGACATAGGTGGGAGGATCGTGCTAAGGATTATCTTCCGGGCTTGGCTTTGGGTAGCAATCCACGAACGCATACTACTTTGGGTTCCTTATAATATTTAGTATCATTCATTCTCCTCATTTCATAACGTCTGATTTTAGTGACCGAGCGACTTAACTCGCTTACAAAAGCGCACCTGCTCACAAACACGAAGGTTTTGAGTTCTAATTTAAATTCCGAGGTTTTTCTAGCATACCCTGCCCCACGGGTATGTGAAGTCCATTAGCCTACTGAAGGCATCACACAACGACTGGGCGTATGAGTAATGATCCTATCCCGTGTACATAAATCGGGAATAGAATAGTGGTTTTCTAGGATGCCCTGCAGCCGTCCTGAAGTTTGATCATCATGGAGAGTCTGCTTCGTGAAAAGAAATTCAAGTCCTCGTGCGCTTGCTGACCCCCAGCAGCCTACCTTGGTCTTTCAGCGATCTGTCCCTGTCCTTGAACCCGAATGAACGTCTGCGGGAAGAACACTGGCGGATCGGGCCCAAAGGGACTAATTATGGAGCTTCGGATAGTGTACCGTGGTATATATATTTGAGTGGAAAACAGTTGACCGGATAACTCTAATAATGGATTGAATTGGTCAGGGGGTGCAGTCAAAGATAACACAAAATAAGCTAAACTTATTTTAATGTGCCAACGTTTCGGCCTAAGATTTAGGCCATCTTCAACGCTAGGAAAGAAACGGAAACATATATTATTTTGGATTATCCCACCGCCTATTTTTATTTATATATTTCTTCTATAAATATTAAATTATTTATTTTTTACAAACAAAAACTACCACAACGTAACTTCATTCCATTGCATTGTGGGTATCTTGATGACTATATCATCCAAGTAAGTCACATTAGAAAAGAACATTTAAGTAGAAGTAGTACTGATGTGGAACGAACATAGAATTGATAACGAAATGATCTCTATAAAGAGAACAATTAGCACTGAACATAAAAAATATATCTATATAAAAAAGTTTATATACTAGCTTGGTCTGTTCAGGTCTCGACGAGGTACTTAGTATGCAGAGCAGTGGCGACCCCATAGCCGGTGCTTCCCAGATTTTATATTCGTTGGGGGTATTGCCTTCCTGTGTGGCGTCCGGGGCAAAAACAATTATTGTCTGATTGAGTGACAATGCGTATTGGCTATTGATTGCCCAATCCTCGATAGTCTGGTCTATCTAGTTATAGTTATTAAAAAAACGGATTATTTTTTTCAGAATTTCCTTAAGATAAATGGAAGATGATTAGCAAATCACTTTACAATAATTAACACTTATCAGTTACGTGAAACTATGAATTTTCTTACTTATGTATATTGAGACTACATCCGAAAGCATTATAAGGTATATATTGTACATTTATAGAGAGTTTTTTATTTATTTATATATAAAATATGAATAGAGAACAACTGTTATTAGTCGCTTCGAAAAGTTTTAAAAAATAGAGATATATCCCGAAGTAACAAAAAAAAATGTATTCTTATAAATTGTTATTATTTTTAAACATTTTTGTTTTTGAAGAGAAAAGATTTGCCCGGGCCGGGATTCGAACCCGGGTCGTCCGCTTCCGTAGCAGCGCTCTAACCAGCTAAGCTACCAGGGGTCGCATCCAAGTCAGGCAAATCCGTTATCTTCACGCGATTTATAAACGGGGAAGAATGTTCATTGAACATTAATTTAATTAGGATTTTTTAACTTATGTCAATATGTATTTATATGAAAAGTATAAATATATTATATATACATTATTATTACATTACAACTCATTAGAGGTCTTTTTTCTTTCTGCGAAAATTGTTATGTTTCTCTTGGTTGTAGTAGATGTATAGATATTCGAAGGTATTCTATTGCACCTATGAAATATTCATCATATTCGCCTCATAATTTTTCGGCTATTGAGTAGTCGCTACAGGTAACAATGTACTCGGTTTTATAAAATAGAAAATTATACAGAAAGATATAAGTTCTTTTAAACTAAATCGGTTAATCGACATCGGTTAGCAGGCCAGGCGTCCTTAAATAGAAACGCTATAAATATTGAAACTTGTCTTTTGGGATCCGCAAACATCCTGTTTGTTAGAGAATGGATACTTGCCTGTATCATACGGTTCTATGCATACACCATTCGCAAACAGCGTCCCCTAAAAACATTTCGTATTTACAGGGGAGGAGGAAGAAGCTATAAGGGAGACGATAAAAAGGACAAGAGAAAATGAGAGGAGCCGTTAATAATTGAGGCTAACGACTTCAAAGGCTCTAATATTTACTCGCTAAAGAAGGCCCTCAACCTTTTGTACAGGAGCCCAGTGATTATTGTAAAATATTCATCTGCGCCGTGGGCTTAGCCTGTTGCGAAATAATTTCCCCAGACCACCCTCCCTCTTTCCAGGCCTAATCCTGGGGGAGGAAATACGGTGACTCGTCGCTATAATACATCCTTGGAAATTCCCTCATTTTCCTCATCATACTTCAAAGGTATGATTAAGGATATAAGTATCGCTGAGCCCTAAAAATGTTCAAACTTTTACAAAATGTATTCATATACATACTAGCAGATCCGACAGACTTCCTATTTAAACGTTTTAATCCAAAAATAATAATTAAAAAAATTAAGTAGATTATAATCCTTTGGACCGTTTTAATGGAAGTGTATAGTTCCTCCAAAAGAACAACGATATAACCCACAATAATTAAGCCTTCAGTGGCGACTGTATTGGTTAAAGCTTTTCATTCACGTATCAGATGTTCCATTTCCAACATGTTCTTTTTTTTTTTTTATTAAAGTAATATATAGAGTTGAATCAGGTTTGAGCTTGAAGTTTCATGTGTTTTTATTTGAAAAAAAGATATGTCCAGGACCAGGACAAGAACCCGGGTCGCCCACGTCTCTAGCGTGGTGCTCTCCCAACTGAGCTAACCTGGCGCGCATCTCGGTCAGACACATCCTTCCTTTTCACTGATCCCATATCCCCGTGTTCTCGCAATTTGTGATGTATACAAAGGGAAGAATGTTCATTGAATTACTTTCATTAGGATCTTGTTGACCTACGTCATTATATATTATGATAATTTATTTTTTATTAATTGTTATGATTTTTAAATATTTCTATTTGAAAAGAAAATATATGCCCAGGACCGGGACAAGATCAAGATCCTAATTAAAGTTATGTTCAATGAACATTCTTCCCCTTGTATACATCGCAAATTGTGAGAACACGGTGATATGGGATCAGTGAAAAGGAAGGATGTGTCTCACCTAGATGCGACCCAGGTTAGCTCAGTTGGGAGAGCACCATGCTAGAGACGTGGGTGACCCGGGTTCGAGTCCTGGTCCTGGACATATCTTTTCTTTTCAAATAAAAATATTTAAAAATTATAACAACTTATAAAAAATAAAATTGAAGTTTTATGGGAATAATGACTCGAGGTTCACTGCTATTGCAGGACGATGTGGAAGTAGACCTTAGGCTCCTTGGGTTGAGAACATGGAGAAGAACCGAGGAAGATCGGTTGGAGACGAGGAAGATTATTGAAGAGGCAAAGGTCCTGCATATACCATATCGCCGTGTGAAAAAAATGTATTTACAAAAACATGAAAGTAAATTAAATTAATTTAAATAAAACATTATCTATGAAACTTATCTTAAGAAATTTCCATACCGTGATCTCAACGCTGCCTACCGGATGCAATGTAAATCAAACAAATTGAGGTTAATAACAAAAACAACTACAAAATAATTTAACTAATTAATTAAGAAATGTTATCTATAGAATCGAAATATGAATCTAAGGCATTCTCGTACCCACTTGAACAAAACATTTCATCAAACAGGTCCAATCATTTAGAAGAAGTTTAGTGACAAACACACGAACAGAAGAAGTTTATATTTACATATATTATATCGGAAGCATTGCTTGACTAAACTAACGATAAATGTGAAAAAGTCGATTTTTGAAATGTGGAGTTATCAGCTTTGTTAAGGATCACACCTCATATATTTTAATGATTTTTCAAAGTTCTTTTTATTTATTTATATATGCATAACATTTGATATAATATATACTATATGGTATAATATTATGAACCGGTGATTGAAGAGGCTTAACTAAGTTTAAGTAAAATCGAGTTGACTGCTTTCAACTCCTACCTACGATGAAATTTCTAACCAGAGTTGAACAGGCATCCAGTTCGCAGTATGATCTTCACTTTCTATCCTTTCTCCTTTCACACGGCCGCTTGGTCTAGGGGTATGATTCCTGCTTTGGGTGCAGGAGGTCCCGGGTTCAAATCCCGGAGCGGCCCGTAATATTTTATTTATTTTTAAATTAAAAAAATTAAACATGAAAACAGAACTAAAATTTGAAAATAATTTCTGATTAATCTACGTCCAAAATCTAATTATTGCATGTAACGTCAAAGATTTACGTAGAAGTACAATAAACATGACTACACCTTTATTCTATAACCTGTTTCTTATTTCGATATTCTATCCTAAAGCCATCCATAATGATGTTAACATCTCATTTGTTGATGATTTGGCCCGAACCAACAGTCCTATCATGACAAACTTTATTCCCTCACTAACCCTCAAGTCTCAAACCCACCTTTTCAATTCCCGATAATGCTACAAGGAGTTTGAAAATAATTTTTCCTCGTTACCTACTAAGTTAAAGTTAAATATATTATTAAAGTTAAAGTTATTTGAGTACTGCTAAATAACCAAGTTTCTATACTCCCTTTAACTCATACTGTTTGAGCTCCCGCGAAATAGATGGATCTTTCGTTGAGTGGTCCGAAATGGATAAGGAAAAAATTAAAAATTTTATTAAACTATTCCAGATCGTATGTCATTTGAATGTAACCTTTTATTAAACTAATAACATAAATAATTTTTATAAATTAAATAAATAATATTTTTGACTATAAAACTAAAACTAATTGATTGAATAAAATTTAAACTTTTTATAATGAGAAAATAAAATTACTTATACTAACGAAATTATAAATAACTAATAATAAAAAAAAACAGTTTATAATTTAATCTTACGATAATAAATTTAACCCTATTTAATTACAAATAAATAAAATGTTCAAATAAAATCAATTGCAAAATAAATATATGTTTATCAATTACAAAATAATTAATGTTTATCTAGTTTGTCAGTTGAAATATACAAAAAACTTCTTTACATGTCTGCCGAAGTAGCTTCTCGTCGGCACGGCGAGCGAGGAAGTTGAGACGTCAGAGGCTGAGACGTTTGATAGACCTGGCTAATTCCAAGTGATCGAGTATAAAAATTAAACTTATTACACCTGCAGGTGGACAGCGGCGTAGTATCTCTTCAAGTCCTAATGCAACTCTGAGCTATCGCTTCAGGTGTAAACTTCAAGAAGCTCGTACCAACTCTGCCTCGCTTGATATAGACGCACAGTGTTTCGATTAGTAGGAGCTAGCTGGACAAAAATTATTTTTTGAATTGTAAAATTATATTTTTGTATAAAATAATGGTGTTTCTACCATTCTTAAAAAAAACCCATTGCAAATCATTAATTCTATTAATTGTTGTTATAAATATTATAATCGGGATCATCATAATCATTCCTTTTAATAGGTCATGCAGTGCGAGGTTTCCTTCTGCAGAGCAATGACAACCACCGTATGATCCACCACTATTTCGTTAGCATGTTAAAGGCAGCAAGAAGCCAGCCGGTTGTATTCCATTCTTAAGACATGTCCAAACCATCTTAGACAGTTTTCTTCAATAACTCTTTCTGTTGGTTCCACTCCGAGTTTTGATCTAATGGTTGTGTTACGAATGACGTCTCTTCTTTTCCCTTCCATCTTTCTGAGGATCTCATTTCTGAAGCTTCATTTTTATTCTTGGTTGTTAGAGACCAAGATTCGGGAGAGAAAATCAATATGGAGAGTAATGCAGACTTACACGCCCTAAATTTGGTGTCCTTCGAGACTTCGTTTTTAAACAGGAAGTTTTCATTTTGAGTACAGAAAGTGATAGCTTTTTGTTTTATAACTTTTTAACAGCTGAGTTGTCGATGATTCCAGGTGCGTTTTTTTTTAATAGAATACAATATTTTGTTAATTATTTCATTAAAGTAAATAATTCGTTTTTCTCTGAAAACATTTTATAATTCTTATCTTTTTTTTTTTGTTCTATCAGGATACATTTTCAGGCTTTAATGAGAAAAACGCTTTAAGGTCTGCGAAATTAATACAGTGGATATAAATTTCGCTAATTTAGCAATGTTTGCCCTGAGGTATTGGAAGAAACACAAGGCGGAATAGCAGAGCATCCCTTGCAATGGAGCTCATTCCAGGTTATTGCTAGCAATTCATTAAAATAAAACTGGACAAGAAGTGGATTAATAGCGACTAGGGTCGTTACAGGGAACTAATGAATAAAGAATTAGTGAATTATATATTGGAAAGGAAAAGGGAGGTGGAAGATTTAGGGAGCGGGGAGGTAGCTACTAATAGGAATTCCAGGCTAAGACAGAGGGCTGCCTAAATTAGTGACTCTTTGTTAGGGTCTTCTGGCTCTCTCTCTCTCCCTCTCTCTCTCTCTCTCTCTCTCTCTCTCTCTCTCCCTCCCTCTTCTATCTCACACACACGTGGAGTATTAGTATACCTGTCAAGTGTTCTTTTTGAGTTTTCGATACATCACTTACTAGCTTCTGGAATATTGCAATGTACATGTCTCCCCCAACTCTTAAAATTGGTTATTGCTCTTCAACAACATTCGGTGGTTTCACAGCACAATAACTTTACAACACAACATTTTTTCGATAGCTGATTAATGGTTCCTTAGCGTGGTCTGTAGACCATTGTTTTTTTTTTAATTTTCTCAAAGGAAGTCCAGGTAACAGAGAAAGAACAGGAGGATTTTGGTGATGTGTTGATAAATGAAATGTTGTGGATTTGCTACGATGATACATTATTTTACAGAGGGGCGGTTCGTGACCTTGTGTTCTTTGCATCTTGTGCATATGTACGTGTTCTGCTGGAACCTCAAGTTCTGCTCCACAAGTTCAAATAGGCCTCGGTACAGTTTTATACAGATAGATTGGTCGTCTGTTTTGTATGTCTAGTGATGTGATAGTTGTCAGTTCTTAGTTAATGGTCGCGGAACAAGTACTTATGATGGAGTACCCTAATGTTGAGTGGAAATATAAATAAAAGATTTAGTTAATAATTATTTTGGACCTGTAAGTAATCAACCCTATCCAACCAATCGCCAGTCACCAAACTAACATCACCTACTACTCCGGCATCCATTTTGAAATAAGTTCAAGCCAAGAACTCACTTCCTCTACAATATTCTCTTGGATGATTGCTCTCCTCGAATACCAGTCTCTACTACCTGCTTGCCTTCCTTTGGAACGGATGATATTCATGTTCTAAATACAAACAAAGGCCTACAATAAATATGAGAGCAGTAAGTAATGGTGAGTGTAAGGACAAAACACGAGTGACATGTGAAACATGAAAACGTATCACTCCTAAAATATAAATACGAACATTATTATTTGTGCAAGCCATGTTATTATTTTTCATTCCACTCGTCCCTAACTGGGTAATTGCGAAAATAGAGGAAAACACGTTATTTTTACAGTCGTACTTTCCTTGAAACATCTCTATGATTGGAAAAGCAACAAACAACAAATGTGGAATCATGAAAAAATAAACTAAAAAAAAGAAAAAATACTTGTAATAATAATATAACATCAGCTGATTTATAAAATACTTACCAACTAAACCGTATCAATGAATATTATGGATATGAAGCGTTGTAATAATGTGAATTTTTTTTAAAGGAATCAGATAATGTTTCAGAAGCAATTAGGTCATACATATGTTTCAAAGTTGTCCAGAACGATAATTTATAATTGAATTAGTAGTTCCTAATACGCACTTGTCCCTAGCCTCGAAGGGCAAGCACATACCTTATATCAGACATGATAATTCAAGGAACGGTGTGAAGTAATTTAAATTATTTTTTCCCTGAAAGTTATTCTGATGAATTAATCAATCAAATCTAAAAATTGTCTGTATTTTTCTAGCAATAGTTCTAATATAATATCTGAAAAAACATCGGATTCCTTTAGAATTATATTGGAACTAGTTTTAAACTCACTTAACACTTAAAGTGCGGACGATTCTCCGGCACTTACCACTGCTATGGACTGAATACTTTTCACTCGTTCCAGCCATCTCTAATGCTTAATTTAAAGCTCAAGACCCGACTAATAAATTCTTACAGTATTTCTTTTGCATCATATTGTATAACTACAGAACGTTATGTTCAACCATCGATCATATATAAAAATTAGTAAAATATATTGTTATGACATAAAAATAAGAAACCAATTAAATAATGGAACAAAATAGTGCCTTCGCAGGTATTTAGCGTCTTATTACGAACAATATGAGTATATCAATAATACCTTTAATAAAATGTTATAAAAATATCAGGATATTTTAGCTGATTTGAACTTTTTAATATATTAAGGAACTTGTAATTTTTGTTTCTATAAACCTGATTGTTTCGTTACGTGTATTTCTTTAACGCCGTAGCTAAAGTACGGCATATATATATGCCTCACATAAAGTTATACGTAATACTTTAATCATAATTCCGTGTAATTATTTCATGAAAAACGAGTTTTTGCGTCCATAATACTTCAACATCGATATGCTTATACTCCTTAAAAACAAAGTTAATTGGGTTTTCGATTTAATCATTCAGTAGCAGTTGTATTGGTCGACGCTTTCGAATTCAGGTACGGCATGTCTTTTATTCCATTCCCATGTTTATTTGTTTTTTAATAAATTTTTAACTGTTTGAAGTTTTATAGGAATAATGACATAAGCTAAAATAAAAAATAAATTAATATTTTAAACATTTTCTAGTGGTTAATAAAATAATTTCAACACCACCATTATAACAAGATTGCTTTGCTTCATCAGTACCCTAATTTTTATTTTTAACTCGCATAGAACTTTCAAATGCCTCAAGTGAAAAATTATATTTTTCGAGTTATGGCGTTGTTCTTTTGTTTTTGTTTTAAATTTAATTTATTAATATTTATAACTATAATATTATTATAACAAGTAAATCTGCTGATATGTACATTATGACATGAAAAACACTTGTGGAGAAACTACCCATCGGTAGCACTCCAAGTTCTTTTGAAAGAGCTATATTCCCCTCTTGTCCCCACCGATTGCGTATGCCGGTGACTTATATACGTCCTGAGCACTTCAAGGTTTAAGAATCATTTTTGAACCTACTTGAGCTTAATATAAGATAATGATTTTGAATATCCAGTAGGTCTCTTTTAGATTGAAAGTAAACTCCAAGCTGTTTGTTCTGTCTTATACCGCCCAAACTCCAATCGAGACATGGTAGCCCTCTGTAAATTATATCCCAAGAGACTACCAATCCCCCAGACGACTCCTATGCTGGGCTAATATAAACAAAAACAGAGAGCCTCCAGCAAATAAGGAAACAAGGGAGGAGAGATTACGAAGCTCTATGAAATACGGCCGCTCATTAGGAGAGAGTCATATCTCAGACCTAACCGGCCCTTTTTCTTCGCCTGCGATTTCGTTTGGGTTTTTCCCCTTCCTCAGGGCTGAATTATGCCCTTCCCCCCACCCCTCGACAGTTAGCCGAACTGAGGCTATTTATTAAAAATTTAATCAAGTCCCTTGCATAAAGTCCGGAATGTTTTGGCTCCGATGTATTCATAAGGCTCAAAAGTCATCCGACACGGTTATTCCCCAAATTCTCTTATAGGGCTGAGTAAACATGAGGGTATATAACATAACTCTTGCATGTAAAATTAAATATATACCAATGCCTCCATCGAGAAAAAGTTTAACTCCAAAAAGAATAAATGAAAATTCACTTTATCTCATCTTATCATAGAAGCGGAGTGGCTCAGTGGTAGGTGGAGCCACCACTAATTTTGATTCCTGCCAGATTTTTATGCAAACTGTTATTGGCCAGAGATGGATCCAGAGGACATAGGACCTCCTTGAGCTCAAGCAGCCTCATAGAGTGGGTACCCAAAATAAGGGAAAATTTGGAGGTTGAGCATGATTTAGGACATATTAACACCCTGCACAACCATTGTCCAAGAAAAAATACAGTCTCTAATACGTACGAACCCAAGACACTCCTAGGGTTGTAGCGGTACAAAAATCTAATCCTTACATATTATATATATATAAAATTGTCCTGTCACAGTGTTTGTAACGAAACTCCTCCGAAACGACTTGACCGATTCTTATGATATTTTGTGTGTATATTTAGTAGGTCAGAGAATAGGACGTAAACTATTTTTCATACCCTTAACTGATATGTGTCAATGCATTTTTTATATGTTGTAGGGCATGTCTGAGTATTGTAAATCCAAGTTTGCAACCAAAAAACTGATGGGAAAACGTTTAGTTGCCGAAAAACCTCGAAATTTTCGGAACTATTTCAGTTTCTGGCCTGTATCACCTAATCGGTGTGTTTTGGGGAAAAGCATAAATAATCATTTTTAAACTAGATTACATTTGCTACAGATTGAACCCAAATGCAGCTCTGTAGGATTAATAGATTCTGTGTAAAGTTACAATCATATAATAAATACTGGAATCTTATCTCTATCCAATATATAAAATTGTCGTGTCACAGTGTTTGTAACAAAACTCCTCCAAAACGACTTGTCGAAACACTTAGATTGGACATAGACATGCGAGTACAATTACACAATGATCCATCAGCACAAATGTTTTCAAAACTACAACTGGACATTGGAATCGCTGAAATTAGGAGTGTCTTCCCGGATGTACAAAATAATTACATTGATCATAATTGGCTCTGTAATCGTTCTATTTTGGCAGCGATAAATGCGACGGAATGGATCCACGTAAATTATGGAATGGTACACGTTTGGTCATCAAAAATATTACTGGGAATGTTATTGAAGCAGCCATGTTGAATCTAATCTTTAAAGGAGAAATCGTTGTGTAGCCACGTATTCTAATGATACCATCAGAACCCTTAATACCGTTCAAAAGACTTCAATTTGATAAACGCTTGGCTTTTCCTATGGCCATCAACAAGTCTCAATGCCATGCAATATCCATTTGCGGTTTGGAACTAGGACATCCATGTTTCTCCCATGGACAATTATATGCTGTATGCTCACGTGTTAGTAAAACATCTAATCTATTTGTATTAGCTAATAACAGATCAACAAAAATATTGTGCATCGATTAGCGCTCAATTAAATTGAAATAAATAGTTATAATTTAAAAAATATTATTAGCTATAATTAAAAGTCAACCATGATATACCTCATTCATTAAACTAATGTTAATATTTTATCAGTTAAGAATTGTTATATTATTTATTTTTTATATACTATACTTAGATATTAAAAAAATGTAAAATCAAAAATATATTTAATTCATTTTTTCCATTAATTCATCGTTTCTTTAAAATTCAAATTTTAACGTAACATTTTTTAAAACTATTGCAGCAGCAACGAGTGGCTGGGTCAGCTAGTATATATGTATATAAATCAAATATTTGTATGCTTTCTAGCTTCAATAACAGAGATAGTAATAATAGAATTAATCTTAATTAAAATTTTAAATTTCAGTATAACGGTAAAGTGTCAAAGAAAGAAGCTCTGGGATCTCCTGTGGTCCCGCTTTGCTTTCCACACTTGTAGAGTGTGGGGCTGAGATCCCTAGTGTAGTGTGTAAATACTATGTATAGTATGAATGTGTAAAAAAATCACTAATAATTATTGCCCCTAAGTATACTCTCTCTTCTCAGACAGCATTATATACTCTGCAATATTTTGCATAAGTTTGTATTGAAACAAATTACCTTATATTTTATGTTCCGGATATCCCTAATGGCTAACTTAGTGAGATTAGGTTAGTAAATATACAGTTTGGCCTAAAAGATAAAAAATCATCCACTAGCCTTATTTTACTATTAAAATAAATTAAATTAAATTAAAATTGTAAAAACTATCGTATGAATATACCTGAGTAAATTTGGATTTAATTAAAATACATCATTGCTTGGAACAATACGATTATTCCGTATTTACCATTATTAACCTTTGGACAATACAGTATTTATTACAGCATTCGAGAGGAGACATCAATATTTTAATACGGAAATTTAACTATGGTCTAAGTAATAAGTAAAAAAACAATAATAGTTGAAAATGCCATTTAGTATATTTAATCATATAATTTAAACGTATTTTACTATGAAAACGTTCGATTAATTCCTATAATCGATCAAATCCTATTATAACATTATTAGCCCAAAGGCTATCAATATTAATTTGATTTGATATTAATCAAAATTAATACAGATAACCTCCACGCTGAGAGGCACAAGGAGGAAGAAGAAGTAGAAGATTAATACAGATTTTATTATAGGATAGACAGGAAACATAGATATTTTATTCCATAAATTTAATTATTGTCTGAAATAATAATAACAATAATTGTTTAAACAGACCATTAAGTAGTATATTGTCATATAATTTTAATATGTTTCGTTACGGAAACAAAATATTATATTATTTTCTTTTCTTTTCACATTATTTGCCTTTGATTAATACAGCTTTTATTACAGGATGGGCTGGAAATTTTGAAATTTATTGACCGGAGTATTAATCAATGAAATTATAATAGTTAAAATTACACTTTGTGATCATTGACCTATTAAACAGAATAAGGTGGTTTCGTCATTTTAAATGATAACTTGTATTATCCTTTGATTTAACTAATCATTAAATAAATTTTACCATAACTAATCATTCCATTTACCATAAAAGTTTAAAAATAATTTGAACAACTCTGTAATTTTACTGTTAGGAAATACAGATTAAAATTAATTAAAGTTTTCTAGGTTGCAGGTTACCATTGATAATTGATTGATAATTAATGGAGTTCTTAAAATAAAAAAGCAATTATATTTGTACCGTACCTTTCACTAACCATTATTCAATTGAAGAAGCTTTCGATATATAGAGAATGATGATAGGAAAAAAATGGGACGAAATAAAACATATTTCGTTATTATAAAAAACAGGAACAAAAACGATCGCATTATAATTCCACTTTACAATGATAAACCATTTCTCTACCTAATGATACAAAATTATTTAGCTTTTAGGAATAAAAAAAACGCAAGGTATGCTGCAACTTCTATTGGATACAGTTACAGTTTTAATAACTCTACATTTTTCGTTTGAATACTACCAGAAAAAAAAACAACTAAAAAAATAAAATAAATTGTATCAAAGCACCAATTAATATTATTCTGCATATTTATTTTTCTGATTTGCATCTAGACTTTGATGTATATTCAGGTTATTTCAGTTACGATTACTGCACTCATATATATTTTTTCTCTTTACATTTTTATCCTTACCTGTAAAATACAAATAATCGAAAATCAGTATATTGGCTGACAGGATAATAATATAGAATGGCATGAAAAGCATGAAGAAGAACAGTAACCGTACCAGCAGTACCTCTGCATTGGCTTGACTAAATTTCCTATTGCAATAGATCCCTCATCCACGTTCTTTCTAGTCTCCTCCTGGTGTTCTCAGGCGTCGTGGCCATTTGTTCTACAAATGGGTTTGGGTGTCCGTGTAGTTTTTCTTGAAAGCGTTTGTAGTACGCTTGTATGTGTGTCGTCTACCGTTTGTATTTTTAAGCCCGTATGCAAATTTTTGTTGTTGTACAATGGTGCTTTGGTGATAAGTCTAAGTACTTTTGACTGAAAAGTTTGCAGTCGTTTTCTGCGAGTCTGTTTAGTGATGCCGTAAATTTGTAGTGCATATGTCCAAACTGGTTTTAGTAAGTATACGTGTTTAATTTCTGTCTTAAATCTAATTTGAAGTTTTTCCTAAATAGCGACGCCATTAAATGGAGTTTATGATTTAGTGATTGGCATTTCATTTTAACGTGAGGATCCCATGTCATTCTCCTAGCCAACGTTAGTCCAAGGTATTGCACTTCATCAGTCTGTGGGATTGGTGAGTTAATGGGAAAGCATGTTTCACGTCAAAGAGAAGAAGTGGTTTTTCGTTGTTTAGTCTAATTTTCCATAGTTGTCACCTTTCAGTCAATTTTTGTAAGTTATGTTTTAAGTTTTGTGAGGCCTGTGTCACTTCTAGATGTTTAGTGATTATGGCAGCATCGTCAGCGTAGGTTGCTGTCAGTATGTCAGGACTTTGTGGAATGTCGTGTGTATATGTCATGTACAATAGCGGTGCTATTATTGATCCCTGAGGTACACCGGCTAAGATTGGTCTTATTGAAGATAGCTCTGAGCTCTGTCGGAGAGCGAAAAATCTATCTGCAAGGAATGAATGAAGAATTAGATAAGTGTGTGTTAGTAGCAGTCATATTTAACATTTTAGAAACAGACTTATGAAATCAGCTACAATATTAAGTATTCATTCCATTTTACTACTCATCCCGTTCCGTAGAAGGAGTTTAAAGAAATTTTGAACATTTCTGGAGTATCTCAGTTAATAAATACTGACTGTAGATTCGGGGATATTGCAAGAACCTGAGATTAATAATTCATAAGTGGTTAATTATTACTTGTAGGAAGAAGAAATATTTATTTATCCAGAGAATGAATTGAATACAAAGTGTTAAGTTATTACATGCAAATAGCTGAAACCAACGTACCGATATTTCTAGAAAAACTCTTAAAATATGACAAAAAATAGTTTAAATAAGTACCTAGAAGCGGGGTAGGATAGTAATGGAGTTCTGAGTTGCTGTGCCAAAAAATCTGTCAGGTTAAAATCTGTCAAATATTAAATCAAGTGTTAATAACCATGAATGGACCTGATGGGATTAACAGACCCTTCTGGTACTCACCAATAAAGTGGGCAGCCTAAATTAAGGTAAAAACTTGGTGGTTGAGCATGTTCACGGACAAATCACCTTCCTTGTAACAGTACAGTACATGTACTGGACCCAGGACCCTTTATGGGGTGTAGTAGTCCAGATTTTTAAAAATTTATTTTGGAAATGTGGACTCCATTACCTACCTGCATTAAGGAAAATATATTTTCTTAGATAAATGGCATTTTTCAAATATTAAAAATAAAATCGTACGTCATTTATCTTATGGGACTTACCTTAATTTCAGATTAGTCCTGTATTGTGTGTTATAAATTCCTTTTATAATATTTGTCAACAAATGAGGTTATTAAAAATGAGGTTCGAATAAATGAAAATTAAAATTTTAATAATTCCGAGTGTTGAGGTCTTGTATCTATGATGGAATAAGAGTTAAAAACGTGAAGTTTGTTTATGGATTTTAGTGGTACAGATTTTTTTTTTAATTAATCATTAAATGAATTTTCTCTCATCTCGTTCAACACAATAGTTTAAAAACAAGTTTTAAGTTTAGTTACAGTTTAAAAATATTAATGCATCATAATTCTTGTTAATTAACATTAGCGGTAAAATAACTCACAGAATGTCTTAAATGCAATAAATTGCATTAAAAGGCAACACAATAAGAAGAAGGACCAGCAATATAGAACCATTTATTTATAGGGGTATTCCAAATAAAATAAAAAAAGTAAATAGTTAGAGTTTAGGAGTTTCTTTGTTAGGAAATACTGACTGGAACTGTTGATCGATAGGTAGTTTTTCGAAATATAAATGACTGATCTCACGAAAATATTCAACCTTTTATAGACGCGAGACTCAGCTACTACTAAGCTCTTATGGAATATTTCAGGATACTAACAAGTTTACAGCCAGGCCGGAACATTTTCCAAATACCCAGCTTCCTCCTCGGCCACAACATCGCAATGTAACACCCCCACACCGGACAGGGACTCGCTTGTAGTCTGGAATTACCATCCGTGCTACAAGGCCCCAGAAGGCAATTAGTCTAGAGGGAATGTGTTTTCTGGAGGAAGGGATCGGCGGACAGATACAATTCCAGATATGGTCCTGGAGAACAGGGCTCCGGACCAGCAACCTTTTTGTGAGTTACTGCGAGCTCCTTCTATAGAACGTCGGCTATTCTCTGCTACCGTTAGTGCAGAGGCTTCTTCCTAAATGGTAACCCCATATACCAGCCATTCACCTGTTTACCGGTTCGGGGCAGGGGATTTTATGTATTGGTGCTATTCCAAAAATAATTGGCGATTTTTACTTAATGAAGAATATTTCAAAGGTGAACCAATTCGTTCGTTGTTGTTTGATAATAAGTACAAAAAAATACTGATGGTTATTATTGCTCTCATAACTAGGCATAAAGGGATTTCCATTTTCTTTTCTTTTTATATTTTTATTCTTTATTAAATATAGAACAGCATAAGATCAAAAAATACATAAAGTACTAGTTAAGACATTGATGGATAAATTTCAACCAAGAAGTCTTATGTATCTAACTAAAAACAGGAAACAGAAAAACTTCCCTTTTTTATTCCTGGTTTTAGTTTAGAGAATTAGGCCTTCTTGGTTGGAACTGTTACGCTAATGTTTTAACTACTAAACTAATTTATTTAATTATTATTATAAAAAGATAAAGAATAAGTAAACGCAACATTAAAAAGGATTTTAGAGAAAAATACAAAATAAACATGGTCAAGGTCCTGGCTTCAAATCCCGCTGCTGGCAAGATTTTATTTAATCTGTTGGACTGGATTAACAGCTGTAGATGGATCATGTAGGATCTAGCACCCTCCTGGTGCTCAACCAGCCTCTAGAAAGTAAAATAAGGGGGAAAATCTGGCGATTAAGCGTGATTTACCACAATCACCTTCCTGCACAACCGTTGTCCAAAAAACAGTACAGTTATGTAGTGAACTCCAGACCCGTATATGGGTTGTAGGTACAGGCGATTTAATCATGATTCAAGTTTAATAAAAAATCATTACATTTTTAATATGTTTTACGGTAATATTGAAATATTGTCCTTAGTGGTTTGGTAATAAGGACAAAAAATTTTGATGATTATTATTTCATCACAACATCACTAAAAAGCTATAATCATAATGATTTATTTTTATACTTACTTTTACTATCCTTTTTTATTTATTTATTATTAAATAAAACAATAAATAACAAAATTAAAAAGTTTATAGATAAATAAATAATAAGTAAGTAAAAAAAACCTACCCTGTTCCCTTCTCAAATCAATAAATTAAGAAAAGAAGAACATATAAAAAAAAAATAAATGGATTAAAAGATAAGTACTTAAGGCACATAGTGTTATTATTTACTGGGATCCTGTTAACATTCAGAATATAAGTCCCATTCTTGTATTTTATTTATTGCGCAATTACAGTTGGATTTTTGTTTCGTCTTTGGCTTGCATTAAATACGGTTAATGTGACAACGACCACATCTAATCCATCCAAAAGTCTTCCAATTCGACCTTGATTAAGAAGATGAAGACATAATGGCCGTTTTGATTAATACAGGTCCTCTTAGGATCGAGTAAGTGATCGTGGGTCCGGAGAAGTGGAACAGTTCGTTACAGCCCAAACGGTAAGAGATCTGCTAGCGGCATCTCACCATCAGTACAGTTAGAGTAATATACTTTTTATGATATATTTGTGATGGGATCGCAGTGAACCCTGCGGTTGATTCCTGTAACAGTAGTTTAATAAACTATGTGAACCATACTCACCCGATCTAGCTTTCTACTAGATTCTTCTGACAGATACATTTCTTGGAGGTATCTAGTTAATTATCCAACTATGTTCTTTTAAAATTAGAAACAGTAATATTCCGACAAGATCTATTATTATTTCCTGATGGAACTTGATAAAGCTGATCGTACACATGCCGGTATCATTACATAAAGAGCAATGTATCTCCGTCTCTAATTAGCTGACGACATTCCGAGTTATCTTTCCATTTAAATAACATTCTGTTGATCAACATTGTTTCGTTCAATTTGCCCTCTAATTTAAATTACATCATAAATTTAATTTGTCCATCTTTTGTTTCTGTTGGTTGTTACTTGGGGAAAGGTTAGACCTCTAAATCAATTTAAATTAAAACAACATTCCCCTAGTGCAACAGAAAAACATATCTGTAACATAGAATACACTATAACTAGGAAATCATTAAGAATAACCAAAAAAAAAATGTTTTAATAATGGATTAAATTTTAAAAAACCCTTAAACAACAATAAAAAAATGAAGAAGTGTTAAAAATCAATGATCACTTAAAAAAAAGCAAAATATAAGATTAAATGTTTTTAATACATTAGTGGAAAAATTCCAACTAAAAACCTTAAGTCTCTAAACTAAAACAGGAAATTAAAAATACCTGTCCAATATTTCGCCTATTCAGGCATCCTCAGGGCAGAAAGAGAATAATAGCAAACCAAAAGATGAATAATGCACCCAAAAAACACACATCCCACCACCTCCAAGGCTCAAATGCAACTACTGAATCATAGGGAAGGTTACTAGATTCCCAGCTGGCTAAGGTTAGATAAAAACAGCTGATAAATAGACCAGATTTGAAAGATCAATATACATTCACCAAACCCCCAAAAAACCAACAGGAAAACAAAATAAAATAAATAATATTAACAAACAACAGAAGACAAAAAACTATATGAAAAAATGAAAGTAAAAGTGCAAGAAAAAAAGAGAATTTATAAAAAAACCAGTGGACTTAGGTTACTAGATTCGCAGCTGGCTAAGGTTAGATAAAAACAGCTGATAAATACACCAGATTTGAAACATCAATATACATTCACCAAACCCAAAAAAAACCAACAGGAAAACAAAATAAAATAAATAATTTTCTAAACAAACAACAGAAGACAAAAAACTATATGAAAAAATGAAAGTAAAAGTGCAAGAAAAAAAGAGAATCTATAAAAAACCAGTGGACCAGTGGAGGTGGTGGGATGTGTGTTTTTTGGGTGCATTATTCATCTTTTGGTTTGCTATTATTCTCTTTCTCCCCTGAGGATGCCTGAATAGGCGAAATATTGGACAGGTATTTTTAATTTCCTGTTTTAGTTTAGAGACTTAAGGTTTTTAGTTGGAATTTTTCCACTAATATATTCACATTTAATTGATGTCTCCGTTGACCGTTCCCTATTTAAATGTTTTTAATTTTTTTTTTGTCTTTTATTTAACGTTGCTTTGCCTGTTGGTACAATTAGGGACAAATGTCGATATTACGAAATAATGGATATATTACGAAATAAATTGGTCAGGGGGTGAAGTCCAAGATAACACAAAATAAGCAAAACAGACTTCAGGGCTGGGTAAGAATCTGGAGATGGCCTACATTTTAGGCCGAAACATTAGGACATATAATATGGGAACATATTGTAGCAAAATTAGTTTTGCTACAATGAAAAATTAAAAACTTCCGAGATTACTAAATCTTTGACAAAACAAAATATGAAATATGGCCAGGTTACCCTTACAAGGCAAAAAACCTAAAAGTCGCATATAATCTTCAGGTTAATAAGAATTGAAAAACAAACTGATCCAATTCCACCTTCTTTTATGCATTAAACGCTATATCTACTGGTGCGCCATTTATGGATATGTAGTACGTTACATTTAATAGCAAAAATATCAAAGTCAAAAGTAAATTATTGATATAAGTTCTTTTCCTCTTAAACAAATTAAAGGGGTTTAAAAACTATTAAAGTGCTAAGTGGTTACAAATTACTCATTAGGGTAATATCGGCATTACCCTAATGGCGCCAACAGACGAAACAACGTTAAATAAACACAAAAAAGATTAAACACATTTAAATCTACATTTTTCTTTTTTTAAAGTAAACATTGTTTTTTAATTTGTTTTTTGTAATTTTACTTTTTTTATTGCATTTGTTCAAGTTTTGAATTGCATAAAGCAAGAGTATTCTTGTTCGAATATTTTAAGTTCGAATCACCTCTAGCTTAAAAGAAAAAAATCAATTTAAATGTCAATAACCAAATAAAATAAAACGCTTGCTTGCCTACAATAAATATTAAATAAATATATAAAACCAAAAAAATTCAACTTAATCAGCGTGACACACCAAACTGTTCCATATCGACCTTCTTTCAGGACTACGCCCATCGATGTTTCAAATATTTAAAAAATGTTCCATCAAAGATAGAACGCTATATTTAATGGCAAAAATATCAAAGTCAAAGGTAAATTATGGATATTTACAGTTCTTTTTCTGGTAAAGAAAATAAAAGGATATAAAAACCAATACATTGCCGGAGGTTACATACCTCATTAGTGTAATCATGGTGCCAAAAGTCAAAGTGACGTCAAATAAATGCAAAAAAAATAAAATAACCACTGATTTATTTACGTTTTTCCTTTTTTTAAATAATGCTATGTTTTAGATTCTTAAATATATTTTAAATATTTAATTGATTTTGGGATGCCGGCGTAATCTTTTAAGATAATTACTCAAATTATCATTTCTTCAAACGTCCTAACTTTATTCTTTTCCAAAGGTTGGTTGTGTGTTTACCAATTTACTAATTAATTAAACCATCAATATATTATTCATAAATGTATAGTGCACTTGTGTTAACTAAGCACCAAAAGTATTATAATGAATACACTTTATTAATGCAATTAGAAATACAACTAATGATTCAGATATAATATAGGATTGCCATAAAATACATACAAAACTTAAATTACAACTTATATTGTTAAACAGGGGTAGATCACGTAAATATGTATGGTCTCGGCCGTAAGGAGGCCGGCGAACGATGCTGTCGCAGGAGAGTCCGAAAACTCGGCCTTGCCGTTTTTCATCATTATACGGCAAGGCCGAGTTTTCGGACTCTCCTGCGACAGCATCGTTCGCCGGCCTCCTTCTTCCGTATTCATCGCCCCTTCTTCGGGATCTATTCAGAGAGTCTCTTCCTGAAGGTGGAGTCTTGGACCCCCCTCTTTGGTACCTCTTGACCCACATTGACAATGGGATCTAACCATTTTACCTGGTTGAGCTAATTCTTACAAACGGTCATTTGCTCTTTATGCAAATATATATTTTTATTATAATAACGCCCGGTACGATACATAGCAATATTTTATACGACATGAACATTCCCACGGAGAAATCATATATTCACATCGAATACACAACATTCCATTCAACTATTCAACTCATCTATTCATCAATTCTTGTCAACTCATCACCAAAATTCTCTTCTTCTTTCTCTTTCCTTCTGTCGGTAACCTGAACTTTATATCAGAAGGTTAATAAGACAATGGCCTAGAGTCCTACTTTGAAACTAATAATCAGTTATCGAAAATTTCATATTCCTGCATATGTCAGAGGGAAAAAATCATTGAGTTCAAATTTGCTGGATGTGATACTACGCGGGGGTAAATATATAATAATAAAGATTTTATGATACATTTTTTCTAAAGATCTGATTTAGTTTCATTTAGAATATTGTACTATATACTGTGCAACTTAGCAGAAATGGCGACGATTCTAAGGATAGTGCAGGAGGTACGTTTGGATAGAAATAAAACTATAAATATCTGGAATCAATAAAATATATATTAATAAATGGAATGATAAATAATTGCCGAGAAACAATGATTTCTCCATCTTTTCCAAAATTCGAATGCAGGTTTTACAAAACTATTGTCCTTTCGAATGACTTTATGATTGTGAAACGTAACCACTATTGTAGGATAAGTAGGTTTTAATTATTTTTAATAATTCTAATAATTAAAATTACTTTTTTTACTTACTTTTTATTATTACTATAAGCCCTCCATGGGTTGTAGTGTTTCTAGGAAAATTGTTGTGCAGGGAGGTGATTTGTCCAATAAAACGCTCAAATACCTGGGTTTTTTTCAAATTATGAATAACCACTTCACAGAGTTTGGATAAACCCCAGGATCTGTAGCTATTAGTTAAGTAAATAATTTATCTGCCACACCCGAAATAGAAACTAAGCCTTCTGCATAGCAATCAGCACTCAATCCATTATCTCTCCTAGTCGTGTGATTCTTCGATTCGCCATACCTCCCTTTTAAAGCTACATTTTTCCCTTTGACGTATAGTTTAATGATATTGTCTAGGTTTGTATTGTGATCCATCCCCAACGTTATTAACATTCTCTTGACAGTGAAGTAGAAGCTCCTGGACCAGAGTGTTGGGGCAATCGCTTCCTTGAGCCGATTAGCCTAAGAAAACAAGGGGCCGGAGGAAAATTTGCATGGTAGTGGCCGGAGTACAGCTGCAATTACTAGGCAAGGGTCGGACCAATAGTCGGGGGAAATTATCCCAGCTCCATTAAACGACCATTTCAGTCGAATCAAAACTGCCCATGCTTGTGTAATAGAACTGCTTAGTTGTAATATCAATTCGACTGCCTCTAATTTTATATTTGGGTAGAGAACTTTAGTGGAATCCTCCTGTTCTAGTCACGGTCTAACTATCCTTACATTACCTTGTAATGTTGTAAAATACATACATTGTAGTTTTGTCGCTAAACTCCTTGATAACCTACCTATCATAATAAAGCCTCCCCCCAAAAAAAAAATCACTACAACCCCTGAAGTTTAGAAACTGTACTGTTTCTAGGAAAATAGTAGTTCAGGGAGATGACTTTTGTGTTACACCAATATAAGTATTGTAGGATAAAAATGGGTCTAAATGAAATAATACATAAAAATTATCAACAATTATATTTTTATTTATCATTCGAAGATTTAAATTACAACAGATATGATATTCAAACACGATTACTACTAAGCTACTGTAGTTATAGTTCTTATTGTAGACTAGTTTTTTGATACCAAAAAATTATTATTTCTTATAAAATATATTATTTTCCATAGCTTAACAAACCAATACCTTGAGGACAAAGCCGGGCGATCGGATTCCAAGGTGCCCAACTGTGAGAAGCGGAGAAGTGGATAATCGGAGCACCACATGAACCAACGAAAGTCATTCAAATCAAAACAAAAATATTACATAGGGACGTACAACATAAATTCGCTCATACAATTGGGAAAACTCAGACAACTTACAACAGAACTACACAGACTGAAAGTATCCATAATGGCATTACAAGAGACCAGGTTCACAGACACAGAAATCACAGACTACGACGGATATAGAATACTGAAAGGAAAACCAGGAAAGAAAATCATGAGAAAGATTCCGCATCTAGGGGCAGGCTTCATAATAAACAAGAAATTTCAAAACATAGTAACAGACTTCAAGAGCACCACCTCCTCACAATAAAAGCGACTAACAAAAGATACACGCTAATAAATGCTCAGGCACCCATAAAAGAAAATAACAGAAAGAATCCAGAGAAGGTAGAAGACTTCTGGAGAGGTCTAGAGGACGAGATAAATAAAATACCTCGAGAGAATGTATATTACTACTGGGAGATTTTAACGCACAAATAGGACAAGAGAAAAAATACAGTAAAAGGACATAAAGAATACCCGGCACATAAAAGGACAAACAGTAGTGCAGAAAGATTGTGATGCAACTGTGCCAAAACGCAGGGTTAAAAATCATGTCCACACACTTCAAAGCAAAACCACCACGCAAAAAGAAAACATGGGTATCACCAAACACCCTCCTGGGAGAGTTCCAACTAGACCATGTGGCGATCTCTGGAAGATACCACAAGGAAATTCAGAATGTCAGAGTAAAAATGGCAATAAATGTAACATCAGACCACTTCCCCTCACAAATCAAGATAAAACTGGTACCAGGAAAAAAGACCCCAAAACAAAGAAAATAGATAGAGAAACCCTGGTAAGAGACAAAGAAGAGGGAGACAAAGAAAAGTTGAAAATCCCACAAAATTGGGAAGAAGCGACGAAGAACATGACGGAACTTAAGGAAGAACTAGCATCACAGGGAATACATAAGAGAAAGAAATGGTGGGACATAGAGTGCGAGGAGGCAGTAAGGAAAAGACTGGGAGTGTGGAAAAACTGGAACCAAAATAATAACCTGAGAAGTGAATTGTATTGGGGAAAGTGGAATATTTTTATTCTGATAGTTTTTGGTTCAAAATGAATGTTGTAATATCCAACAACTCCTATTGAAGTTAATGCCTGTCTTAACCCCTTATTAACGATTCCGCATTCTTAAGTACAAGAAACTCATTTTGGAGAAGATTCGATTCATTATTCACCGGGGCTGTAAGTCTATTAAAAAGGCCTGCGCAAGGGCATTGGAAAATGCGTGACAATGAAAGTTTCAACATACGGGGTATTAACTGTCTTCGTAATATTTGAACTTTCGAATCACTATCATCTTTGGTAAAATTATTTTTTGTTATCATGCGGTAGGAATCGCTTAAACAATATACGTCCCCAATTATCTGAAAGTACAACCTCTCTTCTCGAGATGAAGCAGTGGCCGCAATGATAGGCCGCTGTGCAAGTTAATACCAATCATTTTCTAATCCGAAGCGCGACTGTGCGAAAGTGAAAACGAACTGGATGAGAGATCGCCCGAGGCACCAGTGCAACCGATGGCGCAACAGGGCTCCTGGGTAAGTATACATTATATTAACATATTATAAACATATCTTGCGCAGTTATTTCCTAATCATATTTATCTGTTCCACATGTTGAAATCGAGGATTCCTTTCGCTTAAGTTGGCCCAAAATTTACGATCGGTGTTTCAATTAATAGCACCAAAATGTATTCGACCTGTAAAGGTCCATCGTGATTTTTTAACTCTCTCTCCTTAGATGGCGTTCGATTTATTCTCAACTGATATTTCCCAATCTATTCATTGATATTTTTTTTGCATTCCGATATATGATTTCTAGTTTGTTGAACTGTTAAAGTCTTTATAAGATGGTCCAACTAAATAGCGAGAATATATTTTGGGTTTAGTACATGATAAAGACTATTTCTAGGAAAAGATCCTTTTCCTGATATTACGCTCAACCGCCAATTCCCCCCCCCCAATTAACAGTATCCACTCCGTAGAGGCTGGGTGAGCTTCAGGCAGGTCTGTAGATCCCTCAGAGTACAACCCTCGCTGTTAACCGATTTATTAAATTATCTATCACAGCCGGATCTGTAATCGGGACCTTTGCGTAGCAACTCAGCACCCTACACACTGATCTACCCCATTCCTGTATATTAAATATCTTCATTTAGCGCTATTTAATTTGTTTGTACATGAGAGATATAGTACTATTCTAAATAGTAAATTAAGTTGAATAGCTTTAATTATTAGCGATAGAAGACGACTAGTGCTGGAGGAGGCCAGGACTCGCTTTCGGGTTATAGCGCCAATATAATAATTAAACAATTTAGTCATTGTAAGCACTGAAACAAGATATATATACTCGCTATTTGGTCGTTCATCTAATAAATACTTAACCAGTTCAAGAACTTGGGGATCATAACTACCATTTGAAGAAGCAAACAAGAATAAAACATTGAATAGATTGAGAAATATCATTAACAATCAATCCTTAAAAATTATCAACTTTATATCAGTTTCGTATTTATTTTTTTTCAATTTAAGGGTAAGGTTACACCTTTTATTTACCTTTAAGTCAATTTAAGGGTTAGAGTAATAGCATCGATGGTCTTCTTTTTAAAACAATAGCATAATTAAATTATAATAATAAGGCTTAGCAAAGCTGAAGGTCCATGCCGAAATTAAGGTCCGAACCCAAATCCGTCAGATTAATCTTAACGCAATCCATTTCAGGAATTTGCCCTTTACTAAGCCCAACAACATTGCAAGCCCATCTTAATCTATACGACCTGTAATCTCCACTTCAGTAACATTATCCGAGTGCATTGTATAATCTCCTAAATTCTCCAGTACTCTCATCCTCTTTTACTCCAAATCGTTTCTAGGAAATAATCAAAATAGAATATAATAAAACCTGTACCACTACACCTCATGAAGGGCCGCGGAATCACTTATTTAAACACCGTTCCGGGTTTTGAAAATATTATTAAACAATAATTATTATCACACAATTATTGTATTGTTTATAATCTTCTCAATCTTATCTTCAATGTTTTCACTACTGGTCATTCCCATGGGTTCTTTTTCCAAGATTGAAGAGTGTTGTGCCCCTTCCGCTTTCCACTCATTGAAGTACGGGTGATTGTCACGGGTCACTAGCTGAGGGAATGAATTCTTGTAGAGGACAGAAAGTCCGGTTACCCTCAACAATTTGGATCTTTGTGACTCAAGGGCGGTGCAGCTTGTGACAATATGCTCAGCAGACTCCGGAACGACGCAGCTGGGATATATAGGTTCAATATCCTTTCCATAGTCATGAAGTGTGGCCCGAAAGCCTCCATGTCCTGTGAGAAATTGCAAAATCCATTAGTCCGGGAGAATCCCTTTTGCAGCCAGTCGTGACCGGACGGTGGAAAAGTATTTCCTCAAGGTTGCACCTTTTTTGGTTGTCACCCAAGGCCGACCCCACTCATCAATGGTATCTTCCCGTATTGTCCCTTTCCATTTTCTGGGGTTCTCGCATATTTTTATACGAAACTTGTTAGGTAGACCTGCTGAGCCTACTTTTTTATTGTCAAATCTGTATAAATCTTCCCGCAGGAGAAGCTCGATTGGCGCAGCTCCTGCTAATACGTGAAAAGCCTCATGAGACACACTCCTATAAGCTTTAGTGACTCATAGAAGAGCAGTGCGCTGAATCGTCACCAACATTCTGCCGACATAAAAGATTTCCGATCCACGCATTCCTTTATAAATGATGATTTTGGTCGGGTATATGATACTCGAAAAAACAACCCCCAAGTGACTAAGATTGTTCATAGCCTGACCCACGCTATTTCCTAGATAGTCTAAGTGAGGGGTGACATTAAATCCTCTACTAAACCTTATTCCAAGGTAGGTGACTGACTCACTTGGAGGTATTCTTGTGCCTCCAACATCAAGGTTAATAGGATGCCTTCTATCAGTTTCTCCTTTCAGTAAAATAGTCAGAGTCTTAGCAGCGGCCACCTTCTGTTTTTTCTTCTCACACCACCTCCTACTAGATTGAAGCATCGCTCAGCATCTGCTTTAATTCCGGATCTGCTGTTAGACGCCATTACAACCGCAATATTAACCGCAAAAATCTAGGGATCATTACATGGTAGAAGCTGTACTGTTTCTTGGAAAACGGTTGTGCAGGGAGGTGATGTGTCTGAGATCACGCTCAAGCTCCAGATTCTCAACCTTTATTTTGTGTACCCTCTTTATATAGTCTGGGTAAACCCCGAAAGGGGTCCTTACTCACATTGGATACATCTCCAGCCGCTAACAGATTGAATAAAAGTCTGCCAACGAGTGGGATTCGTTCGGCATGACAGCTCTACCACTGAGCCAATCCGTTACCCAATAATTCTTTATCAGTTATTATTAACGTAAAATTACAATTAAAAGATAAAAAAACTTTAGAGAAATTAAAATATGAAACGGCTAGGACAGTTAGACGGCTATAGGAGAGCAGCCTGTTGCCCCCTCTGCAATTGAAATAGGAGGAGAGAAGCGGATCCAATAAAGGCTGAAGAAGATTAAGAAAGAGGTGTGAAAGGTCTGAGGCATTAATACAGTTGCCCGATCTTGGCTCAGCAGTCAGGTAATGGGAGGTCATTACAGTAGGTCATTACCTGCCTCCGATAGCTTAGGTAGCCTCCACTTTATTTCCACTAATAGCCCTCAGGTTCGTGTACAGCAGCAACCTTACTGTGGTGGTGGTGGGAGGACTTAGTGTTTAAGGAGTGAATGTCGGGGGATTAAACTAACAAATATAGCGTACTATCGGATTTGTCCTTATTGTTAATAAAAACTTATATTTAATTCAGACCCAATGAATAGTTCGAGCTAAGGTATCCAAACAAGAAAATTACTTATGGTAATAAATAGTCAACCATACCGAATCTAAAACATATCGGAATGCTATAACAACCAATGAATCAAAAGTCTTTCAACATTGTTTTTTTTTTACTTACTCAAGTATAAACACAATTTCTCAATTTATCGAGGATCCATTTTTAACATTTTAAGAAATAGTACTTGGTTTCTCTCGCAGGCGCATTGAGTAAACCATACCGCATAACGAACAATACGTTGCTCAACTTCTGCCAGCATACGATAGTTTCATGTTCTGTCCTTCTAAAGCATTATTTTTCAATAACATTTTAATGATTTTATATGATGAAAACTGTGCATTAGCAATAATTTCTTAATTTTTATTTTATCTAAATAAAATAGACGAGAGTTGAAATTGCTTGTAATAAATTAAATGTGCCCTCAATCACTTTTTGATTACATTTAATGATCGAAACTGCGTTTACAATAAATTAGTCATTTTCAACTTTCATATTATTTCGAAAAACAGGTGAAGATTGAAATGATATGTTCTATTTTTATCGTCATCCTTAAGTTTCGGTCTGTTAAAGAGGATATTATTAAAGAATACTGGAGGACAGGAAGTCATTGTTATAAGACGAAGGGTAAAGGTGATTTGACGGGACTTGTGGTAAATGGTTTAAGTTAAACCTAGTATCAGGCTCGGAAGAAGAAAGTAAAAGCAGCCAAAGGTCTACAGCGTCTGTAGATAAACCGAGAAAAAACTGTATATATGTATATACCATAACAGTCAAGATAAGTAGAAACCAATATATATATATATATATATATATATATATATATATATATATATATATATATATATATATATATATATATACACATTTCTCTAATAGATAAGGAACGACAGGTATAACAGAGGGTTTTGACTTATCCCATGGCTTAAGAGGATAGTGAATGTAATGGGGACTTGGCACTATCTGCTTTATAAATAATCATTAGGAGCACTTAGGAGCATAGCGGATCCGACAAATAGCAACCACTTGGGCTCTGATTGGTGAGCCGGTTGTTATCGCTGCGACTCTGGCAAGGTGACGTCCAACTATCGCCTATCTTCTCGTTACTTCATCAATCTAGTCTTAATGAACGCGTGCCGGGTGTAATATTTCGTTTTTTTAATTTTAATAATGAGCCCAGGACGTATGTCCAGAAACTTGATAGTAGAGGATTAATATCCGCTGCGTATCTAGTGAATTTGTTGTTCGAAATCTGATGTCACTCACTGATTATTTCTGATTAATTATAAAGTACTAATTGAAGAACACGTGGGGAAAATGCTGTAACTCTCTTTTTCCTAAATAACCAATTTACATTCTTAAAGCAACGTTGAATATTATGCAATCTTCAATTTTGAAATAAATAATTTAAAATACGGCCATAAAATGGCTTTAAATTTTAAAAAGTCCAGCTGAACCGGAGAAAAACTAGATATGTAGGCGTTTTGTCTTTGATTGTGTATTTCTGTATCTGAAGGTCATGATATTAAATAAGATTCATCTTTCAAAAACCATTTATGCGATTACGAATTGAAAAAGGTGTTTGATATTTGCTGTTTGTATTATTGGAATTACAAAATGTTTAAAATGATGGGAGAGTATGAGATGTAGGTATCATTAAAGAATCGGGGTTTTTAAGTCGATAGCTTTCTATAGACGAATGTAGTATTTAAAATTAAAACACTATATTCGCAAGCTAAGAACACTAAATCAATTAAGTCTCTCGATTGGTCGAGTGAAAGGACTAAAATTAGAATCATTGCTCTCTATATAACACCCTTGTATATACTGTTAACACCTTATAATTAACCCATTGGGCCACAATAGTTAAAACATATTAAAAATTTGTTGTATGAATAATTGAAGCTACTTGTAAGCAAACGATAAAACTATAAATCTCCTTACAACGACCATCTATACATCCATAAGTTTTCTTTATTTTTGTATTTATGATCATCTCCGTGGTCAGTGATAGACAATGTGCCTCATCAAAGAAGACCTAAAAGAAGCTTGAAGAGAGATCTACTCCACTCTGGCTCAACACACCCTTTAAATCTGAAACTCGAAGAGGTTAATGTTGTCATTTCAAATTACATTTTGTAACTTGTTGTTGATTTCAAACCATCTGAAAAGTGTGAATAAGGAAATTAAAGTATAAATATATCATTACTTTGTTCATCCTCGAACTAAATACATCCAACTTTGCTTATCACCTAACTAAAAAATCCCCTTGTTTGATTCGCTTTGCCAATTATTCTTGCCTGAACGCCCATAGCTAAAGAAAGGCTTGATGTCGTTGAGATTCAAAAATAACTTTTAATTTTAACATCCACTAGATTTCTTTAGGAGTTGCTACATGCTGTATGCTTAAAATTAATTGTAAAATCATTGTAATTTTAAATGGTGAAATAATAGATAGCATTCATTTTATGATTTAGTGCTGATTGGATAATACTCAATAAGGGAGTTCATTTTCTGTTGTTGAAGAAAACTTATATATTATGTGATATTAGTGGTTGACAAAAAAAGCGCCTTAGCGCAGACCTGATTCAATTAATAGGGAATGAATGGTTTTATTTAGGGTTGGACTTGCGATGCGTCGTGAAAACAGGCTTTCTTGTGTTAGCTATCGTCAATAAAATCTCCGAATTTACTATGTACTAAATCCAAAACGTGTAATGGATTGTAGTGGTACATGTTTATTTATAATATCAAACTCTCAAATTCAAAGAGGCTCTGCTCAAAGGATATCTTCCCGGTAGGATTCTTAACTATTGATCTTTGAATGTCAATATTATTATTTTCTTAGGAATAAGGAATAGAAGCATCAGTTGATAAAACGATTTTCGCAGACGAATCAAACCCTACGATTAAGAGAAGGTCAATGTTTATAAATCAACGTTCCATATCCGACTTTTGATTAAGGTTACACAAAGACTACAATAAGGACCGACAATCTGAGGCCCGTTAACGGCGAGCAAACACAAAAATAATAGAGGTAGAACGGGGGTAAATATGGCCAAGAGGCTAATATACTCTGCATGGAAACCATAATTCCATTTCAATATTTGAGATGGCTGTTGTTTGCTCAGGAGCGGGAGTGGCCCAACTCTTTGCCGGTATCCTGCAAACAAACCCTACATCGGAATATTTACCGGGGCCCTCCCCGTGCTCGGCTTCTGTTTGTACAGGATGGGATAGTCGGATCGTAGTTCTTTCATCCCCCTCCTTGCACGGGATCTTATGAGGAAGTGGAATTTTATGAATATTATGAAAATGGCAGGGTCCAAGGTTGAATTGTGGATTCAGAGGCGCAAAAAGGAAGTCGCTTCTTTGACTCACAGTGTATCCAGAAGCTTGGAATACCGTCAGCTACGCCCCTCCCTAATAAGATCACTGATCATTTTTCACTGAGAAGACCAATGATTGAGGGTAATCTTAGAGAATATGGGCCTCTACCAATCGACCAATCACACTGCAGATTCAAAGGAATTTATAGGAAGGAAAAGAGTATCCTCGATGCTAGAAATGGCATATGAGGTAGAAAAAGAAGAAGTCCTTTTGTAAATGTTTTTCTAGCCCTCCTTCTGGACTAAATTGATTTAGTTATTTAATTTAACCCGACGCTTTCTCACTCGAGGTCGTTCTTCCTCGCAGGCAAATGAAGCCGAGTAGCCTCTCTCCTGGTTATCCGAGATTAGCCCGGTCCTCCAACGGAAGATGGATGACCTGCAGATGGATGGTGTAGCGAAAGGACACCAGAGGGCACCACTAAATCTACCCCGGATCTCCAGGATAATCCTTGCCAGGACAAACAGAGGGCTAATGGACAGCCAGCTCTGCCCCCCCCCTTACTCTCTCCCTCTCTCTCTCTCTCTCTCTCTCTCTCTCTCTCTATTTTATTTATAGCCCCGTTCTATAATTTATGTTTATTCGCCCCTTGATTATTTACATATGTTTTCCTGATTTATTTTAAATGCCGAATCCGTGCTTTTGCATATTTGATAAATAGGAATAACATTAACCCACGATAGGGATTTTTTTTTGGATTTGATAACCAAAATTCTATAAATCTTTATAGTTAAAATACAATAAACGAAATATCCAAATCTGTATTTATTATTTTAGATTGCTCTTCAATTGTCAGATTGAAAATATAAAATATAATCTTATCTGGACCTTTGGATTTATTTTTCTCAATTTTTTCTTCACTTTGTTTAAAAGAAATCAATTTAATTCTTATAAAAACTATCCAAAACGAACACTTTTGGTCCAAAAACATTATAGTTAGATATATGAATTTACTAATCTAAGCACTGAAGCCACAATCCGAACCCCAGGGTTGTAGTGATACAGGTTTTTTTTTTTTTGTACCAACCTATCATTTGCAGGTACCCTATTTTAAACATAAATGTGATTTTATTTTTAATATCAAGTTTTACATTTCTGAGCTATTCGAAATGTTTAAGTAATGGGGCAAATAACTCCTTTATGAAACCGTTAGTATGGAAACAATACAGTTCCTATTGTGACCTCTTATTCGTAATGTTCATATTAGGTACGAACATTTTAAGTGATCGTGGTCTATAATGAAACTTTAGTTAGAGTTCTCATATTCTATTCCGTCTGATAGTCCTTTCATTGTCGCATGGAAATGCGTGATTTTTAAATGTTCTAGCATCAAAGATCCTTTGCGAGTTTTTAAAGACCTATTGTGTCATAATTATCTGAACATCTGAAGCATACATGTTCTCATGGTTCCTGTCCATCCTTATACGAAAGATATGCCTCTTGTAGAGGTTATTACCATTTAAGTATTCTCTTATGATGAATAGATTATTTATATTTATTCATCACCATCTATTGGAATTTTGTTTTAGTTTTATGTTTTATATAATGTTCTATTCTCTGAGCCATTCGAAATTTGTAACTAATGGCCCTTGCATTTGATCGTGATAATTGTTAGTATGGAAACAATTCGGTTCTTATCATGTCCTAAAATCAACACCCTTGGTAATTTTTTCCCTTCAAGATTTTTTTTTTCACTTAAAAGTAATGTAATGTGGTTTTTTTTAACTGCACAAGCCAACAAAGAAAACATGTTTGTACTGAAAATGCCTTATTACTATAGTTGTTAGGTTGCTAAATCCAAAAATGATAATAAAAAAGCTGTATCACCCACAATTTCTTCACATGTTTTAGTTGAATTTAGTAAATTAAACGTTTTTTAAAGAATTAAACAGCTTTAATATTAAAAATAAATAACTGAAAAACTAGGTCTATTGGTGTTGATGAAGTTGGTAGCACTGCTAAAACACATTTGCTGGCCAAAAAAGGTTGATTATTTTTTCTGTTAACAGCTGATGTTTTGTTAACTGTCAACTTAACCTCACTTTCACGTTTCCTGTACATGTGCTCAGTACAATGTCTAATCGGGGTTGTAAAAACCCTGTTCACAGTTTTTGTTTTATTTGTGGTGAGTTAGTGATTAAAAAAACACCAAAGAAACATTACAGACTTTGTCAAAAAGGTTTATCTATCTTACTTTGGAACTTGGTGATCAGAATAAATCTTGGGCCCCGCATAAGGTATGTTATGTATGTGTCGAAGATATAAGAAAATGGTCGAAAAAGGAGAAAAAAGCCTTTAAATTTGCTGTTCCTATGATATGGAGGGAGTCAAGAAATCATTCCGATGATTGCTACTTTTGAAGTGTCGGTATTAATGGTCATAACTCAAAAAACAAGAAGGTAATAAGCTACCCTAACCATCCGTCCGCGATCCGACCAATAGGGCACGGTGTAGATTTGCCGGTCCCTGAACCACTAGATGATTTAAATTCTATTCCAACGGAAGTATTTTCTTATGTGCAATCGGAGTTAAATGAACAGGATGATGAAGAATTCCAATGTTTTAGAAAAAATTGTAAAGCCTGTTTACTCAAATAGAGCTTAACGACTTGGTTAGGGATCTTGGCTTAATGAAAGAAAAAGCTGAATTGCTTGGCTCTAGACTAAAAGAAAAGAACATGTTGGCAATTGGAACCAGCGTTTATGTGTACAGGAATAGAAAGCATCAATTTTCAAAGTTTTTTGAACAAGAAGGGGATTTAGTGTACTGCTCAGATATTCCCGGTGTGATGAATGAGTTTGGTATTGAATACAAAAGTGAAGACTGGAGGTTGTTTATTGATTCATTGAAAACTAGTTTAAAGGCTGTTTTATTACACAATAGTTACATGGACGCATCTGTTCCTGTTGGTCATTCTGTAAATATGAAAGAAAACTATGAAAACCTAGAAACAGTGTTAAATCGAATAGGCTATTCTGCTCATGGTTGGGTGATATGTAGTGATTTGAAAATAACATCCAAGCTCCTTGGTCAGCAAGGTGGTTTTATCAAATTTCCATGTTTCTTGTCTGAATGGGACAGTAGGGCTAGGGATCAACATTGGTGCAGAAAGAACTGGCCTGTGAGGAAGTCTTTAAAACCAGGTGAGGAGAACATTCTACGCAAAAACCTCGTAGATCTAGTGCTTCTACCACCTCTACATATAAAGTTAGGGCTCATGAAACAATTTCTAAAGGCTTTGCCTAAAGATGGACTATGTTTCAAGTATTTCTGTCAAAAGTTTCCACGCATTTCAGAAGCTAAACTAAAAGAAGGCGTCTTTGTCCCGACATTAGAAAAATGATGTTTGATGTTAACTTTGAATCCACAATGACCTTAAATGAGAAAGAGGCAAGTCGTTATAAAGTTCTTGGGAAATAAAAAACACCCAGAGTATGTTTCTATTATAGCTAACATGTTACTGAAGTTTAAAAAGTTAGGATGTTTGAGAGTTCACTTTTTGAACAGCCGCCTTGATTACTTCCCGGACAATTTGGGAGATGTTAGTGAGAAGCAAGGTGAGCGTTTTCACCAGGACGTTATAGTGATGGAAATACGCTACCAGGGCCGCTGGAACACCAACATGATGGAGGACTACTGTTGGTCACTGCACCGAGGAGTTCAAGAAGCGACTCGTGGTGGAAAAAGCTACACAAGAAGTTTCAAAGAAAAAAGAGAAAGAATGTATAGACCAATTCCAGTTGAGAAGTGAAACCTGCATTAGCACATTGTATCACTGTTTTATGTAGCCACTGTAAATACAAACCATGCTTATGATGTAACATAGTGTTTCATTAATTCCCACCGTATACCGTATATGGGTTTAGATAGGGGTTTATACTATATAATACAAAGCATATTGCTATAAAACTATGGGTGATACAAGAAAACTAAGGCCAGATTTAGATTCAGCACATAAAATTCTATAATGATCAACTATTTAAGGTAAAAAAAAGTTTTCCAAAATTTTTTTTTTGTTGGCCTGTGTTGGCGATTCTTACGTTGTTATTACAAATACAGATTAGTATTATTATTCCATAACATTATTCCAAACCAGCTGATACATAACCATACGCGGAAACACGTTGCTGCTAGGTAGTAATCTTTTATTGAGGAATGTATAAGCGATTTAATAATGATGACTTCCACACTTATTAATGACGGCAGCGCAATGCCCGAGGGAACCCGCTGACAATCATGAGAGCCGGCTAGAAGAGTAATGACTCGAGAGGTGACTAGGAGCCAGCCGGAGCAGCAACATTAGCCTCTTACTTAGGGACAATTAAAACAGCGTTAGAGGGCGGCTATATCTTGATCAGATCCTATCTCCTTCTTCCACTCCTCGTAATTCCAGCTCAAATTGGTCCGATTTAAAAATGTGTAAATCATTTGTGAGGGCGCGCAGGTTCATAGCCGCCGTCATGCTAGGCACTCGTTACCCTTCAACGTATAGAGAGTCAACGTACTCTGCACTGATTACACCCGCAGACGAATTGGGCGTTATTATTGAAATCATCAATGAGAAGATAAGTAAACACTAACCCATTATTAATTTTGCATCAAACATTATAGGAATAAAGAGCAAAGACAGGTTATTAATTTCATGTTTTATGGAATGTGTTACGCTAGAAAACGGCAGAACGCATTTCATGGCAATTGGTACAGTTAAAACTTTGGAGAAGCTATTTATTTATTGGAGATTTTGTTTATACAAACTCATATGAGGCGTTTGGATCAAAAGTGGATAACTCCGAAATTTCAAAAATCGAAGTTTCCAAATTCATTGCTGGTTTAGTCGAGCAATTTTTTATAGCTTATTTTTTATAGTTTTAGTCCGGTTCTTAGCGTGAAGTTTTGAGAGCTTAAACCCGCTTTAGTGAGTTTGAATTTGTGTGTAGCCCACAATGTGTTCACTTCACAATGTGACATTTCAAAAAGTTTGAAGATAAAAATTCTAGCCGTAAGAAGGTGTCTAAAAATGTGCTTAATAGTTTGGAAATGCTGAAAGGAGTAGCTGAGTTTATAGAGTGGTGTATTGCTGCGCTGAAGGTTCCGGGTTAAAATCTGGCAGTGGGAGAAAAATCATTTAACCTGTTGCCCATCAAGAATGATCCCTGTGGGATCTACAGATCCTATTGGGACGCACTCAGCTTCTAACAATGTGGGAAGGGAAAGACCTATGGTGGAACTGATCATCTCCCTGCACAACCGATCTCCTAGAAATTGTAATTACTCAACTATATAATGGACCCGATATCCTTCATGGATTGTAGTTGTACAAATTTTTTTAAACATTAAACCATATTAATTCCTTCATTTAAAAGAAAATAATAGTTTCTTAATTAAATTATAGGTACTTAGTAGGTTTAGTAGACTGGAATAGCCCAGTGTTTGTCACGTGATCAGAAGTTTTTAACTGAAGCTTTGCGGTATCATTAGTACTTTGGAATTATGCAGCAAGTCTCTAAAAGCCTAACATAAATCCAGGAGAAGGCATATTGTACCTGATTCACGATTAAGTCCATGGCAGAGTCAGACCGTGACCGAAGCTGAAACCCTCACAACCGTTGTGTATTGCGTGAACTGTATTCCCAGCCCCGTTTCTATTTCTAAGTTTCATAAATTTCAAGAACAGCTGATGACGAATGTGGAATTTTAGTAGAGAGCATTATTATGGGTAATGTATACTTAAATAACTAATTACTACTAGCTGGATCCAAGAATTGAAGAAAGATGTAGAAGGAAATAACATACGGAAGATGACACTGTGAAAAGAGAGATTTTCGGAAGAGGGTCATTGATTATGGAGGGATTCCAGGGAAGAATGAAGAAGAAACATAGGACCAAGTGGTCCGAAGACAGACAGAAGCAGCAAAGGATGAAATAATATTGGAAGCAATGAATGAGAAAACAACAGGATGAGAAGAATTAAAATTGTTACGTGTTCCCTAGTATGCTAAAAAATAAATTTATACCCGATAAGCATTAGATACACAAATAGCGAAATACACAAAATATTATACCTCTACCTTTGAATTGAAGAATAATAATGATCCCAATAAAATAATATATATTAAAAATTAAAAAACAAAATGCTGAGTTAAGCTATTTCATTTTCATTTTGTCATTTTTGCTAGTACAAATCCAAAAATGGCCATTTCACGACTCCTATCGGATATGTTCGGAGTTGTATTCAAGTCTATAATGATTATAAATTGTTTACAGGTCGAAAAATAGTGAAAACTCAATAAATAATGTAATTTATTTTTGCTAAACATATGAATATATATTTTTTTTTAATACCCAATAAGACAAAATGTGTTCTACATTCCACAAAAATATTCTGCTTGAAGTGAGACACTGTTACGGTGTTTTCAAATTAATTTCTAATGAGATCTGAGATGAGCCAATTTATTTCGTTTGGGATATTTCGCTATATAAATCCACAAATGTCCAAATTTTTAAAACTTTCTTATTTGTTTGGAGTTATTAATAACAATACAAATGGCATATGCAATGTAATATATATGACAAGCATGACCCGATAACTGTCTTGGATCCGATACATTTTGTTAAATTGACATCTTTGTTGTTGTTTTTTTCATGCTTGGAACGATGCATTGTTGATATTTTATTTGTGTGCAATACAATCCCTTTGCCTTACAACTCTGCATTGTACCCGCTGTACGATCACGACGGTTTACAAGTGCACATGTTGTATTTAACGGACAGGCGGAATAAAGGCATCCTGAAACCAACCAAAAATTACGATATTTTTGACGTCCACCTGATTCCCAATTCCGTTTCTGTTTTGTTGTCGAGAAGCTAAATGTTTTAACACGGGCGGTGATGGGAGAGGTTTACTTATTCATCTGAAGGCTACAACAGCGAATATGAAATTGCCCTCGTCAAACGACTGGCTGTTAATTAAACAATGTTTTAGCAATTCACATTGTTCTGTTAGCTTTCGGGTGAGGAAAGAGGGAATAACCAATGACGCTGGTGTGTGGCAGATCAAGGCTTCGGCCTGGGTTCGCCATTGCTGATCCGATGTTGGGGTTTCGCTTGTTTGTGTCAATGCTGTCATCGGATTAGCGCCTTATGTGAAGTAATGGAGCACGGTCATAATATTAATGCCGATTTGATATAAATATTGAATAATAATAATTTAAATAGTGTATTCATTCCCTCTGTTTTTCTTTCCCTCTTTTGTACAAGCGTCATATTTTTATGTTCTCTCTGAAAACTCATATATTTGAACAATTTTCCCTTCTGAGATTATACTTATAACTGCTGGAGTAATTATTAACAGTAATTATTTTTGGAGAGGAGAATAGTTGACTGGAAGATCTAATGTAGGATGGAAATAGTTGGGGGGTGCAATCAAAATAAAAACACTAAATAAGTGAGGACTTATTTATTAATTGTGCCGACGTGCCTACTTTGTAGGTCATCTTCAGGGCTATGAGAGAAAAAAACAGACAAAACAAAATAAAGTATAAAAAAACATTACTGTACCAAGAATATAATAATATAAAGAGAAATAGAAAAGTAGAATAAAAAGTGAAGGATAATAATTAAGGATATATGAATAAAAAATAACATACAGAATGAGATGAATAATAAAATAAATATACAGAAGGGTGATATTAATACAAAATCATGTTTTGTATATTTACATCATATTTTGTATATTTACAACTTCATTCTAATTGTATACATTTATATTACATCCCATGCTTATAGTTTATAATTTTATATTTATATTTTACTTCTCTACCTGTCATTCACGAGATTCCTATTCATTGCTTTCTACATATTTCTCCTCTATTTATTCTCTGACATAATATTTTGTATCAATGTTCTTTCATTTCACTTATGTAACTCTCTAAGAGTCTATTCTCATACATTTTATATTTTATCTATATTATACTAGGTTTTCCATACTATTATACTCGTATCTCATCTTTTTATATTTATACTTTTCATTTTGTATCTTTCTATTTACCTTCTCATTTTTCTTTCTCTTTGTATTTTTTTTGCATTATCACCCTTCTGTACATTTATTCTGTCATTTTTTTATTCATATATCCTTCATAATTAATTCATATATCCTTAATTATTATCATTCACTTTTTGTTCTACTTTTCTATTTCTCTTTATATTATTATATTCTTGGTACTGCAATGTTTTTTTATAGTTTATTTTGTAAACTATAAGAACACTAAATAAGTCCTCACTTATTTAGTGTTTTTATTTTGACTGCACCCCCCAACTATTTCCATCCTACAGTAATAATTTGTATTTATTACCGGTTAAGCAACTCTGTAGGATAGCACTGTCCGTGATGTAATGGTGCACTGCCATAACCTGAATGCTGATTTCATTTAAATATTAAATGATAGTTTCTTTCTTTTTTGTTAACATTTAAATAAAAAATCATTATTACTATTAAAAGCCATATAATTTCTTTAGGAGGATTGCACTTTATGCACCTTAAAAAAAAACAACAGTAGAGTATTAGATTTTTATTACAAAAGTTTGTTAATATCTAAAATGAATATTATCGGCATTATTTGACAGGATGTCATTGGTAACCATAATTTTGTGTTTTTGATCAGTCACTTTGGATAACGCTTCTTCAACTCTCTGTTTGTTTTTCTGTTTTCACAGTTCCAACTCTCCTTCATTCTTGCACAATCTTTTCCTTTCCCTCTTTTGTCCTAGCGGTTCTCGTCATATTTTTAGGTGCTCCATATAACATATATTTGTACAATTTTCCTTTCAGAGATGATCCCTCTGTAATATCTGCTGCAGTAATCATTAGTAATAATTACACTGTTCTGCACGAAAATCCTCCTTCAAACCAAAACATGCTTTCTTACTGTTATCAGATGTGGTGAACACGAATTTGAAGTCAGATTTTGTCTATCACGCACAGTTTCCTGAGAAATTCTAGTTTTTTATCCAAAAAGGTGAGTTTTTTGTGGATTTGACGAATTTTTTTTCGGCATTAAAACATAGTGAAAAAAATTCAAAAGCCCGATGATTTTGAGCGCAATGAAGTATATTTGAACGAAAAAAATTTGATGGGAATATTACAAGTGGTTAAAGAAATATGGCTAAAAGTGTTTTTTCAGTTTTTCAAGGATCTCACTTTTGAAGCAAAGTTAAATACTACTGAGAAAAAGGCTTGGATTGCTTTTCGAGAGGTATGTGCTAAGTTTTCGGGAAACAAAAAATCTAGAGACTACCGAAAAATAGTCCAAGAACTGCTTACTTCATATAAAACATTGGGATGCAAATGTCCTTAAAAACACATTTCCTGCATAGTCACCTAGACTTTTTCGCCCCAAATTTGGGTGCAGTTTTGGACGAACATGGAGAACGATTCCACCAAGACATATCCAGAATGGAAAAAAGATATTCTGACAAATGGAATGAGAAGATGCTGGCGGATTACTGCTGGACACTGCAGCGGGAGACAGAGGAGGAAGAGTACAAAAGAAAAAAAACTACTCATTGACGATGTGTGTATATTTTTTGAGTTGTGTCATATCTAGTATTATACCTGATAGCATGCAGGATTCAATTAATTATATTTTATTGTTGAAAAAGAAAAAAAATCTGTTCTAATAAAGACAATAATTTTCAAATACAATTTTTCATTTTTTCCAAGTTTCACCTCTTTTCTCTCAAAATCAGAGGGTGATAGAATTTTTCTGAGTTCGGATTCGGACTCAGCACACCTGAAAACATGAGAAACAGGCAAAATTGTTCAAGGAAGGGGAGAAAAGTTTTTTTTTGCAGAACAGTGTTATTATATCCTTTCATCAGCTCCTTTTGATTTGGAGACAATCCTCAAGGTTTTTATCCGATGAAAATTTTCTCAACATTATTGATTGTAAAATCGCATTAGTATTCCAATAAATTAAAAGAAATTGCACCATAAGAAGTATTTAGCATATCAGTTATTTTTGAAGCCAAATATCAGTAAAAATAATCCTCATAACAAGTTTTTGGGCGTTTCAAATTCTGCTTTATTTGTATAACTAGGATGTAACACAAAAGCACGTAAGCTATAAATTTATTTTGTAAGCTATAATAAGAAATCAAGAATAATTATTTATTCATTTAACCTTGAAGCAACATAAGCTTGTGTATGTTGTGTAGCTTGTGCTCCCTATCGTTAGCACGCCTGATTCATATAAATGTCCTCTTTAGATCCTCGGCGACAGGATCCTTCCATCTTCCCTTCGACCTTCATCACTATATTCATTGCTATGTCGGGTCGAATAATTATAATTATTTGACCGAATAAATATCATGGAGGATGGTAAAATTTTTTGGGTATTGAAAAATTGAATAACAAAATTTCTAAAATCAGCCAAAACTCGTTTCTTTTGTAGCATTCTACAAATGTGATGAGGACAAATGTGGATTTGTATCTCTTCTTAGAAAGTTTAAGAAGAACTTTATTAACTAGATCTTGGTATATAATTATAAGATTTTTCGATGACCTATTTTTTCTCCCTTTATAGTTTCCTGTCAAGTGCTAAATATTGACAATCAGCAGATTTAATTTCAGTAAAATAAAACAAAATGGTATGAGAGACATGAAGAAGAACAGCACCCAGTGACACCTTTCCCATGGCTTGATTTAATTTCCTGTGATAGCAGATCTCTCATCTGAGGTGTTTCATAGACGAACCCGGACACACGGCCATACCGTTGATCCAGCGACCATATCGGAACAGAGTGAGAAGACCCAATCCATCGCCTGTGAAACTCCAGAGGGTGCCCCGGGACAAAGACTCGAGTCACAGTCGGCTGCTTGCGGCTGGGTTCTTCACTCGGTCAGGCATCAACAGCTCCCATCACCTGCCTCTCAAGGCCCGGGTGTGATCTCCTGATCCAGCTTGTATCCTAAGCCTATCTGTTGGGCCATCTGTCTCTGGAGTGAAGGCATCTGTGAAGGCGATGCTGGAGTAAATAGTATATCCTTAAAGCAATATACCCATTCAATCGCTTGTACAATACGAGTTAGGAACAAGGAGCCATGAAAAAAAAATAGTATTTAATTGTTACAGAATTAAATAGAATAAAAAAAAAATTAGTGAAACATAAATGATCATGAATAGAATACATTATAAAAATAAGGATTTTCCTTGAATATCGCTACATTTCATGACACCATTATACGTTATACAATACATTTTATACATTTTACAGTACTGGAAAAGAAACAACAGTGGTACTGGGTTTTTTCTTTATTTTTTCGTTAAAAAATTTCTCATCCAACTCCTTTTTAGGTCTAAATAAGTATAATTGAATAGAAATTATTCAATTTGTAAAGATCCATGGATGGAAACTGTGAGACCTGCAGACTGGGGTTCACCCAGATTCAATCAAATGGGTACGCTTAACTGTGGAAAATCCTTTACGGTTGAGCGTGATATCGTACAACCCCTCCCCGCATGCACTTGGTCCTAGAAACAGTACAATCTCTAAATGTGCATCTGTATGCAGTAGACCTTTATAGGTTGTAGTGGCACGGTTTATTGGTACTTTTACAAATTAAGACCGCTACATAGGATAAGCTGGTCTAGCATATTGGCTTAAACATTAGTTTAAACTTTCAATACACAATTTTAATTTCCGTTGAAAAGAGTAATGATTGCTCAATATCACGTTTGCATTCATATGTTATATAATTTGGGTTATTAATGACCATTGTAGGAACACTTTTATAAAAACTTTACATGTGATCTATGATTAAATCTGACTGACACAACCGTTGTCGATAAAGCGTTGGTCGCAGAGTGTTTAATGGTTATTGCAATGTCAGCTCCGACATCGGCAACAGCACGCCCTAGGTCGAGATGGTCCAGATAGATTACAGAATCAATCAGTAGATAAGATTTTATTTATCGGACTCAAAATTATACTTATGAAAAACATAAATTAAACGGACAAGGACTAGATGGGATGACAGATACGATTTCATATAAGTAATTACAAGTTGGATATTAGAAAAAAAAAACTCTGACAAATATATCTTATGAAAGTCAGGATATGTTCTTTATCAGTTAAAGAAAATTTATTTATATGTTATGGCATAAATGGAGGTCGTCTAGAAAAAAAAATATCTATTTCCTCAATAAAAAATTCTTACTCTTTGTGATAAAATCTAAAAGGGAAAATCAGAAAGGAGAGTACGGGTGTTGATGATTAAGAATAAAACGAAATCGCTGTGACAATTTATTCTTCATTAGAATACGTGATACTTTTTAATATGGTTTATTATTAATAAAATAAATTACAGAAAAGATGTTTTATATTCACACTAGGGGGAACTCTCTGCATCATTAAGAAAAGTTTCTAAATATTATTTAATGTATTGAATTAAAAAAAAAAAACTGTACCACTACAAATCATTAAGGGTTTGGGGTTCAGTACAGTACAGTACTGTTTCATGGAGAAGAGTTGTGCTGGAAGGTGATTTGCCTTAGATCACGCTTGGTCAGATTTTCCCCCTTATTTTGGGTACCCACTTTATTGATGCTGGGCGAGCCCCAAGAGGGTCCCTATATCCCATAGGATCTATCTCTGGCCGGTAAAAGATTAAATAAAAGTCTGCCGGCGAGCGGGATTCGAACCCAGGAACTTCGGCACGGCCACTCAGGGCTCTACCATTGAGCTACTTGTTGCTTGATACATTTTTGTAATCGTGTGTGCTCCATTCAAATTCAAAAGCGTTACTTTGTGTAACGGCTTAGAGAATTCAGAAGTAGTGGCTTTGTGATTTACGAATTATTAAAAATACTTATAATTTAACTAATTGAGCCCGACAAAAGACTAAACAGTAAGTTTCTTGATGCGGTCCTAGAGAATAACGATACAATATAATACCACTAAAAACGTTTTTATAAATATCAGTATCCATATAAGTATCGTGAAAGCTGGTCTGAAATATACCTCCTATACCATAAATTAAGATTCACATGTGATTGATTCATATGATTAAGGAAACAACATTCTTTAAATCAGCAACAAACGAGACATCAAGGTCATTATGGATTACTTTGTTCGTAACAAAGTAAGGAGGATTGAGAATTTAAGAAGGATTTTGGAATGTAAGGATTGAATACGATAAGAATTCGATAGCTTAGTGGAGCCCTTAAGCTCTACTCCGTAAGTCCAGATGGGTCTAATGATTTTCATATATTTGAGTCTTTTCTAATTAATTGGGAGCTTAGAGCGTTTATCTAGTAAATTTTGAAGTAGCCTGAAACGGCGACATTTATATCTAAATAAAGAATTTGTCATATAAATACAAAGTGAGTTGCATTTGAGCCTTGGAGGTGGTGGGATGTGTTTTTTGGGCACATTATTCATGGTTTGCTTTGCTGTTATTCTCTTTCTGCCTTGAGGATGCCTGAACAGGCGAAATATTGGACAGGTATTTTCATTTTCCTGTTTTAGTTAAGAGACTTAAGGTTTTTAGTTGGAATTGTTCCACTAATGTATTAACATTTATTTAATGTCTCTGTTAACCTTTCCCTTTTTCAATATATATTTTGTGGAATAACCATAAGCCCACTGTTTGTTTTTTGATAAATTATCTTCTTTTTTTTCTTGCACTTTTACTTTCATTTTTTCATATGGTTTTTTGTCTTCTGTTCTTGTGTTGTTAGTTACTATTATTTATTTTATTTTGTTTTCCTGTTGTGTTTTTAGGGGTTTGGGGAGTGTATATTGATGTTTCAAATTCTGGAGTATTTATCAGCTGTTTTAATCTAACCTTAGCCAACTGAAAATCTAGTAACCTTCCCTATGATTTAGTAGTTGCATTTTAGCCTTGGAGGTGGTGGGATGTGTGTTTTTTGGGTGCATTATTCATGTTTTGCTTTGCTGTTATTCTCTTTCTGCTCTGAGTCTGAAAAGGCGAAATATTAGACAGAAATTTTCAATTTCCTGTTTTAGTTTAGAGACTTGAGGTTTTTAGTTGGAATTTTTCCACTTATGTATTAACATTTATTTAATGTCTCTGTTGACCTTTCCCTTTTTCAATACAAAGTGAATAATTTTGCATAATTTTTTGTTCCAATACCCGCCACACTAGAGGGCGTACTTTAGGTATGATATTTCTTCAGCACTAAATGATAGTTCGAATAAAGGTATGATGATTACAATTTGTATTTATAACGATTAAACAGCATTCCTAACAAGAAAATGACTATAGTATATAGTAGTTAAACATAAATATATTCATAAGTATACTTATGAGCAAACAAAAAAATTCTGCAATGACATAGAAATCATGTCTCTATTCATGGCATATAGAGCAATATCACATTTTGTTTTTCTTTATTTTATATAATATTTAATAAACAATAAACTATTAAAGTAAATTATATGTTAATAATTTGTTTCGGTTCTAATGAATTAAGATGTTGAAAACATTGATTATGATATGATTAATTTTCAAGGATTTTTTTAGAATTCCGCTTTAATTGACCGATCGAAATTTAGAATATCAAAGTCCAGTTCGATTTTCTTTAGAAGATATTTCTTTTATTATAAGATATCTACACAGCAAAAGCAAAAACTAACACAGCATTATCTACACACTGTAAAAAAGAGTCACATACTTTCAATTTCAGTAAACCTAAAATTTTGCATAAAGAAAATAATACTTTAAAGCGTAAATATATGGAGGCCCTATTTATAAACGATAATTTGGAAAATGCAGTAAATGATAGAAAAGAAGCTGGAGATATAAGCAAATTGTATTCCTCCATAATTTTAAAATTAAAAAAGAAATAGAGCATAGGAAGTTAAGCTTTAGAAACAAGTCAGATGGAGCAAAATAACCTGACCCATAACCTACTAATAGATCAGATGATAAATAAAATTTTCCAATTAATACTCAAAATAAAATTTGAAATTTTTAATTAATAATTTAATTATTTAAATGGTAAAATTTAAATAAATACCATATTTGTCTGTCATATTTTATTTTTGTTTTTTTGGAGTACATTTGTTAATATATTTATATTCATAAATGATTTTAATTTGATCTAGTATTACAGAGATCAAAGTTTGGTTTTCAATGTAATACCTATTATATTTGACCATGGAAGAAAGTTAAGTTCCAGGATTTTATATATATTTTGACTTTTAAATCGTTTGACATCAAGGTATCTATGCTTATTGTTATTAGTTATTTTTGACAAGTTATTTATTATTGTATTTTAGTGTATTTTAATTGTTTTATAAGTAATGATTTGGACTTGTAAATTTTAAAGGAAGTTGTATGAGGAATTACTTAAATTGAGAATGACAAATAAGTGTCGAAACGTTTTTTTAATCATTTGTTAATTTTTAATAACAATTTTTGACTGGAATATGGTTTTTTCTTCAGTATTAAATTATATAAGTCCAGTTCGAGATTGCAATCAGGACTCTCTTCCGTTCAGCCTGCTCTAAAATTTAAAACAGAAATGCCCAGTGAAAATGAAAGTAGCTCGAAGAACTCTTGGTCTGGAATTACCAATCGCATTGGCGGTTGCGGTGAGCGAAAATGGTGTTGTGAAAGTAAAACCTCAAAAATGTGTTATCATTTCTGCCAATATAATTGTTAGGTCAGTTCAATCATACCGACAATTAATGGCTATTATTTAAACACATCGCTCCTTCAAATGAACAAACATTACTCGATAATGTCAAAGCCTTCAGTAACGATTGTATTGGTTGAAAGTATTTAATTCAGGAACGGCATATCTGATATTCCTTTTCCAACATTTTTTTAAGTAAATACTTCTTCAGCCGCGTTTTTCAGCTTGAGTTTACGTTAGCAACATGCTCGAGACTGGCCACAGATCGCGGCTTGTGGATGGGTTATACAAGTTGTTTTAATCAACTTTGGTTTAATGGTTAAAATTCGATACAATAAGAAAAATTCTATTTGACTAAAAGATCGTTTCATAGTCATACAATTCAAGCTCATAATAATTCAAAATATCAAAATCTAGTTTAATTTTTCGTTTACACTAAAGATTCTATTTAGATTGTTTAATCTTGGAATTACTACAAGACAATAGTGAGTACTTAATATGTTTATGTAGAAATATTATTCACAAAATCATTCATTGACGAATGTTCCCAGCATTGCAATGATACTTGGGTTGAAAAATCTGATAATATTTATTTTTCCAATATTTGATATCTACTATGCATCGCAGAATGAATATTTCATAGCGGCTTACGAATTACGTTAAAAGCGTGGAAAACTGAATTCTAGTAGTTCCAGGGGATTTTTTACGCGGATTTTAAACTTGAAAATTCTATAACATTTCAGGTATTTAGCAATTCGCCATGGAGTGTTATCCGCCATTGGTTATAACCTCAACACTAATAATGCTGATACTGATAGTGACCATTTAATTACTTATATTAATGGAAATTGAAATATTAAAAATGCAATTATAAAATACTGATTGACAAAACATCCCCATTCCATCTTGTCAACATTCATTTGATAAATTTTCATATGATTTGATCTTTAGAATTATTCCGAACTTCGGGATGTATTTCACAGCTTATTCTTCCAAAGTGGCAAATGCTATATACTTGCTATATTCATTGTTAATAATAATAAATGGAAAAAAAATTAATTTAATATACAGTAAACGAAATTAATACAATACAATACACAAAATTAATGATGTGTTTAAAACGTTATTATTTCGGTAAATCAATTTCGAATTCTTACTTTTATATTTTTGTAGTGCACGGCTGAAACAAAAAAGCATTCGTATATAATCAGAGCCGATATCGAAAAATCTGGTCATAAAAGAAATCGACTTTGATTTGTTATAGGTGTAATGTGAAAAGTCAACATAACTAGTCATTTGTAAATAGTAAACATAAATTATCAACCTACATATTACTGCCACTTCGCCCGTTAACAATTAAGCGATAACAATCGTCGGTGAAATATAAATATCGGACAGTGTCGATACATAATCGATGCTAACCCAGTTAGGAAAGAAACGGTGGCTCGTTGAGGATGATGGTGAGCTTGTTGCGAAAGTTGTTGCGGAATCAACAACATGCAATAACATTCTGTATCTAGATCTCTGCCTTGACCGACTGCGGTGTCCATGTTGAATGCTCCTACTGTAAGAAGATAGGTCCGGCTACTGGCTGCAGGTCAGGTGATATGTGGCAACATGTTCAGACAGTGAATATTAAAAAAAAAATATTTGTAATATGTATTATTTCATCATCATCATCACTGGCACTACAACCCGGTACGGGTCTTCGCCGCATCAAGACGACGCCTCCAATCATCCCTGTCTTAGCCTAAGAATAGGTGGTGGTGGCCTTAGAGGGTTAGCAATCATGTATTTGGTCTTTGCTTGGATGACTTGAAGACCCATTTTCCGCCCTGTTGCCTCTATAGCCAAGAAGGCTCGTTCCAAGTCCCTCTGTGATCTTGCTATGACGTCTATATCATCAGCACAGGGTAGAATTGGAGCGTTGGACTGACTTGGTGAGACAGTTTCTTTGCACTTCGAAGTCCCTCATTACCTTCTCTAGTGCTAGGTTAAACAACAAGCATTATAGGCCATTTCCCTGTCTCAGGCCACTTGTGGTCGTGATATATTATTTAGTAACGTAAATGAAGAAACACACAGTTTACTGCCCAAGAACGATTTCACAAAACAAATGCAAAAGGAAAAATCACCAAAATCAATGCCTTTCGGCCAAAAATACGGGAAAAACAAATCAGTTAACCTTGCTTAAAAATCTTTGATATGATTATTCTTTTGATGCATGTTTTGATAATACTTGAATTGGCGAACATAGGATGGTTACTTTTTATTTTAGAGAATTCAGCCTATTTAGCTTTTGGAATTTTTCTGTGGCATTCTAATAAAAAATCTTTATTGATAATTTTTTGTATGATTTCTATTCTATCCTAAAAAATGAAAATTGAAAAAGATGTAGGAAATAAAATGCTTCTGAAAGTTTCAAGGTATTCCTTGCTTATGGTCTACTATTTCTACTATATGTAAAAATTAATATAATTTTTCATGGCTCCAATTAAAATGTCTTAAAGATTGGACTTCATTTACAATATCTTATGATCATATGAAATAAACATATTATCTTTAAAATTAACACACTTGTATTAACTTCGTCTGTAAGTACGTATGTAACCGAAAGTTTGAAATATTTTTTCGACCACTTCAAAACATCGAATTAAATTAAAACTTTGCAAACTTCTCAAGAATTCATTACAATGCAATAATTTAATAAGTTTGGCACATTATCCTCAGCATGATCTTCAAGATCAGCAATTTTTCATATCACGGTATTGTCTTGCCAAATGCTGAGACGTGTACTAAGCCATTCATGGCTTAATCTTTGAGACAAGCCTATACCTTGTTGGCTGAATAATTAAAAAAAACTAAAAAACAAGGTTTTGTAGCAAGCCGAACTAGAAGGTAGAAAATAGTTAATAGTTATAAAAAACTATAAAACACGCTTTAATAAGAATCAAAAAAGAGAAAATAAGTAAGTAAGTCTAAAATAAGAATAGAGTGATTAACAAAAAAGTAAATTTTATCGTAAAAAAACATGGGGTGCTTTTTAAAATATTTTCATAATGACTAGATATTTACATATACATTCAATAAGATATTTGCAAATATTAACATCAATCAAAAAAATGCCACCATTTTTTCCTGAAAATGAATTTCTTTGTACATCACTCTACTACTCCTAATTTAAACTTATTGAAAATTATTTTCTAATTCTTAGTTTTGTTTTCTATTAAAGCGTGCTTTTTAGTTTGTTAAACTATTATTCATTTATGTGAAGATATTAAATAAAAACGTAATGTTAAATACTGCATCCCTTCCGGTAACCATAAGAAGCATAAGTCACGCCAACCCAATATAATAAAGATATTATCTAAAGTTTCCTAGCAAACTTACTATTATCAAAACATGCAAATTTAATTTTGTACAGCGTTCATACAATCAGTTTAGTCTGCACGGACGTTCTCGGTCTATCTGCTGCTGTAGCGAAATGACGTCACTAAACGTAGTTGGGTTTATGAATAAGAAGTTTGAGTGTTCTCTCCCACAGCGCCTTCTATTGGTAAAGTTGCTACCTAAATCTATACTAATCATACATTTAATTACTAGATTCACATAATTTATTTAACTCTCAGAAAAATGTTACTTCGTGATCCTTGTTTTTATCTTTCGTATTTTTAACATTTTGCTGTTTAAAAAATTAAAAAATGACGGGCCGCTCCGGGATTTGAACCCGGGACCTCCTGCACCCAAAGCAGGAATCATACCCCTAGACCAAGCGGCCGTGTGAAAGCTGAAAGGATAGAAAGTGAACAACACTTTGCGAATGGAACATATCAGGAACATCCGGTCTGATCAGAAACATGTCCCAGAATCAAGGAATGAAATATTATTCTATTTTTATTTTATATTTGTACCCATACACTGAAAACTTAAAAGGCTTCGATGTAGTCTAATTATTTACAATCCAAAGAAAGAAAGGCTTGGTGGGCCAAAAAAAATCCCGTGTTAAGCAGCAAGCTTTTCGAATAACGTCTTACGCAACTCTCAGTAATAAAAAAAATAGGTACCATTAGGAACGAAAAAAAATTGGAGTGATGATTTTTAACATGCTTACTATACCTCTGCTAATATGACGGGATTCTGATGTTTGACAGGTTTGAATTGCTATTAAAAAATAAAAATAGAAATTATACCAAAATTTCCATGTACTAGAAAGTTAAAGACCCCTTGAAACTCTATCAGGTTCCAACAGATACTCATATCTCAAATTTGAACGTCCTTCAGCCCGTTAAGACTAGTTTCGACGGGATATTAATATGTAATTTTGTTGGGTTTTCCAAATACGAAATTCAAAATTTCGTGGCTAACTTTTTTTTATTGATGACAGATGACCCTAAAAATTCACATGTAGATGTGACGTTGAAAGTAAGCTGAATGGATTCAGTTAAATCGGAGATCCCTGCTGATATCTAAAGGAGTCTCCAATTAATTGAAAATTTAGAATTATTTCTATTTTTATATGTTTACAACAATTTAAACTTTTTGTAAAACCTGAATCCGGATACTGTATCGCTTCAAGAATCTTCTGATTAATTATTTCAAGTAATTTCACAATTGTTAGCTTAGAATCAGTTCTTTGTATAATATGAACTGATCCCTAGATCAGTTGGGTTATACTGTTAAAGGTTATGGATTCATTGTTTATTTTATTAATTTATTGTTTTATTTTATCAATAAATAATTACTTACCTAATTTATATAGTCGGCAGACAAAATTCAAAAAATGGCATATCAAGACCATCATGAACATATCGATGAATATACCAATATAACCGTCTTCGGGTATCTTTAAGTAAGACGTTCAGGATCCAAAATTAAAAAAAGTCTTTTTCCGATAGAAACACTACACTTTTCTGCCTTATTTTTGATTTAAAATAAAACATTGCTTTACTAAACGGGCGAAAAATAAGGAAAAAGTCAATTTTTGAAATTCTCCGGTTTTGACCCTGAACGCCTCAACTATTAGAGCAACTTTATGTATTAATTTGTATACTGTATAATACAGGATTTAGATGAAAAGTCAGATGAATATCCAAAACTTGTAAATAGCATCTACACCTTTTTTTTCCAATCATTGCCTCTGAAAAATAAATAGAATTGTATCTAAAATGGACTTCACTACCAACTCTTATGTAAGGTGGTAGAATACATCAAAATAGGGTAAATTAATTTTACAAACTTAAAAATAGGGGGGGCGTTAAGTATCCTAACCAACCCCCTCGAAGACCTGCAATGTGGGTCGAAACGTTGGCTTTTGAATAAACAGTTTTTCCTACATCAGAGAAATTTGTTGACCTCCACCCGGACTATTTTCTTCCACATAAGTATCCTAACGATTTGTACCTAAGCTCGTCTATTTGTAATCGCCCAAAATATAAATATATATACTCCAGATGATGCAATCAACCATATAGGATCTGATCTGGACCGGATTGGAATCAAATCTTGCAGCTTCCGGCGGTTGGGAATCCTCCTCCTCCTCGGCAGTAAAGAAGAAGGCCTTCCAGGGTTTCTTTAATTCCTTTCTTCTTGGCTGTTTGTTTCTCTTCATTAGAGCGAGGACGCCATTCGTCACTGTCCCCCTTCCCCCAACATCCCCCCTCGAGAAGGACTCGATATCCATTGTCTCCGCCAGAGCGACAAACCTCCTGCCCATTGTCGTCCCTCACCGGTCACCTTCATTAGGTGGTTTTTACCTATTTTTAATCAACCTTCTTCTCCTTAGAGGGAGGATATTCTGACTCACGATAACTCGAAAGTCGGAATGGAAGCGGGGAATCTTGGTGGAATGATTCGCCAGTCTGGTTTCATTCTTGAATCGAGCCAAGAACTGAAGAATTGCATTACTTTTTGTACCTATTGTCAAAGAAAAGTTGCCGTATAGCTCAAAAGTCATACCAATATTCTTTTGATTCGAATTTCTTAAACTAAAAGTATATAATTATTACAAATACAATAATGATAAATTTATAAAAAAATATCAAATATACGGGCAGTGTAAATTGCTGCATAATGGCAATAAAACCAAGAACTGCAGACAGAAAAGGGAAGATAATTTTGAAGAGTAGGGATACGAGTCTTAAATTGAAAACAGTTGCACGGAAACAATATACCATTACGGATGAAGAAAGGGCAGCCAGGTCTGAAAGATTGAAGAAGTTTTGAGAACAGAAGAGGAGGGAACAGGAGCATCACAGCTAATATTTTAAAGACTATGCTGTACATGGATTGATTCAAGTACTCCAGTGCGGGTGTAAACTATGTGAAAAAAATGATAAATTGACATTTTTGAAATTTTTCTTGATCCAAAAAAACAACAAAAAACATGTACCCTTACAACCTATTAAAGGTTGTTGGGTTCAGTACATGGTAGCGAGTTCACTATTTCCAGGACAGCGGTAGTGCAAAGAGGTGATTTGTCGGAGTTCAAGCTCAAGCGGCAGGTTTCCCCCAATTCGTGGTCCAAAAATCCCAACAACTTTTAACCGTGAAAAGTTATGGAATGTCACACTTTTTTATTTATTTAACTGATTTTCCGACCTGTAAATAAATTTTTTAAAACTGGGGCAGTGTCTCTTAGTAGAGTTTCGTCAAAAATAAAATAATATTCATAGTTCAATGAATCATAGATTGGAACGCAATTTAGTCCGGATGCAATTTGTCTTACTTGGTATTTAAATCAGTTTCTAATAGTGAATCAGAGTTCGCCTCTATATCTTGGATTTTATCAACTTACATAATATTGAAATATATTAATTACATTGTAATATATTAATTTATTATTTAAGAAATAGTAATATTTTTACTGTTTTATTTAATGTATCTTTACTCCTCTGTCACCATTTAAACGAGTATTTCTTTAAAAAATGTTTTCCAAACAGCCTGGATTTGTTAATGTAGAAATATTGTTTGAATAATATTAATAATTTTAAAAAACCTGCACCACTACAACCCATGATTGTTAATGGTTGTTCTTAAACATATAATTATTGTTCGAATAAAAACTGGAATAGTGTCTTTAGAAACATAGCTATCTGTTTCGTCAAAAATGAAACTATATCATAGTGCAATGAGTCATAGAATAGAAAGCAATGTGTCCGGATGCAATGTTGCTTGCTTGGAATTTAAATCACTTTCTAATAGTGAATCAGACTTCTCTTATAAATCTTTACCAACACGAATTTATTTTTAAATCACAAGAGTTTTAATTTTGAATTAAATATTTTTGTTCGTCTGTAACTTTTATAAGAATATTTCTTTAAAAAATATTTTCCAGACAGCCTGGATTGGCTAAAAGTAGAAATATTGTTCAGCCGAGACATTCTGAAATAAAAGAAAACGAAGGAAATCACTTTTAGTCTTGTATAATCGTGTTTTTTAGACATTATAATATAAAATTATTTCTGGAGGCCCTTCTCAGTTAATCAAATTTAAATCCTTTAAAAATAAACTCAAACTGCTATAATCCCTAGAATAAGATTTCCTTTCTTCCCAAATCCTTTGACAACTTTCCAAAAAACAAAAAAATTCAAAAACAAAAAAATTCAAAAACAAAAAATTATAATTTTCTTTTAATTAAACTACTGGTTATGGAAACAGTCCACAATTACATTTTCCCTTAAACCAGGCAAATCTCCTCCTACAGAAAAATAGTTTGCTTCTAATCCTTTTAAAATATTATAAAACTTATAACATCATTACTTGATTTAAAACTAAAAGACGAAAAAAAAAATCAATTTGGAATCCACTACGAACAGTCCAATATTCAATGTCTTCCTGTTTATTTTTTCTTTTATTTTTTACATCCTTAATATTTATTGTTCTTGAGTGTGGTAGCTTATGTTATTTATTTTATCAATCAATTTTTTAAAAATCCAAAAACTTTTCTTGGAAAATGTGCAATCGCCAACGAAACTAGAAAAAAATTATCGATATCTTTTCACAAATAATTACATATGTTGGAGTTTGAAACGTAACATAATTGCAGTTTTTTAGTTGCAATGGGTATGTTACTCATTATTATCAATGAAAAGAACGCAATATTAAATAGAATTAATTTGTTCAATGTGCGTCGTTTTGGCTTACGTTGTAGACCTTCATCGAATCTAAATAGAAAAATTAAGTGTATAAATAAGTAGAAAGTTGTAAATAATAAACCAGCTTAAAAAATATTTTTAAAAACAACATCTGAGTTATTCTAGCTTAATTAAAAATTGAAATAAGAGATAAAAATTAAAGGATGCATACGAGTATACTTAAAACAATATAAAAAAAAACATCATAGCTACCAGTGGCTAGCATAACAACCTTTTATTTCCAATGATCTTTTTAAGGGAGTAAAAAACCTTGGCTGTGCCGTTCTTCGGATGCTACGTAAAATGACTGTCCCGAGTCATGCGAAGTGTCAGATACTCGTTAAAGACCCTTGTACTTATAACTATAATTATACTAGTTATATCTGGAAAGACACGTTTTAGGACTGCCACCATTGCATCGTCTGAATAGCCATTGTAGAAAAAAAAGGGCGTTAAATAAATAAGCATACACAAAATAAGAAAATTGACAATTCTAGAGGTTTAAAAGTTATAATAGTCAAAATGATGCCTAGTGAAACTAAGAACATAGTGTGATGATAATGTAAATTGTTGTACAAGTAACAATAGTTATAATAAAACGGAAAATGGTGGGGGAAGTTATGATTAGTTTATGTTTGAGTAGAATATTAACAAAATGATAGTGAAGGCTTATCAGTTGGTAGTGACAACATCTAAGGAAGGGTCGCCTACTTGTTAAGCCTCATTTATCAGAGCAAATTTTAAGTTGAAAGCTTTGATCGAGAAGTCTTTATTGCTTTGAGAATTAGCCACGAGGAAGAAATCAGTGAGGGCCATTTACCTCATCAGATTTTACGTTAAGTCACGCAGTTTACATATTATATAAACGCCCTTAGAGCAATCCTTGTTACACTAAATTGTCAGTCTTTGAGGTACAAAAAAAAAAGATAATTACTAATTAAATAATACAAACAAAAACACTTTTTATAATTTCTGTAATTAAATATTTACTCCTTGAAGTTAATTTGATTGGAATCTATTCTACTTATGTTCATTACATAAAGTAGTGTGAAAAAAAAATACATTTACATGTTTCAAACACTCTACTAAAACTACTGATATCTGCTGATATGAATGCAACTATAAATATGTTTTTGTTTGTTTTCTCACATTCCCATATTATTGACCGTTAGGGCCTGATGGAGACCTGCAATATAGAATCCAAGTAATTTTTACTAAAATTTTATTTATATATTTTTAAGCTAGTATACCATTGAAGACAATTAAACAAAACAGCCTGTAGCACTATCCATGTAGGATATTGGGCTCAGATAATGTTACAGACTTTTTTATAAAACAAAGGTTATGCAGAGAGGATATTTTTCCAAGTCTAGCTCAACCACCAGGTTTCCCCCTGAATTAAAGGGTTTTAACCCACTTTATTAAGGCTGGGTGAGCCCCAGGAGAATCTGAAGAGTTGAACCCGGAACCTTCAGCTTAGCAACTCAAAGCTCTACCCACTAAGCTACCCCTCTCCTTAATACTGGTCATAAGTTAACTATAATTTACGAACCTGTGCAATTAGCAGATTTTACACAGAAATAAAAAAATGACATGCGTTTGAGATGTAGTTGTAATGAAATATTCACGAAATAAGTTTGATTGATAGAGTTATATACGCGACAGTTATGCTGGTGATGAAGAGGAAGAAAGAAATGGGAAATACTCCAAAGAAATGCTATCTGCAATAAATAGGACACATAATACGTGGAAATAAATATAGCTGATTGAAGGCGATAATACTCGGAATAATTCAAGGAAGAAGTGATGGAAGGAGATGACAACAATTTTTTTCAGATCTGCCATATCAGAAATTAGAATAGCCTTGATGATTGCCGACCTTCGGAACAAAGATGGCACTTGTAGAGGAAAAAGATGAAGACACGACAGCTATTTGGCCATCGGAAAAAAATATTACAAATATTCACTTCCAAAGTTGCTCAGGCCAATAATTCAAATTTAAAAAATCTGCTATTAGTAAATACTATAATTTTCAAACAAATTGTAACGATTTGGTTCTTTTTCGAAAGTTACCAATAATTTTAATTTGTTAAAACACTGCATTCTCAATATTATATTGTATTAAAATATAAATATGAAATTATATCCATTGTATTTTTTTTTTCTTGGTCTTTCTTTGTCTCTCTCAAACCGATTCAAGGAACGACCCGTTATTATAACGCAAGTAAAATCAACAGGGACATGGACCAACCGATATTAATTATACCTTCTGCTAAATTGGTCCTCCGCCTTCAGTGACACTCACACCACAATAATCCGTCGAACGGATTGCGAAACTCAAGGCGATTCTCTTGTTCGACTTTCACAACCGGAATAATACAGCCGCGCTTGAGGGCTGAGGAATTCGGAGCCTATACTAGAAATAGTTGAGAATAATTAGAGTCCCAGAGTCGTGTCACTTGCGCTGGACATTCCGTGCCCCGATCTAAAGATACTGTTAAAAGGCTTTTCCACTTCTTGTCAGCTCGGGTATAATTAGCTTGGAAACGGTCTTGCACGAGATGTTTTTTCTCTAGCAGTTTCTTTAATTTTCTACAGTTTACTTTTGCATCACCAGCTGAAAATGGGAAGTGGAGGAGTCGACGATTATTATAACGAAATATTATTTTTTTAAGGTTGATGTGTATTACTACAGCCAGTGAAGGGTCTGGGGTTCAGTATATTCTAGAGGCTTTACTGTTTCTAAAAAACGGTTATGTTGGGAGGATGATTTGTCCTTGATGATGCTCAACCGCTAGATTTTGGTTTACTCCATTTTAAAGAGGCTGGGTGAGCTCCAGGAGAGTCCTGGACCCATATCCGGCCTCTAACAGATTAAATAAAAATCTGCCAGCTAGCGGCATTTGAACCCGATCCTTCGGCATGGCAACTCAGCGCAATACCACTCAGCCACTCCCGTCCCCTTTTTTGTGAGTGGCAAACAAAAAAATTAATATAACTGTATATAAAAACACTGAATGTTATCCAAACTGGGTTTATTTTTCTTTAGGAAGCAGAATCCTGCCATTCTCGAAGTTCATACGTGGCTTACTCAGATCCTTCACTTGAAGTGGTGATATTGCTTATATTTGAACCCCATTTCACGCTAAAGACTACGAGAATGACACGATTCCCAATGCGAGTAACTCACTCTGGACAAAATTCTAACTAACCTCTTATTCACCAGGCCTGCAGATATATTCATTAGATATTAATATAGAAGAGCAAAAACTCAAATAGAAGTTAAGTAATTCTATAGTTGCATGAAGCCTTGATGGTAGTGGGATGTTCCCTCCGGTAGGTGCCTTGCTGCATTTTGAGGTTAGGGTGTGCTTTATTTGTATATTTCCTTCGCAATTATTATATTTTCTGAAGATGTCTGAATAAGCGAAATATTGAAGGTATTTTAGTTTTCGGTTTTTAGAATCCCCCTTTGTTTGGGACTTTTCAAAAAGAAAGGGAAAACTAGTTAGGAAAGCGTCACTGCTATTTATCATTTATTTATTTACTAATTAAGGAACTTTTTGGAAATTTTAAATAATCATATAAGAATTTTCTAATCTAAGAAGATTTACCATTAATGGTTTTATTCAATATCTAAATATTTTTGTTTTCGCTAATTTATAAATAACGAATTGACGTATGTCTCTGCAACATATCCAGTGATTAAATGATAATAATTTAGTTCATTTCAATGTTTTATTTGTTTTATAAAATTCCCTCACATAAATAGTAAAATTATAATTAAATTAAAAAATTGTATAATTTGATTAATTAGTGTAATTATATTATTATATATGAGTTATTGAGTTTTAAGTTAATTTATTAATTATTAAAATATATATTTGTACATTATATGTTTTTCAAAATATTTCGGTTATTGGTTGATTCGAAAGCAATTTTATATACACAACACTGTTAGGTGTTAATGAATTGGTAGCCAGTTCAGAAGAGAACAACGCTGAACAACTGATGAAGATAAGGGGAAAACGAAACAACAGCAGAAATGACGAACAATGAAACTAAGTTCGAAGAAAGTCTGATAGGAAGATTGGAGATGGTACAATAACGAAAGGACAAGACTTTTAGAGGAAGGAAGAACAATATCAGCAAGGAAAAGTTAATGACAAATTATTGTTAAACTAATTATCAAGCACAGTTATATTCTCTCGCACTGCAAATTTGTAAACGTATCATGTTCCTCTGACACATATGACCTTCTTGATATCTATCGCTGCCCAACCCTCGAACCTTCGGCACAAATCACAGTTATTACCCGTAGAGAATAATGTTTGCACTCAAGGTACGTGAAAAACTATATAAAGTCACTCCCGGATCAGTATTAGGATGCAAGAGAGAGATTTTTATAATTTTTTAATTCACTAAGGTTTTAATCAAGGCTTTGACTTACGCATTTCCTCTTCCTGACATCACGATTGTGGGTCATGCATGTCTCGTTTTAGCATTCAATGGTGACATGTTTTTTAGCTGTATTATGATTGTTTATTCATTTAACCTCACCTTTTGCTACGATGGCTAATCGGACGAAGCTACAGTCAGAGTCCTATATTTTGCTAATTCAGATATAATTAGGATAGAGATCTTAAACGCACCGGGTCGGGTCCGCTTAAAGTACCGTACCTCACAGTATCAGTGTTTAATGGAATACTCTGTATATTAAAAGTAGTATCTTACAGAATGAAGGAATCCTGAAGATCGGGAAATGTGATACCTAATTTTTATATTCTCTAATTTTAATTCGGGATTTCTCAATGTTCCAATTTTGTAGACGCAGATATATTCTATGCAAAACTTTGTGAACTTTTTAGGTAGAAGTAATAACTAACAGTGCCCCATGTACTGGATTTTTTAAAATTATTAATAATTTAAAATTACTATTCCTATGGATATCGCCCATTACAATCGCTCAAGAGATGAAAGCGCAGCAGAACCATTTTAAGTCCGTGATCCTAATTTAAAATTATAATTTTAATTATTACAGCTTTAATCAGTTCACAATTCTTGACTTCTGTTCGCTACGCTTGCTCAAAATAAATACGAAATACTGGCAGAGTATCTTTTAAAAATATCAAATCAATGTAGTAATAATTTAAATAATGCCTATGAATACGAGTTTTATAAATAACTGCAAAATAGTTAGTAGCGACAAATCCCGCTAGATAGAACTTATGCGGCCTCGTCAATTGGCAAGGGGGTGCCATAAGTAGTTCTACTGTATTTTGTATTACATGTTAACAAATTAGCCATGTTTATTGATTATTAATATATTTTATTTTAAAGTAATGACTGGTTATAAATAAGCATAAGTTTCACTAATCAAGGAATCATTTGTTGACCTTCATTCAAACCATTTTTCTTTCCATATTTATTCAATAGATCATCAATCATTCAAAATAAGCTTTTAAAAAAAACCTGTACCACTACAACCCGTGAACGGGTCTGGGGTTCAGTACATGGTAAACGCTATACTGTTTCATGGACAACGGTTCTGCAAGGAGGTGATTTGTCCTAAGTCACGCTCTACCCCCAGATTTTCCCCCTTATTTTGGGTACCCACTTTAATGAGGCTGGGTGAGCCCCAGGAGGTTCCTAGATCCCATACTATCCATCTCCGGCCGCAAACAGACTAAATCAAAGTTATGGCCCGCAGCGGGATTTGAACCAGGATTTCCGGCATGGCAACTCAGTGCTCTACCACTGAGCCACCCCGCTCCCTAAAATAAAATAAACTATCAAATTTATAATTATTTGTTTTTAAATAATCAAATAATCAAATTTTAAATTATCAAATTTATTACAAGTTGAGTGTAAACATTAAAAACTCACCGAGTTTCAAGTCATTTGTTAGCTTTATCACGGTTCAGGATAAACCTTTAAGGGTTATGAATAATGACCCCATTTAATATTATCTGCTTAAAACATACACCTGCTAAATTTCTGCAACGCTTTAAAGTTAGCTTTGCTGATTTAAGGGTCGTACAAGAACATATTTAATAAGAATTATTCCAAGCACGATCAAAAGGTTTCGCTTATTTGGCAATAAATCTAAAGGAATTTTAAGGAAATCTTAGGTTTTTGTTCTCCTTTGAAATTCTTAAAACCTTTTTTGAAAACGTGTTATATACCAGTGTGCTATAAATAATTTTAAGTTCAAATATTATTTAATTATATAAGTAACTGTCTGTTATCCATAAAGGTTTATGAATCTATCTATGGTTGAGAGTTTTACTTAATAAGTTACCCCATGTCATTCCTTGCTCAAATATCCAAGATCAAGATAGAGCGCGGAGTCTGGCGGTGTAATCTCTCAAGGTAAACTGGCATGTTTCGTATCGAAGAGTAAATGTAGTGTGTTGTGATATGTTCAGATCTTATCATTCATTCCGGGGTTTGTTCCAGTCGTGTAAGTTTGACAAGCAACGCTTTAAGGTCAGTTATACATCAGTTGTAGATAGATATTTTAGTTTTTAGTTAAATTAGTGAAGTATAACTTATTTATTAGTTTTAATTGCGAATTTTAAGAAGTAATAATCAGAAAAAGGTTACTATTATTATAACAGTGAGTAAATCTTGAAGAGAGGGTTAGAGTTAACAATTCGTTTAAGCGTAAAAGAGAAAGTAAATATTTTGTTCGTACCTCCATCAATCTCATAACTCCTTCGTACCTAAGATTTTAATTTTTTTTACATTTAAATATTATATTCAGAAGTTGTTATTTTAGGAATAATAATTTATAAACTTGTTTGTTCATTTAACGTCACTTTTTGCTGCTATGGCTAATCGGACGATGCTACATTGGGAGCTCTAAATTTTGCCTATCCAGGCTTAATTAGGATAGGGATTTTTAACGAGTCATTTTCTAATAACAATCTATTATTTTTCTATATATAATTGCAACTCTTTAAATTAAAATCGAATAATAAATTACTAGCTTGAATAATTATTAGTTAAACGAATAAATATAGAGAAAAATAAATGGTCCGGGAGTATGTCGAAAAATAATTCCATAAATATTGAAAAGCTCAGGAACCGACGTTTTGACGCTCGTTGTCAGGGCTGAATAGACAATATACATATAACTAAAATAATTGGACTAGACTAGATACAAAAAGAATTATAATTTAGATCATTAAATTTGAAAAAAAAAAATAATTAACACTAATAATAGGATTTACGTTGATAAAAATAATGATAAAAATAACATCAAGGTAACAAAAGTAGAACAATCTCATAATTAGTAGTTAAAATAATAGAATATCAATAATAGAGACAAGGAAACTTGGAAATATTGAAAATGTATTATTTTTTAACTAATAGTAATACTTTTTTATCTAATATTAAATATAGGATTTTAAATATTAACTAATAACTGCACTAACTAATTCATAACGTTCATATCCAACCGAAGAAATATATAAAAATCAAAATCTAAAAATGTACAGTATAACATAACATACCTCTATTTTTTTTTTTTTTTTATAATTAAGAAAGATGAGAGCATGAAGAAGGCGTGGAAATAGTAAATTAATAATTTATTAATTTTTATTAAATATAGAATATTATCTATTTACTAATCGCTAACTAAACTAAACTAACTTTTATATAAAGTTCATATCTAAGCGATTATTCGCCGAGACATCAGGGTCGCCTGCAAGACCACGTTAACGCCGAGGCCGCCCTCCTCGACTTTAAGTCACTGGTGAGAAGGCTAAAGCCCCATGAACTAATATAAAGTTGTGTTTTATGTTCAGAGCTAGCGACATTTGAAGCTCCTTAATCTTGAAAAATAAAACTACATTATGTATATATGTTTTATGAGTGTTGTTATATATTATTATTAATAGTATTTGAAAATAATTGCTAATAAGCTCGTGAAGAGCTTGATTGTAATATAAATAAATAACTAAAAATATCTAGGCAATGAATCGAGATCCGCAAAAATATACATGTCAGTTGATATACATAGCTCTAAGGTTAATTGATATAAACACGATCTACACAATAAAAGCGTGACAATAAAATGAACAATTAACACGATTCATTGGCAATGAACTGGGCCAACAGTCTAGTTTATTAGAGCATGTCTCAACACAATTTTTATAGCTTCATTTGTGATTCGTATTACGGTTTCATTTTTATAACCATTTAAAATTCCTTTTTAAAACGGATTCTTTATTTTATTGTTTTTAATTTACAAGTCCTTTGGTATATCACGGGATTAGACTTGTAACTTTAATGTTTTTTTTTATTTTGTTTTTTACTTCGCTGTAAATCAGTTGAAATTATAGTGTTCCATCTGTCATAAATTGGACCTAAGGGAGCTGGAAAATTTTCAATTAACTTCTTCAAACTACGTGGTGTGGTTTTTATTTTTTTAATAAATGCAGATAAACCTCCTTTTCTAAGATGAACATTCAAATGTCGAATAAATAGATCTTCACCCGATAATAATTCAGTTTATTTCAGATGTTTAAAAATATTATAATTTTCCTTTGTCAACGATTGTGCAGAGAGGCGTTTTGTCAGGTTTTTAAAATTATTAAAGATACGTAATTTATGGTAGGGTGAGCCCTAGGAGACTATCTGTAGATTCTACCGGGTCCATCCCTAGCTGTTAAGTGAATACTTTTTTTTATATCTATAATCAAGGAGAATAAGAGAGCCGGGTCAGTGTTGACTACGCGGCTACGTTGCTACGCTGAACGTTCTTGGTTTGAAATTCGCTATCGCAGCCGGTTGTTTAAACTCAATTATCTAACCCTGTTTAACAGACTAATTCAAATCCTAGGGTATGCCGAAGACTTTGACATTATGGCAAGATCTAAAATGGGGCTGAGGGAAGCTTTCTGAGCACTGGAAGAGGCAGCCAAGAAACTTGGGCTTAATGTCAACATACAGAAGACCAAGTATATGCGAATAGGAGGAACTCAGGAGAAAGAGGATTACTTCGAAGTTGGTCAGTACCGATTCGATTGCGTTGACAACTTCGTCTACATAGGAATAGAAGTTTAAATAAAGAAGAATTAATTCTGCTAATAGGTGCTATTATAGCCTAAGGAAGCAACTAACTAGCAGGCTCCTCTCTAGGCAGACAAAGCTGCAGATCTACAAAACACTGATTCGACCGGTACTCACACATGGCTCAGAGGCCTGGGCTCTAACAAAGGCAGATGAGAAAAGGATCCTAATCTTCGAGAGGAAAATCCTGAGGAAGATTTTCGGACCAGTAAAAGCGGGAGGAATATGGAGAAGGAGATACAATAGAGAGGTATATGACCTTTATAAGACATCAGATGTTCTCAGAACAATTAAACTTGGCCGACTGCGATGGGCAGGTCACGTGGCACGGATGGAGGACACGCGGATTCCCAAGAAGATTCTCACAGAGGGAATCCATGGCACACGGAGAGTAGGAAGGCCAAGTGTGAGGTGGATGGAGCCTGTAGCCGAGGATGCACGTACCCTCCTTAATGCTAGAAACTGGAGGGATGCTGCGCAGGATAGAGCTGACTGGGGGAGAATGCTGGAGGCGGCCCAGACTCAGTGACGAGTTGTTGCACCAGATATTATTATCTAATCTGTTAACAGTTATGGGTGGACGTTATAGACGCTAAAAATCATACCACCCTCCTGGGGCTCAATCAGCCTCTTCAGAGTGGGCACTAGTAAGCTGGGGGAAATCACGCTGACCGTTGAGTGTGATTTCGGACAATTCACCTCCCTGCTCTACCTTTGATCTAGAAACAGTACAGTATCTAGGATGTACTGAACCCAAGACCATCCCGACCCAAGGTACATGGTAGTAGTACATGTTTTTTAATCACGGTTAATTCCTAAAAAGTCGAGAAAGTACTGAAAAGGTGTCCATGAAAGTACCTATGAAGGTTTAGTAAATAGCTTACATACATAGATATATACTATCAATCCTACATAGCCTATCTATTTATAAACTATTATATATATATATATATATATATATATATATATATATATATATATATATATATATGTGTGTATAAAATTTGGTTGATATACTTTATAGTACACCTACAATCTAAAATCAGAACCCGACTAACATCGCCATAGCCATCAGAATATTTTTTGTCTTGTCTCTATGAAATACGAGACGGCTCTACTTCTTATGTAAATTAACCAAGAGCTTGGCTGCCCTTATGTTACATGATCTACCAACTCGGTGGAAAAAAATCCAGTCTAGTATAATGGGAGTAGTTTATGTCCGGCTCAATGGAAAGAAAATTTCGATAATTTGTCGCAGCTAGAAATCAGTTATGAAACAACAGAAATTATTTAAATTTACATAATTTAATACCGTCCTTAGGCTCAGAATCTCGTTATTAGTAATAGGCTCGTCTTTTATCCATTTTATTCTGATAGGAGAAAGCTGAAATATTTAAAGAGTTGAGCTTCCGGCATTCCTAGTATATTACACGTTTAATAATTTATATAGAATATGATTTTTAAAATATAACTGATCTGATTTCGTAATTATAAATCTCAAAACTATAGAGAAACGAATGAAAAAGAGATTTCTTCGCCCATAAAAGTAATACATTAATAATTTATCAGCATTATTGAGAAATTAGTTGGCTGGATGATTCTTGAGCAATGTTGAAAGGAGTCAAGAAAATTTCCAAAAATCAGAACAACTTATTTCATTTTTCCCTACTTTTCGACCTAATTTTTAATCTATCATCATGCCCAATACAACAAAAGGTTAAATAATAAAATAATTGATGAGAGTCAACAAAATAAATGAATAAATAATCACGAGGATTGCCTACAGAAGAGAAAACTCAAAACATTGGAATAACTGTTTTTTTATTATTTTTAAATCAATTAATAATAATGTCTACTCACCCCTCTTTCCTCAATCTGCCGGCGTTCCTCAAGGCAGTATCCTAGGCCCAATTCTCTACACAGTTTATACAGCTGACATCCCAACTCATCCTAATACTATCCTTACCACGTATGCGGATGACACATGCCAATTATCTGACACATGAACACTGATCCAATTACAGCATCCCGTACTCTTCAATCCCACATCACTGACCTTGAAAATTGGTGTCAAAACTAGAGGATTAAAATAAATTCCCACAAATCTCATCAAATCACCTGTACCCTCCGTCGTAAACCAGCGACTTCCTGCCCTCCCCTGTATCGTTTAATATCCCTCCTAAGTCCTGTAGAACAGATCCGGTACTTTGGACTACACTTGACAAACGCTTAACTTGGAATCCTCATACTAGACTGAAACGACAAGAAACAGCTCGCCGTTTCAGGTTACTTCAACATTTACTAGATACACGCTCTAAGCTCCCAATCAATTACAAGAGACTCATATACATGACAATAGAAAATAGACCCATCTGGACTTACGGAATAGAGCTTTGAGGTTCTACTAAGCCATCGAATTCCTCTCGTATTTAATCCTTACAATCCAAAAACCTTCGGAAAATCCTGAATGCTCCTTACTTTGTTACGAACAAATTAATCCATAATGACCTTAACGTCCCGTTTATTGCTGATTTGGCCCGAATCCAATATCAATCTTTTCATGACAAACTTAATTTCCACTCAAACCCACTAGTTTCAAACCTCGCAACCACTTCAATTCCTGATAATCCTCCGAGGAGTCTATAAAGAAGATGGCCTCGTGACCTTCTAAGCTGAACTTTTTATTGGAGAACTACCACTGGGTAGTTTCTCTACTTGTCTTTTCATGTCAATGTATTCATTCATTAAATTTACTTGATGTATTTTGTATACAGTTGTAAATTTCAATAAATATATTTTTAAAAAAAATCAATTAAAGTCCGTATTATTTAAACTTCAAATTTGTAAATTTATGTTATTAACATTAGTCTTGTTTTCACATACACTGTCACTCCGAACAATAATTATGTACTTTTCAAGTAGTTTATTTATTAATAAAAACAAATGATAGGCTCCACACGCTCAATACAAAATATATATAATTTAAATGAAATAATAATTAGTATATAGTTATATTATTTATTTCTGGTATTTATATATACATAGATGTTAAAAAACTTTATTTTCATGCTTAATATTATTATCATAGTTAAGTTCAATAATATCTAAATCAATTTTATTTTTTATCACCTTCACGCTGGAAGGTACAATGAGGAAGAAGAAGAAGTATTTTCAATCCTTTCATAAAACATGGGAATTTACTATCCCAAATAAAATCTTCTAAGGGGAAACTAAAAGTTCAAGTTTTTTATTGATTTTTTATATTATTATCAGTTTGAATTCCAAAATTATTAAACTCTTTTAGTAAAATATTACTATTCTTACATCAACGGAATCCTAACGTTTAAACTAAAATTGAATTTAAAAAATTGTATAACTCATGCACAGGCCGCTACGCCTTGCCATTCTAGCGCAATACGTCAAGATCATGTCGCACGGGCTAATGACGCGAAATCTTAAGTTTTTCCCCTATCCAAAGTCACCAAATACCAAGTCACAAACGCGGCTAAAGAAGATTTCAATTCGAAAAATGACAACAGTGAAACGAACATAATAAAACACAGTAAAATTACATAGGAAATGTAATGGAAGAATAACTGATATGTACAAAATTAAATGAATATACATCTGGCCCAAAGGCTACATGATAAGAATGATACATTATTTACTGAAGTACGTGAAAATAAATGTATACTAAATGACATATCCTGGTAAATAAAAAAAAAATAAAAAATCTAAAATGACATGATATCTAATTAATGTTATTTTATTGGTGATAGTTTCAAACTTTAAAACATTTCTAATGGTTAATAAAATAATTTCAATACAATCATCACAATAGGAGTACATTGCTTTACAAATCCCCAAATTTCACATGGAACTTTCAAATTCCTGTATTCAAAAATTAGTTTTTTGAGTTATGAAATTATTCTTTTAAAGGAGCGACATGTAAATTACAGTTATACTAATTGAGCAAAGGATACTAAAATTGAATGAACACATGTTTAATTTGTAAAATATGTAAAAAAATATAATTTGTAAATTGTAAAAATAAATTTAATGACGGTTAACTGTCCGCTACTAGGTGGACAGGCTGTAACCGCCTAGTTTATTAAAGAAAAAAAGATCAACCATCAAAAGTGTAATCATTGCGATGCTTATGATTTATGTATTAAGTGTTCCCTATTTATTTTTTTCTTTATTTTTTCTTTATATTTTTCTTATCTTATTTTTCTTTTTATGAACAAACACACCCACACACGCGCGTGAACACACACACTCTCACACATAGAAACACAATTATGGAGGGAAAATAATTATTTCACTAATTGACTCCACAGGTTTCGTTTTTGTATCTTTACACATGTTCCATGCCTAATTAAACGTGTTTTTATTACCCATTGTATCTTTTGTTTAAATTAATTTGCATATTTTATCCAAACGCAGTAAAGAAACAAAACAATGGCAGGTGAGGAAGGTTTTTGATGTTGATTGTTATAAGATGAATACATTCAATTAAATCAGTCTTCGAATAAATATTTTATATTATAGCAGATTCAATTTATACAATATTTTTAACTAATTCGAGTCTTAGTATGTACAAATACATGATATATCTGTGAACAAGTTCCTATGACGAAATCAGACATAATGCATGAGACCCTCGGACTCCCGACGGTAACGGACTTCATCAAACGGAGGCATATCAAACTCTTTGATAGCCTCCAACACTGCACGAACCCACTATTCAATACACTTACACCGACAGGCCGACCTCAGCGCTGGCAAACGCATGTACAGACACTCAACATGGACTGAGTAAACTACCGACTAACTTCAATCAGAAAGAACTAGTGAGCCCCATCACTAGAACCCCACTCTTACCATCTGATCAAGATAATTATCTAATTAATCAAGATAATTGAATGCACAGTTCTCTCCTAAAATGCACATGGTACAGTACAATAAATTCCATGTATCATATGATTGTTATTGTTATTGTCAAAAATTATTAAAAGCCAAGGGGCTATGTTTTAATGACTTTTTTGATACTGAATGGCACACTGAAGCGGGATGTAAAACTTTTGATTACATTAACTATTTTGAAGAATAAATACCTAAACAAATATTTTTAACGTGAGAAAATCGCTTTCTAGTCATATTTACAAATTATAATAGTATGAATTTACGATTTTTTCGCATACAAATTTTTGTTTACACATTTATTTAACAAATAATAAATTATTTTAGTATTTTATGGATAATCACATAACTATTTTTTTTTTCATTGCATGTTAAGTAGGGAAAAAAATAATACCTAATAAAGATGGATAAACATATATATGATTCTAAAAAATATTTAAGTATAAATAAAATCTGAGACAATCATTCATTAAATAGGAGAGAATTATTATGAGCATGAACAATTGTTTTCACTGAGAATAGAAATAAACAAAAACCATAAGTTTTTTGTTGTCAAGCCTATAAAATTGTTCTACTAACTGCAATATTTCTCGTTGACTCTTCCAATGTTAGGGACATAGTATCAACACTATCCCCTTGGTACAATTATTATCAAAGGATTTTTTCAATTATTTTAATGCGAAATTTTCCTTAGACTTGGAATTTTCCTTTTTATTTCTCGGTGTTTTCTTCTCTGAGATTATCTTTTCGGTACATTTTTTCGGATTCATTGTATTATAATTCTATACAATTTAATATATTGTAATTTAATATCGGTTTTAGTAATATTCTGTATATAATAATTTTGTTAGTTAGTGATAGTTTATTTTTATGGTATAGTAGTCATTTTGGGAGTGAGACTCGTTTTATTCAAATTAGTGTCATGTGATTTCAATGTCATTTTTCTGATTGTAAGGCCCTAGTATTTTGTCGAAGTAAAAAAATAAATCAAAAGATTATTACTATTAAGTTTTAAAGAGACATAAAACACTTGTATAAGACATCGATGGAAAAATTCCAAACTAAAAACCTATAACTAAAACCAAAAACTTATTCAGTAGGTAATTACATTTGGGCTTTGGTGGTAGTGCGATGTTTTCTCTGGTTGGTGTACTGCTGCATTTCGAAATTGGGATACGCTTGATTGATTTCTTTATTTTACTATTATTTTCGGTCTGTCATGAAGATGTCTGGATGGGCAAAATAGTGGCAGCGATTGTTGTTGATTATTTGGATATTTCTACCCAAGTCTTAAAAACGTATTTTTTAAAACGTTTAGAATAATTCCTGCTTAGAAGGATTTTTCTCTATCTAACCTATCAGGGGATTAGAACAGCTAAAAAGAAAAAAATCCTCTTTGAAAAGCTCACCTGCTAAATGCGTTGCAGTGGCGGCGGCTAAGCCGGAATAAATTGCCAAGCCTCGGCCAGAAGAGTGCTTTCAGTTAAGTCCCTGTAAAGCCATTATCTGACTTGAAGCAACTAGTTACAGCCAACTATTCGACAATTAACTGCGCAAATAAACTCTGCAACAGCAGTTTTATTTCTTCCTCTCCTTGCTTTTATTCTTAATTTTCTCCTAAGATGGTAGCTAGCAGTATCAAGGGAAGGAATCACAACTCACGCCTCCATTGCTTTTGTGTGTATGTGTTGCTACATACATTTTCTTAAATTGATAGTAAATAACAATTATATGATAATGAATTAAATAAAAAAACATGCTTGTGCCAAAACAACCCAGTAAGAATATTAGTTGGAGCACATGATAGGGACTGTTTCCAAGCCAAAGGTTGTGCAAGGAGTTAATGATAGCGTTATCACTCTCAATTACAAAGTTTCCCCCCATTTCCCATTAAAAGTAATTACTGGTAAAAGGCTATCTAGATCTCACGGCAGTTAAAAGAATATTAAAATAATACAATTATCTATCACTGCCGGTTTCGAATTCAAGACCTGCGGCTTCATGACCCAACTGTAATATTAACGAATTAATTTTGTGTAAAAAAAAAGAAGATTAATTTTTAATCGGACTGGACCGGTTTGTTTGTCACATTTAATACGCTTTGGGTTTAGAAGAAAAGTCCTACACAATCAGAGACCACTAAATCCTGTTTCATCGTTCTCTGACGATTGAGATTTTAATACCTGAAATCTTCTTTCCTCACGCTACCGCTATTTGATAACGAAGATGTTCCTACGATCCGATAGCCACAATAGAAGTTGGCTTAATGATGTACTCGAGGCATAAAAATAATGTGGTGCGTTTTACAGAATAGTCTTGAAGAAAAGGTGAAGTGAATACAACCTGAAATAAATACAATATTCTTTGAAAAACTTGGTCCTATTAAAAAAGTTCAATGTCAAAAAGTCAACTTGCCAATGAAATGGCAAAGAAATTGTAAAAATCTTAATTAGTAAAAAAAACTATAACACTACAACAATGAATTATATTGGGTTCAGTACATGGTAGAAACAATATTGTTTCCAAGACAACGGATGCGCAGGGAGGTGATTTGTCCCATATCTGTCTTAACAATCGTCTGGTTTTTCTCTTGATTTACAGAGACTGAGTGATCCCCACAGAACTCACAGGGTCCATATATGGCTGTTGACAGATTAAATAATTCATCCATCACAGCCGAGCTTAATTCGGTATTTTCTGCACAGCAACTCAGCACTCTACCACTGAGCTTCGTTATCAAATTCAACTACAACAATGAATTATATTGGGTTCAGTACATGGTAGAAACAATATTGTTTCCAAGACAACGGATGCGCAGGGAGGTGATTTGTCCCATATCTGTCTTAACAATCGTCTGGTTTTTCTCTTGATTTACAGAGACTGAGTGATCCCCACAGAACTCACAGGGTCCATATATGGCTGTTGACAGATTAAATAATTCATCCATCACAGCCGAGCTTAATTCGGTATTTTCTGCACAGCAACTCAGCACTCTACCACTGAGCTTGTAAGAATTGTGAATTCATAAAATGCAAAGGAGGATTTTTATATCAGCTCACTAGAAGCAGAGTACGTAATACTAACAGAATGATGAGGTTAATAAATTTCACTCATATGTCACATTCGTTCAGTAACCATACGCCAGCATATCTCTTCAGATACCTTACGCAAGCTTAGTCTCTAACTCCTAATTGGACAAACAGTCTGTTACGGTTGAACGATCCGGGATAGATCAAGGCTCGCCGTCTATTTGTACAGATGTTATATAGTGCGCTGCTAAATTGGACATATTTCCTCCTGGTGGAGAATGTGCAGGAGTCAAGGATTATAGCGCACTTGGGTTGCACAACGCATTTGCATCCTCAGTTCTAATGAGGCAAAGCCAGGGTCGCGCAATTTTCTACCACCGGCGAAACTCTGTCAAGGAAGTCCTACAGTGATCAATTATTTGTAGAAACTACTGGCATTCCGAACAACAGGAATAAGTGCAACTTGGTGACAGTTAACATTAATCGTGGACTAGATCAATAAGCAACCTCGAAATCAGGCCAAACCAACTTAAAGCAGACACTATCCTACAATACAAACCTTAATTTTCGAAAATTCCAATTATGTCTCTTAGAATAACCGTTATTGTGCAGTTATAAGATATCTTCTTCTTTTTTTTACGGCACAACGGTGCTGGATCAAGTAAGTTAACTATTGGCAGGACTAGTTAGTAGTTTGTAATTATTTTTCAGATATAATGTTTTTGTTTTTATAATTTATATCGTAAAATGGTAATCTAAAACAATTAAATATAAATAAAATGCATTCATTAAATGCATGCTGTTGGAATTGTAAATCAATTTCAATCTCTGTTACTCAACAGGATAATTGAGTAATATTTCGTATTGAGTTATTAATGAATTACTTGTCAACTATTGCTTACATTCTTTAATTTATTTATTTCATAGGCATATTTCCGGCATAATTATAGGCAGGTTCCGGTTTTAGATCCGGCTATGGCATATAAATTATTTTATCTGCTCACCACCTGGGGCTAAGCAAGCCTCTATGAAGTGGGTACCCTTAATAGGGGGAGAACCTGGTGCTTCAAGGACTAATCACATACCATCACCACCAAAGTCCTAGAAATAGTACAGTCTTTACAAAGTACTGAACTTTTGGCCCTTCATAGAGTGGTTTAGGTATTTTTTTTACTATTCATATGGCTTTCTTGCCTACTTTTGGGAACGTTGTTCAATCCAATCCGATTTTTAAGAATCATACTCTACTCTTTTTGTAACAATAAATTATTTAATCTATTCTCTGACCTACTAAGCAGTTTTTGCTTCTTTGTAGCGTATTTTTTTTTACCATGGAATTTTATATAGTTTTAACAATTTTGAAATGATTGCTACATATTCCAGAATTTTCGTCTGAAAGTTAGATACAATTAAGATACAGAACTATATCATACAGGAAAAATTATTTTTAAAATATTTTCGATTGTATCACCATCAAGAGTTGAGATCAAAATTAAAAATTCCGATACTCACAAAAAAAAACGCACATACTTATTGTTTATTCTTGGGCCTATAAAAGGGGTTGTATAGAACCGAAAAGAAAAAAAATATGTATACCCTTAACGGGAAAATAATTGGCGGTGAGCGTGATCTGGGACACATCACCACCCTGCACAACCGTTGTCCTAGAAACAGTAAAGTTTCTACCATATATTGGACCCAGACTTGAATTTTAAGAAAATAAATGCAACAATATATAATTAAATATATGTTCAAAATATAATTAAATTGAAAAATAAAAGATGTAGATAATAAAATATCATATTGTATACACGTATAATAAACGTAAATAGTATACAACGTTTGTGCATTGCTGATAATATTAAACAGTGAGTTATATCGATATGATAATATATTATTTTAGTGACGAGAATGCTTTCACGTATTAACAAAGGCCTAACTGAATAAGAGAGAACGTTTACGTTTATCAATAATCTCGATCCGAAAAAAAATTGTGGATTCTCTAGTTGATTTAGTGAAATAAATCAGTTTTATTAATGATAATGTCTCTTTTGGTGAAGATGACATTTTTTCCCGAGGCCGGGGCACCACCGGCGTTGAAGCCAGCTATCTCGTAATCTCCTTAGCTTTAAGAATTTTAATTTGTAAATTATGGCTTTAAGAATTATTTATGAGAGCAGGGCTTTTATTTATTTGTGCTCCTTTAGTTTTTATAGTGACCACTCGGAGAGCATACTAATGGAGCGGGCGCTTTAGCTTCGTAGCAACTGCACTCCCACCTGTCACCTCCGACAAGGTTGGACTTAAGCTTCCCAGGTCTCGGGGTATTAAAGTTGTATCAGGTAAACTAGTCCTATCGTGTAGTATAGTCTGCCTTCTGGAAAACTAAAGAGCTATGAATTGCCAGGAGAAGAAGTACATGGTCGATCTTGTGCTTTCGAGATTTGATGGTTATTTATTTCACTTCGTTGGATATATCTTATTACCTCGAAGCGGATGGATTTCAATCAAATACAATAGAAATTTTTTTTATTAATCCTTAGGTTCTTAACATGGCCAAAATAATAAAAATGAGTATAAACTCAAGGGCCAAAAGTACAGCAGTTAGAAACTGGAAAGCAAAGAAAAAACTTGACCTCTAAGATTTATATAATAAATGATCAGACAAATAGATTATATTCTAGTATATAAATTACTTAAATTCGATTTTAAATTTAAATTAGATGTTATTCTGTTTGTTAATGTTGGTAATGCTGCCAAAAGATGTTTATTTAAAAATTAAACGACAGAAGATACCACTCAAACATGACAGTAAAGCCTTTTTTTTTTTTGGATTATTTTCAATAACGAACTTTTATAATTGGTTAAGAAATATATATGAAGAAAAAATAACTAACAATACTTCAAAATGTATTGGTATTTGTTTAAATATGAGTATAATACAAATATCAATTAAAAAACTACCATCTGCTGGATTTCTCAAGTAGGTCAGATTTTCTTCAAATTTGGAAACACAGTCACAAATCTATCCAAGATGATCCTCAAAACTCGATATTACTATTTGCTTCCCAATATAAATAAGATGGCGTAGGATTAGAAATATAACTACTCTAGTGAGCCCCACCACTAGACCCCCACTCCTACCATCTAATTAATCTCAAGATAATTGAATACACAATCCTCTCTTAAAATGGACCTGGTGCAGAAAAAGATATTGTTCCATCTATGTTATACCCATGTTATTTTCAATAAAACATTAAAAATATATAACTGCCAATAGGGAATTTCTTATCTTAATTGATAAAGCTCAACAGCCAGGATTTGTCCCAAACTAAGTGCTATCTTGCGGACTAGTCCCCTTTCTGTAGTAAACTATGCCTTCTGTCTCTGGTTAAGGTAAACATTTTTAAAAACTAAAATCTCGAAAGTTAGACTATTACCTTTCTACTGTTAGCGATTCAAATGTAGTCCAGACATAAAAAAAATATGGTTTTCTTTTGTCTGAATAGTCATAAAGAAGAAGTGACTGTACGTACTGAACGAGATATCACGTTCTTTAAAAAAATCAGTTCTTTTTAAAAAGTTAATCTTGTCAACAATGAAATAGAATGGTTAGAAAAAAACCCTGTGCTACTACAACCCATGAAGGGTTTCAAGTTCAGTACTTGGTAGAGAGTATATTGTTTCTAGCACAACGGTTACGCAGGGACGTGATTTGGCCGAGATCACGCTTCATACATTCAGCATAACAACTGAGCACTCTACATACTTAGATAACCAGCTTCTATACTAAAATTATAGCCTATAAATATCGAAACGATGTAGCCCAGCTTATAGCGATCTGATACGGCTTTTGTGCATCAACATCATGTGTTACAATAACTAAATCATTTAATACCGATCATATTCTTTTTAATAACTTTTTAAGCGCGATGATTCTAAAACCGTTTAGACTTTTTCTTATTATTTGTTAATACCCGAGTTAAAAGCGCCTTATATTTTCCTACATACATCATTTAATTTTAATTGATTATAATTTAATGAAAATCATATAGTAATATCGAGGTCTGCGAATCTTGCTAGAGTGAGTTTTGTCATTTGAGCTATATTTCAACTGTTCAACCTTCGGGAAAATTCGCAAATGGTTGACGGATTTTTACCAGTATTTGTATTATATTTATCCTCAACATTAATGCTCAAATTTTTAATGGGGTATAATTTTTTCCTTGTTAGAGTGTAAAGGTTCATCATTGAAAATAATAAATTATTCTTTATGAACTTGTGAATGAGATCTTTAGCCGTTAAATTTAGGTACAAACATCTTTAGATTGTTTTGTCAACATTAACGGGAGTATAACATCTCCCTTCAGAAGCGCCCGTACGCTCAAAGGCTTTGTCGAAATCTTTTATGAAGTAATTAACGGAATTAGACAGCCATTCATAAAGTATTTAAAATTAAAATCTCTCTTCCGTTTCACGAGCCTTCCGAGGAGCGAATCCTTCCTGTCAAAAGCAATTTCATTAATGAACCGTGCAAAGCTTCAATTTACAAGAGATACTAAAACTGCCTCCTTACGAATTTCTATGAGTTTCAGCAAATTCTATGTCAGGCCTTAAGAGATTTGACTCACAAAAGCAAGCAATAAAAAGGCCATCATTCGAGAATCTTATGGTTTACTCGAGTAAACTATTCAAATTCATTCGAATTAGCAAGAATCTAACGGGACAGATTAACCCTAACTGTTCCTCAAATTTCCGAATAACAGTTACCTACTAAAATAATAATAATTACTACTATTTGGGATAAGGTATCTTATTTTTAAAGCAATTCGAGGTTCCATATTCGTGCCCACCTTTAGCAGGTTAATACCTATTTTGTTAGCAGCTATGACTGGGAGGCGAAAATAAATTTATGATGATGGAACAAAGGATGACAATGGATCTATGCCAACTTAACCATAAAAAAATTAATTGATGGTATGGCGTTTTAAATTCAGAATAATTTGACCAAACTGCTGGAGTTTTTTGGAAACTTAGATTTGGAGAAAAATGAATAAATTACTTCCAAAGTTCAAGGAATGCTACTGTCTGGCGCCTAATTGGAAAAAGTATTTGTATAGGACTTGAATTTTTAGAGAGCTTAAAATCAAAATCCATAACAAAGAGAATTTCGTCTCTAACTACGTACAATTCTCCTTGAACGTTATTATTAAGACGTAAGTGTTTTTTAAAAGAGTAAATAAGAAATTTTTTAATTGCATTTTTTTAAAATGAGATTCTCAAACTCTCGATTTATTTCTGAGAATATTAAAAATAAGTTAAAACTTGTTGAGACTTACCTCAAAGCGACAACCTGGGTAACTAATGCCTAGAAAAATGCTTCTCGAAAGTCATTGTAAGAGTCCCCGAATCCAATTTTTACAATTTTATTTTCTAAATCCTGAGCCAACCGTTCTTGCTTCGATTAAAACTGAATGGATTTGCAACCATTTTCTTACTTACAAAAAAAAATCTCAATTATCAAATAACCTGCTACGACCTCTTCGGATCGGAACAGGTGCTGCGCCGTAAAGATTCCCCATGGCGGTGGGACGGCACAGAGGGACTCGACGACATCAGATTGAGTGATAGAGACGAAGAGAGGGAGAGGGAGAGGGAACGAGCGGCGAAGAAAAGGGAAAAAGAAAAGAAAGAGAGCGGAGACAGTGAGGGAAGATATATAGGCTTTGAAGAAATAGAAATGATAATTAGAGGCTGGGGCCATAAGAAAGAGTCGGGGAAAAAACCGAAGGAGGCCGCTGTGGATGTTGCCATCTCTGGAAACCTGGCTTCCCCGCAACTGTAGCAGCTTATCTCCTCTTCCTCTGCTATTTTATCATCTCCCACATCTGTTTGTTATATCGATATGTCTTCCGCAGGCCCCGATCTAGGAGGTGTCTGCGGGTATGAGCTATCCATAACGAATGGTTCGTCCAGGAAGGAGTCCATCCTTCATATTATGTACGGCTACAACGGCAATCCGTTATCGAAGGAATGGGAAATTAAGGAAACGTTTTTGTAATGGGAACATTCATGATATATAAGAATTAAGCTACAGTATCTTTCATGGTACTATATACTATTTGTTCTTCATGATCGAAAGGGGATAACTCAAATTTAAAAAAATTGACTTATTAAAGATCAGATTCATAACTGGACTAAAACCATGATAAATAATGCGCCAAATAATCATATTAGACAAAACTGCTTGACTGAATTAGCGAAAAAGTGTGACAGTATATCTTCTATTGTATCAGCTAATGGAATGTTGGGAGTTCTGGGGATAGAAAAATGAGGATTCACCAGTAGCATATTACCATTTAATTATCTTATGGTTTTAATGATCTTATCTAATCTTATGGTTAGCATTTATGTCCAAGATCGCGGGTTTGGAGCTCAGCAGGTGGTCTTAGGATGATTTAGAGGGACTAAAAAATCTTTGGTTATGCAGTCCTTAGGGAGAGGCGTACAATTGGGTTACCTTGCTTGTATGCTACAGAACCCTATTCTAGGAGCTTATATATGAACCAGAATAGAAAAAATGTTGAGCCCTGAATTCTGGAGCATCGTACGATTAGCCATATTAGCATAATGCGACCTAAAACAAATAAACAAATAATTGATTTTGTAGAACTACTGACCACCATTGCTTGCTCATGTGTATCATAAAATTTTTCAAAAATCAACCTTATAAAAGATTCGAATAGGTTTCTGTTCTGTTATAATCAGATCTAATGTTATAAATAAAAATATCTCAATGGATACAAACAGTTTGTAAATAACATATGTGGTAATCTCTTGTAAACTTACTTTCGCATCTCTCCATCTTATTGCCGATGACTTAAAATAGCATCCCTTCTGGGATAAAAAAATTTGAGTTCATTGATTTCAAACAAATTATATTTATCTTTACTTCATTTATACAAATCCTAGTAGTTTTTTAAAATAATATTCTAGTAGCCACCCTTATCCTATTAGCGGTTCTCCATGGAGATGATTTGTTTGAAATCATGCACAACCGCCAGGTTTTTCCTGAATTAAGGGTACCTACTTTATATAAGGTATGTGAGCCCCAAGAGGATCTATAGACCCTCCAGGCCCGATCCGTCCATCTGTTGTCAATTATAAATATCACCTATAATATGTATCTATAATATAGAAAAAAAATCAATAATATATATTATAGATCGAAATTAATTCAGGTTCGCATTTCACTTCAGTTGCTATTCATTAAATTATAGCATTATATAATAAATCTATATGGAATTAACTTGAAGGGATAGCAATTAGCAGACGCTGTAACAAGCAAAGAGCTTAGTGCAGATGACATGATACAGCCGTCAGTGGTCCGGATGGGTTGATCTTAGTGCCCTTCTGATCAAAGCGACCGGCTCTCTAATAGCAATTTAGAGTTTGTAATATTGCAAGAATAATCATAAAAAATGTATTAGGTATAAAATAATCATTATAATCTAATTACGATACTATCAAAGCAAAAAGGCTGTTTGACTGGGAAAAAAATCAGTCTATGTTTGAAATAAGTAATTTCTCAGCTAAATTTATTAAACTTTTTTATAACTACCATTATTGAATGCGTTTGGGGTCGATAGAGGAAAACTAAAACATTTCCAAAGTTGACTTTTTTATATTTTCCATGGGTTTGATCAAGCAATTGTATGATTTGGAAAATTTAGGCTTTGAACCGGACTAAAACCATGAGAAATAAAGTTCGTGTTAAAAAAAAAAACTGCTTCATTAAACTAGCAAAAGTAGTGAAAAAAACAATTTTTGAAATTTCAAAGTTGTCTGTTTTTTATCTAATCGCCACATATCACTTACATAGAAACCATAGTAAGAAAATAAAAAAAACTTTGGAACAAAAAAGTAAAAACTTTCAGATAACAATTTGATTATTTTATCTTCTTTTGATATCCCAAAATGAATATTTGTTATATTTTGTTTGTTAAATACTATTTTTAAAACACATAAAACCAGACAAAACTGGAATTGAAATCTGATTGAAGCTGAGAACTATTTAAAATTAACCAACGCAAACAGAAAAAAGTCTTAATATTCCAAGAATATACTACAATAATTGCTTATTAAGTTACTATTGCTAGTAGATGTAGAATAGAATAGAATAGAATAGAAAACAAACTTTATTCTGGGACCAAGTCCCTTTAGAATAACAATAAAGAACAAGTAAAATAAACATAATATTCATCTGGCCAGGAGGCACATAATGATACAAATCAAGAAGTAATCATGAGTGACAAAACATAATAGAAATAGAGAAAGAAAGAAAAAAAATAAATAAAATAAATAACTGATTAAAAAGTAATAGACTTTACAGGAATTTAACCAATTTTCTAGAAAAATAAAAATAAAACATATATATATAAAGGTTTGATATTAACAAAATAATAATAAATAACATTAATATAATAGTTAATAACGGAATTGCTAAATAAAGCAAATAAATTGCATAGCATGCAATAAAGTATTTACAAAGTTTGTATCTTCTTTGTTGTTGGAAAAATAGACAGACACGTAGGTAACGAGATCGAGTATTCGACACACATTAATTCAAGCGGAAGATTGGCCTGCCTGGAGAGCATTTTTTTGGGATGCCAAGAGATGATGGAAAAGCAGGGATTTAAATGAGGCCAGTGAAGATGAATGGCGGATGAAAGGAGGGATTGAGTTCCACACAGTAGTGGAACGGGCGAGGAAGGAACGGTCGAATGCCTTAGTTCTATGGGATGGAATGTAGAGATCGGAGAGGCGGGATCTTGTTTGATGGTGTTGGACAGTGGATTTAAATTGAAGGAGACTATAGATGTATGAAGGGTGTTGCGAGTTAATGGATTGGTATAGAAAAACACTAAGGAAATAATGTCTACGAATGGGTGGGAAGAGCCACTTTAACTCATCATAATGATGTGACACCCGGGAACGCCTCGGAGTACCAAGGACAAATCTTAAAGCGCAGTTCATAATTCTTTTTAAGCTACTACTACTACAGTATCAAAAAACTGGAGGTCCTGTAAAGAAGGGATTGAAAAATTATATCTACAGTTCAGACTGTAGAAGGATGTAAACTGCGAAGTGACAGGGACATCTACAAGAAAGTGAAAAGAAGGATCCTCGGACATTTGCAGAGAATGAACAAACATAGATTGACTAAACAAATAGTCGACAATATGTGTAAGAAGGCCGCTAACTGCGCGGGCTAAAGAAAATAGGAATTATTTAGAAAAGATGGACGTCAATGAGTATCACATGTTAGAAAGAAGTGCACAATTTGGAAGAGTTTCAGAATGAAGAAAGGCCAGACAATGTTGTGCAGTTGGATATTGAATACACACAAAACTCTAGCAGAAGAAAGGAAAGAAATAATTTTGTTACGTGGTCCTAAGTTGTAAATACGAAATGAAAAAAAATAATTGTGTATTTGATTTATAATAACTTATGATACAAAAAACAAAAAACTTATATCATAAGTATGAGATACATCCATGTATAAAATATGCTCGAACTAAGGCCTTGTGGATCCTTGTACGCACTGGAATCCCACATGGAAGTTGGAATTCAACAATTTTAATCCTGTTTAAACAATTTTCTTTAATTCAATCATATTTTGAGCGATTTCGGTGTTGGCGTTACACTAAACATTAATTAATCTTCGGCTGCAAAATTGCATTTCCTTTTTATAATTAACCATTAAAAAAAACTGTCAATTTTTTTTATTTCTGATTTATTGCTACAGGATTACGGTGATTGAAGACTTCGAAAACCTGAATCCTTCCAGATACTGAGCTAAAGGACCTAAACTTGGTTTTGAACCGGGAGATGGGGCGCATCCTGCAGGACCGGTGTTTCTGAAAAAGGACAACCGCATCCTAATGAAGAAGAAGGCCATCCAATGATTCATCTTCTGGTCAGTCTTCGATTAATTCGCTTCGTGGGGTCTTCCTAATGCATCTTTGGTTCGGATCTTAGATAATTTTATTAAATAACTAGTTAGTACGTTGTTAGTATGTTTTAACGATCAAAACATTAGAACCTTAATATTGGTTCGTAACATTCGATCACAAGATTAATGTAGAAATATGGGTTAAACAACAAAGTTACGAAATTTAAGAATTTGGAAGAAATAATTAAGAGCAGATGGCCAGAAAAAGAAGCTAACAGAGTTAGGTTGAGAAAAATACAATTAGTTTATCAAAGACATTTACATTTAAAAACGCCTTTTAAACCAAATCTAATCAAACATTATAATGTAATAATTGAAAATTGATGGGATAAATCTGCGATAAATTATTTGACCTTAACGAACGGATGATGGAGAGTTTAGACTTCTAAGGAATAAAGTCCTATACAAAGAGAAAAAAAAATTGAAAAGATGTCGGATACAATCACGAAGAGAAGAGTTAAATTCCTGAGTCACATAATGAACGTACAAAATGAAGCCACGCATTCCTGAGCGAAAATGGCAACCAGTGAATCCAAGGAATTACAAAATCTATGATATAAATTGGCATAACTAATGATATGATACAGGAAAGAATAACATTTAGAAGGTGGATGCATAGCTTTGAGGGTTTCTAGGAAAAAAATTGAACCACTAATATCTACGAAGGGTCTTTGTGAATTAAGTACATGGTTGAGACTGCCCTAAGAGGTTCTGTACATCCCGCTGGACCCGTTCACAGTTTTGACAATTTATTCTGCAGCTGGGGCGGTTGACATTATGCAAGTGGATGATGATCGACCAAGGGATTGAGTGCGATGGTCGATTATGAAGACACATTGGGCAGTAGCTAGTGCATGTTTAACTACATTTGTCAGCAGTCCATTCGGATATAAGTGTGGTGTGTGTGATCTTCTATGGTTTCTACACTCATAGAAGTCAATAAAAGAAAAACACTTACCGCTCCTCAATATAGCTTTCCCTGAAAAGCCAGTAGTGGACTTACAACTGTTTGGTACATGTAAAAATCTCTAGACTCGGACAAAGTGCCCACGTTCGAAAGAATTTGTATATCCACCTAAGCAACACGGGTAGCCCTCATTCGATCGGTACGAATGAGTATCACCGCGACTGCCATTCATTCAGATATGTAGGTTGCCTTACAACGACAGATAAAATTGACGTACGTCATCCAGGTCCTAATTAAAGTAAAGTTCAATAACATCCTTCCCCATACATGCATCGCAAAAACCGGGGATATAGGATCGATGAACAGAATGGATTTGTCTGGCCTGGTAGCTTAGTTGGTAGAGTACCGCGCTAGAGATGCGGAAGACCCTGATTCGAATCCCGGCCAGGACAAATATCATGTCTTCAAAATAAAAATATATAAATAATCACATTAAAATTTTTTTTTAAATTATAAATATAAAATTTACGTACGTCAACCAGATTCTAATTAAAGTGTTCAATGAACATTCATCCCCATATATACATCGCAAAAATTGCGAGTACTGGGGATACCGGATCGGAAGACCCGTTTTCGAATCCCGGCCAGGACAAATCTTTTCGAGGCCGAAAAAACACTTTTTTTTATTTCGAAGTTGTAATAGTGCTGAAAAGTTGCGAATTATATAGAAAAAAAAGAATTTTTTTATCAAAATCATCTGGCATCTTCCTGTCATAAAGTTTAACAAAATATAAAAAAAACTTCATTTTTTAAACTTTTTGAATTAGCTGTTTTCGTAATGTTATAATTGTTAACGTCTTTAATACAGCCTAAAAACATTGTTTTAATATGGTTTAGATCAGTTGATATCTTCCAGTCACGCATAAGCCCCAAAATTTGCCAAAATATTGAAAATTTCACATTTTTGCGAGTTATTTTTATATCTATAATATACTTTTTTTTAAACGTAATAGTTACAGTATTTTTATTTTTGAAGATAAGAGCATTGTGTTTTATTATGGTGTGAATAAATGAACAACTTACGGTCGCGCAATGGCCCCAATGCTATTTAAAAAATAGTACCAGAAAAAAGATAGGCATATGACATGATGGGTATAGTAACAACAGGTATAGTACTTTTCGACTTCCTCTATATTTAAAAAGCTTAAATATTTAAGTTACAGTAAAGTTTTTAACAATAAACTTACTTTTATAAAAAAGAAAAATGAGTTCTGAATAAATAGTCCATGTTAATTGAACCTGTCCATTAGTACTGTACTCTATTTTGTAGCCAAAGATACTTTGAAGACTGATTTGCTGGTGAAGTTATACATGGTTGATCTGGACAGCATAGTGGTTCTTATAAATCCGTCTCAAGATTCAGCTCCACAAACTTTTCCTGAGGCTTCCGTGATGAGTTTTACACAGCGTTCAACAGCCTGCATATGAACTGGGTATTGCTTGAAAGTAATGAGCCAGTAAGTAATCCAGTCAGGGATTGAGTCACTGTCGATGTGTGATTTGATCTCATCGTCACTGATTTCTGCCAACAATGGGGGAGAAGATAATTCACAGTCCATCCAGTAAATCATTTATGAGTAATCTTACGCATTAAAGTTGACTTTTGTTGGCGTTTACTGTTTTCATTCTTGCTTCTATATGTCTTTCCTTGAAGTTTTTTTTTCAACTTCATTATCAGTTCCTGTGAAAAAATACTAATTATTTTATCAAATACCAAAAATGGGTAAATATATGAAATTTTCAATATTTTGGCAAATTTCGGGGCTTATGCGCGACCGGAAGATATCAACTCATCTAAACCAAATAAAACACTATGTTTTAAGGCAATATTTAAAGAAGTTACAAATTATTACATTACGAAAACATCTAATTTAAAAAGTTGTTTTCATATTTTGCAAACTTTATGGCCTTTGCGCGACCGGAAAATGTCAACCGATTTTGATAACTTTTTTTTTGTCTACATAATTCGTGACTTTTCCGCGCTATTACAACTTCGAAATAAACAAAGTGTTTTTTCGGTCCACCCTTTTGCACATGTACAGAGTGAACTAGTATTATTCAACAAAAAAAAAAAAAAATGACCATATCGAGGGATGCGAAACCCTTTCTCGCAAAGGCTAGGTCATGGTGAATAACTAAACTGTTACAGTCAAACAGCTTTAAATGTTTATGTATATCTATATACAAATTGCTTTGGTTAAAAAAAAAAAAAAAAATCTGAAGTTGATACACGGTCGGAGCACATTTGTCAAGATAACTCCTGAGGGACTCGAACCCGCGAGTGGTCGGAAAGGGAATGAATGGAACGTTATAATATTCATGAAGGACAGAAAGTGATTTGGCAGGCTAATATCAAACGCCGCCATGGGAAACCCGGGGAAAAAAACGTTTCCGAAAAGTTGCCTCATCCGACATGAATTTTTTAGGCCAGTTTTAGTTGTGAAAGTCGGGGGTAGGGCCTGTGGGAGCCATCCCGTCTCGTTAGATCTAAAACAGAACGTATTTAAAATTCACTCCACCTTATAGAACCCTCGGTCGGCTGCATTATGGAAGAGCTTCTTGCTCAGGTCTCGGTCTTCCTGGGGGACTGCAGCCTGTGTAGTCTAAGGGGAGGAACTAGTTGGCATCTATCTATGCACTTACCGAAGCGTAGGTGGGATGATTAAATATAATAAATAGTTTATGATTAAATAATAAAAATAAATACAAGTAAAAACAGCCCTGCACGACCCAGCATGTACTCTGTAACTCAAGAATTAACATTAATAAGGTAATGTTTTAGTAATGTTTACTGAATTAATATCCTCAAAAATTAATAATCTCTATTAGATCTGGTAATATATGCGGAGAGAATAGGTAGTGATAAAACCGAAGCGTAGTTGGGATGATTGGGTTAATAATAATAATAATACTAATAAGTCTATGTGATATAGCTACTTCATGTAATAATATCCTGTGACTTGTGTATTAGCATTGTAGTAATGTAGTAGTAAAGGGTGGCTTAGTAGCAAAATACTCTCAAAAAATTAATAAACTTTGTATGATAAGGTAATATAAGAAGAAAGGGAAGGTATACCGAAGCGTAATTGGGATGACTAGGTTTTTAGTGCAGATTAGGTTTTTATTAAAGTTATAATAGATAGTTTGCATTAACATTAATTTTACAATGTTAGATATTGATATACCCTTCTAGGCATATTCTTTGTTGGTTTATATTTCGTTACAGTAGAAAACCTAAATTTTGCCAATCCAGGTATAATTAGGATAGGGATCTGAAACGAGTACCTGACACCGCACTGGATCTGGATCGCCATTTTACTCCCCTCTGAAGGACAGCTTAACTAAGGATATTTAAAAATCCTTAAGTCACCTGCGAGGCTGCGAACCCGCTATATTGGACATAGCAGGTTGTTACGCTAACCACTAGACCACAGGTGACCCAATCAACAATTGTTTATTTTTATGTCAGTATGCAAAGTTTTGTTATTAATATGCCAAGGTGCTTTAGTGGATTTCAATCTCCATCCCACATGTTGAGAAATATTTTAAGTTTAAACAGAACTGAAGATTTTTGTCTCCTCTTCCTTTTGAAAATGCTTTGATCATGTTCCAAAGTCCAGTGTTCAGGCAGAACGTGGATATCTTCATGCCCAGGAGGAAGGAAATGCAACCTCTCTAAAGCACTATAGTACAACTGCAACTGCTTGCTCCGATACCACTCCGAGCACGTACCCGGTGCGTAATAAGGTTTCGGATTAAGCCACTCAACCGACTTCAGCAGAAATTCTGGATCCCCCGGGGACGAAGCGCTAGCTGGAATCCGATTATCCAGCCCAAATCGACTTTCTTGTTCCTTCCCGTCCGTGCCCCGATGTCTTAGTGCAATTGGATTTGTCCCTCAATTTAAAGTTGATGGAACTGGACATCATTTTTGGACGCTAACTTTGTAATGGAATCTAGCGACACAGAAGTTAGAACTGAAACAGAAGCGATACGAAGGCCAGATTTTGGATATTTTGTTGATGTGCTTCAATCTAAGCACTGCTTAAACGAAACGTCTCAACTTGATAAATCTCTGATTATTATTTGAACGCCCAATCCCCTTATATCTATCTATTCAAGAATGAATTTTATTAACTAACATATGTGGCTTGTTCTGGGTTGAGGACAGATAAATACTTTCTTAAATAGGGCTTGCGATTAGGTAAAAGGAGAATGTGGAAATGTTGGCTACAAGATTGTTTGTTTGTTTGTTTATTTAACGTCACCTTAGTCTGCTATGGCTAATCGAACGATTCCTTCAGTGGGAGCCATAAATTTTGCCTATCCAGGTTTAATTAGGATAGGTAGCTTTAACTAGCACCTGATATCGTACAGGGTCGAGACCCCCGTTTAACGTCCCTTGCGATGAAATAAATAGTATAACCCTATTTTAGAATATATTTCCACTTCCACCCAGACCATTTTCATACCCAAGATTTTTCATATATTGCAAATACGGGGTCTATAGGGAATGCTAAAGGTGGAATCCATTAAAGGGGAAATTGCGAATTATTTATTGTTTGGACCTCAATTAAACTAATGAAATTAATCAATAACATCATTCGATCAATAAGATGATTTTTAAATTTTTGTTAAAGTTTATATAAGGGGATAGTGATAGAAAGGCGAAAAAATTAAACTTTAAACCTTCTTGAAAAAGTTAAGTTCAGCCTTGCTTAAGAACATTTTTTATGCAGGCTTTTTTGATAATGTTCTTTATTCCATTAACAGTTTTGTTTTTTAACATTGATTCGGAAATGTTAAAGCCTTTTACATTTTATTTTATTTTAAAATTCAAAGCATAAAATATATAGTTTATTTATTGGTAAAAATAAGAACACACAAGAAAAAAACAACACTGTATTGAATAAAAAGGTGTGTCAAATGGACTAACCCGTGTGTAGTTATTTACAAACAAATCAGCCAACAAAGGCTAAAAATGTTCAATAAATGATTTTAAAAAATGTGTGTCCATTATGTTATTATATAACACTTTTAGTAAAATTATATTTGCTTTATGGGTGATGAAGAAGTATTTTTAAAAAATTAATGTATTATAATTTATATCACATACAATTTTTAGATTAAAGTAGATAAATTTATAATTTAAATGTACATTATTTATATATTAAAAGCGTAAAAGAGATAACAATTACCTAGGTTAAGATACATAGGGTTTACTGTGAATAGAATGTGTTTTTTTTTTAATCGAGTGACAGATTAATTTCTGTTCAAGTAGTTTTAAGTTCATATAGTTTTACTCATTTCAGATTTTTTGTTTACTTTTTACAATTAAAAATTACTTTATTTCAAAAGGGCATTACATTTTAGTTCTATGTTTTGAGTCGAAAAGAGTGTTGCTTATTGTTTTAATGCCACTTTATACTGATTTGCTATATTTATACAGCTAAGTTTTGCCTATCCAGGTATGATTAGGGATTATTAACGAGTAGCTGAATCCTTACAATCCTGGGCTCCGAAACCCCTTTTTATGTCCCTGGTGAAGGACGGCATAACCAAGGATTTTTATTTAAATCCTAGGGTTATCTGCCGGTCTCCGAACCATAGAAGGTTGTTATGCTAACCACTACACCAAAGTTGTCCCTATAAGTATTCACGGTTTTAAAAGTAAATATATATACACATACACACTAAATATAGTAAACCCATTTTATGAAGTTTATTATCTGTTTATAAATAATTGAATCAAACTGTTTGTATATATTTGAGATTGTATGGGTAATATTTTACGTAAATAGTGAACGATGAACCAAAAAATAACAATTTGTTTACAAAATAAATACAAATAATTCTGAAAAATTGTATTCATAAATATGTGCCGAAATATTTCAGTCAGTTGAATTCATCATAAGACTATGAGAGGCAGATTGTGGTCACTGCTCGAGATAACTCGCTGGCATGGCTGCTTCTAATGAAGTGGACTCTATACGTGAGCAGAATTCTCTCACTTTCTTTTTTTTTTAATTCTCTCTCAACACTTTTTTGTCTGCCAAATCCGACCTGTTGCTATGATTTACAGGGCGTTTTGAAAAAGTTGGGTACAAAAGGGCTTTCAAAGCCAGTGAGAATACTTCAGGAGAAAGGCGACCATTGCTTAGATTATATCTCTTAGTCTTAACAAAATATTTTATGTTGTTTTATGAAGTATGATTTAATGGATAACATTTTTAATGTCATTTTTAAATGTGATCTCAAACCCATTGGAAAGTAATTTATTTAAAATATACTGCTAACACGATGAAGACATACCATCATTCATAAGAAGAATTCAGTTATCAACAATTTTCTAAAACAGCACCTGTAGTCATTCATAGATTCAGACTTGACTTGAGATTTAATGGTTATATAATTAACTAAATAATAAAAAATTTTGCTAAATTAAGTATAAAAAAAATATTTTTTTCTTAATTTTTCTATTGATCGATGCACTTTCTTTTTTATATATATATATATTTTTTTTTTTTTTTTAATTTATTTATAGATATTTACAACTGTATAAAAAAAAAAAATACATCAAGTAAATCGGCTAAGCGATACATAATGACATGTGAAAATGACAAGTAGAGAAACTACCCACTGGTAGTACTCAAATCACAAGTTCAACTAAGAAGTCACGGGGCCATCTTCTTTTCAGACGCCTCGGAGGATTATCGGGAATTGAAGAGGAAGCTAGGTTAGAAACTAGAGGGTTTGAGTGGAAATGAAGTTTGTTATGAAAGGATAGATAGCGGGTTCGGGCCAAATCACCAACAAATGGGACATTAAGGTCGTTACGGATGATTTTATTCTTAACAAAATAAGGAGCATTAAGGATTTTTACGAAGGATTTTGGATTGTAGGGATTGGATACGAGAGGAATTCGATGGCTTAGTGGAGCCCCAAAGCTCTACTCCGTAGGTCCAAATAGGTCGTATGATGGTCATGTAGATGAGTCTTTTGTAATTAATTGGGAGCTTAGAGCGTTTGTATAGTAAGTGTTGAAGTAGCCTGAAACGTCGAGCGGTTTCTTGTCTTTTCAGTCTCGTATGAGGATTCCAGGTTAATCGTTTGTCAAGATGCGCCCTAAGTATCGGATCTGTTATACAGGCACCAGTGGGATATTATTAAATGATACTGAAGGGCAGGAAGTCATTGGTTTACGACGTAAGGTAAAAGTGATTTGATGCGATTTTTGAGAGTTTATTTTAATTATCCAGTTTTGACACCATTCTTCAAGATCAGTGATATGGGATTGGAGGCTTTGGGATGCAATAATTGGATTGGTGTTGACTGATAATACACATGTATCATCAGCATACGTGGTAAGGATAGTGTTAGGATGAGTTGGGATGTCAGCTGTATAAACTGTATAAAGGATTGGGCCAAGGATACTACCTTGAGGAATATTTTTTCTTCAAAACCAAGTACTTTATTTATTATTAAGAGAATTTATTAGAAGATTCATTTATGTCAATAAAAACAAACACAAAAATATGAGAATATAATATTAAGGAAGTTAAAGATATTTTTAAATACTTGAATTTGAAAAGAAAAGATTGGCCAGGGCCGGGATTCGAATCCGGGACTCCCATGTTTCCGTCATGGTGCTCTGCCACCTGAGGTATCCTGGTTCGTACCTCGGTCAGACACATCCTTTCTCTTCACTTATTCGGGGATATGGGATCAGTGAAGAGAAAGGATGTGTCTGACCGAGATACGAACCAGGATACCTCAGGTGGCAGAGCACCATGACGGAAACATGGGACACCCGGGTTCGAATCCCGGCCCTGGACATATCTTTTCTTTTCAAATGCAAATATTTAAAAATTACAACATTTAATAAAAAAAAAATTTAAGATATTTCGTTTGAAACTGGGTTGGTTACCCGTATTATACTTTAATTATATGCGTTCATTTAAGCTCAATTTTTTAAAACCTATTCATTTTTTTATTTCACCTTATGAATAAAATAATGAATTACATGGTGTACTGCACTGTAAACTTTTAAAAAAATATATAATTATGTATTATTATCATAATTTTAAATTAGATATTATCAATTTTTACATTCATATATGCACCAAAGTCTTTTGTATAAACATCAGTGATTAATGCCTAGAAGTGAGCAGTGCACTACCGGTTTTGGCCCGGAGTTAGTTCGCATATTCACTCACTGGGTACAGCACATTTATGACTTTATAGCATTCATTCTATTGACTTATTGTATATTTAATCTATTAATTGTATGTGTAAATTTAAGTAAATAAGTTTTGTCTTGGTTTAGAATAAAAAGAAAAAAGGTTCACCAAATAACATAGATTTCTGAATGACGAAAGCTGTTATCGCATCTGAAAGATTTCTTATATATTTTTTAATACAAGACACTGGTAATTAAAAATTATTTCAAAAAGTATACTCGTGGAATAAATATTGTCAATAAACATTTGCTTATATTTTTATATATCATATTAAATATATACATATTTGCTTAAAGAATGTGCGAAGGATGGTCGAACACCCAGTCCCTGACGGTTTGACTAATTTAAAATTTATACCAAAATGTTTTTATAATTTAAATATAATAAAACCCTGTCAGTCGATACTTGATGATGCATGGTTACAGACCCTGTCAATCCAAAGGCACACACCTACCAACTATCGATATTGAAAGAATTATATTGCGTAAGGAGTCCAAGAGATCAATCACTCTCCTGTCTGAATGTCGCGTCTCGGAATTAGAGTATTCAATTCTTCAGCTCCACTTATCCCGATGACTTCTTTCGCTCTGTTTATTCACGGTAAGATAGTTCTAAAATAATTTCTGCAGGAGTTTGCATTGGGATTTTAACTATATACTTTATTTTTTTCCTATGGTTTCCGCCCGAAAATAAATATTTATAACAACATACGTAAGGTATCTTACAAACTTTATACCTTACAAGCTCATACCAGTAGTAAACACCGGGATAAATAAATGTGTACAGTACTTATTTTCCTACGTCACTCCTCCGATCTGTCTCGGTGTTCGGATCTGTATAATTATGGGTTCCTTTTGAGTAAGTGTCATCCGCGAGACATTTCCAAAAGTTAACTACGGGGTTCAGGTCTGGAGAAAGAGAATACCATTAGAACTATATTTGATCCATTAGAAAAGTTGTATTCCCCTCTCATGGAATCCGCCCATTTTTACCTTTGATTTGTGAAGGTGTAAATTATCTTGAAGAATATAAAAATCTCCATATGGAATTTTTGAGGACATCCATAGCTGCACCCTAGACCTGATGGACCCCATCGAGAACGTTTGGAAGAGTAGCTAGGAGGATTTTAACCCAAGTGGAGCCAAAATTTCCGATCAAGATCTGAGGACAGACGCCCAAAAGGCAGCTAGCATTGTAACTCAGAAGAAGCCACATCTTTTGAAAAAAATCTCTGCTTTTCTATGAATAAAATATTGTTACTATAAATATTAAAACTAACTATTAAAGTACTAGAAATGAAAAGTGATACACAGACTTTTAATTGAGATTAGTAAAATTATTTACCAATGGTTACTAAAAAAAAAAATTAATAAGTGGAGAGTTTTATTTGTCTCTGTTGTATTTGTTGTTACTCCTCAATCCTTTTTACAGCAGCCTCTTTCTCCACTTGTATTTATTAACATCAAAAAAGTGTGTTTACACTTTATTTCATTATACATTGTTAAAAATTATAATAAAAAATTTATAAAAAAAAAAAATCAATGGGATAAATCTTCAGGACCTTGGGCACAGCAACTCAGCGCTCTATACTCTGACCAACTGATCCTCACACTTCTGAATAAAATAGGAAAAATAAAACATATCTTGGTTATATTGTTACTACAATATATTACTCATTGTTTATTAAATTATTGCAGTTAATATATAATTACCCATTCAGCTGATAAATATGGTTTTACAGCATATAGTATATAGCTTAGTCCTCATACCTCCTGTATATAACTTTGTAATAAACTTTTCTTTAATTATTGCATAATGTTAGACAAGAACCTGCATCGATACGGAGCGTTGGGAAGGATTCCATCCGAAGGCGTGTTGTGATTCCATCTGTACAGTAAACATCCTAGAGCAACTAGACTCTGATTAGGATTCAGCATCGAATTGAGTCAACATTCGCTCCAGTGATGCCTTAATTAGTTGATATCATATTCCGCTATCTCGGCCTTGTATCTGATCTAATAATCTCATTGGCATCGCATGTCCCGCCTCCCTAATTTCATTGTTGTTAAATAATAGTATAAATAATAGTACCTACAGTTTATTGTTTTCATTTAACGTGAATTTATACTAAAATGCTAATAGTACAATGCAACAATGAGAGTCCTGAATTTTACCAAACAAGTTGTAAATTTATTCGGATCGACCAACTCCTTAAGTTATTCGAGAATAGTAGAATTATGCCAAAAGTTGGAATTAAGGAGCATTTGAGAATTGCAACGCCGGTTGTCTGAGTAACAAAATCTGTTAGGAAGTTTATTTTAAAAAAATAACTAAACGAATCTGTAAGGAACTACGCCAGAGGGTATCCAAAACTAGGTAATCTTCAGATTCAAAATTCATAAGTGGGAAGTTGACCAAGAGGAGGGATCAAAGAAGAAAACTGGAACAACATCTTAAGAGACAAAGGAATGCTAGAGCAAAAGAATGAAGAAGAATGGGCTCAAAGAAAGGCTAATGCACAAAGGAAGACCTCTTAATACTTAGCGTGGTCTTAATGGACTCGTTCACAAATAATAATAAACTATAATAAAAATAAAATAATTTGTGTGCCTTAAACCAAACAGAAATATAAGTAGTTTGCGGACAGAAGTGTATAAGAAGCTAAACTCTGGGACAAAGATAAATGTACAGTTGATTTATCCCATTGATTTTTTTTTTTTATAAATTTTTTATTATAATTTTTAACAATGTATAATGAAATAAAGTGTAAACACACTTTTTTGATGTTAATAAATACAAGTGGAGAAAGAGGCTGCTGTAAAAAGGATTGAGGAGTAACAACAAATACAACAGAGACAAATAAAACTCTCCACTTATTAATTTTTTTTTTTAGTAACCATTGGTAAATAATTTTACTAATCTCAATTAAAAGTCTGTGTATCACTTTTCATTTCTAGTACTTTAATAGTTAGTTTTAATATTTATAGTAACAATATTTTATTCATAGAAAAGCAGAGATTTTTTTCAAAAGATGTGGCTTCTTCTGAGTTACAATGCTAGCTGCCTTTTGGGCGTCTGTCCTCAGATCTTGATCGGAAATTTTGGCTCCACTTGGGTTAAAATCCTCCTAGCTACTCTTCCAAACGTTCTCGATGGGGTCCATCAGGTCTAGGGTGCAGCTATGGATGTCCTCAAAAATTCCATATGGAGATTTTTATATTCTTCAAGATAATTTACACCTTCACAAATCAAAGGTAAAAATGGGCGGATTCCATGAGAGGGGAATACAACTTTTCTAATGGATCAAATATAGTTCTAATGGTATTCTCTTTCTCCAGACCTGAACCCCGTAGTTAACTTTTGGAAATGTCTCGCGGATGACACTTACTCAAAAGGAACCCATAATTATACAGATCCGAACACCGAGACAGATCGGAGGAGTGACGTAGGAAAATAAGTACTGTACACATTTATTTATCCCGGTGTTTACTACTGGTATGAGCTTGTAAGGTATAAAGTTTGTAAGATACCTTACGTATGTTGTTATAAATATTTATTTTCGGGCGGAAACCATAGGAAAAAAATAAAGTATATAGTTAAAATCCCAATGCAAACTCCTGCAGAAATTATTTTAGAACTATCTTACCGTGAATAAACAGAGCGAAAGAAGTCATCGGGATAAGTGGAGCTGAAGAATTGAATACTCTAATTCCGAGACGCGACATTCAGACAGGAGAGTGATTGATCTCTTGGACTCCTTACGCAATATAATTCTTTCAATATCTGAAGACACATTATACAGTCTTACCTGCTTTACCAAATTTTAAGCTGTGTTTACATAAGCACACCGCATCAAAAACGCTCAGCAACCCTCACGAACTGAACGGTGCAGCTCTAGAATCAATTGCCGAACTATACAGTCGGGATAGCTGGCTTCATATGATTGTATATATATAGGCTTCATATACAGATGGTTCAGTACAATGAACTGCACAGGAGCTGGCTACATCAGCTCAGTCTTTGAGGGCTCTGTAACTTTGGGCTCCAAAGCAAGCAATTACTATGGCGAAATGACAGCAATATATGGGGAATAGAAGACTTCGCCAAAATCGAAACGATTTTTAGAAAAGCAGTTTTCCTAGTCGATTAGCAAGCTACCTTAATGGCCCTCTTCAATAACTCTTTGACCACAAGATCCTGACGGATAGCTCTATAGAGTATGATTGCTAAAGGCTGGAATCTTACACTGCAGAGTATACCAAGTCACGTAGGGGTAGTGGGAAACGAAAAAGCATACCAACTTGCCAAACAAGGCACAGTACCTTAATCTCAGCCATGAATAAGATCGAAACAACAATTGGAAGCTATTATACTACGCTAACAAAGGAAAAATATGGGAGTGCCTTGCACATGAGCAACTCCCTCGAGATCTTCCGAGAGGCGAAGCTATCCCGAAGTTCTGAATTATCACAGGTCATGATTATCCCCATGCACATATCCACATAATGGATGTAGCAGAATCTGATAATTGTACCATATATCTTTCTGGTGTAATGGACGGTGCACACTTACGACATTGCAGTGGTCTTAAAGATATTCCAAACAATGATGACGATGCATATTTTTATTGGGAGGCTCTTCGGCGTATGGCAGATATGCCACGTGCTGGCATAGGATAAATTAAAAAAAATGTACTAAACCCAGAACCTTCATGTGTTGTTGTGGTACATTACTTTTCTAATATAAATACATTATTATTTTAAGATGTATGAACATTATTTAAAAGAATACATAATATTTTACTCTAAGTTCTAATGGAGTATGGATATAATTCTTCAGTAAATATTTTTACTTCACAGCCCCTTAGAGAAGAGACTCGCAAGAGAAGCTTTAAAAGTTTTGGGGAGCAACAAGGCCTAAAAGCGGTGTGATGCGGACGTTCCCTTCGCTATAAAATAAGAAAAATCCAACTTGCTCCCTACATATTTTTTAGGACCCCTTTAACTTTTCTTTTACGCTCCTTGCGAGAACTTATCCCCTCCGTCCTCCTGATGAACGAATTCTTGGCGTGTCTTGGGAAGAATTTAACGCAATTGTGATAAGGACAATAAAGTGGGACCGTCTATATGTAATAATAACGTGTTCATATGAAAATATTATTTTTATTTTGTTTGTTATCATGTACGGGTGCGGAGTTGCTCAGTGGTAGAGCGCTGAGTTGCAATGCCGAAGGTCCTGGTCAAGGTTCAGATCCCACTCACTGGCTGACTTTTATTTAATCCCTTAACGGTGGGAGATGGATCATATAGGAGCTAGGACCCTCCTGGGGCTCACCCAACCTCTGGTTTGGTTTTGTTTTAGTACCCCTTTGAAAGGACCGTTTATTTATTGGCAAATTCCGTACTTCCGTATACTATGTGCCATTGAATTACATATAAACAATAAGGATTAACAACAGATGTGATAATTAAAATATATACGAAAAATCATTATTACTTATATCCTGTTACAATTAACAAAAATTAAAAGTTCGCAGCCAGACGGGTGGCCTAATGGTTTTTTAGAGGCATTGAAATATCTTTGGTCACACCGTCCTTCAGAAGGGACGTAAACTGGGGGTCCCAAGCCTGTACTGGGGTACCTGATGTCATGTACTAGTTGAAGATCCTTATCCTAATTATGCCTGGATAAGATAAACTAAGGCTCCTACTGATACTGTAGTACAGTAGGTTACATGTAAACCAAGGTTCATGCCGGACTGTAACGCCGGATAAAGAAATTAAAAGAATTTGTTGTTCTACCACAGGATAAATTGTACCACTAAAACCCGTGATGGGTATGGTTCAGTACATGGTAGAGATTGAACTGTTTCTTCGACAACAGTTGTGCATTATAGTTTGTCCTAGATCACACTCAACAGCCAGATTCCTCCCCTTTTTCGCGCTCACTTTAAAGAGGTTGGGTGAGCCCCAGGAGGGTCCTAGCTCCTATATGATCCATCTCCCACCGTTAAGGGATTAAATAAAAGTCAGCCAGTGAGTGGGATCTGAACCTTGACCAGGACCTTCGGCATTGCAACTCAGCGCTCTACCACTGAGCAACTCCGCACCCGTACATGATAACAAACAAAATAAAAATAATATTTTCATATGAACACGTTATTATTACATATAGACGGTCCCACTTTATTGTCCTTATCACAATTGCGTTAAATTCTTCCCAAGACACGCCAAGAATTCGTTCATCAGGAGGACGGAGGGGATAAGTTCTCGCAAGGAGCGTAAAAGAAAAGTTAAAGGGGTCCTAAAAAATATGTAGGGAGCAAGTTGGATTTTTCTTATTTTATAGCGAAGGGAACGTCCGCATCACACCGCTTTTAGGCCTTGTTGCTCCCCAAAACTTTTAAAGCTTCTCTTGCGAGTCTCTTCTCTAAGGGGCTGTGAAGTAAAAATATTTACTGAAGAATTATATCCATACTCCATTAGAACTTAGAGTAAAATATTATGTATTCTTTTAAATAATGTTCATACATCTTAAAATAATAATGTATTTATATTAGAAAAGTAATGTACCACAACAACACATGAAGGTTCTGGGTTTAGTACATTTTTTTTAATTTATCCTATGCCAGCACGTGGCATATCTGCCATACGCCGAAGAGCCTCCCAATAAAAATATGCATCGTCATCATTGTTTGGAATATCTTTAAGACCACTGCAATGTCGTAAGTGTGCACCGTCCATTACACCAGAAAGATATATGGTACAATTATCAGATTCTGCTACATCCATTATGTGGATATGTGCATGGGGATAATCATGACCTGTGATAATTCAGAACTTCGGGATAGCTTCGCCTCTCGGAAGATCTCGAGGGAGTTGCTCATGTGCAAGGCACTCCCATATTTTTCCTTTGTTAGCGTAGTATAATAGCTTCCAATTGTTGTTTCGATCTTATTCATGGCTGAGATTAAGGTACTGTGCCTTGTTTGGCAAGTTGGTATGCTTTTTCGTTTCCCACTACCCCTACGTGACTTGGTATACTCTGCAGTGTAAGATTCCAGCCTTTAGCAATCATACTCTATAGAGCTATCCGTCAGGATCTTGTGGTCAAAGAGTTATTGAAGAGGGCCATTAAGGTAGCTTGCTAATCGACTAGGAAAACTGCTTTTCTAAAAATCGTTTCGATTTTGGCGAAGTCTTCTATTCCCCATATATTGCTGTCATTTCGCCATAGTAATTGCTTGCTTTGGAGCCCAAAGTTACAGAGCCCTCAAAGACTGAGCTGATGTAGCCAGCTCCTGTGCAGTTCATTGTACTGAACCATCTGTATATGAAGCCTATATATATACAATCATATGAAGCCAGCTATCCCGACTGTATAGTTCGGCAATTGATTCTAGAGCTGCACCGTTCAGTTCGTGAGGGTTGCTGAGCGTTTTTGATGCGGTGTGCTTATGTAAACACAGCTTAAAATTTGGTAAAGCAGGTAAGACTGTATAATGTGTCTTCAGTGCAGCTGCTAGACTAAGTTGCAGACCATATTTAGATATTATTTCCTCCGAATGAACAACTGGTGATTCTTGTGTCTTCAGGAGGTATGAGGCAACTTTGTACCGGTCCCAGTAGCATGCATCAATTCGTCTGGCTCTTTTCCAGAATTACAGCGTTATTTTCTCTCTTCTGTTATTTAGAGGTTCAATGCTAGTTTGAAACTGCATCGTGGTGATTGAAGTTTATTTCGCAACACCTGTAATTATTCGAAGAGCATTGATTTTTGCTATTTCTAATTTGTTCAGGTTGGTATCTGAGGCCAGGGCAGTCACTTCTGCAGCGTATTCTGTGACTGCTCGTTTGGTATGCCTTATACGCTGTTGCTAATACATCTTGGTTGGCACCCGATTTTACAGCTGTAAGACGCTTTGTTCTATTAAACAAAGAAGAAGGTTTATTCTATTCTGAGCTTTTTCTGCTGTTTGAGCAATATGTTGTGACCAATTGAGTTTGTGGTCCAATGTGACACCCAAATACTTTGCGCCATTTGCTCTGCTTAATTTTATCCCATCGAAAAGTAGCTCTATTTCTAGTTGCTTCGTGGAGAGAGTAAACAGTTCAAACATTGTTTTCTCTGCAATTACAATTATTTTGTTGTTGGTACACCAGACAGCAATGTTTTTAGCACCTGGCTCACAATGTTCACTAAACTGACTACGTTGCTGATGATAGCCCACACGACAACATAATCTGCGCAGAAGAGACTGTAGACTCGTACAACTTTTTCAATGACTTTCTGAAGTTCATTGTTTAGTCATGTATTTAGTTTTTTTTTAATGATTTCTAATTGTTTTGTATATAATTCTGGGTCAGATTTTTTTTTTGTTCACTGCCTCCTAAATTATTCTATTGTTAACCGCTTCCAAAAAATATAGTCATAGGTTTGTTTCTATTATTCTATATTTGAATTTTACTTGAGTTACATTTAGTTATCCAGTATCCCGCTTGGTCCAAACCCCTTTTCTTGACAATATTTTCCGAATTGAGAGGACCGGCATTTTTTGACGTACGCTACGGTGAACTCACCTACGAGACGTCAATGAAGAGAGGAAGGTCTGACAAGTTTTCGGTAAGCCAATTTTATTTCATTTAGTTCCTTTCTTTATTGCCAAATTGTCCGAGGACGACTTACCGAGTAGTACTGTATCCCAATTAAATATTTTTATTCATGTCTCAATCGCTTTTCCTACAGCCATTAATCATTAAGTTGAAAATAAGGCAACTAAGAACAGCCCCTTGTGGTAATCCCTACGGTGTGGTCGGTTTGTGTGTAGCTTGATGTTGAACTTTAGAATTTTGTACGAATTAATCTTTGGGAGAGAAGCTGTTTAATCCATTTTAGCATTCGTCCATTAACATCTCCTTCTTCTAGTTTATTAAGGGGAAGTTTAGTACATGGTAACCTGTACTCTTTCCGGTACAACGGTTGTGAAGGAAGGTGAATTTTCCATGATCACGCACAACAGCCGGGTTTCCCCCCTTTTAAGGGTACCCGCTTCATAGAAGCTGGGTTAACCACAAGAGGGTCTCCAACGGGATCCATTCACGGTCGCTAACAGATTAAATAAAAGTTTGCCAGTGAGCGGGATTTGAGCCCAGAAACTTCGACACGGCAACTCAGCGCTCTATTACTGACCCACTCCGTTCTTCAATATATTTATATAGCTTCTTTATTTTTAAGAATTAAAAGTCATACTAAACTTGTTATATATTTAAAGATATATCATTGTTAGGTCTACAAAAATCAATTCATAGGCCTGAAAACCTAAAATAATTCTTATGGTATCTATAAAAATCCCATAAACCCAAATGGATTTTGGTTTATGATATAATATTAATATTTGGTATAAGGGCCAATATACAGAAAGCTCATTGTCGAGTACTAATAATAATCCTAAAAAAATTAAATGAGAAAGTAAACGAATTTTCTCACTTTTTCTTACCCCCCCCTTTTAAAGTGACCCTTTGGAAGGACCGTTTACTTATTGGCTCATTTCATACATATTCTAACCTTGTCAATTAAATTATTATTAAATTTAGTATTAAATTATAATTGGTAGGTTTTTGTTTTATTTCATAATAAGAAATTAATTATGGCTTTTAACATATAAGACTTTTTGACCGTTGAATTTATCCTAAAATACTGAAATAAATTCATTGATGGTCGGTGAATATAATGTTTTTTCATTACTCATATTTTATCGTTTTATACAGTTTCTTATTTAATATACAGTGTTCATATTTGACTACTTTAATAGAATAGGGAATTAATTCGTTGTGCTGTCCTTTGGAAAGTAAGTAAAATGGGGGTCCCTAACCTGAGCGGTGCTTGGTACTGCTTGGGAGGGAAGTAACCAACCTGCTAAAGTTGATATAAAAATGGTTTACTCTATTCGATTTGTTTCCTATTATTGTGAAATAGAGGTGAAAAAACTTGCATTTTTTTCGTTCTGATCATGTTACAGATATTTATATTTTTGAAAATTCAGAACAGTCGACTTCCTGCAGCCGAAATAACAATCCCAAGACGTCCCACAAGATAAAGCAGAAGAAAGAAGACGAAAAAGCGTAGACGTGAGAGCGGAGATGTGAGTTAGGGCCTGCCTTCACTGAATAATAGCGCACTATATAACCTCCTCGTCGGGTTATAAAAATTAATAAAGTCCCAACTCTCTCGGCTAGAGTTGTTTTTATTATTTATTCTGTACAGCTAGGTCCTTATTCCCTTACAGGATCATAGGACATTTAAATATTCAAATGAGTTAAGGACACACCAATTGGAGGAAGAATTTATGCCGGGGCGGAGATAAATAAAGCGGCGGACGAATGAATGGAGGTTTGTCGCCGGGGTAACTGCGAAAAATGGCTGTTTATTCCACTCCCATCCTCTTTTTGCCCCGGTACAAGGAATTTCCACCGGCATAAATCCACCCTGATTGTTTTATGGCTGAAGGCGATATTCCTCGCGGAGGTGGTGTGCCCTCCTTGAGGTCTCTATCCCCTACCCGAGCCGGCCTTCTTCATCTTCCCTATCTAGCTCCTCTTTTTTTCCTCTCTTTTATTTCGGTCACGGCTATTTGCATAACAGATGCACCTGCTATCTACAGTAACGCCGGGGTGAAATATTGTCCGAATTATAATCGTGCGTCTAAAAGGGCTGTCTCACTTTGATACGAAAAGGATTATCCTTCGACAAAGGGTGGAACCCGAATAATCGTCCATCCGATTCCGAAAATCCTGTGAATCCGACAGTGATTTATTTTTAAAATAATCGATACAAATAAAATAAAAGTTAAATAACATGAAGTCTCGTTGCTATCACCACGTTACCAACAAAACGCTCTACTGACTCCATCAAAATCACACCCAAGTAGTTCCGTTCATGCTAAAATATGTTTCTATTCAAATTAAAATATCTTTCTTTTCAAATTAAAATATCTTTCTTTTATATTATTTGGAATTCGCTTCTATCGCTTCACTTCTATTATACAAATATTTGCCCAAAATATTATAAAATACATAATTTCCATCAAAATTCCTATTTTGTTTTTAAATGGAGCCCATGGCTAATTTTCTACAATCTAAGTGCAATGAAACGATAACACGACAATGCACTTGATTTTTAATAATGTAATTAGTTTTTTTTATCTACTTTTATGCACTAGAACTCAAAATAGATGAAATTCAAACAAAAGAAGACCTGTATATTCATAAATGTATTAAAAAGCTGTAAACAAAATTTGCTAATATTATATACTGTTGGATAATTAATTAATCATTTGAATTATTAATTCGCATTTCTTAGAGAAGATTATGCGATATAAATAAATGCACGCCTATTTAAATAAATTATTATTTTCATACTTAAATATCTTTTTTAATAGCATTTCAATATCGTTTTAGGACTACCTTCAACTGCCACATGAATCAGTATATTCAAGGAACTCACTTAAATTTTTCTTATTCTAATAACAGGCTCAATAGAAAATACTTTTGAGTGTTCCACAATTGTACTACACATACCAACACGCAGGCTAATTTCTACAATGCAAATGATGATATTCCAGTTAGCACGCTGCCTCTACAAACCTCTACCTAACTCCACTAAAAGAAGGATCCTCAACAACAAACCTTTCCCCTGTTCTACTAAAATTTTTTTCTTGTCATTAGTTTCTTAACGTATTATTTCTGTTAAGCAAAGAAGTGGCCAAAGTGTGTGGAAATTCTATTATCATTTCTACGATATTTACTTTGTTTTTAAATCAGACCCCTTTTTTATTATGTAATTAATGCTAATGGTTTTCAAATGTTTAGAAATGCCTAAAAATAACAATAGTTATAGAAACCCACCCATTTAAAAAAATAATTTTAAAATATCTATTAATTTATTATTCAAAATTGATTAAATGATACAAAAAAATAAATCATTTACCTAATTTTATAGTCCAGTGCTTATAAGCATAGTATTAATAAAAGCTTTTATGACTGTTTTCTTTGGAAACCTTAAACTTTTAATATCACCCTTTAAAACATATTCCCAATTTATACACCAAGTCCGAGAGAGATCGACTATTTAACGTTTTAAAGGTTTGAAGAAAGGACGAATCCCCATATTGAATTGGGATAAGAGCTTTCTAAGCAATCTTGCATATGCATGGACTCATTACCAATCGTATGTTAACCACTTAATTCATAGCGGGAGACCGTTCTCCACTTCGACATTAGCATCGGAGCTGCACCAGTGTACAATCCCCTCCGGACTGGGACAGCCTATGGGGATATGATCAGATAAACGTGTTCGGAAGAAGCCTTTGAAAGAGAAACCGAAACGTCGTTAGACAATGGCCTCCTCATTAGAATAACTTCTGTACAACATCGTCCGGCGACCTCCGCTAATCTGTTTCTTTGTGCTAGTCAGTACACGCACGATTCTCCGGCAACGAGGCTTCTATGTTCTTCCGTAAGTGAAACATTGGGTAAAACGTGCTACGTAATGAGACATATGGAAGTGGGCTATTTAATAGAAAAAAAGTAAATATCTGTGAGCTTCAATGTCAATCAAGATGATGGTCCACGTAGCATTAATATAGAATGTTAATTATACGGAAACAATTACCAAGCCTACATAAGCCTAAAAACATACCTTCTTCTGACTGGCAAGTTATAACTCATTTAAATTTTCTATAATAATATATCTGATAATTTCTAAAGGATGCGAATATTTATTTTATTTTTTTAACATTGCGAGATGTGTGGTCGTGAAATTAATATGTTTTTTATGATTTAATACTATAATGCATTGTTACTATTAACTTTAACTTGTTATAGTGGTGTGGATGGAAATAAGGGAGCCTAATTAATTTCAGTACGTGGTAGAAACCATACTATTTCGAGGACAAAGGGAATCTCACTCTACCGGCAGGTTTTTCCTCCTATGAAGGGTGCCTCATTGATAGAGACTGGGTGACCAAGGGTGTCTCCAGATCTCTCAGTGTCCATCCCCGGTTGTTAAGAGATTACATAAATTATCTATGACAGCCATATTTGAACCCCGCAGGTCACGGGTTGAAATCCAGCTGTGGCAGATAAATCATTTAATCTGTTAACAGTTGTAGTTGGACACTGTGGGATCTGGTCATCCTCCGAGGGCACACTCAGCATCCAAATCGGTACCCTTAATTGAGGGGAAAAGCCAGGTGGTTGAGTGTGATTTCTGACTATTCATCTCCCTGCCTAACCGTTGTTGTTACCACTGAGCTACCCCACTCCCTGACACATTGTTACTAACTATTGATGTGGGGTTCAGTTCTTCATAGAGACCCTACTGTTTCTGAGGCTACGGTTGAGAGGAAGATCATTTTGCGGAGAATATGCTCAAACGTTAGATTTTTATTGAGCGTGAACCCTGTGTGTCAAGATCTCAGATAGCTAATGATTTATTTGCCAAAACTAAGACCTACACAATAAGCTACAGAACATAACAGGAATTGAGTTAAAATCAGATAATCCTAGTAAAATTCTACTAATAAATCTCGCATGGATACTCAAGCACATTAAAGTTGCAATTATGTTTATCATTGATACAAAACATGTAGTTACCCAGGGAAATAAGACTAATTTATTTGGAAGAGATAAACATGGTTTGAAAGGTTTCAGTCACTATTAATTCAATTAAAATTATCTTTATTTAATTGGCTTTAGAAAAATAAAATAAAAAGCAACATCTCTAAAATACATACCGTTAACTATTTTAGAGGGTCCTATTGCATTCTAATTAATGTTTTATTCCTTTTTTTGAGTTTTCTTCATTTTTATATTTGTTAAGTAATAAGCTCACACCAATAATTCTTTGATATATATTTAACAATTTATTCAATTATGTTTATCTTCAGACAATAAAAGAATTAATGAATAGAAGAAACAACAACAAAATAATACCTAAAGTACAATACCTCTATAAGTTTTATTTAAATCAATGCTATATATGAATATTGCATTGGGTTTCGGGATATGACCCAAGGTTCTAAAACCCTGAAAAAAAAAATTAATATTATTACTCTTAGTGTGTACGATTAAAATAAGAGTTCGGGATTGTGCCCGGCTTTGGCCGATAATTACTTTATTCTCAAAAAGAATAAAAATACATTAAAGAATAAATTATGATAAGTAAGGAATGGTGATGTTACCTACACCTGCTAGTGAATTAACAAAGCCTGGAATATATGTTTTATGGTCATCTTTTGTAATTGGTGCATCAATTTTATTGTAATGAAGAATGTAAAAAAGAATCTTAAATTCAGATTTTTTTTCATTTTATTTTATTTTTATGAATTAGTTTTACTTGTTATGTATATATATATTTATATTTATTTTTTTTATTTTTATTTATTTATTTATTATTTAATTTTCATTTGGACCTGTGCAATTGCGCATCCAGCAAATTTGATCTAAGTGTTTTTCTCCTTGCTTTTCTACATGATCATTGAGTATTGGAATAAAAATATCAATAGTTGAGTATATATATATATAACTATATATATGTTAAGATTTCTATATAATATAATAAATATTATATATTTATACATATTATATAATATAATACATATTAGAATATAAAAATCATGTAATTTAAAATCTAATCTGGGTAATTCCGGTAAAGATTCCGCATCTAGCCCACAGCCCCTAGTTTTCTCATCGCCTGCCCCCACTAAAAGGTTTGGGTATAGTAAGTGCTCAATATTCAAGAAAAATTAAAGGGAATTCGAAATGAGGATGTAGAAATCTTATTGAAGAACTTATACAACGAAAAGATTACTCCTTTTAAAATTCACGTCGCCATTGTTGGTTAAAGAAAAAAAAAATCTTATATTTAGATTCAACAGCCTCCCTCCCATCCGCCCAACTGGCTGTGGAAATGAATCGGGTATTCATTTCATTTTCTTCTACTTTCTATTAAATCAGTTTTCCAAGGATCCTTCTGAGGGAGAGCAAATCGAGTTAGTTAATCAGGCCTGATGAAGCGGCGATTTCAATCCCAACGAATATAAAAGTTATCCTTCAGGAACAGGCAACTAAATTTTAAATGTAAAAGGGCTCTTCCCTTCGTTATCCTCCATTGAGGGATTATTCGCTTTCTCCCAGGCAATGGATAACTGACATTTCTAAGAGTAGTCGTAAGTCGTCATTAGTAAGTAGGATGTAAAAAATATCTGTATATAAAGAAAAAAATATGCTTACCAAAATGTATGGAACCAATGCAGAATGCTTTGTGTGTTCCTATTGGGCGCAATCGCAATTATTCATACATGTTTTTTTGAGGCTGGTAAAATAAAAAAGGTTACTGTTATTTCCACAAATAATTTTTTTTTAAATGCATTTTATATAAATATAAACCGTCTGACAAAACAATGTACTTTTGATAACGTAAGCGGTATTAGTCCAGGGTCCTTGGTCCATTTTTGGACTTGATTACTATCAAGCTGAATCTCCGTGAATAGCTTCGTTTCGAAGACGACCAAAAATTTCCTGTGCGAATATTCTCGATTGTGGTAGCTAACAAAGGTAGCAAGGATAAAATATGTCAATTTGATGATTCCCAAAAATTTATTACTAACTGGGTTTTTATTTGTTAAATCCTAAGATAATTATCTAAATTATTTGAAAAAATATTTGTCCTACAAAATGTATGGTTTGATCAAAGAGTCCCCTTCTATTATGTATCGATAATGAGGTCATCAAAAATGATTACTAACCAGCTGATTTTTTTTTTCATTTATATTGGAAGGAGGGGACTCTTTGATCAAACCATACATTTTGTAGAATAAGTATTTTTTTCAAATAATTTAGATAGTTATCTTGAATTTATCCTCTGCACTTGAAAACAAGCAATACTGCACTGGTGCCTTTCTGGACATTGCTCAGGCATTCGACCGGGTATGGCACGATGGCTTGCTTTTCAAACTAAAAACCCAATTACCCCAATCCTTATATCTAATCCTTAGATCCTATCTCTCAAACCGTTCCTTCAGAGTCCGCTGTGGTCCAGAGTTCTCCACTTGTTATCCAATCGAGGCCGGCGTACCTCAAGGAAGTGTCCTAGGTCCTATCCTCTATATCTTGTTTACAGCCGATATACCTTTAGATCCTGATACCTTCCTTGCATCCTTTGCCGATGATACTGCCATACTATCAACCCATTCAGACCCAGAACTGGCATCTGCCCATCTACAACGACACCTCTCCTTAATCGAACATTGGTGCGCCAATTGGCGTATCAAAGTCAACCAATTCAAAAGTAAGCACGCCACCTTCACCCTCCGTCGCAGATCCTGTCCACAAGTTCATTTTAACTCTATACCACTTCCCAGTTCCGACACAGTCCGGTACCTGGGTTTCCTACTAGACAAAAGACTTACCTGGAACCCACATACTCGACTTAAAAGACAAGAGCTCAACAGAAGATACGGACAGTTATATAGACTACTGAACAGAACATCACAACTTTCCGTTGAAAACAAACTATTAATTTACAAGATTATTCTCAAACCGATGTGGACCTACGGAATTGAACTATGGGGAACTACTAAATTTTCGAACATCAAACGTATCCAATCCTTTCAATCCAAAGTCCTTAGAACAATAGTCAATGCTCCCTTTTATGTTACAAACAAGACCTTACATCACGACCTCAAGATCCCTTATGTCCTTGATCTCATCCCATCCAAATTCTCAACCTTCCACCAGAAACTTGCTCTTCTTCCTAACCCCCTGGCACAATCCCTATCTAGTACCAACCATCCTTATAACCCTCCTCGTAGGTTGAGGCGGCAGTGGCCGAGAGATCTCTTATGAAAATACATCTGGAGTGCTGGCAATGGCCAGCTTCTCCACTCATGCCTGAGAGTGTGTGGCTCTAGCGTCCTCACTCAGTCTCCACTGGCTAGACTGGTGACGCGGCTGACTGAGAGGCGCTGGGATCTCCTGGCATTGTGCCTCGGCACCCACTTCTGGGTGTAGGGGTTCGATTCGGAGTTCCCAGGGGCAGTATGTAAATATTGTATATAGATATGAATGTGGCCAAGATTATTATTATTTTATTTTATTTTTATTAATTGTTATGTATATGTATATATATATATATTTTTTTTCTTTCTCTTTGTTATTCAGGTTTACTTATTTTTATTTATTTATTTATTTATTTATTTATTTATTTATTTTTTTATTTATTTTTTTTTTTTTTTTTATTTTTTTTTTTTTTATTCTGTACATATGGAATGAATGATCTATTTTAGCTCTAATACTCATTGCCCAAGATAGTGGCAGAGTGTATTATTTCTCAATAAAGCAATTATTTAAAAAAAAAAAAGTTATCTTGAGATTTAACAAAAAAAAAAACCCAGTTAGTAATAATTTTTTGAGAATCATCAAATCGAGATATTTTATCCTTGCTACCTCTATTGGCTACCCCAATCGAGAATTTTCACACAGGAAATTGTTGTGCGTCTTATTGAAACGAAGCTATTCACGAAGATTCAACTTGACAGTAATCAAGTCCAAAAATGGACCATGGATCCTGGACTATATAATATTGGAATATAAATAAATTATTTTAAAAATCAAAGAAAGGAGTGAGTCCAGAGTATTCGTATGTATTATTATTTTTATAGCAAATGCATTCTACTATATGTATTGTATACCTTTATAGGTGTCCTATAAAATCAGAGGTGTACAAGTTAGCCTATACAAAGTATTTGAAATACAAAATGCAAGATACTTATAAATTAAGTATTTCAGATCCTAGATACAAAATACTTTCTGGAACGGTATCTGAAATATTAGGTACAAAATACGTATCTTTTAAATACTTTTTAAAGATAAAATACTTTTGTAAGAAAAAAAATTTTTTTTAATTTAAATTTATTTGTTTAACGTGAATTATTTACGAATAGATCGCGTTGATCCTGCAAATGTAACAAGACGAAAATTATATTTTTGCGGTTTTAATTGAGACCTAATTAAAACCAGTTCTTCAAACAATCTATCACTCATTTTTCTTCGATGAGGTTTCATATATTCGATCATACCCACAAAGAGAAGAGTCGCTCCACATGGACAGCACTTGGCAACAGGTGTTATATTTGAAAAATGTTTTTTTATTGTAGGATAAGCATTTAAGCTCTTTAAGCTGGTATCTTTATTATTTAGGTATTGCAGTGTTTCTAAGTCAGCGGTGGTGCCAGTAGACCCTGTGTTTTCGCCACTTGCAAGAGAGGAATCAGAATCCTCTAAAAACAAGTAATAAGATACATCTTTTGACTTTTTTTTATAACACCTTCAATATTGTCTAAAGCGTCCGGTTTTTGTTTTTCAGATCAATTAATTTTTCGTGTTTCAGTCAGGATATGTTCTTTTACATATTCTTTCTACTCTTTTGGTACTCATTTCATTTTTAAGAACGGATGTGACTCTGAGGCTACAATCGCATCATTTGCTGCAGGCTTTAGCCGCAAAAACTTAACGTTTGCAACGTCTATTTAGATTTTCTTCAATGACATCTAGCAGGAGCTGCAGTATTTTAGTTTTTCATCAAAACTGCGTGTTCAGTTTTATCTATGGAAACATTTATTTAAATTTAATATCGCCATAGAATCTTGTCACAGTTTGTGAATAAATGCATAGATAACTATTTCTAAAAGTATTTTAGCAAACCGTATTTACAAAATACTAAGATACCAAACAAAAGGCATTTAAATTCAAGATACAAAATTAATTTTAAAAAGTATTTTAGATACAAGATGAAAATACATATGTTGTATCATGTATCTGTATTTCAGATACTTGTATCTCAAATAAGTCACAACTCTGTATAAAATAAACATTGCGTCAGTAGGAAAATTGTTCCACCTTTAGGTGACAAAAATCTTAAAATCATGGAAACATTAAACGTTAAAATTTCTTATTTGATCATTTAGATATTTCCACATGAATATATATTCTTTACAGTGAATATCCGACGATAGAGTTTACCACCGTATCAAGAGGATCTTCCGAACTCTACTTTTTCGTTCTCAAATTTTCTCCAATTGGTAAAAATGTTAATATACTTTAAATTATAGTATATACTGTAAATAAATTGAAGGGATCCCATTTGAATCGCTTAATTGTAATCCCAAACTATTACCGATTTATTTAACCTTGTTCAGGCTCGATATCAGAGAGGGGTAAATTAAATTTGTTAATTTTTTTGTTGATAAAATACATTTATTCCTTAACAAAAATTACTACGAATTGAATCTATGGAAAAAATCAATTGAATCAAATATACAAAAGATCGCCAGTGGTGGATATAGATTTGATATACTTTTATCAAACACTACTTGTCAAAAATTTCTGGTTGCATTAATACTTATTTTAACACATATGACGTGAAATATATCTTAATTTTTAAAGGTATCTCGGGTTTTCTCGTTTTTCGTTTCCAGGAAACTCAAAAAATCAATTTTCAATACGCCTCGACCTCCTTTAACCTCGTGACCCTCATGAATTACCTAACTATTATCTTGTATTTTGGAAAATATTAAAAGGAAAACAAATAAATAGTTAAAACGTGTTGTGACTCATCTCGAAGCAACAATCTTAGGAATAATTACCAAATGTCTTAGTCTTATTTCACTCGGTTCTGTGTATTGAAATATCAACCCTAAAACCGAATTTTAGGAATAGCAAGACAAAATACTATACAAAAAGTAGTTCTTTAGTCTGTTCCTGGGCACGCCGATAAAATATTACTTCAAAAAAAACTTTGTTTATATGATGGAGAGACAAGAACTTCCTAAATAAAAAAGAAATATTATAAATCAGGGTATAACTAAAAACAAATCAGATGTTGTGTGTCCAAAAGAAGCATAACCTAACCTAACCTATCTAAAAACAAATAATCATTTATAGACTTCGGGTTCGGATTCGTGTTCAATCGAACATAAACAAACGTTGCTTAGAATCTTATTAGAGAATGGTATAACTACAAAGCTACGTGCAGTACCTACTCCTGTTTGGATTCGCCAACGAACAAACGCTTTTTTCCTACGCCGACATAGGAAACAAAGAGACAAAGACCTGAATGCAAGTCGAGGAACAATGGGTCCTCTAAGAGAATGGATTCTACATAGCCAGAGTTTACTTACCCCGGCTTAACGCATGCCGACCTGAATATTTGTGTATGCCGAGGATACTTTTAGATAGCAATTAATCCGATGTGACGCTAACATATGTGCACATAAAATGGGCACATGAGTATGATGAATGTAACATAAGGACAAATGTGACATAAATACTGCGTTACTAATACCTTTTTCTGCCGACCAGCTTTGTTGAAATATACGGTAGAAAAAAATAAACAAAAGATCCTGCACTAAGTAAAATGTCAATCTGTAAAACTTTCGAATTCCTAGGATGAAATTAATGCTAAATCAGTTTATACATGTTTAATTTTTATACTGATGAGAAATATTTATATTTGATGATTGACATATGTAGAAATCGTACGGTTTACAACAAAATGTTTTAAAAAATATTAAAATGTAATAATATTTAAAAAAAGATTTTGGGCTAAAATAATAAATACAATTTTGTTTAATGAGATTTCTTCTGCCTAGTCTGTCATTACTTCATTTACTATGAAAAATAACAACGTACGGATTAAGATAAAAGAATTCTAATGCCAAAATAATAATTTTAGCTAAATGGTTAACTTAAATTTCCAATACTTTATAATTCCATGCTGATATAATCTGCATAATTTTTATTTTTATTGTCATCAATGATGGCAATGTCTTTCCAAAGAAACTTTGATTTTAGGTATTATGAAGTATCATGGTCGGAACTAACTTTTGAGGATTGAATTTTATTACTCTACACATCAACCAAAGGGTATTATTTTATTATAATAATAGTAATATTAATTATTCCGCAGGTTGTCGCTTTGAGTTGAGTCACAGAAAGTTTTAACTTACCATACGTTTCCAATTTAATATTTTCCATCCTCAAGGTAGTATCCTTGGTCCAATCCTTTATACAGTTTATACAGCTAACATCCCAACTCATCCTAATACTTTCCTTACCACGTATGCTGATGATACATGTGTATTATCAGTCAACACCAATCCAGTTATTGTATCCCTAAGCCTCCAATCCAATATCACTGATCTTGAAGAATGGTGTCAAAACTGGAGAATTAAAATAAATTCTCAAAAATCGCATTAAATCACTTTTACCTTACGTCGTAAACCAATGACTTCCTGCCCTTCAGTATCCTTTCATAATATCCCACTTGTGCCTGTAGAACAGATCCGATACTTAGGGTTGCATCTCGACAAACGATTAACCTGGAATCCTCATACTAGACTGAAAAGACAAGAAACCGCTCGACGTTTCAGGCTGCTTCAACACTTACTGGACAAACGCTCTAACCTCCCAATTAACTACAAAAGACTCATCTACATGACCATCATACGACCTATTTGGACTTACGGAGTAGAGCTTTGGGGCTCCACTAAGCCATCGAATTCCTCTCGTACCCAATCCCTACAATCCAAAATCCTACGTAAAATCCTCAACGCTCCTTATTTTGATAAGAATAAAGTCATCCATAACGACCTTAATGTCCCATTTGTTGGTGATTTGGCCCGAACCCGGTATCTATCCTTTCATAACAAACTTCATTCCCACTCAAACCCTCTAGTTTCAAACCTAGCTTCCTCTTCAATTCCCGATAATCTTCCGAGGCGTCTGAAAAGAAGATGGCCACGTGACCTTCTTAGTTGAACTAGTGATTTGAGTACTACCAGTGGGTAGTTTCTCTACTTGCCATTAACTCATGTCATTATGTATTTTATAGCCTATTTACTTGATGTATTATTGTAATACAGTTGTAAATATCAATAAATAAATTTAAAAAAAAAAAAATTTCTAACAATTCAAGGTCTTAGCTTTTTAGTATGGAATAGAGAATGTAACTAAGGGAAATGTGTATTCTTCGGTAATTGTTTCTTCTAGAAATGAACGTTTTAACAAACATATATCATTTCTACTTCGAAATGTTAGGTTGAAACTTTTATTTCTTGGTGGAAGGATTACCGAAATCTTCTCATTACCCATAATAACATTCTGGTTTCCATAATAAAGCTTACATTGACGTGTATTTTAGGAAAATATTAAAAATGAAACGAATAAGCAGTTGTAACCCAAGTCGAAGTGACAACCTGTGGATTATTAAAAAGCTATTTCTATGCATAAAAAAAATCTTGTATCTCCATAATAAGGGAAACAAATATATGCCGATTTTGATCAATTAGTCTTTAATTACGAATTCGTTATTTTGCTTCCATTAGCGCGAGAGGAGACTAAAATACTAATCAATTCATTAATTAAAAACATAATTGGTATAGTGGCTGTATACCTAAATAAAACTCCCTCAATACATTGTTAAAATGTTCACCTCATTATTTCTCTGCCCATTTCTTAAATACGATTTTAAAAAGAAAATATGTTTCTCTTCTTACAGGACCGCTATCTTTAAAAACCTCTTGATTATTTGTCCATTTCATTTTTTAAATAACATTCGCATCTCCGTTGTTGAAATATCTTCTTTTTCTTCGTTTTAAATAAGATTTGTTAAGATTGCTGTGAAAGAATATAGAATACTTTTACTTAAAATTACAGTGCGCAGGGCAAGAATCCGTCAGTTTGTCTACATAGAAAAAAAAAGTCTGTTCAAAATGTTCTTAGCATTTTGACTGTCTTTATTTACATTAAAATGGGAGGGGCTATTCTGCTAGTACTAGGATGGCCATTGGATCTAACTGCAGGATCTTTACCCTACACCGTTTCCCACTTGGAACAAGGGGTTTGAAAAGTATATACTCCTCCCTACAAAGTGAATATATAAAAAAAAAATTAAATCTGATTTTCTAAAAATCTCAAATTGTGTACCAATACTGACATTTTCACATCTATATTTAGCAATTATAAGGTTTTAAACTTTGGTTGACTATCCGCCATAAATCATTAAACTACAGTACTATTTTATACTTTAGAGATATAGAAAAAATGAGTATCACTTCTGCAGGGTGTCAATTCGAGTATAGTCACAAGTTTTAACTTATGACACACTTTTTTTTTTAATATTTTCAAAAATAAAAATAATTTTTATGACTAGCTGTATACAGTAGCTATTACTAACTGTATATAGTAAATATTACTTACTGTATAAAGATCAAAGAACCGAGTTCCACAAATCGTTTAGTTTATATCATCATCAATACTTAGATATGTTTGTCGAAACGTTCATTTCTGTATTAAATGATTACCGAAATATACAATTTTTTCTAAGCCAAAGCTCGTGACAATTTTTATTTTAGAGAATAAAAAAAAAATAAACGAATGAAAAGTTATAACCTGTTGTGATTTAACTCGAAGAGACAATTTTATCTGAGGAACTGATACTGTAAAACCTTTTGAAGACCACAATAAATTATCGCACTACATTACTGTAACACTTAGTAGATAAGAAAAAAATTAATAGTTAGTCACTAGGACTGCGAACTGAAGTGAAAAATCAGACTTTGTAGTCACTGTGATCTTTTTTGAATTTCTAAATCAATTATTTTATTTTCTTATTTATAAATTAAAAAAAAAATCAATTATAGTCTGAATTATTTAAATTCCAAATATGCAAGGTAAAATTATTACCATTAGTCTGCTTTTCACAGATATTGCCCCTCCGAACCAGAATTAAATAGTTTAATCAAAATATATGATGAGATGCACAAGCTCAATATTTATAATTTAGTTAAAATAAAAATTATTATATAGTTAAATTATTTACACCTTGTATTTGTATTTACAAAGATTTTATTTTTAACAATATTATCAACATTAAGTTCAACAATTCTTGGATCATTTTTTTTTTCTCAATCATTTCATAAATAAGGCATTCAACTATTACAAATATAATATATTAGTGTAAAAGAAATGTTCAACCAGTTATTGATGTTTTAAGTTATTATTAGTATATCTGCAGCCCGGTGAAGAAGTAGTCAAGTCGGATTTTGTCCAGAGAGAGTTACCTGCTTTCAGATAACCGGAATGGTACCATTCTCGTAGTTTTTGGCTTGAAATGGAGTTGTAATATAAGCAATAACTCCTTTTCAAGCCAATGTCTTACTTACAACCTTATTCACTACGAAAGTAACTCGATCCCGCTTACTTAAGTACAAGAAACTCATTTTGGAAAAAATTAGACTTAACCACTTATTCACCGGAGCTGTAGATGTATGGATTGCAAAACTATTACACAAGTTTTTGATAAATATAAATATTCTTATGACAATATAATTCTAGCCTTTAAACCGAAGTTGATTCAAATATATTGTATAACTCATCCACAGGCAGCTAGGTGTCACCAGTCTCAAGCATCTTGCTGACGCGAACACATAAGTTCATCTCCTACCAAAAGTCGATAAAAGCGGCTAAAGAAGTTTCCACTTTAAAAAATTTAGGTATCAAATCCGCAGGCTGTCACTTCTGTTTTATTTTTTATTTTTATTTTTTTTGTTGATAAAAAGGAAAATGCATGTAAACACTCATATGTTCTTTTGCGCCGTTAACACCTGTAGCTCTAGCAAGGCTATGGTTGCCTAAAGCAATGGTTGCCTCATTTGATTATTTAATAGACCCTGAATCAAAAATTCGCTCCTCACCCCCAGCGAATGTAGATATATTGTAGCGACCGTTACGTCACGCACCCCCTCCCCCACCCCCGGCACCGACTCCCTTCGCCCGCCAGTGGTGCTAAGACTAGCCTTGTGTACAGTTGTAGGTCGTCCCCGGTGTGCGGTGAACCGTTCATTCATCTCGAACTAAACTCATTGTGATTTTGTGGGTTTTTTTGTGAAAACATTTTGTGACCACCATCCCCAAGCGTTGTGGAATGATAAAATTGGATATTGGCGAATTTACAAGTAAGTCATGATAAGTGGCATGGTCGACGTTTATTTGTTTATATCATGTTTTGTTTGTTATATTTGATAAAAAATATATGTATCAACATATCAACGATTTTCGTACTGAACAGAGCACCTCAACTTGATAATTGTACCTTGAAACTGTTGACAATGTTGACTAGTGATAAGAAAATAATCTTCATTAATTAATTTTTATAAATGAGTAATATATTTACATATGGAACACAATTATTTTAATATTTACATTACAAATTATAATATATAAGTCATTTACTTTTATCATGCTCCCATTGACAGTGCCTGATAAGAATAGTATTCTAATAAATATAAATAACTATAAATATTTTCATTGGACATTATTAAATATTAAAAGTTATAAGGTTTTATTTACAGAGATTTTTATTAATTGATTTAAAAATGTTTCTTGTCAGTTTTTTTTTCTTTGTCACTTCGTATTACGAGGATGTCCAGGAACTGAAACTATGTATTTATTTTTAATTTTTATTAAAATTAATCGGTTATTATTAAATATTGAGGGGTAAATAATTTTATTAAGAGAGATTTTTATTTATTCTTTTTTTAATTATTCGTGCAATTTATTTCACAATTTTTACTATTATCAATCTCCTTTCTTTATTGAAGCTAGTTTTGAAATTGAGCATTAGTATTGACATTTGAAATGTTTCTTTTCAGTTAACTTTTTTCATTGCCATTCATATTATGAATATGTCAAGAAATTGAAACTATTTATTTATTTACTTTTGATTTTTCTTCCGCCAATGATTATTATTAAATATTATAGGCTTGAAAGTTTTATTAACAGAGATTTTTATTTATTCCTTTTTTGTTAACTCGTGTAAATTATTTCACAATTTTTACTATTGTCAATATCCTTTCTCTATCATAATTACAAAAATTTAAATTATTGAGTTATGTTTTATGTTTATTTTAATAATCATTTCGGTGTTTGCAGTATTATTGTTGATATTAACAAAATATTAACATGTAAAATCAGTAATATCCTTTATTTGAAACTAAAATTTGTTGGTTGGCTATTGAGCAAATGGATTTTTATTTATGGTTAGCTAAAAAATACATATTAATATGTTATACATTGTAATAAATATAAATGTTTTAATGTAGTTATCAACATATCCACCAAATAAGCCACTTTTATTCCCATATGTTCAAAATATTAATATATGACGTTAAAATATTTTAAAGAATGTTGAACGATATTTTTCTTTGCTGAATAAGTTATTTTTCTATCTCTTATTTTCAAAGTTATACTTAGATACGTATATATTTTTGTTTGGAATAAAATAATAAAACATTATTGAATTAATAATGTTTGATACGATCTAATTTTTTCCAACAGTCTTATCTACTTTTTATAAAAAGTGTAACATTCAGTGTTATTAACATTAAGGGTCCAGTTTTCAATATTCTGTAACTCACCATTTTATGAATGAACCATACTTATTGTTGTATTATGTCTTGTTGTGTATTATCCCACAAAAATTATTATTATAGATCGTATTTTATGGCTTAAAAAATTCATAATAATTTAGTCAAGTAATACTAAAATCTTCCTAATGAACTAAAGAGTAAGGGGTATTTCATTAATTTTTTTTTTGTCGTGAATAAAAATAATTAATCTTTTTCCCTTACAGGAATAACAAATAAGAAATAATTCCATTATCATTTCTTCGTATGTAATATTCCAATAAGGCATAATATAAAAGCTATCTTCGGAGAACTTCGTCCATATCTAGTTCTCTGGATGATGATAATTTAATTGAATATACCAATTTAACCTCTGATAAGGGGGTCTTTTTATTAACAATTCGATTGCATAATCATTAGGAGTTAAAAAGATGAAAAACCATAGTTATAATGATACTTTAACATAACGAAATATCGCTATTTTTAAACTAATTAATCTTAAAATCGTATCGGTTTGACATTAATTTCATTAAAATATTGTAATTAAACAATGTTTACATGTTAAAAAATGTGTAGGTAAATTTAGAATTATTGAATAATTAATCAAAGAGTAAATATTCTGAATCCTGATTGTAGCGACACATTTAATTGATTTTTAATCTTTATGACTAGTAATGTTTTTTCATTCCAACCTTTCATTTCACTTCAATCTTAAAACCAGGAATGTTTGTTTTAATTTTTAAATATTTATATTCTATTTTTTTTTTCCATCAAGCATGGTGAAATTTGTAGTTTCGAATCACAGGACCATTCTGTTATTATGGTTTTAATGAGACATTAAAAATCAAATATATATTTTTTAAATATTTATTAAAATATTTTATTTAGATAGCCAATTTTTTTATATCCATACCTTCTTTTTACATTTTTCGAAAAAGCTATCCAATATATCGGCAAATTTTGATAAAATTCGTTTTATGGATGTATGATTAAATTCACTTTAATAGCAGCCTTGGACCCATTGATAGACTCTAACAGGTCAAATTTTATAGATTAACTGTCGAATTTCTACTTTTTCCTATTTATCTATATATGCACCCTTGGATCAAAAGTTATCATGGTATAATAAGTATTATAAGATAAGAGGAATTATATTTTAATGTAAAATTAATTTCCGGAAATAAGTTTAGTTGTAGATATACGTGTATACATGATGATTTTAGACGAAAAATCTTGTCTAACATTTATAACATATAATCGTATAAATTAGTGTAGAGTTATGAAAAATGTATACTTTTAATAACTTGTTATACATACTAATTTTCTATTTTAATATTATTAAACGAATACTAAACGTGAACTTTTGAAAAATTATTATTGATAGTCAGATTGATAAAACTTATTGAGAAAAACGTGATAAGCCCAAAAATTTTGCATTTTATTTAATTTTTGGCAAAGCTTTTATTTCTATATATTTTATTCATAAGCAAAATAAAATAAGCTGCATTATTTAGATGCACGACAACATATCTATCAGTATGTAACGTATGTAGTGCTGTATAGTGATTATTGAAATATGTGCATATACAGTTATAAATTCATATTAGAAAGATATATATATTTCCTGGCTGACAATTTTTAATAAATATTTGTATTTATATATATATATATATATATATATATATATATATATATATATATATATATATATATATTTTTATTAAAGCGAGTTGGACCATCCGTAGATGTTAATATTTATATTTCTATATAAAATATAAATATTTATTTTATATTTTTATATTAGTATGATTAATGAGAGCGTTTTCATTTTTATTTTATAATCCAATGAACACTTATAACCACAAAAACAAGAATGTAGTTGTAACTAAAAGTATTAATTGTTGTGTATTTTTAAAAATTTTTCTTAATCTCTGCTAAAAAACATACTAAACAAGATAATTACAATCTGCTCTAAAACAGGATATTAAAAAGTTATACAGCTGCTTTTATTCCGATCCTATTTAAAACTGGCCCCGGGGGTATTGATGCCATTTAAAATTCATATTAAACTGTTAATTTATGCATAAAAACGGCAGACACATAATTTGAATTTTAATCCGGGTTATTTGACTAATTACGGAGGAATATAATGTTAAAACTGTCGAGAAACGGCTCTAAGCCACAGGCTGTCTGCGTTGATTAATTAATATACTTTTAATTGTCAGTAATATTCCTTTGAAGGAGCTCTCCTCAAGCCCTAAAGCAACCTTCTTCAATCAGCTTAAGATTAAAAACTTTTTATTTTCTTCACCTCAGGTGTCTGATAGAAAGGTCTTTGACAATATTTCAGATTATAAATTTAACCGTAGTAGGTCTCTCAGTAATACGAATCTCCTGCTATTAAATTATAGGTAATATTTAACTATCTTTAATACATTCACAATTACAAAATATCACCAATTAAATACAAAACGATCAAAATAAAATCTAAATTGTATCATTTTGTACTTAGTTTTATTGATTTTTTTTTAAATTAGGGGAAACATTGTTAATTTTTTTTCTTCTCATGCGAATTTTATTTTATTTTTCTCTCTTAATGCCTCAATTGGACAATGTTTGACAAGCTAAGTGTTTACTTAAGTCTTTTTGTTTGGGATCATCTGTAAGTTTAAGTCATTTATATTCATATGTATATATATTTTGTTCAGTATACCTATATTTTTGTAGTGATACCTAAATGCAACCAAAATTTTTTTTTTGTAAAACTCGGAGTCAAATTATTAATAGACCTTCAGGAATATTATAAGAAACCAAAATAATAATTATGAAACAATTATATAATAAATAAATGTATGATTTAGTGTTAGTTGAAATATATTAATAAAGCATAAAAGAAATTTAAATACTCACTTGTAAGGCTAACTTTATAGCCAAACAACGCTATAAGGGAAAATTCGCTATAATAATAAGTATTTTATTTATTTTAAAATATATGATACTTTTAAATAAATAAAATAATCAAAACAATGTTTATTTAAAAAAAAGGGCATATAACTATTTTAAGTTAGACAGTTTTTTTATAAATTCCCCAAAATTATAGGATTACAATCAGTAGGATGATTGTTAGGTTCAGTACTTTATATTTTAAAGAATACTAACAACTAAGATCCAAAACCATTTATTATCTTCAATGGAAAATTAAAGTCGAAATAAAAGGTTGGAAATATACTTAACAATTAATATAATTCCTAAAAAAATCGTTTGTAATGATTTAAAAAAAAATAATATATTAACAATTATTCTATATATTGTGTTTTTCCTTATTAAGTTTGTGTTTAGATATTAATTATAAGCCATTGATTATTTTTTTCTTTAGAGTGTGTTGTAATAATTTTATTTGTTTAGAGCACTACTGGTCTGATACCTTAAAAAAACTGATACATTTAATTCGTCGCATTCGGGTAGTCTAAGTGTTTATTATTGATTTACTCTTATCCGATATATTAAAATAAATTTTATTATTTTAAATAAAAACTTTTTCATGTATTTATCATTTTAGCTTAATCTTAAAAACTATTGTGACATTTTTAAACTATGCTACGATAACATACTATAGTTAAAATGTCCTATTGTTAATAAAGTGTAATAAATGAGTTGCTCTGAATATTTTCTGCAAATGTTCGATCAGTCAGCCTGGATGACGAAATAAGCCAATTTGTCTCGTGTATCGACAATATGTCTTCCATCGGGAAATTAACGCTCAAAAAAAGGAACATAGCTGAACAGCATGTTAATAATTATCAAAAAGTGTATATGATATTTTGCTAATGATTATAAATTAGAGATGGTTGCTGACTTTTAAATAGATATATTTCATATATAATTTAATGTCCCTCGAACTAATTTTCCAATTAATATATTTTTTCAATTCAACTGTCTAATCATATTTTTCCGAGCCTTCATTTTAGTTATTTACTTTTTAGTTTTACAAAAGGAGGAACTGGGCTAAGTCTTATAAATCATTTTGCTACCCTACAAATAAAATTTTCTGAGGATTAGCCATTACAAATTATACTAATAATAACAAATTAGTCAATGTTTGTTAAGATTTAACGTCTTGTAATAATATTAAATAATAACCTTAAGTAATAACGGATACAATAAATTTAATAAATTACTGCTTTCTATTAGTTAGATGGAAATTATTGCCCAGTATAATTCATCTCATATTTTCGTTTGAATGCATAACTTTTTTTAATAGTAATTCTTACTTCATTGTTTTATACAATTGAGAACTTTTGGATTGTTTTAATGTTGCTATATTTTATTAAAGATTTAATAATAAATTAATGTTAATCGATTTAGTCTTAAAATGGAGAATGGCTCTGCTTCAAATTTTTATACAGTAGGGAAAAAAATATATAGTAATTTCATTTCAGTTTCAGGCATTCAGCATTATTAATATATATTACGGTCGTACGGTACTCGGAACGATTAATTTGGATAAAATCATTATAATATTTATATAATTTTTTTACTGAGTAAGATATCTGTTTTGTAAGTATGTTAAAAGATTTTTATTTCTTAAATAATTTGTGTACCAAAGGGATACATAATGGTATTAACAAACTTCATGAACTTTTGAGAATAAACTTGTTAAGGTTTATCTATACTTTTAATAATATATTTTGATCGATTACTCATGATAATTAATAATATTAATTTTGATTTATTTGAAGTTATTCTTAATATTAAGTTTTTATTTATGTATCTGTTCCGCAGGTCGCCTCTCCAAGTTGAGTTACAACAAGTTTTAACTGTTTATTCGTTACATTTTCAATATCTTCCAAAAAAAGTTATCGTGGACTTTAGTATGGAAAAGAGGATTTAATTATGGGTAATAAGCAGATAAGCAAGTTTCAACTAACATTTCCAAGTACAGACGATATGTTTGTTGAAACATTCATTTCTAGATAAAATTATTACCGAAGTATAGACACTTCCCTTAATTTCATTTTTTTTTTTTTTTCCTTACTAAAGCTCATGATAACTCGAATTTTCTCAAAATATTAAAACAAATGAAAAGTTTATACTTGTGACATTTTTTTAAAAGTTGTCTATGTTTTAAGTAGTTTACTATGTTTTTAAAATATATTTTTTAATGATATTTATTTTGTTAATGTTATTTTTTTATTTGATTGTTGTTGTTTTTTTGGGGGGGGGAGGAGGATCTATAATTAGAAGAAGCAGGAACTAATTCACGAATTTACAGTCTGCTTTAATTTACAATAAACATTGGGACAATCTAGGTCGCCGAAGAGCTACCCTCGGAATTGCAGATGGTTGATTCCAATCGATTATATCAACATTTTGTCAGCGGAAATCGTTGAGTTGTTGAATTACATGGCAGTTTAAGTTCTGTAGGTAATTATCCGAAATCAACAACAGTTTTCGCGAAATCGACGGCTCGTTGTGACAATTAACACCATCCTCCTTCTGGTTATATAATGATAGTTTGTTAATTGTTGACGCGTCACATCGTAACTCTTTGTAATGGCTAGATGGTCGAAATTTCTTATGCACATAAAAATTACGTTTGTTTTATGTTGGTGTTTAGGCGGTATTTAATACTTTGTTTTTATTTGTTATTTATAATGTTTTATTTTAAGAAGTTTAATAAAAAATCATAAATTTAGAGACCAAGTCAAGTTAACCTAACTTTTATATTAGGAAACTTTCCCTATTTTTATTTATTTATTTTTTACATTTTAGGTTTCTGTACCGCTGGTTGTCGCTTCGAGTTGAGTTGAGTCGAGTTGAGTATACACTTTCGTAATTATATGTAATTTTCCCATAATTACATTATCTTTTCCATACTAAAGCTCATGATAATTTGTAGTTTTGGAAAATATTAAAAATGAAACGAATGAATAGTTAAAAAAAAATGAAGGTACTTGTGTATAACCACCTGTAAAGGGCAATCTTGTACACATTACATTTACAGTTACATTTTATAACAGTTATATTTCTAACAGTAACAGTTGCATTTTTGACAGATTCATTGTTCTTTGTTTCCTCGTGTGTTCTAGAATTGTTGTTGTATCCTCATTTTTGTTTGTTGCTGATTTGTTGTTTGTTTGATGGTTAGGGGTAGTTAGGGGTGGTTAGGGATGGTTTTTATTTTAAATTGTTTATGATATATTCCATTTTTTATTTCTATTATTACTATATTTATTTATATTATATATTTCATTATGTTGTTATTTATTCAATTATATTATTATTACTTCTATTTATTTATTTTCATTATTATTACAATGATAATATAACATAACAAGTTATGTAATGCAAATTCTAACCCCAATAAAAATATTGAAAAAGATTATCCAAGATAACTGTTAGAAATATAACTGTTATAAAATGTAACTGCTTGCGCATGCGTACAATATTGCCCTTTACAGGTGGTAGTTTATATATACAAGTACCAAAATAAATTATATAGTATCATTCAATAGAACATTTGAAAATTTTACCTTAATTTTGAATGTAAATTATTTATTAAAACATTTATAGAATATAGCAATGTCAAAACAATGAAAAATGTTCTCAACTGTATAAAACAATGAAGTATTACTATACAAAAAAAAATTATTCATCGAAATTATGCATCGAAATGAACATTGGTGCAGTTGAGAAAAGTAGACACCAATATATATTGTAAATTTATAAGATCTAAATAACCTTAAAAAATAAAAGTATTATGAGTAAAATATAAGAGTTTGTATTATGGTTAAATAAAACCACTAGAGTTGTCACCAGATGTCGCTGGCGTTTCGTCGATCTCTTAGCTAGCGTGCACAGGCCGAATTTCAAGATGGCATGTAATGAATCAACCGTTTCGCTTCTTTTTATTACTTCTTCCTTTTTATATTTCTCGAGTTCAGCTACAAATAAGATTTTTTTTTGTAATGAATTAAATAGTAATTGATGGCTGTGGTTTAATGAGACTATAAACTTGGAGGAATAATCAATTCCGCCCGATACCCTTGCGTGTTCGGAACCAGGCGTTTAGAAGTATCTGTATACATTTTGTTTTTGTTCGTGGTGTTTTAATGGTTAATGGTTTTCATTAATTTTCGTAGCGAGCCGATTCTCACTTGTGAATGTTGCCGTCTTTTTTCTTTTCCAAGGCGTCTACATACCAAGAAGATTTAGAGCCTGTTGGAGGAGTTGTTCTGAAAAGTTACTTCATCCAAATGAACACGCCATGTTGGAATGATAAAAATTAATGTACTTCGTAAAGGCATTTATCTATTTTAAATAAATACTAAGGAGTTTTTAAAATATAATTCTTATCTTATTTTTTAAAATTAAAACTCATATATATTATATGAGTAGTTGTTTAACAAGTAACCATAATAATATTATAATAATTTTCTTCTAATACAAATTTACTAAATTAAAAATATTCAAGGAATTTGTCAAAACAAAAATTAATGTAATGCAAAAATGTTTAATTTAAGTTTGAATATTAGATTTCGTATCTGTTTATTTTGTATCATTAAACTATTTAAGTTGATGTTTATTAATAAAGGCTGATAAGATTTTTTTTTAATAATTAAACGTCTGAGAATAAAAAAAATAAGACAATATATATTTTTTTACCCATTTAATTTAAAACTTTTTAAACTATATTTTTGTTTTGTTTCCATTTGATTTCTTCCTTTCCTCTACTTGTTTCTGGTCTCTTCTTATAATTATTTCATATATTCTTATAATTAATATGACAATTAATTAATTAAATTACTTGACTGATTTAACTTATAGACTATTTGAATATCAGAATGGCGTAATGGGTCATTTAACTGATATGAATATTTATTAAATGAAAAATTAGTCAAGGATAAAAAAATATATTATGCAGAAACGTTTAATTTATATTTGATATATATTTAGTTGTATACCATTGAATTTTTTTAAATTCAAGAGATAGTTATGAAACAAACTCAAAATAAGATTTATAAGTAAATAAGAGCCCGAAAATAAAAAATATATATTTTTTTACTTATTTAAATATTTTTGAATTATATTTTGATTATTCTTCCTTTTGATTGCTTCCTTTCCTCCACTTATTTCTGATCGCTTTAGTTATTTATTTTACATATGATATGAAAATAAATTAATTTACTTTATTATTTAAACTCATAGAATATTGGGATATCAAAAGGACACAATGGGTTGTATAACTTATACAGATTAAAATTTATTAAATAAACAATTTGTCAAAGTATAATTATAATGTATTTAATTTTATCAATCAATTTGTTTATGTAAAAAAAAGTTTTTTAAAAAACAAAGAAAAATAATTTTATAAATTATTTAAATTTCCGAATTTTAATTAATAAGACATACTATATTATTTTTAATCATTCAATTTTTAAAATTCATTGAACTATATTTTTTCATTTTGACTGTTTCCAGTTATCTACTTCCTTCTGATCTCTTTTGTTAATTAACTCTCATATAATATGAAAAGTAATTAATTTATTTTAGTGTTTAATTTTATTGATTAATTTTGGGCTATATAAATCTCAAAATTATTATGAAAAATTGGGGAACAAAATTATGAATATAAACATATGAAAGATTTATTACTCGACGAAAAACTTTCTTTTTATTATTAATTTCAAATTTTTTAATAATACATTTTATTCCTTTGATATGAACTTTATTTTAAGTGACATTTTAATGCATTTACTGCTGTACCTAGATAGATAAGGTAATCTAAAAAAAAAAAATTAAATCCTTTCCTAAAGCTAACTGTGTCCAAACAATGAACCGTTAAGATTAAGGTGGTATGCGACTTTTTTTTTCTTTTTTTGGGGAAAATAACCAGTTACCCAAAAATCATAATACACCATACTTAGTCGCGATCAGTGGAAGCAATCTAGAACCACTTTACTGTACTCAATGCTGGAACCAACCTTTCACTATCTCCTTTTTGGTGGCCGTATTAAAGTTTTGTATACTTTATCATTCAGTTTTGAATAATAAATGGCCTTATTATAATGTACTTATGAAGTCTGAAGAATTCTAGTTATGCTATCCACTAGTTAGATAATAGTATGTTTATTTCAAATGTCTGCTTCACATTGTTCAAATCCCAATACATTTAACGTTTCTTTGAGAAAATCATGATCGATAAACTTAAAAAAGAAAAGAAAAATAAGATCAAAGACGGAAGAAAAACATTTACCTTTGCAAAGAGGAATGCTCCGTAATTGAAAAAAACATTTCATTTTCTCCACTTCTTATTTATGGTAGAAATATTTGTTTTATTTAATTTTTTTCGCATATTCTCTAACGCACAGCGATGCCCGCGTTCTTATATATGAATCAGGAGTGATAATATACTTTTATAGGTAATTTTTAATATTTCCATCTATGTTCAAATTTTAAATAATTTGTGCAAAAATGAATGGGGACATATCAATTAAGCTATTAATAATGACTTCATTAATATTTACTAGAAATTATTATGCTTTTTACTTCAAGAAAATTTGGTTAAGGGATTTTGAAGGGAATCATTTTTGTAAACCATCAACATCTTGCATAATGTACCTCTGTAGATGATGAAAATCTCTCATCTGAATATAATGATGCTTAAAACTTGTTGGGAGCCCTCTAATTAATTTTACGATTGAAAAAAGTAAACAATTAAATTATGTAGTATTTTAATTTTTTATTTCTTAATATTTTAAAAATGACATTATTAGGATTTTTAAAGTTATTAATAATTTTAAGGTACGTATACCTCCAATATAAGATGTTGGGTATACAAGATAGTCAAAAGATGGATATCAAGTCGTCATTCATGAATAATGTGGATACAATTCCATACTAATATACATATTACAATTCATGTTGTAATTACACTTGTAACATTACGATACAAAAAAATTAAAACACTACATTTTTTTTTCAGTTGCAATTGCATAATGGCTACTTATGTTTATCTAATTCCTCGAAAGTACAATAATAAGGTTGCTGTCTATATTTGATGAGTCTGTTTGGACTGTTAGTGTGAGGTGTGTTACACTTTGTATTCTTTGAGGTTATTTTATTTTGGTGGGTCCTAATAATTCCTGAATTAGTGGACGTTAACTGGTTGATTTTTTTATAGTGTTTTAGAGACTTAAGGTTTTTTTTTGGGGGGGGGGGGACTTTTCCTATTGGTCTTTTTTTTCTTAATAAAATAGTAATCTAGTTCTATAAAAACTTGATTTATGATCATAACATTAAACGTTGTTTCTATATACCCTTTATCGAAAGAAAATGTTTGAGTTTAACAGATGCCTGTGCTCTGTGATACTCTGCCCACGCTAAAGCTTGGCCTGAATCTCCTAAGCAGAGTCCACACAATTCACACCCACGCGAGCACTGTCGACATTATGACATGAACTTTAACAATTAGAAGCAAGCAGTTAAACGATTTTAAACGGTCTTTGTCGGGCTTCCTAAGTCCTCGTATTGTCTTCCATCTAGGGTTTCCTTTCGTCTTCTATGCCTATTAGGCCTCCACGAATTTGGGGCGGTTAGGTAATTATTAAAGCCGTGAAAATTGTTTAAACAATAATTTCTGTTGTTTGTATAATGTTCGTATAAATTTAGCTTGTTTTATGTTCCGTTATCGTTTGATAATCGTGTAACGGCTTTATGGAGACATGAGAACACAACACTACTCTAAAATACACAATTTCATTCAACTACAAGTCGAACCGGAACATTGATATTAAAAAATTTACTTTTAAAATTATTAGATACAAAATTGTATCCTTATGAGCAAAAAATTCTTAGAAAAAAAATCCTACGTAAATGACGGTTATAATTTTCCAGTGGTTTCAGTTACTTTATCACTATATATTTTGTATTTGTTATTTTTTGTTTTAATTTTTTATAATTTATTTATGTTACCTAGTATATTTTTTTTATTGACATTGATATAAATACTAACTGCTTTTTAGTAAGTTGGGCCTGCAGGGCATATTATTCTACAGGGAGTCAAAATTATGTTTTTGTTCAATTCTATTCTATTTTAAATGTATGGGTGAGTAAGGTGCTCACTCAAGATTTGATTTCACGATTTCTGTTGTTCAAGCGTTTTGATCACCAATTCAAGATCTATTTTTTTAATAATGATTAAAAAGTAAAACAGTAAAAGTAGTTAATATCCTAGGTATGCACTATAAATTTATTTTATATTATGAAAAATTAATTTTATTTACTTAATATTTATATCCAGAGACTGAGTCGATTATATGATTTAATTTAGAATATCCAGAAATCGAAGAAATTATAATTTCATTGTTTTTAAATTTCAAATATTCCTAACAATATCTTAAGTTTGTGAAGTGGTGTGTTTTTGGAACTATATTAATTCTTAGTCTCAAAATTAGTTCAATTTCATTGGATACACAATTAATAATACATGGCATGTATCAGTTAGTTTTCATTAAAATAGATTATCAACTCGAGTTAAATTTTTTTGAATAGGAAAGAGGAAATATATTTGTCCCAACTACAACCCATGAAGGGCCTTGGATTCAGTGGATGGTAATGACTGCGATGTTTCTAGAACAACGGTTGTGCAGTGAGATGATAAAATAAATAGGAAAGATGTTTTAGATTTTATAAGTGTTTTCCGTTTTTTTTAATCCGACCGTAAATCGTTTTCTTATCTTGGTCATTTATTTTTGAAACTAATAGGTAAATATAATTCATAGAATATACTCAATTATGTTGTAATTAGCAATTTATATAGAAAGGTGAGGATTCTGGAAGACAAAGGTATCATTTACATGATGGAGCGCGGTGGAGGAGGGCAGGTAGCAGAATTCCAGTGCAATTTCTCTCTTAAGCGTTAAATGGCCGGTTAATTGAGTGGTAGTCAGTTAACTGACGCCTAGGCTCGCCCATGTCCATCCATTGCAATTTAGCCAATTTCGTCCATTGTTTTCTTTCAATAGTTGTGAATCATTTGAAACAACTGTCCATAACCTAGTAGGCAGTTCCTGACGTCTATTACGTATAGTTGTTGAAAAACCATTGCGAATATATACATGTAATTTATATATACATGTAATGGATACATCTAGCATTTATTTAGACCTAATGTTAGTTTAATTTTATCTTTATTTATTAAAAAAAGCTTCCATGGTTCTTGAGAATAAGTAAAAATTTAAATTCAAATAATTTCATTTAATATTTTTTATTGACTTATTAATGAATAATTTTGCACGGAATTGCACCGTTCGGCATTTTTGAATCTGATGACTTATATCTTAATAGCAGAATTGATAGTTTGGAAAAAATTGTTGGTAATTTATATAATAATCGTTGAAAGATCATTGCAGATATACAGTTTATATATGCATCTAATAGATACATGCACCACTAATTTGTATGCTCAGTATTTCATTTTATCACCCTCTTTGTGTATTTTAAGAAACCTTCCGCTTTTATTGAAAACGAGGGCTCAATATAACAATTTCATTCATTTATTTTATTTTTTGACATATTAATGCATAATCTTTCTCAGAATTTATTTTTATTGCTTTAAATTGCACGCTTTGCATTGTTCGCGAAATTTGATGATTTATATTTTAATAGCATAATTAATAGTGTAGAAGAAATTGTTATACATATATATATATATATATATATATATACATAATTTTACTTCCAGTTCTTGAGATTAAGTCTATTATTAAAACTGTCTTTTGGGGAAGTTTCGGGACTATATTGTTCTCATAATCAGCCCTACAGTGAAAAAATTGGCTATCTGTGAATTATGTTACAAACTTGTCTAAATATAAACTCAAGTGTCAATTTTATACTTAGGTTAGTCTGTTATTTATTATAACTCACGAATGACTGGTGATAATACCAATATAGTCTCGAAGCGTCTTAAGAAAGTTGAACGAACAGGCTCAACTCAATAACTGGAACTAAAACTTATTTATTAAGAGTCATGAAAATTATATATATATATTATTATATAATTTCTTAAAGAAGAAACAACATAATCATGTATATATTATTCGTATGTGTCTACATGCTTATCACATTATCAATGCCATATCTCGCAATAAGAGATGAATTTTTCCAATTTATTTGCTGAATAAAATAGGTTTTTTTTTCTATCAGCCTGGTTACATTATTTCTTAGTAGTATATCTCTATCACCGCGATAAACATTAGTTCGTTTTCTTATCACTAGAATAGCTGAAATGCAGCGAAATATTGTGAATGATTGGATTATATTATCTTGTAATACAGATAAGTTTTTCATAAATCTATCACTCATGGATCTATATCTTGTTGATTTACAGCCTCAATTAATGGAATGTATTAATTGATCTAAAACAGTAATTACATTAAATAACAGATGTATAATTACACAACCTACCCTTCGGGTTATTACGGAAGGAAAAAGGGTACTGTTCTTGAAGTTAACTGAATTATTATAAAGTTTTCAACTGTCGTTTGAACACTCGACATGTATTTCAACACTCAATTATATCCAACTCGCTCTTTAACATTTATTTTTCTGAAGTAACTTCTATTGTTTCAAACTGAATTTAACATCGCTAATGAATTCAAAACTAACTTCTACAGGATGCAATTTAACTTTAATTTCAGGGAGGGGGGAATGAATTCTTCATTCATTCATCAAAGCTTGTTTCTTCTCTATTGGCTCTATTGAAAAAAAAAGTTTAATTTTTATTAAAATGAATTTGAAGCTTCACGTGTTTTGTTCAATTACAATAATTATTAGAACTAAAAGCAAATTTTAAGACGATTAGAACCTCATCAATATACCTTAATTTATTTATTTTTTAATAACAAAAATAAAAATAGTTAGGGCAAGTTATTGTGTAAACTATTAAACGTTCTGTAACAATTTACCATTAACAATCATATGTTATTTTGACGTTAAATGATGTATTAAATGTAATGTTTTTATAAAAATAATACATTAACTTGACTGGCACTAAATCTTTTCTGAATCTAAGGAAGTTAATACTAAATACATTCATTACTTGCAACAACTATTATTTATATAGTTGCAACAACATGCAATTATTCTTTAGAATAAGTATAAGGAATACATTATATATAATTTTTTAATATTGTAAGTATTTCAAATCAAAATACATTATATATAATTTTTTCAAGTCCTTATGAGGTTTATAGATAGTTTTATTTAAGACAAATTAGATTTCCTGCTGATTTATTTTACCACGTAGAAAAGAAAATGAGAAAGAAATACAATCCGACTTCAATATAAAAATATTTTTAATAATAACACTAATGTTATATTTTATTATTAAGCAAGGAGTACTGTTTTCTATTATTAAAATATATTACGATTACAATTGTAGCTTATAATAAATTATTATATTGTAATTAAAAACTTTGTCACATAATGAGCGAGGTAGCACCGTGTGTAACTGACTTGCTATGATGAAGGTTCTAGGGTAAAATCCGGATGTGACTGATAAATTATTTACTCTTATAACAGCCACGGAGCTCACTCAGCCTCTATAAAAAACATTAATAAAATCATAGTCTATACCATGTACTGAACCAAAGACTCTTTCTTGGTTGTTTTGGTACAGGATTTTTTTCACGTAGGAAATCATTGTACTACTTCAAAGAAATGCTTATGCAAATTGAAATTGAAATTATAAAGGTTTAGCATTTTATAGATAAGTTACCACAATAATGACTGAATAATATAAGTGTTTATTTTCCGTGTCCCTATAAAGGTTTATCGAAATTTAGGTGATTCGAATTTTAGGTGAGATCGAAATTTTTTAAACAATGTTCGCCTACTATGAGTAAGTAGAGATTGCCTGGGTCGGAATTTTTCTTTTAAATAAACATTAAATATTCCCGTCCCTCTCAAAGTTGAAGTACTGTTATTCCTCTGTAGAGAAAGATGCTAAAGCGAGTTAAAACTTTTATTGAGAAAGTTTCGGTAAGGTAGCTATGAATACGATATAAATTCATAGGGCTCATAAAATTAAAAAATATAACCTCCTGTATACTCACTAGCATTATTTCAGTCAATAAGTTTAATAAAACAGTGTAGTTTTAAACTTTAACGTCGTAATTGTTTGGTTAACCAATGTTATGTGTGTGTATATATATATATATATATATATATATGATAAGGGGGTACCTAACGGGGTACTAACCCCCACTACTTACACCAATATCCATGCTGTACTAAAGTAGGTAATTCATGTTTTACTTATATTTATCTATAAATTGAAGTTAAGTTAAGACTTATTTTTAACCCCCCTCCTTTTAAAACTTGAGTACCCACGTTGTACTGTTTTGAGATATTAAGTATTTTACACTGACAATCGTTTTCTTTTATTTTTATTTAAGGTTAGTTTCACGAATTCACTCATGAATTCGTAAATTGGGGCGACCTGTGGTCTGGTGGTTAGCGTAACAAATTACGAAGCCCAAGATCGCGGGCTCGTAGCTCGGCAGGTGGCCCTAGGATTTTTTAAAGGGAGTAAAAAATTCTTAGTTACGCCGTCCTTCGGAAGAAACGTTATATTTCCGAGCCTGTACGATGTCAGGTACTCGTTAAAAATCTATATCCTAATTAAACCTGGATAGGCAACCTTTATGGCCCCCACTGCAGCATCGTCCGATTAGCCATAGCAGCATAAAAGTAACGTAAAATGAACAAACGAATTCATTCATAAAAAAAGGTAATTGTTAGTTTATAAGAAAAATTTCTGAACCTTATTACAATTGTATTCTCTGTATTTAAATAACAGTTCTAAAATCGTAATACTGAAATAAGATGTAGTTAGTCTTAATTTTTAAATGGATGCTTTCCATTTTCCATCCATAATTCAATTTGAATTAAAAAATAGTTTTATATTTTGTGTGCCCCTCACCAACACTTTACAATAATGCAACTGCCCAGACAAACACAGACTTGAAATACTTGGGCCTTACAATGGACAGAAGACTGACTTGGAAATCACACATCAGTAATTTGAAGAAAAAAATGAATCACCGACTCTCACTCCTAAGACAACTACTTCAATAAAAAAATAAAGTATCACTTACAAACAAAATTATAATATAAGTGTGGGTCTCATGCAGAAAATCCCACTTACTGACCAATCAAATTTCTCAAACAAAAATTGTGTTATATTACACATTGTCCCTTTTACATTACTAATAAATCATTACACAGTGATCTCAACATACCACTCACTCGTGACTGACACAATCAAGAAAAACTACAAAAAAATTCATGACTCACTTGCTGGATATCCGAATTTAGTGGTACAATCATTACTGACAGACACATTACCAAAGAATCCGACCAGGAGACAGAAACGTCTCTGGAGCTAGGATCTACTACTGTGAAATGAACCACACTAGGAGTGCCTTCAATTGGAGGTTTCTTCAAATACGCTTCCACGTGAATCCCTTAGGGGAGGTTTACAAAAAAAAGAACAAAACTACAATATGTGCCAAATGGTATTTGTATTATTTCTGAAATAAATATTTTTGTTATTATTATTATATATTGTGTAACCGCTTAAACAAGCAGGCACTGTGATTTTGTGATTTGTATTTTTTTAAATATTTTTAATGATCAAGGAAGTCTATAGACTAAACAATATGTAGTCCTCGACCCATTGCTATGCAACGCCGAAAAATATTACGTTACTAGAAATGTTGTTTTTTTCATTTAAGTTTTTATGTTTTTCTTAATCTTATAGTGCATGTGATCTAAGACAATTCGACTGCAAGGAAAATCTTATATACCATTTGTACTATATACCATAAGTTTTTGTTGAGGTTTTTTCTTTATTTCCTCTAAATATTTTTACTCTGTTATAACGTTTCACAAGTAATATTTTTTTAAAATGATTTTATATATATTTATTTGTAATTGATTATTATGATATGCGTGTTTCGCATATTACAATAAACAAACAGGGTTGATTTTTTTTTTTTTTAGCGCAGTTCTTAACGGACACTGTCTCAGAATAAAGATTTTTTTTCTATTCCATATATTTATATTAAGTTTAATTATTCTTTATTTTCTATTGGTCATGCAGAAACATGTAATGTATAACATGGCATTTTCAAATGACAATTAATGTTCTATGCTCGGCATTCCAAATAATGTTCTATCCCATCCATGTTTCTTTGAAAATAATCACAGTAAATCCTTGGAGAAGCATTTACATCGTGGAACTTTTCGAGCAGAAAATAAATCGACACCATTACTCTGAATAGCCCTCGCTAAAAGGAGCCCTGGTCAGTTTAAATTCCCGACTCTGGGAGCCATTGTCTTGCCTGGAAGTAATTCCATTTGGACGACTCCATTCCAACCGTTTACTTAGCCGAGGCTAAATTAGTCCACGTCTATTCTGCCTGGCTCACTCCATTCCGTGCTTTTCTAGGATCGAGATCTACCTTGAGATATGTAACGGTATGTGGTTGGTAACATGAAAAATAATAATATTTTTGTAGCGAAAGTATGATGGATTAAAGAGAGAAGATATAATAAAATAAAATCCATTGTTAGAAGATTAATTGAAGTATTTAAAAGAAAAATATCAAATTATAGGCAGATTATCAAGATTGTTTTGGATCGTACTTGTATTGGTATGACGAGAGGGTGAAATCGTTATCATTAACAATCATACAAATTCTATTAAGTAGCATCGAAAATTTTGATTATTCTTATTTTACATGATCATACAGACCCATCTAATGTTCATCATACACGGAATAGTTAATAGGGTATATTCCCTGCTTTCTTTAAGAAGAGGCTTCAGAGGGCCAATTTATTTTTTTGGTTCCTAAAATAGGGAGACAAATCTGACAGTTGTGCGTGATCTTAGGCAAATCCCCTCCCTCCACAACCATTGTCCAAAAAATAGTACAGTCCTTATCTACCATGTAGTGTGTCCAAATTTTTTATTTTATTTTTTTTTAGGTTAGGTCATATTAATCTGATAGGTCCATCTAATGTTCATCGACTAATATTAGAGCAGACTTCATAATATTGTCTGCTCTACTCACATGGAGTAGAGCAGACAATATTATAAGGTGAGGCTTGAGAGGGCGAGTTTTTTTCTTTCGGTACCCCAAACAGTGGTAAAAATCTTGCGGTTGAGTGTGATCTAGGACTACCACAACTCTTGTTCAAAAAACAGTATATTGTCTACCATGTACTGACCCTAAGACCCTTCATGATTTGCAGTAGTGTTACAGAAACAAAAATACAAATCTCGGTTTAGTATAATGCATACATTAGTTTGGACAGTCTTAAACCGTTAAGCACTCCGCACTACTCCGGAAACCTCGCGAGACTTTTGAAGCTCGTGCTGGGACTCACTTCATTGCCGACGAGAATCGATCCGTCGAGATGTTGCACTGATCGATGCTAATTATGAGCGGGTGATGCGCTGACCAACTCAAACACAACTCCATCCAGAGAGCCAGGCATCCCGGCATTATTTATGTGCGGCCAGCAACAGGCAGTGTTTGCGCTCCTATCTCCACCCTCCATCATTGATGTGTGGGTGTTTGCACGGCAGCTAGAATAATTTCCCTCAAGCTGAGAACCAATATGCAATATGTATTAGTTGCATTTCCACGCTCTTGTTTGTTTCTATTTGCTTACTTGGACGTGAATTACTCTTCAGAATCTTCGAGCATTATGCGGCGATGACAAAATTGGATTCAGTAAATTCCTTCTTCTCCCAGTTATCAGGAGGATCGCGGTTTATCTGAAGGTTGAATTCAATGAAACCAAAACACACACACGCGCACGCACGCGCCCCCCCCCCTTCACACTTTTACTATTCGATCCGATAGCATAATTTAAGGCACTGTTTGATTGTAATGTTTTTCAAAAATTAATTTATCGTTCTCCAACAAAATAGGCATCGGTGGGATCGGATTTTTTTTCTCTTTATGTTTGCATCTGTCAAGTACAAATAATTTACAGTCAGCATATAGGCTAACATAAATATAACTCAGAATGACATGAGTGGCATGATGAAAAACAGTAACCAGCGGTACCTCTCCCATGGCTTGATTTAATTTCCTTTTATAACAAATCCCCCATCCAAATTATTTTTAGAATCGATATTTTTCATAATTTCAGTTGGACCCGGAAAATATATACCTGTCACGTAAATAATTTGATTATATTTTATTTTTATCTTATTTTTTATTATAATGATTTGATTATATTTTATATATGCTATTAATCAAATATTCTTAAATTTATATTTAAGACTTTTAATATAAGTTCATAATTTAGGCTTTTATTATACTCTTAATACTTAATAACACTACTTACACCTAATTGATAGGTCATGTTGTAGCTGTGCGCGTGCTGTCCTCAGGAAATATATTTTTGGTACATATATTTTCTTCAAAACGGTTCAAATAGCTACAATCTATTAACATTTTTTATTACTTTCAGATTTAAAACCCCTTTTTTGCTAGTGTCAATGATTTATCTGTAAATAACCTTTTTAAGGCTTGAACTCACCGAATTTTTGTTTAATTTTGTATCACTGGGTCGAACAAAATTCGAGGAAATTTTTTTATCCTTTGTTTGAAAGAGAAAAAACATGTTAGGAGTGCCTTCAATGAGAGGTTTCTCCATACACTCTTCCACGAGAATCTCTTAGGGGTGGTTTTCAAAAGAAGATCGAAAATACAATATGTGCTAAATGGCATTTGTTTAATTTCTTAAATAATTATTATAATTATTACTTTGTTTGAAAACTGTTGAATGAAACTTTTTTTTCCTGAGTCAATATTGTAATCGTACTATGTATCGTAAATATGCAATATGTATTTTTTTAAACAAAAATTTGAAATTTCTGACTTATGTTATATCTCGTATCTCTTATTTTTCTTATTGTTTGGTAGTGGGAATATCATATTATTTTGTTGATGATGTATATTTTATGTTAATCCGTCCTGTCCTTATTATCATTATTTTTTAATAATAATTTATTGTGAAAGTATGACAGGAGATTGGTTATGACATAAATGCCCCGGGGTGATGTATGTCTAAGGTAACAACTTGTGTAAGTGAAGCTAGTGGTATGGGTAGAAAATATCTCTTACTTGGTTAAATTTTCCATTATGTCACTAAAAGTCTTTTCCTTGTTGTAACGGTAACTTATTACATTACGAACTTTATGGGATACTAACTTATTTTGAAGAGCTGGGTTTTAATCAGAATATATTGTTTTATAGCCTCCATACTCTATTTTATTAGTATATTATTTAAAACTTTATTTTATTTATTACCAGCGGGATAGGTCAATGCATGAGGAACTGCGCTGCTTATCTATAGGTCTCGGGTTCGAGACATAGAGATAAATGACAGATAATTTATTCTGTTATCTGATAATTTATTACTGTTACACAGATCTATAACCTTTTTACTAATTTTCATGGCTTCATTTTTACTTGTATTTATCACACTTATTTTATGGGAATAATTTTTAAAAGTTTTTATCAAATCCTAGCAATCCAAAATCCTTCGCAAAATCCTAAACGCTCCTTATTTTGTCTGGGATATTGTGTCGATGAGTGGAATGTCATGTATTTGTTATGAATATATGATTTTATAGTGGGAATGTTCATGTCGTTGTGTATGGCGTGATCCGAAATATACCATGGTGCATTAACAATTTTCCTGAGAATTTTGGACTGTGTTATTTGTATCTTTTGTATGTGAATTTTTTTTGTTGAACCCCAAAGTTTTGCTCCATATGTCTAAATAGGTTTTAGTATACTATTATAGATAAGTCGTTTTTTCTGTAAGTCAAGTGAAGACCTGTAGTCCAGAAGATGTGAGAGTTGTTTGTACCGTCTAGTCAGTTCTTGTCTTTTTAATTTTGTATGTACGTTCCACGTAAGTCTGGTGCTCCGGGATATCAGAGGTGTAAACAGAATAGAGAATGGGGCTTAAAACACTGCCTTGCGGTACACCCCTGTATTGAGGAAAGAAGGAGGAAATCGAAGAGTCAATGGAAGTACAGAATAATCAGTCTTGGAAATAAGATTGAAGAATTAAAAAGTATGTAGGAGGTAAGTGAGGTTTTATTTTCTAGAGAAGATACCCTTGTGCCAGACACTATCAAAAGCTTTTTCAATGTCAAGAAAAATCGCATAGCAATATTCTTTTTTCTCAAAAGCGATAGATATTGCATCCACGATACGATGACACTGTTGTACAGTGATAAGAACGAAAGCCAAATTGGTGGTTAGGTATCACTCCGCTATTTTCGAGGATAGGCTTTATGCGATTAAGGAAGAGTATTTCAAATAGTTTAGACATTATAGGGAGGAGTGCAATTGGACGATAAGATGAAGGATTAGTGACAGGTTTAGAAGGTTTAGGTATCATATAATAATACATATGATATAATATCATATCATATAATAATAAACATCATATAATAATACATATCGTATAATCGTATAATGAAAGTTACATTACAATTTAGTTTGATTGAAATCAGTGCTAAATATTAATATCCTTTGATATTGTTTTTCTTTACATCATGCCTCTTCGTAGCGTAGGCGATTATATAGGAATAACAAATTCGATATATCCTCTGGACTGCCTGCCACTAGAAAGTATATCGAATACTGTCACGTGATTCGGCACTCTAGCAGATCCCTGCTTATAAATTGATAATCATAACCGAGCCCTTAGACGATTACCATAACTCGGAGTTCATATTGATCTTGCAGCGGAGTCCATCTCCTAGAACGGGAGAGTGTGGGCGATCGCGTGATGATAGGCTCTTCAGGATATCGCGCGGAGGGAATGAAGCGCTAGCGATTAGCGGCTCACAAGGACTATTTTGTGTTAACAATTTGCAGTTGCAACTCGAGCATTCATCAGGGCTAATGGAGTATGCTCTATCAGGCGAGTTCAATGAGAACGACACCTAGCTGCCTTTAAAGCCCATTTAATTGTAAATCTAACTTCATATATTTTATTTATTTCTATTTTTTACATTAGTCAAATACAAAGAGTTTGGTTAGAAAATCACAAAAATAAAAGTACATAAGAAAATGTAAACATACAGGGAAAAACTTAAATAATTATAATACTGAACAAAGTGGTTAAGGTAAAATTAAAATTATAGCTGTTAGTTAATATCACATCAAACTATGGAAGATTGTAGTTTCAAAACTAGTATGTAAGAAAATTAATTAATTAATATGTGGACAAACAACCATATATGTCGCTGGGTCAGAGCTATTTTAATACTTAGAGCTTTAGATTGAAAATAACTGAGATGAACAATATCATTGTTGTGTTTAGGATTCAATACAATATTTAACTTCATATATATTATCATAGATTCGATAAAGTGATTAACATAGCGCTCCTTCTAAAAAATAATGTCATAACTCAAAAATACTGTTTTTTTCAAAAGAGTTGTTTGAAATTTCCATGTCTTGTCAAAAATAAACCAGATGATTTAAAATAATAAAGGTTTGGATTCTGGTAAAGGAAAGCATTCCTATTGGAATTATGGCACAGAAATTCTTTACTTACTTACTTACTTTTGCAGGGTTTTTTTCCTCAATGGGTTGCCTGGTTAAGTCAGAGCGTCCCTCCACTTTTCTCTATCCCGCCTGTCATCCTCCTCAAGTCCCCTACCGGCCATCTCCTCCTCCTCGCAGTCCTTCCACCGAGTTCGGGGCCTTCCTCTTCTTCGTCCGCCTGGCTGTTTCCACAGCAAAAGTCTCTTCGGTCACCTACGTTCTGGCATCCGCTGGCAGTGTCCGTACCATCGCACCCTGTTCCCTCAAAGTAACTCCGGAACTCCTTCGGTCACGCCCAGTCTGTCTCTAATATCTTCATTTCTGACTCTATCCAGGCGGGTGATCCTCAGGCATCTCCTCCAAAAGTCCATCTCTGCAGCTTGTAATCTGGAGTAGATTCCCGGGTTAAGTGTCCAGGTCTCTGAGGCGTAGCTGAGGTAGGGCTCATCAATACTTCTGAAAATACGCCTATTGTTGTACGTTGAGATGACTGTGTTCCAAAGAACTGGGTGCAACATTCTAGTCACCCTTCTTGCCAACTCTCCTCCCAACTTCGGGTTCCGACTTGTTCCCATCCCATGAAGTTCTTTCATTAATAAAACTTCATAAAATTTTTAAAAGCTTGAAACTGTTTGAAATTTAACATGTCATCATTCCCATAAAACTTGAGATTAAAACATGATACAACTCAACTTCTGACTTTATTTATTTTAAAAAAACCTTATCATATCATTGGAACATGGAAAGAGATATGTCGTTAGTGTAAAATGTCGAAATAACGGAGCGGAGTGGAGTGGGTCAGTGGTAGAGCACTGAGCTGCCGTGCCGGAAATCCTGGTTCAAATCCAGCTGCGGGAAGAATTTTATTTAGTCTGTTTGCAGCCGGAGATGGATCATATATGATATAGGACCCTCCTGGTGCTCGCCCAGCATCTATAAAATGTTATAAAAATAGGGTACCTGAAATAAGGGGGAAAATGTGGTGGTCGAGCGTGATCTAGGACTAGTCACCTCCTTGCAGGTCTGTTGTCCATGAAACAGTGAAGTCTCTACCATGTACTGAACCCCAGACCCGTTCACGGGATGTAATGGCACAGTTTTTTTTTTCTTTCGAAAGAGCGAATATGTGAAACCAACTGTATTGTCACGTTTCTGATTAATCAGTTTTTAACAAGTTGCATATATTTTTATCAATGTTCTTTTTCTTGTTTACTAATAATAATAATACTAACACCTTATTACTCTTCAATCATTTACGTTTAGAAATAATCTTCTCTGAATTACACACTTGCCTCGGTAATTTTAGTTACACTTTCAGAAATGGCCCAGTTTTTGGTACATTTCATCCTATTTTTTTATAGAATGAATAATATATAATAGGTAATATATAAACAAAAAAATGGATATTGGGGACGGGTTTCAATATTTATAACCCAATAAAAAAAAGTAAAATAAATAAAAAAGCATGATCCTTTTTTGTCACGAAATTATATATTTGCTCCCTTTTTAAAAAAAAAAATTGGCTACATTCATTATTTAGAAGGACTGTATTCTTTCGACCTTCTTATCCTCCCATCGATATTGAAAATAGCTCCCAACCGTATCATTTGCGTTAACCGCACTGAAATAATAATGGTGTACTAGCCAGAAACGGATTGGTACAACGAAGGATTCATGCATAATTGGCCATTTAGGATCAATAGAAAACAGAAAAATTATGGATTGCGGTCGATCTTGAATTATGAAAATTCCAGTTGATTCAGCCTGTTGAATTTTAAGTGACACTATCTATTTAAACGTTAGCCTTTTAAATATTTCTAACATAAATGTTTTCGTAAGTTTTGGAGTTTTTCAATAAGTTGCGAAGTCCTTGCATTTGGTCTACATTTCTCCCAGTACCCTCTTATTTTCTTCTAACCTGAATCTGTCATTAGTACATAAGTCCAGTGTATGCAATAAAATTACCGTTCTGTAACATTTTAATAAAATTGATTTATTTAACTTACACCAGAACTTACGTTTGAGGACGAACGTTAGTATAACATGTTAACATTAACAGTCATAAGTAGCATTATATAATAAATATAAATAAAATGGTAATGGATAACATGGAATTGCACGCGCAAAACGGTTGAATGCGATATTTTTTTTTATAACTGCTATAAAAAATTGTTTAAAAAAAATTATATTATCATTTATATTTAGTCTGGGGTGAGGGGTAGCTCATTGTTTATAATACTGAATTGCTTCGCTAAAGGTTCCGGTTTCTAATCCGGTTTTGGCAGATAAATTATTTAATCTTCAGACGCTAATTGGGCTCACCCAGCCTTTATAAAGTTGTCATCCTAACTGGCGTGTTAAACCTGACGGTTAAGCTAGCGAACCACCTCTCTGCACAAGCGTTGTCCTAGAACCTGTACAGCCTCTATCATTGTAGTGGTATTTTTTTTTTTTTTTTTTTTTTTTGTCTAGGTTATATAGCCGGAATGGACCAACTAACATTATGTTCATCCTTGACCGAATGGAGTAAACATTATATCTCGTGCTTTTATCAGATGAGGCTTCAGAAGTCTTCTTCTTTTTTTCCCCCAATTTGATGAGATCCTACAAGAAGATCCTGCTCTCTTGTTTTCTTAATTTACTAAAGGCGTCAACGCCGTAAAATATGGAAAGGATCTAAAATAAATGTAGTTTTGAGAGTTTTAGCAAAAAAAAAAAAAATCTATTTGCTTTATTTTCTACAACAAATGATGTTAATTATTAATTAACTAATTAATTATTGAAATATTGACTTCTGAGGTTTTTATGCGCTCATATTTTTTTTTAATCAGCCTATCCCTCATCGTTATAACTAGAACTGAATGTCTATCTGCGACGTTCTGTGCGGTAAAAAATCTTAGTGCTTTCCTCCTTGAATATTTCTGATGTCTGTAAGGAGTATAGCTACTGGTTAAGCCGCGGAAACAAATTACTCCTGAAAGCCGCTAAAATAAATCGGGATGGAAACTAATAGAAAATTCTATTAGAAAAATGATGGCGTTGTAGTATTAAAGGATGTTGTTTGTTGACTGTAAGTAATTTGTTTCTTCAACGGGCGGTTATATATCTCCCGCGCAGGAAGTTTAAACTCCCACCTGAGGAATGATCCTTCTTCCTTATTTATTTTGGAGGCTGTGGGTGTTCTGCTCCGCCGTCCTCGCGATTCTTCCAAATTAACGGCTCCTATAAAAACGACCTTCGACTTGAGTCAATTAATATACCCCCGGCAAAAAGATAAATAAAGCCTATTCGTGAGGGTTCGTCGAACCCCGGAGCTGATTCTCGACAATTATACCGCCCATATCTCAACCTTTGTCGGTCCGTCTGTTGCGCCTAATGGTTCCGTGGACCGGTGGCCGCACACGCCCACGGTTTTGACCGCCAGTCCACTAAATCCTCATTAAGCTGCTGTGTCCGGCCGATCTGTCTAATCTGGGTGTCCTCCGATGTTCCACGGACAGTGTTCATTTAGCATTACAGACCTTGGACTCTTCCGATTCCGAGGAAGGTAATATTCGAAGGGTATAGGAATATGTAGTCTTAATTAGATTTTGGAGTTTGTTTGAAAAGCAATTTTCTTTTTCTCTAGCCCTATTTATGTATTTTTTTCCGGTGATCTAGTAGTTTTGCTAAGCGCTTGTTCCAGTTGTAATTTTGCTTGTTTCAGTCTGATAAATCCTGGTGGATTTGGGTTTGTGTTGTGTTCGCTAATTATTATTATTATTATTATGCTAATCACACACCATCTTGCATACGCTGCAATAGTGAAAAAACGCTTTTGTTCAATTGACATTATTTTAAAATAATTTCTCTTATTTAGCTACTGAGCTGAAGATCCCGAGACTGGCTGTGGTAGATGTATTATTTGTTCTATTAACAACACTATGCGGTCTACTGACTTTCCTTTGGCTCATCCCGCTTTTAATAAATTGTAAAAATAAAATTGTATAAAGTGGGTACCCATAATTGAAGTGGGAAAGCTTGATCCGGGCCAAATCACCTCCCTCGCTCAGCCATTGGCTAAGATATAGTCGTCTTGAGACATCTATGTACTAAATACCCTTCATGGGTTATTATCAGTTTTTTCTCTATTATCTAACTATTTATTACCCCAACAGTTAATGATTGTATACCACATATTCGCTTAAGAATACATGTATCATTAGAAAATTACCCGGAACGATTCAGTGGCAGATCCTTCCCCTAATATTCTACTGAGAAAAAGGTAATAAAGCTTAGATAATTTAAAATATTACTACCAGTGCCAGTATGATATAGGTATGATAAATCATCATTCATTAGCTTACAGGGAATATGAACTTTTCTCAATTTTTGAGGACGGTATAGTTTCCAAAAACATTTAGTTTTGTTCGATAAAAAACATTTACTTTCATCTTTTTCATTATTTTGACCTTAATGGAGTCAATTGTTTTGACAAGTTGTTTATTAATAAATAAAGGTACATAATTACACTTGATGGTTGGATGGTATAAAAGTTAAAATTGTATTTCCAAAATTATTTGATTTGTTGGTTTGCTGTAAACAAACTAAACGAGCAATCTACGTCCACGAGGAAGGCATTTCAATTGAAGGCTGTCTCTTCCGATGGCCTGTTTGTGAATTGCGACTGCCAACGATTGCTTTAGTTGTTTGTTGGTTTTGTTGCTAAATAGTTTTTCCCCGCTTTTCACTCTAGATCATAGCTCTCGTAAATAGATCTCAGCGCCATAAATCTTGTATGCAATTATTACACAACTCCTGGTGTTACTTCCTGCAAAAAAAAATCTATTAGCTTAGAATAAATATCCGTTATTTTTTAATCAGCATTCCAAATAGTTTTCGTAGAATATTACATATAAATGTAGATTTTTAATATTCGATTTTAAACTATTTATTTTTTTCATTCTAGATGTGATATTAAAAAGCAAGAGAGAGAGCAGGTATGATGTTGGTTAAGATCATGAAAAGTTGCTATTACTTAAAAATGCAGTTTTGCTGCATGCGTAGAATTATAGGAAAATTTTTAAAGAAGAATCTCTGCGGACAAAAGACCCGGGGTGTGTATGTAACTCCAATAATCAGATGAAAAAATAATTAGAAGAATAATAATTTAAAATTTAATAAGAGTATAGTTGACTAATAAATGTTCGTGGGCTAGACCGAGGAATAGGTCGGAATAATTGCGGTAAGAGTGATCTTACGGATTTGGTGTTTGGTATTAATGCGCGTATGGTAGTTCTTTATAAGTTTTGCGAAAACGTTTGTGAAAAAAAATCCTGATGCACATGGATCAAATCTTCTCTTAACTCTTCTTACATCGGGTATGACTAGTCTCAACCATTTATTTATTAAGACTGCAGATGTTAGTGTTCGAATAATTTCAAATTATGGCATTTTTAAATCTCAAGTTGAATCGGTAAGGTGATACAGAGCGAATTATTTAATGCTAATTACCCGGTTTATTTCCGAATAAGAGGAGTAATACAATTGGAGTTGGGAAGACAATCGATTGGCTGTTGGGGCTATTTGACAATCGAACGGGAGGATGAAGATTTAGGAGAGTCGGAGGATGAATTTACGAGGGTCGGAGTTCCCATTCCGGCTTCGGCCACTCTTCTTGATTTCGGCCGAATCGAAGGTCCTTATTCGGTAACTGGTCCGATTCCTCAACAGGTACCATCATCCTATCGGATCAGGATTCATCTGTGTAAGATCTGTTCAATATTACTTACTCTTCATTAGCTAATCCTTTCTTGAAGGGCCCAGGGGAGATTCCTCTGACACTACAAACGTTTGTGACTTATTGCAAGCTTTGTAAATATATCGATTTACTACTTCTAATTTGAATAAAATCCTTTTTTTTAATAAGAAAATAATTACTATTCAACAATCAATCTTCATTTTCATGTTTCTTTCTTTAACCCCCTCCCCACTCAGTTCCGATTCAAACCCTCCACCAGTTTAACTAACCTTCCTGGTCATAAATGAAGAGTAAGTAATATCTACAGCAAGTGTGAGTGATATGTGGAGCGAGTTGAAGGCGTACAGAAAAACATTTTTTATGAACCAAAAATCCAATTTCTTTTTTTTTTTTTAATAATTTATTTATTGATATTTACAACTGTATTAAAAAATACATCAAGTAAATAGGCTATGTGATACAAAATGACATGTGTTAATGGCAAGTTGAGAAACTACCCACTGGTGGTACTCAAATCACTTGTTCAACTAAGAAGGTCACGTGGCCATCTTCTTTTCAGACGCCTTGGAGGATTATCGGGAATTGAAGAGGAAGCTAGGTTTGAAACTAGAGGGTTTGAGTGGGAATGAAGTTTGTTATGAAAGGATAGATACCGGGTTCGGGCCAAATCAGAAACAAATGGGACATTAAGGTCGTTATGGATGACTTTCTAACAAAATTATTAACAAAATAAGGAGCGTTGAGGATTTTACGAAGGATTTTGGATTGTAGGGATTGGATACGAGAGGAATTCGATGGCTTAGTGGATCCCCAAAGCTCTACTCCGTAAGTCCAAATAGGTTGTATAATGGTCATGTAGATCAGTCTTTTGTAGTTAATTGGGAGGTTAGAGCGTTTGTCTAGTAAGTGTTAAAGTAGCCTGAAACGTCGAGCGGTTTCTTGTCTTTTTAGTCTAGTATGAGGATTCCAGGTTAATCGTTTGTCGAGGTGCAACCATAAGTATCGGATCTGTTCTACAGGCACCAGTGGGGTATTATTAAAGGATACTGAAGGGCAGGAAGTCATTGGTTTACGACGTAAGGTAAAAGTGAAAAAATCCAATTTGAATTAAATTTAATCGTCAACAACTTTCCTTCCGATGAATTCTCTGTGAAATGAATATATGAGGCCCTGGAGATAAAAGTGAAAGATTTATTGCGAAAAAGTTTTTATTTAGAAAATTACCGATTTTTTTAGAGCGCATATCTCATTGTCGGTTACTTATCAATATATATCTCATACATACTATTAAGGCTAGTTTTTTTTGTTTTATAGAAGATTTTTTATTTTAACCATAAAGAATCAATCAAATATTTTGTAAAAGAAAGATATTATCCTTTTATTTTATTTTTCAATTATTTTGTAAATATAATAATTTAGAAGTTTATTAGTAATTGTTTAAAAATAATTTTCTTCGCAGTAGGAAATAGTTTTCTGTTTATTTATAAGTTAAAAAAAAAAAAGACATATGCCGATGGTGGATTCGATCGGCCAACTTTTATTTCTTCTGTATCTAGCTAGGCAATATTGGCCTAGAGAGTGCATCTTATGAACACACCTGTTGTTATTGTGGACTTTATATAGACTAATTCGCTAAATAAAAGTTGGGGAATTAGGGCAAGACAGTCACAGTCTTGTCGTCGATTCGACCACAGCGAATCTACCCTTCATTTATGTGGACATTTCGCTCGCCCCGTCGAGAAGAATTCATCTGGTTTCTTCGCTCGCCCTGTCGACGAAAGTCATCTGTCTTATCGACTTCTCCCACCGATCGTCACGCCGAGAACAACCACATCGACAGATAAGAATCTCTTATTATTTTGTTTTAATGTTTCCTATTGGCCAAATTAACAATTATTGTTTCTTCATAAATATTAATTGATTAAAGTTGTTCTCTTTTTCTTTTATTATTAGTAATTGTAAATTTTATTTTTGTATAAAATGTGTTTTCTTGACTGCACCCCCAACTATTTACATCCTATTACAGTATTTATTTTCATTATCCTATATATATTTGGGGGGTCTCATCGAGAGGTCCCAACTGCCTCGCGGGAGCTCAAACACATACATTAATCTATGTATACTGGTGTTTCCTTCTTCTTCTTTTTTCCTTCTAGTTTCCCCTTTTGGGCATTAACTGTGGTACCCGCTTTATAGGCTGGACGATCCCCAGAGGGTTTCCAGATCCTATAGATTCAATCCGTGACTGTTATAAGAGAATTTATAATTTAAATAATTTATCGGCCAGAGCTGGATTTGAACCCGGGACCTACAGTATAGCAACTAAGCGCTCTACTAACTGGGCTACCTAGGTCCCCTCCTACTAGACGAAATTATTTCTTTTAATTAACCAATTCATTTGTTTCATCCCTACGATATTCTGGAATTAATACTAAGAAATATTTGAGGTACCAGATATGGAAGTACAATGCTGCTTCAGCGGAATAGTGGTGACAAGTGTGTTGACGCAGCGCTGAGTGGTACCAAAGAGACTCCTCTATAAAAACCACCAAAAAAAAATTTTAGGCCTATTAGTAAAGCCTGAGACACAAGTGTCCCGCCTCAAGAAGCTACCCCTATATATTAGTCCTGATGTTTATATTATCCCGGGTATTTGTCAGGCTTTTTTGTTCTTCCTCAACCATTAGGGCTTAAAGGGACCGATGTTTTGATTCGAATATTCGGCACATCTGGGCGTCTAGGGCCTGGGAAATGTCAAGGTGCTCGCTATCTTCCTCGACCGCGAGGCTGGTACACAATGGAAGAATTAGGACAGCGGAAGTCGAATAAATGAAGGGAGTATTGTATTGGGGTGATTGATTGATTTTGAAGCTTGGTCAGGGGCGAAATACTCACTGATGAAGAATGGCTTTGTATTTGTGTCATTTTATTTATTTCTTGATCTACGTTATTTGTGTTTATGACATGAAGATCGGGGTATAAATTAGGTTCCGCCATTTTGACATTACATCTAATTTCCTGGATTGCAGCTTTATATTCGTTCACACCTCCACAAGTTGTTGAAGAGGTTTGGACCTGTTTAGTTTCAAAACCTTCCTATATCCCATCGTGAAGACCGTATGACTAGACCGCTTTGCACCATTCTTGAATGGCTTCATAATAATTATGTTTAAAAGAGAAAAGGGTTATTAGCTCAGATGTTCTCCCCCTCCACAAACATTAAACGTTGTTCAAAAACTTAAAGTCATAATCAAAAAAAGTACTTCAGCATAACCAAACCAAGTACTCTAGCATAGCCAAGCCGAGTACTTCAGCACGACCAACTCGAGTACTTCAGCTACGGAAGAGAAAGCTTCCTGAACTACACCTTGATCTATCTATTAATCGAAAGGTGCCGGGTTCAGAGAGGATGTCGTTGATAAACTATTTATTCTGGCTATGGATCAACCCTGTGGGATCTGGACACCCTGGGGCTTACTCGGGTTCTTTAAACTGTCAATTCTCTCATTGGGTACCCTTAACAAGAGAAAAAACGTAGACATTGAATGACTCAGCTAGCCAAATCATCTACCTGCGTAATTGTTGGCTTAGAAAGAGTATTGTTCTTACCAAGATCAGAACCTAAGACCCTTCATTTGCTGTGGTGGTGTATTTTTTTTTTACTTATGGTTGGATTTTATTTTTTGTTTTCTAATAAACATACTATTCGATGTAAGTATATATCAATATATATGTATTGATTAAATAATTTATCATAATATTTCATTACATAATAGTTAGCAGCCGATGTACTCCTCTTGGGATATCCTTAACTGCCAAGGACATCTGCATCGCCCTACCAGGCTGGCTCTTTTACTATTGATTATCTCCTTGTTCATATCCTCCACCTTCTTCTGTGTCATCTATGTATCTTGTTGTTGCTTCTTTCTTTTGTAGTTCCTATCTTTTCATTTGTCAATGCGAGGTCCCTTTTCACATATACTGCTTTTTATCTTTTAAGGACATACCTCTATGTCTTTTACACGAAATCACACGTTAAATAAGTACTTAGAACTCATGTAGTTGTGTTAAATAACCGCCAGGTACAGCCATTCTCTCCAATATTAATATGGACTTCCCCTGAGGTACAAGTCCCGGAGGATCGTTGAAGTGTTTTCAACCCGGTTAAATAGTAAACATTATAAGAAATGTAATAGGTATTTTACTTGTTTACGATCCAGTCACTGGAATGTACCGTTTAATTTAATTAGAGTTTTTACATGTAAATTCTCCTCCAAATCCTAACTTTTTCAAAACTTCTTAACCTACAACTAAAGACTTAAAATACTCTAAGTCTAAAGACTTTACTTTGATAGCAACCTTAAGGGACCAATAAAAAACATCAATTATATTTATTATATTTATAAATATTGAGAACGAGGTAGCTCAGTCTGATGAGTACTGAGTTGCCTGGCAAACAATCTGGCAGTGACAGATAAATTATTCAATCTTTTAACAGCCACAGATGAACCCTGTGGGATCTACAGACTCTCCTTGACCTCGCCCTCCTCTAAAATACGATTACCCTTTTTAAGAAGAAAACCTGGCGGTAGAGCGTGATCTCGGACAAATCACCTCCTATTGTGTACAGAACTCAGGACCCTTTATGGGTTGCTGTGGTACGTGAATAGGTATATTAAAACAAATTTTTTAATGAAAAAAGTATTTAAAATTGCACCCAGTTATAAAATAGATATTAATTTACAATATGGGTATTTTAATTAGCAATTAATTTATATTTCTCTCCAATTATGTCCGTGTATAAATAGGTGGTAAAAGCCTGAATTGTAAATACTGCACACTACTAAAAATACTTTAAAATACTCTAGTATAACACAAGAGTATGTTATTTACATTTATGTTGTATTAACAATTGTAATTTTTAATTCATTGTTAAAAAAATGATCTTCCACTGCTGCTTGGAGCTCTTCGTCGGTGTTAAATCGGCAAAATTCATTTCAACAGTGAAGCCGTTCCTGTTTTTGAGCAGCTGAAAGACTCTTTGGAACCCATCTTGCACTAACCTTGTTCTTATGCAAATGTTCTTTAATTATTCTCAAAGCACTGGTTTTTGAAAGCCCCAACCTCGGTGCTATTTCCTTGGTTATCAGCTGCCGGTCAGACAGCAATTGCAGATTCCACAAGTTGGATTGTTTCAGATGTGACAACTTCCAATGGGCGACCGCGACGCGGGTCATCTTCTAGATGTTCTCTTCCTAGCATAAATAATTTTGCCCATTCTTTCACTGTGGAATACGAGGGGGAGGACTGCCCGTAGACACAGTTTGCGCAGGAGGAGAAATTTGTGTACATTGTAAAACGAGTTTGAACATTGTAAAAATAGGGAGTTTCCTTCAAGGCTGGACACTGACTGACGGAAGTGCGGGCTATGGGTATGGAGTGAGCATGCATGGACCTGCATAGGCGTGCGGGTCCTGGCACCTTTGAAGGGGGGGGAGCAGGACAAGCCGGAAACTTATTGACCTTTTTACGTATATTCACTATTTTTCAGGTCCTATTTCAAGCTTTTGTTTTTGCGTTGCCAGGTTACAAGTTTTTTGGTATTCACAATTGTTTTTTCTTCACTCTTAAATCACTATTTTATTCATTTCTGGAAAATGAAATAAACGTAGATACGATTCATTGCCTTCAAGTCTTCTTTTTTTAAGTACTTTATGTCTTTTCTTTCCGAATTATTAAATTTCTGCGGGGACTATAAAATTTGAACTTAAGTGCGCCAAACTGTTGTTCAAATAATCGTCCTGACGGAAACAGTTATAACAAAACAAAAGAAACGATATCATTTGTATTGTTAATATTTGGGCCGTGGTAAAGATCGTGTAGGTGCTAAGATTTATACTCGCCTTCTCCCCTTGGCATTGTTTGCTCTCTTCCTTTCAGTATTTATACGATATTTATTCATACTCTGAACCTGTTCCTCTTTCCTCCCTCTGCATCTTTTTATTTTACGACCTCTCTTCATAGCTCTTCTGATATTTTACCTTTTCGTATTTTCGCATAAATTCAACCGTAAATGCCGGATATAAAAATGGTACAGTTTAAAAATACGGCCGCTTATAGAGAACTGTCGCTTGCCTTTTCTGCCCGTATCCTTTGCATAATTTGTCGCATTTTATGTCAGTCGCGAGGCTCGGTGGTTGTTTAGATGTAAAGTGACAATATAAAACTTGAAAAATTTAATATAATAATTTTTTTTGCCTGATATTTGTTTATATTTGTGAAGCAACACGATGGAAAGACCCATTTGAATATTTCTTTAATAAATGTTGTTATATTTGCACTGCTGTACGCGTACGCCCATATTATAAGCATTGGTTGGCTTTTGACTTGACATGATTAGGGTACACGCGATATATATATATATATATATAGTCTTCACTATATTTATAGTATCTAAAATAATTTTTTAATAATTCGAAGCTATTAAAATATTTATATGGAATATTTATGTTTATTTTCAAACTAGATGCATTATTAACTACTTCACAAAAATATTTTCTAGTGTTTGAATAATTTTTAATCGAATTATTTCCTAAAAGTAAAATAATCATAAGTTAAAAAAATAAAATCTAAATATTTTATTGTTGTAGTTAACTTTTTATTAATCTCTACACTGCAAGGTGGAAGAGATGTCTAAATAAGAAAGCAAGAAAGAACTTTTTATTATTATTATAATTATTTTACTTATATTTATATTTATTTATTCATTAAAGCTTTGTTTTAACAATGTTTATTTTTCTGATATAATTTTTTAATAAAAATGAGCAAAACTCAAAAGGAGACATAATATATATTATTAATTAGAATGTAATATTCCTAATAAAATATCTTTAAAAGTAAAATGTTTCAGAGATATTAGATCAGATGCCTTACTTGCATACATATGTTGCATTCTATGTATTTTTTTTTAAATTTATTTATAGAAATTTACAACTTTATAATAGAATACATCCAGTAAATATGATGGAAGATAAATAATGACACGAGATAAAGGAAAGTAGAGAAACTATCCAAAGGTAGTACTCAAATAGCAAGTTCAACTTTTTAGATTACGAGGCCATCTTCTTTTCAGACGCCTTGGGGGATTAACAGGAATTGAAGAGGTTGCTAGCTTTAAAACTAGCGGGTTCGAGTGGGAATAAAGCTTGTCTTGAAAGGATTGATGTTGGATTCGGGCTAGATCAGGAACAAATGGGACATTGTGGTCATTATAAATGACTTTTTTTTTTTTTTAGCAAAGTAAGGAGCATTAAAGCTATATAGTTTTTAAATTCTATTTTAGTATTATTCATTAAATGCTCAATGTATATATATATATATATATATATATATATATATATATATATATATATATATACACATTTCTTTAATAAGTGAAGCTATTAAAGTAATATTTTTGCTACCTATTATTTTATTGTTAAAACCAGAAACATTAATGAGTGATTTAAAAAAAAAAGATAAGGCTTCCGAAAACTTCAGTTTTGTAGGCATGCTAAAAAAAAATGAACTAACGTGATTTTTAACTTTTGGACAAGGAATTAAAATTCTTAATTTTTTGAAGTGGTGATATTGGAAATAAATATATTAGTTTATTGGAGATTTGTTAAAAATATTAATGAGAATGATGAATTACAGTCATTCCAGCTTTGTATATTGAATTTGTGAATCATTAGTTACAATTTAAAACATTCTGCATGTTACATTTTTTTTTATATTCTTTAATTTTTAGAAGTGGTTAAAATAAATTTCAACAAATTAAGAAAATTAAAACACCACTAATAATGGCCTGGAGATGTAATTGCATTCGAATGCCTCATTAAAAATAAATATTTTCTGTTACTGGCTTAAGTAAACTACCTTAATGTTTTATTTATTAATATATCATTAATATCTGAAAAAGAAATTTTATCACTCATGAGAAGTAGAAATTAGAGAGTCCACCAAAATAAAACTAATAGAACTAAATTTTTCTATAACACGGTTGTAATATCGGATATTTTGACCCTTACTGAAATGCATATGTATATGTTTAATTATTATTTATCATTATTTTATATTAGACCATTATAATTTAATATGGGTTATATAATATTATTATGGGTTCTTAACCATCCATTGCGCCGAGGACTATTAGGAGTGTAATTCTCAGATATTTAAAAGGCGGCGAATACTTTTTTCTTTTGTTTCTCTAACGAGCTTCGTAATTAAAATATTCCTTGGAAAAATGTATCCATTCCTTAGTGTTATAGGTAAAAGAAAATAATTTTAAAAATTCTTTCTCCAGCATTTACTTGTTTAATATATTGTTAAAATGTAAACTAACATTAAAGACATACAATTAAACAATATAGTTTTTTTGTCCGAAACGATATAGGAACAAATTTAATTGCACGGCAACGCGTTGAAATATTTAAAAACGTTCGGTTTACTATCTAATTTGGTCTAAGTTTTTATCTCTTGGGTCAGAATTGATAACCTTTTACTAAAATATTGTTTAAAAACTCATCAAATAACAGAAGTGATTTATTTGTATAATCTTAACTTGATTTGTGTTATTTTTGAGAATAGGTTGTCCTTAAATGTTTGTCGATCATTGTTAGTGTATGTGAATATTATATATTTATGTATCTAGGTTCAAGGTTTACGGTAACGTCTAATTCGTCTAGGTAAGGTAGGAGTATCTTTTCCGACTTTTTTTTATTTTCCAAATAATTCTTTATTCAATGAATCTAGAACTGATAAGAGCATTTTTGTAGATTTGGTGTTGTTACAGAAATTTTGATGTGCAAAATTCTACTTCATCATTGGTTCATTTATTACCTTGCTTAGTACGTAACGATTTCATTACCCGACAAAAGTTTCAATATTTCTAAAATATTATTTTTTTTAATACAAATAATTCATATAAATCCAATTTTTTTTTAAACTAAAAATTTAATTAAGCAATGCATGAAATGTGTCTCTATAGTATATAAAAAATAAACATTTATTTTATTTTATTTTATTATTATTCATTTTCCAGTTTATGTGAATATGTATATAGTTAAAGCTTTATGGTGACGTGTATATTTTCATAGGTAAGAGATGCCTTTTATGATATTCTATTATTTCGAAATGATTATTCAAGCTATTAAACTTGACTAAATAAAGAAATATTTTATTATGGAAATTATGATGTGTACAGCTCTGCTATTTTTTATATTAGGCTCACTCACCTTGTATTAATCATAACGATTTTATTAAGTATTTTGTTTCTATCTTTCTACAAATTTTCTTTATTTAAAATAAATAATTATTATTCATATAAACTACAATTTATAATTTAGTTGTTGTTGTTTTATTTTAATGGCAAAAACTACTAATGGTTATCATTGCCTTCACCACTAACAATATACACATCAATATATATATATATTTATGCGCGCACCTGATACAATGTTAGTACATATATTTACTTATACATATATACATACTTGTGACATTAGCACACTGCTAATGTATATGTATGTATACATGTATAACTATTGTTATATATTAATATATTAAACACATTCTATACTATATTAAAAACATAGTAGAAAGATAGTAGAATGCTTATATAATGTTATTAATATTCTATTAAGAATCAACATTTATATATATATTTAAAAGTATATCTCTTATACGTATTCATAGCTTACACATGTATTCATACTTGTAACATTAATAAATAATTAAAATATTGTTACATAGGAAATATTAAACTCACATATACTAAAAAGATAGTTATACACACATACATACTTATGTTTAAGCATAGTATATACATATATAACTACATTCCGATATATATATTTCGGCAATTTATTATTTTATTAAATTTCTATACTTATTGTAAACTGGCTAAAAGTTATATATATATAGTTAATTGCTAATCATAGATGAATTCATGATTTGGTTACTACAAATTTAATTACACATACCAAAATATACCGTTGCGGTGAATACCATAGGATTTTACAGTAATGAGACACGCGGTTTGGTGACAATCAGTTCAAATTACAGTATTCGCGGTCTGTTTGATTCGGATAGCCCGTCGGATGTCCCTTTGTGAGATGATGTGCTGATCGTTCGGTATCGAATAGCCCCATCGTGAGATAATCAATTGTTACAGAGTGACTGATATCGATACTGAAGGCAAAGCCACTCTATTTAGTGCTCAGGCATTCCTGGACCGGCAGCCACAAACCTGTGATTCAGTTACACACTCAGAGCACTGTCCACTTGAGAGCAATTGTCACTCGACCACTCCTAGCTTTATTGAATAGTTTTAGTGATTTTGCTTTCAGCTGTTTAGCACTTATACATCACTGTTTGGAAAGAACAGTTCGGATTGCTAATGGGTTAGTATAATTTTAAGAATCGTTAATATTAATAAACTGAGAAGTAGGTGTGTGCTGAAATAAGCTGTTTTACAGAACACAAAACTGAAAACAGCTTAGGCAAATTTACTTCTACAAAGTTACCTCTAGCTTTTATTTATTTAAGGATAAATAAATGTAAAAATAGAAAGGTATATATAAATAAAACCAATATAATGAATTCGTATGTTATTTGTAAATTTTAAAACTATCCTTTTCTAAACTATTTACTATCCCGTAAACAATCGTTATTATATTATAAAGTGATTGTGATAAAAAAGTGAGCTTGATAAGCCTATGGAAAAATGGTTTAATTTTTGTTTTCTTGAATACGTTTATTTAAATTATTTAGTAAGTATTTTTTGTTAGGATTTCTATTTATTTAATTTATTTATAGGTAGATAGATACTTTTTTCACAAATACATTTACCAAACGAGATAAATTTAAAGCAATACGAAATTTGTTCAAGATTGATCCACTTTTATTAAAATATTCTTCAACACCTTGGCCGGCGCTCTAACTATTCTATTCCGCACAACACCACTTTTCAGGTACAAGTGAAAATGAACTATCGAGTAAATATTGAGAGATAATTTTCCGTGTGGAGATAAAAAATAATAATTCCCTAATTGTCGATTAACTATTAGAAACCTATATTAACTTATTAATTAGCGTTCATTGTATTTATTAATTTATTAAAAAAATATTTTTTAGAAACGTGTCGACCCACGTGGCAGGTCTTCTTCAGGACTTGTATTACCCTGGACAACAGTATTTGTGTTAAATGGGTAAATATGACCGTCTCATATGTATTTTGTTATGGTAATTCCGAATATGACCATCAAAGTTTTCCATGGGGCTCAGATGTTTTAGTAATTTTAAATTTTGTAAAAAAAAGTGATATTTCATAGCTATGAACGTGTCTTGTGTGATGACCATATGAAGATTTTACTGTCCGAGATACAATACCAAAAGCATTCTTGGAATGCGTGTGGAGGCCTCAAAGTGTTAGGACTTTTGTTAGATCTTCAATCAGGTTATACAAAATTAGGTTGTTGTGAGTGGGACAGCAGAGATCCCAAAAATCATTATTTAAAGAAGGAATGGCCCAAAAGATATCTTGTAACTGGAGAAACAAATGTACTTTTCGAACACTAGTAAACCAAGAAAACGTTTATCTTCCACTATTGCACATCAAACTCGGTTTGATGAAAAATTTTGTTAAGGCACTGAAAAAAAGTGGCACTGGATTTCTATATTTAAAAGCCACTTTTCCTCAGATCAGTGATGCAAAAAAAAAGAAGAAGGTGTATTTGTTGGTCCATAAATAAGGGAGCTAATGAAGCATCAAGACTTTGAGAAATGTTTGAATGGAGCCGAAAAATCAGCTTGGATTTCTTTTAAAAATTTTGTGAAAGAATTTCTTGAAAGTAAAAAGCAGAAAACTACAGAGAGCTAGTTTCTGATCTTCTACAAAATTATAAGGCTTTAGGATGTAATATGTCTCTAAAAATACATTTTCTTGACTCGCATTTGGATTTCTTTCCTGAAAATCTTGGGGCCGTGAGTGATGAACACGGTGAGCGATGTTTCCATCAAGAAATATCCACTCTAGAGAAACGATACCAGGGAAAGTGGAATCCAAATATGTTGGAAGACTATTGTTGGTTTTTGAAAAGAGATGTACCAGCCACAAAATACAACAGGAAATCATCAAAGGCTACATTTTGAGTTAAATTAACACTTGCTTTAACACTATATATATATTTATTTTTTTAAATCACCCGAAATTCTTGCCCCTGAGACAAAAAAGCTTTTCAAATTTGCAATCAGAGCACCGAATTCTATAAGAAACATGGTAATTCATTTAACAGGCAAAAAGTTTTCTTCTCCACAATTGTACGGTTATTTTATATTTTTTTTCAAATCTCCGTTTATTCAAATAAAAAATATTTACAATACAATATATATACTATACATAATAATATACATAGCATATATATATATATATATATATATATATATACAGCAAAATAATAGTTATTCAGTATTAAATAAAGCTAGATGAACACAAGGAAATGTTACGGGTCTCAAAATACTTTCTTTATTGTGCATTAAACAAATTATAAAATTTATTCATTCGTTTACATTTTAAAACCATGTTAATATATTGTTTTATAAAATCAAATGTTATCCAGAAAACTATTACTTTCCCTTATATTTACTTTTATTTGTTCAAAATGCGTTCTTTTGTTTTTTAGTATGTGGATCGTGTTTCATGTGGACGCGGACCATATGCTCAGAGCTAAAGTTTCTGCGTGATGTGCCAGCAGCTTAGGCTGATTAGATTAAATTTACTTTTTTTAAATTCATCTAAAAAGCACTCTCAGATATATCATTTTAATTATAAACGCAATATTTAATGACCAACCTTACATGCGCTCATGTTATATTCAATATCACTAAATGTTAAATGACGAATGAACTAACTCGTGTACCATCTAAAGAATTTTTATCATAGCAGACAATAAATAATTGAGAAACGCTTCTTGATCTCAGACTGCTTTTTAGTTCTTTTCACTCTAAAATAACACTCTTCTGAAATTGATAAGAGAATAAACGATGTGCTTAGACATTCATTGAAATTTTAATGTATTATTTGTTTTTTTTGTATTGTTTCATCTTATACATCTTTTCGATTATTAATGGCTGTTAGCTTGAGGGTTCACTAAAAGCGTGTTAAATAGAAGTAATTGTGGCCAAAATTAAAGTTAATTATATTATTTACAATATTTAATAGTTTTATAGACAAAAATAATTCCTTAAATTCTTATACTATTTATTAGAAAGCGAAGTTACGATCCACGTTAAAGGTCTTTTTCAGGTCTTAATATTCACAAGTGAGTGATTAAATAGTTAAGGAAATATTTTTTACATCCATTCGGACCATTTTATCCTCGATACATTTATTACTAAATCAATACTAAAGCTTATTCTAATATTATTATAACGTAATATGACGGAATAATTTCGGAAATATTAGTTCTAATATCTATTAAAGGTTTGATATATACTTAAATTTGTTGGAGAACTACCATAGTTTTCTGCTTTTTGTAAAAGATGATTCTCTCATATTAGTGTTTATAAAAACAATGTCTTAAGTAACTTTCACGGATATTTCCCATAAAGTGTTTTTAAGGGATAGTTTTAAAAATCGGGTAGCACTGAGTGGAACCACTGACTTAGTGGTAGAGCACTGAGTTGCCTTACCGGAAATCCTGGTTCAAATCCCGCTGTGGGCAAGAACTTTATTTAGACATATAGGATCTAGGACCCACCCGGGGCTCACCCAGGCTCTATAAAATATTATAAAATAGGGTACCCAAAATAAGGGGGGAAATCTGGCGTTTGGGCGTTACCTAGGACAAATCACCTCTAACCAAACCGTTATCCATGAGACAGTACAGGCACTACAATGTACTAAACCCCAGGGGTTGTAGTGGTACAGGTTTTTTATCGAGTTCAAGCACGGAAATTTAGTGAAAATTTAATAGCTGACTTGCTATTAACTCGCTATTGCTGTTAATGATATGCTATATGCTTGCCTTTAATGGATCGTTTTAAAATATATAAAAATTGATGAAGGGGCACAGCGTTTTACTAGAATGTATAAAATATATTATTTATTTTTTGTAAAACTCAAGCAAGGATTAAGACATATGGAATTTGCTGATATGTTATTTCTTAAATTACTACATTTGCCTTTTTACGTTATTGTTTATTTGATTCCCTTAAGCGTATGTCTGGTTTCCTCTCCTTTATAAAAAATATGCCTTCCATAATGGCATGCTTAATAATTTATTAGTAATGAATAATATAAAAACACCCCAGGCTAGAATTTACATTAAATTGCTATTAAATGTAAGCGTTCCGAGAAAGGCAAAAGAAGCAGCAGAACACAAGAGATGCGGGCAGAAAGAGGAGGCAATTAAGACTAGCAAGGAGGAGACAAGATGAATGAAGGAGAAGAAGTGGAACTGGAGATAGGATCGCGCCATTAGCATCCCTGCTCCTTCTTAGGCCTACTCACTTATTTATGGGGTGTTTTAACGACAGTTTCCCCAAAAATATATACATCAGAATATTCGGATGTCGCGTTTAAGACTCATTCAGAGGAGGAATGGAGTCAAATGTCAGGAAGATCCATGAATGAGATTGGACACCGCATCTGATATGAGATCGGCTTATCAGCTCTTGTAATCCGCTAAATCTTGAAGAACCGGAGGGAATACGAAAACAGAAGGATTAAGGCCCTTGGCCCTTGACAGGACACGAACGGAAAAGTGGCACGCCAGTTTATCGAACAACCTTCCTGGCGCTGGTCAACCCTTACGAGACTTGAAAATATATCGTTTCAATTATAATAATTACAATAATTTTTTGTGATAAATATAAAATATAGTTTATTATATTTATCAACAATTTTATCTACCTAATACTTACTTTAATTACTTTATTAAATCATTCACAGGAATGAAATATCCGTTATATGTACTAAACTATTGATGGAATGCAATTAACTATATGCTTTAATTTTGTTTTTAGTAAAGATAAAAAGCATAGTGTTCTGTGTAAGAGGGAGAAGGTTGCAACGGGCAATCACTGTTATCATTTATTATATCATATAAATATATGCAGAGCAAAGGACGAAACCACTCAGTACCGGAAAAAATAAAATATCAGTTCTTTCCTTTATGGCCATTCAATCCCTCACATCGCTATTTCGCGAATCAATTTTTGCATACAAATTATGTTCATAGATTAAGGATTTTAACCTATACTTAATGATTTTAGCTTAAAAGGGAACAATACATATTTAAATATTTAAATGAACAACACTAATACCGTTACATTTGCAGCCCCGGGGAACAAGAGGTTAAGTCGAGTTTTGCCCAAAATCATTTAATTGTAATGAGGGAAGTGGCATCGTTTTATTCTCGTAGTCTTTGGCTTGGAATGGGTTTTCGGCTTGGTCGCTACAAGAATGACACAAATCCGCTTCCCTTAATGCATTAAACTTAATTTGGATACAATTCGAATAAAACACTTATTCACCGGGCTTGCAAATATAATCTTGAACATTAATATAATTAGTCATGATGTGAAATCTATACTAAGTTTCACTTCTGCTACAGATCGCATTGATTGAGGGTAATATTAACTATTTTAAAGAATAAAAATGTTTATTATTCGAAGATGAAACATTTTTCTTTCTGTGTGTTTAATTGTTTGACATCGCTTTATGCTGCTATGGTGCTATCCGGTGTAGTGGGAGTCCTAAATTTTCCATTAAAGGTATCATTAGGATTCCCATGACATGGTGTATCATATGATAGCCAAACTCAACTATCATGCATTCAACCTTTCCTTCTCTTGCATTTTGAATGGGATGCATCTTGCAGTTTGGGACAGCCGTTTTAGTTTGTTTTTTTCAAAATGACAGGATAGCAATGTAAGGTTCTGAAGATATTGTAATATGTATTAGAATGCAGCTGTAAGTGGTTAATTGCTGGGTTGCACCATGATCTGCATAGTCCTATCCCGGCGAGATCTGGCTAATGCAGAACATCAGCTGCATCCTCCCCCGGGCGGTGCACCATATCTTCCTATATGCACTTCCCTATCTCCCCAGATCTCTGTTCGTTCCTGGTATCTCGATCCGTTATCTCTGGATCCATCGGGTCAGCCTTATATTTCCCACGTAGCTCTGTTCCTAAAGATGGCTTCGAGATACGGTAACCTTTTTTAATGGGTTTGGATGTAATAGTCTGTGTTGGAGGTAGTTTCTGTTTTAAGTAATAAGTGTAAATTATTTATCCTTATCAGTAGTGTATTGATCAGTTCAATTGATATCGTATCGTCGATGCTATCGGTTTATTTATTTTTTCTATTTCCTTTTTAATTAGCGGGTTGTAGCAATTCTTGTATTATTCTTTTTTCTTGTTGAACTTCTTGCTTCAAGTTAATTACCTCTGTACTTAGGTGCTAAGAAATTTTCTTAGCAGAATTGCATTGGTAATTTCTTATCCCAAGAATTATTGGTTCATTATTATCAATTAATTATGACAATGATTATTAAACCCCCTGAGTCCGTATATTCATTCTGTTGTTATCGTGGTAGGCTAGTTGTATTTATATTGCTACCTCTTTTGGTGTGCTCAACTGTATTCATTAAAATGTTAGAATGTAAAGAAGTTTGTTATTCACAATTGCAAAGAAAGCAATGAGAATACTTTATAAGTTGATCCATTCCAATCAGCCCTGCAGTGGAATATTTCCTTTTTATAAGTGTTTAGTGATATACATCATGTTATAAAATCAATAGGGATGGGAAACTGATCATCTCTCCCAGAAATATCTCCTCAAAAACTCAGCCTTGCCTATCTTTCTTAAGCAATAAATAGGATAGTAGCCCTACTAAATGCCAAGGCCTCGGGTTCATAAGTCCTCACCGCAGGCGAATATCTCCGCTGATGGTCACGTAGGTTGGTAGCCCTGGTAGAGTGCGCGAACCACTTACTGTTGGCACACCCGATCTGGGTCATGCACCACCATTATATGTATATCGACTCCCGTATTGTGATAGCGATAGTCACCTTGATATTATCTGTGGCTACCTGCTAATGGGAAAGGTTCTCCCGTGTGGCATGGTCAATGCGGAGCGAAAGTAATACCGCATTACAACCCCTCTGTGGTTTAGATTGTTCTTTCAACGGTTGTACAATTGTTCATTTGTAACCTGTTTATAGATTTCTTCACCCTTGAACATCCGTTTTATGCTGATTTCGATACATATGACCTATGGATTTAGTTTCACCAATGCTCACTGTAGTTCAAAATGCTATGTTACTTATTGAACTCTCAAGTGATTGTTCCACAATTCGAATTAGACTACTGCTGATCCTGTTTTGGATCGTTCTCTAAGAATAGCCCCAATGAAAACAATAATCGACATTTAGTTTAACATTGAACTGGTATTAATCATAATATTCCCTTAAAACAGCGAGTACATAATTTTATCGGTATATACTAATATCTATATAGTAGACGATATTTTCTATTTATCCAATACTTAGAAAATATTTTCGCCTTAGTGAGACAAAAATGCCTTCAAATTTGATGTTTTTGAGGCAAGAGTTGTATGCAACAGTATTTTTTCTATTTTTCTTCTTCATTCGCAGCCACTTCATACGTAGCCTTGGCCTCCTCAATACGCTTCCGCCAGTCCTCCGTGCCCAGTGCAGCGGCCTTCCAGTTCCGGATGTTGAGTAGGCTCCTGGAGTCCTCACTGACTCCATCCCGCCATCGTAGCTTGGGTCGCCCTACTCCTCTTCTGCCCTGAAACTTTTCTACAATTATTATTCTGGGTCCTACAATACCTGTCATTCCGGCTATTTTTCTCTATTAGATTACACTACTATTATATTAATCATAAGATACGTCTGCGTTCCCTGGTGATGATATGTTATACAGCACAGCATTCTATCATTATTTATAACTTAAAATTTAGGGACAACAGATGGCTCTATTATATATATATAAGAAAAACGGAAGAAAATGGTCAACAATTTCTCTTATGCTGGGAGAAATGTTTATTAAAGAACCTACGTTTCGACCCACATTGCATGTCTTCTTCAGGGCCTCCGAGTAATATCGAGCAATGTGGATCGAAGTGTTAGCTCTTTAATAAACATTTCTCCCAACTTAAGAGAATTGTTTTACCTCCACCCGGACCATTTTCTTCCACATAACAGATAATAGATTTCTTCTGATATTTAAAACCTTGATCAATCGTCACCACAAAAATCGCACGTCTTATTAAACACTAAGTTCTCCCTGAACTAAAATAATTTGGACACGTCAGGACTCGTTTATGCAGGGAACAACTAAAGCTTAAAGTATAGACCATTGCAACTCAACCACTGGCATTCGTTTAAGAATATAGATGTCTGCGATTTGAGGATCCCTCGTAACCCAAAACATAAACCGTAACTCTACACCATGTCGGCACTCATAATCCGGAATATATTACCTTTATCTGGAACTATAAACTGGAAATGTGGCATTGACCTGTGAAAATATCAGATTAGGATCCGTTGACCATCGAATCTTCTTTAATTCCAATTTATCGTAGCCCGGGTGATATCATATGTCTTTTTTCTTATAAACATACCTAAGTAGCCAAACTTGTGTTTCCATTATGTCGTTTCCATCTTGTAATCTCATGGTTTACGCCCCTTATCCAGTGATATAGAGGTGCTATTACTTGGAGATTTGCTTTTTTGGAACTTTATTAATTTATTCATTTCTTATTCGGGTCGTGCGATGTGATATCGGCGATGATTGAAGCCGAGTCCAGATATAATCAAATATCAATCGCTATAATCGCTTCCACATTTCAACAGTGGATTATTTAATTTCTATCTGGAACAAACAGTTATGATTGAAAGCGAATATTTTCGGTGTTGCTTCCGATAACATAGAGACTATTTAGGCTGTACAACATTTATACTTTGCGATCGGTGTAGCTTGATCGAATTGAAGTTTACTACGGAAATGTACAATTTAAGCTTCCTGAGAAAAATGTCTGGATAAGAAATGAAAAGTTGTAAGAAACCAAAATCAGGTATTTATATCGATTACTCGCCAGGATAATTTATAATTTATATGTCCGAGAAGTTACAGCAATTTTTTAAACAAAATCGGTAGGATCACAAGTATAACATGTTGCCATCGATTTTAAGTATTTTTAAATTTTCTCAAAATTAGCTCAAAATATTTCGATCATTATATATATTAATTTATAATTAAGGGGCCTATAATATCAGCCTACTCTGGTTCTTATTAAAAATTAGTTTATATAAAGTACGGTTAATTTGAGAATATTAAGAATTTGTTGGCTAATCTTATGACTCCAGGATCATATTCGGAACTCGAAATTATTTTCTCTTGAAGTGGCATATCACCACATTCTGATTTCTCGGGCATTAGTGATGATGATTTAAAAAAAACAATCATACGAACTGAATGCAGAGTCACATACACGAACCTCCATTTTTAACCTCTTATATGACGTGTTTGTGATCATAAGCGGATAAAATTCAAAAATGACATTTTCACGCCTTATTTCTCATGGTTTTGGTCCATGAGTCAACCTGAAGTTTATGGAGCATAAAATTTCTTGAGGAAATGCGATAATACCCAAATTATGTACTCTATATTTTTTCCAGTACCTAAAAAAACGTTTTAGATCCGCAGGTTGTCGCTTCGAGTTAATTCTCTAGTTCTAACTTGTCATTCATTCTAATTTTTAATATTCTCGAAAGAAAAAAATAATCGTTAGTTTTAATATTAAAAAAAAAGTTTTAACTTATCATATACAGGTTTCATTTGTAATATTGTAATGTGTACATTTCGGTAATCGTTTCATCAAGAAATAAAAATTTAAACTGAAAGTTTGAAGTATAGATGTTGATATATGTTTGTTAAAACGTCCATTTCTCGATAAAGTGATTACCGTAATCTTCCCATAATTAGACTATTTTTTTCCACATTAAATTGACGATTATTTTTATTTTCGAAAATATTAAAAAGTAAATGAATGAACAGTTAAAATTGTTTGTTACTCGAATCGACAACCTGTGGAACTGACAGCTAAAAAAAGTATTCAGACATTCTTAAATTCATCTTTTTTCACTCCATTTTTATATTTGTCTTCTTTGATGCTATTTCGATTTTATATGGTGGATAGACTGCGTTCTTGAAACCTAAGTGCGCTTCCATTATTCCTAATCGGCCTATCAAGATCCTACCTGGAGAGTCGCTTATACCTTACTGGATACAGCGTCCTCCCTATCTGCCGGACAGCCCAACAAATCCCACACATTAAACATACTGGTAATACAGCTCAGCTCCAACATACATTTACATATGCTTGCTGGCTAAGAGCCTCCTCCTCCGGTTATGACCTTCCTCCGGAGGCGTCCTGTCTTCGACCCCCCGGAGGACTTCATGTCCCCAGCGCCTGGAAGAGGGTAATGCGTCCTGAATAATTTATAAAGCGGTAGCCAGAGGTGACTTATGTAAAGGGATCTCTCGAGCCATCGTTTTGCCATTTCTAATGTTGTGTAAAGAAGCCGTTATTCACCGTCCATTATGCCCGGTGAAAACCTGGATTGAATAATTTCTGTCTCGACATTTATTTCTTCACGCCTTGATGTCAGAGCTGTTTGTTATGCATACGATTCAATTTAGGCGAGACACGCTAAATCTTGATAATTTATTTGTGATTTGTGCAGAAATTCTTCTTAATTAAATTTCATTTTAATAAAGCACTTTTATAAGAAAATTTTCAGTTAATAATACCTGCTTTGCATTCTTTGCTTATTTGAATTACTTGTTTCATTTAAGTCATATGCGGAGATGACAAACCTACTATTATTTCATTTCAAAAAATTTATCTAAAAAAATGATCTCTTAAGAACAATCGTTCTCAACCTTTTTTGTACCACACCCTTCCTTTAAAATTAAATCCTCCTACGCCCCCCCCCTTCCACAATAAATGTTGTCAAAAAGACAACATGCATTGCATTGAAAACTTTTTTTTTGGGGGAATTTTTTTTGGGGTTGAGCGTGATCTCGAACGAATCAGCTTCCTTCACCGCGTGCTGATCTCAATACCCTTCATGGGGTACAATGTTACATGTTTTTTTTTATATTAAAACTTTTTACTTATGCACCATATTATCTTAGCTTACAAGAATATGTATCCAGTAGTGAAGGGAGAGGCTGAAATGCAAAAAAAATATTATTCTTATTTTTATTTGTTAAATTATTTCAAAGCTCGTAGTTAATTAATAATTATGAGTTAGCATAATTAATTATAAATTCATAAATGCCTTTGATTTATCATTCTAAATATTTTTTAAATCTTAGTTGATTAAAGTACTACAAATCTTATGACAATTATTTGAAATTATCCCGACATAGTTAAGAACATTGTTGCTTTGTTACTGGAAAGATAAGGCTTGTAGAAAGTTTTTGCGTTGAGAAAAATAATAGCCACCGTTTGTTTTATGTACAAGGTAAGTTTAGAAACGGCTGAAGAGATGTTGCTCCATTTTAGTAAATAATGAGAAATAATAGAGCAGAAAAATGGAGTGTAGTTGCCTAGTATTTCTCAAGCCATTAATCCCCAAAGTTCTAGGCTTGTAAACTAAATTCCTCCAAAAGAAATAAATTTCTTAGTAACTTTTTCTAAGAATGCTACTAGGTTTTTATAAGATATTATTTCTATTTAAATTCTCGTTGAATATTTAAAGGTGGAATAATTTTTCAGTTTCTGTTTAAATTGTGTTCTTTTTTTACAATCCATCTAATTTATAGATGACTTGATTTAAGATGACTCTCTGCTTTTAATTTATTAGTATTAGATTTAGTCTTTATTTCGTTTTAAGAATATGAGTCAATCACTAATTGGAATAACTATTAATTTTTAAAATCAATTAATAATATATTTATTAAATGAAAACAATGAGAAAAGAAATTTTATCGGATAAATCCGATGAATGAGAAACCTCGTATTAACAGTTTGATTCTTGTGATTGTTCTCCCATTAAATTTACTATGTATTTATGGTATGTTTAATTAATATGGTTAATGTTATTGTATTAAAATTAATTACTTCACTACGACAAACAACACTAATAAGAAGAACAGAAGTTTTAGCGAACTCTATTTTTTTCGTTTCAATTAATAACGGTGCTTATAGTATATTTTGTGTAAGGGCTTAGTGAAATCAGGAACAGTTCTTTAATGATTTGTAAATTTTCAAAAATATTTTTAAGTTAATTAATTGAGCACAACAGACTAAACGACTAAACAAAAAGCTCCTCGATTCATTTCCTAGACAGCCCAATAAAAATTACTTAAAGCTTGTTTATATAATTGAGAGATTTAGATATGTTGATATAGATATCAAAACATTCAGACTTTCTTTTTAATATTTCACTTTTGTAGGCTTAATTTAAAGCCTTTCTTTCAGTTTAATAGCCGAAACATGCTGATTGTTTTATTTTTACTGCAATTAAGACGCATGAAGAATTTTAGGTTTAGTACTTCGTAGAGGCTGTACTGTTTCTAGAACGATTGTGCAGAAATGATTCGTCCGAGGTCACGGAAAACCGTCGCATTTTGACCATTATTTCGGGTACCAAATTTGTAGAGGCTGTGTGAGTCCCATGAGGGTTTCCAGATTTCAAAGGATCCATCCCCGGCTGTTAATAGATTAAATAAATTATCTGCCAAAGACGAATTTGAAGCCTGGACCTTCGCACCGCAACTCAGAGCGCCGAGTTTCAGCTCTACCACTGAGCTGCCCTGCTCCTATAATTAAAGTAATCGAGAAGTCTTTCAGTTTCTCAATTTAATAAATCCTTATCGCCTCTCTTGTCTTCCCTTTGTACGGATCTAATCCCCTCCTGGAATGTATTTTCATAGAACGGACCCAAGGGAGGGAGATACTGCGCTTATTGTGCCATTTGCGGCCTATGATGAGATGGCTATCTTGCGCTGTCCCCACTTAATAGGGTCCATTGTCCTCAAACAGATTTATATCTTTCCGTTTAGGCAGTCGCTAGCTTTGTTCCTCGTCCGGCTACTTAGGGAGGGAGGAGTGTAATTCGAGAGCTTGGTCCGAGATATAATGGTACTCGTTTTAGCGGTCTTTCCATAATTAGCGAGGAGCCTTATTGTCGATTCTCCTTGTTAAATTTCGAATATAAATATAATTGAACTTGGTGGCTTACAAGACTTGGCTGGTATATTAAAAGTAAATAATAAACTAGATTCCCACAAATCACCTTTACTCTTCGTCATAAACCAATGACGTCCTCTCTTCCAGTATCCTTTAAAAATATCTCACTGATTCCCGTTGAACAGATCCCGTTACTTACGACTGCATGATGGCAAACGCTTTAACTTGGAACCATCATACTGAACTGAAACGGCAATAAACTGCTTGCCTTTTCTGGTAATTTTCAACACAAGATAGACCAAACGCTCTTAAGTCCCAACTAATTATAAAAATTCATATACAGGACTGTTATCAGACCCATTTGGACTTGCGGAGTAGAGCTTTGGGGCTCCACTAAGTCATCGGATTCCTCATGTATCCAATCCTTACAATCCAAACTCCTCGATTATTCTTTTTTTTATGCAAATAAAATCATCCATAATGACTTTAATGTCCCAATTGTTGCTGATTTACCCCGAATCCGATATCAATCCTTTCATGACAAACTTTATTCCCACTCAAACCCACTAAATTCAAAGCTGCTTCTTCAGTTCCTGATAATCCTTTGAGGTGTCTGAAACGAAAATGGCCTCGTGATATTCTATGTTGAATTAGTAATTTAAATACTACTAGTGAGTAGTTTCTCTACTTGCCTTTATCTCATGTCATTATTTATCATGCATTCTATGTACGTTTTTTATTTTTAGAATTCAATTGTAAATTTTAATAATTGATTTTCTCAAAATATTGCGGACAATATAATCCAGCAATGTAGATCCTGAAGAAAACCAGTCAAACTTGTGTTGAGCGATTCAGCTGGAATTTATGTTAAGATGGTTTACACATGACATTGTACATTCTAATAGGACGTATAATTCAGAACTTCATTCCCATAGGTTTCCGATTCGAAAATACAGGAAAGGATTTGTGATAATTATTTTCAGTAAGAGGAATGCTTCGGAAAATTTAAGACAATTATTTTTATTCACACTTTTTCTTATATATTTTTTTACAATTCTCAAAGTTACATGCTGTACCAAATATACCAGTCTCGAATTAAAAACAATCGTACAAATTTAAATAGATCTGTGGAGAATTTCATTATTAGAATTATTTAACTGCAGGATTTCAGGACAAAACATTGGAGATATCTCTAGATTTTATTTTACCTATTTCGTTATTGCAGCTCTAATATCACCAGGATTATAGGTCGGAAAGGTGGTTTTTATTATTTGAAAAGTTATTTTTACCACCACCCAAGCATTTTTGTTTCTTTTTAATTCATACAGTCAACCAATAATTATTAACAATTAGGAGTTTGTCTCAATAGCACATTTATTTATAAACGTCGTGCCAGCATCGCATAAAAATCTAAAACTTAATATAGTGACTCTTGATGTTAGATGTGCTACCTTTCGTGAGCAGTTATTTTTTTCGCCCATTATTTAAACAAATGCTTTTGATTTTGGTATGGTTCCTTGTGCCCCAAACTTGTGCGATCGATTCCGATCTATATTTATTTATGCATAATATAAATATTAATTAGTTAGTTAATATTTATTTTATGGGGCACCGCTAAAATAATATTTAGTCTCTCTGTTTTGTGGTCGAGGGCAAGTAAAACCAATAAATCCACTCACGAGTCCAGTTCACCGTTTTTGTTGCTAAACCATTACCATACAAGAATTGACATTTATAGGTTTGTAAAATCAATAGGTGTGTATTTAATTTTTATAAAACGTTGTCATATGTGCGTCTTTTTAAAATAAATAAAAATTGTGTAATAATTGGCCAATTAGTTTTCTTTTGTCATATCATAATGGCAGACCTTCTGGGTCAATCGCCTTGTGTATTATATCAATAAATAAATTATTTTATATTTATTATTCTTATGAGGGGGATTATTTTTAATATTTTTTATTTTGAAGAGAAAAGATTTGTACAGGCCGGGATTCGAACCCGGGTCTTCTGCAATTAACTTTGTCTTCTGCAATCCAGAAGACCCGGATTCGAATCGCGGCCTTGACAAATCTTTTCTCTTCAAAATTAAAAATATTTAATAAATAAAATCGATATAGTTAGAGTTGGTTATAGGGTAGCTCAGTAGAGTACTAAGTTGTTATGCTGAAGGTTCCGGGTTCACAAACTTTTATTTAATCTGTTAGCGGCCGCAGATAAATCTTATGGAATATAGCACCCTCCTGAGGCTTACCCAGCCTCTATAAAGCAGGTACCCTGAATTTGGAGAAAAACTGGCAGTTGTGCTTGATCTATGACAAACCACTATCCTGCACAACTATTGTTCATGAAACAGTAGAGTCTCTGCAATGTACTGAACGCCAAACTCTTCAGGTATAGATTTGTATTTTATTTTATTTTTTTAATAATACAATAGTACTGGTAACTCGAGCACCCTGGTAATCCTGACAATAACAATTATATGATTACAGTGGTAGACGAAGAGGCTCCCTGCACGATCCTTGAAACACTAATGTTTCTACAATGTACTGAACACAAGAACCTTCATCGATTGTTGTGCTACAGCTTCCATGGTCAGAAATAAATATTATCTTGTTTCTAATTGGCAGTGAATGAAAAAATGAATAAGAATTACAAGACTAGTGAATGAAACGTTTAGATTTTAATTAGACCAGATTGAGAAGTGGTTTTCCAATTCCTCTTGAAGCACAGATATCATGTCAAATGATTACGACCAAGATTAATACTTTAGTTTTAGCATATGTCAGTCATGTCCCTTTGGATGTCAGGTTCGAAACTCGCTTTATATGGTAATTAGTTATTTTTAAATACCAGTCCTTCCATTCTAGTTCCGTCATCTTCCAGTTTTCGCTCAATGTTTCCCCCACGACAGATCGTGTTCCGTCAGTCCTTTTATCCGACACCTGCCGATTGAAAGCAACGACACCCGGTTACCTAATTCAGATCAGTAGCGAAGAGAAAGCCACCCTGCTAGTTACTGGAACAGGGCACTCCGATATTACCTAAACTAATTAGATGAATGCACCGATCAATCAGAGTGTATTGCGGTCGTGGGCAGCCGCCTAGGGCACTTCCTGTTCAGCGATCGTTATGTCGCCTTGTCTTCCTAAGTGGTGTCAATTCACGATTGAGAACCATCTTCGCAATTATAGTCATGAACGAGGAGAAGGTAAGGAATAAAATTTATATATTTCGCAAATTTTCCATACATATGAGGCGAGAAGACTGCAAGCACATATTGAAAATTTTCCATTTGGGCATTCTTCGCTAGTTTTCTCAAGCAATTTTGTCTATTACGGCCCAGTACGGCCTTAATTCTCATGACTTTAGCCCGGTTCTGAACCTGAAGTTGCATATCCCATTGCTCGACTAAACTAGCGAAAAATTTTAAAAGGAAAATATTTTATATTTAAAAATATTGTAAATTTAGAAACAAATATTTATTATTTTTAAAAAAAATAAATTTTATAAATTAATAAAAAATAATTTGTCAATAAAATATTTGTTCTGATTATGTAATAGACTAATATTTAATAATTAAATAAAATTAACCAACAGAAATCTTAATAAATTAATACATATTAAATATTCAATCAAATATTTATTTTTCGAATAATATTTTATAACCCAAACATTTTAAAATAATGAGCAAGTATTTAATAGTTGCTCAAACAATTTTTCAAAAACAAGTTAGTCAGTAAGTAAATTAATAAAAAATAATTTTTCAATAAAATATTTGTTCTATGATCTACTGTTATTTTATAATCCAAAAATTGTAAAATGGTGATTTTTTTTTTCCTCATGTTTTTGAACGCCTCATACTTGATCAGCACTTATGCTCAACCTCCAGGTTTATATCATACCCAAATGAAAATTCATACAACAAGAAGTAGATTGACTAATCTCCATGGTGCTGAGTTGATATTCGAAGTTAATCTGAGATTCAATCTGAGAACCAAATAAAAGAGTTGTGAAGAAGAACATTTAGTTAACACTGTTTAATCCTACCTCTTATGCCTCTTTTAGGGTAATTTTTCAATTCATGGCGGTTCATTCATGGCTTTAGTCCGGTTCTGAATCTGAAGTTTCAGAAGTATGAATTAACTCGCGAAAAAGATGAAAAATTCAACATTTGATATTTGGAGTTATCCGCTTTTGATCCTGAACGCCTCGTATAAGAATACATTGTTGGCATACTTACTAATCAGAGCTCATTTGCTAATTCACCATTCACAAGGATCATCTCAAACTCATATTCTGTTTGGGAAATTAAAAGATGATGAATGAAATCTTTTAAAATATTTATTTAGTCTGAGGTTCCGACGACTTATCTGGTCATTACATTAGCATTTAAGGTTTTCCAGAAAGCTAGAGTATTTTTCTAAAGGGCAGATTCATTAGATAGTCTTACGATTTATGATGATGTATTTTAAAATTATAAATTTGTAGCCAACACTTTATAAGTAAATCCGATACAGACTTTCATTAAAATTCATGAGATCCCTAAACGTTACGAAATCTCCCCGTTTAAATAAATTATTTTAAAATATTATTGATATAACTGTATGTTGTAATTTTCATTAAACCGTCAATTAATAAAATAAATGAACATAATCCTTTGTTATTTATTGGTTTATGGTTTATTTTTTATCCCTGTTTAAGAATAACAACTCAAGCTAGTAATGACTGTTAAGTAGTAGTAACTATTGTTTCCGATTGATATGTTACACAAATAATATGACTCTTAATTCTTCAATGACTATTTAATGCTAAATTTGCCTAATAATTTAAATTTGTCCGTGTTTGGTTTGATCTTCCTTTCTTGTTTCAAACGTCATATTATATATTTCGCTCATACAATTATATTAAAACAAATACCTTATTTTTTATTATTTCCCGCTAGAAATATATAAGTGTTACTCAGGAAACCTATTTACTTACGCCTTAGAGGATTGCGTGTTTTCAACCACTGCATTACTCACCCTGCTGCAATGAAGTGTAGGTAGTTAGTTCTCTTTAATTATTTTCTTCGCTACTTAATAACTAAGAGAATATTGTTGATACTACAGAGTCATATTTGAAAATATATGTTCTTGTTTGTCTGTATTCATGGGTTTGTGTAACATATTTTCTACGATGCATTTTCAGGTACAAATATAAGTAGCTACATTCGATTCTTTTAAATTTTATTTTACGAACTAGAAAGATAACACAACAAAAAATAAAAGCAAATTGCTATGTTTGCTGCCTTATCTTGTATAGAATATTATTTTTATTTTTTTAAATATTTTTACAGTTGATTAAATTAATATTTAAGGGAGTTTTGAAATTTAAATATTTGTTCCTTAATTTACAAATTATGGATTATGTAATAGTTTTTATAGATTATAGAATTAGAACAAATTTTTTATTGTGGATTTTTTTATTAATTCATTGAATTTCTCATGTGGTAAATTTGATTATTTTAATTATAAATATTTTTCTTAATTTTAAAATTTAGAGATTATAGAATATTAAGAATAAATAATTGATTGAGCCATTTAAAAAAAATATATATATATATATATATATATATATATATATATATATATATATATATATATATATATATATATATATTAAGTTACTGTTTGGTTAATTTATTTTTTTTTAATTATAAACATTTATTATTATTTTAACAATTTATAGATTATTAAATATTAGTATGTTATAGTATCTAAACAAATATATTAATTGACAATTTATCTATTTATTAATCATTAAATTACTTGTTTAGCGAATTTATATTTTGGAAAATTATAAATAATTATCCTTAATTTCAAAATGTTTGGATTATGTATTTTTTTTTAAATTATAAATATTTTTTCTAATTTTACAATTTATAGACTATAAAAAATATAAAATAATTTTATATTTGATAAATTTGCCTCATTCTAGGGATATTTTGTGTGGAAAAAAATAATAAACTGTTCAATTAGATTAATTAATATTATTATTATAAAGTTCGCTTCCTCCATAGGATGTAGAGCATGAAAGTTTTTCAGAAATAGATTTTTTCTTTTAAATGGACAGCGTCCGGTGGGTGCCGCTGGGCAGATTGGAGGGGGATAAATCCGCCAATAGGATTTCGACGATGATTGGCGGGAAAAGTCCTTTAGAGCATTTAATACAATTTAAAAGGTTTTTTTGGAGGGTGGGTAGGGATATTGGCTGGTGAATCATTTATCAGGGAAGCCCTTCCTATCTCTTAGGGCGAATATTCCATTCTGTCAGCTTCGGTGGGATATGATGGTAAATTATACTTGCCAGGTCTTTTGTTCCTCGTATTTCTATAATATTTGGGGAATATTTATTTTAAACAATTTAAATATTGTGTTTATATATTTTATATTTTTTTTATGTATATTATTTTATTGTTTTTAAGATACTTTGATGTTACGTTAATACTATTAGTCAGTTGTTATGTTTACCGATAGGAACGTTCAATTTGACATTTGTCTTCTATTGTAATTTTTTGCGTCTGTAAAACCATCATCAATTTAATTAGTTAGTTAATGGGGCATAGCTATAATCTAAAATATATTATATCATATTAGCAATATTTATTTTTTATTGTAAAAGCAAAAAAATTGTCTTAATAGTTTATATGTATGATATAATCTCAAATACTCTCATAGGCATATCTGCTGAATTTTATGAATACATACTTCAGCAATATTTGTGAACAAAAGTACTTGTTGACATTATTTTACAGAGGGATTTTTGATTCAGATTTTTATTATTTTTGGTGTCATAAAATAATTAATAGTTTTGTAGTAGTTCAGGAACTTGTGTATTAGATGCACCACCAGAAAAGGCCAATGCGCAACCAGTTACGTTTTATAACAGTTACATTTCAAACAATTATCTTAAATATTTTTATTGGGGTTCGAACATAACATGCAATATAATAATAATGGAAATAAGTAAATAGAACTAATAATAATGTAATTGAATATATAACATATGTAACAACTAATGAAATATATAAAATTAATAAACATAATAATAATAGAAATAAATAATGGAATATATCAACAATATAAAATAAAAACCATCCCTAACCACCCCTAATCACCAAACAAATAACAAATCAGCAACAAAGAAAAATTAGGATACAACAACAATTCTAGAAATAATGAAATATATAATATAAACAAATATATTAGTAATACAAATAAATAATGGAATATATCATCAACAATTTAAAATAATGTTACGGTCTGAGCGGGAAGGAGGCTGAGAAGATTAGGCGAACAATGGGATTAAGCCGGAAGGGATTATAGAATGTCGTAGAGCCTACTCGATCGGCCCGGAATGTTCTAGAAGCCCCCACCCCAATCTCCCTTGCCTATATAAAAAGGCGAGCTGTTTTGGCCGCGGAGTAGTAATAAGACGAGTAGTAATAAGACGAGTAGTAATAAGACGAGTCAGTAATAAGACGAGTAGTAATAAGACGAGTCAGTAATAAGCAGTGAAGTAATAAGCAGCCGTTAATTAGTGGCAGTGTGTGTGAGTTAGTTAGTATTAGTATCAGTCTGTAATAAGTGCTTAGTGAGCAACAGTGACAATTAGTGGCCGTGTAATAAGTGTAATAAACTGTGTGGCAGTTTGTCATATTTGGAGTCTTACGGTCGGTGGACTTAAGTTAGCGAACTGTAAGTGTTAATTTGTTATTGTAAACTATAGTGTAATATTATTGTATTTGTATAAATTTATATATAAATAGTTTAGTTATTTAGTATTAGAAATATCTTATATTGTTTGTATATTATCTTAGAAATTAGATAACATTTAGTAGAATATTGTTATTGTAAATTGATATTAGTTTAATAATTTAACTGTTTTAAATAATCTCATTGTATTCTTTCTAATTTGTTAATAAATATTAGATTATTGAATTAAGTAATAGTTTAGTCCATTTTACACCCAGTAGCCCGTAACAAATTGGTGTCAGAAGTGGGATATTGTGTAATTGTTATTATTTTGTAATTATTGGGCTACTGTTTGAAAAATGACTTCTCAAAGTGTTAAATTGATGGATTTAAAAGTTGCGGATTTAAAACGGGAATTAGAAGAACGTGATCTGGATTCTTCCGGAAATAAAAGTGTACTGCAACATCGCTTGCGTCAATTTTTTGTAGAGTTAGGGGAGAATCCAGATGACGCTCTATTTGAAACCGATTTAAGCAAGTTGTCTGCAACTTTAAGTAATGTAGATAATAAGCTAGGTAATTTACAAAATGAGTTAAGCAATGTAGAAAATAAGCTAGGTAATGAATTAAGCAATGTTAAAAATGAGCTAGGTAATGAATTATGTACTGTAAAAAATGATTTAATGGATACATTAGAGTCTAAATTAGGCACATTAGAGACTAAGTTAATGGAAAATGTAGATAATAAAGTAGCTGATGTAGAATCTAGGTTAGGAGAAAAATTGAATTCAATTGAAAGCAAACTTAGGCAAAGAGTGGAAGCTATAGAGGGACTTATGAGCAACCCACCGACGAACAACACCGACCGTTTCCCCGAGGTCAGTCTTCATAAAACTATTCTGCCTGCCTATGCTGGGGCGCCACCAACTCACAATACCATTCCAGTATTCGACGGAAAGACGCCGTGGGAGGACTACATGACTCTCTTCGAGACAGCTGCTTCGATCCACGGGTGGTCGCAGGAGACCCAAGCTTCAGCATTGTGCCTGGCCTTGCGTGGAGACGCCTTGAGAGTGCTGCAGGGGATGCCCATGTCGGAGCGGTCCAACTACGGGAAGCTGATTAGAAGACTGGAAATGCGTTTCGGACACCGTCACATGGACCAGTTATATCGCTCACAGTTAAGAAACAGGGTCCAGAAGGACAACGAGACCCTGCAGGAATTTGAAGCGGATATTGCCCGGCTGGTGAGGAACGCCTACCCATCGGTCACTGACTATGTCTACGAGAGTTTGGCTGTCGACAAATTCCTGGATGGACTTCGGGACCCAGAGACACAACAAGCGGTGAAGCTCGCCCGGCCGAAAACGTTGGGAGACGCATTATCTCAGGCCATGGAGTTTGAAGCTGTTAGACAGTCTGTACGGGGCCATGCGCGAGTTCGAGCAGCAGAAGTGGAGCCTAATGTGGTCCCTAGCATCGAGGACATTGTGACGAAAGTGTTGGATGCTCTCAGGACCCATAAGAAGGAGATACGCTGTTGGGGCTGCGGCCAGCTTGGGCATCCTAGAAGCAAGTGTCCAACCCGTAACGTCAAAGCCCCCAGGAAAGCCATCAGAGTTGCGTCGATAGGAAGCAGAACGAACAGCTTCTACGTTGATGGGATGGTGAACGGGCAGCTGCGAAGTCTTCTAGTGGATACCGGCGCGAGCATGACGATCTTGAACTCGAAGACACTCCCAGCTGAGAAGATCATGCCGACCACCTGGGCATTACGGACTGCAACGGGACAGCCAGCCAAGGTCTACGGGGAGACAGATGCCACCTTCATCATCGGGGGTCAACATCTGAAGCACCGCGCTCTCGTGGCAGAGATCGATGAAGATGTCATATTAGGCATGGACTTCATGATGGCATACGGGATCAAGCTGGACATGTCGAGAGGTGTGCTGACGATGGGAGACGAAGAAGTCATCCTTCGGCAGGGAAAGGATCTCTACGCACGAGTGCTCTTACTAGAAGACACCACTTTACCTGCACGGAGCCAAATCGTAACACATGGGACGGTCGAAGGACATCTACCGGAGGGTCAATGTGTACTAGTTGAACCCGGAAGGCACGAAGAACAAGAGATCGGACGCGGCGTACTGGTTGCTAGGTCTCTCATCAAGGTCGGACGTACCACTCCAATTCGGCTAATGAACCTGAACAGCTTCCCGGTAACGCTAAAGAAAGGAACACCGGTCGGGGAGTGTACCACCGCTACCTCAGTGGTTCGTCAGCTGCAACGTCATCCCACCGAGCTTCGAGGACTCCCAGAGGAACTAAAAGGATTTGTGGATGAATCATGTCGCGACCTCTCACCTGAACAGAGCGAGGAGGTAAAAAACATGATTACCCGATGGCATGACGTCTTCGAGATCGGCCCAGGACCACGGGGTAGAACGGATATCGTCCAGCACAGGATTAACACTGGGGATGCAAAGCCTATCCGACAGGTCCCGCGGAGGCTGCCGTTAGCGAAACGGGGGGACGCCGAGGAGATTATTAAGGAGATGGCAGCTGATGGTGTCATTGAGCCTTCAAGTAGCCCCTGGATGTCTCCTGTCGTATTGGTGAAGAAGAAAGACGGAACGACAAGGTTCTGCGTAGACTACCGTCTTCTAAACAACGTCACCAAGAAGGACAGTTATCCGCTTCCCAGGATTGACGATACGCTGGACACCCTGGAGGGGTGTAAACTCTTCTCTACCTTGGATCTCCGCAGTGGATATTGGCAGGTTGGATTGGCACCTGAAGATAAAGAGAAGACGGCGTTTTCAATTGGCACTGGACTCTGGCAGTTTACAGTAATGCCGTTCGGGCTTTGCACGGCCTGGAGTGGAATGTTGTCAGGAACATGCTTGAAGAGATATTCGCCAACTCTGGGGTCGCCATATTGGTGTGCACGTTCAACCCCTGGAAAGGAAATGCGTCTCCATCGAGGGAAGCTCATAACCGCCCGATTTCTCCGGACTATGCTCTGGGACAGAGCACTTTTAAGGAGGGGGCAGTGTTACGGTCTGAGCGGGAAGGAGGCTGAGAAGATTAGGCGAACAATGGGATTAAGCCGGAAGGGATTATAGAATGTCGTAGAGCCTACTCGATCGGCCCGGAATGTTCTAGAAGCCCCCACCCCAATCTCCCTTGCCTATATAAAAAGGCGAGCTGTTTTGGCCGCGGAGTAGTAATAAGACGAGTAGTAATAAGACGAGTAGTAATAAGACGAGTCAGTAATAAGACGAGTAGTAATAAGACGAGTAGTAATAAGACGAGTCAGTAATAAGCAGTGAAGTAATAAGCAGCCGTTAATTAGTGGCAGTGTGTGTGAGTTAGTTAGTATTAGTATCAGTCTGTAATAAGTGCTTAGTGAGCAACAGTGACAATTAGTGGCCGTGTAATAAGTGTAATAAACTGTGTGGCAGTTTGTCATATTTGGAGTCTTACGGTCGGTGGACTTAAGTTAGCGAACTGTAAGTGTTAATTTGTTATTGTAAACTATAGTGTAATATTATTGTATTTGTATAAATTTATATATAAATAGTTTAGTTATTTAGTATTAGAAATATCTTATATTGTTTGTATATTATCTTAGAAATTAGATAACATTTAGTAGAATATTGTTATTGTAAATTGATATTAGTTTAATAATTTAACTGTTTTAAATAATCTCATTGTATTCTTTCTAATTTGTTAATAAATATTAGATTATTGAATTAAGTAATAGTTTAGTCCATTTTACACCCAGTAGCCCGTAACAATAAAAACCACCCCTAACCACCAAACAAGCAACAAACAAAATTTAGGACACAACAACTCTAGAACACAGGAAGAAATGAATCTGTAAACAATGTAACTGTTACTGTTAGAAATGTAACTGTTATAAAATGTAACTACTTGCGCATGGGTACAACATTGGCCTTTTCTGGTAGTGCATCTAATACACAAGTACCGTTGTTCAAATGCATTAATAATTTGTCATTAGGTTTTATAAAAAAAGTTTCAATTTTTCACAGATTTAGCAGGTGTATGTTTGGCCTAACTCTAATTTTTAAAAATCATACAAGATTATAGCCATTAACTAATTGATTAAAAGGATAACCATATTTCAAAGATGTAATGATAATAAATAAATTACCGTTTTAAATATGTAGTAGGGGTCCTTTGGAAGAATAACCCATACCTTATTTATTTAGTGTTTGAAACTAGTTTAATTAAATATTTGTAATACATTATTAGTAAAATATGTACTTAAGTCGTAAATTGGGATTTTAAGTTTAATATATTTAATAGCATTAATAATTTTGAACTGGCATTCCAGAAAAATATTCATTTTTGTTTTTTACAAACAATATGATTTTTTACCATGGACCCTATACTTCGACGATACGCTTAGTTACCGATTGTAATTTCCTTAGTTACATGAAAAAAAAAGACTATATTTTATTTTTATTAAATGTAATATTCACAAGTTCTGTGAAGTTTATATCAATATTTTCATTTATGTCTCCTCAATTTCTTATAATTAATTACTGTATTAAATAACTAATTTTTATAAATTCGCCTTAATATATAGATGGAATAATTAAAACAAGTAACTAGTACAGTTCTAAGTAACGATTATTTTTTTATCAATTAATGATTTAATTTAATTTAAATAATTGTAAAAATATCTTTTGCTTAAATTGAGGAGATTAATTAACGAGAACCATCAAAATAAAAATTAACTTATAGTGTAATTATTCATCAATGTGTTCAGGGAATCTGATAGTATCGTACGTAGATCTTATTAATGTTTCTCAGGACCATTAATAATAATATGAATTGAGTGTTATAAAATTACGAGAATTAACAAAAATAGCTTATCTCGAAGGATTTACAATAGATAAATTGGTTGTATCTTAATTAGTATTATCTTAGGCGTTTCTCCTACGCAATATATCAACTGTTTTTCAGAACTGGCGCGACTTATAACGTTGATAACCTCTGTCAAGATGATAGATAATCAACGGTGATTTCTCATGTCAACATCTTGCCAGTGTGCCTGTTTATTTCGATATAGATTGTTATTTATTGATAATATTTTATTTATTTTTCTTTGAATAGTTCTTTCTCCGCTTCTGATTAATCTCCTATAATATAATTTCTTACTAGTAATTTCTTTCTAAAATCCATAAATATTTGTAAAATAATTCTTAAATTTGCAAATAAAAATTAGTTGGGCAACTATCAAATATCTTTCTTCAGAAAACAATGAATTATTGCAATAAATAAAAATCTCTTTCTCAAATATTCAATCCTTTGATAAATATTTTATCCGATGTCGTTAAACAATTATTTAAATTATCAGCAACTATAAGTACGTAATAACTTTGTTTTAGATAATAAATAATTTTCTTGTTTGTTGAAAATGAAATATTCTTTTCATTATTTATATGCCTCCAAGTTCTGATACAATTTATGATCTGACAAGGTAGGATTTTTAAAAGGATCTAATTTGATTTTACCACACCTTTCTAATTAATTTGCCTCATCTTTTTCATCTATCGAAATATTTATCATCACACAATTTCATTCATTTTTCGTTTCATTTAATTATTTTTTTACATAGAAAACAAAAATTGTTATCCTTAATTATTAGTTTGAATTGATGACAAATCGTTTTCTGGAAGAAGTATTAACAAAAAGAAAAAAAAAAGAGGAAGCACCGAATTTAGTTTATTTATTTTTAAAAAACAACTTAAAATTATAAAGTAAGTAGACCGGGCAATGCTGAAACATTAAAATTAATTTTTTGATCTTATGATCATATATATATATATATATATATATATATATATATATATATATATATATATATATATATATATATTTTTTTTTTACGAAATTTAATCGAATTTCATTCAAATATACTTAAACGTTTTTAAAACTATGCTAATTATAATGAAGAATATATGTGAAAATATCAATCACGCTAACTCAATCATTTTTGATCTTGCTTCTTAAGTTTAAGATTGAATTTCTCTTGTGAGGATTTTTTAGATAAAAAAACAAGTTCGAAATAATAGATTTAGCCGGGGGGGGGGGGGGGATAAATAGTGGAGTATAAAAATCATTTTTTTTATTTGTTAATTTTTTTTTTTTTAATGAAAGTTAATCGAAGTTTCTTCATTTTAAGTTCATTCAAATTTAACTTACATAGTTTGCATATTTGAACTGTTCAGAAGAATTCTGAAATTTGAATAGTAACCTCCAATTTTCGGGTCTGTAGATATTCCTAATGAAATAACGAGGTTTTAAAGAATAGATTAAAATGGTCAGAGGCTGCAGTCAAAGATACCACAAAGTAAGAAAAGTTAATTTTATTATGCCAAAGTTTCGGCCTAAGCTGTAGGTCATCTTATGAGCTGAGAAAGAACAATATAAAACATTTCAGTGCCAAGGAAGAATAACATAATTTATGAACAGAATTGTCTGTTATTTTAAAATTTAAAAAATGTATACAATTTTTAGATGTCATTGTAATTTAACTACGTTTACCATTCATATTGTGCCTCACTAGTTATTGCATAATGTAAAAAAAAAAAAACTGATAATTTTGAAGAATGAACATAACTTAATTAATGTAACTTACATAAAGTAATTATGTTACATTAATTTTGTGAACCTTCGATATTTTTTCTTTCGAACTAGGGTTTAGTTTTTGGAATGTGTGCTGTGTTGAATATTGTTACTTTTATTCTGTTCTTTTTTTAATGGTAGGTTGTTAACTTTCTCAAGCAGGAGATAAAAGTTAGAGAGAGGATTGGACCTCTGGAAAGTTAATGGGATAATTGCTTACTCTATCGATGTTAGACCTATGAATTTATCCGCTATCGAATGCCCCCCGATAACGGAGCCCTAACAAGACCCAGCGTACTCTCCTCCGACCACTTTCCCTCCGGAGCGAGGACTCCTCCAAGAACTGGTTCACTCAATGAGCAGGTAGCAGCCTCACAATCAATGGGCCGCTTGTGCTCCGATGATAGACGTCTTCTGGTCGGCTATCAGGTTACCGTTAGCCCTGGGGATGCAGGCCTATGCCGGCTCATCTCAACTAGCCTAAAGTAAATAACATATACCTAGATTCAGTGCTAGTGAACAGTGTTGAGCTGCCAAGAATTATTTTTATCTATGCTGGGAATTATGCGTATCTGACATACTAATATTGAAGCCTCTACCACTTCTAATCTGGTGATTAAATACATTTAAAAAAAAAAAAACCTATACCATTACAGTCCATGAAAGGCGATGGGCCCAGTACGTGTTAGAAACTGTATTTTTTAAAGCTAAGGGTGGGATGTGGATTAAAGTAGTTTGGCCTCGATTCCACATAACCTCCAGGTCTTTCCTCAATAAAAGGTACCCAATTTATAATGTGTTTGTGGACACTCATATGGCTAGCATATACTACTAGTTCGGTATACATGGATCTTAGCAGATTTATCTGCTGGATTCGAACTCAAGAACTACATCTCAGCAACTCAGCGAGATTTAAATTGAATAATTATGAAATGTAGTGAGTTAGAGTTGAAAATGCTGTTTTACATAATTGTTTTTATTTTTAAAATTAATAATCATTAACAATTTCTATAATTTAAATATTTATTTTTGGGGCAAGATTATGAATCAAGTGTCAATAAATCATCAAGTATATCGGGAATCTCATTAGCAAAGATTAGCTATAGACGATAATATTTTAAAGGCACAGTCATAAAAGCATAAGGTTTGTAATACTACAATCAGCTACATTTACGGAAACAAATATCTATCTGATTCAAATTCCAAAAATCTTTCGAAGATATTAGAAGCTACTTGTTCCTCGATATGTTCTCACGTGTAACATTTTGAAAAGGGGAGTGAATTCTTCCTTATCTTGATTACTGATCTAAAACAAATAAAGGTTATGATAATGTTGATAAGACATTAAGTTAAAAATTCTCCTTAGCGCTACATTTGTTTTTGTTGCATCTTTAACTTGCATTAATCCTAGGGAAGCTTGAGAATACGAAATTATGTTATCCTTTTTTGGCATCTTATTGTGTTGCACTTAAATGGCCGTCACCGATGCGCCCATTCAGATTCGAACCATTAGGCTAAACCGGTCAATGATGTAATAAAAGAAATCGACTGAGACGGATTGGACAAGAACAGAAAAACCGAAGAGAATGGCTGGCAAAACCTATTGAGCCAAGTTAGAGGAGGAACGAGGGGAAGAACGACCTCCAACTAAGTCGGGAAATGAAGTAAAGAAAGACTTTCAAAAAAGAGGACTTCGATGGAAAAAAGTAGGCAACTAGTGGAAGAACAGGGGAGTCCCAGAGCGCTGTTATAGACTTTCTCCTCAAGCTGCTTAAGCGGTTCATAGAAGATCGGAAGTGATGATTATCTACAAGACGTAAATTAGGAAATTGCGCTCCTAATGGCGTTTGGGAAATAAATGAAATTGAAGGACAATAGCTAATTTGTGCATGGGCGCCAATACCTCCGTCATTAGGTTGGACTAAGGCATTCAATAATTGCATAGGAAGAATCATTAATTATTGATTTATTAACATGTTCCTTTAAAGATATTTCCTAAATTGTTATTTTTATATATTATTATTTATAAATTAAGTGCTAATCCTAAAAAATATATAAATCATTTCTATTTATACCATTACGAACTATGAAGTTTATTAGAATATGCACATGGTAGGGTTCATGCTTTTTTTCTGCCAACCGTTCTACAAGGAGGTGATATGGCTCAAAGCAGCTCAATCCGAATTCCTCCCCCCCTCCACCAAATAAGGATACCCAAGGATAGCAAGGATATAGTTCTTGCTCGAAGTGGATAAATTGATTACATTGGGCCAACTAGGGCAGATAAATAATTTTGTTCTATTATAAGCCCTGAATCTTTTCTCCTGAGGTTCACTCAGTATCTTTAAAGTGCGTGCTATTAATGAGAGGAAAACCTTGCAGTTAAGCTTAAGTGAAACCGTCTCTGGAAAAAGGACAGTCCGGTACTGAATCCCATACCCTTTATGATATTGTAATGATGAAGGTGATACTGCTCAAAATATTCAGGTCACTGCTCATGTTATTATTCTGAAGGGACTTCAGTGTCAAAAAAAATATTTATTTTACTAAAGGTATTTACGTCTTGTAAGACCTCTGCCTAAACGCTCATTGTAATTCCTAGTGCCATGATTAATAGATCTTCTAGGAACGTATATATGATGTTAGTTATGTATCAGCTGTATTTTCGCTTTAACAGCTGTTTCGAGGGTATCCATAAATGGTTATGAACCTACTGTGTACGAAATATAAATTATTTTTTACGAAGTATCGAAAGCGCGGGTCATGTCTTCAACATCATTCACCATTACCAGAGCACGACTTTACTTTTCCTTCACAGACGAATGGCCATCGCACGACCATTGTAAAAAAATGTAATATATCTGAGATGAGAGAAAGTGAAAATCGTAAATCCATGTCTATTACATTAGAGAAATTAGCTAACGTAATGCGATCCGGGTGGTAATTTTGTAATCGTGCAAGGGAAGATTTTACTCTCCTCATCGGATGATGTAACGAATGTTATGGCAGTTATGAAAGGACCCGTTGTCCCGATGATGTAGAGGCTCGCGTGCTGAAAAAGGACCTGTTGGTACAGCCCATGGAGCGATTAGGGGTACGTGACCCTAGGCCATTCCCTGGACTCAGTGGTGTGAATATGTTTAACGAACGTTCCTCCGTCGAGCTGCTGGGGATTTGGGTGAGCGAGGCTATGCTCTATCGCGATTCCGAAAATTAATTATTGTAGATGATAAAACATTAATGGTATAAGCGTGTTTTCTTGGGAGTTTGTCGAACCATTTTATATCCATTTATATATACACATGTTTCTGTGCCTCGGAGGTATTTGCCCACAAAATAGGTAATATGCTAGGAATACTTTCATAAATTAATAATTAATATTACTTATCAATGTGAAAAATATTCTTTAATCTGTTAGTATAAGTAACGAAGAAACAAATTTTAATGTATCCTATCCTGAACTAAAACTAAATTTATAAAAATGTGGCTAGGTGTGCTTTACCTCCGAGGTACAGAATTCATAATTTGGTGTAGGTATCTAACTTATGTTAACTATCTGGTCTGTGAGGGGCAAAACCTATAGCACTACAACACATGAAGGGTCTGGAATTCAGTACATGGTAGAGACTGTATTGTTTCTTGGATAATTGTGCAGGGAGGTGATTTGTCCTAGAGTATGATCAACCGCTAGATTTTTCCATCATATTTTGGCCCCCCACTTAATAAAGGCTGGTTGTGCCCTAGGAGGATACTAGATCCCATAGGATCCTCCTTCGGACAAATATAAATATAACAAATTAAATAAATGCCAGCGAGCGGGGTTTGAACTCAGCGCTCTACCACTGATCCACTGTGCTATGAGGGAAGGTTATTATAGTTATATTATAGTTTGTACTTCATTGTAACCGGTATAATTATTATAAAAATCGTGGATCAATTTGTTACTCTTAAAGAAAGTAAATTGTTAAACGTTCGCTAAAAAAATAGATTATTACTATGGCTAACCGCAGGATAATACAACGGGAGCCATAAATCCTGTATACTAATTCATTTTTTAAGACCTATATCCTAAATGTCTATCCAGTTATAATTAAGATAGAAGGATCTTTAATGATTACTTGACTCCAGGCTCTAGACTGTGTTAGCTCTTTAAACAGAAAAATTGCTTCAAACATGAAGTAAATAATATATTATATAAGTATGCCCTATATATCTTACTATTTATATACTTCGTTGACATATAATAAATAAGGAAAAGGAAAGTCGAGAGTCATACTGAAGTAAATATATATAGTTCGCCGGTGAAAGAAATCGCTTACTAAATTTATTACAACGACGGTCATTCTTTCAGACTTTAAAACAAGAAACTAATTATTTTTATTTTTACTTCATGTAACTAATGAGCTAAAGGGCATTTATTAATACCTAAACTCTCTTTTACAATAATCTGTAGTCGATTTCTCTTTTGCTCTTTAACATAGATCGTTATGTTGTGAATTCGATATGATCTCTGAATAATTACTGTCAGTCACAACAAGCTTATCATTAAAATATTAAATAATTATATACGGAAAAATTGGCGGAGAAGTAATAAATTAAATATGAGTTAGTTGATAAATGACTCCAGTTAGGGAGAATAATTGCTATTATCTCATTTTTCTTTTTAATGAACCCTTTTTTTTTTAAGTGAGACATTGAAGGACCCTTGGCGCTCCTAACAGACTGACTTCGATTTGTCAATTTTTTATAAGATCAGTGAAAGGCCATTTTGAACCGGGATTGAGAATCTATTGACCGACAAATGGGGGTGCAGTGATATTAATTTTTCTTTATCTCTTCGAGGGATGAAGACCAGGGGTTGTGCTTCCCCATCAAGGGTCTCTTTAAGAAGTCCTTTAACTTCAAAGTTCTACGACTTTAAACGGTCCATATCGACTTATCATACCATGCAAATGGAAATAGCAAGCGGGCTATTTGAGTCCTAAAATAATTTAGGAATAAAAAAAAATCGCTAATTTCAAAGTGAAAATTAAATATGGCTATTTAGGCTTTATCTCTCTATTTAAAAAAATGTTTTTATTGATGTAATATTTTATTGGCGGATTTATTCTTTTGTCGTGCTCGATCAGGTAAATAATAAATATTTTTTTAAAAATTGACAAATCACAAAGCATATATTCCTGGTTTTAATATGCCGTTACAAAAAATACGACACTTTTATTGAATTTAGATGGAAAAATCGGATGGATCGATTTAAAAAAATTAGAACAAGCTATTTATTATTCGTATATTTTGATTTTAGGAGTGTTATTTCAATGCAGTGAAACAAGGTTAAGACATTTTTCATTTTAACTCTAAGTTATTTTTATGTATAAAAGAAAATTAGAATAAAAACATTATTTTATTTATTGCAAAATACTAAGGCATCTAAAAATCGTGTATATTTTATTTGGATTCGTTCCAATCGCACAGTGTTTTCTCGCATCTCTGGTTGTAGTCTGCATTTTTTTATGTTATAGTTATGCTTCCATTACAAAATGAAAGTAAAAGTGACTGTATAATCAATTAATTTTCAATTTGTTTCCAGTTTCTGATTAAATAAAAGTTTATGGGACTATTATTAACAATTTTTTAACAAATAACAATTAAGAAGGCTGGAAGCAAAAAAAAAAATACGCTTTTTATAGAAGGGCGACAAAATAATGGAAGAACAATCAGAGTATTTTTAATTCGACTTACCTAAGCAATAAGTAGTTTTCTAAAATATATTTTTAAAATATGGAAGTTTAGGAATAAAAAATATAAATAAATGCTCATATGTATGACGGCAGCAGTAACTCCTACTCCAGATTTAAGGGTTTGGGGAACAATTTTCCTGGGAATTATTAGGCCAAAAATAATGATATCATAAAAACATTTTTTTGTTTTAAGCCATGCTTTTTGGTATATGATATCTTGTCATTTATGCATTACTTGCAAGACTTAAATTGATGCAATTTACTTTTTAAAATAACACTCTCCATACTAACACTGATAAGTTATAACAGTGCATATAATACAAACATGAAGCAAATGGATGTTACCATGTATCTCATTTATTGTTCTTGTACTATGCTAATTTAAAAAAAAAAATTCAATTCCTACTTTGCACCCAAGGCCTCTAAATTAAAGACTCTGAATTCCAGGAGAATATTATCTGTGACTGACAAGAAAATCTTTAAGATGCAGTTCAATTAGAGAGTTAAACAAGCCATGAAGGCAATATGCAATTATAGTTATTACCTATAATGCCGAGGTAATGGGCTGTGTTTACTGCAACAATATAAAATTGTACACGCCCATAAAATTGCCTATCCTAATTACGCATTCACCGGTTTGGTACCTAACTGAGGGTAATAAAAAGGAAAATTGTACCAATATAATCCTTGGAAGGGCAAGGGTTCATGGTTACACATTTATATTAATTTTTTTTTTTTTATTTGCTGTTAGTGCTCTTGCACATTATCACCATTCTATATCTGATTCAAACCAATAGACGTCACGGAATATTCTGAAATGTATAACTTTATTTTTTATTGCAGTCAAAGGAATTGATTTTTTGTGACTAATATTTCAATAGTTCTCTGAATGAAAAATTCCATTCATAGAAATTCAGAATTTGTTATAAAAATCAGTTGTTTTTTTCTCTTTTAGCTAGGCCTACAGCTAAGGTGTCCATCTCAACAATTAAAAACTATACCAACATCATAAATGTTATTATGTTTTACTGGCTCTCTACATGGTAGTGTTTCTAACATGATCTAGCCATGATCGTCCGCTAGGTTTTTCTCCCTTACTTATTTCATAAATACAATAAAAACTTGTACCACTATAACCCATGTAGGGTCGGTTGAGTATCATAAAGAATATGCTGCTTCTAGGACAAGGGTTGTGGAGGAATATTGTCCTAGCTCACGCTCAACTTCATCCCACAGGCTCCATCACCTGCTGTTACTAGATTAAATAATTTATCTGCCATAGCCGTATTTGAGTCCGGAATTTTCATCATAACAGCTACCCCGCTCTCTACTCACTTTATTGAGGCAGTTAGAATCGAGTTTAATAATTCATTGAGGCTGTGTATGACCCGAGTCGATCCTTGGCTGGTACAATAGAATACATAAATTGTCTGCAACATACGGATTAGAACTTGTTCTTCACTAAAAAAAAATCTATTGAAAAGAACAATTTTGCTGCGGTGGTAGGAATAGATGTCTGTTTTATCAAAATAATTGATTTTTTTGTATAGTTTAATTATTTTAATGTGTTTTCCAGTTTGTTTATTTATTTAACATTACTTTACGCTGCTATGGCTGATCGGACGATACTACGGGAATCCTAAATTTTGCCTATTCAAGTAGAATTAGGAAAGGGGTCTTTAACGCTTATCTGATACCCCACAGGACATTCATTTTACGTCCCATCCGAAGGACGACCTAACTAAACATTTTTTTACTTCCTTTAAAAAATTCTAAGATCAGCGTCTGGACGGGCGCCTGCTATCTTGGGCACATTAGGTTGTTATGCTAACCACTGACCATTTGTACACCTTTACTACTCTGGTTACGCGGATGTTATTCCTTGAAGGGATCTCCGTATCTTTAAGTTTTTTCAATTATGATTGAATCAGAACAAGATCTGAACGATATGCTACAAATTCACGAATCTCTTCCGGCATTTACGGCCCCTATTTGGGGTTATTTTGATAAACTGTTACTTTAGATCAAACAACATGACTGAAGTATTAAGCAAAACAGTGAACAACATGCTATGCGGTAGCCCACCGGATCGTCGACAACTCTGCAACTATCTCAACCGTTCCTCTATGCGCAGACCGCAATCATCCGTAGCGCTTCCGTGTGTCTTGTACGAGTATGTCCGCGTTAGGATGTTTGTCGAAGTAATTTGTAATCTGGAAGTAGTTGGTACAATCGTTCAGATAAAATGTAGGAAATGAGGTAATTTCTTATATATATATATATATACCATACTTGTTGAGGATAGATATATATTATACATATATATTATATATATATATATATATATATATATATATATATATATATATATAAATGTTTCTTCTTATTTTTTTTCCCTGCACCACGTTATTTAATTTTAAGACATTCCATGAGTTATGTTACATTTGATATTAACTAACATTAATTACGATGGCGTTGAGGCACACTAACTTTTTGAACGAGATAATTTACTATACTTGTAACTTTTTACCTGTTTTTATAATGTTCTTGAGAATATATGAGGCGTTTGGTTTCAATGATTAATGCCAGAAATTATGCTTTAGATGCGTTTGTTCCAAAACCATTTAGATCCTCCAAAAAATTCAAAAAACCAAAAGATTCCATTTCTTATCAAAAGTAGTTAGTTACATCCATTACATGAAATGAATTTTTTTTCTTCTGATCAAGATATATCCAACGCACTTTTTTTATATTAAATGAAATTTAGAAATGGAGATCATAAAATATTGTCAGTATTTTTTATTTGAAGATAATTTATAGCAAAATAACGATTTTTTTTTTAAATTGATTATTTGTTAAAGTAAAATCTTTTTTGATCAGTAGGAACAAATTTTTGAAAATGGATGTTACCGATTTTGAAACCAAACGCCTCATATGATCTTTTGGTGTGTCTAGGACAAAATACATGGGAAATGTAGTTCACAGTTATTCATCATTCCATCAATTGATATGATAAACAATCTGAAGCAAAAAAACAAAATTTAATTAAAACTTTGTTAATTGAAGGTTCAGACCCCAGCAGGTGGCCCTAGGATTTTTTAAAGGGAGTAAAAAATCCATAGTTATGCCGTCCTTCGGAAGGGGCGTTAAACAGGGGTTCCGAGCGTGCACGATATCAGGTACTCGTTAAAAATCCATATCCTAATTAAACCTGGATAGGCAAAATTTAGAGCTACCACTAAAGCATCCTCCAGTTAGCTATAGGAGCATGAAGTGATGTTAAATAAATAAAAAACAAAACAAAAGTAAATGGATATATCATAAAGGAAATAACAAATAATTTAAATAAATACTACTTTTTTTATTAGTCACTCGTATTTTATTTTATTTTTATCCATTTTCTTCCTTACTTTTCAGACGACCTCATTTTCTTGTTTGCCGAATGCCCGGTGCTCACGATACTCAGAACCAATTTTCCCAGTCTCCGATCCACTCTCCCCCTTCCTTTCTCTACTACCCCATTTTCTGCTGGGGAAAAAAAATTACCTTAGAGAAGGAACCTAAATATACTCGATGCTGAAAGAAGTTATCCCTTTTTATTTCCTGGACGGTCATGTAGATATCAGGTAAATTCTAGGAGTAGAAGATATTATGGGATAAAGGTTATAAGAGCTCGGAGTAGGGGAAGGAAGTTATAAGCCGGTATAAGTTAGGTTTATATAGCGTAACATTATATGCTGAGCATCGCTTCCACGTACATTTTATCTATATTATCTACATGGCGCCGCCATATACCTACAATGCTCTCGTTTTTTCCCCTCGGAAAAGCTTCTGAAGTATTGTATTCTGCTTTATATTACTTATAATGAGGGTAGCGAGCTTACGATACACCTTTTCTTCCTAAAATTATCTGTACTTAATATCTCGTTGTTCTAAATTACTTATTTATCGTTTTTCTGCCTTATATGCTAATTGAAATAAGTACATTAACATAACCTCCCTGCAGAGCTGTTGTTCTAGAAACAGTACATCCACTATCATATACTCAATCCAAGACCTTACATGGGCTGTGATAATACAGTGTTTTTTCAAGTGAGTACTCTTAATTGGAGAAAAAACCTAGCGGTTGAGCGTGATCTGGGCTAAATCACCTCCCTAAACATTAGTTGACCATATATAAATGATGAATAAAATGGTCCCGGTGAAGGTAAAAAAAATTCTCTTAAGCAGGGAGAACTGTTATATTTAGCTCTGAAGAATACCTGCAATGTGGATCGAAACTTTGCTTTTCCAATAAACATTTCTCCCTATTTAAGAGAATTTTTTTAACTCCACCCGGACCATTTTCTTTCTCATTTATAAAAAGTCAAGTAATATTATTCGAGATTAATTCAGCAAGCGGTGGACAAAACCAAGATACAGATAATTATCCACAACCACATCATCGCAGACTTTAACAATGCAGACCCCAAACAATATTTACCGTGTATAATTTTAATTTATCTGTATTTTGTATATTTGCCCTGATGATGACTTGCAATGTCGAAACGTTGGCTTTCCATTCATCAGTTCTCCGAATTTAAGAGAATTTTTTTGTCAGATATATACTAACTAATATTATTCAAAATTTTAATCATGAAGTACAATATTGGTTAACTGATATATCATGAAAATGATCTGTGTAATTTATTTTAAAAAACACTGTACCATCACAACATATGACAGGTCTTGGATTAAATATATGATAAAAGGCTTTATTGTTTCTAGAACAACGGTTCTTCAGAGAGGTTATTTTTCAGAGATCACGCTTAACCACAGTATTTTCTTTCAATTAAGAGTACCAACTTTAATGAGGCTTGGTGAGCCCCAGAAGGGCCTGTTGATCAGAATGTTGAAAGATTAAATAATTTGAGAAGTAAATATTTAAAAAAAAAAAATATCAACTGTACCACAACAACTGACGAAACACTATTTTCACAATTCCCAGCAATAAAGTTCAAGCATGAATAATAAATATGTTTTATGCATGCTGTGCAAATAGATAGCCTAAGTGTTTTCGGGATAATTTGATATACAGTAATGCACTATGAACCAAATATTTAATGAAAATTGAATTTACCTTCCATTAACACCCTCTCCCTTAGCATTGTAATTTGATTAATTTTTATTCAAGGGAGGAGGAAAATTTTATCTCCAATGTGTGTAACAATTTATTGGTAAATGGAACAACTTTAATTTATTGGAGAATATATTCTCATAAAGATAAATTATTTATTCTAATTTTCAATTAGGATTTCCACAAGTGTTAGATCAAGGGAGCCCAGTTGCTCAGTACACTGGCGGCTGATTTCTAGGTCACAAGTTCGAAACAGGCTGTTACAGACAAATTATTTATTCTATTTAAACCTATGAATCGACCATGGTGGATTAAAAAACCCGGAGGGCTCACACAACCTCCATCGAGTGAGAACCCTTAATTGAGAGAAAAACCTGGCAGTTCAGCTTGATCTTGACTGACCAAATACCTTTTTTGCATTACCGTTGGCTTAGAAACAGTAAAGTTCCTACTGAACCTTATACCTAATACCTTATGTGGGAATATAAGTATATATTTTTTTTTTTATTGTTTAATAATTATTCAATATTACAATTTATTTTTGGAATAAATTGGTAAATATTCTCATTAAGTGATTGTAAGTTATAAAGTGACAAAAAACCGTAGTGATTCAGCAAGAAATGAGATAAATAAATGTTGATAAGAAATAACATTTTATTTGTTAACTTAGTTGAATACCGTAAGGAGGAAATCTTTTTCCAATGATTTGATTATTTATATGATTTAATTTACATTACTTACACTAAATATTACGAAATAAAGTTATTGAAATGTTAATTAAATATAATATATTATAAATACATTTTGTTTTATTAAAATATTTCTATTATTTTTAACGTAATTTTATCTGTTTCAGGTAAGAAAGGATTCTAATTATTGCACGAGTAACTGTTCTCTTAGAGGTAACGTTTCAAACATAGATTCAAGATTTGTAATAACTAATTAGTAAGGGAAAACTTATTAACTACAAGTATCAACTTACAATAGCATTAGGATAGAGAAAAATAAATGGATTTGGACATAACTTCAAGAGATTATTTGTAAATCTTTTAGTTGAGTAGGCTGTTCAAAAAAGTGAAATTATTAGTTGGGAGTTTGTCAATCCAAGCGATTAAAATATCAATTCAGAATTTATGATTAATTTTAATTTTGATTTCTATTAATAATGAATTGTAAAGAATCATTAAATGTATTTTACTGTGTTGCTGTGTTGAAGATCCAGGTCCAAATCTGGGATATAATGACTTTCATAGCCTCCTTGAATTATCTCATGGATCCCACCCTGCTTTATACAAGGTGTGGCAAACCGAAAAGATTTTGCGTACCACTACACAAATGATGCTTTGTTTTTTTAATACATTGGTTTTTATATTTATTTGTATATAAAATAAATGTCTTTGTAAAAGAATGATAGATAGGAATGTACCAATGCGGCTTTACAAATGGTAGATCTTGTATTGATCAAATATTTGTCCTGAGAACTCTTATGGAAAGGACCAGAGAGTACAATATAACAACCCACCACCTTTTTGTGGATTTCAGCAATGCCTATGACAGTATCTTCAGGGGGAAACTGTATCAAGGTATGGAAGAAATGAATGTCCCCAGAGAATTGATAAGCCTTGTGGAATTGCTGATGAGGGATTCGAGAAGCCAGGTAAAGATCCAGAATGACTTGTCTGAAGTATTCAGGACAACTAGGGATCTGAGACAAGGGGATGGACTCTCGTGCCTGTTATTCAATTTCGCACTTGAAAAGGTCATAAGAGACTCAGGATTACAAGTCACTGGTACGATTCTGACTAAGTCCATCCAAATAATGGCCTACGCGGATGATATAGATATAGTCGGAAGAACACAGAGGGATTTACAGCAAGCGTTTCTTGCTTTGGAAAAAGCTGGACGGCGAATGGGTCTTCAAGTGAATCAGGGAAAGACCAAATATATGCTTGCTAGCACTTCAAGGCAACCAACACCCTCTATCACGTTTGGCACCTACACATTTGAAAGTGTCGACAGTTTTGTCTACCTTGGCTCTTTGGTCAAAGCGGATAACTCAACTGGAGCAGAAGTTCAAAGAAGAATTTTGACCGCTAATAAATGTTATTTTGGGATGGCAACAATTTTAAGAAGCCATCTGATATCAAGAAGAGCCAAGGTGATACTTTACAAGACGTGCATAAGGCCTGTTTTAACTTACGGATCGGAAACCTGGCCTCTGTCCAGGGCAGATGCCAATAGTTTACTGCTCTTCGAAAGAAAAATATTAAGAAGGATATATGGAGCAGTTAGAGTTGGCGATCAATTTAGAATCAGGCAGAATGCAGAGATATATCGGATGTATCAGGAGCTAGACGTGGTTCAGTTTATAAGAATAGCTAGGCTTAGATGGGCTGGACATGTGGCCAGAATGGAGAACAACGCTACTCATAAGAGACTGCTATTTGGGTATGTTGACGGAAAAAGGAAACGCGGACGGCCACGATTAAGATGGGCAGACGAGGTCGAGAAAGATGCAGGTAGCATTGTTGGATCCAGAGCTTGGAGGACCTTGGCACAGGACAGAGAAGAGTGGAGGCGGCGCCTTGATGCGGCCAATACCCGTACTGGGTTGTAGAGTCAGTGTTGATTGATTGAAAAGAATGATGAATCTCAAGGGGTGGACAACTTTTCATAGAGGCAATCTCTGCTCTACAAAATTGGTACCCTTAACTCGGAGAATAAATCAGAGGTCGTGTGTGGTATCACTGCCAAATCACTTACCAGCAAAACCGTTGGCTTGATTAGAAGCAGTTTAGTCTCTGCTGAGTACTGGACCCAAGATCCTCATGGGTTGTAGTGATAGCTTTTTTTTTTTTTTGTTTATCGATAGAAAATAACCCTGCAACTACTTGGTTTTCAGCATTTATTTAATTAAAGTACCAAATATTAATTCTCGAACTGCTAATAATTATCTGCGAAGGGGGGACAAATTTAATATTCTAATAAGGAAGGAAACGTGTTGGAGCAGAATGTTGCCGAAATATACCCCGGCCTTCTCTCCAACTAGATAAAGCCTTATTAAACCAGAGCCAGTTAAACAAGTGAAGGCATTTAATTACTACGGCGGGAGTCGATGGTAGCTATAACGGTAGGAGCCAGCACCTGTGTTGCCAGGTAAATTAAGAAGGGCAGGTGTGCCTTGTGTAGGTTATGAAGGAACCAGCCTCACTATTGTTATTGTCCCTTCCACCTTGGCCCTTATCCTCTGTCGTATCTTACCTTACAAACTTCAACTATGGTTATTATGGTCTTGGCTCTTTTTAATAAATGAGAATTAGGGCATCCCTTGAAGGCACTAAGTATCTAGGAGACCACCGTATGATTGGAACAACAAAAATAACCATTTCCGTATTAATTTGCTTGTTTATAAACATTCGTTTGTTAGTACATATTCGTACTATTGGTATCTGTTCCGCTGGTTGTCGCTTCAATTTGAGATACAAGTTTTAAGTGTTTATTCGTTTAATTTTTAACATTTTCCGAAAATACAAGTTACCGTGAGCTTTAGTATGGAAAAGAGAATGTAATTATTGTAATTATTATATTGGTAATCATTTCATCAAGAAATAAAAGTTGCAACTGACATTTCGAAGTATAAATGGTAAATGTTTGTTGAAACGTTCATTTCTAGATGAAATGGTTACCGAAGTGTTCACATTATAACTTTTATTTTTGGAAAACATTTAAAAGGAAACGAATGAAAATTTATGAAAAGTTATAACTTATTGTACTCAATTGTGAAATAAAATAAAATATGGAATAATTACACGAGTAACAATGTTCATGAAAGCTAGATGTAATATTGAACGAAATAACTGATTTTTTTGTTAATTACCATAATGAATTGTGTAGTGCTTAGCTACCTTCTATCCCCTATTTCAAAAGCAGTAAAAAATCCTTGGTTGTGTCGAAAGGGACGTAAAATGCGGTTCCAAGTCTGTGTCAGGTACTCGTTTAAAATCCCTATCCTAATTTACCACGGTAAGCTCAATTTAGCCCTCATCAAATTATGAACAAATTTGTAGATCAATTCTTATGTATTAATTATAAATTAAATATTTATTGTCTAGTCTAATATTTGTAGTTATTCGGTACCCACTGTAGCATCATCGGGTTAGCTATAGTAGCATGCAGTGGCATTTAATAAATAAAAAACCCATAATGAATTTCACATGCATATCATAACTTCATTTTTAGTCATTTCGTCTTACCACTTCCTATCGATATTTTCGTGTCATCCAGTGCAGCCGTGGCGACATTTCTTCGAGCAGCCTTGTATTTTTTCTGTAGAAGATTGTTTGAAGCTAATTGGGCCTTTTGAGATGAACGCTTAGCTTTCTTGGTAATGGCTCAATTGGGATGAAAAATAACATTCAATTTCGAGATAATTTCTTGGAATGGTTACAAAAAAAATTGAAATAACTCCGTTGTCATCTTGTCATTTTTAATTTTTTCTTCTTCACTTGTCATTGCTACGTTGATGGCCCAGAGGAATAGGCTCGGCGTTCAGTAATTAGTAAGTTCATTGCGCTAATTATGGAGCATTGCTTATTTTAATTAGGCCTTCGTCCAGTCCCATTTAACTTGCTATCTTATTTTTAACAATTTATTGGAGAGCACGTTTATACCTTAGCAATTCACAAGATATAAATATTTGTAGTATTAAAAAAATACAAATAATACAAAAAAAGTGTATATTTAATAAAATATTGAGTTTAATAATTACCGATAATAATTATTATAATAATCTGGTAGTAATATTTATTATGGTAATCAATATTTTTATACTGATTATAAATATAATTTTATACCTGCGGTACTAATACCGCTATATATATATTTTTTTTTAAAATATGATTTATTGATATTTGCAACTATAATAATATTACAACAAGTAAATCTGCTAATATGTACAATATGACATGAAAAACACGTGTGGAGAAACTACCCATTGGTAGCACTCCAAGAATGTTCTATAGTAGAAGGTCTCAAGGACATCTTCAAGTGATTATGGAGATTCAAGTCCCAAGATTCTAGTGTGTATGGAGCTTGTCGTGGAAGGATATGTATCTAGTTTGGGCCAAATCAGCAACATATGGGATATTAAGATCATTATGGATAAGTTTGTTTGTGACATAATAAGGAGCATTGAGGATTTTACGAAGGATTTTAGACTGTAAGGATTGGATACGAGATGAATTGGATGGTTTAGTAGAGCCCCTAAGCTCAATTCCGTATGTCCAAATAGGTCTGATAACTGTCATGTAAATCAGTCTTTTAATTACCGTTAAATTTATATTTTTTATCAATAAGGAAAACAAAATGGTTCCGAGGGAGAAAAAAAAAAGTGATAAACTATTTATTAGAAAAGACGTTTCGATCCTCATTGCAGGTCTTCTTCAAGGCCAAATAATATTTAAAACTTAAACTGGATTAAAAAAATAATTGTTATCTTATCTTATTTTAATTTTAATTAAATAACGAACCAGTCATAACTTGTAATTTTTGCCTATTAAAAATAATGGACTAAATTTGTAAATGGATTAAACGGCGTGGAAAATAATTAAAAAAAAAAAGTGCTGAACCAACACAAATAGTTTTTTTCTCTCTGCGGGCTTTTTAGAGTACAACCTTCTTTGTTCTTTAATGGCCTTCTCCAATCATTGCCTATATTTTTTTTAACCTGTCCGTTCTTTGTGTACTTCTACATGAAAGAATAGATTCGTGGCAATGATATTTGCAAATATTCCGCAATGTTTTTTATTATCAATATGAGGATTGGCTGACTATGTAAATTATGGGTATATAATTGATTGTTTTCACTCTATAATTTTATTCTAATAAAAAATATAAATGGAAAAAACTATAATCATCATCAAGTCGAGTTTATTAAAATATTCATTTATTTTTTATTTTGTATTGGAGTGCTAGCGATGGGTAGTTTCTCCACAAGTGTTTTTCATGTCATAATGTACATATCAGCAGATTTACTTGTTATAATAATATTATAGTTGTAAATGTCAATAAATTAAAAAAAAAAAAAAAAATTATTTTGTATAATATGCTGTGTGAATTGTTTTTTTAATGTTTGATTTTTATTAAAAATAGTTATCCAGCAAAGAGATTAAATATTTTTGTATCAAGAAGTTTTCATATGCATATTAATTTGTGAAATTGTTATAAATTCTATGAATGAATGAAAGTTATTCATTATTCTAAACACACTTTGTCCTGTAAGACTTACATAAACGGGCATTTAAACTAAAATATTATATAAATTAAATGGCTGTTATAATAATAGTAATTAGTAAAAATAAAATAATATTAAATTTACTGCAAAAATACTAGTAGTAAAGTTAATAATGAATTAATATGCGTCATTAATTCAAGTTTTTTATCATTCATTGATTATATATATATACATATACAAATCTGATCATCAGATATCTGTAATACAAACGTATTCGTATGATTTATCATTGAGAAGACGGAAAAATAAATAGCGTTTGAATGAGGTTAGAAGTTTGATAGATGGATATGGGTAAGGATTTCCAAAACGAGTTAGCAGATGAAATAAAATAATAAGAGCTGATCCAGAGGAAGCATTGCTATCAGAAAGGATATTCTAATTTATAGGTTACGATATCATATTCAAGGGAGAAATAACGCAGGCCACGAATACAGGAAGGGTTCTTCGGTACTAGAGCGCTGAGTTGCCGTTCGGAAGGTCCCAGTTTCTAATCCGGCTGTGCCATATAATAAATTTGATCTGTTAACAACTGGGGATGGATCTGCGTGATCATTAGAATATCCTGAGGCTCACTTAGCCTTTATAAAGTAGTTACCCTTAATTGGTGGGAAAAGCTGGTGGTTGAGCGTGGTCTGGGACAAATCACCTCCACAACCTTTGTCCTAGAAACAGTAATGTCTCTACCATGTACTGAAACCATGACCCTTCAATCATTGAGTTTGAATTGAATTTGATAGCAGTTTTAGGGTTTTTGGTTCTTCATGATTTGAATAGAAAGCCATCGAAAAGGTATAGTCGTTGAAAACTAAGTTAGAGTCATACCAGAATACCTTTGCTGGTATTTGCTTGGATATTCAATATTTGCTTGGTCCACTCAATTAAATTAGCCATCTCAAAGCACTCATTTGGAATCAATTGTTTATCGATTCCTAACTATATATATTTTGTTAAATAATTATGAAAACTATGATTCTGTTTACTTTAAGTATTCATTTAACTTAATTTTATGCTATGGCTAACCGGACGATGTTACAGTGAGAGTCCTAAATTTTGTCTATCCACCTACAATTTGGATAGGGATCTTGTTATAAAAACACGTATCTTAAGATATGCATGAAGAATTTGTTATAACAAAAGTATATATTGAACAGCTGTACATAAAAATTGCATTTTTTTCTTTAGTGGATCTGTTTTAATGTTTCTCAAGTCCTGGAAGTACACCAACATTTGTTATGATATAATGGTTTAGGGTTTTTAGGGATAACTTTTGAGAAAACAATCTGGTATGCATCCATAATTTTTATTAGTGCTGAATGGAAAACAAGGCTTACAGTTTATATCTGCAACTTTGATAAATAACCGATGAACTCGAATTTGTCCAGAGAATAGTAACTGTTTGGAGGTAAGCGGAATCTTATAGTTTTGCCAATCTCATAGTTTTGGTATGGGATCGAGTTGTAACACAACCTACTAGTCTTTTTTAGGCCAATGCCTGATATAGCCTCTTATTCACTACGTAAGTAAAACGCTTCCCCAAGTACAAGACAATTTTGCAGACAATTCGACTTAGCTCCTTATTCACCGGTGCTGTAAGCATTACCCCTGCTTTACAGTTATTTTGATTTTTATTTATATTTTTTAATTCTATAAATAAGTAATAGTACTGTCCATTACTGAGGAGATCGGGAAAAGCCTGAGGAATCGGGTGCCTTTGGGTCGATACCCGGCAAGCAGGTGCTCTTCTACAGCTGTGCTGGCGATCTGTCTTCCCAAGGATCCAGCGAGGGGTTGTAGTTCGGAGGGTGTTGACATCAATCATCCCTCCCTCAAGTAATTAGAGCTCGTGTCCTGCCATTTTTAAAGGGGTATCCTACCCCTCCCCAACCTCCTCACGATTTGTTTCCCTAAAATACATCATATTCTGGACCCTTGGTAAGTGTACAGTAGTGGGCAGTTTAAATAGAAAAATTACAAAGTTCACAATTATTAACGAAAGCACGTGGGATTATATATATATATATATATATATATATATATATATATATATATATATATATATATATATATATATTAATAACAGTTTACCTTATATATATATATATATATATATATATATATGAGGAAGAAAATGGTCCGGATGGAGGTCAGAAAAAATCATCTTGAATAATGAGAATTGTTTGTTTTGAAGCCAATGTTTCGACCCACATAGCAGGGCTTATAATGAATGGGATGGGTAGTTGACTAACAAAAAGCCAGTAGGCTGTAGACAACTGTCAACCCTGCATTAAAATAAATAGTTCTCGTTATTTAAGAGAACATTAGGTAATTATTCCGCAGGTAGTCGCTTCGAGCTGAGTTACAAGTTTTAACTTTTCATTCGTTTTCCTTTTAGAAATTTCTAAAAAGTTATCATCAGTTTTAGTTTGGAAAAGAGGTTGTAATAGGAAATGTGTATTATCCGGTAATCATTTCTAGATTATATCATTTATTAAATGATCTATAATACAAAATGTTAGTTGGAACTTTTATTTCTTGATGAAATGATTACCGAAATCTCTCACAAACCACTTCTCTTTAGTCATAATTGCATTCCCTTATCCATACTAAAGATCACGAAGTGGGACCATCTTTAGTAAGTCGATACAGCTCCTGGCATATGCAGACGACTTCGATATCTATGGGAGATCACTTCGCGGGATAAAGGAGGCTTTTCTGGCTCTCGAACAGTCTGCACAGAGGATTGGGACTTTCTATAAATGAAAGCAAAACCAAGTACATGGTCGCTGGCTTAATTGCTCCGCAGCCACAAATCTCGATTGGTGACTACACATTCGAGACGGCTCAACAATTTGTTTATCTGTGCTCCCAAGTAAATACAGACAACAATGTGTCAGAAGAAATATCTAGGAGGATCCTGGGTGCAAGTAAATGTTACTGTGGCCTGCGGCGGTACCTCAGTAATCGTTTAATATAAAAAATAACAACAAGCGACTCTTTACAAGATATTGATTTGTCCAGTCCTTACATACGGGGCGGAAACGTGGAGCTTCTCCAAAACTGATGAAACTAAACTCCTCGTCTTTGAGAGAAAAGTACTACGTCACATTTATGGAGCAGTACGGTCAGGTAACGATTGGAGGAGGCAGAGTAACGCAGAATTGACCGCCATACATATTGATACAGACGTAATCCGATTCACCAGGATGCAGCGTCTAAAATGGGTGGGTCATGTGGCCAGGATGGACGAGGGTAACCCAATGAGCAAAATGATGACGCCTATAGGAAGGAAAAGAAGACTTGGAAGGCCCAGATTGCGCTGGATGGATGGGGTCGACGCTGATGGTAGAGATATCTCTTCTTGTACTGCCTAACTGGAGAACCGTTTCAAGAGAGAGGGGCCAATGGGTGAAACTACTTGAGGAGGCCAAGACTCAGCGTTGAGCTGATGAAGAAGAAGAAAGATCACGAACACTTGTATTTTTCGAAATAAATAAAACGAGTAAATAGTTAAAACTTGTTGTGACTTAACTCAAGTAGAATACCTGCGCAACAGATACTTATTACTACCCAATACAAAAATTGAAAATGATACCTACCAAAAAATTTATTAAAAAATAACCAGGTTTTAAGCTAATTTGAACTCTTTAATATTATGACTTAATTTTTATTCATTTTTGTTTTACTTACTTTTTGCTTCATAATCTGTCTTTTTTTATGGCCTTAGCCAAAGTTATACGTAATATTTTAATAATAATTTCATATTATTATTAGATGGAAACCCGTACAAATGGAAAAACGCATATATGCCTCTATTGTCCCTGTTAGTGTCTTTCAAAAGTACCATATATGCGCTCCTAATATCCATCGCTTGTTTTCTGCGGGCTCATAGATGCGTAAATAGCACTTAAAGGTGTAAACTATTTGATGAAATGGTTAACTCCAGCTGCTTAGAAGTTATTGAAGCGGAACTTAACTTTATTAAGACACTATTTGTTGATAGATATTCACTGACTACCATTAACCCCTAACATCTATGCTCTGCATTACTAATCGTCATCGCATTTAGGGAATGATCTCAGCCACCCCTAGCGTCCTACGAGCCTGCAATTTGTCATCTCCTGAATCGGCTCCCACCTGTTTGATCGTTCACTGTCTGTCACATTACTGCTAGTTTGATGGCCTTTGTTTGATTAACTAACACAATTATCTCAATGTTTGTAGCAATTAAGTATAATTGGTGTCAATTCGTGTGGAATAAGAATAATTATTAGCGCTGTATTCGTTGACGTACTTGAGGCCCATATAATTTTTTTATTTCTCAAATGTTGTACCCTACTACAAATCACTTCATTGCTTGGCTCCACTGGTTACTACTACTAATTACTACACTAACCTAATCACATTAGTTGGCTTAGAAACAGTACGGTCCTTAGCAAATACTGAATACTGAAGAAAGACCCTTCATGAACTGTAGATCATATATCACAACTCACATTAGATCATATAAAACATTGAAGAAAGTAGTGTTGCTTTACTGCACAACTATTTGAAAACCTAACGTTGGACTTTCTCTCACAAATTAGTGGCAAATGATATGGCTACTACAATCTTTCTCTAAAAGTTGATATTTAGAAATTATTATTAGTGTTTTGAGAGCTTAATCAAGCAGATTAAATGATAAAGAGTGCCCAAACTACGTTAAGGTGCAGGCTTTGGAGGACCGGAAACTAAAAACGTAAGTACAAAAGGGTTATAGAATCGTTTGTGGCGGTATGTGGTCGCGAATCTTTGGCACGCCGCAAATTCTCCCTTGTATCTTTCTTTCTGACTGCTTCATCTCTGCTCTCAGTTTTTTTTTTCTTTCATCAATGGCATCTCACTAATTAGTTTTGGAATCGCCAACGAAGTTGTAATCCCTTTTTGTAATTCTTCGGAGTAGCTCGGGCGAGCCTTATCGATGTCTTTTTTATTTTCGTATGTCAGAAATAATCGTCCCAATTCACTTCTCAACTGTCGTGCAGTCGAGAGCTACAAAAATAATTCAACAGGTTAATTCTTAATCTTAATTATTTTTATTGTTAAGAAATTCATTTGATTGTCAAAATTAAATCTCGTCCATAACGTCATGTCATGTTAATAAAATAACGAAAAAAAAATACTACTATAACCCACAAAGTGTTTTAGATTTATCATATGGTAGCATTATTTTTCTAAGCCAACAGTTATGCAGGGTGATGATTCTCCCTTGGTTGGACGAGATTACTTTATAGAGCAGTGGTTCCCAACCATTTTTGTACCTTTCCCCGCCTGTTCAAATTAAATTCTTCCCTGCCCTCCCATTTGCACAAAATTTCTATGAGCATATAAAAAAAAAGTATTACATTAAAACAAGATATTTAGTTATATCATCACAAGATACAACATTATAACTTTCGATTTAAGATAAAATAACCATAACAAAGTGAGGATTTTTTATTTTCAACAGGCCTCGCCCCCCCCCTTGATTTGTCTTCACGCCCTCAGGTTGGGTACCTCTGCTGTAGAGGCTAAGGGCTAAGTCTTCAGATAGCGTAGGTCATTGTATTTCTTTCTTTTAACAAATTAAATCATTTACTGCCAAAGCTAGATTCCAATTCGGGATGTATAGCTCAGCAACTCAACACTATCCTCACTGATCAATCTTGCTTCCATGATAATTAATTAGATTGAAATAAATAAATGTAAAACATAAAATTATTGCATAGTGATATTTCTTGTAATAGGCTCTTATACTGGTCTCTAGCTAAGAAAAAATGTTTTCTTTTTAGTTTTTTTAAAAGGTAAAAAATTAGAATAAATTTACAATATTATTCCAAAGTGCAAATGAGTTGGAAGAACATCCCCTTCGGTAATATGTGGACTCAGACATCTCGAACAAGACATTAAATCTGACCTTTTTAAAAAATTTCATAATGACACGCTATTTTGGCAGTGGGACCGAGCCCGGGTTCTTCTTGAGTAACATCAACCGGTAGTACCAGTTCCTAAATGTTCCGCATAAATAACAGTTCCGACGCAGCTCACTGTTGAAGAGAGCTGTGAAAAAATAACTCAGTAGGCGATGAAACCAGGTTCGGTTGCGTAAGGTGAGATTTAAATTGGAGCATGTATCCGCTGGAGGGAGCGCCCACTTTTTCACAACTCCTTTCATAATGGAGTTAATAATAAATATATTAACTGTCAAGATGGCGGAGGAGATATCGTTAATGAGGGATGCTAAGTACTTGTCAATTGTCCGAACTTTAAGGTTATGTGGAACACATGAATAATTATAGGAGAAAGCTTAGTTCTGTATGGCCAGACAAGCTCTAGACAAAACACCTATTGTTATGATGTTGTAATACATTGTCAAGTATTTATTATACCAGTAATTTTAGACTAGATCTAGATCAGTAATTAGGTCTCACTCTATATTTGTAAGTCAATAGGCCCCCATCCAAGACTTGTCTCTACATTCGGCAATACTTTCTCTGCGATGTGTATTCTGAATGGAGTAGTCTAATCACAAGATTTTCGACAATAATTCATTCGAAAAGTCTGATAACTTTACAACGGTATACAAAATATACATCATCCTATGATCAGGTCAATTACTGGAAAAGTTCCGGGTTCAAATCCTCCTCTGGAAGATAAATTGTTCAATCTGTTGACAGTCACGAATGGTCCTGGTAGGACCTACGGACCTTCCTGGAGCTCACCCGGCCTCTAAAAATTGGTGATAAACATGGCAGTTCAGTGTCATATCAGCCAAATCAGGACATTTCACAACCGCTGTCTTAAAAATAGAACGGTCCCTACCAAGCCCTAACAAACGATGCTGAATAAATACCCTTCATAACTTGTTGTGGTTATTGTTATTTTTTTATAATTGTAATGTGATTGTTAATTTCGCAATCCACAGTGGGTCGAAACGAAGGGAAAAGTTAATTATTAAAAAAAAAATATTTTAACGGCATTGCTTTTCATTTTACGGACAAAAGCCTTATGATTTTTGTTTATTATACCATTTTTCTATGATTATTTGGACAAATCGAGAGTGTTCATATTTTAAAAAAATGACAGTTCATATTTTAAAAAATGACGATCCTAAATATTTGTTAACCTTTGAATCAATATTTACAGTACAAAAAACATAACAATTGAACTTATTAAAATCGGAATATTTTAACTTATCTGTTTACTCTACGAATAAATAAATACATATTGATAACAATTGTCTGCATATTTGCAGGGTTTCGTGATACATTTCTGTCTATATATTTTTGCCAAAAGAACTTAATTAAATGTTCTATTGTATAAATCGGTATTTCTCTCTATTACGTGACGTATATAGAGATCAGATTTAAATGAGAAATTTATAGTAAAATACAAATATTCAATTGGCTCACATTCAAAATAGGTTGTATTTAAATTTGAATTTTTTTCAGTTCTCTATAGATTTAGGTTTTTAATAAACTTCACTGGTTTCACAGATACGAGCTATTGGTACCGTCACTGATATTATATTATTTATCACAAAAATGAATAAAAATATCACCAAGTAGGATCTATATATCCTCCTGACGCTCACCTAATCTTTGTTATCAAGTTATGTAATATAAGCGCCTAATCTCTATTACTTAAGTGAAAAAAATGAGCGTAATCTCGAACATCACCTTTCACAACCGTTTCCAACAAACAGTAGAGTATCTACCTTGTACTGAACCCAAGACTCTTCATGGATTGTAGTGGTGCAGATTTTTTTTTCTTTATTAGTCGTTATTTTTATTCATTCTTATACTCCGATGCGTCTGAAATGAACACTTCCAATAAGCCATCGAATTCCTCTCGTATCCAATCCTTAGAATCCCAACTCTTTGGTAAAATCCTAAATGCTCCTTACTTTGTTACGAACAGTCATTCAATGCGCTCCTTCGAAAGGCATTTTACGTTGTTGAAACTCATTAATGACCTCATTAATATCATGAATAATGACCTCATTCTCTCATTTGTTGATGATTTAGTCCGAATCCGATATCAGTCTTTTCTTGACAAACATTATTCCCACTCAAACCCACTTGTTTCAAACCAACCTCTTCAATTTCTTATAATCCACTGAGGCGTATGAAAAGAAAATGGCCTAAGTTGAATTTGTTATTTGATTACTACCAGTGGTTAGTTTCTCTACATACCTTTATCCTTGCAATTATGTATCGTTGATTATATTCGCTTGTACTCTATATTCAGTTCACGGTAGAGACTGTGCACTGTTACTTGGACAACGGTTGTGCAGGAAGGTGTATTTGTCCTAGATCACGCTCTACCACCATGTTATTCCATGATTAAATAAAAGTCAACCAGCATTGGGATTTGAACCTAGGGCCTTCGGCATGGTTACTCAGAGCTATACTACTGAACCTCTCCGTTCCTCTTTATCGTTATAGAAGTGTAAATTTCAATATTTTTTAAATAATAGTAGTTGTTGGACTATTTCGAAACTAATGTTTATTACTCCTAACGGATCTTAATTATCGGCTACTTCTGACCCCTCTAAACCAGATGATTCTCTCAAAACCGGAGCTCACACGGTCCAAATGATACTCCAGGAGGTAGTCGTTAAGGCAATTAAAATCGGTGGGTTGTATATTTCAAAATAGCATAATATCGGTATTTATCGGGCCTTCCTGAGGCTAATTGGAATGAATATTTATGATTGACAATTACCCCGGGGAGGGGAATAACTCCGCTAATGAGCGACATATCTCGGGCGAACCCCGTGCCCTCCGAGAGGATGGAGGCTCGCTATTAATTGGGGAAAGTCGGGTTGCGCAAGATCCCAGCGCTCCCTAAATGCCACTTCCAGAGATATCTAATTGATACTTGACGATCAGTCATAACTACCAGGTCTCCTCGGGTTGTGCAAGCTAGTGTCTTCTCGTCGCTGTCTCTCCGCTGCGGCTCTATCTTGATCAGAGCTATGAGAATAAATAATTCATGCCTGTCTGAAAAATATTGTTTCTTCAAAGGAATGGACGTTATCTCCAGGCCTAGAGGACGTTGTCAAATGACCCGAATCATTATAAGATGCTCCGTGAAGTTTGTTTTTGAACTACTTCACTTTTCTACAATCAACACGCAGTACAAGTGTCCAATTATTTTAGAATCGGTTGGTTAACATACAACCTATATGCCCAAGATCTCGGGTTTTCAGCCCGATAGGTGGCCTTAGTATTTTTTAAAGGGAGGGAAAAATCCTTAGCCATCCGTCAGAAGTACGTTAAATGGGAATCCCGACCCTGTGCGATGTCAGGTATGATCCTGTAAAATTTAGGAATCACACTGTAGCATCGTCCGATAATTAATCATAGCTGCATAATGTAACGTTAAATGAATAAACAACAAACGTTGTCAAATGACCCAAATTGTTATAAGATGCTTCGTGAAGTTCTTTCTACAATCAAAACGAAGTGCAATTGTACAAGTCTTTCAATAACTTTGTAGATTTGGTTACACGCTTTTATTAACTTTGCCAGTATTTGTGTATGCAACGCAATCTTTTCACTTTATTTTATTATGTCAAGTAAAAAAAATTAAATTAGAAATTGATCTTTGAGATCTCTATTGATTTAAATGATTTAAATTAATACATTTATTAATTAAAACATAATATGTAAATATGATAAGATATTATCAGCATAATATTAAAAAATCGTAAAGCTTTTATTTGCTTCACCTTCTTGTATTGATGAATTGAAATCTTTGAATTCGGATTTTCGCCGTTTCATGATGTCTAATTAAATTGAAACTTTACACACTTCTCAAGGACCAATGACAATCCAATAATTTACTAAGTTTGTCTCATTATCTATACCTGAGGATAAGCGATTTTTCGTATTCGAAGAAACGGATGCCAAGAACTAGGTCGTGTACTAAGGCATACATGGCTTTATCTTTGATACAAGCATTTGACTACTGTCAGTATCAACTTGGCACTTTTGTATATATTGCAACAATAAAAACTAAAATAAATAAATAGAAGTTTCATATTTAGGCACATTCATACAATTACGAAATCAACTATTTAACTCTTGGCTTACACAATTTTCTGTTCTTCCTGAACGTATTTCATGATTTTTTTTCGGTGATGTACATTATTTTGTATCTACATAAACAAAGGACCGAAGATGAAAGACACAACTTTTCAGGAGAGTGAAAAAACATTTCCAAGGTTCATGAAAATCAGTGTGAATCGTTAAACGTATTTTACCTATTTTATCAATGTCATTTACATTGTTTTTGTACTTCATAGATATCTTTTTGCGCAACCAATTATCAATCCTAAAAATGAAAGCCTCTAGTTCGATAACAAAAAATTTGTTTGTTTTTTTCCTCATTCCATACTTAGCATTTGTATCGACGGCGTAAGAACATTTAGAAAGCTTTAAGAAAATGTCTTTAGAAAATGGCCGTAAGGGCCGTTTTCTGGAAAAAAATAAATAATTAAAGCAAATAATGAAAAACAGAGAAAAAAAAAAGGCTTGGATAGATTAGGTTTGAAATTCTGTGCTTTAACTAATAGTTGCGTATTTTTATCTGTCCCCAAAGGCCACTTTATTCAAGTTGAAACCGCTTCGCTGATTTCCTGTAGCTATTTTGTCAACAGGTTTACGGTGAAAAAATAAAACGGCTACAAATCGCTTTAGTATTTATTTTGTTTCTTACTTACAACCATCTGATGAAAACAAGATTTATTTTATATTGATCCCCGCGAAATGTTAATATCAATTATTGCAAAATAAATTTTATCCATTTTTTTAATTCAGGATGTGTATATCGTTCCTATCTCAGTGAGGGGTAATTTTCATTTACTTCCGTTCCCAATTTCCATGTTCCACAGCCACATTGTAGAGATTAAAATAGTATGGATTTTTTTGTTAATTCTTATTTTTTACTAATTTTACTCTGTAGGACTGAGTTGATGATTTTTTTCCCTTATTTAATTGTTAAAACAATTAAAACTGGCATTTGCATCGGTGGGAGCGGAGTGGTCTCAGTATTAGAGCACTGAGTTACAATGCCGAAGGTCTTGGGTTCGAATCCCACTCACTGGCGGACTTTTATTTAATCTGTTAGCGGCTGGAGATGGATACTACGGGATCTAGGATCCTCCTGGGGCTCTCCCAACCTGTATAAAGTGGGTACCTAAAATAAGAGGGGAAATCTGTCCGTTGAGTGTGATCTAGGACAAATCACTTCCCTGCACAACCGTTGTCCAAGAAACAGTACAGTCTCTAACATGTAATGAACCTCAGACACTTCACGGGTTGTAGTGGTGCAGGTTTTTTTTTTGTATTTGCATCGGTGAAAACCGTTTGGTTTCGATAATATCACGGGAATAATCTACAATAATAACCGATTTCCAAAAATCGACATTCATAACTATATCCATGAAGGATTTTAAAATATCTGAGAAAAAAATCATTACTAACCACTTTTTTAAGGTGTTTTTTCCACATTTTATCCATAGTTTGCCAGATTTTATAAATTAATATAGTTGTACCTAACTTTGGTCATTTACCCCCATCCGAATCAACGTTTTAACCCTTTTAGAAATACCCTTTATTAATAACTTATAATATTAGTTGAATCCTAATCTGTATCTCTACAACCCATGAAGGGTTTTGAAGAGGCTATACTATTTCTTAGACAACAGTTGTGCAGAGAGTAAATTTTTCGAAACCACGCTAAACCGCCAGATTTCTTCCCCAGTTAAAGTTACTCACTATACAGCAGTCCTAGGACGATTTGCAAAGGGTATTAACAGATTATATTTTTTATCTGGTAAAGTTGGATTTGAACCCGGAACCTTTAGCACACCAACTAAGCGCTATAGACACTGAGCAACCGCGCTCCAATAAGTTCATTCTTAACAATGAGGAAAATAGGTAGCCAATCTTTTTTATTAAAAAGGATTGTTTGCTCTTTTTTATTGATATTTAGTCTAAGATTCCCTGGTTAATACTTTCTTAGTTTAAGTAATGGCTCCCGGAAGTACTTAGTGTTTGTTTAATATTAAGACGGAGAGTTTAAGTATAATTATTTTTTAATTTAAGCGAGTTTCAACAACGTAAAATGCCTTTCGAAGGAGCGCATTGAATAATTCATTAAGCATTTTTATCCCTTGATAGATTTATTACCCGTTTATGAAGGCTCGACGGATTACCCAAACAATGGACGTTTACCGGAAATATTTCCCGGTGGTTATTACCCATTAAACAGGCTCCTGTCTTCACGGTGCTCGCCGCTCAGCTGTGACGGCTACACCGCCATTAAATGATTATGTAAAGAATTCATCTGGCAATTACGCATGTTAATGCTCCCCTTTAACCGCCGGGTTTCTGATCTTATTCCCATCCTCTGGAAGCTCTGCAACTTCTCTAATTGGCTATTGTATCTAACTCTGCGGCAATATTTATGAAGGTTTATTCTTATTTATCTATTATTTATTTGTACATAATCTGTTAACAGCCGTTAATGGGTCCTTTGAGATCTGGAGAACCTCCTGCGGCTCACCCGTCCTCTTTAAACTTGGTACTAAAAACAGGGAGAAAACCTGGCGTTTGTCCTAGGAAGAGTACAGTTTCTACCACGTAATGAATCCAAGAAACTTCTTGGGTCGTAGAGGTTCAGATTTTATTTTTAAATTAGATTAAGTATATATATATTCATAAAAGTGGGCAACAGCTGCTGCTGAATGTGTGATCGTATTATAACGATGATTGTTATTAAAATTATTATAATCTACTATGCTATGGGTATGGATATTAATTTACTAACCAATAATACACAGCTAAAAAACTTGCTCTAATAACAAAATAATGACAAGCTATTTCACTATAATGTTTTTAATTTGAGAATGAAATTGATATCAAAATAATAATTTGACATATACTTTAATTTTTTCTATTTGCAAAGTATTGTATTTAAAAACTAAATAATGACTTCTAAGAGTTGTATTCTTAAGGAAATGAAAATAGCAAAAAGTCTGTCAGTTCTCTGTTAAAAGTAAAATAAATGTATATGTTTTTCAACGTGAACGAAAAATATGATATATATGATATGTTAATATCAGCATAATATTAACAGATCCTACATCAGAGCCACAAGTCTCCTATATACTATTAACATGGTGCCAATGTGTAGCCTTGTTCTGATGCCTAAAGTCACGGTTGATATAAAAGGCTTCATTTTCTATACTGTTCTGAATCTCTCTAAATAAAGTTATTTAATTGATGTAAAGTAATTCATGTAGTAACGAAATGAGTTAATCAAAAGGTCGGATAATCGAAATTCGAATTGTTAAAAAAAAATCTGTATTCATTGTGTTTTAAGCACTATAAAAAATAAACATCAATAAAAATATCTACATGCAATGTCATATCATTAGGTCCTGACATTAAGAAAGTTGAAAGATGGCAAGTCTCTAATCTTTTTAAGTAGAGTAATAAGCATTAAGTTACAGTTCTAGTATATCTGTTAGATAAAATATCTTCAAACCTATTTTCTAAACATTGCAATGTCGACCCTACATGTTTGTTTTCCAATAAGCCAGTCCGTGTAATTAAACGTTCGGATAATCGAAGCTCTACGTATATTCGTATTATCTGTAGTGTTTTTGCAGTGCAAGGACTAGCTACAAGGAATCACATGCATTACAAGACTAAAGTATGTCTCACCGCTTACTCTCTTTATCTTTGGTCTTATTGCTATTTGTCTAATAAATACAGAATATACTGCTCATAACTGGTACTTATGAAAACTCCCGCGCAAAATGTTTCGCTAAACCCATTCAAATATCCGAATCTCCATAGGGAGTCCATAACCGAACGTAAAATCATAAGGATGCGTTGAAAATTAAAACCGAAAACATACAAGGTTACCGACGCATAAACGGCGGCAAGAAGTATTTTTTCATTAGTTCAACTCCGACATTAATTTAAATTCTAATCCAACTATTCTCGGTTATTGCAATCGCACTGGGTGGCATTTACTGCATCTTCAAGTTATTAACCTCCGAAGGTGAATATCTTTTTTTCTTATTTCCTTTTTAATTCTTCCCAATCCTGTCGCCTCCAAGAGATTTATTGCTAGTGAATTTCCAGTTCCAGCTGTGTGTGCGGTCCTGGATAATGTATTCCGGTATTAAGAGAATCGTCTGGAGGCTGAGGTTGCTGAGCTGTGAAGTCTTAATAGAAGTTCTCAACCCTTCCTTGGCAGGACTTGTTGAATGTTGTTTCTTGCGGAATGATTTATTTACTCTCTCTATCCATTTTCTGGATATTGTAATTTTTAGCAAATTAAGATATTTTTGTTTATATCTCTGTTTTGAAAAAAAATCTTGACTAATGAACCATGTATTTTCTTTATAGTTGACAAGGATTTAATTTGTATGTTTATAAACAAAATTACTATCACAAGAAGCCAACTTTTCAAACTCCAAGACACGGTAGAACTTCGGTTAAATATTCAAATGTGGTTCAGCTAACCAAAATTAAAGGAAAGAGGATGCCACATAAAAAAAATAAATAAAAAAAACAAGCAATCGTTTATTTATTTAAAAAAATCGTTTTTTATGCATATTTAATACGTTACAATTTTTTAATACCACCTTTGTATTAAAACATATTTATTTTATTGTGTATTACGTGTGCTAAAAAATTACATATAACGTTTACATGTTCGTTGTTAAAAAGTAAGCGAAAAGTTTGAATGACTAAAAAACAAATTACAACCCGCGAAGGGGGATTCAATACATTGTAGAGACTGTTCTGTTTCTTGGACAACAGTTGTGCAGGGAGGCGATATGTCCTAGATCACGCTCAACAGTGAACAACATTTCCCCCTTATTTTGGCTACCTACTTTATAGTGGTTGGGTCAGCCCCTGTAGGGATCCCATGGGATCCATCTCCGGCCGCCAACATATTAACAAAAGTTGACAAGCGAGTATTATGAATGACTAACTAAATTATTAATTGTATTAATAATATTTTCTGACACACTGCATTCTGAAAAAACAGTGCATATAATGATTAATATTTATATTAATTTTTAGTAACGATCGTATCTATTATGTCATCAAAAGATAGCAAATTGGTATGTTGAAATGAACTGATATTTATGAATCACCAGTGCTATTTGAAAAATTCATTTTGCAATAGATAGAATTTATTTTTTTGGGAAAGCCTTTACATTACCCGATATATAGCACGTTGGGGAGTGAAGCGGCTGAGTGGTAGTGCACTGAGTTGCCATGCTGAAGATCCTGGTTCAAATCCCGCTGGAGGCAAGACTTTCATTTAGTCTGTTTGCAGCCGGAGATGGATCATATAGGATCTAAGACCCTCCTGGGGCTCACCCAGCCTCTATAAAGTGGGTACCCAAAATAAGGGGGGAAATCTGGCGGTTGAGCGTAGTTATTTATCTATTTCTTTATGTGTCTAGGACAGATCACCTCCCTGCACAACCGTTGCCCTTGAAACAGTACAGTCTCTACCAGATACTGAACCACAGACCCGTTTTCGGTCGCTTAAAGAAAAAATTGTAAACTTGCCCAGTTGCCGTTTTCATGACAATGGCCTACCTGTTGAAAGACTGTTATTACCTGTCATAAATGCATCAAATCATGGTGGAGTAATAAAAAATAAAAAGCTTAATTTAAGCCATTAACTTTATAACCGTTAATAAAAATAACTTTAGAGTTTTTTTTTTAAACTCAGTAACAAATAAGTGTGAAAAAATACATGCTAGGTTTTTTACCTATCACCTTTCAATCTTTCAATACACTTCTCCCAACGTAAAACAAGTTCATTTTGTACTTTAAAAAGTACCTATGGATGTCCAACATGGTCAAATGTTTGTTGAACATTTTATTGTTAGATATCAGTTTTTTTTTTCCTATTGGTTTGTAACATATGACATGTCAGTGGAGGTGTAAAATATTAGCAAATAAAATTATTAAACAATACTTTTATTAATCAAGATAGGATCCTTAACTTTCAATACACTTCTCCCAACGTAAAACAAGTATTTCTATCCCCGTTCTGTTTAAATTAGTGTCGATTCTTTGAAAGCCGATTTCAGGGCATTTTCGTTGTCAAATTTTTAATTTCTTAAAAAATTATTTAAACAACTAAAAAACTAAAAATCAGTTGGAGAAAGGTCCGGAGAATATGGTGGGTGAGGAAGGACATCTATATCATGCTCCTGAAAAAAAATATCGGGTGAGGCGCTGGGCCTCGGTTGATTCATGTGGTACCCATATTTCTAGCTTTTTTGTCTTACCAAGCTCCTTAATGTGCCTCGAAACAGTCATGACACTCGCTCTAAGTTGTGGACCTAATTCACGAGTGGTTAGGAAAGGGCCCGCTTCGACCAGCTCTTTCAACTTTTCGTTGTCTAACTTAGCCTTCGGCCTACCACGTTCTTTATTGGTGAGGTCATAATCCCCAGACCGAAATTTTTCAAACCAACGGAAGATTGCTCTTTCGCTCACTGCATCTTCAACGTAAACAATATTAATGTTACGGAAAGCCTTCGTGACGCTATGCCCAAGTTTAAATTCGTAGAGAACAATTATACGAATTTCCGCGGAAGACATAATTTTATTCTTATTTATTTTTAAAACGTCGCTTCACTTTCAAAAGGAAAAGTAAGACTGATTATGAAAAAGAATTAAATGATCTTTCATACGGTATACATAACATAATTGTTTGTGTACAAATAATCTAATCCCTAATGAAAAGAAAACTGTAAATAAACGAAACTGACATTTCATCCGTTACGACCCAATATTTTTTCTAAATTTCATTGGAAAAAGCCCACTTTAGGGGTTTGTAGAGGATGAAACTGCTAACACAACCCTTAATTGATTTTACTTCTATCCTTGGTTCAACCAGGTTCGGTATCTATTCCGCAGGCTGTCGTTTAGAGTTTTACTAGCTTTAATATGAATAAAATAGAATTTAATGCAATATAATAAAAATATTGGTAATGAGTAGATTTCGGTAATCATTTCATTAACAAACAAAAGTTTCAACTAACATTTCGAAGTGTAGATGATATATCTACAGCCCCGATAAATAGTGGCTAAGTCGACTATTGTCCAGAGAGAGTTAGCTGTGTTTAGGGAAGCGCTCTCGTAGTTTTTGGCTTGAAATGAAGTTGTAATATAAGTAATAACTCCTTTTCAAACCAATGCAAGACTTGACCTTTCATTGCCTGTGAAAATAACTCAATTCTGCTAAGTACAAGAAAATCATTTTGGACAGAACTTGACTTAACCACTTATTCACGATGACTGTGGATGTGTTTGTTGCATCGTTCATTTCTAAATGAAATCATTACCGAAGTATACACATTTTGCTTAATAACATTCTCTATTCTCATAATTTATTTTTGGAAAATATTTAAAGGAAAACGAATGAAAAGTAAAAACTTGTAGCTCAACTCGAACGACAACCTGCGGAACAATTACCCACGTAAAAATACTCATGGAAGCTGTTTGTAATATCAAACGAATGATAGTTTCAGCGCACAACTAGTACATTACTATTATATTCCGAAAAAACACGACAAATAAGTCAACAATTTCTCTCTCTGTTCCTATTATTTTTTTCCGGGCATCTTCCGCAATCATGATACAGCCGATACTTTGCAATAGTCGTCTAACAAGGATCGAACGCACTTGCCTAATCCAGACAAGAACAAATGATCGAGAAATTGGCCAAGTCGTATGTTGTCAGCCGATGAGAGGAGACGCCTTGATTAACCTGGTGTTAGTTGAGCTAGTGGTGTTGTCCCAACTTCTAGTTCCGACGTAATTTCAAACTTTCGATGAGTCACTAATGATTAATTAATGGACCAGTGACCCCTAGGTCACAGTCCAATAAGGGTAAATAAAATTACCATAAAATAATACATTTTCGGATATATTTAAAATAAATACATAAAATTGTCGCTCAACCATATACGAAATACAAAATAAAAATGGATGATTAGATAGATAGACGACTTTTAACATGTATTTTTAATTATATATCTTAATTAATCGCACATTAATTGTGTCTTAAAGACCACATAACTCAAAAATGGACATTTTGAGTTAAGCATTCAGTAGCAATTATATTGGTTATCAGTAACAAGTATATTATAGGAACGCCATATCTGATAGTGTAAATGTAATATTTTTTTAAAATGAAGTAATATTTTATAATATTATACATATTATATATAATATAATGTAATATTATATAATAAGTATATCTTATTTGTACTTGAAGCTCTATCCAAATAATGACATAAGTTCAAATAAAAAACGTTTCGGGCTTTTAAAACGTGCCTAATGGTTAATAAAATAATTCCAATACTATTTGTTTATTTTTGAAAAAAGCTAAAGAAGTTTACAAAAAAAAAAGATAAATAATAATTTGTTCTATTTTACAAAAAATAAAAAATAATATCCTGCACAAGTACAACCCATGAAGTGTTTTGGATTCAGTACCTGGTAGATACTGTACTATTTCTAGACATCTGTAGGGAAGGGAAGAGATATGCTATGCACAAGACCAAGCTCAACCTGCTCCCCCAATATTTGCCCCACAATATAGAGGCTGGATGAGCACCAGAAGGGACTCCTGAACTCAAATGATTTATGATTAAATAAATTATCTACCGCAGCCTGTTTGAACCCGGCACATTCTCCTGGAGCCACCCTGCACCAAAATATTATTTTTGAATAACTTTTTATTCATAACCGTATTTAATTGTAAATTAAAAAAGAATCAGTTGAGAAAACTGCCTCGCATTGATTGCTTGTTTAAGAGCAATAATAACCAATCGCATACTTAGGATTTTTATGGTTATATGAGCTGTTATTTTTGAAAGTGGTATAGGTCCGTTTGGATAAAAAAAATCGATTATTATTTTAAATGGTTTTAATGATTATTATTTCATAACAAATTAAAAAGGTGTTTAGGGTTTAAAACTTCACTCTTTGGTAAGTATTTGATAAAAAAACGTCAACTTTTGCCCATAGTGTTGAAGTAATTTGAATGGAAACCTTTGGATATCACGAATATGAAAAATATACTTATATCACTTTCAAAAATAACGGCATATGTAGTGTGTTAATTTCTTTTCATAAGTTTATAAGATCATAAATTTCATGGTCCCTCCTTCTTTATCCGCGTGTTTACTGTTACGGCATTTGTTTTCCCCGGAAAAGTTTTATGACGTGCCCTTGCCAAAACACCTTATAGGGAACTATCCGGTCCTGAGGTGGAACTTGGAGGAAGATATGGTGCAATAAAGCCTAGGTGTAGGGCATAAACACTCACGTCTTACGAGCGTTATCAATGAAGTCGAAGAGCACGGTACACCCTCTCGGTAATATATTTTCCCGCCTTTTTCTCATTTTCCTTAGTCGTTTCCCGTCACATTCCTTACTATGAAAGTCTATTCTCTACTTTATTGGTTTTTTTAGGTGGTTTAATTTTTTTTTTTTTACCCTCAAGTTCCGACCTAGTTTTTCCTGGTCCCACTGACCATCTGATTTAAAAACTCAATAGTAAATACAAAATAAAATATTTAACCATTTTATCCCTTGTTATTACTTATATGAACCTTCTTGCATTTCCCACAATCAACAAATATAACAATAAACAAACAAATAACAAATAAGATCAATGAAGGAAATATTGAAAATCAAATATTTTAAAAATTATGTATTTATAATAAATCGTTTACAGTATATTTCATTTTCAATTCAAACAATTAAAAACTACTAATGAAAATAAAAATACATTTAAAAAATAAAATAATAAAAATTCCAAGCAATTGACACATAGTTTCTTGGTTTTTTGCCCTCAATTTGAAAGATGTTATCCTCAATTTTTTTGTTGGGCATATGTGTAACAATGCTTTCGCTTATCATCTAACAAGAGGCGTTTCTTGTCACATCACACCGGGTCATCAGTCCTAACAATTACTTTTGATTTGCATGATTGGGGTTCCATAATTGTAACAGAACTAAAAAATAAAATGAAAAAATGCATACATTCAGAAACAATAAGAAAAACAGTTATTATTTTGAGAATATATATATATAATTTTAAAAGTATCACTGATTAATATTAATTAATAAATATAAGAAATTAAATGAAAGCTTGCCTTGAAAAAAATCAAAGAAGTCACACAAGTACTGAGGTGTGGTCCGTGGGACCAGGCGTTGCCTATATTTTGTGAACAAACTTTAGAACCAACCTTCCACATTCTGTTTCGATAAGGTATTAGCAAGATAAGATTGTACGGAGTCATACGGGGATTTCTTAAAATCGGTAGGATGGAAAATTCCCAAAAATAGGTACGAAAAGGTCCCATTACTAGAGGGTTAACTAAACAGACATTTCCTTTATTTTTAGATTAAAATGTTTATTCTCATCTTGATTCATTTTTAACGCCATCGTGAACGGGTCTGGAGTTCAGGACATGGTAGAGACTGTACCATGGTAGAGACTGTTGTTTCATGGACAACGGTTCTGCAAGGAGGTGTCTGGTCCTAGGCCACGCTCAACCGCCAGATTTTTCCACCTTTTTTGGGTACCCAATTTTTATAATATTTTATAGAGGCTAGGTGCGCCCCAGGAGGGTCCTAGATCCCATATGAAATATTGAATAAAATATTGAGTTGAAATTAACTTAACTATCCTGGTATTATTAATAAATTTTATGGTCGGTATTATTGATATACTTTTCGTAATTCCGAGACTCTAAATATCTATACGAAGGCACTCCAGATCCTGTATCTTTTTATGTTGTAACAAAATAAATTATACTGATTTCAATATTAAGAATATTATTGATGCTTGAAGGTAATATTTTGTTATTACACAATCGTGTGGGAAAGAAATACTATAATAATTTATTAGTTGCGTCTTGAACTTTCAATCAAGTAAAAGAGCAGGCACGAGTGAAAAGTATTCAATCCATAGCGATGGTAAGCGCCTGAGAGTCACGCGCAATGGAATAATTAATAAATCTGTATCATTATCCTGAACATGATCTGAAGGATTAGATATTTTAATATATCCATTTAATATATAATTTAAATAATTCCGATAATTTTTCATATCGGAAGACGTGGTAATGTCTTGTGCCTAGTACTAAGACATTATTATTATAAGATGTCTTAATCTTTGGGATAACTGTATGACTACTGGTAGGATCAGCTGGGGCGTTTCGTATATTTTGCTACAAAAAAGATTATAATTCGAAAAACTAAAAAACAAATGATAAGCTTTTGATGCTATACGAACTAAAGAATAGAAAATAAACAACAGTTTATTTCTTTTGGATATTTTACCTTTGAATTATTATTTTTAATGATATATTTTATTCTCGGGTTTACTGTTTTGTTTAGATTCTTTAGCATTCTTACTTTTTTTCCACTAGCCTCATTAACGTTTTTTTCCTAGTTGAAAGTTCTTTTGCCCACCATTAAGGGCATAAAGAAAGGTGTATTTTTATCAGCCCATCCTAGCAACAGCCCTTTTTATTCACGACTCGTCTAAAAAATAAATTTCAACTTGGGATCCCATTCCGTCGAACTAAACACATCTCGCCATTTACCAATTGTATATAATGTTTGATAAGATGTTACATTTTTTCATTTATTGGTATTGAATTGTTATTAACGAGTCGTTTTATTGGTAGAAAATAAACTTTTGTTGTCACAAATAATAATTTTCAATTTTTAAAAAATATTGAAATTAAATTCCGAAAAATTATTTTATAGCAACTGTAACTTGCATTACATGCCACCATAAATTAAAAAGTATTTTTCGGAGAGACTTCATTTGTTATTTTCCTTATTCCGCCACTAAACAAAGTGTAGCTGACAAGTACGTATATTACGTAAAGTCGTACTTTAAAAGCTTCCTTGACTTCAGACTTTACCGTAACATGACTATCCTTTATAAGTCTTACTTTTTAATTTGATGTGGTTTGGGCTTTATACTTAAATACATTTTTTTTTAAATTGTTAATTATTAAAAATCTAAATAATTTTTTTATCATTTTTTTCTGTAGCTTCAGGTTTTAAAGTCAGGTAACATTGCATATCCTCTATATGGGAAATAGGTTTCTACAGCTCAGTCTTAAACTATAATTAATTGAACATAAATGGGATTAATTGTAAAATTAGTAAAGGCAAATTGAATTAATGCCTGGAAATCCATGGCATTTTTTTTTATTTAGCAAAAATATTTTAAATTATTTTTTTGGAATTCACGACTGTAATAAATAATACAAGTAAATGTTTTGAATGATATATAATGGCAAGTAAGTAAAGCCAAGTAAACTATTCACTGGTAGTACTCAAGTAACAAATTTAATTTAGAATGTCTCGAGGTCATCTTATTTTCAAACGCCTAGAGGAAGCTAGTTCGAAACTAGTGGACTGGAGTGGGAAGAAAGTCATGAAGGTATATGATACCGTGTTCAGGCCAAATGAAGAACATCATGGCCATTGCGGTTGATTTATGGTATGATATGATGATTGCTTGTGATATGATGAAAAACAAAGTAAGGCTAATTACAATTTTTTGTTTGTAAGGATTGGATAAGAGAGAAAATCGTTGGTTTAGTGTAGCTCCAAAGCTCTTCTCCATAAGTCGATATACTTTATATCCTAAATAGTCAGGTGTGTAAATCTTTTGTCATTAATTGGAGACTTGGGGCGTTTGTCTAGTAAGTGCTGAAGTAGTAAGATACGACGAGATTTAGGGCATTTAAATATCAATTTTATTTGTTCCAGTTAAATTATCTTGTTTTGGTATCATTCAAGAAACGCATTGGGCCATATTCTGCTCTTCTCCTTCTTCAAGTAGTTTTATGAAAATTTTGTTTTTTTTACCTAAATCATAATTCGTCAATTTTGTTTATTATTGATAAATTCGTGTAGCATAAGATCTAACCTTTGTAATATCGATAGGTTTTTTTTCTTCATTAATTATCCTAAAAACCTGTATCACTCCATATACAATCCATGAAATGTCTTTGGTTCAGTTCATGGTAGTGACTGTACTGTTTCTAGGATAAGGGTTTGGCAGGGAGAGGATTAGTCCATGATAACACTCAGCTGCCAAGTAATCCCCATATATTGGGTACTCCTTTTAGAGACTGGATGAGCACCAGGAGGGTCATTAGATCCCACAGCCTGATTTGAACTCGAAACCTTCAGCATAGCAATTCGGCACTCTACCCTTTGTGCTACCGGCTCCCTCATTATTTATTATTTGTGTTTAATAACATTGTTCATGAAACTCAATCGGATATATTTTATATGAAGCAGTCTGCGAAATAACAGCGGATCTTAATGATGTACTGATGTAATAACTCTCATCTTACCTCTTTTTTCCCTTGGGTGACTTGCTGACAGAAATATATATCCCTTGTTGCTACCTGCGGGAATTACGGTTAATTGCAGTTGTCAACACTGGCCATCCGCTCATAAAATAATGCTTTGTGTCGCTGGTTTTGCGGCGAGTTGTAATTGCGCTTTGAGCGGAGGGAGAGCTAAATGAGAGGAACTTGTTTTATTGTTGGATTCGTTATTCAGTTTGATTTGGTACTTCATTAGCCGGGACACCCTCGCGTGAGCCGGCGCAGTCTGCCTGCACCCGCCCGGATCAAATATTCCCCTCAACAGGTTCGACTTTGTTAACAATTTTCGTTAATTGCTTTTCGAAAAGGCTCGCGTGAGGTCGAGTTGCCGCGCCACCTGCCGTCCTCGGCCATGTTAATGAGGCTAATTATAATCATTACGTAAGTGACTCGGGTCCGTTCTTAATATCTCAATTAACCTTAGCGAAAATAGATCCCATTTAATTTTCCATAATTTACTGCTTCTTTAAGGAAAAAAATATCTAGAGTAGGTTCACGGATCATTTCTTATTTACAGCGTATCACATTATCATTGAGTTAGTAATGTTTTGAAGTTTATTATTGTTGTGTCATTAAACGTCACTTGTTGATGCTGCTATGGCCAATCGGGCGATGCTAAGTGGGTATCCTAAATTTTGCCTATCAAGATGTAATTAGAGTACGAATTTAAAACAAGTGCATACTCCGCATCCCTCTTTTATGTTCCTTCCGAAAAACGGCATAACCAAGGTTTAAATTAATTTTAAGACTCATCAGACGCACGTTTAAAACAAGGGAATGAATTGTACAATGGTCAAACATCAATGACCATTAGAAGCATTAAAATGAATATAACCATAGATTTAAAATTTTACAATTTGTAATTTTAAACTTTAGAAGCACTCTGAAACTGCGAAACATCGCACAGGCTCAGGAGCTCTTTCTCTTCTCTATTGATATTGAAGTATGAGGTAAATACTTCTCTCATATGGTCTTAAGAAACATGAACTAAGTTAATATTTTAAAATCTTCAAAATATTATTTTTCTGTTATTTTATTTCATTACTTTAAATATAGTAAATGCTGAAGGGTAAGGCCTTGATAATCATATTTTTTTTAATTCCTTGAGAGGTGCCGGAATAAAGACCCCCTTATTTACCTACAAGGGAGGGTTTCCAAACTGCTCTGTAGATGCTGAGAGATATGAAGACAACATAAGATTATTATTTTTATTATTTAGTTTCAAAACTTATACTTCACATCCAATAATGTTGGCGGGTATGATAATCATATTCAACTTATATATTTCTTGTGGGTAGACGAATGGTGTATCCTTCTGATCGACCTCTTCACACTCTTACCAAGAAGAGTCCTAAACTGCTATGTAGGTGGAGAGAGATATATCACAACATACGATTATTATTTTTATTATTTTATTTTAATACTTAATCTTCACATGCAATAATGTTGATGGCTATGAGGATGTATCCTTCCGATCGACCTCTTCATACTCTTACCAAGTAGTGTATCCAAACTGCTGTGTAGATGGATAGAGATAGGAAGACAAGATGGTCGACCCCACATCTCCAAACTAGCGTCCACAAGTGGTTCCTTATCCTCGCCACTCGAGACCCAGCTCATCTCCGGCGGCCCTCGAGCTGCAGCCGGCTCAATGCAGTCCTTTCAGCCCTCCTCCTTGCACTTCGGTTGCATGAGCCCTGCACAAAGATGCAATAAGAACTGCACTGGAGAGCTACTTTGGAGGGGGGATGAAGCTTGTCGAGTTTTTTTTTTTCGTTGTTGGTTTAAGAACGAATGGAATTAGGAATGCTTGAGTAGTGAGACGGAAAGATGTAGTGTGTCTCGCCAGGTTTTCAGGGCATTGGGTGATTATAAACCACAATCACACCATTAAAAATGTAGTCAAATACACAATTAAATATGTCGAAATATCAGTTAATTAGAAATATTTAATTCAAGTTGAACTGACTAATATTTTACTTGCTTTTTTATAAACCTCTTAGACGTTTTGTTGTTAAATAAATAAAATAAAATTATCTCTTCATTAAAAAAAACACATCAAAACGAATCTAACCTTGTAATAAATTTATAAGACTGCAATTTATAAATTGTGTAACAAATCTATAACAGTTGTGCGGGTTGTTAATTAGAAAGTCTAGGAAAGAAATATTGTTGCTGTTGTTGTTGTTGTTTGGTGATGTCTTAAGACATAAAACGCTTAGGTCATCAAAGCCTTGGAATATTTTAATCCGATAAGGTTCTAATTAGTGACCAAATTATTTGTAATGTAAATATAAAAAATAAAATAAATATTAAATGAAATGTACTATAAAATCCAAGATACCAAAAGAGCTATATTATATAGTGTCAATATTTATGGAAGCATTCGTTCATTGAATGAACTACTGTTTACTAAGTACTCAAATGTATGGAAGGACGCCATTAACTGACATTTTAAATTAAATCGGTTTAGATTGAGTTCTGCAGCATAAGAAACTCTATGTTCAAGGCCCGTCAGGATCTTTTAGGGATTGAAAATCCTTTGTTATTCCGTCCTTTGGAAGTACTAGTATGATCTCTCTTCTAATTTAACTTAGACAGACAAAATTTACGTCTCCGACTTTAGGCAAAGTCCGCCTATCCATAGTTGCATTAAGGTGTCGTTAAATCAACAAACAAACTAAAAACTAGAAAACGATTTTTAGTATTATCGGATTCGAACCTCCAGGATGCCTTACTAGTAACATTTTTTATTCAAGGCTCATTCATAGAAATATAGTTATTTGTAGAAACCGATAAATTAGAGTTCAGATGACAAGAAAGTAGAGAACTTCTTATCCAGACCCTGAGATCCAGTTATCTCGAGAGAAGAGATGTGATTCGGAGCGGGTGAACTATTGCTAACTCAAGTCCCTGATACATCACTTAATTACAAGCCGACTTGGCCTTTGAGGCTAATACTCTTGACAACTCCAGGGGGCGAAGAGTTGAACCTGATTAAGAAATTAGCATACTTGTTCACTTGTGCGCTTCCCAGTCGGAGCGGCGGAGCGTATTCAATTTACAACCTCCGCCGCTCCGAGAGTGTACGTCGGGGGATCGCTAACTCCCGGAACAATATGTCCCCTGAAAAAATGTCTGACATTCCGACACGCAAGGGTCCATATCCTATGAGATGTTCAGGAGGGATAAAAAAATAGGAGGCAGTGGATCTGTTGCGCATGCATTAATATCAGATGGCACTCAAGGAAGAAAAGAAAGGATGCGCAAGAGTGGAATTTCATGTTTTTAAAGGCAAGTAATACCCTTTTACATCTAAATTAAATAATTTTTATTTATAAATAAATAAATTTTAATTTTCCTACATAATTAATTTTGTTTACTACTCCGCTGAGTAGTTAACAGTTGAGGTCACCTACGTCATCAGAAATCATCTCTCTGCACAATTGTTAACTTAATAACGATAAAGTTTCCACCATATTATAAACTCAATAGCCTTCATGGGACATAGTATAGTGCAGATATTTTTTATTATTCTGGCCAGCTCAAACGTGATGGAATATTGTTTTGTTTTTTTTGTTTTTTTCTATGGTATCTTAGCTTATCTGGTTTAAACGTTAGGGTATCCCGTGGTTTTTCTTGCTTACCAGCCTTCTATGATTGTTAAGGTACTCAATGTTGGAATGCTTTTTCTAACTGAAGTTTATGGTTTATCTCTTTTTCTCCAACTTCTTTTCTTGTTATCTCGATATAGTGACATACTAATACTTATGTTGATTCAAGTAACTTCTTCTTTTATATAATTATTCTTGATTAACGTAATCTTCTGTTTTCAACGTATCATTATGATTATGGTTACAAAATGGTGGACATGTTATAAAGATTCCTTAGTAATTGTATTTCATCCCATCCATTTCAACAAACGTGTGTTGGATCTCCCTCGCTATACATCACCTGCTACGTTCCCCCCGAAGACATCGGAGACCTAGGGACTCCCGACACTGCCAATATCGCGGAACCCTCCGGAGAATCAAATTTACAGCGCCCTCCCCTGGTATTGTCCTCTCAAAGGCCGGTCATCCATTATTCATGTTAGCTCCTAATAGAGTCAATACGGCCCCGCGCTATATCCAAGCTTACAAATAGACGTGTCTTTTTGTTAGCGTTTGGTTATTATGTCAGGTGTCTGTATGGAGTTAGTTCGTTGTGGTGAGTGTTGTCAGTGTCTCATGCATTCCATCTGTCTTTCCTTTGACATTACATTTGATAAAACAAATTCTTTACCACAAGGTTACTTTCTGTTTTAAATTTTTCTTTGGACTAAGAAGGAAACTATTGATGGATTTTAAAACAATAGGAAGCAAGTCTACAATTAATTTGTTTGTACTTGCATAATTTTAATTTTTTTATTACAAACTTTAAAAACAATTCTAAAATGTTATTAAAAAATAATTGTTGATTTTAAAAGGAATGAACGCGATTGCTCTGTAAGTATAGCGCTATGTTGCTATTCTTGAAGTTGCGGGATCGAATCCTTCTGTGACAGAATAATTATTTAACATCCGCGGATGGACCTTCTGTGATCTACAGAATCTCCTGCGGTTCACCATTTTCTACAGATGGGCACACTTCGATGAGAGTAAATGAGCGTATTCTACAAATCATCTCTCCGCCCAACCATTCTCATAGAAACAGCACAGTCTCTACCACGTACTGAACTCATGACCCTTCATGGGTTTTAGGGGTCTATATTTGTTCAGGATTATATTCCTTTATTTTATTCCTAACTTATAAACAAATGAAGGGAACGACTTTAATCTGTCTGTAGATCTCTGAGTTGATGTGCTGTAGTTCCCGAGTTCGAATTGGGATGTGGTTGATACATTATTTATTCTAATATCAGTCATACATAGACCCTCTGGGATCTACAGACCCTTCTGTGGCTCATTCAGCCTTTATAAACTGGATCTATATCATCTTTCAGTTGGGGGAACTGTTGAGGTTCTGTTGAGTACTATCTCGGCCAAATCGTTCCACGGCACAACCGTCGAATTAAAAACAGTGCAAACTCTACCACACACTAAACGCTTTTGTAGCAAGCAGAACTAAAAATTAGAATATGAGTATGAACATTGTTTTTTTAAACTAAAGAAATCACTTCAATAGGAAACGAAAAAAAAAGTAGAAAATATTTTTCAATATGTTAAAAAAAATAATTTTAATGTAAAAAGTGCGTTATGCTCGATGTTAATTGTTTTAAGTATTTTATTTATTGATTTTAGTAAAGGTAGCGTCATTACGAAAATCCGCACCATGTTTTTTTATGATATATTTAATTTTATTGTTCATCACTCCATTCTTACTTTAAAAGATATTAACTTCATACTATGCTTTAAATAATTATGCTGCTTGGGTATATAGGTTATGCAAAAACCCTATCTGCTCATGAGTGCGATATAGTTATCGCTTTTAGGCATTGCGTGCCATAATTCTCGTAAGACCTATTATAATAAATTCGAACGAATATAGTCTACCTAGGGACCACGGAAAAGTGAACATGCGACGCGCCACCACGTACTCTTATTTCCCCGGCGATACTCCACATTATCGGAATAAGTCTTCTGTGGAATCCGTTATTCTAGGATCGCTCTTGAGGATGGCTCCGAACTGGAGTAATCATCTTGTTGATTGGATCAAGTGATGGCTCAATGGAACGAGATCTGATTAACTGAAACGGGTTATGGAGTTCCGTTTCAATTTAGTTAATTGTTTCTAAAACGGCAGAACGACTGTAAATAATTGTCGTGAAAGAGAGACATTATATAGATAGTAATACAGCTCAATCCAAGTAGTCCACATTCCACCTGCAGTTATGCAAGTTATAACTATTATTACCATCAGCGACCTTTTATGATTGTCTTGAAGTGATGATCTAATTTCTACAATATTTCTTGATGGGACATACGCCATCACATCCTTTCGTTAAATATATATATATATATATATAATGTACATTTATATCGGTGGTCGTAACGTTTTTTTTGGTGAATTAATTAGAAAAAAAAATAAGATATCAGGTTTTCTACAATTATATTAATTAGGTTATAATAGCTATAATATTGATTATAGATATTACAATACATGTAGAAGTTAAATAATATCAATTTATTTCTTTTAAACAAATTTACAGAGTTTCTGAATTTTTCGAAATAACTAATTTAAACCAACATATATATAACAGTTACACTATCAATGCGTAATGTATATGGATGGTAAATGATGATGGTTCTGTAAATAAAATCAGAGTGTAAAAAAATAAACACTGTTTTCAATTTTCATGTGTTCGCCCTTGGCATTTTCTTGTGGTGAAGTAAAGTTGTCAATCCAATATTCTTCAGCAAGGTTTAGTCTTATTTTCCTACAACGATAGAATTGTTCTGATTCGAAGATCATCTCAAATAAGAAAAGGAATCTTGAATGATAATAGTTGACCTTGATAATATATGTGAAAGAAAAGGAATACATGAGCGGTTATTTGTAGGCTTATTTATTCATTTATGCATTTCGAATTTTTTCTTAATTTGATTAAATTTATTAGTTTATTAGCTCCTAGTAAAACTGATTCGCTTAAAACAGTTAATGATTACAAAAAATTACCAAAATTCGAAAATAATTACAAATACAAAAGAATAGCATTTCAAAATAGGAGAACATACAACAGAATACTAAAATCAATTCATTTATCCAGGTCAGGAAATTTCTTTAGAAAAAAAATACAGTAAAGAACTGGACGGAAGGATAAAAATAGGATGGCATAAATATTGGTCCTTAAAAAATTATCCTTAAGGGTAATTTCAAAACAGAACTAAAAACAATAGTCCTACAGTCTTGTATCTACCTCTCAATCCTGTACGGCCCTCAGAGTTGGGCAATAACAAAAAAGGAAAAGGCGATACTGGACTCCATGGAAATGAAACTTTTGAGGAGTATGGTGGGAGTCCGAAGAAGTGAGAAAATTAAGAACCGAGATATCCTAACTTGTGTAAAAGTTAAAAATGTTAGCAAGGAGGCCCGAAAACTGAAATGGAGGTGGGCTGGACACCTAGCCGGAATCAAGGACGAGAGGTGGTCGAAAAGCAGCACCGAGTGGACTCCGATCGGCCAAACGAGAACCAGGGGAAGACAGTACATGAGGTGGAGCGATGAAATTACCCGAAGAGTGGGAACCAACTAGATGAAAGTGACCAGGGACAGAGACTGTTGGTTCAAAATTGTAAAAATCTATAAAAACGAAAAAGTTTTGTTTTATTTTTGTTGTTTATTTTATTTTTTATTGAATGTGGTCAAAATATAGTTTTGATAATTATTTATATTTATTCTAAAAGAATGGTTTTTTTTTTTTTGTAGTTTATGATGAATATTGTTTATTTTATTTTATATTGCTAAAATTCTGTTTATATTCTGTAAAATTATATTTTGGAGCTGAAATCTATTTTACCTCCTAAGGGAGAGGCTTTTGTCATAAACATATAATGTCAATAAAGCTTTATTATTATTAATACATTTAGAATTTTGCTAAAATGAGCCAAAAATGGGTATGTAGAATTGTTTTCTTGGCTGAAATACACAATTAGTAGTTTTAGTATAAATCATTTGTTCCTCTTTTATGAACCTTATTATAGACCTCATTTCTCATTTCTTTGTCGTTGATTATGATTGAAACCTCTAAATGCTCATATATTTTGACAACCTGTCCTGACCAAATGCTTAAGCTGTGTTTCGAGAAACTTTTCCAACCATCACACTGAATTATTGTTAAATATATTACTCTCTGAACTGCAACATCAAGGAAGGCATTGGTCAACGATCACGCAGAACGTCCATGTTTTGACCAAAATTAAAGGTAAGCTAAGGTTTTATCCACTATAAGGTTTTATAGAGGGTGAGTCCCAGGGGTGATCTGATGATCCCATAGGCCCCACACGTTGCTGTTAAATAATATATCTACCACAGCCAGATTTGAACCCTGATTTTTTTATATAATAGAGAAAAATATCGTTTAGTCTCTTGTAGTCATACTAACGGTCGAGGAACATATACGAACATTTCCAAGAAAAATTACACGGACTTCCAAACCCACTAATACAACAAATTGCCACGAGGACACAACAAGGAGACTAAAAAGAAAGTGGATGAGTTATCTGCTATCATAAAGTATTAAATGAAGCCATTGGAGAGGTTCAACTGTGTACTGTTCTTATTCATGCCTCTCATGTAATTTTGTTATAACAGACTGTCGATTTGTTTTTTTCGCTGGTGTGGATAAATATATAAACAGAAAACAAAGAAAATCTCCCGTAGTTATAGAAATTATTTTATCTTGTTTTTCCTTCACCACATATATCGATTTCAACTCGATTTTTCATACCGTATTTGAAGCAAATGGAATAATGCATTTGGTCGTGACTGACAAACTGATCTCTGATGTGGCGAATCCAATAAATCGATCGCTGTCTGGGTTCAGAATCGAAAAATAAAAAACATATTCTTCGGTTTTCCTTAATATGAGATGTATCTTTTCAAATAAAAATATTTAAAAATTAATAAAATAAAATAAATTAAGTGGAGTATCGTTTGAGTTCATAGTCGTACACTCGTACAAACCAAATGTCGAGTGTTTGGAACAAGAGAAACAGTACCTCGTTTTCTGTAGTACGAAAACGGAATGCCAGAATAACCTTGCGATGCCGAGACGACTCTAGGTCAGATGATGTAAAAATAGGATCAAAAGAAGACAACAAGAGATAGATAAGGAGAAAGGAGGGCGTAGCATGACAATTAAAACATTGTAAGGAAGAAGAGAGAGTCTTCAAGAATAGAGCCATTAACTCTATGAAGATTTTATCGCCCACTTTAATTTAGAGTTATTTGTTTTCCCGCGGGGCTATCTCAGATATTCAATGAAGGCGGCACCCATTGTGTCAAGTTATTGTTTGCCGGGGGTTGCCTCAGGCTTTATAGCGCTTGTCTGGGTTCGAACCTCGTGCAATGATTGGACATGTTTTGGCCTACTTAAGGTCTCATCTAAGACTAGATGGGAACTGATGATAACAAGATGTATGGGTGTATTAATTAACAATGTAGTGATATTATTAATAATTTGCAATACTTTTAATCAGTAGGTAAAATAACAGTTTATTTTTTAAATTGATTTATAAGAATTTTGTATTACTCAATGGAATGTTGCATAACAATGCAACAAATAAAATATAATGAATGACATCTCATATCATGGGTTAAGGCTACTAGAGAAACTACCATTGTCATAGTACTCAAGTAAAAACTTCAACTTAAAAGGTTACTAGGCCTTCTTTTCGGACGCCTCGAAGGACTATGTGGAATTGATGATACAGCTACAGTAAAAACTAATGGGTTTCGGTAGGAATAAAGTTTGTGTTGAGAGGATTGATATCGGGTTCGGGCCAAATCTGCGACATACTGGGACATTGAAGTCGTTATGGATGAATTTATTTGTAACAAAGTAAAGAGCATTAAGGATTTTGGACTGTAGGTATAGGATACGAGAGAAATTCTATGGCTAAGTGGAGCCTTAAAGGTCTTCTCCGTAAGTCCAAATAGGTCTTATAATATTCATATATTATTATAATTAATTGGGAACTTATAGCTTTGGCCTAGTATGTATTGAAGAAGTCTGAAACGGTAAATGGCAGTTTTTTATTTTGAAAAATTCTTTAAATATTTCCTTGGTATATATTTACCTAAATGTGAATTCCTTATCACTTTTTCTATTCGCTTTGGCCAATTAGTGACTACGCGCCAATTTCAATTCCTTCTCATTTTATTTTAATTATATCCACAATTTAATAGGATTCCAAAATATTACGCCATTTGATTTCCGGAAAATAATGTAATTTTGTACCTAACGATTCCGGCTGCCTAAAATTGGACTAATGAGTCGAAATCAAGGCAATTTCAATATTCTTCTTCCGGGATGGACCCTGTCATGTCGGTGCTAATAACCTTGTTTATTGTTATTAGCACCGACATGATACGGTCCATCCCGGAAGAAGAACATAAGAAGAATATCAACGACCGTGGCAGCCTACATGAACACTTTTCAATATCATTTTTAAGAAGTATTGATAGTATTAAAATTGTTGTTAAAAGGATTGAAAATCGTTTTCCCCCGACGTTTTGTTATCCTTTTTCGATGTCGCTACAACTTGTAAAATGGCCTCCCTTCGCATGTGCCGCCAGTCTTCTCTAATCTATGCTGCTGCTTTCCAATATCTCATCTCTTACATTTTCTTCCGCACAATCCACACACTGTAGGCAACATCTACCAATGTTTCTGCTTGCAAAACTCTTTTCATCAAGGAGACTTATCCCCTCATTGTGCAATGATCAAAGTGCCCCGGTCATTTCAGATTTTCGGATTTTATAAACTGCATAATTTCCTTTTTTTATATAGATAAATAAGGTCTGGATATTTTTCTAAATCTCCCTTCATTTTTGTCAGCCAGAATCTTCCTTTTAAATCTCGCTAGGTATTTATGAGGGTTTAAATGACGTTTGTGAAGGTCCATTTTCATTTTTTCTCATTATTTTTATGTATTTTATAAAACAATACAGGCAGACATATTGTTGTTACCATATTCTATATCTCAATGTAGTAGTTTTATTACTATAGATGAAGTACTCTATTAGTTGAAGTACTATATTCTACTACTCCTCAATAATTAATGGAGTACAAGGCAACACTAATAAGAATCAGTTCAGAAGTATTTGTTTACAGTGGTTTTGGCAAACAAATAACTCAATAATGTAGGAAATTGAACCCCTTGGTAATTTTAATTTCTCTATTTCTTCTCAGCACTACTCGTTGTTTATTCTCTCCATCACCGCAACGTGACAGCTGTAGGAATTAAGAAAAATGGGATCGCGTGTGGGAAATTGGAAGGCAAATGATGGAAATCATTTACAGTGAAGCCTTTTAGCTTGATTTGTGTAAAATGTCGAGTTGTGCCTGAGCGGTAAGAGAGCCGCTTCGGTTATCGAGTGGCCATTTACTTTAGCAGAACTGGGTCACACGCGGTTACATTATTCAGTAACCGTTACCGGGGATGGTTAGTGTCCGGATCCCGACCCTTAAGCGGCCGCATCAATGTCCATTATTGACCATCCGGGGATGGAGCTGTCCGCTCATGTTCGATCCCCGTGGAAACGAAAGACCCAACCTTGGGACCTTAATGGGAGGGATTATCATACTCGGAGATAGCGCACAGAACTCCATTTCCTCAGGCCATCCTTCTCCAACATGATATTGCTCAATTAAAGAGGATTCGTATTTGAGGCAGGGATGAAATATTGCGAGAGATTTGATCGAATATTCAGATTAGGTTGCCGATAACCGTTGTGCCCGATCCTAACAAGAGTCTTTATTAAGCCCCTGAGTAATAGCCCGAAGCTACCGATGGAGCGTATTGGACTCGATACCTGGTGTGGTAATGGAGTTACCAAGGGAGCGTGTTCATTGACAGTATTGTTGTTTGTAGAGTAGTTTATAATATCTGTAGGCAATACGAAGGTACATCTTTAAATGAAAACCTTGAGAAATGGCTGCAGAGAGAAATAGGTGCGAATAAGTTTGGTATTTATTAATAGCCTAGCCAGTTCTATAAATGCTGACATTTCTTAACTCCGAATCATACCTGCAGGACTATAGACGATGACAACACTCAAGTATAGTAGTAGTCTGCAGTCTACTACAGTATACTACCTGTAGTAGACTGTAGACTACAGGTAAAGTAGTAATAAATGACTATACTCAAGTGATAAATGACATTTCAAAAAAGTACAATGTATAGTAACGATTCACCATGGGTGTAATGAAAATTAAGTCAATAAAATTGCACATACTCACAAGTATAATTTGTTTTTTATCGTGCTCTGATGTATCGGCTTAATGTTTTGTCATCATCAGAATAGAACAAAGAAATAAGCATTCTTTGCCTTGCTCGTTTTTTTTTTATTCTTTAGTTTTCCTGTTTGATGATGATGGTGTAACCCAAATTCATACAATCACACTTGAATGCCTTTAACATTTGCTATTAAATTTAATAATTTAATACAAAACATATGTTTCCCTTTTGATTTTGCTAATTACATAAATTGAAACGGGGGACAAAAAAAAAACCTTGCATTAACGTAGAATGTTGTTTGCTCATGATTTTATTGAAACCAAAAGTATATTAAAGTCTTTGAGGTTTCAAAATTTTAAATCAACTGCCTTATTTTTCAAATGAGTTTTAAGAAAATTAAGGAAGACAGAGCATTAAAGTTTTTTGCCATGCTCTTTAACGATTCAACTTATAATCGGTCTCATTTGGTACCTGTGTTTATTCATTAAACCTCGCTTTTTGCTGCTATGGCTAATCCGATGATACTTAAGTGGGAGTCCTTTGTTCTACTTGTCCAGATTCAATCACGATAGCGATCTTGAACTAGTATCTGATACCGTACAGACTCGGAACCCCATATTACGTCTCTTCTATAGGATCCTTGGCATACATAACGAAGGATTTTTACTCCCTTTTAAAAAATCCTAGTGCCACCTGCCGAATCCGCGACCTTGGATTTGGTATTGGCTTATCGAATTCATAACCTCGTACTTTGACTATTATTGATCTCGGCAAAGTCTTAATCAGCAAAATCTCATTTCTAATTCCGAAGCTGAGTCAATTAGACTTATGAAGACACAATAGATTCGTTAATATTCCCTCGAAATGTGAATTATTGAGGTCTGTTTTATATTCCACTCCGGCTGGGCCAATTAAGGAAGACATTGTTAATTACCGAGGAGTTGATTGGGATGTGTATCGCCGTGGATACGATTATATTAAGGAATCCCTCAGGATATATTCATTAGTATTGATCCCTATGAGGTCGGCTCCTTCATTTAGGACTCATCTTGTTGACGTCTTATTCAAGGTGTGTAGGCTTCAAATGCGCTCATGAAGGTACCCAATGTTTGTTTTTCGCTTCCGATCCAATAGTTTATCTTTATTTACATACTTTATAATAAGCAAAATATTTGCTTATAAATATTCCAAATGGTTTTATAAGGAAACCGTAGTGTAATTTTTACATTATCTTAAATAAACAAACAATTGCAATGTAAGAATAGACAAGGACCGATTGGAGGAAGCTGAGCCGGCTAAGATCACGCTCAACCGCCAGGTTTCCCCCTGATTAGAGGGACCCACTTTATAGAAGTTGGATGGGCCCCAGAAAGATCTGCCTCACAGGTTCTATCTGCGGTTTTTAAAATATTAAATATTCGCTTCGTTTCTTTGCACTACAGTTGCAGGTATTACAAACAGGCTAACACTATATTCTTTATATTAAACCATAACTATACTCTACCATGTACTTAACCCGAGGCTTGCATGATTTGCAATGGTACGGGGTTTTTTCTTTGTAGTAACGTTTCGGTACTTATATTTAGGAATATATTAGTATATTTATTGATTTAATCAGCAATCTCAAAAACGTATACTATAAATAGTAAAAAAAAAAATACACCTAACGGCTGACCCACGCCTATTACAGTAGCTACTAAACGTTTTAGTAGATAATTTAGGTAACTTATATTATTCTAGTAAGGAAGAAAATAGTTGGGGGTGCAGTCAAATAAAAACACTAAATAAGTGGTTACTTATTTAATTATGTGCCGAAGTTTCGACCCACTTTGTGGGTCATCTTCAGGGCTAAGAAAGAAGAACAGACAAAATAACAGAACTATAAAAATACATTGCAGACTAAGTGTATGATAAATTAGAAAGAATATAAATGTAGAGAGGTAGAAATTTATATTTAATATAAATAATGTATAAATTTATGAATAAATAATATTCATATACATCCCTCACTTTTGTTCTAAATTTCTACCTCTCTTCTAATAATATATTTGACTGCACCTCCAACTATTTTCTTCCTTACGTCTATCTTCCAGTCAACCATCTCCTCGCTTCTCCTATATTATTCTAGATTTAAAGTTCAGTTGGAACTATTTTATTCCCTCCTAATGAGCCTATTAAAATATGGTACTCAGTATTTAGGAACTGCTTAAAGAATCTAGGAACAAGTCGTTTTGTGAGTTGCAAAATTTTATAAATATTCATAATTTTACTGATGACCACTAGAAATGATTGGACCAAAAGTAGTTCCTGTGGTAGGTAAAGCCGATAAAATATTTCATCAATGAAAACTGTTGTAAAAAAAACAAAAAAAAACTGTACCACTACACTCCGTGAAGGGTCTGAGGTTTAGTACAGGTTAGAGACTGTACTGTAATGTACTGTTGGAGAACGGTTATGCAGGTAGGTGATTTTCTCCCTTATTTTGAGTACCCACTTTATAGAGGTTGGGTGAGCCCCAGGAGGGTCCTATTTCCCATTGGTTCCATCTCCGGCAGCTAATAAATTAAAGAAAAGTCTGCCAGTGAACGGGATTTGAAACTAGTACCTTCGGCATGGCAGTTCAGCGCTCTACAACTGAGCCGATCCGCTCCCTGTTGTAAATACGTATATACTGAACAGAAAATATGTTTTGATGCATCCTGAGAAGTTACATGGTTTTATTAACAACGTTCGAAATGACATAGCAGCTATCTGTCTGAAGGGGTGAGGGATAGCGGACAAATTGGTGTTGAGGAAGTTAGCCCGTGATTAGACGCCTTGATGGTGTTTGGTCAGGTCCCAGCCAATCAGCGCTCGCCTTAGCTCTATCTCCTGTCCGGGGGTCAGTCTTAACTTAGTTCAGCTTATCATGTCTCTACTCCCCACCCGAGTTCCATATTTTATCACTCATCTTTTACTTGTTTTAGAACCAATATTAAAGAAGAAAAATTATTTACTGTTCCTTGGTCATTTTTAATCTAGTCTCCATTTCTCAGCTAACAGTGATTATTACAATAAACTACATAGCCTTAAATATTCCGCGCTTAGATTTCTCTCATCTCATAGGTGAGAAAAGTTCTTAAAGCTGATTTCATATTTTGTCCCGTTAGTTCTGTCCAATTTTGCAAAGAGTGGTTTAGTACTGAATAACATTCTTTTAAATGTTCCCTGTCACCATTTTTCTTTTGGATTACATAGATGTAGGTAGTATTTAAAAGGGGCGATCCTTCTTCAACGTTAAAGATGTAATTCTTTAGAAAAACACTTGTCCAATAATTATCTCAATAGTTATTGACCCCGTGGCAACACTGATTTAGTGAAATGGAGGGGGAAGTGCTAGGCCTCACCAAGTTACTATAACCATCGTTTTTATTTTGGAGTGAACAGTTGACTGCAGTTGTGCATTTGGATTATCCTTTAAAAGATGGTGGTTTTTATTACCTTTTACATTAATATCATCCTTGAGGCAAATAAAGTTGTTTGCATGGTGATTAACTGTTACGGGTCTTGTGTGGAAAATTGATGATACAATATTTTTTACCCTCATTTTATATACTTGTGTTGTTGTTTTTTGTAGATGTCCATTTACTATGATTTTTTATAATGAACAATTATAACCATTTATAATTATTTATTCGAAACATAATTAAATATAATAACGGTTTAATTTGTTTAATAAATAATAACTATAATATTAAAGAAATAACTTTTAATTGCTAAATATTTCTTTTCATGAATTATGTCTCGAAACGCAACACAAAAATACATGAGAAGCGGAGAGAATCCTGCTAAATTAGTTTTTTCTGTTTTATTTATTTATTTTATTTTATTTACTCAAGACCAGTTTTACTCCCGCTGGCAAACCGTGGAAGATCGGCGAAGACAGACAGCTGACATAAGGCTCCGCTACCCGCCAAGAGAACCGGTCTTCGTCTAGCTTCCACCGTAACGGTGAGATAGTTGCGAAATATATATATGTATATGCGCATGTTTGTGTGTGTGTGTGTATCGTCCTTCCTTCTCGCTATTATATATATTTTTTTCCTTACCTCTTTCTATTCTTTTCCAGGATCACCTCCTTCTTATATCCCCTTCCTCTGTTACATATTTCAATTTAGCCGCAACGGTATCTTGCGATTGAGGCAGCAATCTCTGTCGCTCGGTATGCCGCTCCGCCGAGGGATCGCATACTTACAGCAATTTGTTTCGTCCGGAGGATCTTTAATAACCTTCTGATTTATTGCTTTTCTTTCCGGTAGCGTATTTTAATGTTTGAGTTTTTCTTTTTCGGAAAAGGAAGAAAAAAAAATCTGATTATTATGGCAATCGGTCTTTTACATTCTGTAAATGTTTTTCTGCTTATTACTTAAGATTTATATTCCGGAATGCAGAATTTCATAATTATATTAAAGACAAATGTATTTGTAATTATTGCTCATCAATTTTATTTTTAGTATTCTGTCAGTCGGGTGCTTCTTGAGGAATTTTACATTAAATTGTTGAAATTCTATTTTCTTATTATTTTTTATTAATTTATTAAGTATTTAATTTTGACCAATATTTAAGTACTCCCCGCATAAATATTGGTATATAAATACCCATGTTTTTTTTTTTATAATCGTAGTACAAACCATCAACAAATGACGACAAAGAATTACATTTTTTCAGTTAAACGTACTTTGACTAGTGATGTTTTTAATGTAGTCGTCAATACATTAAAAACATCACTATTTTCATCTTAATAATTAATATTCATAATCTAGTAGATGCAATCATACCGATAAATTATTATTTTAAAATCTTTTTGCTTCCTTAAGACAATTTCTTCGGATAATAACAATTGTTTGTCTACTTTACTACAGCTATATATTTAATTTTAGTTAATCAATATGTTAAAAAAATAGTTTATTTATGTGAATTAAGAAAGGATTTTTATGATACTTTAATAAAGCCATGATAGTTATTCGACACCCTAGAACATATTAGTTGAAAAAATCGTGCATGTAATAAAAATTGATTGAGCAATAAACCTTTATAGTACTCAGGTATAACGTTCGTTTTACATCGTTTATGTTCTCTATATTACATAAAAATTAATATTATATTTTACAGTTGTACCGTAACGAAAATACACAACGTCTTATTACCATCTATCACCCAAAATTAATCAAAATCTGAACCAGAAATATCCCACTTATTCGCATCTCTTATCATTATATCCACGGGAATCAGCCTCCATACTCTTTGAATATGTTGAAGATAGTCAAAAAAAAAATTAAGGGACTAAAACAATGAATCAAGGTTGGTTTTATTTCGCACAGATCGAAGGTGCTGCAGCCAATGAGGGAATACGGGAAATATATCCGGGCAATGACAGGTAGTGCACTGATCACTCCAGGGGATCAGTTACTGCTGTTTTTTATAATGAACTGTGCCTGGTACATAATATATATTTTCGTATGAATACACGCCTGATTTAGAAAATTACCTGGTCATTGACAACTTTGATTTGTAAAAAAAAAAAGTAATTTTTCTTTTCAATAATTCTAGAAAGTGCGTAGATTTATGGGGAATACGTAAAACAAGTAGTCACCGTGTTTTGTTTCCTTGGTTTTCCTTATTAATATAAGCTCATTGTTTCTGGTAGTAAAGTGTAAAAATAATATTTTTATGGTTTATATAAAAAATCATCTAATCTAATGGTAAAATAGGTCAAATTCTAGACTCCACAGTAGACGAGGAAACTGCCAGTGTCCTGAATCTGATAATGGAAGAGGAGCTGGTTAGTTTGATGGATGGTCGTCAGGTAGCGTGGCTAGCATTTCACATCCGCATCCCAACTCATGAGATCTGGTTCCGATCCTTCCCTAGCAATGAGAGATATATCACTTGTGATATTTTGCGTAATCGCGCAGGTATAAACCTTTTTTATCGTTGTTCTTTATATTTCATGGAACTATCTTTGCGTTATCCTGTAATCCTTACGATATATCGCTATTCTTATATAGCGTTAGTGTGAACGCATACTTAAGGATATATCCTCTCCTGATTCTCTATCGAACTGAATCGGGAATTAAAACCCGTGCATACACTCACAAACCATAAATTATTAAAAAATATTTAATATGGTCCTACTATATAAATGATGATAGTTGCCATTTCCCTCCATTGTTGTTTGCGGGCAAACCTAATCTCTTAGATCAACACAATCCACCCACACCCTTCCTTCCAACATAAGAACCAACGGCGATGCAATTGCCTCAATTTTATTTAAAGGATCCACATCACGCGATTCAGCTATTGGTATCCTCCTCAATTCTTCTCCAGAATCATATTTTTTCGACTAAACTATTCTACGCAGCTTACGATTCCATTTTTAGCAACAAATTGTGTTGAAGTTGAAGATTTTGTTGTTTAAAACTTAATTCATTAATCTAAAAAAAAATTAAAACCATACTTTATGTAAATTTAAGTGAGTCGTAATGCTTGTTTTTAGGTTTATACTTCTGACCATCTAATTAGACATTACATTTTATGTATTTGTTTGCAACCCCATATTTAAACCTTAATAAATTAATTAATACATTCAACCATTATAAATATACAAATATTTAGCATCTCTAATTATTCATTTTTCTTTTGTTGCAGGTGAGTCTGCTCATGATATCAATACAGTTTATTCAAATGAATCAAGGTTAATGGTTTACGTTTTTTAATCTGCCAAATTCAAGATAATTATTCTGTAAGAAAAGTCGTTTAAGATTTTTATTTATTTATTACTTTCTAATATAAAATAATAATCGATTATGAATTTGGTACTCCTGACATTAAATTTTTTAAATACCTCTTTTATTACTTTTTTTTAATATACTTGGGTTTTTATTAATGCCCAAATTTATGTCCAATCTTCTGCCCCATCTATGTATATTAATGTTAGAATTATAAATAACATTTACACTATAAATGGAGAGCGGGGTAGCTCAAATCTTTCTGTGACAGATTAATTATTAAATCTTTTAACAACACGGATGAACCCTGTGGATCTACAGACCCCTTGGCTTACCCAGTCTCTATAAGGTGGTTACACATGAAGTAAAAACCTGTTGGTTGAGCTTAATCTCCTGAATCACTAAATTACTTCCCTGTATAGCCGTTGTCTTAGAAACTGTCTCTTGGCCCATGACCCTTCGTGGGATATAGTGCCACGTTAGTCAATTGGAGATGTCTCCTACGTATACGCAATTTTAATTTGGTATAAATATATATAGACATAGATGTTTGATAGATATAGATATATTGGGGTGATAACAAAATTATGATATACAAGCCTCGTACTAATTTGCTAAGGATTTAATATGGCTTTCTATCGCTAGTAGCTTGGTCATATGTCGATAGAATGTTTTTTTAATTATTACTTCATTTTGCAAGTTGTAATTGCTTGAATTGCTAATGTGTAAAAGTTCAAATCGATTTGCAGTGAAACTCCTTTTGGATTGAGTACTTGAGAAATTCCGTCCTAAATGTATTCCAATTCTGTTCCATCCTCCCAAATAAAGAAATAATTACACAACGGTTGTAAATTTGAATTTGACTACGTTCCGAAAAGAAACACGGGTGTTATTCAGATGCCGCCTCCTGGAACATGGTGGGTGTATCCTCAGTTGTAAAAGTGCACTAAACAGAAAATAGGTTAGTTGCTGTGTCTGTCTTGTATGTTATTTGTCCTCAGGGTTCTTGCCTCGGTTTAGCAATCATTTGATTAAGGCAGCTGCTTGTAAATCTCCCGGGTTATTGGGCCTGTATTCCTTTCCTTGTAAGTTGGCTATATTAGCTCTTGTTTACTGAGCTCTGTCGCAATGTAATAAATTTATAGATGATTGGAGTAATTAATTAAACTTTTCCGTTTGAGTTGTGTCTTTGGAATCGTTCAATGACGTTAGATACTTTATTAATCAGTATTTATATTTCCGAAGCTTACTAATGACAGATGGACTTATAAATCCTTACTATCATCACATCTTAATTAAACTTGAAACTCAAGGAATCGTAAAGCTAGTTCGTTTCAATTTTGTTCAGGTTGTCGGCAGATTAAATAATTTATCTACCACAGCCGGACTTGAATCCATGATCTTCAGTATAATAACCCAGCACTTTACACTGAGGTAGCCCAATAAAATTATAAACAATTATAAAACGGAATTACGAAATTTTAATAACCGAAAAGTTTTTTAATCAATCAATGTTTTGTAAATGGATTTTTGGATTTCTTTATTTAAATAAAAGAGCTGTATGAGATTTTGGAATAATTTCGACAACTACTAACGACATATACTCAAGCTTTCAGGTAGTTAAGTAGTTACCCAGACATTTTTTCCCAGACATTCCATTAATCAGTAACTGACTTCTGACTGAATTGAACGATTATTTAATGGAAAATTTTGATATGGAAACTTAAAAATATTTGGAAAGGAAAATTGCTAAAATTAATGTGATAAACTATTAGAAAATGAAGTTTCAATCTACGTTGCAGGTATTCTTCGAGGATTGTGACCTATTTTACAAGTCCTGAAGAAAACCTGCAACGTAGATCGTAAAGTCTGGTCCTAATGAATAGTTTTATGAACTTTTTTGTTGTCCTCCACCTAGGCCCTTTTCTTTTACATATTGATACGATCTAATAATAATTGTACAAGGTTAAAATGCTCATTTACTTATTGTTAAAATAATAGATTCTATATTGTGGAAAATAAAATTCAAATTAAAACATTTTCCCGTTCAATAAAGTTCCACAAGAAAGTGCAAGGGAGGAAGTTCTTTGTCCCCTAGCACTCAGCCTGTACCTGGAATATCTTAGCATCGAAATCACAATATCGATTAGGAGGGAGCCTTTAACAAAGCCATCATTCGATTGGAGCTGACAATGAGAGCAGACATTGATAGCAATTACTGTCCATTATCGAAGGAGGCATTAGGTAAGAGGAATATTGAATCAGAGAAAGGACTGATAATGAGCTGCCTTTAATCAGCTGACACAGAGATAGAAATCTAATTAGGGCAATACCGAGGCGCCCTCTCTCTCTCTCTCTCTCTCTCTCTCTCTCTCTTTCTCTCTCTCTCTCTCTCTCTCTCTCTCTCTCTCTCTCACTCTCTCTCACTCACTCTCTCACTCTCACCCCATCTCTCTCTGTCTCTCTCCTTTGTTCTGGATATCATCTGGAACGTCAAGTGTCTGTGGGAAGAATATGGAATACCCGACACGGTACGACGGATGTTTGCGGAAACCATTGGAGTACTTCCTGATCATGTTTCCGTATATGTGGATTTGGTTTTCATTTAATCATACTTAACACTGGAACTATATCCAATATCATAAGTATGAGTGACTCGATGATGGTGGAATCCATTTCACAACTAATAGAAAAATTATAGGAAGAAAATGGTCCGGCTTTGGATCATTATTTAAGTTATTAAATAATAATATTTTGTAAAAAAAAAAAAAAAAAACCTGTACCACTACGACCCGTGATCGAGTCTGGGGGTTCAGTACATGGTTGAGACTGTACTGTTTCATGGACAACGGTTCTGCAAGGAGGTGACTTGTCCTAGGTCACGCTCAATATTTTGTAAATATAGATACAATTTTTATAACATGTAAAATATAATTTGTGTACAAGTAGCTATAATTTCTATTGTTGCCAATTTGCAAGCCATCTTCGGTTGCATCCTCAAATATTTCTTTAGGTTCTTTAACGTTTTTAATATTTTTAATTCCATTTGGAATGTTACCTGAGATACTTGACGATTTACTTTTTATTTTTGAACACCTTAAGTATACAGATTATGTTTAAAACTGAAATAATTATTAAAGAATCGTTAGTAATTTGAGTGGAATATTTTTTAAACATATTGGTCTACAGTTAGTTTATATAAATAAATAAAAGTTAAATCAAAACTCTACTAGTGATTTTTTATTCAAAAATACCTGTCTCAATAAAATATCTATTCTTATTTAGAACTGGACAATTATTTTTTCTTACAAATGGTCATCAATCATGTATGTTTTCGATCTATCATATTATTAAACAAAGGTAGACAAATTTTCATAATAAGTTTTAAATATGTTTAACGAAATTGCCAGTCCAATAATCAAAGATTTTCAAGAATTATTGCTTTTGATTTTTTTTAAATGTGAAAGAATTTTGCCACTCCCTCCCTCTAACATTCTTAAAGAAAGCAAACTCTGCACAATTTGGCCTGGGAACAATTAATACGACGTTGAATAATTCACGGCCTATTGTGAACTATTACTATGTAGATTCCGACTCTGTGTGAAATTGTTGCATTCATGGAAATAATGCGATTCAGAGGAGGGAAGGCTGAGGTGCATCCTCCATGCAAATCCACCGTTTAGCGCCTCACTTCATCATCCTCTCTATCCCTTTTATTAGCCGCTATCTCCGATCTCTGATGATTTAGCGTTAATATCATCTGCGCTAATGAATATGTAGCCGGGGGTCTGTTTCGGCTTGATGCATGTAGAACAGTACAAGGGGCTACACCAACCCCCTGGTACATGAGTGTGTAGTTGTTGTTAGGGACTGAGTACTTATTAACCTTAGCAAGTAAGGATGAATAACTTAGAAATATCATATGAATATAAAATTGTTTTCTCAGCTTAGTTTAAACTCAGGTATAAACATAATAATCTGCGGTGATGTTTGTGTTTCTCAAAGAGCAGACTTGCCAAAGTTATGGCTGATTTCACGGTTTGTGATTCACTTCTGCATAAAATAACAGTTATTTATGCCTTTATGCATCGAGGATATTTGCGTTTAAATAACTATTTTTGATAAACATGTTAATGCACATGTCCATTCTGGCCAAAATATTCCTCCAATATTATATTTCTTCCTATCGTCTTTACTAAATGCTGATTCATCAACAAATGTTGTTTATTTGAACTTATTGTTCCTTTATTTTAGTATAATATGACCTTAAGAGAAGCAGTATAGGAAAATAGAAACATCCCTTCGTATAAGTGATGTAAAACCTAATAAGGTATAATAGTTATTTATTTGACAAGTGAGGAAAGTGCCACTTTATTACACCCAAGTGAATTTTACCACACGAGCCGAAGGAGAGTGTGGTAATAAAACGAGGGTGTTAAAAGCACTTTTCTCACGTGTTAAATATTACATTTTTCCTGCAGCCATTTAAAAATTAAGAAATTAAAGGTGAAACTTTAGATTTGTTAAAACTACTCAAGCGCTCTCTCTTACAATTTTCTATTTCTAACCATGCATATTATAACTCTAGGACGGTTTACTCATTGAAACATTTATTTATTATTATTTAGAAAATAATATATTCTGATAACACATACAAAAATAAAATAAACGTATATTATTATATCTTGATTTAGATCTCTTCATATCTGACTTTAGATGTTTTTGGTAAAAGTTGATTTATTGCCTCTTCAGCCTGTTCTTTTATGAATGGAGGAGTAAATTCTATGAATTCATCACTATCTATTTTAATTTTTTATTTTTGTTTGTGGTCTGATCACTGTTTTAATACTAGATCTCCAAATTTCTGATGTGTGAAGGTTCAAATATATTTAAGGTTATATTAAATATTCTATAATATCGCTTCAAAATAAATAAAATCTATCTTGAATTGAATATAAAATAGTTCTAAAATTATTTATTTTATCATTTTAGGACTATAACATAATTAATATTATAATACCGCTATTTAACATTTAAAATAACAGAGTGCTGATTGTCAAATTCGATCTTGGTGGCTGTTACTTTCCCCCACTAGTGAGGGAAAGTGGTTTTCCCTCACTAGTGGGCGAAAGTGGGACTTTCCACACCAGTTATAGTCATTTTTCTTATTTTATAGCATTATGAGTAATGCTATCCATTACTCAATGGTTGCAGGAAAAAATATTTTTTTATCCAGTTAATCACACTTAAGACAAATAAGTTTATTTTTTATAAATGAGTGGGGTAACTTAGTGTTTAGAGTGGTGAGTTGCCGTGCTGAAGGTTTAGGTTTGAATCCGGCTGAATCAGATAAGTTATTTAATCTGTTAACAACCAAGGATGGATCCTCAGATACTGCTTGGGCTTTCCCATCCTCTATAAGTTAGTACTGTTAATTAAAGTGAAAATTTGGCGTTTGAGCGGGATGTGTAATAAATAACCTCCCTGCACAATCGTACACTCTCTATCTTGTACTGAACTCAAAACCCTACAGGGGTATTCCACGTTCGTAGTACAAGTTTTTTTTTTTAAATCACTTTCTTTTTTCAACTGTTATGGAGTTGAAGTACTATACTCTAGAATACTACGACCCGTCGGAGTAATAGTGGTGCAATATAACGGTCACAGATCCCTGAGGTAAGGGGCAATAATGGCAAACTGTTATTCAATCTGGCCATAGCAGTTGGCCCCGAGATCACTAAACTATAGCAGTCCATTCGACTTTTCCTCCAGCTCATAGCCTGGATATAACCGTGTTTTAAAACGTAACAATGGACGTGTTAATAATTGTTAGCACTGCTTGAAGTATTATTAATTAAATTATTATAAATCAAGTTTATTAAATTTTAAATCGGAGATTTAAACTGTCTGGTTTGGAGGCAGCCTATTTACCTTTTTTTTTAAATTTAATTACATCGTTTCATTATTCTAAAAAGTGATTCTCAAAACCGAATGATATTAACTTAATTTTTTTCTTATATTGGAGGAACTATAACTTTTTGTAGATTTAAATTATTCTACCATCTTTTTTTTGAATTTATTAATTTAAAAAAAAAATGTCTCTACTAGAAAACCAAAATTCATAAGGACCTTCCAGCACATTCCATTGAGTATTAGGCATGCTCAAGTCCAATTCTATTGAAAAATAAGACGAGACTGTATAAGAAACAAAATAATAAGAGAAGAGTTGGACATCGCGAGCCACTTGGATAAATATTCGAGAAGACAGCTTAAGTGGTATAGCCATGTCGGCAGAATGGAGGATAATAGGGAACCCAGAAGTTTCTATGAAAGCCCAACGAAAAGGTAAAAGACCTAAGGAAAGACCTCGACATGTGTAGAAACCTCGTTTCCAAGCTGATGAGACGAGAGCACAAGAGACCGAGATGCTTGGTTGCGATGACTAGAGGAACCTCCACGCTGAAAGGCATAGAGAGAAAGAAAAAAAAGAACAAGATAATTGTTAATAAATAAATTATTTAACCTATTAATAGCCATGTAGAGACAAAGTGGGATCCGCAGACCCTCCTGTGCCTCTCTCAGCCGCTATAATGTGGGTACCATACTAGGGAGAAAATCCTTGCGGTTGAGTGTGGCCTCAGACGAGCGTCTGCACAGCCATTGTCCTATAACACAAAAAGAACTATAGTAATCGCTATACCATAACTATTCAAATCACTTGGCAAATATCGTTAATTCTAAAAAAATGTTAATGTAAAGAACATATTGTAGCCTTGACCGTCAGATAGACCACAGTACGTGACGTAAACATGAAGATAATTAGACGAGAGTTGCGCAAGATGACTTTCGCCGCCCGGAGCAGTGTCCCACCACTCCCCGGATTACGCGCCTCGCCTTGTCCTGAAATGCTGCTCCCGTTTTGAGACTAATGTTCCATGTCCCGGGGCCATCGAGATCCATCTTAAGGATCAGATACCAGTCTGCTATGTTTCTTAAGTGCAGCGGCGCCTACGTCTCTGACCTACATTACATAACAGCGATATCGCTCTTCTAATTACTGTCTGACTTTATGAGCACCTGTAGGTGTTCTTCGGGTAGGTTCAGGATACAGATAGTATTGATCAGAAGAAACCGGCGGTATAACCTGCCCAAACGAGAAGGTTAAACTGGTAAACCTAGTTGTAAGCATTACAACACACCAGCATAACCAACAGTCACATATCCAAGTGAAACACTTTCATTGAATCGAAAACAAGAGCTACATGAAATTGAGAAGGAAGACAAATTTTAGGGCCCCGGTATACACAAGATGGTTGCAGATTGCAGAGACACCTGAAGTTCTATGGACATCTTGACAGGTTACCTAAAACAGATTAAACGTCTATCGGAGTAAGTCCGATAAAGTAAGTCTCCTAAAACATCAATAGCCTGAGTTATTGAAGTAAAATATTTGGCAGTTGAATAAAGCAAAAAGTGATATTGCGGAAACACGTCTGAAAAAAGATAAAGTCAGAAATAAGATCAATAATTGAAAATTTACTCCGTAATCAAAACCATATCCACCAAAGAAATAAGGAAGGTCTTTGGTTAGTGGATGAATACATTTTGAGATAACCAGAAGAATTCTAAGAAAGATTTAAATCACTTTCTTATCATCCTACATTTTGGGGACGGGACTTTCGCTAATAGAAAAATAAAATACAATGATGTATATAATATTTACTGACAGTACATTGGCTGGTATGCGAAGAACTTAGAACTAACAAAATATATTTGATGGTCGAAAGTTTAGCCTTTTTTTTACATTCCGTTGGTCATGTTGGTTATAGAATTATCTTGTATATTTATAGATTTGTTTTATATTGAAAAATTATATCTTCACTTCGGTTATCTATAAAACCACCGATCGAGCTTTCATTTTTCTAGTCTAGTATGAGGATCCGTTGGTTAAGCCTGTTAAGCCTGTTAAGCCTGTTGCCTAGAGCGGACACAACAATTCAATACAATATATTTTTTTTAAATATATTTATTGTAATTTACAACTGTATACAGAATACATCAAGTAAATATAGTGAATGAATACATTGACATGAAAAAACAAGTAGAGAAACTACCCAGTGGTAGTACTCAAATAAAAAGTTCATCTTAGAAGGTCACGAAGAGGTTGCAAAGTTTGAAACTAGTGGGTTTGAGTGGAAATGATGTTTGTCGTAAAAAGATTGATATCGGATTCGGGCCAAATCAGCAATAAACGGGCCATTATGGCTAACTTTGTTCGTAACAAAATTAGGAGCATTGAAGATTTTACGAAGAATTTTGGATTGTAAGGATTGAATACGAGAGGAATTCGATGGATTAGTGGAGCCCCAAAGTTCTATTCCGTAAGTCCAGATGGGTCTAATGATTGTCATGTATACGATTCTCTTGTAATTAATTGGGAGCTTAGAGTGTTTGTCTAGTAAATGTTAAAGTAGCCTGAAACGGTGAGCTGTTTCTTGTTTCAGTCTAGTGTGAGGATTCCAAGTTAAGCGTTTGTCAAGGTGTAGTCCTAAGTACCTTAAGCGAAGGAGAAATGGACAGACAGGGTCTACTTACCTTTTGATCTATTGACTTCGTTATTTTTATTCTTGCACTACTTTTCTATCTGAAAGAATGTCTGAAGCACGAAGAAATGTCTTTTTAGGTTTAAGGATTTATTAGTGTCTGAATAGGATGCTATGACAACCGTGCCATCGGCGAGGGAGTTATTAGGATTAGTTAGGATACGAGCTGTGAATAAAATGTAAAGGATAGGACCAAGGACGGTACTTTACTGTTAAATTTACTTTTACTTAATAAGTGTTCCTACATGGATTACCTTAACTTATCTGAGAGCTCCGTGCTTCTCGATCCAACTAATCCTCTACTTGGAGACCTCGGCCAGCAGCTTGCATCTTTGAGTAATACGAGGTATCATAGTCCATGCTTCTGAAGAAAATTCGACGTTTATTTTCTTTAGAAATCTCCGGATTCCAAAGGACTTTATGTAGCATTCGTTTAGTCTTTAAGGGCTTGCACCAGCTTTCAACTGATGCCATGCTCAAACGACCCGTTAGCATCCATATAAGAACCTACATGTACTACATACAATAACTTCTTTCAAGTTAAGTAAAAGTATTCTTTTAACAGTTCTAGATTGATCTTGTGGGATCTGTAGACCATCCCTAGGTCTGTAGACTGTCGCAGCCAACATAAATTTCGGGGAAAATCTGGCAGTTGAGTGTGATCTCGACCAAATCAAACAACCGTTAGGTTCGAAACTGTACAGTCTTCTACCAAGTTTTGATTCTCCTGGGTTTAGTTTAGTTAGTCCTTAATTTAATTATAAATTAATTCAAATTATCCATCATGGTTTGTTATTGGTCAACCTGTTCTCAGTTTTTCTTACTTAATAGCATTGCGTTTTTATTTCCTCCAATTCTATCCATTGTTTTTCCCGCAAGTTCTTCATTCTACGAGAGCTGCTCATTTATTCTGACAAGGCTCGCAATTCCCTGCCTCCATGTTTTTAGTTTTTTTTAATTTTGTGCCAGAGAGGTATTTATAAACATATTTTTAACGGGATATTTAATTATTTTCTTTAGATATTTTTACACCCGTAGAGAATTACGTGCTGACTTAAAAGGAAGCGAGGGAAGCGGGCTGTAAGAAGGCCGGGGCAACTGGTCGGACCACATTGTGCGATCCCTATAGTTATCTCCTAATCCCGAGGAAGGACATATCTTACTCTGGCCCCTCATAATTTATCTTCTTCTTATGTACTTAATTTATTTTTCGACGCATAAAATAGTTCTTATTGATTGAATAAATTAACAAAGTAATTCAGGCTTTTCCTGTTATATTTTTACATGATTAACAACTCAGTTAATCCATAAAACACAATTTTTAATTTTATATTAATCAATATTTGTTTACGACTTAGGTAAAAAATAATTTTAAAAAAACTGGTACCACTACAACCTACAATCTGCAGGACCAGTACGTTAACAGTCTAAACAATTTATCTGCCCAAGCCGGATTCGAATCCTGGACCATCAACTTAGCAAATCAGCGCTTTTACACACTTGGCTACCCTGCTCGCTTGCCCGGTTGAAGCATTACTTTTCTCTTTTTTTATGTATCAATTATAAATGTCCCTTTAAATATGAATTCTTAGAATAGTGATATTGAAAAAATGCCGGTTCTTAAAACTTCTCATAATATTAATTTCTTCTATATTTTTTTTTATATCAAAGACAAATCACCTCCCTGCACAACCTTAGTCCAAAAAACAGTACAGTCTCTAATATGTACCGAACCCCAGACCCTTCATAGGTTGTATTGGTACAGGTTTTTTTTTTTTTTTATCGGTATTTATAGACATAAGGAAACCTCGATCGTAATAAAAGCCGCAACGGCAAACCTGAGGTCATTATCACAGGCCTGCAAGACTCAGGTAAGACCTAATAAAATACCTGAGCCTGTCAAACAATAAACTATTCGCTATTCATCTAACACGTCCCCTTTAACGTGGCATAAAATTAAAGGAGTAGGTAAGAATAGAAGAAGACGCCTGGAAGAGGCTATGACGTGCGGCGCACCGCCTCTAAATATAGAATGCACTACGCTAGAAGGCTGTGTTACATCAAGTGTCTCAAAGTGATATTCTTGCTAACGTTTTGAATTCGTAAACCGAGCAGACTCCAAATATCTCTTTGCTAATTTCAGAATGAACGAATCATTTAGAAAAAAATATCTGATTTTTCTGTTGGAAAAAGGAAGAAGAACTTTTATAAACTCCCAAGAAAATGCAAAATGGGAAGGATTTTTTACGGCGATTTCGATCTTGAAAAATACTAGTTTCCTACGAAAAGCTTTAAGATCCCAGAGTCCAAAGCGTAGCCAAGTTACTCCAAAAATCGCAAGACTGAAATTAAATATTTAATATTTTTATTTTAAAGAGAAAAGATATGCCGGGATTCGAACCCGGGTCCTCTGTCTTACCATGACAGGACTCTACCAACTAAGCTACCGGAGTTGATACCAGCCCGAGACAGCTTATAAAAATATTTAAAATTAAAACAACTAACTAATAAATTATAAATAGTAATATTTACTATTACTTATAGGATTATTATTTATTATTAGGATTATTATTATTATAGGAACAAGTTCCTAAAATTAAAGTAATGTTCAAAAAACATTCGTTCTCGTGTATTCATCGTAAAACTTGCGAGAACACGGGGACATGGGCTCAGATAAGAGAAAAGATTTGTCCCCGGCTGGTATCAACTGTGGTAGCTTAGTTGGTAGAGTCCTGACACGGTAAGACTAAGGACCCGGGTTCGAATCCCGGCCGGGGGCATATCTTTTCTCTTCAAAATAAAAATATTTAAAACTAAAACTACTAACTAATAAATTATAAATATTTAATATTTTAAAAAAATCCAGTACCAATTACCATTTATTATGGTAATAATTACCATAAAACTGGTTTTAGTGATTTTATTTTACAGTTGTAAAGATGTAAAGACATCACACTTCTTCTTATCATAGTTATTATTCTCCAAACCCTAAACATATTTCACATTTTCGTGCCTTTCACCCTTTTTATTCACTGGATTCAGACCTCAAAACCCTTTAACAATAATAAACCTTTAATAAGTTATATATAGCCAATGATTAGCCGATTTTGGATCATCTTCCAGTTAGTATCAAGGCGAATCCACTATATAAAGATTTATTAATAATAATAATAAATGGAATTTTCCAAAGTTGGTTAATGCCTATTTGTGTATTTCCCTTCTAAAATAGAACTGAAATTCATTAATTTTAAATAATTATGATATTAATTTTTTGTTTAGACCTTTATTTTTATTTGACTACAATTAATTAAAATAATTTTAATATAGTTTATGTATTAATTATTTGTAGTGTATAATACAGTGATATTTTTATTTTTATTTTATTTAATGAAATTTACCACTGTAAAGGGGTATTTTAGATATTAAAAGCTTTTTGGTTTTAACAATTTTTTTGTTTACGATAATCTCAAACAATTCAAAGAACGTATAATAATTTAGTGAAGGGCATAAAACAATTTTATGGGTTGTAAATTCTGTATAAAAATATATAATTGATTTTGGTTAAATTATTATGATTTTTGTGTGAGTCTTTTCATGAAAACGATTTTAATAACATTCAGGATTATAAAAAAAAAGTTACTTTTTAATATTAAGTATAGCACAAAATTAAATCAAATAAGTTTCCTATGGTATACATTATACTCCTAATGTTAAATCAAATGTTATTTAAAGATTAATATTGAAAAGACAATGTAGCAACTTTACGGAAGTAGTTAATTTTTCAACTGAAAACCGAAACGAATTTTTCGTTTACCAAGTAAATGGAACAACTCCATTCTATTTATTTATTTTTTAAATAAATTTATTATTAATGTCGGATGTTCAAACAAAGTATGTAGGTTTATAAACAAGAAATGATTAATTAAACGTAATAAATTGCTCGCGATAACTCTTCCTTGGTCTTATTTCAGAAGATCCTTCATCCGTTTTCTTATTAGTTTCTTAACGTTTTTGACATGAGGGACATGATGTATCGGTGGCTGAGTACTTTTTCTTGGAAACATCTTGCATCAGTCACAATGCAATACATACCTTATTACTAATATTATTAATTTTATCGTATTAATATTATTAATATGCCGTAGTAGGCACGTATCTAAAGGCTAAGCTTAAGTAGGGGAATATATCTTTATGTGGTGCAAGGAATTGGTCCTTACACAACTTAAGACAGGACATACAAGGCTTACCAACGCCCACCTAATCACTAAAGAAAATCCGCCAAAATATGATAAATGTAAAGAGAATTTAACAATAGCCCATATCTTTGAGAGTTGTACCTTTTACAAAACAACACTTGATGCCAATGTGTCAATGGTTTTGGGAAATGAGGAATAATAAATTCATCACATTTCTTTCAAAAGAAGGATTAATTAAAAATGTCCAATACAGTTATCTCCCCTTTTTATTTTCTTTCATATTTCTTTTTTTTTTTTTTCATATTGGCGAATTAAGGATCACGTTATTTCGACTGTCCTTTTATTTTTGTATTTAGCCTTGAAATTTTCCTTGTGCTCTTTCATTCATCGTGTTGTATATTATTTCTTCCTTCCACTTCATCCACGTCTTCAATTTGGGCTTTTCCTAAAACTCTGATGCGCATTTAGTTTTATCCTGAGACGGTTGCATTCTAGATCATCCCCGCAAGTAATCTCCATCTCTTGTAAATCTTTATCTACCTTTTTAAACCAGGCAGTTTTGGTCTTTCTTTCTTTGAAATAGGCAAAAACCCGGCTCGTCAATCGTTCGGATTCCATTCTTAAGAATCTATATATTTGTTATTAATATTTTACTACTGAAGATAAAAATACTTATATTCACGCACTAGTTCCTTATAAGTTTTCTGTATTTTTTTTAATAATGTCATATTTTGAATTGTTTCATGTTTGAATCGGTTTAGTTTTATAAGAGGCCAGCGGCCAGGTACCAAAAAAAAAGGGCTTTAGGTCGCAAAGAATTGAAGAGAGCTGCATTTTTGATATGTTGTAAAGGCGTGTCTAAGAAGTGTAAATCCAAGTTTGCAACCGAAAAAACGGATGGCAAAACTTTTAGTGGCCGAAAAACCTCGGGGAGACTGGGTGGCTCCCCCCCACCTGCATATTTGTGCCTACTATACTACCATTATTTTTTGTAGAGGTAATTTACAAGTAAATATTTATACTTTACAATAATCAAGCTTTTTTTGATCGATTTGTGGCATACAGGGTCATTTTCTTAAAACACCCACTTTACCCGATTTTACTTAATTAACAAGAGAAGTATAACACCTACAGGCCTCGTTCTATGCTTAAATTAAAGGTAATTAAATTTACTACACCTCCATTCCCCTTAACTTTCATCGTAGGATCACTCCTTCGGCCGTCGTTCCTCACGAAATTCAGCAAAAACTTAAAATTTGGGCTTTTTGGAAAAATTACCAATTTTCAAAGGGGCGTAATTCAAAATATATTAGACCTGCAGAACTGCGGTTGGATTCAAATTGTAGACAATTTTATTTACTTTAAAAACGGTTTCTTATGTTTTTTTATCAAAAACGGACCGATTAGGAGATAAAGGTCAACAACTGAATTAACTCCGATAATTTCGAGTTTTTTCGGCAACCAAAAGTTTTTCCATCCGTTTTTCGGTTGAAAACTTAGATTTACACTACTGAGAGATGTCCTTACATTATATCAAAAATGCAGCTCTCTTCAATTTTTTGCGACCTTCAAACACCTGGCCGCTGGCCTATAAGAATGATTACATAAATTAAAATAAATTAATTAATTCAGACTATTAAACAATTTTCTTAATGGTTAATAAAACAATTTCAATACCGTCATTCCAATAGTAATGCTTTGCTTTACCAATACCCAATTTTTGTTTATTTTTAACTTGTCTGGTTTAATTTTGACAAAACATGGAACTTTTAATGACCTCTATTGAAATTTAGGCTTTTTTGTGCGATGACATTGTTCTTTTGAAGGAAAGGTATACAACTAAACAACCGACCAATGGATCTTTATGCACATGATTGCTAAGGTGTTATAGTTTTAGCCTTAATACTTCACCATAAGTTTACTCTGCATACACCAAAAATTATAGATATTAACAAATGATTATACGTTCTACAAATCGTTTTTTAAAATCTGACCTTCTTCCTTTTTTTAACTTGGAGCTTCGTTTGAATAATGAATTCACGAATCTAAACAATAAAAAACTTAGCCCGTTTGTCCGTGAGCGTATCCTTATATGGAAGGCCGGTCGATTGTTGCAATGCTAGGCTTGGCAGTGCGAGTTTTTTCTTCTGGCCGATCTATCTTGAAAGCGGAGCACTCCCGATGGTTGAGGACTCCGGATACCCGATCCACCATAGTTTCTGACAATTTCTTTCAAAATCTCTAAACCCCTTCTCCCGCTTATCCGATACTCCCCCTATAGCGGTATCCTGTGACATGTATGCCCGGATGGCGACCTACTCGAACCGAAGAAGGGGTGGAGCCAAGGGTGGGCGCGATGGCGATGGGACATGGCGGCGTATTGTGTTACCTCGGGGTGGGGGGTCGTCACTCGGCTAATTAATGTCTCAGTCGTCTTCGGGCCCTTTCATCATCATCATCATCATCTCCAGGGTACTTGGGCCAGTCCAGGTAATTGTCACTGCAGTACCGCGTCCTGCGTAGTTGGGGTTCGTATGGCCTGGGGTATTGCAAGGATGCCTCCTATGCCCCTTCTTCTTCATCTCATTCTTATCTTTTACGCCGTAGAGTTTAATTTGGCTTTATTCTTTTTATTTCCCTACATTTATGAAGCCATTAATTTACAAGGGTCAAGATCTTTATTAAACTTATTTTTAAATTAAGAAAACTGATATTTAGACATTTGGACCAGACTATATCTACAACCCCGGTGAAATTTTATCGTATGTAAGTATTTATAGTGGAAAACATAGTATATTGAACACTAATTAATTTTGAAATAGGCTCCTGTAAGAATTAAAATATATTTTGCTTCTATCTTTTTTATATATTTGCAGCCCCGATGAGTGACAAATGGTTAAGTCGCATTTTATCTAAAATGAGTTTCTTGTACTTAAAGAACAGGATTCATGTTATTTTATTAGTTAATAAGGGGTTAAATTAGGCATCGGCTTAGGAAGAGTTATGGAACCTAATAATATTTCAAGCCAAAAACTACCTCATACAATTAACTCTTACTGGTCAAAATTAGATTGAACCATTTTTATTCACCAGGACTGCATATATATATATATATATATATATATATATATATATATGTATATATAACAATAGAAGAAAAACATGTATAACTAAAATTTTGATAGCAGAAAATATTTTTTTTTAAATTAATAAGACCATTACAACAAGTTAGCATTTTATATAAACATATAGAAAGATTGATAATGATTTAATGTAAAATTATCAAGATAGATATTCAAACTGAATAATTTTCAAGATTATTTAATTTATATTCAGTCTTTATGTTGTCTTAGAGGAAAGAATAAAGTAAAGAAATATAAAGCATTGAAAATATTTTAATATACGAAATTAATAATATAGTATCAAAAATAAGAAATGTGGGCTTATCCGCTTTTGAAGCTGATCGCGCCAGATATTCTTATTTAAAAAATTGAATACAATTTTTAAAAATTATTGGAAACAAAACAAGTTAAATTCTTACTTTTACTCAGTAAATAAATCGTCTTTAAATCGATCGACGATGGGTAGAAGCATTCTGTGAGACTTCCAACATATTAGCCAAAATGGAATCTTTTTGATCTTTGATTTAGAGAAATTGTATAGAATTAGATAAGACGAAACCTTGGACTATATAATGGGAACGACATTCCTAAGAAAATTATTATTGGCAAGGATCGGATATGATTAGATGTGAATTTGGTAGAAAAATATATACCCTTGGGCACTGCCGTTGTGCAATCTTAAGAAAAAATAAACCGGTCTTTGCCACGGCCTACAACAATGAAACCACTAATGTTTTCCTTCTGCTCTGGAGAGGAAATAAATTTAAGCTGTTTATACATCAGTTGGTTTTTAATAATAACATAATTTCTTTTATTATAGAACTCATTATATAACTATAATAAACTTCAAAAATTGCAATATCTCTTTTGATTAGTAAAGATTTTGGAATCTGTTCCGCAGGTTGTCCCTTCATTTGAATTACAACAAGTTTTAACTGTTTATTCGTTTCACTTTTTATATTTTCCAAAAATACAACTCACCATGAGCTTTAGTTTGGGAAATAGAGGTAATTAAGGGAAATGTATATACTTCGGTAATCATTTCATCTAGAAATGAATGTTTCAACTAACATACATCTTCTATACTTCAAAGTGTTAGTTGAAACTTCTATTTCTTGATGAAAGGATTACCGAAATGATTACCCATAATTACATTTTCTTTTACATACTAAAGCTCATAACTTGTATTTTTTGGAAATATTAAAAGGGGGACGAATGAAAAGTTAAAAGTTGTAACTTAACTCGAAGCGACAACCTGCGGAATAATTGCCAAGATTTTTTTCATAGCCTCTTAGTTTTTTGTGATCTCTTGTACTGCACTAGGTGCATTGTAACAGAGGGATGAGGATGGGAATTTACAAGGATTAAATTGGTTTACAGAAATGTTTGAATAATAATACTGATTAGATTATTTATAACGTTATTTTTACACAAATGAGTTTGTAGAAAAATAATATGCATAATAATTTTGATGTTTATGAAATTAATTTTAAAAATTTGTGGGGAGAAGAAATTTGTATGTTCTCTCGATAGCGATTAGATATTACAATTTAATTTGTATATTCCAGAAAACTAGGAAAAATAACACATTGTGCACAAAATATTGTATCGTAATTGATAAGATTCAATAGTATTGAGAGAAAGAAGTCTTATATAGTATCCGGAAACATTAATGGAATGATTTAAAAAAAAATATTAATGCCTAAAAGAAAAATATGTAGCCTGTGATATTTATTTTATTAGATGTGTATTTTCATTTTTCTGGTAGGTGTTTGTTGATCATGCGTTTGATAGCAGATTGATTAATAGTAATAATAAATACATTATTCGTATCCTTATTTTTATCTTATTTTATGATTTTACGGATAAATAATATTTACAATAATTTTGATGTCCATGAAATTAAATTTAAAAATCTCTGATGAGATGAGTAATTTATATGTTCCCTTAAAAGGAATCAGACACCGTAATTTAATTCAGATATTTGTATAAAACAGGAAGCTAGAAAAAAACAACCCATTGTGAAGAAAAGATTGAATCAACATTAATATGATTAATAAGAATTAATAATATTAAGAGAAGGAAGTCTATCATAGGATCTAAAAATATTTAAGGATGAATCGAGTGATAAAAAAATATATGGATATATTTCTTTAATATATTAGAGAAGAATGTTTAATTGCGTTAAGTGAAGATTATCCTTACTTTAAAATGATGAACTTTGTAAATCTACCTGGCTAGATCTGTAGCTTTTAATATTTTCAGTTTTCGAATGAATATTGTTGATGAGCTGTTTGGTATAACGTTTATCTGTTGTCTTATAATTTTCAGGGACGACTAAATTATTCGGCGCCTATGGACTATTAAAAATAATGAACCACTTTTAGCAAGGCGTGCATAAATATATTTTCCTTTCTATTTATAACATGTTATTAGAGCAGTTTTGTCATGAAAATTGTTTAATAAAATAGCACTTAAAAATATAGCAACAATTAACATTGCAGCCTCCGAAAGACTCACGCCGCGGATCTACGTCATACCGGTGTATGTCGTAGTTATATAAATTATTATTTAATATAATATAATTATAATATTATATTACATTATCATGTTAGTTATGTCCCGGTTCCCCATAGAATATACTCCAAATAGATAGATTTTCAGGGAAAATTTAATTAATTTAATTGTATAAAATCGTGGGTTGTGTGGTTAGTGTATTTTAAATTTTTGCGATAAGTTGTTTTAATAATGCCTGGTGAATAAAATTATTATTTATTTTCATCACTATACAATGCTTGGCGTTGTATCTCCATTATCGAAAAATACTCTTATATGATCTACAAATAATACTGTAGTTTATGAATTTTGATTCAAATTAAAATCTTTTTTTATTCCTGAAGGTTTTTTTTAAATCTTGAACTGATGGAAATAATGTTTTCATATTATTTTCTATCTTATTTTCCAATTTTATGATGTTTTTTTATGGTTAAATATTTGAATCTTTTTATTTTCAATGTCCACATCTTCCCTACCCTTCTCCACTTCTGCCTATATCCTTGGAAAAGAAAATTATTTCTAGTGATGTATTGGTTCTCTCATTTTTCGGCTTCTCATAGAACTCATGTAGTTCCAATATTATATACTACTTACTACATTATTTATTATTACATATATATATATATATATATATATATATATTTTGAAGCTTTAACCTACCCAAATTTATAAAAAATCTACCAAAAGAGACAGTAAACTTTTGGACCTGATAGTATCTGAAAATAAAAAATCTCCCTATTTTATGTTAAAAAAAACTGACGTAATATTAGTTGCTAAAAATTCATAATTTATAAATTGCAAAATTAATTTTTACAACTATATGATTGTTTTCAATCTTTAATACACATACTTTAAAAACATGAAAATGTTCTTAAAAATAAAAAGTATAATACTCTTTGAAATTTCTTATGGCGACCAATTTAGTTTATGGTTTATATGAACTTCGTTAATTTGATTGAATGCGAAAGAAGTTGAAATGGATCCAAGGTGGAATGTGCTAAACGTTCCTCACAAAAATGCCAAGCAAAAAATAATTTATGTCTAATTTCACATGTTCCCGATCTGCTATAATTCTTTGTCACCCAGGGCTGTAACAAGAAGGGGTCTATTTGTTTTGTTTTTTTGCAATAACTTCTTCCTTAAACATGTAATTAAAATAATTAGATACACAAGATTCCTAAGATACGTTCTTAATTATAACGTTTGCTATTATTTAAATTAAGAGCTTATAATTAAATAATTTTTTATTTTTATTTGAAAACCGGTCGTGGGTACTTTGCCTCACGATCATTATAACAACGTCAAAAAAACTATATCATGTGGAAAAAATCTCAAATTTTTACTTTTATGTCGTTACTAATAACATTCAGGATTTTTGGGAACTTTGAATTTTTTTTTTCTTTTAAAAATAAGTAATAGTCTTCTAATTAATGTGATATTACTTCAAGGAAGATTTTTAAAGATTAAATATCACACTAAAAATATTGCATCATTTAATTTTGATCATGTTTCCAATCACCAATCTATAGTAAAATATTGTAGTCATATAAAGCCATATCAGATTTTTTCAACAGATAGAATAAAAAAAAAATAGATAGTCAACCATCTATATTAATTAATTTTTCTTTAATAATATTAGTTTCTTTATTATTATTCTGTATCTTTAGCCATGAAGTAGATCTGAAATGTTGGCTTTCCAATAAACAATTCTCCCTATTTAAAAAAAAATGTACCTCCACCCGGACCGGGAAATTTTGTTCCTCTTACATTAATCAATGTTTTTTTAATTATTTGTAGTACTTTTACCTGCTACTTGATCCATTTTAACTGCTACACACTTTCCTATTAAGTTAAGTATGTTATTTAGTGTCAAGGGTACTGAACTTTAATTATATATTTTTCCTGGGGTGTAGAAAAATCTTTAGTCATCGCATAAATCATTGCATTTCATCTATTTATTAGACGTTTCGACTCAACATGGTTAAATATTTTCAATATATAATTATCTCATCAGTCAACAATGTATAAAATTTTCATAAATAGGAAAAAATAAACAATTAGAAAATTCAATATCACAAAAACAATCACATAAAAACAACAATTTTGGCACTTTAAGTAGTAATAAAATTATATACTGGACAATCAAATAGTTTTATAACTACTTAAATTGCCAAACATTTTTGTTTTTATGTAATTGTTTTTGTAATATTGAATTTTCTAATTGTTGATTATTTCCTATTTATGTTTTTTTGCAGAAAAGTTTATACATTGTTGACCGACGAGATAATTATATATTGAAAATGATGTTGAGTCGAAACGTCTTATAAATAGATGAAATGGAATGATTTATGGACTAAAGGTTTTTCTACACCCCAGAAAAAATGTTAAGTATGTTATGTATTAAGCGGACTTCTTACATAATTTTTTCTCTGTATGGTTGTGCAACAATCTGATCAAAAAAATGTATTAAACAATATTCACATAAATATTTCAATTATCAAGTAAGTTTTCTCGTTTATTTCCCTCCTAGAAACTCTCATTTTAAGAAAAGTTTTCTCATTATCCCTTTTTTATTTATTTATCTTTTACAATATTAATTACCGGTTTAGAAAATTTGTCCAGTAACTCCTAAAGCTTGACCAAGAGTGATATATGGACGGTAGTTTATACTCAGCAACTTCGGCCGACACGGATTTAATAGTTCCTGGAGGACTTCTAAATCCACTCCCCGAAGTGGAACTATCTCCGAGGCAATGGCATACTACACTGGGGAGAATTTTAATTGAAATTTAAAATGTCAGTGGTGTGCTATTGGAGACTCTTATCAGGGCTGTTGGAATGCCATTCTGGCTTTTTATAACAGTAGTTCGTGTTGCGGGCACCTCGTCTCCTTGGAGTAGCTTCCCTGGTTTAGGGACGTGTCGCTCTCAATATTGCATTCTTTCTCCTCGTTCTCACAATATTCTTGCCAATCTCTATCTAATATCTTACATCGTTATTTAATAAAAGATTCTGGGTACTTGATATCGAATATGAGAGATGTCCATTGATTCACTATTATCTCTAGACAGATTTGTCTGCTTTCTACATGTTTCTAGTTAATTGGTCTGATCATGTAGGAAGTTAATTAATAGTTTTTGTGCCTAAGAAATTTAGTTGTTTCTATACTTTTTTTAAAATAATTATTTATATTTTCCCTCCCTTATGCAAAAAAAGAAGATACATTTATATGAAAAAGCACTTCCATTAATACTAGCATCAGGCACTACTGAACAATAATTAAACCAACAGCACTACATGCAAGTGAAACACTCAAACTCCAGACAATATGTGGCATGGATAAATACTAAAAGAAGAAATCAAAATTATAATAAAGAGTGCATTGCGTGATCCTACTGGGCCCATTCGCAATAAATAAATGTATATACAAAAATCTACGTGCTTACAAATCCAGAGGTAGTGAGCTCTAATACAAGACCACTGATGTCCTTGAACTCGAGCGTACGTCAGTAGGTAGAACACTACCCTGGCGAATAGGTCCCAAATGGACCGGTTATGGAACAAATGGACAGTCTGCCGCTGCATAATGGAAACCATGGGTCTTAGTCAGAGGTTGTGCAATTCTCCAAACTGTCTGTGCTCCCGCAAGATCTATATTTCTGCAAGATAATGACAACTCGCTTCCAAAGATCTGCACCACCAACCGGAGAGGAAAAAACAACCGACAGTTGATAAGCACGCAGTACGACCTAGCCGGTCCACCAATGTCGAGGTCGTGTTTCTTAGGACCAGTCGGAGCATGATGATACTTGATGGATCGGCGTACGAATGAACCAAAGAAATATTTTCTACGGATGGAAGTGAAGAGCCACTTTATCTTGGCGCAGAGGTGAGGTATTGGAGTACCATATGCCTTCTGCGAACTACGCTTAATCGTTATATATTTCATTTATCAATTCACGGACACCTGTGAATGGCATGTCTTCCGGTGGTCGTTGGCTCTCTGATGAGGGGTTCTCTATTTCAAAGTAATGTGATTTATTCTGTATGTATAGAGCACATGGTCTTCATCTAGTTGTTCTAGATGTAAAAGAAGCCCATTCTACCTAGCTGTAGCCCTAGGCGTTATCGATGGCTCCATCTTAATATTTGAAATATTCTTTGTCAAATAATAAATCAACCTCTGATATCATTTTAGACGATAGATTAAAAATTTGTAGGTAATTGAGTTTTAGAATAATCGCTAGAAACCGGAAAAGAGGATGGATTCATTTTTAAAGTTTAAGCAGGGAAATGACAAGTCGCAGAACCTCATGAATAACCAACCGGGTGATATTATGCAAGCCGTTCGGTTAACGGTCATCATACAGACTTGCAGATTATCTCCGCTGCATTTTATCCAAGATACGTTCCGAATGCAGAGTGGACTCGCCATTTGCATTGTTTATTATTTATGCGCTTGCTTTTCTGCCTTTATCTTACACCAATCTGACTCGGGAATTTAATTTATGGTAGTGCTGCAATATACAAGCTATCCATTACATTAAAGCTGTGATTAATTTCCTCTGGAAATTATGAAATTACAGGCCTCTTGGTAATTGTTTTCAAATTAACTGAAAATACACATTTCTTTTTCTTTTTCTTTGTTTTAATACTGACTCGTTCATTTAACGTCACTTTATGCTGGTGAGGCTTATCTCAGACGATGTCACATTGGGAATCCTAAACTTTGCCTGTCTTGGTATAATTAGGATAGGGGTAACGAGTACCTGACACCGTACAGGGTCGGGTCCTCCGTTTTATGTTCCTTCCGAAGGAAGGCATAAATACAGATTTTCTCCTCATATTAAAAAATCATTGGGCCACCTGCAGGGCTGCAAACCAGCGATCGAGCACAGTAGGTTGTTATGTTAACCTCTACTCCTCAGGTGACCCACGAATTTTCTTTTACAGCTATTTGTGAATAACTATGTGACTATATTTAAATAATCATGCATTTAGATTTGACCTCCGTATTTTGATTACATAGAGAGAGGAGTAGCTCAGTGGTAGGGGGCTGAACTCCTATCCTCAGGATCCCGGAGGATTCGATTCCAGCTGTTGGAGATAGATTAGTTAAACTGTTAACAGTCGTATATGGACCCTGTGGGATCTTCAGACTCTCCTGGGGCTCACCCAGCCTTGATAAAGTGAGGACCCTTAAAAGGAAAACTCTGGATCTGGACTTTTCACATTAAGTATAGCAATTGTGTGCTCTACTGATTGTTTTTATAGACAGGAGATTAGTGGCTGCTAACAGGTGTTATTTTGGACTGCAGCGGCACATGAAGAGCAAATCTCTGTTTAGAAGGACTAAATTGCAGCTCTACAAGACACTAATAAGGTCTGTCGTCACCTATGGCTCAGAATGCTGGCCGAATCAAGAGTTGGCTTAACTTAGGTTAGAGCGGCGCATAATCCGAAGAATATTTGGTCCAGTGTGTATAAATCAAAAGTGGAAACTAAGGACCAATGCGGAACTACAAATGTTGTACCAAGAAGCCGACCTGCACAGATTTATAAAAGTGGGGAGATTACGTTGGGCCGGACATGTGGCGAGGATGACGGATAACCAAATTCCTATGAAGTTCCTCAACAGATGCATGGAACAAGACCAGTTGGACGTCCCAAATTGCGTTGGGCAGACGGCCTCGCTGCCGATGCAAGGTCTATCCTTGGGATAAGGAATTGGAAGGCGGCTGCTCTGAACAGGGATGACTGGTGGCGTATGTTGCAAGAGGCCTTGGCCCCCCGCGGGTTGTAGTGCCATTAAAGAAGATTTTTATGCTCCTGAAACTGTCGATAGGCGACAAAGTGTCGTATTAGACAAAATTACTTAATTTTCGATAATAGGGTATGTTGGTTCGACTTAGCACACTTTCTACTAATGAATTGATGCATTTATAATTAGGTTTACATTTATAATATTTCTGATTATTTAAAACCAAAAAGCCTCCATAGATCCTTAATTTATTTACTCTATGATTCTCAGTCCATTCTCTAAATAACAGATCCCAAACCTTGTTACTTCAACCAAATCTTCTTGCTTTAAAAAAAAAAGTTTACATTTTTCTCTATATCTAATGGGCCCACTAAGGACCATTTATCTATTCCATTTCCTTATTCGATTTTTTTTTCATTCAGTATTCACTGTCCACTGTCTTTCTTCTTCCTGTCCTCTGACCACTTCTTCCAGTTTTCTTCACTCTCCTACCTTGGAATCCTTCTTTATAATACATAATTTGTTATTAATGTTTATAAACAACCATATATTGTTTATTGTTGTTGCTGGAAATCCTCAATCCCGACGTATTGTCCGTGGTTTTGTGTATCAACAAGGACAAGAGAGGGTAGGGAAGACGACCCGGCGTGCCATGGCAGATGTCACTTGCCGCGTATACAAACATGTTAGCCCACTATTGATTTTCCCACGAGAGGTTTCGCTAATGCTTTCCACCACCAACCATCCCCCTGCCACCCTCGTTCTCTATAATGGCCCGGCCCTTTCCAATAAAACAAGGCGGCTCCATGATTGTCCAATGACCTTCATGGAGGCTGGACTGAGGGCATGTATATTACCTAGATATTATTTTACATGTTTTATGAACATTTAAACAAAAAAAACCACTTAACTTAAAAACCAATAACTTAAACCACTACAACTCATGAAGAGTCTTGCATTCAGTCAGGTACAAAGCCACTCGTATAATTTGAATAGGTAATTTAAATCATATCTAATATACCTTTTATTATATCTTAAATAATATAGCACGAGTAACAATACAGTCTATTTAAACATGTATGCCTTATTGAATCTATGCATGTTGAATACTGATTGTATAGACTGCTTCCTAACTATTCATTTCATCATAACATCAAAGACGACCGTATAAGTTTTGCAAGATTTTTTAATTTATTTGGAAACCATAATAAAAATGTATTAACAGATTTATTATAGTTATTTGTTTTTTTCGCTGGAGCCTACTAAGGACTAAAAACTACTCATGGTTATAATAAAAGATTTTTTTAAGTTTTTTTTTTTAAACTCAATAAAAATCTTGGGTTCGATACTTGGTAGAAACTGTACATTTCCTAGACAACGGCTGTGCTGGGGCGATACGTCCTAAATCACGCTCAACCGTCAGATTTTCCTCCCTATTTGGGTACTCACTTTACAGAGATTGGGTGAGCCCAGGAGCGTCCCAAATCCCTAAGCATCCATCTGTTAACAGACTAAATAGAATCTACCACAGCCTGATTTGAACACTAGACCATCGGCACAGTAATTCAACTGAGGGAGTGGCTCCTGTTGTTAAACGAGATTAAAGCGGAATTAGAAAACTCCTTGCTAAATTACTGGAGCTATCTATATTTTATCTTAAAAAAATTAATAATAAAAATAGAAAAATTACTGAATGATTTATTTTCATCGAACAATTATTTGTTGACCGTATAAATTTTATATTGGAGCAAATGCTACTTAAGGACCTCCGAAATAAATGTTTGTATAAATAGTTGCTAAATACTTAAGAATATAATTTTCCTCCATCAACTCCATAATGATTTTTTCATTGGTTCCTCCTTATATCCTCAAGAGTATTCTGTTGACTAAGAGGCTAAGACTCGGATGTTATATGTATCTGGACATCTTCATGGCGCTCACCCAGCCTCTGGTACCTTATGTTACTTTGTACCAATGGTAGATACCTTTGATTGTGAGAAAACTGATTCAGCGTATTCTCGGACTAGACTTTTCCATTTAGTGAAACCTGTTGTGGGATTGTAGTCATACTTTTTGTATTATAATTTATACAACCTGTTTCGAAAATATATTCAGCTTCCTGATTTTTCCGAACCTAGTTTTTTCCTGTGAAAATGGTTTAAAAATCACACATTTCTTTATCAATTTTCATGTAGCAGTAATTTCATCATAATTTTTCAATGTCATATTTTTTCTATAAACTTCAATAAGCCATAAATAAGGTTTTTTGCCTATCTATATATTAAAGACTGCCATTCCTTAGCAGACAACTGTATTCGGACATTTTTTTCTTTAAACTGTCTAACGAAAATGACTTTAGAAATTGACTAAAAATATTTCCGATATTGGTTTAAAAAAACATATGCTGTTTTATAAAATATTGGAATACTTTTTGAATAAATTAAAAATTAAAATCATTGAAAATGTATCGATTATGGTTCAATTTATGAGTAATTCTCAAAATTACTTCTCTCGTTTATGGTCAGTATTAAGCAGGTACCTTAGTTAAATAATAATATTTTAACTTTTTCGGTAAATATTTATTATTTATTCATGAAAATTGTTCTCATTTCTTGTCTTGGTTATTAACTATATATTTCATTTCCAGAAAATAGTGGTGTGGTATTACCTTAAGGGAGAAAATTTGTCAATCAGGCAATATCATTAATGGATCTAAATCTCAATATAAATTTTATTTAACATATTCATAAATCGATCAGCTAACACTGCCAAATTTTAAATGCGCTTTTTTATCAGTACCAATATCATTTTTGGAAACATTATTTCTGGTACTTTTGATAATATAATAATGGTATCATAATTTTAATAAATTATATCCATCTTTAAAGCGATGAGTAAATTTTGGCCGACCCATTACAGAACATCTGAATTTAGTTATGAGTTGAAAATTCTTTGGGGTATTAAACTTTTTTAAAACCAATTTTTAAACTGTAGTAAGAGAAACTTTACTAAAAATGGCGGAATAAACTTAATGTTGTTAGAAGTTCTGGCATCTCGAAAGAATTTCTCTCTGAAGGAATTAAAACAGCTAATAAAAAAAAGATGGAAGATTTTCTGAGAAAGTGAGACGGTTTGGGTGAGGGAGAGAGGAAGAGAAAGAGAGAGAGAGATAGAGATCAGGTGAGTGAGGAAGAGGAGAAATAGGAAAGAGAGAGATAGAAAGAGAGAGTGAGAGAGAGAGAGAGAGAGTGAGAGAGAGAAGGAAGCGACGGCTCTGAAACAATGAAACTGAGAAAGAAATGGGGGGATAAGCCCCCGCCCAATTTCACAGTCCCCCCCCCTAAGGTGAAAATCTCTAAGAAATAAAAGGAGGTGAAAACTCCAGCACGTTTCCTGCGACACAGGATAACCTTACAGGGAATGTTTTCACCAACGATCTAAGCTATCATTTTCTACTGTTTGTTGTAGGCAACTCGGAAGGTAATATCTTGGTGTGTAGCATGTTCATATTTGGACTTTATTTCGGTAAGGCTTCTTTCCATTTGCCAGTCATTATTTTGCTTCATTTCATTGAGAAATTTTTGCTTGATAATTCTCTGTTACATAAAAAAATTTACATTTTACATTGGAAACGTGTAATAAATGTATACAAGTCGTGTGACATGATTTAACCACAGCACTTCGTAGGCATTAGTAATAATAATAATAATAAAGTCTTTATTTATTCTGCGACAAGTCCCCTTAGAATAACACTAGTATTAATATATGAGTTTTTATGTCTTTGAGTATAATTTGATTAAATTTAATAAATTAATAAAGGAACGGAGTGACACAGTGGTAGAGCACTGAATTGCCAAGCCGAAAATCCTGGTTCAAATCCCTCTGCTGGCAAGAATTTTATTTAATCTGTTAGCAGCCGGAGATGGATGATAAGGGATCTAGGACCGTTCATGGGCTCAGTAAGTTTTTTCAGCAAGGAATTTTTATGCGCCTATATAAATCATTTTGATTTTTTTATGACATTTTATTTTCTTCAATTAAAGGTTTAATCACTGATGACCATCGGTAGCAACATGACCCCATCTGGACGCACGCCCAACCGCTGCACTCAACGATCTATACGTGCCAAGAGCTATCGTCCCATTACTGTTCGTCATAAATTATCATTAAATCGGACTGTATCGCTTCTGTGTTCATGAATCTTGTCACAGATGTGACGGCTCTTCTTCATATATTAGCCATATTTAGTTCTAATCTCTAGTAATTTTCATTTTAATATTTAGGGGTACGTTGAAGTATTAATTATGACTTATAATTATTTCTAATCATTCTATATCAATTTTGTCCAGAGAGAGTTAGCTGTATTGAGGGATGCGGGATCGTGTCATTCTCGTAGTTCTTGGCTTGACATTGAGGTGACATTTAAGTAATCACTCCATTTCTATCCAATGTCTGACTTACTTCCTTATACACCAAGAAAACAATACCATTCCGTTTCTCTAAGTACATGAAACTCATTTCACTCATATATCAACAAGTCCAGTAAATAAATGCTTAGATCGAATTTTGTCTAAATAGATTTAACAGTATTGACGAAAACTGCAGTTGTAATATAAGCAATACATTCTATTCAAGCCAATGCTTGACTTAGCCCCCCATTCACTAGAAAAAATACAAGATTCTGCTTCTTAATGTAGAAGAAACTCATTGCGGAGAAAATTCGACTTTACCACTTGTCGACATTATTAGGGGATGTAGATATATAGTCAGTATTAGCTTTAGATTCATTGCCTATCAATTAATGATCGCGTGATGAAATTAAGAGAAAAGTAACGTGGGTCCCCAATAACTATGAAAAAAAGAATATTAAAAAAAATTAGACGAAATTAAAGTCAAGCCACACTTCTTAATTTTTATTTTCCATGCACTCTTTCTTGAAACTTAGAATTTACAATAATATCATACTTTTTACTGTTATTTACTTGTATGAACCACTGATAGATTGCATTTGGAATATTTTTTCAATTGTTTCAAAGTTAAACGTACACAAAGTCCTGTATGAATGTGTGGGGAATAGGTAATTTTTTGTTTTATTTTATAAGTTTATGTTGGAAAATTGTCGATCCTAACCTTTTAGATTTTCTGGAGACCTAAGCCTTCTAGATTAATCATAAACCGAACTTGGGCAAGCCCTGACTTAAAAAGAAGATTTCTGGATAATAATTTTAATAAGCAGGGAATGTGCTTTTTTTAAAGTTAATTTTGCTATTTTGTTCCACTACCCGTAGTACCGTCTACCCACCCGGGATTTCACTAAATAATGAGTAATTCAAATTAATAATGAGTGTCCTTATATCCCAAGACTTCTTCTACACAAGCGCTATATGTACAAAAAAAAAGTTAAAAGCCACCAGCTTCTCTTCCTGTCTTCAAACTATGGCCTAAATCAAATTCTTCAACAAATTTTGTTGACAGGTTCAAGAAACTAATAAAAGGTGATGATATTGTCTGTCATCTTCATTGCTACCTAATGAATAATAAATTTGCCAACAACTTGTTTTGTTTGCTCTTGAATAATTAAAAGTTTAAACTTTAAAGAAACTAATTTAGCTTCTGGATTAACCTTTCATCAATTCTCACCATTATTTAATTTTAATTGAAATAAAATGTTAAATCTACCGAAGGGTGTAAAAATTATATTAGCATTCTCAATTTATTGATGTCTCCAATTCCCCTTTTTTATATATAAAAAAACCTATTTAGTGTATCTATTAAATTCTGTTAAGATTCAGAAATTAAATTTTGTATTGCTTAATAAATAAATAAATTAAATAATTAATAAGGCAGTTCGCTGACAAGTAAATTAAGAGTAGTACTGGAAGTTTTTCTCTTTTACAGTTAGTTAAGAGTAAATTAAAAACTTTTTTTTTTTTTAAACATAAATTAATAAAAATAAACATTGGACAGGAATTCAAAGGTGAGTAGGATTCGTTGTAAAACGGTAAATTGAGTTATTCATACCGTTTTGTATTATTGTAGGTTTGTATTTTTATCTGTATCTTTTTTTTTCCTTCATAGTATGAATATAAAATAAACTGATTTCCCTGAACCTTTTAGATGAAACTTGAACATTTTAGGTGGATTTTATTCTTGAATAACTTTCTTTTTACTTACCATTTTCTACATTTTTATTTTATTTAATTTTTTTTAAAGTCTATTTATTTAATTATATGAATCTAATACCCAATTATTCTATCAACCTTCTTAATACCATGTTTCTATTTTCATTTCAACAAAAATATTGGATTGAACAATTAATAACCAATTTCTTTTAACTCACTTTGAATCATTTAAGATATTTAAATCGCTGATGTAATTAAAATTCAGGATATGTAATTATGAAATATACTGAAAATTTCTCCAAATAAGCCATGTATTTTAATAGGTTTAATTTATTTTAATACATGGTTAATCGTAATTCGGCTGTATTTCAATTAATTTTATTTTTTTTATAAGTTTTCTCTATGTAAATTTCACCCGTTTTTCTAAGTACAAAATTTTAGATCTTTTATTTGTTTCTTTTTAATTCGCAAAGGAAGTGAAACTCGAATGGCAATTTGAATAAACTTTTGTCGTCAGACTTAAAGAATAAAAGGAACTCTTGTAGTGTACTTAATGCTAATCTTAATTCATCTCGAGTCTTAAGTATCTCTTTAGAATTGTTTGTGATACAAATATCATGTTAAACGTAATAACTTCGTTGGCCATCGCAAATTATGAAGTATAGTTTATAATTCTCATTTTTTTTTTAAAATTTGTAACAGGTATCCGTGTGTGTAATAAGGATTCAATACATGCAAATTAATAATTATTTATTTATAGGTCATATACAATATTAAGTATATAATATTATAAAACAAATGTAGCACACACACATATATATACGTTATTTATTTACTCAACATATGATGCAAATCTTACTAAGAACGTATAAAATATTTAATCAGTTAAAAACAAAGGATGGACCATGTGTGTTTCTCACACCGTGGGGCTTAACCAGCTTCTATAAAGTTAGTACCCTTAATGGGGGGGGAGGGTAAAACCTAGAGCGTGATCTTGGACAAATCATCTCCCAGCATAGCCGTTGTCCTAGAAATAGTACAATCTCTACCATGTTTCTGAATCCAAGAACCTTCATGGGTTGTAGCGGTACAGATTTTTTTTTTACTATCCAGAAAAATGGCAAATATATAATAGAGTACCGCGATATCTTACGTACAAATATTATTTAGAACAGGTGCATTGTAAAATCCTTTTAAGTAATATAATATTATAAGTATTATAAAACACAATGCAATGCTTCTGGAGCTTTTCCGAGAGTACATATACAACATCTGACTATTTGTAATAATACGTAATAATAACTAATAATACGTATTTAACTTTAATATGCAGTCAAATTCATTTTTTCGGACGAATCATCTCCCTGAAACCGGTATCTAAAAACAATTAAGTGATGCAGTATAACGCGATATTATGTACAAATATTTTTAAGAACAGGTAGTGTAAAGCACAATATTATACTTCTGAAGGATTACTAAGAGTTAGGGTTGGGCGATAGTCGGTTGTTAGCAATATCGATAGGCCGATACTTACTCACTAATGGGCGCTACAGTCTTTGTAGGACCTGGGCCTCTGCCACCACTCTCTCCACTCCACTCCCCACGGTCCACCGCCAGGCTCTTCCAATTTCTAATCTCCATCACTCTCACGTCCTCCTCCAAATCACCGATCAGGTTCCAGGTTCCTCCAGGAACCGATGCCTGGGTCTCCCTCTCTTTCTTTTACCTCCTGGTGTACCACTCAGCATAATTTTTGGCAATCTGCAGGGACTCATTCTCTCAACATGACCCAGCCATCTGATTCTGCTCTCCTTAACAACTGTGATGATATCTGGCTCACCATATAGTTCCTCTAGCTCGGCATTGCTTCTAATTCTCCATCTATGCTGTTCTCTGACCGCTCCGAAAATCCTTCTCAGGACTCTTCTCTCCCAGACCAGCAGGGCTTCCCTGTTTTCCTTGATTAGAGTCCACGTCTCGTTGACATACACAACAATTAGTCTAATCCCTGTTTTGTATATAAATATCTTTGGTTTCCTGGAGAGACTTTTGTATCAGAGTGCCTCTTGCAGGGCGTAGAAACACCTCGTTCCTGCAACCATCCCGCCTTTTATTTCGGCTTCCACACTGTTATTCTTCGTCACTACTCCCCCCTGGTACTTAAATGCATCGCAGCTCCGGTATGCCTCTTCTCCCCATACAACAGTTTCTACCTTCTCCCTGATCTCCCGAGATGTTTTCATATATCTAGAATTTTCATAACTGATCATGAGTCCTAAATCATATGCGGCATTCTTGAACTCTTCAACTCCGCGCTGCTAGTGCTGCCTTGGACCTGCTAGTAATGACAACATCCGCATACGCCATGTGCTCTGTGAGCCTATTATAGATAGTGCCTCCAGGGTTCGTCTTTATTTTTCTAATTGCCACTTCTAAGGCAAGGTTAAACAGTAGTGGCGATAATGGGCCCCCCTGTCTTAAGCCAATGATAACATCAAAGCTGTCCGAGATACCCACTCTGGTTTTGACCCGACAACTTGTCCTTCCAGTGTCATCCTCGTCAATATCCTCGTCAGGTCATATAAAATGATTACTAACCAGCTGTTTTTTTTTAATTCTTCTTTTTTGACTTCGTTATCGATACACGTTGGAAGGAGGGGACTCTTTGATCAAACCATACATTTTGTAGGACAAATATTTTTTCAAGTACTTTAGATATTTATCTTGAGATTTAACAAAAAAAAACCCAGTTAGTAATAATTTTTTGTGAATCATCAAACCGACATATTTTCTTCTTGCTGCCTCTTTTAGCTACCGCAATCGAGAATTTTCGAACAGGAAATTGTTGGGCGTCTCATCGAAACGAAGCTATTCACGAAAGTTTAGTATCAAGCTGAACTTTCGTGAATCAAGTGCAAAAATGGACCATGGATCCTGGACTATATATACTCTGGGAAATGCTTCAAAAGTGTTGTGTTTACACCACCTACAATAAGGGTAGCAATTATTCAATACACTTGTAATAATTATTTTAAAATTAATATATCTTTATTTAAAGACTCCTATTGATTTTATCAATATTCAAATATTAAAATAATTCAAAAAAATGTCTGGTATCCATATAAAACTCCTAAACACCGTTTTGAGGATAATCAAATATATATTATTAACTACCAGCCCGGTTTGATATATTAGAAATAAAAACGGGCCTATAAATTACCCCAATATTTGAGCTAAGTGACGTGATTTAGGTCGGCCGGAGCAATGAAATATCGCTCGCCGGAGTGAATAAAAGAAAATACGAGAGGAAATGTGGAATAGAGGAACTGGAATCCGTGTAAAGTTGGCCTCGTCCGACCAACCATTCATGTGTGGCTTATCCTAAATCAGTCCAGTTTTGCCAATGCTTTGAAATAAGCTTCGTTTTCGTCCTTTATTGAACACCCCTTTATTTAGGGTTTTCGTACACCGCAATGGCTCATATAACTCCCAAATATATACCCAAAGGGCCCGGGGTTTATTAGGGGTGGAATGAATTAAAGGGTTAAATAAATCTATGGATAGAATAACATTATAAACAAAAATTTATTCCACTAAATTATTTCAGGAAAATTTTCAATTTTGTACTCTAATTTTTTTAAGAATATTGATATATTGAAATTCTCTTTAGTTATTAAATTTTATTTTAAAATATTATCAAGCTGATAGTTTGGGAGCTACGTGTCTCATTGTGAAACTCGTACATACTGTGTCATGCTAAGGAGCTATGTTGAACTGAACCAACTGTCAGCTGATTTGGCTTATACAAAGGAGGGAATTCTGGTGACTAAATATAATCACAGCCAAATAACCTCCCTACACAACCGTTGACTAAGAAATGGTACAGTCCCTCCCATCTACTGAACCCGACACCAGTCGTTGTGGTATAGATTTTTCTTTTTTCAGTTATATGAATAGGACACTTATTTTCTCCTTCAGTTTGAAATTGGTTTTATTATTTGTCTTTTTACGTATTAACATTAAAGTTCTGTTTTTTTTAACATTAAAAGAAATATCCTACCAATGTGGTACTCATTAATGTTTTTTTTATTCTGGCTACATATATATATATATATTATTTTGTTTTATTTGGAGTAACTTAGTGATTTCCGAGTGGTATTTCAGAGTGCTTGTAAAGTTAAAAGCATAGCTGTAACAATTTAAATTTTTGGGTTCATTCATTTTTGTGTCTTCTAAAAATGTAGACCTCAGTGCTAGAACTCAGAGTTGTCATGGCGAAGATCTCGGGTTCAATTCAGGCCAGGATCTGAAGACACCCCTAGTGCTCACTTAGCCTCTTTACAATATTTTAGTACGGTACCCAAAATTTGGGGAAAACCTAGCTGTTGAAACCTCACCGGACATACACCTCCCAGTATAACCCAGTCTCTTCCATGTACTGAACCCAAAAGTAAACCCTTCAAGGATTGGTGTGGTACATTTTTTTATGTTTGGTCCTTGTACGATTCATCTCGTTGTTTTTAACGACCATCTTAAGAGTCTTACAATTAATTACTCTTTGTAATTATACTTTTATGTCTCAGTAATTGTTCGTAAGTATTCATTACTGCTTAATAATCGTTGTACCTTAGCTTAGCTTAATGGCTTGGAAGCCTCCCTCAGCCCTGAAACAAGATTCCTATTGGAGCGAGGCCCTATATCATTCCTTCCCGCCCTTGATACGATTATACAGTAGCCATCCTCCCGGGACAAATGGGCAGGCCTGGTTAAGTGGACTACAGTAGCCCCTTAAGGATTGGCTTCCTCCTGCGGGGGGACAGGATACAAATGCCTCCAGTAGTTCGTTAGGGAATTGTTGCTGGGGGCGATCCATCGAGGACATGGTTCGTGAAGGAACCGTTCATTATACTTACCAGCCAGCTCGGTAAACTGATGGCTCGCCCGCTCGGGTTAATCAGTGCCCCAGCACCTAGCCTAAACAGCTCCGATTTATTTCCCGCCGTCTGGGGAAGATCAGCTTCTCTCGTTGTCTGCCTGGTCTTAGTCTCGATGGTGAAGTCGTTCACCTCCGGTGTTTACAAGGATAGATAGAAAGCATGTCCATCATTGTATACATTACTACTTCATTACAATCATTACTATTTATTATAATTACTTTTTTTTTGAAGTGCGATCTAGTTCGGGATGTATAGTTTTAAATCACCGAGTTCGATACCGGCTCGGCCAAATAGATTGTCTATTATGTTAACAATTTGAGGTTATACCAAACTCTAGACTAACCCTAACAATTAGTGAATTTAATTAAATGTTGTATATCCATTTATTTTTTATTTAATGTCACTTTATCCTATTATGGTTAATTGGACGATAGTGGGCAGAAGTCCTAAATGTTTGCCATGTCATGTATAATTAGGATAAGGATCTTTAATAAGTACCTGACACCGCACATGTTTAGGAATCCCATTTTACGGCACTACCAAAGGACGGCATAACCAAAGAGGTTTTTAGAGTGTAAAAAAATTAGACAAAATAACTTACACTTATTTATGTGCCTACGTTTCAACCTGTTTTTTAGTCCATCTTAAGGGTTGAGAATATAAGAAAACTGAAAAAGATTTTTTACTCCATTTGAAAAATGCTAAGGCCACTTGCCGGGCTGCGAACCCGCGATCTTGGCGATAATAGGTTGTTATGCTCATCACTACACCATCGACCCCCAATTGTTATCTTAAGCAAAACCTTATTTGTTCAACATTGTTTGACGAGTCACCACGAACAGGCAGACACATTCACCCTGAAGATGGCCTAGATCGTGGGCCGAAACGTTGGCACTATTAAAAAATAAGTTTATATTAGCACTTATTTTGTATTATCATTGACTGCACCCCTGACCAATTCAATCCTTCATTAGAATTATCCAGTCAACTATTTTCCACTCAAACATAAGATGAAGATGAGTAAAAAAAAATGTTTAAATTAATATTTTTTTTTTAAATAGGCATATTACATCAATCAAGACAATTTATTACGTAATCCGGAGTAATTATTTTTCAAAATTTATGATATAAGAATCCGTTAATCCATTACTCCACAGCTGACATCCTACTTTTTGTATACACACACACACATATATATATACATTTTACATCATAAAGCTTATATAAATATGTATAACGTTTAATTTTAATATGAAAAGTTACCTTATCAAATAAGTTACCTTTCTATCATATGTTTAATATGTTAATATGGTTCTATTATGTGCCTAATATAGCATGGTATGTTATTATTTAAATATGTAACATTATTTTTACTAAGTGTAATAATGTAACAAGAATGTATATACGTAATTATGTAGGTATATTCTCTACGTAAATATCTATATTCTCTAGTGGTAAGTACGTAGATACTGTAAATATTTATATTCTCCAGTAGTGAGGTCAGTAATAACCATTTGTAGTTGTTTGCCCTTAAAATAAAACAACAACCAGGCCATATTAGGTTCCTACAAACATTCCTTATTTGAAAATAACGCCAACGTGTTTATGTTGTATTAATAATCTTTATTATTAATAAAAGGAATTACTTATACACTACTTATAAATAGAATAAGTGTGATCTCGCTGAGAAATTTTTTTATATACTCATTTTTTTAGTATTTAAATGAATCATAAATATGTATTAATCACCCAAGTTTTGTAAGTATATAGAAATCGGTGGGTTTAGGAAATGGCTATAGGGACTTTCGTCGAAAATATTCGGGGGTGGAAAATTTGAATAAAATGAAGAAATTCAATACGGAAAGAAACTGTAATAAGTGTAAGGTAAAAGCTTAGAGTGCCTTAAAGTAAATTGCTTCGTTTCCACGGTTACTTAGCCTTGGGTTCAACATAATTTTCACGTTTACCATGGCATCAGCATATTGTTACTATCCCTTTATTAACAGAAAATATTTATTAAAATAATTTTATAATATAAACCGTTATATTACTTAACACCCCCCCTGTAACCACTACGATCCGTGGACGAGTCTGGGGTTCAGTAAATGGTAGAGACTGTACTGTTTCATGGACAACGAATCTGCAAGGAAGCGACTTGTCTCAGGTCACGCTCAACCGTCAGGTTTTTCCCCCTTATTTTGGGTACCGAGTTTTTATAATATTTGATAGAGGCTGGGTGAGCCCCAGGAGGGTCCTAGATCCCATATGATCCATCTCCCAACAGACTAAATGAAAGTAACTGCCAGCGGGATTTGAACCAGGATTTCCGGCATGGCTACTCAGTGCTCTACCACTGAGCCACTCCGCTCCCATATTACTTAACATAGAATGATTAACTATTATATCATAGAACGATAGATTCGTTGACGAAAAAAATATCGTAATGGTTGAAACATTTATTTGTGCCTTTTAGAAATTAAAAAATATAATTTTAGTAAATCATATATTTTACTTGAAGGTTTTACTGAAAAATAACAACATATCTTTTATGCCACTGCTCATTGCAGTGTGTCAGTTGTAAAGTGTAACAATTACAATTTCACTTATTTGGTTTTTATCTTACTTTCTCTTCACAATTATACTGTTCTAAATTTAAATATTGGAACTAAGCAAAACAGTTAATAACATATAAAAAACTTTCAACATAGATATTTCGTATCCTCATATGCAGTACGATCTGAAATTAATTTTTTTTCTGCAGTAAAACTGAAAATGTCAGGAAGGTCTACCTCTAACGTACTGATGTATTCTAAAATATATGAGGCGTTTTGAGATCAAAAGCTGATAACTCCAAATTTTCAAAATCGCCTTTTCCATACTTTTTGCTAGTTGTGTCAAGCAGTTTTGTACAACATGTCACTTTGCTGCCTTATTTCTCATGTTTTTATTCAAGTTCTGAAGTTGAAGTTTCGGGATCATTAAGCGTTGCTTAAGTGAAACCTAAAAGTGTGTTTGAAATTTGGTGAAATACGTTTTGATCATGAACGCCTCATTTGAACGTCCGGTTCTGAATCTTGTAAGGAAATGCGACCTCTCCTTTCCGATCTTCGAGCTTCCCTTTCTTGCCCGTTCTTCAGTCATCTAGAACTCAATCAGTCCTAATATATATCATGTTTCTTACCTATCAACATTAAACTCTTGCTTTTCCCACATCTCACTTCCCAAATAGATGATGTTCAAGCAGGTTTGTTATTTGCATCAATGAATATGTATTAATTTCCTTAAATTTAATAGTTAATTATTATTAACAGATCCCTCATCAACGTTCTTTTTAGTCACCTCCTAGGATGTTTCAGTCATGAGACTGATTGAAATATTAATCTAACAGTTAATTATGGAGCAAGATTTATGATGATACTATGTTTAAATAAATGACATATAATTCATATGGAAAAAAGGAAGGTAATAATACATATATCACATTTATTTTCCATCCCTTTCAGAGAATAATACACGGGAATGGGCGAATTTCGAAGTAATTTCGTGGGAAGAAGGTGCCTTCCAACCCAGGTTCATTCCCTATTAGGATATAAGGAGGGATGAAAATGGACCATTTATAATAAAGACGAGAAGCGTACGTTTATATTAGGTCTTGGTGGGGGGTTGGGGGGGGGGATGAAAAATTCAAAAGGAGCCAAGTACAAGTTCATCAGGGGCGGATCATCTGATGACCCCAATTTCGGGCGAGTCAGTCATTAGTTCTGCCGGGAGATAAACGACCAGCGGCCCACTGACAAATAGCCTAGCCTCCCGGCCCTTTGAGTTTCCTATAATACCACAGTCCTGATTCATTTTTATTAAATTCATCTTCAAGAGATGAAAAAAATGTTAAATTATCCCTTCAAGGGGTGGGATTTCACTTCTTTAAACTGCTTGAATCTACTCTAGGGTTAGGTGTATTTTTAATACTATGTATTTATATAATTTAATAGAGTATTTATATAATTAAATGGATTAAATTCACCTACTACATAAGTAAAAAAAACTAATAAATAAAAAACCATTTACTCTTTAATTTACACGATTGACAAGAATTATATTGATAAAATCGAGTAAAATTTTCTTTTATCGAGGAAAATGTTTTCCTTAAAATTAAAATGTTAGCATTTTATTTCTTGACCGCCTTGAAAAGGAATAATTTTCTTAGAAGAAAAAACCTACCACCCAAAATCACTAAAACCCATGAAAGATCTTGGGATAGGTACAGAATGTACTGTTTCTAGGACAACGGCTGTGCAGGGAGGTGATCTAGTTTTTCCCCCAAATAAGGGTACTCAATTTAAAAAGGCTGGATGAACCCCAGGAAGGTCAGTAGATCCCACAGGGTTCATCATGGTTTTTAACAAATAATATATATTTTATTTGTCACATCCGGGTTTGAACCCAACATCTTCAGAAAAAGGCTAATTATTCCGCATATGTCGCTTCGATTTGAGTAACCACAAGTTTTAACTGTTTATTTGTTTCATTGTTGATATTTTTTAAAAATACAGGTTTTCATGAGCTTTACTATGGAAAAGATAATGCAATTTAGGAAAATGTGTATACAATTTCTAATTCTAGAAATTAGAAGTATTTCTTCATCTAATTATCTATTATTTCTTCATGAAATGATTGCCTAAATTTACTCATTACACATAATTGCATTCTCTTTTCCATTCTAATGCTCACGATTAACTGTATTATTGGAAAATATTAAAAATGAAACGAATAAATGACTTTTTGTATCTAAACTTGAGGCGACAACCAGCTGAACAGATGCCAGATAAAAGCAACTTGTACAAGAAGGTGATAATAACACTTCTAGTGTAGAAAGTCGGCCATATTAATTGTTAGTTTTAAAAGTCTTTAAATTCCATTAATAACCACAATTAACTAATCCTAACAAATATCTTATCAAAAACATATTGACATTTATTATTATATTTCATAAAAAAATTTATTGAGTGAGTAAATGAAATCGCTGCTATAAAAAATTGAAAATATAAAATAAAAGAAAGTACAATTGAATTAATTGATTAAAAATGATTCAATCCTATCAAATACAGACATTTTTTTATAGTACTTTTTTCCGTTAAAGTTTTATTGTTTTAAATCCTGATTTCAATTAATTTGGGGGAAAATTGTTTAAAGGAATAAATTTAAGTTTTTAATGGAACTCGAAACATGATTAAAGTAGACGCCTTTTTCCATAAGGTTCTCACAAGTTTGAATGGAAGTTTAATGAAAGAACTGGCTTCTATAAAATTTGATGTAGATAGAAATAATCTATGGTTTTTCAATCAAAATTAGCTTAATAATAATAAATTATAAATTTAATAACATTAATAAATTATTATTTCCATACGTGTAACTTCATACAAACACTATTATAAATATTATACACTATTATTATTTTTAATATACAAATACACGAAAAACGAGCACAATTTAAAATTTGGCAATAGTTCAACAACTTTTCCAAATTAGATGTGTCTTGGAGGATAAGCCCTTTATGGCTAGTATCTATAGATATTTTTTATTAATTTTTTATAGTTTATATTTTACATTTTATTGTTTTATATACTTCATTATAAATAATTTTTCCAGGGGTATGGTGAGGTAGAAACCTCTACGGATGGCAGCCTCAACTATGGGCAGGTTCCTACTCTTGGTAGCAGCGGTTTGTCTACCAGCCATCATCATTGCCGAACAAGGTAAGTTATTGTTTTTATAAGATATATCATAAATAACTTAAATTATGTTATATAACTGACTAATAAAATGGCATAGATAGTATTTAATGATAAAGCTTACTTCGATATTTTATCTGAATACAGTATCACCATAAATTTAATTTTTCATTTCACCAATTAGATTTTAGTAAAGAAGCTATGAATTATAGCACAATTTCAAATACGTTTCGTTGTAAAATCAGTAAAATGATTTGTTTGTTTTCACGCTGTATGTATTTAAAATGATTATTAAATTGTAAATTAATTTAATAATTAATAATGTAATTTTAATAAAATGTCATAATTAATTTAATAATTAATAATGTAATTTTAATAAAATGTCATAATTAATTTAATAATTAATAATGCTATTTTAAATTTAAATTAAAATGATTTATTTTTATTCACGCTAATCAAAACCATATAAAAAAAAAATGAAGTAAATAATTTTAAACTGTTATGTTAACCACGTGTTTAGGATCTTTTACCCGTATCATCATAAATTTAATTTTTCATTCCTCCAATTAGATGTTTGTTTAGTAAAGACACTGTGAATTATAGCATAGTTTCAAATATGTTTCGTTGTAAAATCAGTAAAATTATTTTTTATCAATGGCATATTATATTAAATACTTTTCATCACTATATATTAAAATATATAATTTAAAATTATTGTTTTTTAATCATTGAAACGTGTCTACCGAATTAAAAAAATGTAATACATAGAAGACGCTTAAGTATTTAAAAGTTACGAAACTACTTAATAATTAAACTATTCTGTTTTACACGGTTTAAGGATTTTTTACCCATCTTAGACAAATACTAAATAAAGAACGCAATCTTTAAAAATACATAAAAATATGTCTTGTATATCACTTTTTGTTTTCTATGAAGGTACTAAATAGTTAAGATAATAAATTATAAATTTCACAACTCGTTTCTTTGCAAAACCGTTCAATGCCAAAAAAAATGTTAATCGATCTGTGGATGAACATAACTTTTCTAACCTTGGAGCTTAATTATAAGACGTTAAGAGAAGCATGATCGTGCGGTTTTTAAGTTCTTCCGCATTGCTGTTACCAATTTGTTTATTTATGACTTCTTTCTAAATTAGTAATTTGTTTCAGTTCCTTCGGATTTATATAATCGAGTATAAATTTCGCAAAATACGAGTAGAATATTTTTCAAAATATAAATAAAATCCCGGCTTTTCGAGAGTATCAACTGCTACGCTGATGTAATTTTTATGTGAGCTATACAAATCGAAGAAACGGTATGCCACCGGGTCATAAAATAATGAAGATAATTGGCTAAAAAGGTCCATTTAAGCAATGCAGTAAATATTACACTCTTGATAACGATAAAAAAAAAATTGCATAATTTACAAAGTATTATAATACCATTAAACCACATATTTATTACAACAATATAACTACGTCATATTTATTTTTAAAAGAGTAGGAAAGGATAATAAACTCCAATAAAAAAATGATTTATCTGAATAAATAACTAAAGTCTATGATTTGGTAATCTCAAGGGAAACAATCTAATTTTTTTTCGTCATAAAAAATTTAGGCATTTAATTTTCGGGAAAAAAAATCTTATCCTTATTGGGTTGATTTAAAATTCGTTCATACTACAATAAACTTGAAAATACAAACTAGATTTTCTTTTTTAAATATATAAACTACAAATATTTTAACATATTCATACTAACTTAGAGATAGTAACTGTTCCGTATAGCCTCTGCTTTACGAATATAAATGCTTAAGAAGTGCGAATGATCTGTAAACCATAATTTAGTAAATAAATAAATTCATTCGAAGAACTTCATACATCAGTTTTACCCATATTATTTAAATTTAATCTGTTTCTCCAGGTAAATGAGTATTTCCAAGTTGAATATTCTTATATTTGAATATTCTGGCCAGTTACCTTCTGCACCGAGCAGCCGCTCCTATTGGCCCTGAAGATGACCAATAGGAGCGGCATACACAGTAGGTCGAAACGTCGGCAAACATATAATATAATAGGTTTCAACTTATTTGCTGTGTTTTTTTTACTGCACCCCCAACTATTTCCATCCTATATTAGTACCTACCAGTCAACGAATTTCTTTCCTACATGAATAACATGGCCAGTTACCTTCTGCACCAAGCAGCCGCTCCTATTGGCCCTGAAGATGACCTACACAGTAGGTCGAAATGTCAGCACACATATAATATAATAGGTTTCAACTTATTTGCTGTGTTTTTTTGACTGCACCCCCAACTATTTCCATCTTATTTTGAATATTCTTGTTAGGGACATTAAATTACATCTTTGCTTTTCCTGGATTGTATCGGCATTCCATTTCTACAAAACTCTTTTCAGAAAGCATGGACAAAAGCCATTGGTATGGTACTTGCATCTATTCTGCTGGATTTCATGTTAAAATAATTTTATCATGGCTTATGATATCAAGAGAGCGTACTGAGCTATGTTAATTAATGATCTCAAGAACTCGTATTTGAGACCGGTGGTAGATAAATTATTTATCCCGAGCAATATTTGGGATATTTTCCTGGGGTTCACCAAGACTATGGAAAAACGCGTCAATGCAAAACTCTTAGGCTTAGAAATGGTATATATAGTCCCTCCTTTCTGCTCAACCCTATATGTGTTTCAGTTGTACAGGATTTACAAATTTCGTAATCCAGCTACCTGCGGTATCCAGATGCGAATCTTTAAGTATCTATCTTTTTTTCTCCTTTCCTCGAATAAGCTACAGGATGGTTTAGACTAACTCCCCGTTGCCTTTGAAGAACTCGAAGATGATCATCCTAACGATTCTCCATCATTACCGTAAGCATTTTTTCTTCAAACCGAGCAACGGACCGAAAACAGGAACATCTTTAATCCTCCTCCTATCTGCCGGATATTTATTCGCTTTGAGGTATATATATTTTTTTTCTTATTTTATTTACTTCCTTCCCTTCCTTGGCTGGATCCTTTGTCGGAGAGAAAAGGGAAAATTTTCTCAGTCAGCGGTGCGTAAGGGTCTGATTTGATTTTATTGTGGCTCAAGTTTCCACAGTGTGTTTTATTACAAAATATTTATTATGGTTTTCTTTGGTGCGGTTGAGGAAGAAACTTCTAATAATTCTCTTACAAAGCATAAGTGCTCAGATGTTAATAAATTTTAATTAAATAGCATAGAAAACGTTAAATAATTTTTAAACAGTGATTAGAAATAGTATAATAAAATAGAAAATAATTGATGTTAGGTTATAATAAAAAATGAAAAAACAAACCTGTACCACTACAACCCATGAAGGTTTTGAGTTCAGTACGTGGTAGAGAATAACGTCTCCAGAACAACGGTATGTACTGTTCCTAGAACCAGGATTAAGAGGGAGGTGATGTATCCTAGATCACGCTCAACCATCAGATTTTCCCTCTAGTTAAGGGTAACGCCTGGGTGCGCCCCCGGAGGTTCTCCAGATCCCTCAGGGTCCATCCCTGTTAACAGATTTAATAAAGTATCTGCAATAGCTGGATTTGAACCCGGGGCCTTCGACCTTCTTATTATATTTTCGTTTTAATTATAATTAAAATAAATAAATCTTTCACTCATACATCTAGAAGTGACTTGTCCTGTGTAGCAATCTTGAAAGCCAATGTCCTACAACCTGATTTATCACCTAATTAATATCAGGGTATCAGGGGGGCAGCGGGGCTCTCCAGCGCCTGTCAAATCACGTCTTATTTGACATTGCCTACTATGTCAAGTTTAGTTATTAGTATTCTCTCTCTAATATACAAAAATGTTTTTATTGATGTAATATTTTATGGGCGTTGCTTAGCTTTGGTTATTTTTTTTCTTGCTCGATTAGTTGTTATAAATATTTTCAAAAATTGGCAAATCCCAAATCTTTCCATTAATCCTTCTTTCAGTGGTTAAATTTAAATGGAAAGCATCGAAAAATAAAACAAGCTACATCTTATTAGAACATTTCGATTTTAGGTCTTTTATTTCAATATACATAATGCATTGAAATAAGACTAAGGCACATTCTTATAAACTATAAATTATTTTTTAACTACAGTGCAAACCTAAAATAAAAAAGAAATAAGAAATTACATTATTTTATTTAATGAAAAATACTCAATATCTCAAAATGATTCTATGTGGGTTGGTTACTCATATTTTAAGCGACTCACTAGAGGGATACAAAATAAGTTATAAACAGAACTGCAGTTTCTAGAACAATATCAGAATTTGATTCAAATATCGGAGTAATGCTAATTAGAAAGTAAAGTTAAATTAGCAGTTGTATTATTTTTAACATAAGAGTTGGTCCACTGCGAGATACCTAACTAATAGTTGGAATGTTTAATACCTATTACCTGATTTAAAATATATATTCCACATCGATATCAAGTTAACTCAGTTACAAAAAGCTTCTTGTTTTTTTTAAGCTTAAAAGAAATAAGATTAGAAATATTTGTGTGAAAGCCTACATTCAATTTATTTTTTCACTTTCGACCCTTGACCCAATTTAAAGCTCTGAAGAAGACTTGCAATGTGGGTTGAAACGTTGGCTTTCAAATAAACAGTTCTCCTTATCTAAGACATTTTTTTTCTGATTTCTACTGATGTATTTTTTCAGTTTGCTGGCATCTTATACAAGATTACTGACATAGTTTTGGATATTTAATACCTAACCTAGCCCTTATAGTATTTAATAGCTAACTGATTTAAAGAAAACATATTCCCCATCTTTTTTAAGTTACAAAAAGTTAAATCTTCTTTTTTTTTAAGGTTGAAAAATATAAGAATAGAACTATATGTGTTTAAAAAGCAACATTTCAACACACTTTGATGGTCTTCTTCAAGACTTATAATAGGGCCATAATCATTGTTGAAAATGAACAAAAAAATTCAATTTTTTTTTCATTTTTAATCCTTGACCCAATTATAACTCCTGAAGAAGACCTGGGGTCTAAACGTTGGCCTTCAAATAAATAATTCTCCTTTAAGATTATTTTTTCTGATCTCTACCCTGATTATTTTCTTCCTCATTATTCAATATTCTTCTGTATTTTTAAGTTGGCCGACAGCTTACCCAAGTCCTTGCCTGATAAAAACACCATTTACCTTCGATAGCTAACGAATCCAGACTAATAAACTTATCCGATTGACCCGGATCTGCCTTCGCCTGGAAGAGAAATGGCTTGCGCCGGAGAAGGCTCGCTGGAGAAGCTGCAACGCTAAGCTCCAGCACTATCCTGGAAATTTGATCGGGCTGATCCTGAAGTAGAGGAACCATCGATCGGGAGGATAATCCTGGAGCTGGAACCTGGGGAATTCAATTCGCTTTATATCCCCGCCCGCTCCCTAAAACAATATCCTATATAGCTACATCCAGATAACTTTATCAGGCTAAGTACCCTCGCTTCGGGGCCGCTTTTCCTATTTTCACTTTGAGCGGCTTTTTGTTTCCCACTTTTAAAATATAATAGAATTACACCGCCAAAAAATAAGAAAAGTTAATAAAAATAGGAGAACAAATCTTCTTGTAAAACATGTTTGTGTTTTATGTAGGAAACCATTAGTTGTTCTATATCATTAATGTAAAAAAAAAAATTTAATTGGGAAATTTTCCTCGCAGAAGAGATAGATTAAAAATTAAATGATGGATTTTCTTCACTCAGTGATAAAAAATAAATTAAATAAAAACTCGACCACTACAACCCATGAAGGGCCTGGGGCTCAGCACATGGTAGAGACTGTACTATTTATTTTGGAAAACGGTTATACGGGAAGTGATTTGTCCCTAGATCACGCTCAACCGCCAGATTTTCCCCCTTATTATGGGTACCCACTTTATAGAGGCTGGGTGAGCCCCAGGAGGTTCCTAAGTCCCATAGGATCCATCTCCGGCCGCTAACATATTAAATAGAATTCTGTACAGCGAGTGGGATTTGAATCCAGGACCTTCGGCACGGCGACTCATCGCTCTACCACTGAACCACTCCACATCCAAATTTAATGATTAGAAAGTATTATATTGTAATAGTATACTAATAGAAGTATATAATATAATTTTTTTTTTTTTTCTATCCACCCCGGTCAAAAACAAACAATTGATAGTCAGTAAATTGGCTGTCAGCGTGCCCAGGCCCCATTAAATAATTAAATAAACAATATTGATTACAAATAAAAATAAAAAATAAATAAATATGAACTAATTGAACTCAGGAAGGGTCTTGGTTCCAGCAGATAAGCATAACTAAGAAATTTTTATCTTGGTTAAAAAAAAAATATTTAGTACTATTAACATTATTTAATAACATTTATAAACTGGCGACTAATCTGGCAGAATATATAGAAAAGATTCTGAAATATTTCTAATTGCAATTACTTTAACGGGTAGATTACATTATTGTAGCTAATCTGGGCACTCCTATTACTTTTAGAGCGCTTTTCGTGATTTTTTTTTCACTGTAATTACCTATATAACAAAAAAAAATATGTTATTATTTCTTGTAACTATAGCTACATAATCTAAGCTGTCATGCTCTTCTCTACATCCTCCAACCATCCCTTCTTAGGTAGCCCTCCTTTCTGTCTAGCGATAGCCAAAGATTTTTGGCTATTACTCTGACATTCTTTTTTAATTAGTCATATAATTTTAGTCCCATGGTTCTATTTTGTAGGGTTAGTTGTTTACTCAATACAGACTCCATTTTTAAAATATATGGATTTACGTTAGCATGAGTAGGTATATATTACGTCATGGGGTTGGCTCATTACCGATTATTATGTTTATAATCCGGGTTTATAGGAAGCGTTGTGGCTCTGTGGTAGAGCGCTGAGTTGCTGTGCCTGAATTCAAATCTGGCTTATTATTATATTTATTATAAATATTTATTTCTTGAATCAGTTTGACTAAAAACTGCAGTAAGTTTTAATAAATAAATATGTAAACATTCAATTCAGAAAGGATTTTGGACCCTTGAGGTATTTAGGTAGACATCGCAGTAGAGTTATTGTCGGTACCCTTACGTCATGGTTCACCTCCTCGACAACAGCTCCACGCCGGCAGGAGTTATCCTCCCAGACCGTGATGACGCTGGAGCAAGAAGACGCTGGGAGGCGAGGCTGGCTGGACCGGTTCCAGGGCGGCTTCAATTAAAAGGAGATTTGATTAAGAATTTACCTTGTCCGGATCCAATCTCTATGCTAATTGCGGCTACCTGTCTCCCGTCAGTCTTCTGCCCTTCGACAGCCATCAGGGTCATCGTATGGTCCCGGTCCTTGTAGCCTATTGGGAGAACATACCGGCTCAGTCAGCCTCGATTGATGGATTATCAGGAACGTCATGTTTCCTTTAGTGTATCTTCGAAATTTACGACATGGAAATATGTTTTTTTTTTTTTCTTGTAACTATAACTATACTAGAAAAAATGCGAAGGAATATTCTGTTTGATTAATATGCCGTCACACAAGACTTGTAACTTTTTTTATTGGGGTTGAACGACCTTTCCTATTTGTTTAGGCAAACTGGGGTAGCCCTCCTGCCCCTTCAGGTAACCAACCTTTTTAACCGGAGTAGGGAGGTCAAATTTCATTCCGATGGCCCAATTTGAACTTGGGCTGCAGTAGTACGATGTCGTTCAGTGCTTATGAATGTTCAATTCAGAATGAGAACTATCCTTAACCATCTTATTGTCAGATATCTACTAGAATCGAAGACACGAAAATATCTTCTATTCTCCATAATCTTATATTCTTGTTACAACATATCTTTGGTTAGGATAGGGTTCTCTTAAAAATCTTCATACAGGATTTGTGACGTGTGTGTGAGTGGTATTTTTATATACTGTGAAGGTCATTAAAATTCCTCTCGCTGCAGTGTAGATGAGCGAGATAAAACCAACAGAAAAATTTTCCTGTATTTTTATGGTTCTAGAAAAAAAGAAACACTTGTATCATATGGGGCATTCAGGATCAAAAGTGGATTACTCCAAAATTTCAAATCTCGAATTTTGCATATTTTTCACTAGTTTAATCAAGCAATCTTGTCGACATGTTGCCGCTTTGTTTATCCTGGTTGTATCCTGGTTCTGAACCACAACTTTCGGGAGCATAAAGCATTGCTTGGTTAAACTAGAAAAAAATGTGCCAAAGTTAATTTTCTAATTTGGTTGTTATCCGTTTTTAATCCTGAACGCCTGATATAATTTGAGGCATTCACTTGCAAACTTATTTATTTTGCCGTTTTCTCTTGTCACTTTAGAATTTATTTAGGCCTTGGCTTTTACACGACTAATATCAGAGAAATCCCTGATCTTCCGCTTCGACCGTATTGTTAACATTGAAGGCCTGATCAATATTGTTGAAGCAATAGGACGACTGGTTTTTACCGAAACTTGCTAAATTTCATTGAATTTGGTAAACTCTTGAAGGATGATTGACTAAGTGGAAGAGTCTTTCCAGGAAATGTGTCCCTCACTGCTAGAAGGAATAATATCATTCCCGCTCCAAAGCGCCGTTCACGGTCGGCCTGCCGCCTTCTATAGGCCTCGGGACCGTTCCAGTCGAACTTTGAAGTAGCCAATACAGCTTAGGCCCGATTTATTAAGAAGTGGAGGGACTTCGGGGAGGCAGGAGTGCAGCAGTTGTGCTGGAGCTGGAGAAACTGCTAACGATAAGTGCTTCAATTCTCCGGGCTCGGGGACCCGTTGAGTTAGTGGCGTAGTTCCAAGTTCTTCAAACCAGCCGGCTCAGTCTTAACTATTTCCTCCAACGACTTCTTATGTGTTCTTAGTTCCTAACAGTTTATGTAGTTACTATAATATAATATAGAGTTTCCATTTTTATTTTCTTTTATGAGGCCTGTCTGCAAATGTGGGTTATGTTTCATATTACTGTGAAACTTTTTCTACTTCCTTATTAAATTCTTGAAATACGATAGCTTTCCTTAATAAATAATTTATTTTATTTATGCAAATTTTCAAACCTAGCGTTCTCAGTTCCGCATTCCCCATTTTTAAAATATATGGATTAACGTTACCAACGTTAGTGTGCTGTGAATGTGATAGCGGTGGAGCGTTGAGTTGCCGGGCCGTAGGTCCTGGGTTCGTATCTCACTACTGGGGGGGCTTTTATTTAATCTGTTAACAGCCGGAGATGTATAAGATTTATGACGCTAGTGGGGCTCACCCGGGCTCTATAAAGTGGGTACCCAAACTAGGGGGAACATGTGGTATGATCTAGGACAAATAATATCCCTGGACATACGTTTTCCTAGAAACAGAACAGTCTGAACCCTAGACTCTTCAGGGGTTGTAGTGGTACAGGTTTTTTTCTTAAAGGCAAATTTTTTCTTCTTAGATAGACCACTAATTCATGATTTTTTTTTTAATTAATAGGGGTTTCCAAAATATTATAACTGCTTAGGAACCTCCTTTTTTTTAAAACATATTTTGATTGCCTGATTAAATGGTTTTTTTAAGTAATCAAAGCAAATTTTTAGCCTCAGCAAAGAACACATTAGCAATTGTTTTGAAAAAAAATCACAAAATAATTTAAATTGCTTTGTGCATCTTTGGCACGTTTTCCTAAAAAGTTCCTTTTTTTTTAAATATTCCGAAGGGATTTAAATGTTTTCTTTTCCCTATGCACGGCTTATTTCAGGCCTAAGTAGCAATATTTAAAAAAAAACCATCAAATAATTTTAATTGCTCTTCACGACTAGTTTTTTTTTCTTAGCTTAATTTTCTTTTTTAATATTTCTTTTTTTAGTCCATAGACCACATGGGTTTCCCATAGTTCTATAACTGCTTAGACAGCGCTTCCTAGATATTAATAATTTAAACTGTATTATATATCATAGTGGGATATTATACTGAGTGTCAGTCCGCCTCGCATTGGGCTGATTCATTTGCATGTAACTGACATTTCACGAAGCAGTGTATTGCTGATCTGCGTCCCCGTACAACTATTTATGGGCGCGTATCGGTGATATATGGCTAGTATTAATTAATAGGTTTATATGGTCAGTGGTGTCTGAGCTTGTGGTGTGCCCATCTGATCGCTCGGTATATGTTTTACAATGAGGACAACGAATACGACTAATAAACTCTGTGGTATTTTCTCTATTCGATTGATTAAAAAAGAAATCTTAAATAAAAATATATCGATTAAAGTCATTTTTCTCCCCTTCATTCAATTGTTTACGACCTATTTCTATTATTCCACCTTATATTTTATATAAGATCTTCAAGTACAAGAAAACAGAAAACACCAACTCTGCTTCTCACGAACAGCAAAAAAATTATAATAAAGAAAGTCTTTCTATCTACACCTTTAAATTTCAAAATACAGACCTGCCGGAGTGAATGTCTGATGATTTAAATATATTAGCGAAATATGATTATCCAACTAACATAATTTAAAAAAAAATGTAGTGCTACAAGGTATGAAGAATCTTTGGATCAGTACATGGTAATGACTGCTTCTTCAAGCTTTCTAGGACTAACGTACAGGTTTTATAGGGAGAGGGCGTGTCCGGAATCACCGTTAGGTTTTCCCCATAATTAATATACCCTCTTTCATTGGCTGGTTGAGCCCCAGGACGGTCCGAATGTCCTACAGGGCTTGTCTATAACTGTTGACATTAAATAATTCATTTCCACAGCTGGATTTGAAATCCAGTATGAAAATGCATACTAGTATATTTGAAAAAAATCAGAATGAAAACTTCGATGTTGTAACATTTTTTTTATAAGCTGAAGTATACTGTAACTTCTCATCTGAAGGTTCCAATTCTCTGGACCGACTTTTATTTAAATTAATTGTATTAAGAAATCATACGATCCTAGTATTTTCTACTTCTCGTGAGTAAATCAACTTCGCTGCATCATTCAGACTTCTAATTAGGTTGAACATAGAAGAAACAATTACAACAACTCTGGTCGATAGTTTTTTGTTCGCTTATCACTCTCATCAAGACTTTCATAATGATGCTGTTAAAATAAATTATTTAATTCATTCCAGATTGCTCTTTTGCTTGATCTGGCGAAACCCGAGGCTAGGGAATGAAAGCCGATTGATCTGTTCCTTCTAAATATTTTACACAAGCTCCCCTCTGCTCCCCGGGGATATACATTTTTAACAAGAGGGGTCCCCTATTATAATTGATTGAGCTCTGCGGCTGTCTCCTTAGTTGCGGGGTTGCCACAGGGTGCTTCATGCAGTACCTTAGTACTTTCAGTTTTTAGTTCACTCAAGTTCCATCGAGTCCAGAGAACAATTATTTCTATATCCATAATCACTAGAGCACTAGAGTAATCTGATTCAACTAAACCATGATATAGCATTCTTTGGAAGTGCATTCCGAAATGTTTACACATATATATGGAAGAAAATGGTCCGGGTGGAGGTCAGAAAGAATTTCTTAAAAAGGGTTGAGCTATTTTTTTAAACCAACGGTTCAGTTAAAGCTTCGTTTAAATTTGATGTTTTAGTGATCTTGACTTGTTCTGTATCTTTCATCCTTCTTTTACATGGACTTTTATGTGAAAATAACAAATAATGGCCTAGAGACCTGCTCAGAAACCATTTATCAGCAATCAAAAATTTTATATTCATGTAAATAGAGGAGGAGAAAATAGTATTGAGTTAAATTTGCTGGATGCGTTAATGATGTTGATTGATGGATAAATCAATAAAGAATTCGTAAATGTTTATATGTCCGAAAATGCGGTTCTAATGAAATTATGATTAAATGACCTGATTACACATGTTCTTTAAATATTTAGTGATTGGACTTGCTTCGTCGAATTACTTTATTGAAGTAAATTTAGCCAGTGCGACTGCTTCTAGAGTTCTCTCCAATTCTTTCGTGAGTTCTTAATATTTCATTGAAAATCTATTTAAAAATAATAATGAAGAAATAAATAGAAACGACAGATTATTTATATTATTTGATAAAATAAACCGTTTAAAATTATACAAATTTACAAAATTATACAAGTAGTTAAAAAAACGATTTTGTTTGTCTATTTATGATTGATTATGGGTGCCATTAGTGTAAATATTACAACTAACAAGATACAGTTTAATATTGATCATATTAGTATTGGTATAATATAATTTAATATAATTAAACATTATATTATTGATCATAAATTAATAAATACAATGTTTAAAGGGAGTAAGGCGTGGAAATTTCTTCATATTTTCTTAGGAATGTAATTCAATATTTTAATGAATTCATAAAAATTATTTTATAATGATTTATATGAAATAAAAAACCACTACCTTAAGAAACAAATTGAAATTCCAACGTTTATTAATTCACTGGTAGTTATTTTATTAATGGGGACAGACCTTTTATTAAAAGAGGATGTTTTATTGATTAATGTTATGGATTTTTCCTAAGTAATCTGAATCTAACATTAATCCGTTTCTAAATTTCTTAACTCAGTTTGAAAAAAGAAATTGTAAGTATTTAATAAATAATAAGATAATTTTAGTCACAGTAGACATGCTGTACATTAAGAAAGTATATTTCAATTATTACTATTTGACAGTGCAATCATCCTCTATTTTATTAATAAATTCAATTTGACTGTTCTTTAGTTTAGAAACGATAATTAATTATGTAGAAGTATCATCCTTAAAATTAATTTTAGTTTTATGAATTTGTCTCTTATTAACAGTTGATGTTTATTTGACCAAATATTTATTGATAAATACCCTAGAGGTTAGTTTATGAATATTAAAAAAACTTGTACTGAACGCTTATTTAAACACTAATATCGATATTTAAACACTATGGAACGCTTGTTAATCTTTACTCCGTTTTTTATTAAAATAACTTAGGTATTCCGTTGCATGATTTTTAAAGATTTGGCGTTGGCCTGTTTTTCTTCTAGGTCTTATTTTCTTGTTGAGCCTTATTCGGGTCCTGTAAGACATCCCGGATCCGTTCTCTATCCTCCTTATTCTTAAAGGATGAAGCGGGTAGAAAATAAATTGAATACATTTGGTGGTCTATCTAGTATTAATGTAATATACTTATATTACACTAAACTTACTTAAACTTGTTATTACCAAATATTATTATAATTTATTACTAATATAAGCGGCAGATAAATCATAGTTTTTTTTTTGTATTTGTTTGTTTGGTTACTGTCTCAATTATAGCTCAATCTATATTTAAATTTTCTATCAGTATGTTTATGTGTGTGTGTGTGTTTATGAGTAATTTCGCGTATGTGTAATGCTGACCTATAATATGTACAATTATTTTACAAAAAATTTATAAGAACCATAGGGGTTGATGAAGGTTTTACGTCTTTAAACACCAACAAACAAAAATCATTGTTTTTATTCCTCTGACGCGGCAAAGTTTATTATTTAGTATTAACATTTTTTCATTTCATGTCTCCTTGGCATAGCCTTCCTTTACGCCGCTTGTCTGTATAAAAAAATATAACACATTATTTTTCTTTGCACAAGTTAAACAGTTCTATTAAACTCTAATAAAACCGAAAATTTACCTATCCAAACGTAATAATGATAATTGTCATGATTTGTATTCAGATACTGCAAAATAACGTAGTTGAGTAAAAAGTAACTGGCAATCCTACAGGAAAAGAACCTAATATTTTATTTCTTTAGTTCGTTTTGTTATATATACATATACATATTTAAATTTTACGTATTTGTTGTTGCAATTAACAAAAGTACATACCCACTCTAATATGCTCCAAATCTACTTGATGGTTTGTGTTCCTGACGTACCTACGCTCGGGTTAGCCGCAACGTAATTAAACAGTACGGGTAATCGCATTTGGCGAACAAGACCCCCGGATTACCAGGCCCCACTCAGAGCGAGGTAAATTGTGTATCGGAGGCTCGAGCCAGTAAATTGTGGATCGTGGCAATGCGGGAAGCCATGAGAGGCTGAAATACTGGCCACGAGCAAGAAGTAGGAGATAAGGAAAACGTTAGCCAGGGAGAAGAAAGGGGCTGAAGAGGAAGAGGTATGTAGATTGGTCGGAGACGGACACGGCGGAGCTGCGGGGCGATAAAGTCGCAACACGTTCTGTCCTCTCTCTTATCCCTAATTACGATCGCAATTAGCTCTCTCAACTACAGAAAGAAACGTCCGGCGTTAATTCACATTAATTTGTTGCACTCGCCCGTTAATATTGTCAGATCTAGGCTGTCAGTTAGGTGTCTCTCTACTTACCGATAGGCGTCATGCTTCCGTTCCTCTTGTTAATTATTGTCAACGCCAATTGGACATAATTTCTCTTTAACTAAAAGCTTTTAAAGTAACATAATCTCTAATAAAATAGGTAAATGACTTATTCTCTAATATATAACTAACTTAATGTCTAATAAAATATATAAATAACTTAATATCTAATAAAAATAAAAACTTAATCCTTAATAAGATAAATATATAACTTGATTTCTAGTAAAATAAAAAATTACTTAGTCTCTAATGAAATAAATAAATAATTCAACCTTTAATTAAATAAACAAATTACTTAATCTATAATGAAATAGGAAATTAACTTAACCTCTAATAAATTAGACAAATAAATAACTTAATCTCAAATAAAATACCTCAGTCTCTATAAAATTAATAATTAAATTAATTTCTATTAAAACAAATCTATTTTATTTAAATGTCTTTCATTGCATCTTTTAAATTTTACAGTTTAATATTACATACAAACCATTTTATTAGACATTATATATTGCCATTTTTAAGCTAAACCATTAGACTATTCAGAAGAACTGTAGTATGGTAGTATTATAAGCGTTATTGGGAAATAAATAAACTCTATCACTACGCGGTAGAGACTAACCTACAGTAGAAACTGTAGAAGAAAGCATAGCAAGGACAACGGTTGTGCAGGGAAATGATTCGTTCTAAATCATGAACAGCCGCCAGCTTGATTGCTAGAAATAATGTATCGGACAACAAAGATTACATTTTTGTTAAATTAATTACGAAAGTTGCCTGTTTGTATAAGATAATTATGAATTACAGCTAATACTTTAAAAATTCTTATGAAACGTTGATTTTTTTTGTTTGTCGAAGAACGCTGGTCCCATTTCGGACAACTGTAAATGAGTTGTTTATTTTGTGACTATTATCCTTCAGGCGCCAATGATACGAACAAGCTAGCTCAGTTGTCAAAATAGAATCTATCAGCTCACATTACAAGCAGTTCCAACTGTGTCATAACCAAGACTGACAGGCATCATCTCTTATCAGCCTTGATTGATGTATGGGTGGAATGATAACACCAGGAATTGATAGCACTATCTGGATGAAGTACTGCTTTCTGGATAAGTAAATTCCAACAATCACATTCTTGTTATAAGAAAGTCCATCCCAATATATCTTATAAGCTTGAATTTCCATATTAAAACTGTAAGGTAATGATTATCTTGTTTTTTTGTTTCGTTTAAGGTCACATTATGATTCTCTGGAACGATGCTACTGTGAGAATCATAAATTTTGCATATCCAGGTATATTTATGACAGGGATCTTTAAAGTGTAACTGTCTCGGGATCTCCATTTTACGCCCCATCCGAAAGAAGGAATAGCTAAGGATTTTTTTGCTCCCTTGACAAAATCCTAAGGCCCCTATTGGGCTTTGAACCCGTGATCTTATACTAACAACAACGCCACTGGCGACCTTGTCTTAAACAAAACCTTAAAGATGAAGATCGGGAACAAATAATTTAAGTTTATTATTATTTGTTTTACAAACCTCCACAATCATGATTTTATACATCGAACATGAAAGTCAAAATTACTTCACTACACATAAATAAGAAAAGAAAATACAGATGAAACTGATGTATCAGTCGAAGTATAGTGAAATGAATTTAATTTAAAGAATTAAATTACATAATTAGATTACTATTGATTTAAATAGTACAAAAACATCTTTATTAAAAAAATCACATCATCATTATTTTTTGAATGAAGTTTTACATTTTATTGTTTCAATAGTAAAACTGTATATATAAACAGAAAACTGCAGAGTAATAATAATGCAATTAAGGGGTAACGATGCAAGCTTAATTACATAAATATTTATTTAAGCTTGCATCACTTCCCCTAACCAGGATTATTATGATTCATTTATTGTATCCCCATAATTTCCCTAATGAGATTCAGGTAAAGGATTACCTCTGTTTACAATAAAGAGAGTTATAATGACCCTTTTACGGTAAAATTGCGCAAAAATCATTTTACAGTAATGAGTTGCGTGTAATATAACTGGTGAATACACTGGAAATGTCTTGGGTCCCGAAGGATGTGAACTATACTGGATAGGGCTCTAATTTCAATGGATTAGAAAAGCTTAGTGGCGCAGCATAGAGGAAAACTGTTCTTTAGGAAAGTGTAGGTATGGAAGAGTTGAAGCATTGCGGGTAACCGGGAAAAATAAAATTTTCACTTAACTGAATCTCAGTTATAGAGCGTTAGGGTAAAAATCTCGATTGAGTGCGATCTCGGACAAATCATCTTCGTGCCCAACCGTTGTCCTAGAAACAGGACAGTCTCTCTATTTACTGTACTCAAGAGCCATCATAAGTGTAGTGGTGTAGGTTATTCTTTACTGATGTGTATATATTGGTATCTTAATAACTGAACTGAAGTTTCTGCAGCCTTAATTTGGCGGATTTCCTGGCATAAAATAAATTATTTAAATAAATAAAGTATTTTAATAGTCAACTGTAGTCAACAATTGTTTTTTTAATTAATTAAGAAAGTTGCATTTTTCAACTGCAGTAGCTGTTTATTTTAGCTAATCAGAAAAATCACATCTCTGCACAACTATTGTCCTTAAAACAGAATAATATTTACCATATACTGAGCCCAAGAACCTATATGGCGTGTAGTGCTACAGTTTTTTTGTTTGTTTTTTTAGTTTAATAAATACGTTTAGTATAGGAGCACGAAAAATTTTCGTAAAATAAGTATGATATTTTCTGGTAAAAATAATTCCTAAACATAAACAATTAATTCCTCTTTAACGAAAAATAAAAATGGAAACTTTTTTTTTCTATTAATGAAGTCTTATTTTAATTATTCTAAAATTCTAAATGTAAATACACAATTAATATGTATAAATTGATAAATTTAAATAGATTTAAATTTATTTATCGGTAAATTTTTCAATGATAAAATGATTGATCTGTATTTACTTCTTACTTGTGGTTTTCAAATTTATTGATAAAAAGCAATGATTATGATTTTTTTTCTTAAAAAATTCTTTATTTCTTTTTAATTTTAATGTGTTTTTATTATGGTTTATTTAATATTAATAATACATAGGCTCGTATAAAATCATTGGATGCTGGAAGTTCCTTAAGACTTGGCTAGTGAGGTTCAAGAAATAATCTTATGAAGCTAGGTTGGCAATATGGTAGGATATTGTGCTGGGGCCCCACCCTTCCAGATATTGTAGAAGTGCAGTTTGGGGGGTGTTGCCCCGGGTCATTTTCGGCCTAAGATTGCTTTCGTTATTAAATCAGAAATTTCTCTGCCCCTCGGATCGATATTTTGTGTTCATCCGGTTCCTGCGAGCTACTTCGGTAGGCTGAAAGGAGTAAATTCCGTGTAATAGTGAGTGAAGTTGGTACAATTCTTCGGGAGTATTATACGCACTATTTGACACCTACAATTGGTGAACGCGTTAACCAAAACATAAAAACATACAACAATAATATTATATAATAAAGTAAATAGTATATAATGAACAAAGACTCAATATCGATACTAACTAATTTTCCGAAAGTATAGATGTCTTTTCCGACTGTAACGAGGGATGAATTTTTACAAGTTATGAAATGCATTTCCATGGAGAAGCAAGAAACCCGAATCACGATTATTAAATTATTTATTTCTACAACATAAATAAAACTTATGAGAAAAAATATAGGTTTCAAAAAACGGATGGTGGTAGGTCGTCAGATTTCAAAGGAACCCATAAGCGTTTACGTATTTCATTGAGGGAACATAATATTCCTGAGTTTTGAGGCCTTGAAAAAATCTACATAAAAAAAAAAAATTTTTATTTTATTAACCGTGAAACAGTTATGTTTATAATTAAATAATTTTCATTTAAAATTAAATGTCTTCGATCAATAACTAATGTATGATAATATAAATATTTTTAAATACATAATTAAAATTCATATTGGATGTTGAATTCCTGATAATAATAACTGGTATTTGTATCATTTTATTATTCTCAATAAAAAAAAAGTTTTAAAATTGTCTTTGAACCTCACTTTGAATATTCATATGATATTTTAATTATTATATTTTTACCAACAAGTGACACGATCTCTGCTAAGGAGAAATTGACCTTTCTGGAAACTTCAGATTTGTTATTAATTAATTTCTAAAACATCGTGTTTAAGCTTTGTTAATTTCCATTAATACCGAATTTATCTAAAAGTTTAATTTTGTATAATTTTGTATTTATTTCCATACATATTTACTGATATAACACTCTAGTAGTAAATTATCATACACTTTACGTCTTATATTATATCTCTATAATTTATATTATATCTATAATCTAATTTAACTAGGTTTTCCATACTTTTAAATCTCACCATTTTATATTTATAACTTTTCATTTTGTATCTTACTGTTCACCTTCCCATTTTTCTTTCTCTTTGTATTCCTTTGGATTATCACCCTTCTGTACATTTATTCTGTAATTTTGTTTATTCATACATATCCTTAATAATATATCAATCGCTATTTTTTTACTTTTCTATAACTCTATAAGTTATTATCGATGAATTCTATCGACACTTTCTTTAAATTACTTTTTATTATCCATTAAGATTTTTTGTTAATTATTTTGTACCACTGATAAAGGTGCACGAAAAACTCTGCTAATAAATTATTTGTGAACATGTTAGCGTGTAATGTCCAATGCCTATCACATCAGCGCAGTAACATTTATAAATAAATAAAATGATAAGTTACATAGACGTCATCCCAGAAACATGCGTGTGTAATAAAAGTATCTCTTTATCATCTAGGTTAACATTAAGTTAACAAATGGCAACCAAATATGGCATCAATGGGTCAATTCGGAAATTATTTCATTTATGTGTTATTATTTTTATCTTAAAATGTGAAATAATTTATCTTAAATGTAATATATGTAATATATTATATATATATATATATATATATATATATATTTTTTAGATATATACATTATATATTACACAATATATTTAATTGAATATATATAATTGATAATATATTTAATTGAATTTTTCTTAAAATGTAAAACAAGAAACGTTTCTGAAGAAAAGTTAAATAAACTTTTTAGGAGTGAATAAAAAAAAATCCTCAGTTAAAATATTTAGTTTTATTTATTTCCAATGTTTAATATCAATATTTAACTATTGATTTTTTTATTGAAAAAAATATCTCTAAGAGAGTAATAATTATTGTTTATGGAGTCAATAAAAGTGAAATATTTATTTTTATGAAGCAAATTAGGAATAGTTTTATTTATTTATTTTTTTATTAAAAAAAAATATGATTTCGTTATTTCTTGGCAAAAATAATTCCTTAATATAAAAAACGAAACATGCAAAAAGCGGAATATACTTTTTTGTATTAGTGAAGTCTTATATTAATTATTCTAAAAATTAACTTAAAATAAATATATATTTATTGATGGATTCAAATATACATAAAATAAATAGATGTATATATTTATTTGTTAGTAAATTTTACAATTGTAAAAATATTGATCCATACGTTTTAATTTCTTAAAATGTTCACATTTATTGATATTAAGTAATGATCATGATAGTAGATATTAATGATTCATTTTTGAAATTAATTTTTTTAGAGAAGCATGTTAAGAGAATCTTCTTCATGATTAGTGATAAATATTTTTTTAACTTCGGTTAGAGACAATTTACAAAAAGTTTTCTTTATATATATCCTTAGTGAATTTCGCAACTTGACTTTATTGTGATTTTTTTTTATGATGGCAGTTGACTATATTAAATAAATTAATATAATGTAATAATTATAGAAGGACTGGATTTGGCAATGACCATAATTCCTGATATTTGGAGTTACAAATAATCCCTACACTGTTACCTCTTCTTAAAGTAGAGTAGTAATTTTTTTTTTTTTAATTCAGTTAAAGAAAATTTATGGATTTTTTTTTATATCCTGAGTAAAATATGAAGATTATTAAGGTCTAATTCTGTTGTTATTTTTTTCAATATTTTAAAGTCTTATATCTTCATTATTAAAATTTTAGAACTAAATAATAAGGTAAATCATTCTTGGAAGGACTGAATTTGCTAATTCCATAATTCCTGATATTTGGAGTTAGAAATGATCTATTTAGCGTTAGAGTTGTATTCATTGAACATGCATTTCTTTAAGTAGAGTAGTAATAATTTTTTTTTAACTTCGGTTAGTGACAATTCATGGAAAGTTTATTTTATTTTTTACATTCTAAGTCAAATTTCAAAATGATAAATACTTTAACTAAAATTTATATGCATATTTTTTAATATTACATGTTCCTTATATTAATTAAATGTCAAAATTAAATATATAAGATAAATCATTCTTGTTAGAACTTGATTTGACAATACTATGATTCCTTATATTCGGAGTTATAAACGATCCATTTGCTGTAGCAGATACTCCGGATAAAAGCGAGTGATATCCATGTAAATTTCTGCTCGCGCGTTAATATTCCATGTAACCGATCGGGAGGACCAGGCAATCGTTCTCTCATTTTCCCTGACTCATATCCGACACACACAAAAATAATAAAATGAACTGCAATTTCCACTCGACGTAGAGGGTGGTATCCCCAGCTCCGACCCGCCCTCCTTAAGCGGCTTCTTCTATCTGATCGACATCCCCGATCTTATTTAGTGGGGTGCCTCCGTTCCTGGGGGAGCTTCGTTAATCCACGATTTACCATAAAAATGGGGGAACTTAAGAGGGTACTTTTGCGAGAAATTGCTCCGTTTTAACGCTTTTCTTGCTTATAAATGCTTCCCAAAGTGGGATTTATCGTCGTTCAGCCCGAAATCTTGATGACGGAGCACTTTGAATGTAATATTCATTTTGCTCAATTATTCCCTCTCGAAACCGTACCTCATTTTCACCCGTTACAGCATTAGGGAAATATTTGACATGCGTTTGTTTTGTATCTTTCTGAATCGTTTTGAACTCGCATTTATTGTAAAATAACATATTATATGTTCGTTTATCCAATTAATGTTACATTATGCTGCTATGGCTGATGGGATGATGCCCTAAAATTTGCCTTCGCAGGTTTATATAGGTTCGTAAATATTTTGTTAATTGCATGAAGTATTTAGACCCAGTTATCCCTTCTTAGGATTTGGAATGTCTACATTTTTTTTCCAATCTCTTAATGTCTTTTTGTGTATATATAAACTATACTTGTGATTCTCAAGTTTCAGTCAGTCCTTTAAACTTCTTTTGGCGACGTTTCGAGACTATGTTGGTCTGAATATTCATGCCTAATTGATGAAGAATCGATACTAAATCAATTCAAAAATAACTTCAAATAATTTCACGAAATGTAATGAAGAGTTGTGATCAATGAGTAATTACTAGTTTACTCAGTAATTAGTAATTTCTGTGGAAGGTACTTGAGAGACTACTGATTTAGAGAAGAATGATCCATTCTTCATCAATTTGGCATGAATATGAGACCAACATAGTCTTGAAAAGGCAACAAAAGAAGTTTAAAGGACTGACTGAAACTCGAGAATCACAAGTATATATTATCTATAACTTTTAAACTGTACCGCTACAACCCACCTGTACATGGTAGTGACTGTACTGTTTCTCAGTTGTCCAGAAAAGTGCCCCCCTCCCCATATCATGCTGTTATCCCTTAATTAAGATTAGCCACTTGATAGAGGCTGGGTGAGCTCTTGCAAGGTCTGAAGATCCCACAGTTCCTGTTAACAAATTGAATACCATTAGATAGCAACTCGGTGCTCTACTACTGAGCTACCCTGCTTTTTTTATGGATAAATATACGTATATTTACATTTTTTTCTGTTTTCCCCTACATAAAGTATAAAAAGAGTATGATATATAACACTTGATACTTCTTTCAAGCTGGGAAGAGAGACCCGTGCTGGCTTTAGAAGTGGGAGTATCGATTCGCAGAGCAGGCACATAATTCAGAGAGGTTTCTTCTAATTTAGGGAGCCTAAGTAATCTTATCTCGAATTAACTTTACCTTGTGTTCCGGGCACCGTTTTGTACATAAACTCTTAACTGCGCCTCTCCGGTATATTAAGAACCCTGGTCATTGAAGTTATTATTGTTAATTTCGATGATATATTTCTGTATAATACTCAGTAGAATGCACGTTTTTATTAATAAAGCAGTCAATAAAAATAGATCGATGGGTTATATGAGGGGTATAGATGCAAAAATCACATTCTCCAATTATCAAAAGTTATGAAAATTGGAGAATGTAAAAATGTTTCGACTTTGTAAGTTAAATTTCCTATAAGACAAAACTATTATATTAACACAGTTCCAAATGGCATTTGTATATTTACTTAAAGAAATATGTTTATTATTATATTATGTTATATCAATATTATATTTATACTAACAACTGGGTTTAAATAACGGATTGTAAACTACTTAAGATTGGTAAAAAATCTGTTTATGTTATCTAGTGCTAAATTAAATTGTAATATTATTCAATTTGACTAATTAAATCATTGTCAGGTAATTTATATTAAGCATTTAACGTTTTTTTTTCTTCTCACAAATTTATGTGTGAGCAATTATAAATACTTATATGTAGAACTTTCAGTTTCGACCCATCTCGTAAGTCTCTTGAGAACTGGATATAAAAGATACAGAAAATATTTAAAAATGATATAATTGGAACTGAGGAACATATTAAAAAAATAACATAAATTAAAATGAATAAAAATAAAAATACTAAAGTAAACCAGAAATAATTTAAATTATAAAATAATTGTATTATTGTATATTTTGAACTAAAGCAATAGGATGTTACTTAATGGCAATATGAAACCAAATGCAAGTAGGAATATACCATTAGAGAAATACATAAGTAAATGATTAAGTACAGTTATTGATATTATTCAAATATAGTTGTACTTGGTATTATTAAGATCTACAAAAATCATTATCGTCATTGGTATATGGAATTTTTTATCGGTAGGCCAAGAAGATATTAGTTTTCATATTATCGAAGAAGTAATAACAATAGAATGAAATCGAATATATCATTTATATTATATACCGCATAATGTTATTTATTATCGGCTAGGAGGTTTTTTTTTATTGACGGAAAACGGAGCATTCACTTTCGACAGAACTGATTACAATAAAATTGAATTTCAAATCGTCTCCATTCCTTCTTTCCCGCACGTGCCGCTTATTTTTAGTGGAATTGGATCCCACCGGCGATTCTGTGACTTCCAGAGGAGACGCTATCTCGAAATCGCATCTGCCCTGACGGGAACAGAGCCTCGAAGACGTATGGAGGTTGGAGTTAATTGATTAACCGCCTGTATGTTTTTATACTTGCAGGTCCTCTATTATACAGCGTTCAGGGCTGTTTGATTAATGCATCCACCGCAGCCCTATTTAAATATATCTCTGTTGTGACAGAGCAATTTAGCCAGAGGCTCGTTTATATTTTATATTTTAATCGAGAGCGGAATGGGGAGATATCGCCCCTGTCCAAATCCCGACCCGATGCGATTTTAATCCCCGATGTGACCCTCGTGATATATCGGCTATTAATGGCTATTTCTGTGTGCCCTTTTGTCCCAGAGCAGTCTCCACTACAATTTAGATGCTCCGTTTGTGATTATATAAAATAAAATACATTCATTGTGAAAATTTTAGCAGGTGTTAGTAGAAGAGTATTCATTGCGTACTTAAAGTGTATAGCTTTAACAGCCATCAAACATGTTTGAATTATTTTTAAAAAATAAGCAATTTTCCATCTGTTATAGTAACTAAAATGAATTATTTTTTAGCAATTTCCTTTTTAATGAAAAAAAGTCTGAATCAGTTTCGCAGGTCGTCGCTCGAGTATAGTCACTAGCTTTTAAGTATCAATTCGTTTCCTTTTTAATATTATCCAAAAATACTAATAATTGCGAGCCTTAGTATGGGGAAAGTGTACAGTTATGTGAAATGTGTAGATTTCGTTAATCATTTCATCAAGAGAAACATATATTATCTATTCATCGAAAAGTTAGTTGGAACATTCATTTATTGATGAAATGATTACCGAAATATACACTTTTCCAATAAATACATTATTTTTTCTCTGAAATAAAATGAAATAGTAGCAACATGGAAAATAATAAAAGAAAAAAAACTGAACCCTTACATCCCATGAAGGGTACTGGTAGAGACTGTATTGTTTTTAGGCTTATCCATCTTCATGGAACTAGATGGATCACAAAGGGATCAATCGTGATTGTTCAAATATTGAATCATTTATCAGCCTCAGCCTGATTTGAACCTGGTCTCTTCAGCTTACTAAACGCTGGACACAATGAGCTATCCCTTCTAAATTTAGAAATTATAGGATAAAGAGTCTTCGGTCCCATCCAAATGAGTGAATTCAGCTGTAATATAATAAATAATGTCTAGGCCCAAATTCTAGTACCTTGAGATCAGTAACTCAAAAACTTATGTCCTGTTCTTCTTCGCTCTCAATAAAATAACGAAATAAATAAAAAAAAACATTGAAAGGCAGTTTCTTGATTTTTCTGAAAGCACTCCCTGAACCTCCAATGCCTGGCTTACTAGGTTTAGGTTAGGAGGCCTTAGACCCGGCGCTAATAGCTGAGCCAGGGCGTGAAAGCCCATCTCCCTGACAGAGGCGATTGCCAATATCCCTCCCCGGGGAGTATTCTTCAATCAGCTGGGAGGAGGGGTGCAATATCCTCCAGGAGGTGGAATCCCCAATAACATCCTCCCCGTTGATATTGTCTGTTAGTTAGTGTCTGTTTGAACTTAGCCTTGCTATCCCAGGAATCCAAATCCCTCAGGGGTATCTGGTTCTGCCTTTTTGTTTGCCTTTCTGTCTGTTTGTCTTAGAGCTGGTGTCGAATTTCTTTTAGCAGTACGCCCCGCCTTTGAAAGGAGTTTAATTGTAATGAGTTTGTCGTCAGTTGGAAGACGTCTGATCCAGGAGCTTTCCCGCTGGGATCATCCTATAATGTTTAACAAGAAAGTCAAGTAGAGGGTTTCTGTTTCGTTTAGAGTTAATTGCACAGTTATACACGAAATATACAGCGCAAACAGCACGAATTAATCTTAGTAACTCTGCTTGCCAAGCTGTCTTTCCTTATAATGTTCAGTACTCTTTATTTAAAAAAGAAAAAAAATATCATACTCCTATGGAATAAATAAGAAGAAATTGTCTCTTAATGGACAAGCTATAAATGGGTTATAGATTCAAATTATTGATAATAAGTTATACTACTGTTTATTACAATATTGTTACTTTTTTAACAACTACCTGATGCATTGCTTGCGTATAAACTGAGTCTCTCTTTTTATGTAAATGAGATGTTAGTTGGACATCCCTTTTATATCATTGGTTTTATTTATTGATTTATATTGGCTATATCCCTGCTGATAGACTAAAAGCTAGGCCGAAAGTTCGGTTGATATTACGCCTACGTCCCCGGTGACCCCCGGTGAGTCCCGGTCCTGGACATATGTTTTCTTTTATAAAAATATGTAAAAATTAATAACAAATAAAATACAATAAGCTATTATACTACTGTAACCACGATCTTTTTCTACATTACCCTTTACATTAAATTATATTTACCTAAGTAAAAAAAATGCATTCATCAAAAGTTTTAAGGACCAGCTTATTATTTATTGTTGTCTTAAATTTAGTCTTGAAAACTTAAAATCATCTCTAAAACGTTTTCTGCGTTGAGTAGGAAACTTATGTTTATAACTTGTAAAGGTGTTCAAAGTTAGTCTAAATCAACTGGAGGGATCTGAGAAGCTATCCTGTTGGATCCTGTACACCATGTCCCCTCTACTGATTTTTGATTAGCTCGATGGAAGAGGGTGTAATCGTGGCCTGCACGGAAGAATTTTAATGGCCCAGGAGCCGACTGTGACAATTAACTAGTGGATACCCGAGGATACCCGAGCTTGGACATCCATCTCAATCGCTTATTGCCCATTGCAAGGCTTGATACTCCACTACTGCGATAAATAAAGAGAGAAAAATGGCTCAACCCCTGATATAATTGGAGAGTGGATAATTTAAGACCGACTCTCGACCGGAGGAAGGTGGGATCAATGGATGCTCTTTCTGGTTTTGGCAACTGACCAAGCCGATAGCCATCCGTCTTGTTGCCCGGGTGGAGCGCTTCCCTCCAAGTGTCTTACTTAGGAATGGATAATCACGAAAGGGAACTCCTGTAATCTCCTCTATCTATCCTTCCTTTGACCTATTCCTGATCAGAGATATTCTCTTAGTGTATCTTTAGCTGTGATGTTAGTTTGAGTTCGAACAAAGGAATATAATTTTACTAAAACATTTCATCATCATTTATATTCGTCATCAACTTGTAGATGCTATTTGCATAACGATTTGTTTAGTTAGTGGATTAAAATAAAAACAAAGGAAGAAAATAGTGTATCAGGAAAAGCTAATTGATGCCTGATAAAATTAATGTAGGACCACCTTGGGGTGTACCCTTTTGACTAAAGACTATCTCTTATAACTGCTAAGACACTCAACTAAAATGAAAACTATCACCATTCTCTTAAGATTATTTGTGGTGTAATGGTTAGCATAACGACCTACTTAGTCCAAGATCACGGGTTCGTAGCCCGGCAGGTGGCCTTAGAATTTTTTAAAAGGTAGTAAAAACATCAGTGGTTTTGCAGTTCTTGGGAAGGGACGTAAAGCCGTGGCCGCGAGCCTGTGCGGTGTCAGGTACTCGTTAAAGATTCCTATCCTAATTATACCTTTATTGGCATAATTTAGGAATCCCACTGTAGCGTCGTCCGCTAATCAATAGTTGTATAAAGTGACGACAAATAAATACTCTAGTAAATTTTTTCTATTTTTCGATGGTGTTCAATAAAACAAAATATATTTATGGTGATGCTGTCGGCTTCGAACCATTTACTAAACATTGCCATTTTCCCCATAAAAATAGTAGCCATTTTCTTAACATTTAAATGGAACGTTAGATCTGCAATTAGGCTTTTGCACCATTGCATATAATATCCTGTTTTTGTTTCTTCTAAAGTTTGTACTTTGATATAATTTTATAATAATAATAATGCATATATAGAGTACTTTAACACTTATTGGATGCCATACTCACAATTCAAAATAAACGGGTAATCGCATGTAAATAAACACATATATTTACCACTTACAACGGATAATTAGTATTTGTATATACGGATATATTGTTACTAGAAGTAGTCCCTATGTTTTTCTTTCTTGTATTATTTTTTTTATATATACTTATATGCATACATACATATATATATAAAAAATCTATATCATAATAGAGTATTCGTTTAGAACTTCTTATTAAGAAGCTAGAATTTCTTAGAGCACAGAAGGTCATGAAAGGCAGCTAAATAATGATGGTGTTGTGAATATCTGATAGATAAGTTGAAAGCCCTGATAGTGACTCGGAATGGCAGGCCGAGGTGTAAATAAAGACAGTAACTGAGTGGGCTCCTCAAGTGACTATCCTGCGGAGAGTCGTGATGCAAGTTAATTGCGAGCGATCACTTAGACACGGCTACTGTCCCATCCTCTCCCGCTGCCAGGCGTTCATTGTACTGTCCCATTTCACAACTTTATACCTCTTTGTTAATGTCACTCTCTCTGGGTTGGCAAAGAGTTGGAAACAATTCGTCCACGGTGCCTTTAAAACCTATCCGTGTAATGCCAAAGTTCATTAGATCTGACCATAATTTCGTTAATTATTCCTTTAACGTCACTTTCTTAATCCGACAATTTAATAGAGTGCCTGGCAACGTAAAGGCAAGGAACAGCCATTTTAAGTCACTTCTGAAGGACGGAATCGCCATAGATGGTTTTTTTCCCTTTACCAAGTGTTAAAGCCACCTGCCGGTCTACGAACCCTCAAACATGGAGATAGTAGATTATTATGATAACCACAGCACCACAGGCCATTCACACCTCCTGAGATATCGTGTTTTTTATCAATCATATTTAGACAGGAGGAAGAAAATGGTCAGGGTGGAGGTCTGAAAAATTCTCTTTAATAAGAAAATCTGTTTATTTTTAAAGCCAACGTTTCGACCCACATTGCAAGTCTTCTTCACGGCTATTAGTGAGGTCAAGAGTTGACAGTTAACTTAGAAGACCTTTGCCTCGAAACGTTGGCTTACCAATAAACAGTTCTCCCTATATTAGGCAATTTTCTTGACCTCCACTATTCGGACCATTTTCTTCCTAATATGTAAGAGGTCAATTAATATTATTCAACATATATTTAGCTGTATTCGGGGATATAAGACTTAAACCCAAACCCTTTGATGATCATTCGTCAATAAAAATCTGTATCGCTACAACCCATGAAGGGTCTGGGGATCAGTATATGGTAGAGACTGTACTGTTTCTTGGACAACGGTTGTGCAGGGAGGTGACTTGTCCGAGATACGGCTTAACCGCAGATTATTCTCAGAATTAAGGATAACCAAATTTTAGAAGCTGGATGTACCCCAGAAAAACAGAGATACGCTATTCTTTTTTTATTTTAAATGGGACATTCGTGCTGCAATAAGGCTTTTCCACCACTCCATATTAATTAACAAGATATAATTTTAAAATTTAATAATTTAAATTTAACTGTAATTTTTCTCACCATAAATAAAGTTTTCCTAATGTAAAAGCAGAAAAAAAATAGGTTTTGGAATTGTTACATTGTATCTGCTTATTAAAAAAATGGGGTATGATTTTATTTCAAAGCAATTCTTATCACACATCTTCAACAAGAGGAGAAACCTCTCATAAAAATTACTGCTCAGAGGAATCGTCGTTTCTTTGAGTATAATTTGTAATAATATTTTATCAGCAAAAGGCGGTCTCAAATATTCTAAGCTATCACGCTCTCCTTTTGGTACGCAAGAAATCATTTAAAATATTCATGTTTTATATCACGATCGGAAACTGATGAATCGATTGAACAAACCATAAAATGACTAAATGGCGAAGTGGCTGGGGAATAAATTGATGAAAAGAGGAAAAAATGGTACCAGAAAAGGAAGGATAATACAGAATGGGAGAAATAAATGAAAAGAAAACACAGAAGATGGAGGAGTGGGCACAGTGCGATAGGCTAATATTATTCCGTTTTATTCAAATATCTTGCCCGTGTAGCGGCAACAATTCTCTCGTATAATTTGCCCTCGAGATTTATTCCCTCCATAAACGGATTTACTCAGAGACGTGGATCCAGCTAGTAGGTGTACTCCCGACTGATAGACGATTTAAATTCGAAATTCCTACTTCATATCGCAATGAAATCAAAATTTATACCGAGTTTTATTGCTACTCAAACAGTGTCCATAAGAAATAAATCCGTATTCCGTGTTTACAGAATTTATTCGGAGAGCGATCCGATTTCTTATTGAGAATTTTTAACTGCTATGTATCTCCAGTAATGGATAAATTATTCCTGAAAGTCCGAGCTTGGGCCTCTGGGATGGGGACAATCTAATACTGCATGAATATATTAAAAACAAATTATCTATTCTACATACACCGGCGATTGCATTTGGCTTCGTCCGTCGCATGGGGTCGTTGTTCGTAGGTCGTATGAGGTCATCGTCTAGAGTGGGCCTTCATGGAGAAACGTATTATTGTCAATTTTTTTAAATTGTTTATTATTACTTACTCCTCAGCCAATAAAAATATCAGACCGCCTTATAAATAAAAAATAGTCTAGAAATATGACGAGAATATAAGAAAGTTTTTTCAGTATAATTTTCGAATATTGGCATAACACTTATGTGTGGAGTAGAGAGTCCACTGTTCTTATGATGAATATCCGGAGGGAATGATGTTGAAGTTTCACACCATAAGGTGTAAATAAATGACTTGATATAAATTATAGCGGGATGGCTCAATGTAGAGTTCATAGGTGTTATGCTGAATGTTTCAGGTTCAAATCCGTCTCTGGCAGATACATTTTCTTAATTGTGAGCAGCCAAGGCACTCTTTAGTATCTGGTATCTTTATTTAAATTAATAATAATATAAATAAAAATATTTTAATAATATAATATATAATATAGTATAATAATACAGTAATATATATATATATATATATAAAATAAAAATAATTTTATCACTGAGTGGATCTTGTAACTATTACTGACTGTGATTCAATAACCGACTTACACTTACTGCTTAGGTGAGTAAGTGTAGTATCATCATATATACTTGGAAATGTTTGTTGAAACGTTAATTTCTTGAAGAAATGATAACACTCTTTTTTTCATACTGAAACTAGATTTTATTTTTATATTCCAGAATATTAAGAAGGAAATTAATATTAAGAAAAGCAAATATCGTACTAATGTCTTAGTACACAAATGCGTTAAGTGGCAATTTTTCAAAAATGGGTTTCGTTTTATAAATAATATTGTAAAGTTGCGATCAGGAAGTCACAGATCATATTTTGATATAAAATTAAAAGAGAAGCTGTAAAGGTTCCAATAATATATTGTTTGCTTAAACTTGAACTGTATTTCTTGTGTTAAATTATTATCAAAGTTGACTCATGTAAAATCTTGTTTTCGGTACTTAACATATATGTGAACTAAGGGATCGATATCCTATGTATTTAGTAATTTTGTGAATGTATATCTATTTACTGATAAGTTTTTAGTAACTATTATTGACTGTATTTACTAAATATTACTGACTATATGTAGATTAAATAACAAACTTCCCCATAGCGTATAGGAAACTAGAGGTATTATCATATATACTTCGAAATGTTTGTGGAAACGTTAATTTGTTGATGAAAAGTATTTACTTTACTATTTACATACTATATATACATTTTTTTTTTCATACTAAAACTAACTAAATCATATTAAAACTCGAAGCGACATCCTGGGGAACCGATACCAAATATCTAATGTATTTAGTAAATTTGCAATGTGAATGTATATACTGAGAAGTTTTTCAATAATCGATATTTACTTATGTATACTCACGTCCTGGATGGAATAAATTGAGCAAGAGGTAAAGGCATACATAATGAAAAGGAAGTGAGATGAAAGAAGACTGCGGAGGGAGACAGTGGTCTAAGCCTTGGAACCACTTTACGCCTGATTAGGTTACCTATCTGATCTGAGCTTGCTTTTTTGGAGGGGGCAGCCTGGGGACAAAAACCCCCACCACAATAGGCCCTGTTTATTTAATAATTGGCCAGCGGTATCGGCTCACATCAAAGCTGTTCTCATGTCTTCCTCTCCGCAACGATTATTCCAGCGATGCTAATTGGCGTTAATAATTCATAGAGTATTTCGTAAAGTAATAATTATTCGAGCAATTAACCATCTTTTTTAGTAGTTTAAGTAAGTAAAACAAGGATATGAAATGGATTTAATGGTGTAATCAATTTATAACTGCCTACTAATCCCAAGATGGCGATTTTGCAGCTTAAAGATTTTTTAGAGGGTGTAAAAATTCCTTGGTGCAGCCTATCGTGTAATATAATGCTAGTCCCGAGACTGTACATCATTAGGTACATGTAAAGATTCCTATCCTAACTATACCGACTGTCACTACTATAGTATTGTCCGATGAACAGCATACGATAACGTAAAATTATCAAATAAAAACGTATCAAACTCCGCTTCGGTTATTATACGATCCTAATTGTGTTAGTAATTCACCGAGACTTTCATATTGTAATAATTATTACAGTAAAAAGCTATCCTTTTTAGCATTTTTACTTAAATAAACTAAGGAAAGGAACTAATGTGAGTACATTCTAATTTTTTAATTTATTTATAGACGCCTCTGGTGCAGTAGTTAACAAAAGATGGCGAGTTTGCAGCTTTAGAATTTTTTAAAGGGAGTATAAAATCCTCGGTTGTGCCGTTCTTCATATAGGACGAAAAATAGCGGTGGCGAGCCTGTAGAATATAAGATACACGTTAAAGATCTCTGCCATTATTGTACCTAAATAATTAAAATTTAAGACTCCCATTATATTATTGTCTGATTAGCCATAGCATACAACAGCGTTAAAAAAAATTATGAAGAAAAAATAATTTAGAAAAATTAAGCTCCTAATTGGCGTTAATAATTCACAGAGTATTGTAATTTCGTAATGTAATAATTATTCGAGCAATTAACCATCGTATTTAGTAGTTTTGCTTAAATATTCTAAGGAAAAGAACTAATGTGAGTACGCGGTTTAAATTGATTTAGGATCACCATCTGTATTGGTTAGAAAAAGATGGCGAGTCTGCAGCTTTAGGATTTTTTAAAATCTTCCCAACCACGCTTCGGTTTACTACTCGGTAGGCACTCGAGTGTAAAATCTACGTAAAATATTATGCAAGAAAGTTCAATAAATTTTATTTTTGATTTAGTTATTGCAGATTGTTAGATGCTGGTGAATTTAATTTGGTTAATTTACTGCATGTACTTATTATGAATTAAAATATTTTCTAATGTAAATTCGTTTGTATTTTACAGGTAAGAGTATACGCCTATCGTTGATGATCGTAAGTTTTTTTTTTTGCTTAGTTAATTTGTTTTTTATGTCTTTCAGTTTTTTTATCATATACATGAAATTCTCTCCATTTTATTTTTTAGATTGTTGGATTCCAATTGAATAATAATTGTAAACAAATATGCCTGTTTTTTTAGAAAAAAAACGTAGAGATAAACAATTTTTTTAAAAATTTATATTTATTGTAGATTGTTGAAAATCTTTTTCGTGTCTATGTAAATTTTATTAATTTCATTTTTTTTACTTATAATAATATATTGAAAATATAGTAATAATTTGAAAATTAACAATAAAAAAGATTCTTCAAATTATAGATAATTATCATAAAAGATATAAACATTTTTTTATTAATTTTATTATTTTTTAATTATATGCATATATGTATACTTTTGGTGTATTTAAATTATAACTAATCAATATACCAATACAATAAAGAGCATTATGTAATGTCAAACATTTACCATATTCATAAACATCAGTATAAATATGGCCTGAGGTTGGTGTTATAGATATAAATAAATTTTAGATTTTATTTATATTTACAAGCTGAAAATAACCGCAATAAGAAAACATGTTAAATTTGTCCAAAAATCATTCCTAACACGATGTGATACCTAATCTAAATTTATAAGGCTCCGTTACTAACATGTTATTTATGTAAATCCCTATGTCCAGTAATTAAGGGATTATGAATGTTAATGTGTGTTATAGATAACATCTGGTTCGTTGTAATGAAGGTTGATTCACTTGATGCATCAATAATGGTGTGACCTATATTGTGAAAATATTTTACCTTAAAACAATTTGTTTTTGCTTATATAACAAAAATTATTTGGCTTGGAGAAATTTTCTTCATTTTTTCAATAACTTTTTTTTCTAAAAATTTGTAGTCAACAATGTATTTTTTTTATTGGATAGTAATAAGTTTTGTTATCTATGAACTCAACATAAAACTAGAATTAGCGTTAGTTTTTTCATTTTCTATTCGATATTGGCTAATTTTAAAGGTAATATCCATATTTTTTTTCTTTCTCTATCTCCGTAGTGCTGTTAGGCGTGGAGTAGTATATTTTATATTATATTCATATAAATAATGCATTCATGGATTGGGTTCGATGGACTAGATATAAACAGCAATTAATCATATATTTTGGTAAACTCAATATGGCTTCTGTTCATATGGCTTCTGTTAGCATGGCTTCCCTTAAGATACACAACGGAAAAATAATCCCCCACCTAAAAGTTTTCCCAGAAAATTGGGGTGTTTAAATATATTATATTGAAGGTGTTTTTAAATCTTTTAATAGTTTGTCTTTTTCCTATCACATACTGCTATAATTTTTTATTTACTTCTCATTATTCTATTCCTTTGGCCCACCCTAACTCAATTAGAAGAAAACCTGGCAATTGAAAGTTTGTTCTCGTTTAGACACAACCATTGGCTTAAAAACACCACAAATTCTATCATATACTTAATACCGGTACGGTTCTGTATGGCACTCCTTTTTCGTAGGTTCAAAAATTTAGTTTAATATCCATTCGTACATAAAATGTTGTAAAAACCATATTTATATAATTATCATTACAATGTATATTTCTTATTATATATACAATGTATATTTATATTTCTTATGTGAAGTCAATTCATTTTCATTAACGGATAGAAATATTGTACAGATTTAAAAATCATTTGCATATACATTTTTATATTATGGACTGTGGCGTAAAGTGTGGTATAAGTTGTATAATGTCTGTAGTTCATTAGTCTATTGTAGATTGTTGGTGTAATTTGTATTTTTGTCTTGAAAAACTTGGTAGTTTAGCATAATCTCCCCTAATCATCTTGCTGCATAACCGTTGGCTCTGATGCTGTATAGTCCTACCATATTCTTAACCCAATACCCTTTGTAGGGTATTGTAGTACAGTTGTTTATTATTATTCTTTACACAAAAATCGTACATAAAATAAAGAGATTAATCTTGAACAAATACCACTTATTAGATCAATTAATCAAATACTACATATTATATTAATTTTGACTACAGTCTTTATTAGTTACTGGATAATACTCTCTAATCATTTCCCCTGTTTTTATGTTCCCCCATCATTATTGTTGCTACTCAAACCCCATTGTTTTGGTTCATAAATTTCAAATAGTACCTTTATTTTATTGGATAATTTAAATCAACCCACTTTTATATCTGGTTTATTTTTCTCCGATATCATGATTTCCATATTTTATTTTCGCTATTTGTATTATTTTATTCTTTGAATTTTTTATGAATCAATTTAATTTGTTTGTATCATGTATATCTAACCTTGAAAAAGTCCTTCAATGTGCATCGAAACGTTGGCTTTCAAATAAATAGTTCAATCATATTTAAGAAATAATTTCTCTGACTTCCACCCGGACCATTTTCTTCCCCGACTAGATTAATACTTTATTTCGTTTCGTTGAGAATTCAACTTTTTTTTTTATTTTGATTACCAACGAACTACTTTTCCTACCACATTTCAAAACATTTTGAACCCAAAGTTTCTCCGACCCATCCATCCACATAAACTTCTGAACCTAAAAGTCGGCCTACAAGAAAGGAGCAGTTGTAAATAAGCCTAGCTCTACGAGGTTGGCAGGCCTGACCTTAACAAGGGCCGAGGATCAAAGACTGAAGGGCTAATTCAGGGACAAGCAAAAACCAGGCGCCCTTTGTGGGGTCACTTCATTAGCTCAGTCGTCCTCCCCGCCTTTGTTCCCTAAGGAGGTTACCTCCCGTTCAACCGAAAATTATTTTCGATTCTTCTTATTAGAAATATTTAGTGCTTCTGAGGAAGGAGGAAGAAAGGGGGTATCGGCACAAGAAAACCTCGGGATCTCAAAATGCAAGGAGGGGTTATTTTTTATCTAGCATTACTTTAGAGAAACTCTAACAACTTTTACTTTCTTCAAAATTATATTAATAATAAGGCTTAGCGATCCCGTGTACTCGATGGCAATACCAAATATCTCTGCTTACAAACTTCCATCCAGGGCCCACAACCAAAACTCAAATCCGCTTGATCACTCTTAACGCAATCCCATACCTATGTCTCGGTATACCCCTCAAACCGAACTTAACTATACGACCTTACCACAAAAAAAATTTAAGAGGCTTGCAGGTATCAGCTGGGGATCATCAAACAATAATTTGTCGAAAAGTAATATTTTGTTTATTCAAAAATAAGAAAAGGATCTTCTTCTTGTGGGTTATTAATTTCGGTTGTTGGCTATTAACATGGCAATCTTAAATTTATTTTTGCCACTTCTAAATATTTGGACAGTTGTGAGACTAAACCATTGCCTTAAATTATGCAACCAGGATTCCCTCCTGCTGCCTAGTCCCCAACTACCAATACCCCCTGCATTATACGATATTTGCCATTTCGCATTATGCGGCCCAAGTATTCTAATTTTCGCTTTTTGATGGTATATTTGATTTCTTGATCCGACCTGTCTCAGCAAATAAGGATAATGAGGATTCATCTTCCTTACGTATAAGACGAAACTAGTGAGATTGGCGTTCACTAATGAGTCGGTTCAAATAGTACCTGATTCTCTCTTGATATTTGGAATGAATGATATTTTTCACCCCGTGTTAAAAACATTTTTTATCAAGCAAGGGGTGGATGGCATCGTTTCAGTCAATAACAACTCCACTGTCCTCCATTGTTAGTAATCATCATGAGAATTAAAAAATTCATTCCTATTTCAACCCGATTGAAGGGAGGGAATTCTCGTTATTATTCGGTCTTAACATTATAAGAAATTATATAATTTTATGAATGTGAACGTCGTCGTCAACGCTGAAGAATCAACAACGTCGTAAAGAATTCGATAGGTCTTGTGCAGAATATCAGGTTAAAAAAAGCATGAGACCACATAAAATTAAGGAGATCAAACATCGTAGAATTGCGGAGAATGCTTCTGTTTGAGATTATCGGAAATCATGGCATCGAGAAGATTAAGATGGACTAGGTATGTTATTGGTGCGAGTAACGAACGGATTCTTAAACTGTAGACGGAAATGTGGGGTGGAGGATTGCGTTAAGAATGATCTGGTGGGTATGGGTTCGGGTATTGGTCCTTGGTTGGAAGTTTGTTAGCAGAGGTTGGTGGTATCGGAATCGGCGGAGCCTTCTTGTTCGCTGTCTTATTATTATTATTTCATTTTTAGTGAGGCATAAGTGACTTCCTGCCCACAGTTGAAGCCAAACTATCTCTTAGTGGTGAATTCAATAAGCCAAGAGTGGTTTTGCAGTTCCCTATAAGCCTAACTACATCATCCCTATATACCCTCTTAGACCTAAGAAGCCTGATAGTGACACCCATATCAGGAGTTGCTTCCCCCAGGCAGATCTTCCCCTCAGGCAAGGCGGGTCCCTTAAGTCACATTAAGGTGTAGTTAATCCCCCCTCTAAGGAAGGGCGGCCTAGGGCCCAAGGACGGCGATTTACATAGAAATGAACCTGCCCCTCATCAGGCCCCTCAGTCACATCAAACAGACCAGGAATGGCGCAGCATGAAGTCTACTCATTTACCTAAAATCTTCTTTGAAGAAGGTGCAAAAGCTGCACAGGATTAAGGGAAGGTATTGTTTTATATTTGATTTGATCAGGTGATACTTCAAATGATGCTATAGTTGACAGGATATAATCCTACTATGGCTAATCGGACGATGCTACAGTGGGCGTCATATATTTATTCTATCCAGGAATAATAGGATAGGGGTTTAACGAGTACCTGACATTTCACGGGCTCGGAACACCCTCAATTACTTCCCTTCCGAAGGACCGCATAACCAAGGATTTTTTTTACTTTAAAGAATCATCGGGCCACCTGCCGGGCCGTGAATCTACATAGATATTAATAGTCTCTTTGGTAATCAATATCGATAGAGAGTCATTTTATCTTTTCGAATCTGACTACTAGTGGTTTGCTATTTTTAAATATATGTATATATGTAGATAAAGCTTTATTACATAATTTAAAAATAAAAAGTAAAACCTGTTTTACCTACATAGATAAATTGGCAGTTGTAAGTACTCTTCTGCATTGATTACCTTGACTTAATTTTTAAAAGCTTCATTCACTTTTTATCCTTCAGAATTCCTCAGTCGGCTCTTCGCTTTTCTTTATAATACTTGTATCGGCAACTTATTTCTTTAGTTCACTTTGAGAACAACACTTAAACTCTCACAATATCTGTTTTTATTTTCCCCAATTTTAAATTCTGATCAGGGCCACTTATGGTTTAGTGGTTAGCGTAAAAACTTACTATGTCAAAGATCGCAGGGTCGTAGCCCAGCAAGTAGTCTTACGATTTTTTTTAAGGGGGTAAATAATCCTTGTTTATACATCCTTCGAAAAGGACATGAAATCCTTTACTACTTCAGCGAATCGTTAAAGAACCCTGTCCTAATTATTCCTGGATAGGATAAATTTAGGACTCCCAAAGTAACATTGTCCAATTATACACGAGAGCATAAAGTTGTAACAAACAAACAACTTCGTTTTTAAATTTATTTTTATTAATTGTTATTTTGATGGTGATTATTTTTAAATATTCTTGTTTTGTCTGGAATATTATTCTTTTCTTTTCAAAAACAAAAATATTTAAAAACAAACTTTTTATTCGCTCTTATTAGTTATCCAGCAGATCTTCCGAATTCCTTCATTAGACTTCTTTTCCTCTTGAGTTCAAGACTTAGCTTCTTATGCAATACAAAAATGAATTTACTTGAATTAAATTATACTATAGTTTAATAAGAACCTTAATAATATGAGCATAAACAGATCGGAATAACGAACTTGGTAATAAAATACCGATCAAAGAAATATAAATCCTGATCAGTTAGGTCTCTTTGATCGGTGTTTTATTACCGAGTTCGTTATTCTGATCTGGTTATGCTCACATTATTAAGTTTCTTAAGCTAAGATTTACTACTCATCAACTTCCTTTCCTCTTTTGTTGGGTTGGCTCATTTCATCAAGTTCATTTGAATTTATTTCTATATTAAAATTAGTAAATACTGAACTTATAAAGAATTATGTTATTTTTTAAAATGTTTTACCAAAATTTATGCTAAAATTAAAATACCATTTCCAGTTTATTGCTAGCACCCTTAAATATATGAAACTATATTAAGATATTATTTCTAACATATGCTAAATTAAAATGAAAATTAAACTCGATGATTGATTGTTCATTAAAGTCACTTTATGCTGCTATGGCTAATCGGACGGGGCTCGGGACCCCCGTTTAACGTCCCTTCCGAAGGACGGCGTAACTAAGGATTTTTTACTCCCTTTAAAAATCCTAGGGCCACCTGCCGGGCTACGAACCCGCGATCTGGGGCTTACTAGTTTGTTACGATTAAACTCGATTTTGACTAGTTTATACAATTAGTAAACCGCAAGTATATACAATTTCCACAGATCATCAACCAAATCCGACTATCCATTATCTGTACACTTATTTCCTCTATAATTTAATTGTTTTCATGGTTCAAGAAATAATTCTCTTTAAAAAAATATATAAGACGGATTTCGCGTTGCGTTTTAGTCAGTTGTTCTGTGTGCTTTGTTTATATTATACGTTAATATTTCTCTAGTTTTGATTTGACGTGGAACGTATCCGCACGTATGACACTTCCTAAATAACCCTTCCTCGCCGCGAGCCATCGATTTAGAGAGTGTTTCGGAGAGGAGAGAACGACGACATACAAAGTGGCACTAAATGGGTCAGTTGACACGAGCCACATATGAATGAGATTGGCACTCGCGTCCGGCCCTAAACCGCTCACTACAATCACATATTGTCGCACACACTGTCGCTACGCGGAGTTATGAAAGTGTACGGCCTCTGTTAAACCCGCCATGAAAACTGATTGGCCAATATTTCTTCTCGATGAGATCCTATTGGGGGATCATCCCCTTCCTAACTGCCAATAAAATCCCTCCGCCACACTCTCTCCCTTTCCCTTTATAATAATAAAACGGAGCGCTTAGCTTGGAGTTAGTCTTTATTAATATTTGTATTAAAATTGTTTATATAATTATTGATAGTTTTATGTACCCTGTAACAATAAAACCCGTAAAGGGTCTGGTTTGCAGTGCATGGTAAAGACTGTAATGTTTCTTGGGCAACGGTTGTGTAGGGAAATGATTTGTCCTAGATCGCGATTAACAGCCAGATGTTCCCCTATTTTGGGGAACTACTTTGCAGAGGCTGGGTGAGCACCAGAAGGTACAAAACATCAAAGCTTACAATATTTTTTTATTTTTTGGAAAAGTTAATACAAAATTATTAACAAATTTATTGTAGTTATTTGTTTTTGTAGCTATAGCCTAGTAACTACTCAAGTGTATACTGATATCATTTTTAAAGCAAGATATGTATTTATATATTAGACATTAAAAATAAAACTGTTCCCCTACTACCCATGAAGAGTCTGGGGCTCAGTACATGGTAAAGACTGTACTGTTTTTTGGACAACAGTTGTGCTGGGAGTGATTTGTCCTAGATCACGCTCAACTGCCAGATTTTCCCCTTTTATTTTGGGTACCCACTTTATAGAGGTTGGGTGACCCCCAGGTGGGTAGCTTATTTTGTAGAGCAATGAATTACTGTGCTGAAGGGCCCTTGTTCGAAATCTGTTGTGGCAGATAAATTATTTATCGATCATAGATGTGGGTCGACACTGTGGGACCTGCAGACCTTAACTTAAAAACAACTACTAATAAATTATTATAAAATGAGGAAAACAAGAGAAAAAATTAGACAGGAATAAATAAAACGAAAATAGAAGTATATACGGATATTGGAATATAATAGGACTCGTAGAAGGTGGACTGTTTTAAATTACTGAATATTTTGGTAATAGGACTGCTTATGTAAATTTTCTGATATTTTTCAATTTTTTTTTCCAGTTGTTTGAGGGCTTTGAGGCAATAAATAAAGCAACATTGTCGTGATTTCATTCTCATTTTTATGCCTTACAGCCTGTATGTTACTATTAGTGTATGAATAGTTATAGTTAAATCCTTGTAAGGTAGTGGATAGCTTAAAGTATAGAGTGTTGAGATGCTACCCTGAAAATTCCAGGTTCAAATCCAGTTGTGACAGATATGTTTATTCTGTTAAAAGCTGTGGATCGACCTTGTGGCATCTGCAGAGCCTCCTTTGGTTTAGCTATCCTCTAAGAATTCAGTATCCTTGATTGGGGGAAAATCTAGTTGAGTGTGTTCTCGATTATGCGTAACGGTTTATTTAGATATAGTCTCTACAACGCACTGAATCCCAAATTCTTCCTTAGTTATAATTGTACAAGGTTTCTTATTATGTGTTTAATGTTGCTTATTGTGTCTCCAGTACTGCTATTGTGAAGCATATCGCACTAATATTTCTACATAAGTCACATAACCTACATTTTTGGGAAAATGGGAAAACTATTAGTGAGCTTTGAATAGCATTCGGATACTAAGAGTGAAACAAGTGCCATCAGTCAGACAAGCCCTGAATTTAGGTTGATACAGTTTTGATAAGTGATGAAGAGATATTTATCCATTGATATCATGGTCTTAACTCACCCCCGATTTTTTAATTGTTTAAGATTAGTAATACTATTTCGATGTGGATACTGATGAGATAAAATAACGTTTTAGCATTATTCAATGTATGACAGTTTTTGCTCTATACAATTGTAAATAAATCTCGTATTACGGTATGTATCAAAGAAGCTTAAGTGGAATTTCTTTAATCCGTTTGTATTATGCAAATGAACAACATACCGGCGCTTAAAAATTAATGTCTCCCATTAACTACACGAGTTTATGGTTTCAATTGGCAATAAAGTTAAATATTATAGCGGCAAAACATGAACACATCACAGCAATTAAAAATTGTATATCTTGCCACGTCATCTGTTCAATTCCTCCCACATACCACAGGATTTTATTGTTAAAATCAAAATAACCCTCAAGCGCATAGCACAATATCTATTGACCATTTACTTGTTTTAGCCTTTATTTTCAAATGAATGTATTTTTAACAGTAAAACTATAACAGGCTGTATGTTGACAGACTCCCACACAAACTCGGCCGTTTAACTAGGCTGTATGTATCAAAATGTTTCATTTATAAGAATTACATTGGGCTATTCCTACATCAATTTGTAAGTGGAAATGTATTGCATATCAAACGAAGCACTGTTAAATTAAATGGTATATTATGATTTTTTTTTTAAATAGATAAATTATTATGAGCACTTGTTTTTTTGTAATCAAACAGGAAATCGACATATCATTATATAGGGTCTTTTTACAAATTATATATCAAATCTATCTCAAAATTGTATTGTGATATTGCTTTACAAACTCCACCAATTCCTACCTCCTACATATTTTCTCATTATTCAATCCTATCTCACTAACAGGGCGTTCAAAATAAATCACAAAAATGTATTTTCATCCCAATATTCTCAATCTGCTGGTGTTCCTCAAGGCAGCATCCTCGGCACAATCTTCTACACAGTGTATACAGCTTACATCACAACTCATCCTAATACTATCCTTACCACATATGCGGATGACACATGTCTATTATCAGTCAATACTGATCTGAAGTTATAGCATCCTATATTCCTCAATCCCATATCACTGACTTAGAAAAATTGTCTCATAGCTTGAGGATTATAATGAATTCCCACAAATCCCGTCAAAACACTTTTACCCTCCGTCGTAAATGAATAACATCCTGTCCTCCTGTATCGTTTAATAACTGTTTGTTGCCGATCTAGCCCGAATCCGATATCAATCTTTTCATGACAAACTTCATTCCCACTCAAACCCACTAGTTTCAAACCTAGGAACCCTTCAATTCCTGATAATCCTCCGAGGCATCTGAAAGGAAGATGGCCTCGTGATCTTCTAAGTTTAACTTGCTATTTGAGTACTGCCCCTAGGTAGTTTCTCTACTTGTCATTGCAGTTGTAAATCGCATTGTATAAATCATAAAAAAAAAAAAATCATATTACAGCTACGTCAAATGAAGCCTATTGAAGAGATTAATATTCATAGTGTTTTATCATCATGTATTTGATTTATCTTATTTTAATTATGGCGAATTTTCATTGTTTGACAAACAAACCTTCAAACAGTACACATATATATATATATATATATATATATATATATATATATATATATATATATATATATATATATTTGTAAATGAGTTTGAATTAGGTAAATAGGTGACATTACTTTTCCTATATTGATGCCGCCGATTTTCATTTCTTAATTTAGTTCAAAATTTCTGAAAAAGCATATTTTGCAAACAATAGACTTTTCAAAAGTACAATACATTTCTAAAAAAGGAGAAAAAATAAGAATAATTAACAACCAAAATATAACAAAGTATAATAATTAGGATATAGAATTCGTATAAGGTGTTTTGTTTTAATAGTTGAATATTTCGTTAGTAGAACTGCTATTGTAAATTTTCTGATTATTTAAGTCAGTTTTTAGAAGGTTTGAGATAATACAAAGCTATATTTTCTTGACTTTCTTGTTCTCATATTCATGAATAAACAGTAAAAAAAAAATAAAACAGCCTGTCTTTTAATGTTAGGGCGTGACTAGATGTACGTTAATATTTATTTGTATAGGATTGGGTTGGCTGTGTAGAGTGCTGATTTGATATGCTGAAGGTTTGGGATTCAAATTCGGCTGTTGCAGAAAAAATATTTAATGCCGTGGTTTGGCGCTGTGGGATCAATAATAGGCTCACTCAGCCTTCATAAAGCGGAAAGCCCTGTCGGATGAGTTTGGCCTAGGATAAATCTCTTCCCTAAAGAACCGTCGTCCTAGCAACAGTACAGTCTTTAGCGGTTATTGAACCCAATTCCCATCATGGGTTGTGTTGATATAGATCTTTTTTACTGTTCAGGAGTATTATCAAGAATGGTTTGGAATGAGATTAGAAAATGTTAAGATTGTATAGCTACAAATCTATAAATCGTAGATGAGAGGATTATGTTTTGTATGACCTGTATGTTGAAGCATCGATGAACCCTGTTACATCTACAATGGGCTCACCCAGCTTCTTTATAGGAAAACCTGGTTGTTTAGCGTGATCTCGGCCAAATCACCTCCCTGCATGGACTGTTTCTGGTGGCCATAGAAACAGTCTCTAACATGTTCTGATCTCAATTCTCTTCATTAGTTGTAAAGGTACTTTTTTTTTTTTTTGTTAATGCTTGCCGATTGAGCTTTAACGTCCCCTACTAAAAACAAAAACAGTCTATGAAAAAACCAATCAATATGTATTTATTATGGATGTAATGTTTCATATTGACAACACGAGCCGCCCTAGATATGTATGTGCCCACCAATGAGTATTGACATTTACATGTAAAGCTATTTACAGTTGTAAGCATTACAGTTTTACTGCCGCGTCCTTGGATACAACTTGAATGATTTAGATGACCTATTGATAGTAGGTGTGAGTATGTTAATTACTCACGCCTTTTCTAGTTATAGATAGTCCATATCGCTCCCAAATATCGACCTATCCTGCCATTAGTATTTTATTAGAGTCCCCTTTAACATCATGTGTAACTTATATTTTCACAATTTCGAAATATTGTAGTATATATATTAATATATCAATATAATAATAATATCAGTATACTACTATACCAAAAAAGCTGCTTGGGTTCAGTACATGGAAGAGACTGTACTGTATCTAGGATAACGGTTGTGCAGGGAGATGATTTGTCCTAGATCACCATCAACTGCCAAGTTTCCCCCAATTAAGGGTACCTTCCACATTTTTCTTATTTTTTTTTTATTGTTACTGAAGTACCAGACCATTAATATGCTGTAAGCCATTTTGTATATCGGAATGCTTACCTAACTTGGTTATTTTTAGCTTCGTATTAAGTATAAAATGTGTAGATCCCACTTTCCCATTAAAATATTGGAGATATGTTAAAGAAAAAAAAATTCCCGGGTGAGGTTTTTGTCAACCATATATTTAATTTTCATATTTTTTAATACATATTATCATTCTTCGAAAATAAATATTTGACCATAACTTTTTCTCAACATCTCTTTTTAAAGAAGCACATAATGATTGGGCATGCCATTAAATGTCAAAGAACATTCTTCGTTCCTCAAATATCCTAAATTATTGTCAGACTCTGCCGAAAATCCAGAATTCCGTTATAGTTGTGGTGAGGGTTCCATCAGGATTGCAGTCATGTCTTTGAGATCTCCGGAGGACCTTATCGCGCAGACATCGCGGAAACATACCCCGCTCCCTTCGTACTCCGTGGGAACCAGGCCTCTTTCGGGCAATGTCGTTCATATTCAGCCAGCGTGGCCCTGGGTTACCGAACCTAAGGATAAACATTTCATGGATTATTTAAATATATTCGCAGATATGTGTATGCGTGTTTTGTCTGCGTCTCTACATTTCTGTCAGTGCCACACTAACACACACGTGTGCCAAGTAATTCCCAATTATTTAGATGAACAAGTTATAAATTAAGATATAATTTATTTTATTTTATTTTTTTATTAATTGTTATAATTTTTAAATATTCTACGATTCCGGGGCTGGACAAATCTTTTCTCTTCTAAATAAAATATTTATAAATTAAGATCTTTAAAGGTAATTATCCGTAATAATTTTTGTTTATTTTTGTAATTAACAAATATTTGTTATGAAGTTTGTTTTTCTTTTTTAATTTTACTGCTCAGTAAAAACGGAAAAAATAAAATTAAAGAATGATAGTAGTTGAAAAAATTGAACCTTTCTTAGTTTTAGCTAATTATTAAAAAGTTGGAATTTGGTACTGTTAAAACCTGGTATCAACCTGGCTAGACCCCTCTAGAATTAGTATTTTATTATTAAATTTTGAATATATCAATTTCCACTAATATGAAGAAGAATGTAGGTATTCAGCATCAGTATCAGAAATTTCACTCTTCAGGTTATATACAATGGCGGATAACAGTCCCTGGGGATCGGTTTGTATACAAGTACCCAAGTATAGCAAAAAAGATCTTTTGACCTATTAAATTATTTACAGTTACTCCCACATAGAGTTGATCCATTTCCATCCCGCTATCTCGCACCCAATCATAGTATGACTCCAACTCACCCGAAACTTTACTCGGATATAAAAATTTGCGCCTAACATTTGCCTTGCCCAACGACTCGGCCGACGTGACGGTCACGCCCCACTCGTGACGGGGAGATAATCTTATTCAGGGCAGAGGAACAAGTGGAAGTCGGTTATCGTGGTCACCCAGATCTTCTGACCTCACGCCTCTGGAGTTTTTCTTCCCTGGTAGCTCTAAAACCAGATCTGAGTAGTTCTCTAGAAGGAGTCTGATCAAGGATCTCATTGTGTTGGTTGGATTGAGTCGGTATCATTTATTTTTTTGTTTTATAGTTTATTCATTCAACATCACTTTACGCTGCTAAGGCTGATCGGACAATGTTGCAGTGGGACTCCTAAATTATACCTATGCATGTATAATTAGGATAGAGATCTTTAACCTGACGCCGCATAGGCTAAAGACCTTCATTTTACGTCCCTTCCTAAAGATGGCATAACTTACTCCTAATTCCTTACTCCCTTTAAAAAACCCGAAGGCTACCTGCTGTGAATTCACGACCTTGCGTTGTTGTCCTAACAACCATACATAGGGAATCCTATTTATTATTTTTAAATTAAGTTTTTCCGGTAATTTTATTATCCTTAATGATTTCGATTGAAAAGCGTTTGTTTTTGCTCAAATAGAAGAGCGGGAAAACTAAGTGGAGCGATCTGCTGCGGTGTAAAAGGTGTTGGATTCAAATCCGGCTATAGTAGATATATTATTTATTTTGTTAAAAGTTGTAGATAAACCTTGTAGGATCTCCAGCTTCTGTAAAGTGGGTACATTTAATTGAGGAAAACCTGGCGGAAAAAATCTCGGGCAAATTGCCTACTTGGTTTGAAACAATATAGGCCACCGATTTAAAATAAAAGGAAATCATTCAGTAACATGTGCTGTACACAATACCCTCCATGTGTTGCAGTAGAAAAAGGTTTTTTTTTTTAAATTTTATATTGACAGCATGTGTCTTACAATTTCTATTCCCTTGTTTGTTTTTTTAAATTGTTTTTTTTTTATGAATTGTAATTGTGTATTTGATCTAGATTTTTTTTTGTATTTGATATATATTTGTTTTTCATTTTCACTGCTACTGAAGCACATAATAGTGAGCCATATTTTGTATCGGAATGCTTTCCTAACTATTATTTTTAGGTTAATATTGAGTATACGATGCATGATCCTTCCGTCCAGGACGAGAACAGAGGCTCACCCAGCCTCTATAAAGTGGGTACTCTTAATTTGGGGACAACACTGGCAGTTAAATGTGATCTCCTCCTTCACCTCGTTGGCTTTAATACAATGCAGGCTCAAATAAACCCAAAATCCATCATGGGTTAGAGTGTTAAAAGTTGTTTTTCCTGTTTGTCTACTATTGCTTGTGTGCCATTGACATATTGCTCAACAATATGTAAATAATATGTTAGTATTATTTGATTTATTATAACATAGTAAAAAAAACTCATATTATGCCATATAACAAAGAATCTTTTTTTTTTTTGTTGTGCCATAAAACAATTATCTGCTCTGGATTCAGGGATATAGCCGGTATTATCTATATGCGATTTTGAAATCCAGTGGACATGAGTAACAAAAACCCTTCAAATTAAGCAATATGCGAATCTTGTATAAAACAATTTTTTTTAAATTATTATTTAGAATGGTTGAAAATTTTATGTGGCTCAGTTTATTTAATGTTTAAACAAAGCTTACTAATATTTTAATATAGGCTTTCGGCAATTGTGATAATGTAGTTCTAGCCTTGACATTTGCTGAAATGGTAGTGCAATGTAGAATGTAGTAAGAAGAAAATTGTTATGATTGAGATGACAGGTACAAATATCTAGTATATTTTTGCTGTTACGTAAGAGCCCTCCTATCATTTCAGCTTAATTTTAAATTACAGTATTTCTAAACAGTATTTACAAAGCTGTCCAATCATCGGGAAATATTGCGTATCTTACTGATTGATATGTTGCTAAGTCATATTACTAATAAGTCCTATTTAATTATATTTATTTATCGTTTACATTTCATGCCATTATTAATTAAAGATAATATGTGGGATAGAGCTGATCTGCACGGTGACGTGAGGCAGAGAAAATATCCAATGAGTAAACTTGTATTTTCCGAAAAGATAAGTTTTGTCTCTTATGTATAACAAATCGTAGGCTATTAAAAATGATTTAATTCAAGCTTAAATATCTACATCCCCGGAGAATAAGTGGTTAAGTCTAATTTTCTCCAAAATGAGTTTCTTGTACTTAAGTAAGCGGAATCGAGGTTTTTTTCGTATAGAATAAAGGGCTAAGCAAGACATTGGCTTGAAAAGGAGTTATTCAAAAACTACGAGAATGATACGATTCCGGTTATCTGAAAGCAGTTAGCTCTCTCTGGACAATATCCGACTTAACAACTTATTCACTGGGGCTGTAGATAAAATTTAATATTAATTTTAATATAATTTCATTTTTTTTTTGAACCTCAGAAGTGGTTGACCGATTCAGCTCTAATCAAATTTGTTTAAATATGAGTTGTTATTTATTCAAACTGCTGAGATTTACTAATGCGATTTTTGATCCCATATATCATTATGCTGCTGCCTTTGCAGACTATAATTACACTGACACGCATTGACGCACAAACAAACATACATATTTCGTGATCATATAAATTTTTCGTCAATATTTTTGTTTTGAAAAAACAAAAATATTGACGTGTTTTTTATAAGTTGCAAATAAATGTTTTTGTATAAGATGCAAATAAATTTTCGAAAAAAATCAGAGTTACCTATCCACTCTGTTATTTGTTGTTTTAATTTCCGCCTAATGTGGATTGTAATATTCTCAATCGAATCAAATAACTTATATATTATATATATTATATTATGATATTACGAAGTTGTCTTTTTATAAAATAATTTAAAGTAATCTTCTTGTTTGTTTGTTTATAACGTCACTTTATGCTGCTATGACTAGCCGGAAAATGCTACAGGCGGAGCCCTAAATTTTTCCTATACAGCTATAATTAGAATAAGCTTCTTTAACGAGTACTTGACCCCTCACATGCTCGGACCGCGATTTTAAGCCTCCTCCGAAGGAAGGCATATCAAGAATTTTTATTCGATTGCAAAATTTCCTGAGCCATTACCGTGCTTCGAACTCGCGACCTTGGACATACAAGGTTGTTGTACTAACCACTACACACCTATGACTCTAGAACGAATGAGGTAGAAAGACTACAGATATAACAAGCATACCTCCTTGTTCATAGGACACCTACGGCGCCTCTCTGCTTTATGAAGGATGTTACGCGTCCAATGCTTACACGGAACAGCTACGGTCATCGTAACTTCGGTGGCTAGTTTACGGCATAGCGAGTCCTGTACGGAGAGGAAATTGCGTTCTCAGGCAGAATATGATATAATAACTATTAGATTAGAGATACCATCGTCCGTATGACATGCAAGAGTGTCCGTGTTTACGATCTCAACCAAGTATATTGTTTGTTCATTTAACGTCATTTTTGCTGCTAGGGATCCTCAAACGCTAGGTGGGAGTCTTAAATTTTGAGTATCCAGGATAATCAGGATAGGGGACTTGCCGCACAACGCATAACCTATTATTTTTTACTCCCTTTAAAAAACACTAGAGCCGATTGCCACACACTACACCACACATGGTGTTTCTATTATTTATGTTTCTTGTACAGCTTATCAGAGTATTTTATTGCAATTTTCTTAAAGAAGAGACATTTGTTACATTTACAGTACTAAGTTTAACAACTAAATACAAATCCAACTATCTTAATTCATTAAAGGGTAACCAGCAGCATTGTTATTAATTTTAAAATATGATTCACCCATTAGAGGAGCATCAGCTGGCAGATGGCTCCAAATCTGATTACGTGACCTTATCAGCTTTTGTGACCAACAAGTCCACTTTGTTGTACCAGCTTCGGACTGCTTATTGCTACTATATTAGAAAGTGAGCGTCGTTGTTAAGAACTACAATACTCCTCTATGACAACTGTAAAGAATCTAGTAATTGATTCAGATTTCTTAAGTGATTTACTTGTTATGACTCTGAGGTATTGTCAACAGAGTCTAGACGGGTAAAAAATCCACAAAAATGTCCTCCTCATCATTCAATCTAACACAGAGGCCTCATCACTATAAGCGAGATGCCGCCAACATTGAAATTGTACCCTAAAAGAGCCCATACACAATCAATTTTACTGACAGTATTGGAATGACGAAAATCCTGAGGAATCACCCTTCAGTATTTGTACACCATAGAGGATCAATATTACTGCCAGTATTTAACTCATTTCCCATACTTTGATGTAGTGTCGACTCTATATTTTTGATTTTATCTTCATTACAATGTTTAGTATTATAATTATCTACTTTCCTTTTATTTATGTGTACTATTCTGTTATTTTTATGTTCTATTATTTTTGTAAAATTTCTAACCAAACTCTCTCAGTATTTTACTTATGTAAAAATCAGAAAGAAATAAATTTTAAAAACTCAGTTTACAGTTAGCTCGCCATAAGAACAGTCATTTTTTTCTCACACAGATTTATACCGACTTTTTTAGAGCGTGTTTAGATATTTTGATCGCCATGGAATTTGGAAAAAGAAAGTGGAAAAGACGCTTATGGGTGAAGGATTGGCTAATTTGGACAGGGATAAGTTCACCCATTTAAACTTTATCAACGAGATTACAGTAAAGGAACAATCAGACTACTTTAATTATTTTCGGATGAATGAAAATGTATACAATAATTTATTAAATATTGTTTCTCCTCATATTAAAAAAGAAGATACAAATATGAGGGAAATTATATGCCCGAAACAGCGGTTGGCAGTTACCATGCGCTATTTAGCAACAGGCCGAAATTTTGAGGAATTAAAGTTTTCAACGCTGATTTCTCCATCAGCCGGATTGTGATAGAAGCCTGTGAAGATCTCATTTAGGCAATAGGAAAAATACAATGTTTTTCCATATAAAATACAGAATTTTACGTATAAAATTAAGTTTTAATAACAAAATTTTAAGATTTTTTAAAGAATTTTTAAGAAAAACATTAAATAAATCATTGATAACTTTTGAAAAATATGTCTATGTTTTCATTATTGCATCGGAAATCAGTAGATGCGTCGCACTCAACAGCTACAAAATACTAGGGAATGAAAGAAACGTGTATACAGGATCAGTAATACTGTCAGTATCCCCTCCCCTACGCCGGCTTGATCTAAGGAATGATGGAGTGAACCATCACTCATCAATACCCTACTTCAGTACATCAGTATTGCTCTACGATCAGTATTACTGACAGTATCTGACTATGTCGATGTAAGGAAACAAAAGAGGAACTCCTTAAAACAAACGATTCCTTTGTTTACTTTTACCTTTTTCTACTTTACTCGCTCGGCCATTATTGGTCTCTGTTTTCTTTGCTAAAAACCAACCATTAATTGTGTTAACACTATGTGTACATAATATATATACAATTCTCAAATATGAAGCTATTTGATATTCATTTTTGTGTATATCATACTCCCTACTCATACAATTGGAACATAAACGGAAAAAATCGGTTTTAGCAATAAGAAATGTTGTTAATGTTTACGACTTTATTATTCTTCTTCTTTTATTAACAATTCCAGGAGGACGGTTGCTTAGCGTTAGAGCGCTGAATTTGCTACAGCCGGATTTGGCCTCGGGTCCAAATCCGGCTGTAGCAAATAATTTATTAGATGGACTGTATGGGATCTGGGACCCTCTTGGGCCTATCCAGTCTATAAAGTGGTTACTCTTAATTAGGGAAAATTGAGGACAGTTGAGCGTGATCTAAGAAAATTTTTCTCCCTGCATACCGCTGTCCTGGAGTTAACAAACGGTGGACGAATTTTAAGAAATATATAGGTTTATTGAGTTATTGGACACATGTAGTACATACAAGAGTCTTATAACTATAGACTGCATATAACTTAGAGACTATTCTCTTACTTACTATAAACTATCTACTACATTTCTACACTCTACTATCCTACCTCCTATCGTTTCTACTACCCAAATCTTAGAACTAGTATATATACATGTAAAAGAAGTGGGGAGAACAAGAAAGTTTACATTGCTGAAACTTCATTGTCACAAATCCAATTTATAAACAATTTACTTCAGGTCGTTGTCATAACTGCCCTACCATAACATAACTCTGGAAACAATTACTATCAAATATGTTATGAACCCCCGAAGACCATGAATTGTAGAGGCACAGGGTTTTTTTTTTTTGCATTGTTTTTTAGCAAGTTAAACTAATACTTTTAAGTCATGAAGATTATTTTCAATTATCTTTATCTATATGAATTCAAAAATTGCATTCCGAGGTAAAGTCGGATAAGCATAGGTGGACCTCCTCCACTCCGGCCAGGAACTCTTCCTATTGTTCGCGGTGGAGGCAAGTACAAGGACTCCTCTGGTGGGACACGGACTTTTTGTACAAGCTGGTTGATAGTGTAATAGCACAGTAGGATTTTTCATTGGCCATATAAGAGGGTGCAATAAGAGGATGCTAGTAACAATGGCGGGAGGTTGAAGATACCCATGTAAGTACAAGCTCTTGTATCCCTGCCAATGATTAACGATACGCGGCCCTCCTGACTAATGCTGCAGCTTCCTTCATCAGATTAAAACCACAAAAACTAAAACCACTAAAAGCACTAATTTGCAAAGCTAATGCTATGACGACTATAAAGCCCGGTGACAAGTATTGTCCAGATAGGCGCGAGGCGTGGGCCGGGGGAGAGCTTCTCCAATAACTCGCCGAGGAGGGATAAGGAGCGAGGGAGAGATTAGCCGGCCCTAATGGCTCCTATCTCTCCGGCCTACGTCAGAGCAATGACAAATCACTCCCGCGAGCCCAGGGACAATTAACATCGGAGGCCTTGCTGGTAGTCCCTGTGCAACTCATTTTTTTTTGGAGAAGGGTACTTAGCTTGTACTAGCCACTTCTTTGGTCTGAACCTTAGAACACTATATACATCTGCTTGAAAGGTTTTCTTTAATTAAAAAAGGAAGTTTTGTGTTACTGTTTATTTATCTGCATACGCTGAGCACACTTTCTGGGAGAAAGTCCTTTTTTGCTGATAGCAGTGTTGTACTTTCATTTTTCCTTTTTAATTTTGAATTCCTGTGGGGTGTAGCGGGAGAGGGGGGGGGGGGTAGTAGTAGAGTGCTATGTTCCTGATCATAAGGTACCGGGTTGGAATTTGGCTTTGGCTCATCAATTACTCATCTATTAACTCTGCCATAGATCGACCCTGTGAGATCTGTAGACCCTTTCGGGACTTACATAGCCTCCATAAGTTCATGGCTTTATATACTTCTTAAATACGGGACAAACCTGGCGGTTGAGGTTGTTCTTGACCAAAACACAAGTGTTTCTAACACAGCCGTTGGATTAGAAACAGTAAGATCTCTACCAGGTACTGAACCCATGTCTTTCGTGAGTTATAGTTACAGAAGTTTGTGCATTACCTCGAAGTCTAAATAGAACTGGTACCTTTTAATTGGGGACAAATCTGGCAGTTGAGCGTGATATACCTATGACAAATCACCTCCCTGTACAATCGATGTTCTAGAAACAGTATATCGTCTACTGAACAAAAACCCTTCATAGATTGTTGTGATATAGTTTACTTTTTTTACGGCTCAGGATGGATTATCAGGAATAGTGTTGAGGGCAGAATAGAAACTATTGCATTTTCACTATAACTGATATATAAATCTTAGATTTGAAGATTATGTTCTGTCTGACCTTCAGGATTTGGCTTTTTATAGATTGCCGTGAGGGTGATAGCTCATTAGCTAAGTTAGCTAAGTTGCTGAGCTAAAGGGCAGGGGTTGGAATCTGTTAGTGGCAGATAAATAATTTATTGTGTTAACAGACGTAGATCAACGCTAAGGGGGATATGCAGACCATTCTGCCTCTAAAAAGTAATACCCTTAACTAGGGGAAAACCTGACCGTTGAGCGTTTTTCGTCAAGATCACTTCTATGCACATCCGTTGGATTAAAAACGGTTTGATCTCTATCGTTTATTGGACCTTCGTACCTTGGTACAGTTTATAATTACAGCTTTTTGGTTTTATATTCCATTCATTTTTTATTTACTTTATGTATTTACATATTTTAAAAAGCAGGAATGTCTTACTATACAATTTCGAAAAATTTAAAAATAATTAAGTACTAGTCAGATTAATGCAAACAAAATCAAAATTAATTATTTTAATAAATTAAGTCAGGCAGAGTATTATAATTCCCCACTCGATTTGTTCTATCCGTTTTATTTATATTTTAAAATTGTTGTTATTAGCAGTTGATTAAACAATAGAAATTGTTATCACACCGACCAACCTCCTCCACTTTCACCTGCCTAGACTAATATTTTCTAATAAGATGCATGTGTTGCCGTGGTATCTTTCTTTACTCAGATGTTTGGGCTGTGTAAAGAGCAGAGGTGCGATGATCAGTGATGAGATATATGCTCAGCCGGTCTTAACCTTCCTCACAGAATTTTCAAGTGGAATTTTATCTGCAAATTTCGTTCATTTTCTTTCTTTATTATTGTTACTTCTGATTATACTTAATATTTTCCTTATCTTCCTTTAATATTAATTAATATATAATAATATTTATAAATAAAATCTGAAGTTCTAGCACGAATACTAAACCCCTTTACTGCATTGCTCAGTTCACCTTATACTTGGTACTTGTTTGAACCAGTAATGGAAATGATTAATAATAATTTTAAAGTTTTTAGTTATTCTGGGAGTAACTAAAGTCCCTTTAGAATAATATCACAAAAATAACACATGAGCTATTATGTCACGATGTAAAATACATCTGCAATTTAATTAATTAACTAGATGAATATAAATTTTGAGTTAGCTTCCAATAACCCAATAAACCAAAATAATATCCATGATATAAAGAAGATCCATGATTTCAAAGAAAGAAGACAATTTATATTTACATATTTAATAATTTTATGATAAAATAAAAATAAACAACACAACTACAGAATAAAGAGTGAAAAGAATTCCATTAACAACTGCGATAACTGACTTTAAAACGATGAACCTGAATACCTGTTCGACTAAGATCCATCCATTACATGGTAAAGACTTAGTCGACAAGACTGCTTCGAGGACAACCTTGTACAGAGCAGTATTTTGTTCCAAATGAAGCTCTGTCGCTAGTTTTCTCAATTAAAGGTACCCCCCCCCCGTTATAGACGTTGGGTGAGCCCCTGTAGAGTCAGTAGATCCCACATGATTAAATAAATTATCTACCACAAACAGTTTTGAACCTGGTACTTTCGGTGCATTAACTTAGCCCTCTACCACTGAGCTACTCCGCTCCCCAATTTAATTAATTAACTAAATGGAAACAGATTATGATTTATCTCCCAATATAAAATTAAAAGAAAGAAAAAATATAAAGAAGATAAATTGTATGAAAAAACCCAGCTCAAACAAAACAACAAGAGGATAAAGAATAAAGAAAAATCCAAATAATAACTATAATAACTTACTGGATTTGTGAACGGTAAAAAAAAGAAAGAACTATACAAATATCTGTATTATCATTACAATCTCATCACGTTATCTCTCATTGTGACATCATGTTATGCTACAAATCCATCAGGTTTGAGGTTTCGACTAGTCAGAAAAGGATTTTTTTTCATTTTGGTTTATGGCCTTAAGGGAAAATTGTTAAAAATACTACATACCCTAAACACACATATACTCGATACCTATGTTTACATAACATCTCCCCTTCAGAAGTACTCTGTTGGGAACAAGAAGCTGGGAGCTGCTCCACGGCCGAGGTTATCACATCCAGATCTGTCCTCGGCCAATTTATGTCCACTCTCTTGTACGTCGGAGGAGGGAACTTCTCTTTTCTCTGCGCTATCTTCTTTAGTCTTTTTCCCTTTCTCAGCCATAATTTATATCTTAGTCTTATATCTTCAGCGGGGTTATTTTCGTTTTGAAGAAACATACCGCTGATACTTGCTTAGGTAAACAATATTATCTCTCTTTTTTAATTTTGAAGAGAAAAGATTTGTCCAGGATTTTCTCTTCAAAATAAAAATTATAATAATTCTAAAAAAATTAAATTAAATAAATATTATTTCTCGAATATGTCTTATAGCCAACGATATTTTCGAACGAAGAATTTGTTTTTGTTCATAAACAAACCAAGAAACGATTATTGATATATTTCAATTATTCATCTTAATAGTTAAAATACGAAAAAATAATTTCCCTCTTTAACGGTTGATGTTTCAAAATAATTACACAAATTCTTAAAAAAAGAAAGAAATCGGTCTCAATATTAAAATCAGTGCTGTAGAATATCTCATTAGCAACTGTATATTTAGTTTTTGAAAGAAGAGGTATTTTTGATTTATAATTGAAATAGAAACGATTGTTGATTCAATATTTCTAATATCTTGATAATCACAATTATCACAATGTCTTGATAGTCACTCAAGAGTAAAATAATCCATTAAATTAGCAAACACTTAAGATACGCAGATCGTATTGATAGCAGTAAATTGATATTATGTTAATCTAAAGTTGTAGCTTATTCGGTTGATTGCCGCAATACCAATGATGTTCGGTATAGCTGCATTGTATTAGCAAGGGGAACAATGAAATGTTTTCGTGGCCAATGATTTTTATTATCACAAGTCTTGGATCCGTTCCAACTCATCTCTGCTTGGGAAGGGACATTTATCACGCTTGAGAGAATAATAGAACGGATATATTGAATTATCCTTCGAATAAACTGCAGCATTTTATTTTTATATGCTGTTTATTAATATGTTTTAATTTTCTTCTTTAATTTAAGTGCCTTCTATACTATTTTAAAGACAATTAGTAAATAACAAGGCATATTCATAGGTTTGAGAAAGGCAATCCGCAGATATCAACATAAGAATAGTTACATATTTAAACATTTTTAAAGATATTAATGTTGAGATTGGGGGAAACATCTGACGTTTCAGCGTTATCTCGTACCAAGGACCCCCCCCCTGCACAACCGTTGTCAGAAACAGTACAGTCTCTACCTTATACTGAACGCAATACTCTTCATGGTTTGTAGTGGCATGGGAAGAAATATCTCATATCGTTGAAATAAATGATAGTACATTTTTCGTTTTTGATCTTGATAGAATTTGCTTAAGGCTTGATTATTTAAATAACAATCATATTAAAGTTATCTGTAAGACCCAAAAAATACTCTAATGACATAGATAATACGTTTGACAATATGCACTAATTTTGAAAGAATCTTGAAACATTCCATTCATTCTCCTGAAAATACTTGTATCAATCCAATGATTTATCTTCATCTCCAGTAAATTGAATTTGATGCAAAATGAGTTTCATGTACTTAAGGTAACGGAATCGTCTTAATCTCGCAGTTTTTTAATATAAATGGAGTTATAATATTAGTGAAAACCCCATTTCAAGCGAAAGTCTGGCCCAGCTAGTTGTGAACTACGAAGAAAAAAACGTTTTCGCTACTCTAAGTATAAGAAACTCATTTTGGAGAAAATTCGACTTCACCACTTATTCACCTGAGCTGTATGTACAGACTATATTTAAATCTCAATTGAGAGCAACTGTCATTTTCTAAAAAATAAATGGCTTTAAAAATTGCCAACATGAAATAAAGGAAAATATATGAATAACTCCAAGAAATTGGTTATTATTATAAGAACAAAACACGAAAGGACATCAAAACTCGATCTTGTGTTTTGATATATTTATATCGAGTTATATATTATGACATATTTAAAAAAATAAAACATGTACCGCTACAACCCATGACGATTCTATGGTTCACTACTGTTTCTTGGACATCGGTTGTACAAGGAAGTGACACAACCACAAGGTGTTTCCCAGTGGTATGGGTACCCACTTTATAGAAGCTGGGTAAGCTCCAGGAGGCTCTGAATATCCCACAGGCTCTATCCTTGGCTTTTAACAGATTTAATAATTTCCAGCCACACCTGGATTTGAACCCGGAACCTTCAGCACAGCTGGGGCTCTACAAACTGAGCAACACCACCCCCTACTCTTAATATTAACTCAACTTTTAATCAATACCTCTTATTTATAAGTTTATTACTTGGATTATTTGTTCCTCACCAGATTCGCACTTAGTGATCTAGGACATGTGCATCGTCCCTCGGCGGCACACCAAAGAGGACATTGTTCTATTGTGCCTCGGTTAGCCAGCTCTTCCCTATAGTCCTCTAGCTGAATTTATTATTTATTTTTTTAGGACCAACTGCTTCATAATGAGTTCAAAAACACACGCATCTATTCATCAGAGGCTCATTATTTTTTGTTCTTTTATTCAATTTTTTTCTAGAGATTTCTATGGTTTTTGTAGCTCTAGGTCATGTTTAAATACATAATCACGGAACCCATTTCAGGACCAAATGAAGCTAATTCTCGGAAGCTTTTAGAAAATGGGCATCATCATCCACTGGAAAATGAAGTTTGGTGCAGCTTATAAAGAGATTATTATATTTTATAAAGCCTAGAATGTTATAGAGCTGGGTACGTGAGTTGCTTTCAAATCCTGTTATCCTTACTTATTTAATATTTTTTAAATATTGAAAAAATAAATAAATGAAATAGACTTTGATCCACTCTGCCTCTATAATATGGTGACTAAATCTGAATGTTGTGGGTTTCGATTGCATCTCATCTCATCAGGAAACTAAACGCATAATAGTGCAGAAAAAAATAGGAAAAAAACTTTACCACTATAACCCATGGCTTGGGTCTCCTTGGTAGAGACTAGACTTTCTAAAAAAACGTTTATGCTTGGAGGTGACTTGCCCCCGAGATCACGCCAAACCGCTAGGTTTTTTTCTCAGATTAAGAGTACTCATATTAAAGAAGTATGAGTGTGTTTGCCCATGAGTGTAGATGTCAATGTGTGCCCCAGGAGGGTCTACAGGTCCCATAGTCTCCATCGTTGGTGTTAAAATATGTAATTTCAATTTATTTGCCAAAGCCTCAACGTCTTCAGGTATTCTAAAATAAGGCGTTGCGTTTGATTCGTCCCAAAAAATGATGTTGCAGCATGTACCCGGTTTATATTATTGAGATGATAGCGTCCGAAGATTAAGATGGGCTTGTAAAGTTGCTGTGCTTAGTAACGAAGAATTTCTAAAAAGTTAGTAAGCACTGTGCCACCTAGGAAGCTTCTGAGGGGTAGGCCGAGGTGTAGGTTGGGGTATTGCGTTATAGTGATCTGGCGGTTTTGGGTTTGGGTAGTGGTCCGTGGACGGAAGTTTGTAAGCAGAAATAGATGGTATCGGTAACGAACCTTCGGGTCAACAAAGCCTTATTATATTTTGTCACAGCCAGACTTGAGCGCATCAACAAAGCGCACTACCACTAAGCTTCACCGTGATTGATTTAGATTACTCTTTTATCACCTTAGCGGCAAGTACTATAATTAAGGGAAATTAACCCACTTCTTAATTCCATTTAATTTATATAGGGACAGATTAATTAATTTGTACTTAATCATTGAATCTGTAGTAACGGTTTGTATACGTATCTAAGGCCACCAAAGGGGCGATCTGTTATGTCCTTTCACATTCTGTTTAAAATTCCACCATAAGTAGTTCAGTGGCATTCTGAAAGTTCCATTCGAGTAGAATATTAAGTCCATATTGTCAGATAAATGATGTGAGAATTTCAGACAGTCTAAACATTGTCATTTCATAAAAAGCACCATGTCATGTTCTTTGTTTGTTGTGGTTTAGCGGCGTAAAACTACATTTGTCATTAACGCCCAACTAATCTTTTTTTTCCGCACACATCTTTTTATATAATTTTGTTTAATTTAATTATTTTTTACAAAGTTGAAGCACTATTTCACGCTATTCATTTAAAAATTATATGCATGATGTCAAAGTGATAGGTATACAAAAAAAATTTTACTGATACTATGATCATAGTCATTAGGTTGCTGATAAGTCAAGGCTTAATCCAAAACAAGTAACGTGTGAGGTATTACTTAGACATTCTTGAATAATGTCAAATAATTAAATCATTGGTTTTGCCGTCCTCCGGAATGGACGTAAAATAATAGTTGCGAGCCAATACAATGTCAAGTACTCGTTAATGATCCCTATCCTAATTATACCTGGAAATGCAAGATATAGGACTTATTCCGTTCCATCGTCCGATTAGTCATAGCAGCATAAAGATACTTTAAGACAATAATAAAAAAATACGTATACAATTTCTTTCCAGATATTTCTTTCTTACAAGTTGAAAGAATATGGACAGAAAATACTAGATTAATGTTAACTGATTATTACGAGTAAAGTAGGTGAACGTATGACGTTCACTAACTTCATCAAATTATTTCATAGGCCCTTACCTACCGAATTTTTACAGCTCTGACTCCTACAGGACGGCCACAAAGATAGGAAAGTTATATACAAATTCTCAGCATATATACTGAGGAAAAATAATATAAATTGAACGCCCCTCCCCTATAAAAAAACTGTGAACCCTGTCACAGAAAAATGATTGTATTAAAAAATGAAACCCTTCCCACTCTTCATCCCTTAAATTATAGCCTGTACAGTATCCCCTCACAACCCCTTCCTAGTGTCTCAACCCTATTTCACATCCCATGGGGCTAAGAACAAAAAAAAAAAGATTAATGGTGCAAGTATTTGAGAACACCCCAATTTTTACTTCCTCCGGACCGCACTTGTGTTTTAATTGGGATATGATATTTATGTTCTTTTTGTAGACAATTTCAAAACTGCAATCGATTACCCAATACTTAAAATATTTAGAAGAATCAGGCGTTTTATGTAAAATCTGAACTCGTGAACGGTTTGAATAAAAGTATGAAGAGTGAAACGAAATTCTGAACCAGCACATAAACAAATATATATATATATATTAAATATTTATAAAACATACAATGCATGTAATTTACATAATATATATCAATCATAGACCCGATGAATAAAAGGTTAAGTTAATTTTCTCCAAAATTAATTTCTTGTCCTTAGGGAAGAGGAATCGTGTTAATTTCTTAATGTATAAGGGGCTAAGTCAGGCCTTGGCTTAAAATATAGTCATTGCTGATATTACAACTTCGTTTAAAGCCAAAAACTACGAGAATGACACGATTCCGCTTCCCTCAGTAGAATTAACTCATTCTGGACAAAATTCGACTTAACCACTGCAGATATAAAGAACTATTCTATGCCTTCGCAAATCTTTATTAGATATAAATTAACAGTCTTGTGATATGTTGATATTACAACCAATAAAAAAACATAACACCCAAGAAGGTTTCAGTCTTTAGTTCGGTACGTGGTAGAGACTGTACTGTTTCTTGGACAACGGTTGTGCAGTGAGTCGATTTGTACTATAACATTCTCTATTTAGGTTATCCATTTTATAGAAGCTTGGTGAGCCCCAGAAGAGTCATAGACGCCCGGCTGTTAACACATAATATAAAATATACCAACAATGACTCAGTAATTTTCTATTTATTAAACCATCAAATTTTTTTTTCCGTACAAAAATTATTTTTATCTCACCCGCTACGCTCCGCCCTCGATTTAAATTTCTGGAACGCAGTTTTCTTCCTCCATTTAAATTCACTTATTTATTTATAACTATCAATTAACTTGTACAAATGATTATATCATTATAATACTGAATGTTTCTTTTTGTTTCAGGTTGGTTGCTGAATCCAATTTGTTGTACTTAGCTCTCTTTGTAGGTATCAAACGATTTATATTTTATTACTGTAGATAATAGTTTTTAATTTTGTAAATGACCATAAAATATTTTATAGTTTTCGTATAGTAATCTTTGTAATTAAAACAACTTTTTTTCTCTATGAAACATAAAGATTTAGATAGGGTACTTGTTCCATCGTCAAAATGAGAATGGTATTGTCCATTTACCGTTATATTGTAACTAACATGGCATGCTATACCGTATCTAAATGTGCACAATCAAGAATAATTATTTTTTTATTTATATTGTAAAGTGGGGGAGTATAATAATTGTTTATAAAAGCAATGACTGTAGAGTCGACGTGGCCTTTTACCGAAATCATAAAAGAAAAAACTAACACAATTTGTTAGGAAATTTTTTTATAAAACCAATTAAATAAAATAAAAATCCGTTACATTTTCATTACCTTGTATTTGAATTACACGATACAAATTGAACTTTTGTTATGAATAAAAGTCGTAAAGTGGCCATTAAAAAATAATTGACACTCGAAAACAATTAAAAACCCAATGGGACGCAATTAAACTTTAGAAATTGAGTAATTAGATAAAAATTGAAAAAAGTAATGTATAAATTGAGAAGTAGATAACGGAATTTCCACTGTGTGATTTTCTAGTCGAGTGTTTTTTGTTTGGTTTTTTATAAGTACTTTTTATACCTGTGGTATGTACTTAAAAATAAATATTGTGTATAGTTAATTAATTACTAAGCTAAAGTACCAAGTTTTAAGTAAGAATTAATTAATAAAAACCGAATCATGTAACATAATTTTAGTAATTTGTCAAAAAGTTTATTTAAACGAACAATTTTCCTAAAATACTTGATGTATTAGTCACACTACCTTGTAATGAAAAACGATAATTAATGCTAATAATTAATAACTACCATGCGATAAGTGGCCAATGATTGATTTACATAATAATAAGTATTTTTAAAACCGTAAGTACTAGGAATATATTTAAAATACACATTTGCTTGTAGTTTTAATGTTTATTTAAAACATTATTTTTAAAATTATGTGTACATATTTCAGTAACATATATTTTCGAAATAAAAATTCCCACTTGTTTATAGTAATGTACTATTATAATAAAGTTTCTTAGATTATTAATACATTTTTCTTCAAGTTTAATATTTAGTCATTTAAAAGAAATCGCGTTATAAAAATTCATTCCCTGTCAAATATTCTTTATTCCACATATAATCTATATTTTCGTTCTATTTATTCATGATTTTTTTTTTATTAATATCTGGTTGTTTATTATTGTATATCTGTGTATTACAAATCTGTATAAGTAACTCTGTATATCTGTGTCTGATGTTTGCGGATTTTTTAAAGTCTCTCTTTGAAATAAAAAATGTTTCCTGACTTATAAATTTATTAAACATACAGAGTGGGATAAAATATGAATGAGTCGTAAAATATTTGATCGGATTGGAGAAGAACACCAAAGGTACACCCACCCTCTACAAGTTTAGCTATATACTAATATAGTGATACACTTTAATTAATAATTAATAATTCAATTATTATAATAAATAATAAACTAATAAATTTTTTTCCTAAAAACATCAACATCCTCATTTTCTACTTAAGAGGGAAGTGTGGACTGGATATCTGTGTCCTCTCTATCGACTGAATCCCGCCATGTTGGGATCTAGTACAATATTGTCTGAGAGGCAGAGAATTATTATTATACCCTCCGAGACAGGCACAATAATTCCCCAGTCCCCGGGAACACAATACATATAAATATGTTGGGAGGGAAAATAAATACGGAACTATAAAATGGGTGGCGGCTAAGTCTAATTGGGTGCCCCATGCCGGGCACAGCGGGGTGCCTTCCGTCAGGATCCACACTTACTCGGACCATATTTAAGTCCTTAAAGCAACTGCTATATCCTTCTACCTGTCTTGGCAAGCAATAGAGCAAAAGTTTTAAAGTTTTTATGTTCTTTTAATGTCTTCTCTAAAACAAGAGGTTTATGGAGCCGAGAATGTTTTGTATTACTTAGGAGGAACTAAATTACGGATATGGAGTGGGGTAGCTACGTGTTAGAACGCTGAGTTGCCTTTTCGAAGGCCCAAGGTTCGAATCCGGCTGAGGCAGATAATTTATGTAATCTGTTAACGGCCGAGGATGGATCTTGTGGGATCTGAAGACCCTCCTTTGGTCTCACCCATCCTCTATATAGTTGGTACCCTTAATAGAAAACTTCGCGGTTCAGGTGCAGATAATCTCCCTGCATAACCGTTGTCGTAGAAACAGTACAGTCTCAACAACGTAAACATTTTTTTATGACGTCTGAGTTTACTAAATATCTAAAACATTAAAAATGATGTTTCATCAATAGCATTTACAAAAAAAAAAAATTATCAGGCCTATCTAAATATGGGTTGAATCATGAGGTTTAATTACTAACTAAAAATACTGATAATCACTGTATCAATAAATTTTCTGCAGTAAGTATGTTTTAAAAACAATTTAAAGAGTATTTAAAATGATGATAAAGAGATGGTGAAGTGAATAATTGATCCGTAGTACTATAAATTTTGGTGAACGAAAAATGATAAATGTAATTCAAATTTGATTTATATTCTTTATACTGGAACATATTTCACCTAACTATCGTTATTTTTTTGGAAAAGCAAAATAGGAAATTTATTTTTCAAAATCATCCCGAAGACTGATGTTAGTTTAATAATATTGTTCTAATTTTTAATTATTTTTTAATAAAAAAAATGGTGGATATCAGCAAGTTCTTTAAAACGTATCCGTAATGGTCTTCCCTTTATCTTTCTCTCACTCACTCTCTCCCTCTCTCACTGTTTCTTTTTCTCTCCCTCTCATTTTCTGTCTTTCTCTCCATTAATATCAGTAGGTATTGTATAATTTTAGGAGTTTTCTAGGGGAGCTTAAGGTAGAATATTCGTTTGAATTGTTGCCCATTCCAGCTTGATTTGACTCTCTCAAGAAACACTATTTATTTTAAGAACGCATTGAATATTTCAACGACCTTATCCTCTGATACACTAGAGGATATCATATCCTGCAAGGTGGTGAAGAGACCAAACGAGGTGGCAAAACCCCACATTCAACGCCCTGACGTCTGTTAATGACGGCTTCAAGCTATAAAGACATCAATTAGTGGTACCTCCTGTCCACCTGCCGGCATTCCTCTCCTCTTCCATCCTTCAGAGCGTTGGTCATAACTTCTCAATTTATTTTTAGGTTCGCTATAAACATTTCCTCACACTATCCTAGAAGTGTCGATTCTTAGGAGTGCAATTGTGCGTGAAATGGCAGGGAAAGGCATCCCACTCGTGATCCAGAAGAGTGCTATCACCTAAATCGTGGCAGCATATAATTGCAAGTACACCGATCATAACGAGAATCATTCCTCCAGCACGACCTCTTTATACTAAGGCTACTTTAGTTCTTATTTTCTTGAACGTGTGAATCAACAGTAAGATTAAGTGATGCGGATCACATTTGCTGGGTTTTTTTCCTATTCTAAAAGTTTTTATTATTTAAAGATGTTTTTACGTAGTTTATAGTTCCAAAAAGTTCTCGTCATAGATCTCGGTGCAGCCACTCTTCTCTAAGCCCCCTCGTTGCCATGTTCTCCTCCACAACCATCTTTTTTGGGTCGCCATCTTTTCCTCCTATCCTGGTCAAAGATTGTTTTTGGCTATCGTCCTTCTGACATGTTTGTCATACCCTATTTTGGAGAGGGTAGTTGTTACCTGCTCTATAAGAAATAATTTGTCTTCTCGTACTATGCTACAAATTATTTCGAAAAGTGGAACTCCAGTTGAGGTCAAGCGATGTGACTTGAGTTTCAAATTTTTTTTTACAAATCTAAAATATACTTTTTCTTCTTTACCTTTCTCACTATACCATTCCTAACGTTGAGGGACTATTTCAAGTGCCAGTGAGAAAAAACGCTCCCCCAAGTTCCTGAGTTCAGTACAAGGCTCTATTACCCGACAGAACTGTTTAAACTTTATTCATACACAAGGACATATACTGTACTCATCTCGGAGCCACCTTCCCTGTGAATACCCAAGGTTGGGGAATATAGCCTAACCACCAACTGCCCTGAGGGTACAGGGCTTCCAGCGCTGGGCCAATCACCTGACTGGATTATACCAGATTCAGATAAATACCTGGATTATTCTTGGTCCGCTTTTTGTTTTTGAAGATTTTTTCCTGCTTCGTCAGATCTGAACATCCCTGAATGAGATCTAACTTGTTTCGTTGTATAAGACCTTACGCTCGTATATTGTAATTAATTGTGTGAAATCTGTGTAAGTATCATATAAGATCTATGCAAGTGACGTACGTATAAACATTTATACAGCCAATCTATTTAGGAATTGACAGATACTACGTAATAAACTAGTTGGAACAGATATCTCTACAAATCGTTCCACTTCATCTTAGCGATTTCTCCTAGGTCGCTTGGGATAGAGCACTCTTTAAACTTCGTGCTCCAAAAAAAAAAAAAAAAAAAGAGAATTTGGATTTAACGAGTCATAACACAGCTCTCATTACCTTACGAGTTTGTTTGTTGCTTTATTTCTTTGTAAGTCCTAAATTTTGCCCATTCAGATAGAATTAGGATAAGGATATTTAACAAGTTCTGGCACCGCATAGGCTAGTGACCGCCATTTTACATCCACTCCGAAGGACGGTACAACGGAGATTTTTAATCTCTAAAAAAAATATTGAGGCCATAAATGCATAGTAGTTTATTATGATAACCAATACACCACTGATGATCCCTGATGAGTTTTGTTTTAATACGTTAATCATTAGATGAAATCTATGTTCATTAAGAACTATCTATAACCTACAGTTATCTTAATCTCAAGAATCAGTAAAATAATATTTATGTCATAGATTATTTCTAAAGAGCTTTTTGTATTTTTAAAATTCAGGTCCAATACTACTTACTGACGCAGTAAAGGCAATGATTTGTATGTTAAGCATCAGTTGATTGAATTAAAAATGTATTTTAAATTTTGTGGATTTAGATTAGTTCAACTTTTCAATGCAAACAACCTGCTTATATGAGCTGTTATTTTTGAATGTTGTATAAGTCCATTTGGAAAAAAAATAACGGTATTGTTTTAAATGATTTTAAAGATAATTGTATCATAAAATTTAAAAGGTATGAAGTAAAGTAATTTTAAACACCACTCTTTGCTAAGTGATAAGTGACGAAAACGATTGCCCATTTGCCCATATTTTTAAGGGATTCAAGTGGAAACCCTTAGATATCTCAAATATAAAAAAATGACTTATACCAGATACAAAAATAACAGCTCATATAACGATTTCAGTATAATAAAAAATAACAATTTTTAAGAATAACAGCTCCAAACTTGTTTTTAACATGCTGAACTTTTAAGCACATTACTTGTTTTGCTAAATTTAATTACTCTTCCTTTCCAAAATTAAGCTTCCATATTAAAAAATATTAAAACTTCATTATTCCCTGGTGTAGCCTTGCTTGATAAATCCCCTTGATATGCTAGCTGCAGAGGAAGATAAAAATATCCCAGAAACGAAGGTGATTACTTATAAGTCCCATCATCCTGCGATTCTCTTACGGGAGACGGAAGAGGATTTTTTTGAGGCCCTCCTGGACCATTTGTATTTGTCTCGCCGATTCCGTCTAAATAACTTCATGACTTCATTAATCAGAGGATGCGGAATTACCTCAATATTTTTATTGTAAATGTCCTGCATCATAGCTACACGTGTATGATATATTGTTCATAAATTAAAAAAATTTCATCACTATCGACTAAATAATGAGTAACCCAAGAGGTGTTGTACTTTGTTACATCTCTCACTACTCGTCTTAATCATTTCATACGACTTCCTAAGGTCCAAATGCACGGGATTATGTAATTTTTAAATGTATTTCTTAATTATAGAGGATTATGGAAATATTATGGGACAAAAAAAGATAGACGATATTGTCTCAAAAAGCTGGTAGAATATAAGAAAAATTCCCTTTTTTCTTTTAATTTTTTTCATGAAATTAATTCGATTTCAAAAAATATATATAGAATTTATTTAAATTATAAAAAAAATAATACTCTTATTTATTTTATTGTTTTGCTAGATGTTTACTTTAAATAACATATAAAATAATTAAATATCTAGATTTTATTTTTCTTTAACACGAAAATAGATTGTATGTCTAAAATGTCAAGATCAATATACAAACTGGACTTAAACCTAAAGGATAGCTCCCTACAACGCTTAAATATTATGAAAGTGATAGCAGGCACTAGCAGGGGAACGGACAGATCGAGGCTACTTCAATAAAGCAATGCCTAATCAGATCAAAAACTGCCATATGTATGCCTCTGCCAGATTCAACCTACTAATACAGTTTGACAAGGTTCACCATGGCGGAATAAGGATAGCAACGGGAGCCTTCAGGACGAGCCCGATTCTTAGGTTATGTGCTGAATCCAGAATGCCAGCCCTCACCTTCCGGAGACATCAACTACCAATGAACTACCTAACAGCCATAGCAACACAGCCAACAAACCCAGCATTTAAATACACATTTAGACCGAAATATCAACAAATGTACTGCAATAATCCAGCCCCACTAACAATGAGATACAGAAGAACTATAGAAGAAATAGAACAAAAAGTTATACAAAGCCAAGATACCCTCACCCCACCATGGACATACGCAATTCCCTATATTAACGTGACACTACATAAATTCAGGAAGAAAACCACACCATCGTACTTGATAAATAATAAATTCCAAGAAATATTCAATAAAAATAGGAATGCCATATTCATCTACACAGACGGCTCCAAAATGAATGACAATATTTGGTCGGCTGTTGTCACACCTGAAGAAGCATTCAAATGCAAATTACTACCTTATATCAGTATATTCACAGCAGTACGCCTCAGAAGAGCATCAAAATGGACTATCCTCCCATAAATTAATAACATCAAAAACGCAGAAAATTATTTATATTTGTTAAATGAACTGAGTAAAAAAAAAAAAAGACAAACTAATTCCTATTGAAAAATTAAAATACTTAAACGCATCAAATCCTATGAACCTTGAATTTAGTTGGGTTTTAGTCCAGATAAATTAGTTTCCTAATTTTTTTCAGAAAAAATAAAATAAAATATATTAAATAAAGTTAGATCTGTCTTTCTTGGTAGATAATGATTACGATCCAATTATATACATATTTCAAGTATTCCTCTATTAGTTGCTGTAGGTATCCGAATACGCATTATTTATGGAAATTGAAAAAAAAATAATAATTTTTTTTTTTTGGCTTGGAACTGTGTAAAATAAACGATGACACCGAGCAAAAGTAAGGCAGCAATATTTAGCAGAGGGTTCCCCGACGTCAAATGTGTTTTATGGCGCCTGAACCGGGAGGTGTATTGGAATACACCAGCTGTACCTCCTCACCTCCTCTCCTCCCTCCCGACCTCCCATACACAAATTATGCCGGAGCGGAAGATAGCTTTCCCTCCTTCTTCCTAGGAGGAAACCGATTTCCTCTCTATATTGGAACCGGTTATGTAAGCCCTCTCTTTCTTGTCTCGGAAAGGATCGCATTTTTATCTGGAATTTGTTCTTTATCGAAAATTATGGATCCAATATATAAATTGGGGAAAAAATGTCCCTTAAATATTTACCTGCTTTATATTAAGAAAATGAGCAGGGTACTCAGTGATAGAGTGCTGAGTTGCGGTGCCGAAGGTCTGGGTTCAAATCCGGCTTTTGCAGATAAATAATTAATTTGTCGACAGCCGTGGTTGGACCCTGTGGTATCGTTTTACCCTAATGGGGCTCACCCAGTCCCTATAAACTAGATACTCTCGAATTTAGCGTTATCTGTGCCAAATAATAATCCTGCACAACTATTAATTTAAAAAGAGAACTGTCTCTACCATTTACTGAGAGAAAAACTGTTCATGGGCTGTAGTTATACACCCTATATATCAATACCCTATACCTCAAAGCGGTTTATTTATGTTAATTCTCAATATCAATCATATATCTCTTTGGCACATCGAACGTATCCTATAATAATTTTTTCTCAGTCGGGGATGGATGTTGTGAGATCTGGAAACCCTCCTGGGGCTCACCGGCTGAGCGTGATCTCTGACAAATCACCTCCTATTGTCTTAGAAACAGTTTCTACCACAGACTAAATCCAAGACCCCTATTGGGTGGTAGTGGTAGATGTTAAAACAAAATCAAGACTACTTAAAAAAAAATGAATTTAACATAAGACGGATTATTTTATTAAAGATATAAATAAAATATCATTTTAGAATGCAATAGGAAAAATCAAAAATACCAAAGAAAACAAAATGCAGCACGTCTCACATCAACAGCCAACAGACTGGAGTAACCAACAACTGTAAGGTTGCTTGGAGCTTTGTTGCTGTCCATATTTTATAAGTCTTTTAGGACTGTTGATATGAGATGTGTTGCACTTTATCTTCTTTTATGTGATTTTTTGTTTGTTGATTGGACGTTAAATGGAAGTTAAGTCTCAACATAAATAATATCAGATTTGTCTCAAGCTGACCGAACTCATCCTACATTACGTGAAACGTTGATTGATTAGTTTTTTAATGTTTATTCCCCATGTCAGTGGAGGGGATATAAGTCCGTAACATTTCAGAATTATTCTTCAGTAGAGATTTCCGTTGGAGAGAGTTGCTGTTTGAAAACGTTTAATTGTCGATATTTATTTATAAAATTTACAAGGGAGATCAATTGACAACTTAAAGCGAGTTTCGCAATAGCGTCTGGCATTGACAATATGTTTAATGACATTAGTTGAATGTCCCTAGGTCCCATACGAGCGCAAGTTCAACAGCACCCAGGTGGGAACTTGCGAAGCTGTTATTGAAATGTTCTGACATAAAACGTAGCACCTTGGGCCAAGTCCCCTGTAAGCGTAGGAGCATTATAAACTTGTCCCTCTATCTGATCGCCCCTATATATCTCCTAATTAAAGTTGCTCAACTTCTGCCGGTGACAAGTAATTTACTATAATTTGCATAAGGAGAGAGTGCCGATACCAAAGCTAATCAAGTTGATGGGGTGCCTCCCAGGGGGCAGGCCTAAGGGATGTTCTCCGAGTCATGATATACCGCCGCGATCAGTGGCCATTGAAGGGGTTGAGCTTGTAAGCAAGCATCCTATTTAAATAGATCTCAGCAAAATGTAAGGAAATTAGACAAATATTCGTTGTATATTATCATTGAAAAAGTTCCTGAATTAAACCTTAGCCAGAAATCAGTTTTTTCTTTTGAGGATTAGCCATATTTTTGCTACGTATTAGCTTCCTCTGCTTCTCTAACAAAAGTCAAATCTCTCGATGCAAATGCAAAGTATGGAATGTGAAAAAAAAATTCGGTCGGATTGCTAAAGACCGATTTTACGATACTGTTTTTAATGCATTTTTAAAACGTTTTTTCACTCACCTGAAAAGTGGTAGTTTTCACCTATATATAACATTTGTATCGACGATATTACCACCAATTTGCGTAAACCTTGAAAGTTTAGTAAATTTTTAAATAAGCAAATCCTGTAAAATCTCATGATGACTTAAGTATGGTCACGGAATGAATTTAAGTAAATGTGAAAGGACTGAAGCGGCTACTACGGTAATACAGGATGAGTTCGGTCAGCTTGAGAAAAATCTGATATTATTTATGGTGAGACTTAACTTCCATTTAACGTTAATATAATCTTGATTATTGTTTTCGCTCTCCTCAAAAATTGTTGTTTTCACTTTCTATAGTTTGCGTTTGTATTAAAAATATATGCAATGTATTTTTTTTTTGTATGAAAATTTAGGGAAGATGTTTTGAAATAAAACTCAAATATTGGATTAAGTTCGATGTAATCAGAAAGGTGCAAGAAACAATGCTATTTGGCCTTCCTATTGCCGTCCTTTTTTTTCTGCCGCGTGAAATAAGCTTCACGATTACCTTTTCTTTATTGAATACGTTTTTAAACAGTTAAGGTAAGACTGTATTCAAAATGCAATGTTTTCACTGCTACAAGAAGAAATCTTTCATCGAAGTCTTGCGACGATGATGTTATTAAAGAATATGTTGTCTATTTATAATCATAAACCAAGCTGTGTTTTTATGGCAGCATTTAATTGCCTTTATAGTGTTTGTGCATATAACTGTTTATTATGCCAAAGGAAAAGAATATTGATCTATAAATCGAGAAAAAAAAACTTTCTTATGCTACCCACTTATATCCTATATGCGGGCGAAAAACTAAAAATTATAAATAATATTTCATAATTTATTAGTTATTTGTTTTAATTTTAAATATTTTTATTTTGAAGAGAAAAGATATGCCACCGTGGGATCGGATAAAATAAAAGATTTGTCCCCGGTTGGTATCAACTCCGGTAGCTTAGTTGGTAGAGTCCTGTCACGGTAAGACAGAAGACCCGGGTTCGAGTCCCGGCCGGGGGCATAACTTTTCTCTTCAAAATAAAAATATTTAAAAATTATAAAATACATTATCATAAATAAAGAAACAGGAAGCATAACAAAGGTTCTAATTAAATTATATAACTATTACTAATAAATACAAATTGAAAAAAAATCTGAATAATAAGGAAAATAAGTGAGAAAATATATATTATGACGCCCGAACAATATGACAGAAGGAGGTCTCATTCGAATGGAAGGAGTTCCAGGTCGGCCCCTCGCGTGGCCCAGGGCCTTAGCGGTGAGAATAAGCATAACATTATTAAAGGTTGCACCGAGTTAACGGCTAGTTTATCTTTCCAGTAAATTTTCAATAGAAACAATTACAACCATGTTATTCAGTTCAATATTTCTGGTAAGTAGTCGAGCGTCAATGATCACTTTTGCCTTCGCTTGTTTGAAACAAGCCTTCGATATTGGTACTATCGACTACTGGAATTATTGCATTATATAAGTTCTAGAGGCCATCAAAAGGAGATAGGACTCCAGGGGAAGCTATGAAAGACGAATAGCCTGGAATTATATATTGGGCGCAGGTCGGGCGAGCCTTCAACCTCCCGTGCTCCATCAACTATTGACTTCTCAATGGCATATATGTTTAACACGAAGCCTGATGAATTGGGCGCCGGACCGGGGGGTGTGTAATTGAATAAGTGGTCATGGATTTGTAAACACTTTCGACCTATGTCGCTTTGGGCAGTCATCGAATTTCCAACATCTTTATCGCTGTTCCAATTTTCATAAAAATTACAGTCCCATGACACTGTTTTATACATACATATTTTTATTAGTAACCCTATTTCATATATAAATTATTATCAAATGTAGTGTAGTGGTTAACACAACAATCTACTATGCCCAAGATCGCATTTTCAGCCAGGCAGATGGACTTACGATTTCTTTAAGAAAGTAAAAAATCTATGCTGTCACTACGGAGAGGACGTATAATAGTGGTGCTATAATAGTTCAAGATCCCTATCCTAATTATACCCGGATAGGCATAATTTAAGTGGCTCAATGTAACATCGTTCGATTAGCCAAAGCGGCATAAAGTGACGTGAAATGAACAAACAAACTCAACATAATTGATGTTGTGTGTGTTGTACTGGTTTGCATAACACGCATAGCCTTGCATAACCTACTATGCTCAAAACCGTGTGTATTCTGCCATGCAGGTGGCCCTAAGATTTTTAAAGAGTAAAAAATGTTCCCTCGGAATAGACTTAGATAACAGTTCCGAGACTGTGCTGTTTCCAGTTACTTGTTAAAGACCCCTATCTTAATTATATTCGGATAGGCAACGTCTAGGATTCCATCTGTAGCATCTTCAAATTTGCTATATCAGCATAAAGAAATGTTGAAAACAAAATATTTGTTGAGCTTGTTATTATATGGAAGAAGAAATGGTTCGAGTGGAGATAAAAATAAATTGTCATAAATAAGAAACTATGTGGGAACTAACGCTTCGAACCACATTTTAGGTCTTCATCTTGGTCGAATAAGCAAGATAAATAAATAAAAATTACTATTACACTTTAATACTCTTTAACAATTTTTGTTTGGTTTTGTTTAACATCGCTTCACCTGCTGGGGCCATTAGCGACGACTGCTCTTTTTAAATTTCTTGTAGTTTCATAACTTTAAAATACTTCAGCTTCTGTATATATTTTTTTTTAAAAGGTAGACACGTTTCAATAATCAAGTGTTATCACACTTTTTGATAGTTTTTACATTCAAACAGATCCTTGACTGTAATGTTTGTATTACAACAACTACGGCAGGTTTGTTGATACAGCCTTAAGAGTTGATGAAGATGTGTTAGTTTCTAATAAGCTATCTTTCCTGCAATTCGCTAAATAGAAAAGGCCTTTTGTACATTATTATAGATACAGAACCTCTCCACTTTTTAATGTCATATCTTTTATTAACAGGTGAAACATTCACTAACTTCTTTATAAAAATTGACCTTATTAAGTATTAAAACGAAACATGGAAAACATTATGAAGATTAAGACGGGATTGTAAAGTTGCTAGGCTTAGTAACGAACGAATTCCTAAAAAATTAATAAACGCTTTGCCGACTGGGATGCGTCTGAGGGGTAGACCGTGACGTATTTGGGAAGATTGCGTTAATTTGACCTGGCGGATTTGGGTTTGGGTAGTGATCCTTGGAGAGAAGTTTGTAAGCAGAAATTGGTGGCATCGGCATAAATCTTCGGGTTCGCTATGCCTTATTTTTATTTACAATAAGGATTCATTCTATTGTATTCTCCTCTATTTAACCAAATTATCAACTACTTATAAGTGCATCTATCATAGAAGTGACATGATACTTGCAATTGATGCGGTAGTATTACCTTGAATTAAGTATTAAGTAAACTTAATATAGTTTATAGCTTTTTAGTTGTAAGACAAACGAAGATAAAAGATGCATATCTGAGTCTTATCTACCCTTTTAAACTAATGAGAAATCCTTTACTTTCTACATATAATACGGAATATTATAAAGCGAAAACGGTGAAGTAAATAAGTCTATCCAGGACTTTATCTGAAGTGGGTAAACGGACACGAAACGGTGAAAGGGAATAGGGGTGGAGCACGAGGACAAGAAGTGCATTGGAAGGATGGCCATTGAAGCGGAATACAGAGGAGATGGAACTGGCTAAAGGACTTGGCGAAATAGTTGTCCGGGAAATTGTCCCGTTTTTTATTTTTTTTCGTTGGGGGGCTTCTCTTTGTGATAGAAGAACTATTTGGTTGGAGTATCCGGGGGGATTTGAAGGGTCACCATGTCTATATAGTCTGAACTTTCTTCTTATCTTTATAGTCGCGCTAAAACCTCGGATTCTGTGGCGTTTGATCTATGAAGCCAAAAAAATTATGTATAAAATTCTTATATGTACACATACATACCTATGGGAAGCGTCTGAGGGGTAGACCGAGGCGTAGATGGGATGGATGAGTTACGAGTGACCTGGCGGATTTGGATTTGGGCGGATTTAGGGGTATTATTATACACATACATACATAGCTCAACCGTCCTAGATTTAACTACAAATCAAAAAATGGAATTGTTGGCTAACCATAGCTGAGGCGTTCAAGTTAAAAATGGATAACTTCATTAAAAAATTCATTTTTCGCTTGTTTAGTAAATCAATGGTTCTTAACACGACAATTTTATCTGCAATCTATTTTATTTGGCAATCTTATTTCTCATGGTTCTGATCCTGAAGTTTCGGGAGCATAAATCATTTCATGACTAAACTATTAAAAAAATGTGAAAAACTCAATTTGGAGGTTACAATTTCTTTCTATAACATTTACTCCTTATAATTTAGGTTGTTTTTATCTATTGAAATAATAATAAATATGAATTTCTGAGAGTGGATTTTTGGGAAATACACTACGTACCTAAATGGTATTTTAAATTTTGTTGTTAAGTAGTTAAATGTGGCTCATAACCAAGCATAACAACCTTGTATGTCCAATATTTTGGGCTCGCAACCTGGCAGGTGGCCTTAAGTACTTTAAATTTGGAGTGAAAAATCCGTGTTTATGCCATCCTTTGAGGAGTACGTAAAATGGCGATCTGAAGTTTGTGCGGTGCGTTAAACACCCCTAGCCTAATTAAAGCTAGATAGGTGAAATTAAGAAGTCTCACTGTAGCACAATCCGATTAGCCGTAGCATCATTAATTATACGTTGGGTATAGTAATGTCAAAAATAATGTTTGGAAATTAGTATTATCCATAGGGGAATAAAGTAACATTAAATTATTAAACACACACTAAATTAATGGGATAATTTCGTTTTCCTAGAGCATGATTCTTACTTATGTCTTATTTTTAGAACACCATTCTTATTTTTTTATTTTTTTGTGTCTTTCCTATTTCCTTTGTTCCTGTATACCGAAATATTATATTTACGAACCGTTTAGACTTAAACTGTTGAATCATTAGATTTTTTTTTGTGCTTCGATCGTTTAAGCTAAATACCATCTATTGAGACCTGGAATTATTACATTTTATGCATAATTCGCCGACTAAATGATACAGACCCTCCATTATCTCCCTGACCAGCCGGACGGATCAAGGCTACATTGAGGCCAGGGCACATATCACCTTTCAGTCATAGTAGCTATAACCCAATCTGGAACCCGCTTGTGAATATTATTGGTTCAGTTGGACAATGGGTAGGAATAGGACAATCGCCAGTAGTAAATTATGAGCTAAAATCAGATGACCATTTAACCTCAAATTCCCTTGTTATGTCCCATCACTTAATCCATGTAATGTCAAAATGAACAACATATATATATATATATATATATATATATATATATATATATATATATATATATATATGTGTACATATAATATATACATATGAAATTTAGGAGTTTTATGTGAATAAAAAATGATTCATGTAATCATTCGTCCGGTTAGCCATTGATTCATGAAGTGACATTAAATATATAAACAACAAACACTTATACTTAAATTCCAAAGGATGAAAATGGTGGGGGTGAGGTAAAAACAAATCTCATAAATAAGCAGGACTATTTATTTCAAAGCCTATGTTTCTACCCACATTGGAGGTCTTCTTCAGGGCTAAATATGCAAACTAAAATGATATATAGTAAAGATATATTATTTAAATTAAATTCATTACGTATTTTAGTCAACTCGTGATTTTACTCAATTTCCTTCTTAAAAATTCACTTTAAAGGTTTCTATTAATTGGCAGAAATATATCAGCATTCTAACTACTCTGAATTGCCTGGAAACTTACTTTTTTGTTTATTTTTTTAATCTATATTATACTTACCAGACTCTCCTCTTCCTCTAATTAAAGGTTTAATATTGGCATAAACACTTCAAAGTCAATTTAACAAATTGGATTATCTCAAATAAGTACCGATCGAGTGAACATATAAAAAACAATGTGACAAAAAAAACCATACTTAGACCTTTACTAATGTACAGTTGTGAAGTGTGGGGTGCAGCAAAGTCTGCAGTGTCTACAACAAAGAGAAAAAAATTGAAACTTTTCAAAATAAAATCCTACGGATCGCCGTAAACGCGCCTTGGTTTGTACGAAACAGTCAACTTCACCAAGAGCTAAACCTAGAGTCGATTGATGAATTTATTAAAAACCGTTACACCAGATTTAAGACCGGATTACCAGCAGTCCAAGGAGCTGTAGCATTCAACATAGGCGAACCTATTTCATCCCCAAGACTAAAACCAAGACTCTTGAAAGACATTCTGATGTGATCTCAATAGATAACGTTTCTCAGTTTCTCACCAATCGTTTTAACAAAATGTAATATAATCATGTTTTCTTTTAGTTTTCCGTTTTATAGTACTATAGCTCTGTTTATTATTACATTAATTTTAATTTCGTTTACTTATTTACATGTTTTATATTTAAACTACTATCATTCTTTTATATGAAAAAACACTATTAAATATTTACATCTTCTCTGTAAATAATCTGATAATGTACAGTTAGGGGTGTCTCTTGCATGAGACGAAACCCACACTTTCAATATGTGTTAAATCTTAAAATTCATTATTACAAAAACCATGTAAGGCTAGGAATAGCCGATCTGGAAATAAAGAGAATAAAAAAAATGTGACAAATGTTTCATTTCAGTCTAATTTCTTCGAAATAATTTTATTTTTTAAAATAATTCGATTTAAGTTTTCCAGGGCGGGGTTTATAGGTAAGATATTGAAGTCTGGGATGATTATTTTCAAGGATTTATGAATTCAATTTAAAAGAGATCATTAAGTTAAAAGTTCTTTTATAGAATCGTCTTTACTTAAACTTTCTGTTTTTATTTCAGGTACATTAAGAGAGAGTTGAAAAATTAGATTAAAAAAATAAATAACATCCTTTTCTAAACTTAAAATGTAGTTAATTGGATTATGTGGGAGTATAAAGCTAAGTTTTAGTATGAATTGGAAATTAAAATATTTTTAAATCTGAACTCATAGGCATCCCGAAGCTGAATTAGTAGGTGCATGTATATATAAATATTTCATATTATGATAAATTCATTTAATAACTTGGGCCTAAACATAGTGGGGACTCAGAAAATTAAACTATAGGATCCTTTATCAACTGTTAATAACTAATATAATATATGAATAACGATCGGAAGGAAGGAGGAATAGTTATTTATTTGACAAGTGAGGAAAGTGCCACTTTATTACACCCGAGTGAATTTTACCACTTTATTTGAGTGAATTTTGTGGTAATTAAACGAGGGTGTTATAAGCACTTTTCTCATGTATATTACAATATGCATTTTTCCTGCAACCATTTAAAATTTTTGAAATTAAAGGTGAAACTTTAGATTTGTTAAAACTAAACTTTGTTGTTCCAAATAATTAAAATTGCTCATACATAAATTATTCTTTATAAAAGCATTGATGAATTGTGATACTTTCACTTAAATATTATTTTGCTTTAAAAAAGAATTAAATAACCTACCACTACATCTCATGGTTTGTCCTGTGTTGAGTTCATGGATTTGTCGGAAATCACGATCAACCGCCAGGAATTTCCCCCTGGGGCTCATCCAGCCTTTCTAAAGTGGGTAAGGTACTGGCGTTTGAGCTTGATGCATAAAAAAGAGTAGTCTCTACTTTGTACTGAACCCAAAACTCATCCAGGGCTGTAGTAGTCCTTTTTTTTTTTACACATGTACCACTGCAACTCTTTATGGGTAAGTTAATTCTTCCTGGTAATAATCATGTTATAAATATTTAGTAAAACAACCCGAGTATGTCTTTTGAAATATTATACCGGAATTGCTATTATGACGATTAATCCGATGATTTAAATATTAGATCATCAATTATATATTGTAAAATCCTCTTTAAATTTTTCAGAACATAAATTAATAGTATAGGGGGCCACCTGTGGTCTAGTCGTTAGTATAACAAGGAAGTGGCCTCAGAATTTTTTTTAAATTTAATAAAAAATCCTTGGTTAAGCCGTCCTTCGGAAGGGACGTTGACCGGGGATTCCGAGCCTGTACGATGTCAGGTACTCCTTAAAAATCACTATCCTAATTAAACCTGGATAGGTAAATTTAGAAGTCCCAATTTAGCATCGTTCGATTAGACATATCAGCATAAAAGCAACGTTAAATAAATAAACAAACGATCAACCGTATAATCTTTACCATGTACTGAACCCAGGCCATCCAGCATAATAACTAAAAATCATATTTTCATTTATATATGTGGTTTTTTCGGCTCGATTGTCGGCTGATGCCACAGCTCTTATATTATTTCGAAAATAAATATTGCTTTAGATTAGGTCAGTGAAGTTAACCAAACAAGTGAGTTTGGAATTTTCCAATAAATCATAGGCCGGAAAAAACAATTCACCACCGAACGGAGAAACCGATCGCCTAAATAACGTTCATTATTCGAACTAATTCGATCCGGCAAAGATAAATTTCCCCAAAGTTACACAATTTTCGAGTAAGCCCAACTGTGATAAGGATCTCCTGAATTACCTTGGGCTACTTTATAATGCGATAGGATTGGAGCGATATCTGCGGCCTCACCCAGTCCGCTTTATCTAAGGCCTCCTCGCCATTCATCTGGTCTGAGGCCGATATGTCCAGTACTGCTTTCTATCCCTTCGGCGGTTAGTGTAACAAATAATTTTCTACTTTGGAAAAGTGTCCAAACATTAGTTGGGAGTCGTTAAATAAATAATATGGTAAATGATGGGCATTGGAGTGTCGCAGTGGTAGAGAGCTGAGCTGCCATGCCGAAGGTCCTGGGTTCAAATACCACTGCTGGCAGATTTTGTTTAATCCTTCCGAAGATGGATCCTTTGGATCTAAGATCCCCCTGGCGGTAGAACGTTTTATAGAAGAAATAACCTCCCTGCACATTGTCCATGAAACAGTACAGTCTCTACCATGTACTGAACCCAAGACCCTTCATGGGTTGTATTGGTAATAGTAAAAAAAATACATAAGATTAAATTTTGAATTCATGAACGCAATATATTTTAAACGATTTTTTTAAAATACATGTTTGAGATACTAAAAAAAAGCTATTGAAATGGAAAAGAATCCCTTTGAAATGTTACTTGTATGAATACATTATAGAGTCCTTATGACATTCCCCTTATATAAACATACAATATGCCAATGTGGTACAAATTCATTAAAATATAAGATGGATACATGGAACTCAGTACAGTAATTAATCCAACCAGAATCATGAAAGGAAAGCAATCGAACAATATTATTTTCCTATGATAATTAAATAAAGATTAGACTTGTGATAACAGAGATAGAAGATAAATAGAGAAGTATCAATATCCACCTTGAAGCTATAAGGTAGCCTATATTATTCTGGACCAGAGAAGGAACTATAAAAGACAATATGACGATACTATTGAGTCACATTAATTCATGGCGCCGAAGCCTTCTGCTAATCAGTACTTAACTAATTACTTCGATTCGTGTTCTGTTATGATTTGAATAGGAATGTACATGAAGGTTGTCGTTCTGCCTTGGTTGTGTTAGTTTAGGGAGAATGGATTATTGACGGAGTCCCAGATTGGTTCCACGGTTCAGTTGCCTACAGGTTTCGAGAGCTGGTCATGTTTGGCGAAATATATCTATATTACAGTATAATCAAAAATTGGTTTATTGTGAAATTACTTAAATATCCTACTTAGAATTTTAGAGTTAGAATTTCATTGACACCTTCATGCATACAACTCAAATGTGTAGTTTTTTTGTTTTTAATTACCAATATAAAACAAAGACATTCGTCTTGCAGGATATTGTTTCTGTTGAGAAGGGAGAACATCTTAAATATTTTAAACAAAATGAAATCAACACACGAATGAAATAGTTGAATATTTAGTAAAGTTCTGTACGGAGTCCATTGAAGACCTTCCTGAAAGTTTGAGATGTCAAATTCTGCAATGACGCACGATATGAATGACATCTCTCGGAGGTTATTGTATGCAAAAATGGGTTAATACTGCTCACTAACCCCTGTTAATGTTTAACGAATTGTTAGTTCGTTAACAAAAATCACTATTAATGTAATTCAATTGCCTTCGTTACTGGGCGTTATAGTTTACTAATACACTACTGTATCTAAGAACTTAGTCTTATATTGGTTGTGAGATGTATCGAATTGAACTTCTCAACCGTTCAATAATCCTCAAATTCTAGAAGCGTAGAGTTTTCTTTATTGGGCAATCAGTTGGGAGCGATGTAGAGGCGTTGAGTGATGTAGTGATAAGAACCGGCAGGCGGACCCTCTTCCCCTCTTCCGAATTACTATTCTGCTAAAGGAGAAGTGGAGGAAGAAAAAGGAGGAAGAAGAAGGTGGATAAAGAAAGGTGAGATTTGGAAATTGAAGAAGGCCCGGGAGTCGAGTCACGTAGAGCGGCGGGAGACGTAGCCCCATCTCCCCGCTCTCCCTCTCTCGATTCTTCCCCGAAAATTTTTTGGCTCATAGCCTTGTCAAATATTTGCTATCTGTCGGTTTATTTGATCAGTGGTTAGCCTTTCTCGGAAATTTTTGGCTTATTTTAAAAGTTTTTAAATCCAGTCTTCGTTTGTCGTTGACTTTTCATATTTTTCTTTCTTAAACATGGTTTCCTAAGTCCGAGGAATATTTTATCTCCCGTCGGGCTTGTTTGGCTGTCAGTAATTTTTATTACTGATTTAAGTAATTTTTATCATAATACAACATTATGATATATGAATTTTATGTAAAATGTTTTTTCTAACAATGGCTTCTGGTATCCGAAAATAAGGTGTTGAGCAGAATATTTGGTCTAAAAAATGATTTAGGAGATTACACAACGCGGAATTGCGAAGCTTGCAACTGGTTAATATTATTCAAGTGATAGCGTCGCGAAAATTAAGATGGGCTTGTAAAGTTTTTCGGCTAAGTAGCGAACGAATTCCTAAAAAGTTAATAAGCGAGATGTAGGTGGTAAGATTGCGTTAAGAGTGATCTGACATATTTTGGTTTGGGTAGTAGTCGATGGACGGAGGTTTGTAAGCAGGCATTGCAGAAATTAGTGGTATTGGCATCGAGCCTTCGGGTTCACTTAGCCTTTTTATTATTATCGATTACCGCTAATTTTTTAACTATCATCCCAACTTAGTGTGTCGTTCGCCTGACTAACTTAAGTTTCTACCTGTTTAAATTCTACGTTTTATCCATGCCTCTTTTTATCCGGAATCCACGCTGAGGTGAAGGAAACTCGGGACTTGTGGACCAGGAAGTAGCAAGTGGGTCGGGATCTCATTAAATATTTAAGTGCGTGGAGGCAAAGTTGTGATGCTCTTCAGGAGGACTGTCTTCAAACATTTACTCTCAACCAGCTCTGATAATATTTTGTTAGCAGCTTTTTTTTTTACTCAAGTTTTTTTAAAAATAGTTAAATAGATAGATGTGGGTTATTTATAATAACCACAAAAAAAAAAAAAAAATAGATTCCAGTTCAGAAAAAATAAATAGTTCTATAGTTATCATTTATTTATGAAATAAACACTAATTAATTCGAAGTCCTCTGTTCCAGGATTCATGTTAACAAAATTTTACTGAAGTATGTTATTTTACCTATTTATAAACTTTAAGGATGTAGCTTGTTGAAAAAAAAATCTGCTATTAATAAACGAAAATAGTAACCGCAGCAATCACATAACAACCAAACACTTAAAAAAATTAATTATAAACTGATCTATTCCAATTAATTATTTTTAAAAACTGACTATGTAATTTGAGAGATGAGAAGCGAGGGATCGTTGACTGGATGATGTAAGGAAGAAAATAGTTGGGGGTGCAGTCAATTAAAACACTAAATAAGTGGATACTTATTTTAATTAAGTGCCGACGTTTCGACCCACTTTGTGGGTCATCTTCAGGGCTAAGGACGCTTGCAGAAGCACGAGGGGACGCGGTCTGAACGGAAAAGACGTTATGACTATGTAATTTATTTGTTTTTAAACTCAAAATTAAAAATTTAATTGAAAATTGAAATAATATAGAATATATTACATTAAGATTTAAAGAATAATCTTTAATTTGCATTAACTCTCTAAATAATAGTATTTTTAATACTTTTTTTCTTATTTAACTTAGTCTTTGTTACCATAACTTACCATACATTTGTATCATACAATTTTTACATCTAAGTGTTTTTCATATTCTTTGCGGGTATAAAAATAATATTAAACCAAAACCATGATTGATTATTATTTGGAATGAATTATGAATGAGGGTTATATTACAAATAACATTCATTTCTATCAATAAGGCCAATTGACTCTTGAGTTACAACATTGAATGAAAATGTTATGATTGAAAGATTTAATAATTCAAGAATGAAACTTAAGAATAAAATATTTAAAGAATACTCTTTAATTTATATTAACTCTTTAAATAAAAGAATTTTTAATCATTTTTTTCTTATTTAAATTAGTGTTTTTACCACAACTTACCAAATCTGTATATCTTCAGATTTTTTTTTCTTTTTAACGATAATATTTTTATCCATTATTGTTGGGCATAATAATGATAATAAACGAATAATATGATGGATTATTATTCCGAATAAAATATCAATGAACGTTATATTGCAAATAACATTCATTACCATCAACAACAAAATCAAAACCAACAACAACAACCATCAATAAACCCTATTGACTTTAAAGTTACAACGTTAAAATATTAAGATTCAATAATTTAAGAATAAAATATTAATGGGGTGTATAAAAAAAAATTACCGTTTTATCAAATTCCAGAGTTCAAAAGTCTGTAATTATTTAAATGCTATTTATTACTTACCAACACTTAATAATCCCTTAAGAGCATTCTCTAAGCTTTTTTACTAACACTGGACTTCTTCAAAAAAAGCCTCAGTTTAGTTATTTATTTCAAAGATGAAACATGACAGTCTCCTACGAAATTCTCGTAATTTTAAGACATTACGGGAAAACAATTTCACAGCCACTGAAGCAACTCGTGAAATTATTAAATATGAAGGGGAAGGTGTCCTTGACCAGCGCAATGCGCAACGTTAGTTTGAAAAATTAAACGTTGGAAAGGAAGCAGGGCTCCGGGCGACCATTAATGGATATTGGTGAGGTTCTACAGGAAGCTGTTGAGTCAAATCCATCCACAAGTACTCGCGGACTTGCCAGGGATTGTGGTGTGTCGAAAGATACTGTTAATCGCCAACTTCTCTCCAGGGGGAAGGTGAAACGGTCATTTTTTTTTATACACACCATTAAAAGAATAATTCACTCTTGTATTATATAATATTATTAATAATTTTTTTCTTAATTAAATTAGTGATTGTTACCACAAACTAATACCTTTAGAATTTTGCATCTTTAGAATTTTATATCTTAATGTTAGTCATACTTTTTAATTCTTAAGAATAATAATAATCGAAAAAAATTATTGCTTTTTATTATGAAATAAATATGAACAAAAGTTATATTACAAACATCATTCATTAAAATCAATAAGATCTATTTACTTTTGAGTTACAATAATAAATGAAAATATTTAATGTATTATTAAAAATAAAAGAAAGGAAAAAGAAAGAGATGGACTAGGTTCTGTATTATCTCATATCTAAGGCTCCCAAGTGTCTACCTCCATCAGGTTATTCTGATCCTACAATCATTCCTTTGCCTATTTGTGGTTTTGACAGATTCTGGAGGAAAAAAATATATTGAATGAATAACCGTGCGTTCTGAAGGTTGACAAATGATTAGAATCGTTTATTGAGGTTAATGGCGGACATTGGTATTCTCTCTTCAAACATCCAGGTTTGTTTTTATTGATTTCTTTATGTACTGGCTTTATAAATAAATATTCATATATGGTAGAATAGTACATTAAAATCTTTGTACTCATTTTATTTAAAAATTCTTTTCAATATTCCTGCCGAAAAAAGGATATTTTTAGCACGGCATTAGTGGAGACTGACATTAAGGAATATCTCTCCTACTCGATATAGATATTTCACTTACTCCTGCTCTTTATAATATTTTTTTTTCTCCTTTTCATCGGCGAAAGATAACGGCTTATTACCATAACTGACGGTGGACTCAATTTAGTCGGTCCGAGAGAAAAAGAAAAAGGAAAAAAAAAAGAAAATTCAGAAATCCGCATTTGTCGAGCCGCGATTATCAACAGAAACGTGCATTAGCGGTAGACGAGACAAAAAACCTCACCCTTGATATAATTTCTTCGGCTCCTGCTTAACATCTGGGACCCTTTCCTCCTTAATGACTAAAGGACATATCCGTTCCTTATAATGGAGGTATTAATTATGAGCTAATTGGAGATATCGAGAGCAATTATATTCCCTTCCTCTGTAATTAGTGATCCCTTTGTAGTCTCCTTTTAATCGTCACTTCTTATTGTTGTGGACCGGAAAGGTGTTTCTTCCATCGCACGATCACTTAGGACGGGTGGAATTGTATCTCAATCTTTATTCCATAATTAATATCCTCCTTTTAGAGGTTTCACATATACAATTATTTTTCACAATACAAACTTTTTTTGTGTTTATATTAATAACTGTTGTTAATTATCAATTTTATTGTTAATTGTCATTTCTCCTATACTCAGAGGTAAACCATTACAACACATCGTACTTCAGGAATTATTCGATAAAATGTTTTTAAAAACCAACTTCCACTGGTTAATCGAAAGGGAAAACGCCATACTTCATGTTTCACGTCAGACAGTGCAGAAACTAAACGAGCTGGTTTACGAAGTCCACCCAGAGCCACCTTATTCGACAAACTTATTTACAATAGATTTCCATCTATTCAAATATTCGGGCAAGTTCAAGTATAATTTTTATGAAAATATTTACTCAGGTCAAAAACGCATTTTCAGACTTTATTTCACCACAAAACCCTGAATTTTTCAGTTCTGGGATTGAAAATTTGATAAAAATTGACGAAAAATATATAGAACCTTAGAGTAAATATTTCGAATAAAAATGTTTTTATTTCATACCTAAAGTTACCTATTAAATAAAATTTCCTTTGAAAATGGAAAAATTCACATGAAGTTATCCAATACTATTTTTTTTAGTTCAAATCAAATTAAAACATTTTCAAGCCTTTACTTTACTTCAAATTTACTGCATTTTCTTACCATTCCTATTTTCTAAGTTAAATATTTTAGTATGATATAGAGTTGAATGTTGAGTACCAATCCGAGTACAGATTTCATTACTGTTGACATATTAAATAAGTTTAAAAATTATTTGTATTAAATAATAAGTTATCCTAATTTAATTAGTGTTAAAAATCAGCTTTGACATAAGAAAGTTCCTAATTATAAATATCAGGCATGATTTTCACAACAGTTTTTGAATGTCAAATATTATTTTTAATTCACCTTCTAATTTTTTTTTACTACTCAAACGTGTTGTTATTAAAATAATAAAAGCTTAATTTCTTTTATTCCTTAATTCCCTGTAGAGACACTACCTACTCGCGGAAATTACAGCAATGTTGACCTTGTAACTGCCGTGATAACCAGCTCCCGATCTTACGAACTTTGTTTGGGACTAACTACGAAACTACTCATTGTTAGTTAGGGACAATGGCCTGCTACTCAGTGTCGTTAAGTAATTAACACAATCGATAATGAAACCTCATTAGATATTAGCGAAACACCCTTGGACAAGGAGACTATTAATAAACCTCTCTTATACTTAATTATCTTATCGATAACGCATAAACCGAAGGGCTCCTTAGGGATCGGGTTAGATTATAAATTAATTAATTTCTCCCTATTCTTAATTATTCTAAAAAAAATTCTATGCTTGGGTTCGAAATAGGTTTAATTCACCTTAAGCCAGAGGTGGATTAAGGGGTAATCGTACTAAAATGTTAAATATATATAATAAAATTAAAAAAACTGTACAACTACAACCCATTAATGTTATTGGGTTAAGTACATGGTTGGAAACAGTATGGTTATCTGGAGATTTGATTTTGCCGATATACTTTCAATTGAAATTTTGTCCCTATTTAAGTTTCAAAATTAAAAACCAATTTTCAAATAGCTCATAAATCCTAAGAAATGCAACACAAACTAACAAAAATCTCTAAAATACTTCTAAATACGGTGAAGTAAATCATGAGGCATTGGAAGTAAAATTAGTCAGATTTATTTCCGATTACGTAGTATTAGATTATCCCTTCAACCCTTCAGATGGTCGTCCATAGGAGACCCAGAAGTGGGCTCTCCATTAGAAGACCAGGATGAATCAATAGGCGGTCAGTATTGGCCTGAGTCCAACCAGTCCTCTCTATTGTCCCAGAACCGATTATAGCCATTGGGCCATCCTAATATAATATTTTCCTCTTAATGGCTTATACTCGAGTCAAAAGAGGAGGACATGGTATATATTTAGCGTGATGGTGCTTTATCACCCAAATCACCATCTTTATTGGACTAATTGGACTTAATTTAAAGTATCTAAATATGGTAAAAACAATACATATTTATTATATAGATGGCCGCGTGACCTTATTAGTTGAAATTTTTATTTGAGTACTACCACTGGGGAGTTTCTCTACTTGTCTTTTTCCACGTCTCTATGTATTATTCCTGTCATTTACTTTTTGTATTGTTAAAATACAGTTGTAAATTACAATGAATAAAAAAAAAATATAAACTATATTAAATTTATTTATTTATATCTCTTTTTTTCCCAAACAGATGTCCGGTAAGCAAATTAATCGCCTGTATGTAAAATGAATCAATATTAAATAGTGCAGGTTATTGTTTAGTATTCTTTTTTTTTTTGTTAAGAACGTATACACTATAGAAATAAATTATTACATCCTAGCTCATGTTTTTATTTGTTGTTACTTAATAATTTTCTCTTTTTAGTTGCTTAGTATTTTGTCACCAATTGTACATTTTTTATTAATTTGTTTTTACTTTGTAGGGCCTTTTATAATTGTTACTTATTTATTATTGTTTTCAAAATTATTATATTATTTATTTATTTACTCTCTTTAGTTGCTAAGTACTTTTCCAAAATTTTACTTTTTATTTATTTGTAGTTACTTTTTAGGCCCTTTTATGAATACTTTCATAATTGTTACTTATTAATTATTATTATATTATTTATTTACTCTGTTTAGTTGTTTACTGTTTTGTCACAAATTGTGATTTTTTATTTATTTATTTGTATTTAGTACAAATAAATAATGGCTACCTCCACGCCTCATATACAGTATAGATATGGAATTATTGAGGTTGATTGAACATTATGCAGAAGAACGCCTAATATTCCTAAAACAGATTTTTGAGATAGGGACTTACTATTTTATTCATGGAAAAATAGTTATTATACCATTAATCTTCATGGGGGTGAGATGACCTGTCCAACTGCGAGCCCTCTGGGGACTCCATGGCATTTTTCATATAAATGGAATTCTTTTAGTATTGTTTTCTTGAGTGTACCAATTTATGATGATAATAAATGAAATAAAAAGTTTCGATTTATAATTTCATCTTGAATATTTTTTGTGATTTTTAATGTTTTAAAGTTTTTATTAGTTAATAGAGGTCTTTAATTGTTATATTTAAAAACAACCATTAGAAAAATGTTGCTTTTCCTCTGTGAAGTGATGTTCTTCGCCCTATCATTTTTTGAATACACAGTTTTATTTTTGAAATATTTTATAATAAGAAAATTATAAAAAATATTAAAAAATTTTTTTAAATATTTATTATCAAAAAATAATTTTTTTAATGTTTATTTTCATGGGGGTAATATAACTTTCTGACCCCCCTTACGGTCCTAAATGTGATAAATATTTAAAAAGCAATTTAATTAATAACTAAAATATCATTTTGTAACGTGTAATATATATAACTGAAATCATAGTATTTTATAAAAATATAATAAAAAAAAGATGATGTCAAATATTAGTTTGACTGTTTTTCTCATTTTTTACAAAAACTGATTTATTTAGCTTTGAATGAAGATGGCCTCGTGACCTTATAAGTTGAACCTTTTATTTGAGTACTCCCACTGGGTAGCTTCTCTACTTATCTTTATTCATGCCAATATGTATCGTTCATCCTATTTACTTGTTCTATTAGTATATTAGTACAGTTGTAAATTTCATTGAATAATAAAATTAAAAAAAAAAAATAGTTTTGATAGTGTCAGAAATTTGAAAAAAAAAAATTATTAATTTTATTTTAGCAATCTACACATTACTGGTAGTCTCAACTCTTCTCATTCATGGTATCATATCATTAATATCTAATAAAGTCAAAAAGTGTTTCGTGTTTAAGCTAGGAGTATGTGTTGTGATTATTTCATATTAGGTATCATATTTAATTTAAATATCTCTTTATCCTCCTAGTTTCTGTGTCTATCCAGCCCGTACTAGATCTATAATATGGGTAGTAACGTCGGTTTCCGATAAATAGTTTATCACTAATTAACCAATTATTTATTTTACCTCTATTCAGACCAATTTCCTCCGAATACATACAATAAGGTCAACTTACAATTGTTCGAAAGTATTTTCCCCTTCTATCTTAAATTTACTTAAACTTTTTTCCGGATTTGCCTCTTTTATCAGAATCAATCCTTGAAGAGTTTTAGATTTCATCCTTTATAATTTCATCACGTATTATGCTTACGATCACAAGTAAGAATATTATATATCATGGGGTTTCAATTGAAATACCCTAAGTAAAAAATATGATTTTGAGAAAAAGCTAATTAAATGGCTTGAGTACTTAGTGTGAGATGTTTGTACTGATGAAACCTATTAAGTTATGTCTTTATTTATTTGTTTCTTTTCAATTTTTTGTAATCACTCAAAGTATTCTAGCCGTTTCATCAGCGGTTTCTCAAAATCATATTTTTTACTGTTGTAGTTCTCTTGTAACTCTACGATATAGTAAGTTGGATTTGTCTTCTTCGATTACTAATATACATAACTTATTTATAAATACATAAGCAAGGAGCGGAGTGGTTCAGTGGTAGAGCACCATGCCGGAAATCCTGGTTCAAATCCCACTGCAGGTCATGGCATTTATTTAGTCTGTTTGCAACGGGAGATCGATCATATAAGATCTAGAACCCTCCTGGGGCCCACCCAGCCTCTATAAAATATTATAAAAATAGGGTACCCAAAATAAGGGCAAAAATCTGGCAGTTAAGCGTGACCTAGGACAAGTCAACTCCTTGCAGAACCGTTGTCCATGAAACAGTAGAGTCTCTACCATGTACTGAACCCCAGACCCGTTCACGGGTTGTAGTGGTACATCTTTATTTTTTATAAGCAAATTTACTTGTTTACAATATACATCGGTACACTGAAAGATAAATTTTTTTTTTAACATTTTTTTGAGAAAATGCCTCTTGATTTTCATTTCTGATACGAGTTCCCAGTTTGTTATCGCAGCCACTTAGTAAGTTCCTATCAAACCGAGAGAAAGAAAACAAATTCTTCTTAGCTGACACCGCTGCAAATGGTTATCCTGTTGAAGCATTTTCAGAAGACTGATAAAGGCATGAATGAAGACATTAATTACTTCTAATGGCGTTTCAAAATGTCAAGTTCTCTGGGAATGTTTTTTAAATTTTATTTTGTTCTTAATACCGTACTCCCAATATAAGTTCTACTTTCCTGCTTCAGGATGTTTTATATTCAATTTGATTTGTATTAATTAATTTATTTCCAAGTAATCCATTGTTCTAAGATTCTCATTACAATTTAAGATTTTAAGAAGTTTCAATTAATAAAGTTGGTTAATGTTTATTTATTTAACGGCACTTTTTGCTTCTATGGCTAATCCATGCTACAGTGTGAGCCCTACATTTCACCTATCCAAATATAATTACTATAGAGATCATTAACGAGTACCTGACACCTCAGAGGTTCCCCACGCCCATTTTACGCCCCTTTTCGATTTCGAAAAACCAAGAATGTTTACTACCATTTACTTTACAATTAGTTTATGTCATTCTGCTGGATTAGATTTGTAATTAATCTAAACAATTTTAAATTTTAGTTTATTCAAGTATGTCTGTGGAAAATGGATGATCGAGAATTTTAAAAAAATATATAGAATTATAGAACTTCTAAAATTGTTTTGGCCAAAACCAGTAATTATATTTTTAATCTTGGTTTAGTCCCTTAGAGTTGGCTGAATGAGGTTTAACATGAGCCTTTTCAGCCTTTTTTTTTACGATCTATCCTTCAAACGAAAACATCACCTTTGCTACTGTTGCTTAACCAAGCCGATGCAAAATGTTAGATTTTTCCAACGTATCATTTTTTTAACTTGTATAATAGATAACTGAAATCATAGTATAATGTAGTATAGTTCAAAAATAACCACATCACATATTAATTTCAATTTTTAAAAATTTTTTTTTACAAAAAATGACTTTTAGTTTTGATGTATACTACAATTTTTGCATATATATATATTTAGAAATAAGGGGGGAAAACCTGGCGGTTGAGCGTGACCTCCTTGCAGTTACTCCTTGCATTCACCTCCTTGCAGAACCGTTGTCCATGAAATAGTACAGTCTTTACCATATACTGAACCCCAGACTAATTCGCGCGTCGTAGTGTTTACAGGTGTTACATATATATATAGTTGTTCGGGATTTTTATATAATATAAAATTTAAAAGAACGTTTTATATTTTTACTGCTACTTTACCTGGTCAATCTAAAATGTTATATTTTCCAGACATATCATTGTGTTAATTGTTTAATATATTATTTAAATCATAGTTCAATATAATAAAGAAAATAACGAACTTTTTTTTTTTGTTATGTTGCCTTTTATCTGAAGATGATTTTCTTACACGCCATCACGTATTTAAGTACACAGTTTTTTATTTCATTAAATAAATTAATTAATAGATTAAATAAATTGATACTTATTTAAAAATAAATTTACTAAATAAATAAAATATCATTATGTAACCTGCGTTATAGATAACTGAATCCATAGTATAATTGTTAAAAAATTACATCACATATTGATTAGATTTGAGTTGTTTTTTTTACAAAAACGGTTTTACTTAGTGTTGGTGCATGCTTCTAATATTTTATATTTTATTATAAACAATAAAACTATATATACATATATATAATATATATATATATATATATATATATATATATATATATATATATATATATATATAATTTTGGAACTGAATGACAGTGCCAGATACTGAAAAACTAAATAAATAAAATATTAATTTAATTTTAGTAATCCACACATCACCCTATAGGCGGTTTTTTAAAACTTATTTTTATTTTGTTTTTTTATCTCATCTTATATAAATGATCATAATGACTTCTTTGACAGGGCTAAATATAATTCTAAATAATGCCATCGCGCCTGATTCAGTCAGCTCGTTGGAGGTTGGATATAATTATTTTTAAAAAAAAAGACGAATTCGTTAATTTGACAGGAGACGTTTGTCACCACCACGGCGTTCTTTTCACCTCCAACGTTGAGCCTTAATCAAAGCCTCTGAAGTAATATTTAGAAGTATTCATTAAGTATATATTATTTTTATTATATTCTTTCAAATGTATCATGACGAATAAATATAGATAATTGAGCTGTTATTATTGAAAGTGGTTAAGATCCAAAAAAAAATTGTTTATTCTTTGAAATAATTTTAATGGTTTTTATTTTATAAAAAAATTCATATGGTGTTCTTACTCCGAACTGCGAGTATTGTTCGGAAAATTATGAATATACTAATTAATTTTTCTAGCCTAACCCTTAACTTAGGTCCATTCTCCGGTAGAAACGGAGAAAAAGAATAATAAAATAATATGAGAACACAATTTTTCTATTCCAATTATTTAATTTAAAAATCTCTCTATCCTCCTAGTTTCTGGGTATATCCAGCCCGAAACTAGATCTTTAATATGGGTCGTAACGTCGGTTTCCGATAAATAGTTTATCACTAATTAACCAATTATTTATTTTACCTCCATTCGGACCATTTTCCTCCGAATACATACAATAAGGTCAACTAACAATTGTTAGTTATAGTTTTTGTAGTTTATTTATATTTTTATGGTTGTTTCCTATGCATTGCATAAACATTTTCCCAGGGGGTCCGAAGAGCATTTCTCGCCCCCTTTGGCTGACAGAACTCTGCATTACAGTAAAAGGCATTTGGAAGTTATCCAAATTGCAACAACTGCTGTTCCCGTTCGAAATAATGAAAGCTATGTTTGAAATAATCCAAGCGTTTTCTGCCTCCATTTTTCATGGGTATTTTTCTGGAAAATATAAACAAAGCGAGTTGTATTCGGAGATTACTTGAATTATAAAAATGTATTACCTTAATATAACTTCATCACAATTTATTTCCTTGATTGTGATAAAGTTCCATCCTACATTACTTCTCAGCTGTTTCACATTTCATTTTATATCTTTCAATACGCAACCTATTTTTTGTTCGCCTTCATTTGTATTTAATTAACGTAAAACGGATCTATACTATTGGGTACAATTATATTTTTTTAATAAGGCTTTCCCTGAAATCGATAATAACTATTGTTCTACATTCATAACGGAAGCAACTTTATTTGAGGAATCAACGGAAATACGGATATTAATAAATAATTAATAGATTAATTTTCAATTTAAGATAAACATAATTTTTGGAAAATTGTTTTTTAATGTCGGGTACTTTTACCTTATTATATTTCTTTTATAAGAGCATTTTTAAATATAAGCAAATCACAAAGCAACTGTTTCTGTCTTTTTTGTGCAGATACAAAATATAGCCCCTATTTCTTTAAATTAAAATGGAAAAATACATGTTATTTCAATATTTCGATTTTAAATACAGGCAGCAGGATGGCTTAGTAGTATAGCACTGCGTTTCCGTGCCGAAGGTCCCGGGTTTAAATCTTGCTGTGGCAGATAATATGATGTGTTAATGTATAAATATGATGTAATGATATAAACCAAGAGTTGGTCGAAACTTCAAGATGCCTAAATTAGCCGAAACGTTGACAGGTCGATAGCTTACTTCTACTTTAGAAACTGAGATATTGAAAATATCTTAATCGGATCATTCCTCGTTATTCTCATTTAAAATAATTCTTAAATATTTCCGATTAATTTTTTTAAATGTTATTATATTTATCAAAAAATTGTTGGGTAGAGCAATAGTGATAAAAGTCATCAACATATTATTTTGTCTGGTTTTCATATCTAATATATCTGAGAGTTTACCGAAGTCCTCAAGATGTCTGAAATAGGCGAAACTTTGACAGTTTGATAACTCTCTTTGACTTTAGAGACTTGGAATCTGAAAATATCTTTATGTAATCACTCCCCTTTGTTCTGATTTAATTTAAGAAATTACGCAATAAAATATAATAACTATTTATATTTGGTCCTTGAAGGAGACTATTGTTTATTCATCAATTTAATAAAAAAAAATCGATTAAGACTGAAGATTAGGGATTTCGTCCTTGGGCGTGCCTATCCCGGACCAAGGGCACTTGCCTTCTCAAGCACAAGCACTGTCTTTGTGCCTTTACAAGGCGAGGAAGTCCTCCTTACAAAGAAGCTTTAATCAGTTTCCCAAATTTGGAACTTGTCCCTTCAAGGCCATGCACGACAATGCATGGACCGACAATCTGTTCCGAACTTTGTAACAAATTAATCACACCATCATTTATCAATTTAGAAGTAATCCAGGAATTTATGTGGAGGTTATTATGTAGCAGTATCCCTTATGCTAATCATACAATTTCCTGCCCTCTTTAAGCCATTATACAAAATAGAGCACTATTTAAATTTTTAAGGGAAAAAATGGAATTTATTTTATTTTAAAATAAATAGTGGAATTAAAAGTTACATCTTATCCTAATATTTCGATTTTATAACTTATTATTTAAAAGTATTATTTTAAAAATAGTGTATGTGAAAACGTGAGGCAAAACTAATATATTAAACATTTTTAAATTACCATTATTTTAATGGTATTTTTTTTTTTAATTTACAACCTTATTGTACTAATATAGCAAGTAAATATTATGAATGGTACATGACATGGTTAAAGGCAAGTAGAGAAACTACCCAGTGGTTATTCTATGATTGAACAATTTTTTCCATTAACAATGTGCCAAACAAATAGATTAATTAAATGAAAAATAACGGCGAGGAGCGATCATAAGGAGTGCTTTTATTTATTCAAATTTGATTTCAGTATATTTTATTTATATTGAATCAAACTCTAGGATGTAAATATGATTTGGTTTCTGTTTACACAATTTAACGAGCTTTAGTGTTGTTATGTTGTTACATAATGCACATAAAATAATAAAAATGTTATTGATTCAGTACATACCTCTGTGCTCTGCCATCGTAAACTCGATTTTATGGCTATTGTTTTTATGAACTTCTTCTTGTAGGCGTATATGTTTATCTTGAAATCGTTAATATATATAATTTTTTTTTCAAATTGCTTAACATAAGACTACTCCAGATGGTATTATCCGATTTTAAATTCCTCCAAGCTTTTTTTAAAAAAACAATAAGATGTCCGAGCCGTCCTACAGGAGTCTTTGACGAGAAACAAGATTGATAGAGGAACTGCTCGTAACCGATGTCTGTCTTCGGGTAGACGCCAACACGAGGGAAAAAACATCGCCATAAAAACTATTACGGCTTTGTTTTATTTTTTAATTTATATATATAATGTTTTGCTTTTTTATTGCCTCCTCCCAACGGCCATATTGAATTATTGATAAATTATTAATGACTTTCCCATTAAATCCCTGAGACGGAGCCATTCGAGTCTAAATCATCTCCTCTGACATCTTGTCGCAATTAAGGGTCAATCCAACTACTGAGGCCCGATGTGTCTTCTATGTTGCCCGCAAATAGTACCCGATATGGTTTTAGCACTAAGAAAGTTTAAAAATAAAAATATAGTTTTTAATATAGTTCAGCATTTGGTTGTTTGACTTTTGTGTTGTTTCTTTTAAATTTTAAATCAGTCAAGCTCATCTATTCCCCTTTGCGCTGTTAGATCTAGAATCTTCTTTAAAAAAAAAAAAAAACAATAATTTTTTCACATTTTTCGTTAGTTTATTCAAACAATTTCATCTAACACGAAACTTTGCCTTCTCATTTCTCATGGCTGTATCCCGATTCTGAACCTGAGGTTTAGAAACCATAAAACATTGCGAAAAAAAGTCAATTTTGAAAGTTTGGAGAAAGCTTTTGATCTTGAAGGCCTCATATATAGCATATATATATATATATATATATATATATATATATATATATATATATATATATCATATTTAATTATTTTAAATGTTATATAAATCCATGTAATTGATTTTTAATTGATTATGACATGTCTATCAATAAAAAATACCACTTCATATTATAGTTCAGAAATTCAGTTAACGACGTGTTAATAGTTTCAGTTAGTTAATTATTTTCAAGAGGGAAGAGAGAATTTATATTTAAAATTAAATGAAAATTTTTGCTGTAACAAAACGCTTAAAAATCGGAAACGTATCATCAATTTCCCAATATCCTTCTAATAAGATTTTTATATACTTGAACGCCAAATGTACGAATAAAGTACATATGCCAGTACAACTGAATGGTCCTGTGTTCACTACTGTTGAAAGACTGTACTGTTAGAGTGGTTGATTTGGCCGAAATCGTGCCCATTCCCCAGATTTTCCCTAATTATGGGTATCCACTTTCTAGAGTATAGGGTTAATCAACGTCCGATACAAACTAAATAATTTATGTGCTATAGCTGGATTTGACCCCGGGACATTTAGATAGTTAAACAGCGCTCATTGACAGTTAGCTCCTACTTTAGAAGACGTTTTTAAATAAATTATGGGTTATATAATATAAAATTTATATTTAGATTTAGATTAAGTTTAGATTGTGATAGTTAAACTTAAGAAATCTTTGTTGTCCATTTCTTTATTTTTGTTTTAAACTCGCACCGCTACAACCCCACAAGGGTCTAGGGTTCAGTATATGGTAGAGACAGCACTCTTTCTAGAACAAATAGTGAGAATGTGACTTATCTGACACCACTTTTAACCACGAGATTTTCCTCCAATTAAGGGTACCAACATTATAAAGGCTTCTTGGGCCCCAGGATGAGAGTCCAGATCCCACATAGTTCATTATCCCAAATTCGAAAATACTGATATTAATTTAAATAACATAATCTGTAAGGCATAGGCTTTTAAAAGAAAAAAGTTAAATACAGAGAACTGTCACTCAATAAAACACTTATTGCAAGAGTCTCTCAAGGTTCAATCTTGGTCAAATTTTATATTATTATACTAACTTAGTATGTATAACTTACTGAACGCGGCTCATGACGATGAGATTAAATCACTAGAAACGCTGCTGCTTTTCCGAAAATCTTGCTCATTACTTTTGCAAAATTAGATACGAAACAAATAATTAATTTTTTGCAATCTATATTTCGATCCTATAACACCGTTAAATAATTAATTCTGCCTTTAAGCATTTATCACAAATGAGTTTTTACTTTTGGAACAATTTAATTAGAAACCGCTACTTAAGAGCGATTTCTCTTGGGTGACACGACTGACAGTACCATTGATCAGGCGCTATGTATCTGAACAAAAATCGTTTGACCGATCACGATCTCTTGGAACAGGTAGTCCGAGGTCTCTCCTTGGGCGACTTAAAATCCATCGCATTAGCAATCACACATAATTAAATTCTAATGAGGTTATTGATTTTATAAGGCCTAAAATGGATATCTTGCCATCTGGATCCATTAAAAAAACACCGATATTGAGAACCGTATTTTTTTGGATTTAAAAGTAATTACATCTTTGTTTCGGATGGCTTTGATTTTCGGCAATTTTACTTTGTAAAATTCACTTCCTTCTTTTTCTCTATCCTCTCTAGTCTCCTCTCCAACGGTGGAGTAATTGTAGAATAAAATAAATTTATATAAAAGTTTGATATACATTTAGTTTCATATTGTATACAATTTATATTTTACATTTAAAGCCTAAGTGTGTTGTACACGACTTTTTTGTTTTCAAATAAGTTATTTAAGAATTAAAGATGCTTTTACATGCTCCGCTTTTACATTATATTTACCCAATAACCTTATTAAAAATTTATATTTAAATTCAGGAAGGCAATATATACCTGCTACGAGTTATTAAGTCCTTGCTAGGTAGAAGGAGGAGCGAATTTGTGAACAAAAATTTGTGAATATCGAATTTTTCACCAACTAGAAACATTTTCACTTGTCGAATTATCCACAACTTATGTCTCAAAACAGTGCAGTCTCTACCTTGTACTGAACCCAATACGATTCATGGATTGCAGTAGAATAGATTTTTTCTTTTTATTTATTTTTATAACTGCACCACTTCAACGTTTGAAGATTTTGTCAATTCTCCAAGTTAATAATTCTGTTATTTACTATTAAACAAATTTGATAAAGCGATGCAAATCAGTTATACGGAATATGATATTGAAATTGAGCATTTACGACGATTCCAAATAACATGAATTTTTGGTAATACAATAATTTCATCATTTGATAATCGTATTGTGTCCTTTTTAATATACTTTTTAAAATTTTGGGAACATTTATGTACTACTTACATTCATTATTATTACATTTATGTGTATCGCCTATCTTAATAACTAATGAGTCACCTGTGTTCTTGTGGTTAGCATTACAACCCCAATTAATTAAATAAATTAAGTCCAAGATTGTAATTATACCGTTCTTCTGAAAGGACGTAAAATGGGAGTTCCTTGCCCTTACGGTGCACAGGTAGTCGTCAATGATCCCTTTTCTAATTAAATCTGGATAGACAAACTTAAGGACTCCCACTGAAGCATCCTTCATTAACCATAGGAGCACAGAGTGACGTTGAATGGTTAAACAACATATCTTGGATGGTGAAATATTATCCGCCGCGATCGGTTCGCGATGCCTCTCTCAAATTAGGCATCCTCATCCTCCAAATGACCGCGAAAAATGCCCATAACGGGACGAAAAGGTGGAGGAGAGTGAGACATCAAAGACGAGACAAATTCCTCCTCCCGAGGGAGCATGATTTATTCCCGATAAGTTATTCATATATTCATGGGCCCCCCTCCTTTATTGAAATTGGGCAAATTCCAACTTGGCCTGGGGCGGGGGGCTCCTGTCCCTTACAGCTGTTCCTCGACCGCCCTCTATGTAAATCCAACGAATCATTTATTTCCCAACTTGAGGATATCTTTACAAGTTTGGCGGATGGTGATTATAGCAGATCTGAGTGTCGGTGTTTGTCTTGTAAGATCCCAACTATTTCGGGGAATAGGTCATTCCAGGGAATGAGTTATTGGTAATTTTTACAATTTTTAGTCCTACCTGCTATTTCTAAAGCCGCGATGAATTATCAGTTAAATCAAACGCCTCCTGCATTAGTTTCTTGTACCTAGGGAAGCGGAATTATGTTATTTTATAATAAGGAGCCAAGAGAGACCACCTGTGGTCAAGTGGTCGGCATAAAAACATACTATACCCAAGATCGCGCGTTCGCATCCCTGCAGGGGTCCTCAGGATTTTTTAAAGGTAAGGTATCGATGATGGACTGGAGAACCGAAACCTGTCATCCTTTATTCACTTTTTATTTATTCTTAGATAACTACTGATAAAAAGAGATGGATAGAGATTGATCTTTAGAGTAGGAATAGACACTATATAAACTTTATACTGACTTGTGGGGTAAGAATTATACTGGAGTTTGTGATTGAAGGGTTCATAACTATAGTTGTCACAACTGAAAGCAAGTAAGTTAGTCCTTAGATTTTTTAGATGTTCTTATGTTAAGGGATTTCATTGCATATGATTTTGTTGGTTTACTTTGTTCGTTAGTTCAATTTAAGTGGCTTTGCGAACAACAGAACTAATTATATTTAAACGATAATTGTTGAGAATGGAGAATAGTGCTAAGTGATGTCTTTAAAAAAAAAGTAAAAATATACAAGATAATTTAATAATTATTTATACAACAGCAGTGATAACCTATTTTAATGAATAAACTTTGTTTAAATAAATAGATGACATTTTGATGCCTTCTTCGATCTTTGGCATAATCACACTTACTTATAAATATCAGTACTGCCTACGTGAATATATATCCTGAAGTAGATGCTAAGTTGCAAAGCTGAACGTTCCTGGTTAAGATACGGCCTTGGCAGATATTATATCTAATCTGTTCACAGCCACGGATGGATCCTGTGAAATCAACTAGTGCTCACCCAGCCACTAAAATTTGGGTAGAGAAAAAACTTGGCGGTGGTGCGTGATCTCTAATAAATTACCACACTGCGCAACAGTTTTCTTTGAACTAATACAGTCTCTGGTATTTACTGAACCCAAGTCCCTTGATGGGTTGTAACGTTACTTTTTTTCAACGCACTATTTTGCTCAAATTATTAATATTAATCATTTTCCTCGAATACTAAATCATGATTTTAACACATTTATATATAACATTAACTATGTTTCAGCCTATTTTAGCCTACTAACGCTATAAAACAAAGCGAATGCCGTAAGTGTATTGAGAACCGTTTATTAAAGAATTCCTTGCGCTGACGTCTCTTCTAATATCTGTCAAGGCGGAGCAGGGGAGGTCTGAAGGGAGCCTTCTTCAACTGTTTTCTCCAAACACAAAAACGGAAAAGAAATTAGAAAACTAAATAATTATTATCAAAAGTTTTAGTTAACTCTTAATTGTGGTTTTAAAAATCTATAGACTATGAAAATATGGAATGCATCGATTTAAAAAATAAAACAAGCCACACAGTATTTAGATTTTAGGAGTGCTATTTAAATACAGAGAATACAGTGATATAAGATGAGGACATTTCTCTTATAAACCATACATTATTTTTTTATCTGTAAACAAAACTAAAATAAAAAGTATATTTCATTATTTTATTTAATAAAAAGTATTCAATATCTTTAAGCGATACTCAGTAAAACAATCTCTGTATTACATCAAAAAGTTTCTATTTCCATTTTTTATTATGTTTGTGGTCTGATCACTGTTTTAATGCTAGATCTCCAAATTTCTGATGTGTGAGAGTTCTAATACATTTAAGGTTATATTAAATATTTCTATAAAATCGTTTCAAAATAAATAAAATCTATCTTGAATTAAATATAAAATAGTTCTAAAATTATTTATTTTAACATTTTAGGAATATAAAATGGATAATGTTATAATACCGCCATTTAACAGAGTGCTGATTTTCAAATTCGATCTTGATGGCTGTTACTTTCCCCCACTAGTGAGGGAAAGTGGTTTTCCCTCACTCGTGGGGGAAAGTGGGTTTCCCTCACTAGTAGGGGAAAGTGGTTTTCCCTCACTAGTGGGGGAAAGTGGGACTTTCCACACCAATTTTAGTTGAGTAATGGATAGCATTACTCAATGGTTGCAGGAAAAAAAATTATTTAAAAAATGGAGAACGATACTAAAGAGATATTGTGTAATAAGAGGTATTGTATAAAATTTAAATTTTTTTGGGTTCACCCAAATTTAATTCATGTAAAAACTTGGGACCCAGTTAACATATTAAATATACATTAGATATATATACTTGGGGTAGCCCCTTAGTATAAACATAAAATGAATAATGCATAATAACATACTGTATAAAAAAGTGTATGAGGCTTAAACTAATGAGATTTTTAAATATTTTTTAAAAATCGTCTCTCATTTACATATTTTTATAATAATATCTTTGGCAAGATTATTCTTTTATTAAATTAACGTTATCGCGATAATTACTAAATTAATTAATAACTTAAATTAATTAAGGTTTAATAATTTTATACAGCAGGATCTAGAGTTGCTGATTAAGTTCTTGCTCCTCCGAAGCTTTCCTACAGTTTAATTAAAAAGTTATTTGAGTTTACCATCCCAGTCATATAGTTCCCCGCGGAGATTCGTTTCGCGCATTGGACTCATCTATTTAGGAATTAGTTTAAATTATAAAAATTAATTATTTAAAAAAAAATACCAATCTTATTCTGTCTAACATATCCGAAGGTCATATTAGATGTATATTTGATAGTGGTATAAGTCCATTCTTTAAAATTCGCGATATCTTAAGGTTTCTATTTGAATTACTTTACATTGTCTGCAAATGAGCAGATATTTTTATCACTTAGCAAGAGTGGCGTTTTAAACCGGATACAAATTTTAAATCTATCGTGAAATAATAATCATTAAATCCATTTATAATAATAAACGATTTTTTTTAGATCCAAATAGACATATACCACCTTCAAATAGTTCATATTATAATGAATTTATTTGTTTTATTACCGTTTATGTCATATTAGTGCCGTAGTTTTTGCGATCGACTTCATTGAGTAATATTAAATTCTGTGACTATGTGATAATAGTGATGGATTAGTCCGACATATAAAAATATATTTCTTATTGCCAAAAAATAAAAAATTACCCGTCAAAATTTTGTTTAAATATATATAAAAAATGTTAATTAACATAAATTATATTGTTCATTCCAAGAATATAAATTATAAGCCGTAAAAATCGAAAACCAGTTAAGGCAAGCCACACCAGTTTTGCCGCTGTAATCTAAGTTGTAATTTTTTTAGCTTAATTAAAGTAATAAAATCTTCCACCTTTATTTCATAATATTGTGTTTAATCGTTTCTATTGGAAATTTGAAGAAACAAATGGCATTAATAATTGATAATCATCGATTTCATTTCTGTGTGGGTCAGCGAGAACATCATACTGTACTATTACACTTCATGTTATCATGAATATTTCATGTGTAACACTCGCTTTCATGGGAGTACTCCTGGTCAATTCAATATGTCAATCCGTTCTTTGATGGGTTTATGAATATATATATGCGTTTGTGTATTTATACACACACACACACACACACACACACACACACACACACACACACACACACACACACACACACACACACACACACACACATCTACATATATATATATATAAATACACACACATCTACACATATATATATATATATACACATATATATATTCTGGACGGAAGCCTGCCAAGTGCAGTCTTATGCGTAAGGTTGTCAGTGTGTATCGAAGAAGTGCCCTGCGTGTAGCTCGAGCTTTTCGCACTGTTTCCTATGATGCTGTGTGCGTAATAGCAGATATGCCTCCGATAGATCTTTTGGCAGATGAACGCAGTCGGAATTTTCGAAGGAAACGAGAAGAGCCGAATGAGCACTGGGTAACGTTGGCTAAAGATGAAAGAAGTCATACCCTTGAAAGATGGCAGAGACGCTGGAATGCCTCATCTTCTGGAAGATGGACACACCGTCTGATACCCGACATATCAAAATGGATATCCCGCAAACATGGAGAGGTAGATTATTATCTCACCCAACTGCTCACAGGGCATGGTTGCTTTAGGGCCTACTTGGCTCGCTTCGGAATAGAAGACCGAAAATCTTGTCCTACTTCTGATCCCGTGGAGGAAACAGTGGAACATTCGTTCTTCTGTTGTCCAGGTTTTTCTCAAGAAAAGGAAGAGCTTGACATAAAATTCGGAAAGAAGTCATCGCCGGAAAATATTGTCACTTTGATGATGGCTAGGCAGGAGCATTGGAGTGCTGCAGCAGACTATGCAGCGCAAATCGGAAGAAGGCTCAGAATACAGGAGCGAGAAAGGAGAGGCCAAGCTCTGGCTAATCCGACATAAGTTGTCCAAAGAAGAAATAGGCACATAGCCCTTCTGCCACCCCACGAAGTAATGCTTGACGGCTGTTCCGTGGGATGGTAAAAGGAGAATTGGAAGGTGGTTTTTTAGTGAGTAGGAATCTCACACTGTTGTGTTATTACACTTCGTCTTATGAAAGATTTTTTCCCCTACCCAGAAAAAAAACAAAAAAAAACAAAAAAAAAACACATATATATATATACACATCTACATATATATATATATATATATATATATATATATATATATATATATATATATATATATATATATATATATATATATAAAACCTTTACCACTACAACACGTGAATTGGTTACTCCATTGTTATCACATTTTATAGAGGCTGGGTGGGCTCAAGTAGGGTCCTAGATCCTGCATGATCCCATTGACTTCAGACTAAATAAAAGTCTGCCAGCTTGCGGGATTTGAACCCAGGACCTTTGGCACGGCAAATCAACGACTGTGAGTCTAGTGTCAACCCCTATCTGACTAGCCCGATAATCAGTTCTCCCTATATAAGAGAATTTTTTCTCTCCACCCTGACCGTTTTCTTCCCCTTACTTGAAATATAGTTATTGTTCGTATTGTCTATAAATAGGAAAATCATACTAATGTTAATAATTTAAATTTACAAGTTTGAAATTTAACTAGTTGAGACTATATTTGATTTAGAAATTTTAAAAAAAAGAACACAATTATTCTAAAGTCTTGAGTTTTCACTTCTGTCGGCAGTTCTCATGACTATTTTTTGATATATTCTTTTATTCGAGTTAAGTTTATTTTTCACTTGTCAAAATATTTGTTATAATGTGTTAAATTTACTACACACCGGGTTATTTGTCCATATGCAATAAAGGTTGGTTATTTATATCTGTATGACCACAATACGAGGCAGCTACGCTCCGCCCTTAGCCTTACGTCTGTATAATATATGACTCCTGTAATATTGAAAGTTTGCTCCCATGGCACTTCCCTGTTTTTCCACCAAGTGCCTTTATGATTTAATACCCCGTGTATTCAATGTTCCAATATTCAAAATGTTTTCCTCATAATCAAATATTCGTTTGGTATCTTCATGTATCTTTCCGTTCCCGAACATTGCTACAGTGGGCTCGTTATTATTCTAGCATATTAAATAATTATAGATAGACATATTACGATTTAATTATTCCCTTAACTATTTTAGCTCAGTGGTAGAACGCTTAGTTACCGTGCCGAAGGTCTAGGATTCAATCCCGGCTGTGCTAGCTAATTTAATCTGTTAACAGTCATGGATGGGCTATTTAGGATTTGGAACTCTCCTGGGGTACCCATCCTCTTTATAGTGGGCGCCCGAAAAGGTATTCTGGCGGTTGAGCCGGTTCAAGTTAAGTCACAAGTTTTAATTGATTTGTTATCATGAGGTTTAGTATAAATAAGAGAATAAACTTAAGGGTACTGTACTTCGGTATTCATTTCATCTAGAATTGAAAGTTTCAACAAACATATATTCTATTCCTACTTCGTGTTATTTGAAGCTTTTATTTCTTAATGGAATGATTACCGAAATATAATTGGCCATAATTACATTCTCTTTTTCATACTAAAGCTCAGGATAACTTGTATTTTTGGAAAATATTAAAAATGAAACGAATAAACAGTTAAAACTTGTTATGACTCAGTCTGTGCGCCAACGTACGGAACAGATACCAAAATCACAAAATATAACACTGTTCTGCACGAAAATCCTCCTTCAAACCAAAACATGCTTTCTTACTGTTATCAGATGTGCTGAACACGAATTTGAAGTCAGATTTTGTCTATCACGCACAGTTTCCTGAGAAATTCTAGTATTTTATCCAAAAAGGTGAGTTTTTTGTGGATTTGACAATTTTTTTTCGGCATCAAAACATAGTGAAAAAAAATTCAAAAGCCCGATGATTTTGAGCGCAATGAAGTATATTTGAACGAAAAAAATTTGATTGGAATATTACAAGTGGTTAAAGAAATATGGCTAAAAGTGTTTTTTCAGTTTTGACTGGACCTCACTTTTGAAGCAAAGTTAAATACTACTGAGAAAAAGGCTTGGATTGCTTTTCGAGAGGTATGTGCTAAGTTTTTGGAAAACAAAAAATCTAGAGACTACTGAAAAATAGTCCAAGAACTGCTTACTTCACATAAAACATTGGGATGCAATATGTCCTTAAAAATACATTTCCTGCATAGTCACCTAGACTTTTTCGCCCCAAATTTGGGTGCAGTTTCGGACGAACATGGAGAACGATTCCACCAAGACATATCCAGAATGGAAAAAAGATATTCTGGCAAATGGAATGAGAAGATGCTGGCGGATTACTGCTGGACACTGCAGCGGGAGATAGAGGAGGAAGAGTACAAAAGAAAAAAAACTACACGACGATGTGTGTAAATTTTTTGAGTTGTGTCATATCTAGTATTATACCTGATAGCATGCAGGATTCAATTAATGATATTTTATCGTTGAAAAAGAAAACAAATCTGTTATAATAAAGACAATAATTTTCAAATACAATTTTTCATTTTTTCCAAGTTTCACTTCTTTTCTATCAAAATCAGAGGGTGATAGAATTTTTCTGAGTTCGGATTCGGACTCAGCACACCTGAAAACATGAGAAACAGGCAAAATTGTTCAAGGGAGGGGAGAAAAGTTTTTTTTTGCAGAACAGTGTAATCACAGTGATAAAATTTAAATTAATTCAAAAACATCGCCTATAATAAAATTTTATTGCTCTATTTAATGTGATGCAGCTTTTACCAATCCAAGTATTTAATCCATTAAGACACCTCTTTTCTTTTTCTTTTTTTTTTGTATTCGTTACTAAAAATAGGTTCATAAAATTTTATTTACTCAACAAACTACCGACAAGTTTCGGATTTCGAAAAAACAACTTCCCACATCGCTATTAACCAGTGGATAGAACAGGATCGATTATAAACTCTTAAAAACTAACATAAAAAAAGGTTCGGTCTCAATTAACAAGGGAGATGAACTCTCAAAATTGGAAGATTATTCGAGGAATTAACTGTATTAGGCAACTTACACCGCGTCCCGTGGGTGTCAGAAATAACCGTTGTTATTATAAAACTTCCTTGATTTATTAAATGTGTTTTTATCTCCTCGTTCACACCTTTCAGGTATATTTTATCTCGAACGATATATATATATATATATATATATATATATATATATATATATATATATATATATATATATATTTGAAGTGAATGAAATATTATTTATAATTTTTTATTAATTGCTTTAATTTATAATATTTTTATTTTGAAGAGAAAAGATTTACCCTGGCCGGGATTCGAACCCGGGTCGTCCGCCTCTCCGGGGAAGCGCTCTACCATTTGAGTTACCACGAGTCGCCTCAAAATTTTCTCATCTTTTCTCTTCAAAATAAAAATATTTAAAAATTAAAACAATTAATAAAAAATTATAAATAATGTAATGACGTAAGTCAACTAGATCCTAATTAATGAACATTCTTCCTCGTGTATACATGGCGAAACTGCGAGAACACGGTGATATGGGCTTGGTAAAGAGAACGGATTTGTCCTGACTGAGAGGCGACCCCTGGTAGCCCAAATGGTAAGAGCGCTGCCTCGGAGAGGCGGACGACCCGGGTTCGAATCCCGGCCAGGGCAAACCTTTTCTCTTCAAAATAAGAATGAAAATATATTTTTATGCGATTATTTATGTACATAAAATGAGATAAAACGTTGCTTGATCAGAATAAAAAAGAAAGAAATGTATTTTATTAGTTATACCTTCTTCATGATGATATAAATGACCTAAGGTAGTTGAATAAATAAATTTCTCTGATCTAAATTCTGATCGCCTTCTTTTTTATTATTAAAAAAACATATTAAATATTCGATTTAGTGTAACTAAAAAACGATTGTGGCACATACAATTTTTATTCTGTCAGAAATGAAATCTGCAGTCACCCAAGGCTCAAGAAGTTGTGTACTCTATGAAATCGCTTCACTGTTTCGCATCAACCTAATAACCAAAAGTTACAGGTTACAAAAAACTGGAAGGATAAAACCTCTTAATAGAGTATGGTTGAGCCCCATGAGAGTCGTCGGATCCCTCAGGGTTACAGGTTACAAAACCAATAGTTAAAGGTTCCTTTTTTTATATTACAAAAAATCTATACCACAAGAACCCATGAAGAGTCTTGGATTCAGTAAATGATAGATCCTGTGTTGTTTCTAGGACCACGCATGCAGTGAGGTGATTTGTTCTAGAACACTCCCAACCGCAAGGTTTTTTATCCCATTTAAGGATAAAATAGGATAAAACCTCATTATGGAGTCTGGGTGAGCCCCATGAGAGTCGTCGGATCCCTCAGGGTTCAACCATGTTAACAAATTAAATAATGTAATTACTACATCGGGATTTGAATCCGAAACCTTCGCCATTGCTATTCAGCCCTCTACCCAGTGAGCTACGCTATTATATGCGTTAAAAATATGCAATACTCTTGTTAAACCTAAACCTACTCCAGGTTTACTCCAATCCAGTTACTGTGATCTTACACCCGATACCACTTCCTTGTTCTATTCTTTTAAGATGCGATCTTGTAATTCGAGAGGAGTGGGATCTTGTGAAAATAGAGGAGGAGGGCTCTATTTTATCTTATTTATTTCGTTTATATAATATTTCCGTTTTTCAGTTATAAAAGATAAATCCATCTTAATCTAAACCTTGCTGATTCTGGGAATCTACTTGGCCAGGACGACGACCATTCCAGTTGGACTAACTCAACCGAGATCTTTGTGTGGTCTGGATCCTCTGGAAGCTGAGCCAGCATCGCAACAGTTCGCTGAGGCCAAGTTGGCTAAGACAGTTTTGAGCTGAGTGGCACCAACTCCCTTCCAAGTTATCTCCCTTCTCTATTTGACCCGGAGATCTCCTCCTTAGATCTCAATTAATCCCAAATACCCATTGAACTTGTTCAGTTGGCCGCAGTAGCTCTAGACTAAATCTTAAAGCGGGGTGCTTGAGAAGTCGGTAATAATACTTTGTATTTATTGCTTCCAATTAACTAGGATATGATACTTAATATCAGAAAAAATAAGGCGATATTTTCCGGTTAATTACGACTTAAGGACAAGCCATAAATACAGTAATAATAGAAAAGAAAAGAAGAAAAATTAAAATTAAAATCATTATTAGTGCATAAAAAACCTTTATCATTACAAACCATAAAGGTTCTTGGGTTCAGTACATGGTAGAGATTGTACTGATTCTGGGAAAACGGTTGTGTAGTGTGGTTTTTCCCCAATTATGGGTACTCACTTTACAAAGGCTGCGTGACCACAAGGAGTGCCTGTGGATTCTACATACATACTACTGTTTAATAATTGATACATACTTTAAATAGTTTTTGGTAACTTTGTTAAAACGCTTATTACTTGATGAAATGATTATCCATAATTCCACTCTTTTTTTCATTCTATACCTCACGATTATTTTTATCCACGAGAATATTAAAAAAGAAACGAAACAAACAAACTATGACTATATTAAACTCTGTCTGAACGACGGACAACATCAGCATGTAATTTTTTTTAAAAGTTTATCGGAAACTTATATGTTCAAGTACATTATCCTTTTCATTAGTAAATAGATATTTTACTATATTTATTTTGTTTTAAAATTAAATCATTAGTATTACAGAGTCTTTAAGCTGAAGGACTATAAAAAGGCTAATTAAAATTTAATTGCAGATTTGATAAGGGTAGGTAATTAATGACTATGTTCAACTAAAAGTTTTAATAAAACTGCGATACAAATAAAATGATTATTTAATCTCCTTCTTTAATACCTCGCGACGTAAGAACAGTTCGCGAGTGAGATCGGAAATAAGCATAAAGTTGTTTTTTATATAACAATAACAATATGGCTCTACAAACCTATGTGGGTCTCAGCCTCATCAAGGAGCCAACGCCTGGCGGTTCTATCTAATGCAGCTGCACTCCAGTTACGGACGTTTAAGATGTGTCTGGCATCCTGTGCCACTCCATCTTCCCATCGGAGCCTTGGTCTTCCTCTTCCTCTGGCACGGTCCAACTTTCCCTTCAGCAGCTTCTTCGCGGGATCCTCCTCACTCATTCTGGCCACATGGTGGGCCACCTTAATCTATTAATTTTTATCCAAGTAATGATGTCGGGCTCCCCAAACATTTCGTAAACTTCTCGGTTAGTTCGCCTTCTCCATTGACCATTTACACAAATAGCTCCGAAAACTCTGCAGCATTCTTTCGAAAACAGCCATTTATTTTTCCTTGGTCTTAGATAAAGTCCATGTCTCAGAGGCGTAGGTCAGGACTAGCTTAATCAGCGTCTTATACAGCATGACTATTGTTTTCCGTGTTAATAGTGAGCTCCTTAGATGCTTACTCGGCAAAAAATAACATCTATTAGCGATGATAGCTCTCTTTTTTATATCCTGAGAAATATCGTTTGACGAGGTAACAACTTACTTCCGAGATAAGTAAAGCTACCAACCTTCTGTAACTTGTAAGGGCCTATTTCTACAAACTCCTGTACTACATTGCTTGTAGATTCACCTGTCCTCATATGCCAAGTCACCTCCTTCCCTTAAGCCTCTTATAGTCTTCAATTCAGGAGAGAGATCCCCCTGCATTCTGACAGCACAATATGTTTCATCCATTGTCATTGCTACAAGGCGAATTATCTTTGAGGTTACTCTTAACTCTCTCATGGCCTCATAGAGTTTGGCTCGTTTGAAGGTGTCATAGGCGCGTGTGAATCTATAAAGAGGTGATGTGTGGGCATTTTATATTCAATTGTCATCTCCAGGAGGGTCCTAAGGCAACAGGAGGGTCCTAACCTGCCACTTCGAAAACCTGCCTGGTAGTCTCTTATTTCTCTTTCAGCAAATGGATCGAGTATTTGATATAGGATATTAGACAATACTTTACATGCACACTGAAGTAGCGTAATACCACGTTGTTGGCAAACTCAAGTATGTCTCCCTTTTTATGAATATGGCTTATGCTGCCTTCCTTCCATTTCCTCGGCATTTTCTCTTCAACTCATATCGAAAGTATAATATTATATAATTCTTTATGCAGGGTTTCAGTTCCGTTCTTGTATAATTCAGCAGGAATTCCATCATCACCATGTGACTTATTATTCTTCAGTCTTACGATTGCCTCCATCATATCCTCAAATTCTGGTGGATATAAGTTTATGTTATTATATTTATGTTTTATATTACGAATTAAAAACATAATTCCTACATGAAGTATATGAAGTGAAAAGTTCTTTGGCCGCGTTCAGAGACTTTTGATAGGGGAAAACTCATCAGCTGCATGCTCGAGACTGGGGACACCTAGCGGCCTGTGTATGAGTTATGCAATTTATTTTATCATGACTGTCTATTAATTTTTTATTTTTACCTCGGTATAAGAATATATAAAATGTATATACGTGGTTGTTATGTGTTTTTTTATTGTATTTATTTATAATATACAACCGAAAATGTAAATACGTTTGGTTTTTCCCTAACTAACCGTTTTTTTCCGGTTTTTAGATCTGATGGGAAATATGTAGAACCCCATAGGTCCCTTTTATTGACAGGAGCGTTTATTTGACAAGCGCTATTTCCCCAACCGGGTTTGAAAACAACTCCCTCCCTTCTCATCACGTCACAAATCGAAGGCCCATTTCCACACCTGGAAATTGATATGTGGTTTTCCCTCTTATGTATCCTAAACTACGGACCCTAACCGTATATACTCGTCCTTTCAAATCATGATTTAATCTGGGGTATAATAAAAAATCAAACTAGTTATTCAATTTTTAAATTTTAAGTACGAATTTAAAAAAAAAATTGATGCTCATGAATCATAATTTAAAAAAAGTAATTATTTTATCAGTGGTTCTACCAACGGTATTAGAGAATCCAATGTGTCCTTTATGAGATTATAACTAATTAATATTGTAATTAACATGGCATAAAATTAATTACATTAAGCAGTTCGATAATACTTTGATATTGCTAAATCTATGAGATACGTTTTAATTAAATATTAACAGTGAAAGGGATTCGGTGCAATTTTTTTTCGTTACTTCTCATAGGATTGGTTGAAATTGTAGTATAGTATTTCAATAGGATTTTTCTGCCAGAGAAAAAAATAAAATTGAAAGAGAATTTCAATATAACTAAGTGTAATATCTTTATTATGTAAAACTTTTAATGATCGTCTTGTAATATTATTTTAAGGTGGAATAATAGCTATGGGTACTAAAAAAATGAACTTAATTGAAGAAGAACCCATTTTGCGAAAAAAAAGAACGAAAGAAGAGTTGTTAAAGAAAAGTTGAAAAGTTAGAAGAAAAAAAAGTAGGTATAGAATTGAAAATTTAAAGCCTTAACGGTTAAAAAACCTTCGAACCAGACAGCGAATTGAAAACTTAAATTCAGTTAAATTTAAAACAAATAAAATTCAACGCAATGTAGAGGAAAAAGCTATTAGTAAAATTTGGTTTTGGTGAGGCACTAAATTGGAGCACAAATTAAAATGCTGGGATAAAGACTTAGATTTTTTTTTCTGCTAACACTATAGTCAAGAAAATAGTTCAATCTGCAGAATGCGTGTAAATTACAATTATAAAATTTGAACAATGAAATGAACAGTTTTATAATTTGTAAAAACTCTAGTCTGTATTTACATTTTTTTTAAATAACAACGAATGTCACTAGAACATTATTTCTCGATAAGTTGTAAGATAAAAATAATATTGATTTTTCTTTAGCTTATTCTCTGCATCATTTTGCTTTCAAATAATCATAATTTTTATCTGTAATAAATCAATCAGTTTCTTAAAAAGATTCTAATATTGTATTTTTTATTAGGTTTATCACAAATGACTCTTATTTCTGGTGGCAATTTGGACTAAATTTTACGAGTTTTTCCTACAGTATAGCCAATAAATGTATACACTACAGATAAGAAAGTTATACTCGTAAAATTGAAAAATGAATAATGCGCAATGGTGCTTGTTGAACATACTAACAAACGAATTCCAAAAAAAAATAATAAGCTTTGAACAAACTGGTAAACGGGAATTTGAGGCGTAGGCGGGAGGATTGCGTTAACGGATTTGAGTTTGGAAGCATTCGGGGGATTGAAGTTTGCAAGCAGAGATTGGTGTATCTTGTGCTCGCTAAGTCTTATTATTACCAATTGTTTCTTTTTACCCGCTAGTTTTTTATTTTTGATACTTTAAATATTATTCCTGAGGGAGCGGAGTGGCTCAGTTGTAGAGACGTGAGTTGGCATGACGGAAATCCTGGTTCAAATCCCGCGGGGGAGATGGATCATATCGGATCTAGGACCTTCCTTGGGCTCATCCAGTCTCTTAAAGTGTACACCCAAAATAAGGGGAAAAGTCTGGCGGTTGAGCGTGATCTAGGACAAATCACTTCCCTGCACAACTGTTGTCCATGAAGCTGTACATTCTCTACCAATTACTCAACCCCCATTCGCGGTTTGTAGCAGTGCAGTTTTTTTTTGTAATATTAAAAATATAAACAAATAAAACATGAAGGAGAAATTGTCTAGATGATGGTCTAAATAAATTCTTAAAAATCTATTTATTAGAAACCGGCGTTGCAAACTTTGCAAGCCATCAATCTCCCACGAAACAAATCAGATTTAATTAACTAATAAATATTCTTAGTTTTATTGATTTCCCCTAAGGAACACCTACAGACATAAAATTCCCTAAGGTTCTTAATCAGGTAACGGGGATGTTCTTGAAAACTTGCGATAAATACATTAGGAAAGGACAGGCTAAACTTTAATTTAGCCGATAGTTGAAGTTGCTCGGTAAAGTTCTATTAGTCCGTTGGGTGGTGGGAGCCTATTCAAAAAGTCGTTCCAATGCCATCTTAATCGCGTTACGTTTCTCTTATTCAGAGCCTCCTAGATAGATGGTCCAATTAATTACTCGGCTTGACCCCGTCCTGCCCAAGTTGGTAGTCGTTTGTTCCTCATCTGGGATCGATTCCATTATCTTCTTCTACTTCGGGTTTATTGGAGAAAGGCCTATAGTTAATTACTTCTTCCTCTGCTGGGAACTATATAACCGTTTTTAATATATATCTTCTTTTTTTATATCCCATCTGGTTTTATTACATATAGCTGGTTTTTATTACTTGTTTAAAGGAATATAACGGCTGTGATGAAGGCAAAAGAATGAAACCCGTGTATTTTACTTATGAAAACTGTCTTCAGCCTCAATTGTGTGAACACTAAATTCGGTTTAGTTGTTAGTGTTTCATTTTTTAGTTGTTCAAATAATTCAAACTAGAAGAATAGAATAAATAGAAAAAAAAATATTATTCCGTTAAATGTCCTCTAGGAATCACAATATTATAATTATTACAATAAAAAAAATCAAACATTTCTTTGGGTCACCTCTGATGAAATATTATGCATAACAACCTTTTATGCGTAATGTCGCGGGTTCCCTGCCAGGTAGATTGCATTAAGATTTTTTTAACAGGAGTATAAAGTCTTTCGGAGGTGACGTAAAATGGCGATCCCAGGCTTTCCGGTGTCTCGATAAACTGTGTCATAATTATATCTAGATTGCCAAAATGTAGGTCATCAACTGTAGCATCGTTCGGTTTAAATATTAGCGTGTGACATTAAATAAATAAAAAATCTTTTTTAATGAGACATTAAAATTATCAATTAAAATTACAAATTTTAATTGTGCATCATCAACATTATAAATTCATAATCGTCATAAAAATTACAAGTATATAAACGTCGTAAAAATTATGGAAAAAATTCTTGTGAATAATAAAATGGAATCGATGATAAAAAATACAAAGAGAGAGAAAATACTTAAACAACAACTTTGTCATTAAAATATATCCAAAGCCAAAATAACAATTTTAATAGTTTCATTTAATTATTTTATTTTTTACCAATGTTGGTACTTCATTCACTTCTTCGATAAGATCAAAGAAGTTCAAACCACTTATCAGCCAAAGATACTATTTGGAGTAAATCTTGTCATCTTGTTATTTATTGAACTTAACTAAAAATAAAAAAACAAATGTGAACTATGGCATGTGAATAAATATTAAAAACATTAATAGATATGACTTCCTTGAATTGCAGGGAATTGTCGTAACCAAAACGGCTAATTCTCAAGAACGAGTAGTAATTATAATGCATTCACTTTCATCAAGTAGTAATTAAATTTGAGAACGTCAATTACAGTTACGTTAATTGAAATTAATAATTCTAATTACTCAGCATGATCAGGGTAATTTTTATTATTACAATTACGGTAATTGTTTCCGTAAACCAGTAACCATTAATTTATTTGGATCAATTAACCGATTTCTTAGTGAAATTATATCCACTTTACTTAAGTAATTAAGCATTAATGCAATTATTGTTCAATTCTGGTTTCGGCTCATTAAGTAGACTTTTTTTAGGTGTAGACGCTCATTACGTCTTTATTAAAATATGAATCAAATTATTATAAAGTGGCTGCTATAAAAACTGACAATTATTATCTATTATTATAGGATGTAAATAGTTGGGGGTACAGTCAAAACTTTTTGACTGCACCCCCAACTATTTACATCCTATATTAGTATCTACCAGTCAACGAATTTCTTTCCTACATTATCTATTATTGTGTGCGAATCGGTTACGCATGTTGTCGATTAGAGTTGTCACAAAAAAATTTTACTATTTTACCATTAATAGAAAATATTTAATTTATGACACTTTTATAATATAGGGTACTTGTTATATATTTGATAAAGGGAATGTTGAAATTTGAAGATTTAATAGTAAACCGTAATTTTTGCAATTCATGAAATATATATTCGAAATTCATATCCATGCTTTTCTCCATGAACATATTGAACCGAATCGATATGATTGGCTTGTAACAGAGATGAATTTTCAAGGACAAAGCATATTGCATTTCAGAAAAAAAATCATCAATGATTATAAAGGCTTAAATATTTTGCTATCTTACGGACCATATTATAACCAAATATTAGTAGAAAATGTAAAACTTGATAACATTTTAGAAGCTTTGAATTTAGAGGAAGATTTCCTAAAGCATTAAATTTTTATTTTTCATAAACTCTGCAAATTCTATTAAGATTGATGCCAAAAAAATTATTAGTATTTGATTTCAAGATAATTCATTATTAATTTTTACCAGTACTATTTATCCCTCTTACATAGAATATGGTTAGTTTTAGTTTGTACAAACCCCGTTTATGCCATTATCAGATATTGACAGGGTATTGAAAGGGTTAATTCAAAGCTAAAATCAGCGGAAATGATACCAAAACTTGCAATTATTGTCTACTGTAATGATCTCGGTGTTTAAGTATTATTCGGTCTCTCGTTGTACATTCTACTCCAAGAATATAAACCCATTTTAGACTTATAGAGATCGAATGCTAAATTAAGATCCATTTAAAAGAAAAAAAATCGCAGCAAGCAATATTTATCTTACTGCTTCAAAGAAAAGTTAATGAATTCTTTCAAGATATAAATTGTAAAAGTTAGTCAGGTATTCGTTTAGTAGCAAGGCAGTATAAAGTCTTTACTGCCTCTCTGTAAATGGGAGGCTGATTAGAGCTAGGGAAGGCAATATTCCAGGGGCATATAGAATATTCCAGCCGAGTTCCAGACAAAGAAGTGCAAATGAAGACGATTTGTTTTTATTTCTCCAGCAATTATCCAGGCCGGTACCGGCGCAGCTTCCAGTATCACCATCTGCCCGCTGATTTGTATTCTGTCTCGGAGATAGTCCAGTTTTTTTTTCTGACCGATGTACGATATCTGTCGGTGGATGAAGCGATCATAAAGGTTTTTCTAGTTTGCGGAGAAATGTTCTAATTATCGTCTTCATTATATCTTGATTAACGATTGCTCTGAGGTGATTGGAAATTGCATTAGTTGATTAGTTCTGCCATTTTTTTTCTTCTTCCCATCTCTCAATATTTTATATTGCTGGATTATGTATTCGCAAATTGCTTTTTAACTTAATATTTACGTATCTTAATTTAAAAGTTTATTTATTTTTCATTGTTAATCTATTTTTTTTTAAATTATTACCCATTCTGGTTATTCGAATTTCTTTACATCTAGTTCGATTATAAATATATTTGTTTAATTATTAATTATATTAATTATTTGGGAGAACGCTCAGTTGCTATGATGAAGATTCTGGGATCAAATCCGGCTATGACGGATAAAATGTTATTCTCTACCAGCCACGCATAGACCTGTGAGATCTATCCTTGAGCTTGGCCAGCCTGTATAACGTGAGTACCCTTATTTGGGAAACTAACTGGCTGTTGAGCCGGATTTCGGACATGTTATCTCCCTGCACAACCGTTGTCTTGGAAATTGTACACTTTCTATTATGTACTGAAGTCAAGACCGTACGTGGGTTAATAGTGATACAGGTTTTTTTTTTGGGGGGGGGAGGGGTTTAGTTAATAATCCTGTTAATAGGATGGATCCTATAGTAGTGAGATGGTAGATTTTTCAGGGTATCCACTTTTTTATCGAGGCTGGGTTTGTCTCAGGAGAGTACTTAGATTATAGAGGGTCTATATAATCCATACATGGTTTGATTAAATAATTTATTTGAAACTGCCAAATTTGAATTCCAATCCTTCAGCATAGCCCCTCCGCACTATGCAGGCTGATTATTATAAAATATTATAGCTATTTTAATATATTTTCATGTTGCTGACGCCGTTTATCAAAATAAATAAAAAATATCGATATTTTTAACTTATATTTATTGAATTTTTTGTAATATATCTAAATAATATCGACAGTTTTTTTAATATTCAAATGTCCTTCTTCAACATTCATTTTCTCGGAAGGAATGCACGTCCTGCGATCGGCTGTTGTGGACGGGAAGACATCGTTCACCGGACCTAAGATTTCCCAGGCTGGTAATTTGAGGAAATGCAGAACGAAGTCAGTTAATTTCGTGCCTGTAATTATTAACTGAGTCAGTTGTGCGTTTTCTTCGTTATCTCTAATTTACGGCAGTTAATTCGCATATTAAGTCCTGTAAGAACACGCTTAATAGCTCGTCTGTTTCTTTTCCAGTTCACACGATACAGAACGTCATCAGTTAGCTAAGAGTTTATTTATATTCTTATCATGTTAGCTGTCATCAAATCTTCAGCATTAATAACGAGATTAATTATTTATTTCTAGCAGTGTATGTCTAGAACACTGAGTTGCCTCCGTATTCAAACCCGTCCTTGGCCGGTAAATCCGTTAAAAATTTTTATCTATCATCTTTGTGAGAAAGACATATCGCCATGGGCCTCACCCAGCCTCTATGTAGGGAGTACCTTAAATTGTGCAAAAAATGTGGAGGTTGAACATTATAGCTAAATCACTCGGTACAGTCGTTGGTTTAGAAGCATTACAATCTCCCCATCTACAAAACTAAAGAACCGTTATATATTTTAGTTTTCTTTCTTTCTTTCTTCATAACCCATTATTCTAAACATTTGCTTATGATTTATTATTTATTCTTATACTTATATTTATGAACATAAGTATAACAATGATAAAGTATTTTTTATTATACTTATGAATAAATTTAAATACTTAAAATTTATTTCCGATATTTTGTTAACAAGGATTTTTTTGTCTGTTTAGGTATGTCTTTCATATAAAATGTTTCTCACAGACGAAGCCTATATTGTGAGTTTCGCTATCTCAGAATGTTTACATAAACTTGTTAGCCTTTATTTTTTATTTTATTATACTTGCTTTTTAAAATATTTACTGGCATGCAAATATTTCCATATCAATGTTACTAGTTCCATTGTTATATTTTAATTCCAGTAATTAAGGTAGCCTATTAAAAATTAATTTTCTTATTAAATTTTACAATTAATTAGTTTGTTTCATAAACTAATACAAACTTCATTGATTCATTTCATGTTAAAAAAATTAATTTCCACCACATTAATGAAATAAGAAATTGTTTGAGCAACCTCGAAATAGTTATTGGACCTTTCGATGAGAGCTCCGAAATGGATAAGGAAAATAAATTTCTGATTCAATTATACCAGATCGCATGTCATTTTGAATGTAACCTTTTATTAAACTAATAACATAAATCAATGTTCATAAATTAAATAAACTAATACGTTTGATAATGAAAACCCAATTAATTAAATTAAAAGAACAATTTAAACGCTTTTATAATGAGAAAATGAAGTTATTAAAATTAACTAAATTACAAACAACTAATTAATAACAAAAGAAAACAATTATTATTTAATCCTACGATAGTAAATTTAACTCTATTAAATTACAAATAAAATCTATTACAAAATAATGAATGTTTATGCGGTTTTCTGATTGCAATGATATAATAATGAAAACTCTTATCTGTCTGTCGAAGTAGTTTCAGTAGATGGTAGATTCTCGGCAGGGCGAGCTGGATGTTGAGACGGCAGAGGATTTTCGTCGGCAGGGCGAGCGAAGATGGTGAAACAATAGAGGTTGAGATGATCGACTAGGTCAATTCGAATTGGTCGAATCTATGACGAAGTTTAAACTAATTACACCTGCAGGTGGGCAGCAAATTAGTATCTTCTTCAAATTCACAAGACACAACTTTGGGCTCTTAGAGAGCATACGATGTGCACGGCTAAGGGCTCGCGTCAACACTGTCTTCAAATTAACAAAACACAAGTTTGGGCTCCTATAGAGCATACGATGTGCACGGCTAAGGGCTCGTGGCGACACTGTCTCAAATTCACAAAAAACAACTTAGGGCTTCAAAGAGCATACGATGTGCACGGCTAAGGGCTCGCGTCAACACTGTCTCAAATTCACAAAAACAACTTTGGGCTCCTAAAGAGCATACGATGTACACGGCTAAGGGCTCGTGGCGACACTCACTGGCTCGGTCTAGCCGGAGCGAACAAAAGCCGATCGACTCCCTTTTGTTTTTCTCTCTTCACTTTTATAACATATGTTTTCACACTTACTACAAATATTACACTTATATCTAAACCAAATAAAATTACCTTTTAAATTAAATTATTCTAAACAATTATGAAATTAAACGTTTAAATTATTATATTAAATAAAAATGTGAAAAATAAGAAAATATAATGTTCTTTCTTTTAAGAAAAAATGATTTAATTTTTTATGATTAAAACTAATAATACTTTATAAGGTTACTACTTAATCTGGCCTTAACAGAAATCATAAATCGATTCATAACACATCAAAACCACCATAGTAATATCTAAAATTAATTTATTTAGAAGTAATTCATTTTTATTTTTTTTTGCCGCTTTCTTACCTTAAAATGTCAGAATGAGTTATTGGTTTAGTAATTATTTATTTACTGGTATCTATAAGCCATTAAGGCTTTGTAATATTCATAATAGTACATTAGTTACAGTGTCATCATATCTTCTTCTTTAACCTTTCTCTTCTGTTCGGATCTCATAGCATGATCAGCAGGTTGACCATTCGTTTTTACTCCTCAAATTTAAAACAACCAACAAACTATGATTGGCATAGAACCATTCTTGAATAGTTCGTTAATACCTACCTTAGTTGACGTTTCACGCACTACACTCTTCTGATACAAGAACATCTAATGTTCTATGAAAACCACCAGAGGGCCCACATGTGTTAGCCCTCGGGGCCGCGTTGCACAACCCGCCATGTACAACAGTTGATGAGGGCTTATGAAATTTGACGAAACTGCGGAGGTTACACTTCTGGAATTACAGTGCTAGGGACGTGATCCTTTTTCGGATGGGCAAGTAGCGGCTCTGCGGGCAACTAAATTGGCCCAATTCCTCCCCCGGTTGTTGCCGTTCTGGAGCTACAATGATTTCACCAATTGATCGCGGTCTATTGTTCTGTAATAACTGTTTCGTTTTTCGCCCTCATGGATTAGTCATTCTTTCCCTTCAACCCTTAGTATTAGTGAATCTGTACAAAATAAAAGCTATTAGATATGTTTAGCAACAATTATTTTCGAGGGTTATTCATAAATACGAAATTAAAAATACAAGAGCTGACAAGACGCTACAAACAACTATTACATCTTCTAAACTTAAGATCTTCACTTTACTTAAGAAACAAACGACTAATCTATAACAGTATACTAAGACCTATTTGGACATATGGAGCAAGACAATGGGGTTCAGCAAAACACTTCCATATACACAAGATACAAACAACACAGTCCAAAATTCTGAGAAAAAAATTTAATGCTCCTTAGTTTATTGCTAATCACATCGTACACAATGGCATAAACATTCCCGTTATAAAATAATATATTCACAACATTCCCCTCATCACCAAAATCCACCTCTTTTTCCTCTTTCCTACTCCTTGTTATCCAGGCACTATGGAAAATATTAAAAAGACAATGGCGTTGAGACCTGCTCAACTATTGATGTTTCCATTTCCAAAGCTTTCCCGCAACAAAACAAAGAATAAAAGAAATACGTGGAAATTTTCTGAATGCGCAATTACGCAGGTGAAAACGAAAAATTAAAAATATAATATTTTCGAAGAATGAACAAATAAGCCATTCATCTTCATCTTCACATTTTTGGCTATTTTAGTCTAGCAATTTTATCTATCTCGAACTTCGTCGAATTATTTATCATGATTTGAGTCCGGTTCTGGATCCGAAGTTTCGAGAGCATGAAGCATTGCTTGACAGAATTAGCGAATAATGTGATAAAGTAAATTTTTGAAATTTGGAGTTACTCTTAACGCCTCAAACAATTAATATGGCCAGTCATTACTTTGTTTTTTGCTTAGTTCATCAATGTCCAGATGGTATGGTATTAATATATCCTACGTAGTACTTAATTAAATACTTATTACAGTAAACCTTATTTTCACCATAAATTTTGCGTATAAAAGAACCACATCAAAGATCAAACTCAGAATGTAATTAAAGTTTCGAAAATAACTTTAACTTTTTCGAAAATTAACATTTTCATTAATTGGCAATAATTCATCTCCAAGGATTCCTTTAAGTTTTTCTGTCATTTCAGTCTTGCAAAGTCACAGCCTTTAATGTAATGTTGAGGGAATAATAAATTTTAATAATAAAGAATAAAAACATTTTTTTAGTTTAGATTTATTTTTCTTAAAAAAAGTTAGTTTGGCCCTGAAATTCTCAAATATCTGATTCCTTCGTTTTATTGAATGTTAAATTTTATATAAATTGTTTAGCAATGAAGATAATGAATTTTGAAATAAAACAAATATCTGACTGTTAAAAACTTACTGGCTGTAGCCATTTGTATACCTTACTGAATTACAGTATCTATTATACTTTAAAAATATTTTATTATTTATAATGAATCGCCTTATTTGAATTAATTTGTATGTTACAGATTTTCATTGTAAGTATATCTTCGTTCGATTTGTTCATGTATAGTGTACTATGTTTTTTAAAAATTGTAATTCTTCGTTTTATGTATACGTATATATTGAGTATATGTATATGTATACGTATATGTTGAGTGGTGTAGTATATTGAGGTAAAAAGTCAATTAAGTGTAGTCAAACATCTCCTGTGTCATGGATTGCCTATATATTAAAAAAAAACATCATAGGACTTAATTTTATTTTTTTGTAATGACAACTTACTAATATAAATGCCTTTGGTTTATTTGTATATATTTATTATTTTTCAAAGAATTAATCGCTTAAGTTAAGAGAGAAAGAAGTAAGAATTAATAGAGAGTAACGCTGAGGCGCCTTGAACTCCCTGAACTTTGCCTTACCTGGCGTTCACTCATTGGTAGTCTTTTTGCTATAGCGCCTCAACTGAACTTTATTGAATTTGTATTTGTCAGATTGTATTAATTTATTGCTTGTATTTGTATCCCAATTAACTACCATATAGATTAGCCTTATCTATGATTAATAAGTCATGTTAAATCACATTTGTAGTTAAAGACAGTCAGCAACAATTATCCAAGCGATATTTAATTTATATTTATTTTTTAATGAATTGCAACGTATTCAATAACTATAAAACTTTAATCCTATATATATGTAAATTTGCTACACTTGATAACATCACTGTTGCAACCTTCAATGTGTTAGACTTTTGATAAGACACATGTCCTAATGTTTAATTAGTTAAATTCATTTTTGTTGTGTTCAAATACTAGTTTGAAAGGACGTATACTTTAATTCCTTAATAAATAAAGAATAAAATCACGTAAAACAATCTTACAAATTAAATTACAAGATTTCAACTAGTCAGAAATGGATTTTCTTCATGTTCAAGTTTTTAAGAAAGCCGAGAAAGAATTTGTGATTCAACGCATATCTATTGATGAGAATACTTGGTATTTAGTGGCAGAAGAATTTAAAGATGTAAGTACCCACATTTATCTATTTAATAAAAAAACAATAAAAAATGCAAAGTACTACTAAGAACCAAAAAGGTTACAGAACAGTTGCTGTAGAAGTCGAGGAAAATATGGTACTTGTCTGTTTGAACGTCCGTTGACGCCAGCGCCCCAAGTGTCACTTTTCTTAACTATCTCCTACTGTTATCGTAACCTTTTTAAGTGTTTTGTTATTGTCTGTGTCAAGTTGAAGGTGTTTTTGATTATTTTCAATATGCCTTGGAATTTGAAGATGTTTCGCACGGTCACTGATGAAAAATCAGCTCTCCTATTTCTTCAGGAGTGGAATGTCATTCCGCAGAAAATGTTTTGTGGAAATGGACATAATATGAAACTACAAGTGGGGAATGCAATTAGGTGGAAATGCTATGCTAAAGGAGCCAACAAGAGCCTGGGTGTTCGAGTTAATTCCTGGTTAAGGAATAGTAATTGCTGGTCAGCGGAACTGACTTCCATAAAGGGACGACAGCCTTCTGATGTTATTTTCGGAGATGTTGTTTTTAATGAATATTGCTTGTAATAAATGTTTCATTGTTTCTTTACATGTTTCTCATGTTTTAAATATTTTTATTTTAAACAGAAAAGATGATATTTAATTAAAATATGATAATTTTTGGTTAATTGTTTTAGTTTTTAAATATTTTTATTTTAAAGAGAAAAGGTTTGCCCGGGCACTATCTTTATTATCATCCGGGCATTATCTCATTTATTTCATTTCCTAAAAATCTGTTCTATCATAATGAAAGGCAATGCCTATTTCACATTCATTGTAGGCAGCATAACCTGACATGGTCCAAATAGTTGAGGTAAGTGACACCTGAGCGCGCTGATGTCAACGGACGTCAAACAGACAAGTACCGAAAATATTAAAAGAGAATATTTCGATAAACCTGGTAATGTTTGTTTTCGAGAGTTGCCGTTAGAAGAATGTGACCCAATAATAAATTCCCGAGACGCAGAAGCTAAACAAATAGAGTTAGAAAGTCGGATTTGACAATTAGAAGACCAATTATATTTAAATCTAAAACAAGAGGAAATAAAACTACATCAAATTGAGAAAAAAATTGTTTTAGAAAAATTTGAAAAAATCAATCAGATCCTAAAGAATAGTTAACTAAATTTGAAGAAGAGTGTAGCCGCTTCCAGGTAAATTCCGATAGTGGTAAGATTCATGTATTCGTTTTTTTGTCATGGGGCCAGCAAAAGATTGGTTTGAAATAATTCTGAAGAAAATAAGTGTAAAAACCAATGGAATACTTCGAAAGAGTCATTCTTGAACATTTTGTAGGTAAAGGCTGGTACATTGTTAGGAAAGCTTTCAACTACAAATATTTGGGTGGGTCTTTAATCGATTATCAAGGAAAGGTTATGCCTAGAAGTAGAACCTAAGGGTACTGAATTATCTCGTACCAACCTCATAGTTTTTGGATTGCAAAAAAGCTCAAGAAAAACTTGATAGAAAAAAATTGACAAACTTGAAGTCTTAATGCGGAAATACGAAAACTAGAGGACTCGTTTTCTATAAAGAAGAAGGAAAATCCCTCAAGTTCTAGATTGAAAATAAGTTCTGGCCCGAAAACTTTTAAGAGAGATGAATTTCACTCAAAGAACGAAGTTCAAAGGAAAATAGTGTTCAATTTATGCAGCTATTGGTTTTCCGAATGGATACCATCTCGTAGCGGAGTGTCGCAATCGAAATTAAGTCTCAGAAAAACTAAAATCAAACATGACTGAAGGATCTTCTAAGATTGACGATATAGAGATATTACAAAATCCCTTAAGGAACTTTCAAATAAATAAGGGGAGAATAGGCAAGAATAGAAGACATCACGATTTCAAGATTGGCGATTTGGTATACATCAAAAACGGAAGCAAATTAAATCGCAAAAAATTTGATCCCGTACGAGTAGGATCTTTTCCAATCGCCCGAAAGATTTCACCGACATTTTATGAAGTGGTAAGCGGAAAGAAAAATAAGATTTCGATTTTCTTTCATTCCAGCAAGGTGCTTCCCTTTTCTCCGTTTGAATCGTCTTCAGGGAGGCGGAGGTGTAATAAAGAATAAAATCACGTAAAACAATCTTACATACATACATATATATATATATATATATATATATATATATATATATATATATATATATATATATATATATATATATAATGTAGTTTTCGATTTAACTACTAAAAATCCAGTGGATCTTGTAAAATGTTATTACTGAACAGACATTTACCAAAGATCAAGCCAAAAAAAATAAAAAAAGGTTAATTAATTATTACAATTTCTAGCTTAAATCAATATTTTTGTTTTTGTCTCAATTGAAAATTAGTGTGATAATAAATAATCTTGGTTAAACAATTTAATACTCAAACAGGTAAGTATTAAAAATTCGCTTTAATAATTTTTTTAATTATTGGAGTGCTACCGATGGGTAGTTTCTCCACAAGTGTTTTTCATGTCATAATGTACATATCAGGAGATTTACTTGTTATAATAATATTATAGTTGTAAATATCAATAAATTAAATTTAAAAAATAAAATTTAACGATAAAGATTTATTTCGTGGGCTATTTTTTTCGCGCCATATTTGCCTGAATTATTTGAGATTTTGAACCTGGTCTATAATATAAACTTTTTTTTTATAGTTAAAATCGAATTAGGAATATGTAGGCCTGATTACTATTTTATTTTCAGATCTATTTCGTCATAACTGTGTTCGACGGAGAATGCATTATGATTTTCTGGAATGAACGCTTGATATTTGTAACTGTTACATTATTAAGTCAACGTTTGTTGCTAAAATTAATGCCGTAGAATCCTCGGAATCATTATGGTATGAATAGATTTGAATCAGTGTTGGTTTTCTGACTAATGTTTTGAGAAAGCGAATTCATGTGTCAATAATTCTATGTCGATGAGAACTGCAATCCGCATGTGATTCGGCAACTTTTATAAGATGTCCAGTCAGAAATGTTAGTCAGTGTGCTGGTATTTTCCCCTTCCGGTTGAATCAAGATGGATAAACCATATGATAGATACTCTTGAACTTCTGTAACCACTGAGTCACGTCAGTACATTCGTAACAAAGCCACGCTACTAGAGATTTTACATTACCATGTATATATATACATATTATATATTATTTGTATTACATTACATTATACATCGCTTTCATTATATACATATACGTATGTTATGTTCGATTACTTCTTAACATCTTATGATTCTAAGGCTACACCTACATTGGATCCGATTCGGTGTGATTCTATCACATACGATGTTGGGGTGTATACATTATACATATTTACTATACATTATAGTAAAATATAAATGTATCAAAAATACTTAATAAATAATCTTAATTTTATAAATTTAAAGAACCAAATGTTATAACTCTCGATATATTTCAGTCATTTGGTTTGCTAGCGACGTCTAATCGTATCACACCGGATCCAATGTAGGTGTAGCCTTAAGCTACAATCACTCAATAAAGCAAGCAAACTAGTTATATATATTAAATATTTATAAAAGAGATACTTTAAAGGAGAATTATATGCTAGCTTTTTGTAGATCTTGTTTTTCTAAACAATATATTTATTTATTTACTTATATACAAACTGTACGCTAAAAAACATTTAAAAAGTTTTTAAACACAAAGAACAACCGAAATAATCTCTTAAAGCCCTTCTTTAAAAAAAATTATTAAAATATCTTCTGGCTTATTTAAATCACCAATATATTCCAAGAATACTTTATTTTATTTTTTTTAAATTAAACTTAGGGCTTGATGACTAATCGGTTTTATGCTCCAATTTTAACATAACCAACCAACCATTTTTCTTTTTTACAATACTTGAATATTTTTTCTTACTAAAAAACAAGTTTTTATCGCACTCTGTCAATATCCCTACAGTAGGTACGATATGGATGCGGAAGTTTCACCTCTCGGTTTGTTTGTTGATGCTTAGAGGCGTAAAGCCCTAGGGTCATCAACGCCTGTAGATTTTAGATTTTTATGATTAGTTATCTTTAAAAAAAAATATATATATATATATATATATATATATATATATATATTCATATACACACATACTAACAAATAGTGTATCATACTAACAACTAGTGTATCATACTAACAAATAAGGAAATAAAACAATCGGAAAAAACAACAAATTCATCTTAAGCAGGAACAATGGATGATAAAATATTGCTTATTAATTTACAGTTTGTAATGAATTTCACCACTTTGTCGATTTCGGATTTGCTGTCTATAAGTGCTTCTCTAACATCGGGTGGTATTTTGAGCTGATTTAGTATTTTTTATAGGAGCAGCATTCCTCAAATATATTTCTGACACAAAGATTTTTATTACACCTAGGGGATTTCGGAGGTGCATCTCTTGTAATGAGATGGGAATAAATTATTTATTTATAAATTAATCTGTGACAATTGCCAAACCAACGCTGAATGGTCCGTTCATTACAACACCCTTCCACGAACGCGGTGATGTTTTTTGCAGCTTGGGCTACCGAGTGTCCAAGTTCAAACTCTATATAATTACACGATAATCGCCTGTTTCTAGTCATATTTTGGGCATACTAAACAATGTTAGGGATAGTAAATAATATTTAAAAAAAGAGAGGATTAATAACACCTCGTTAGAATCTGTAAATATGAATACATTAAACAACAGAAGTCCACTAAATCTAATTTGAATTTTAGAAATAATAAAAACTGCCTTTCCATATGAATCAATAGTCTAGTTATTATTCAAAACACGAACTATTTTGTCCTTTGTATATGATCAATTATTATAATATGACGCCGGTTTTCAATTTATTTCATTTCAATGTATTTATTTATATAAAAGTTAATAATTAATGTTTTAATTTGGATTCTCGGATCGAAAATTCTACGGATCTGCCGCATTGTGTGATTATTTGATATGAATTCAATAATTTCGGTTATTGATTGGATGAAGATGTTACTCCGAGGCTGGTGTGAAGGGAACACTCAAGCGAGATATTTATATGTATGGGGCACACTCAGCCATTCCGAGAAGGAGCTAACTGGAGTGGCTTGTTAAGATGCTCGTCACTTGTCCAGCGGCCTCATCCTCCAGGAGTCTGGAACGGAGGATCTTCCTGGAACCATAGCCCGCGTTGATGGGACACGGGGAAACTTGCCGGAATACTAAGCACTCGAGCAAAGTTGACCTGCTACTTTAAAACTTCATTAATTCGCCGCGTTCTGCTTCGTATGGGTGTCTGCTAGGAGGCTCCTGATAAAACTTTATATGGCTCAGAATTCCGAAAGGTAAGGGTGTAACCATCACACGTGAGTTAGGAATAAATTACCATTCTTGTAAACAGATCCAATATTTTTTGGAGGGGAAATAACTAATGTCGTCAGTTACGACCAACCAAAAGTTGGGATATTCGAAATTCACTTAAAAGGAGGAAAATGCCAAACAGTTACCACATTTGTATGTTTAAAAGAACTTAATTCTTCGATACGAATGCAAATTGCACATTTTTCGCTTTCCATGTATAGCGATTGCTTTAGGATTGATAATTGATCTTCATTTGTTAAGCATAAAACCATGTATAATGGTGTAGGTAAAATACGTTTTAACATACTCACTAATATTAAATGAACCTTGAAACAGGTTTTTTCACTCTCCTGAAAAGTAGTGTTTTTTATTTTCGACGCTTTGCATTTGTATCGACCAAAGGTACAAAGTTTTATAAAAAGGCGCCTATAAATGTAAGTATATTTCAAGATTTATCAAGGTTTTGATCCTAGGCAATTTGTAACAATAGTTTTCTTCAATTTCATGGCAGCTGAAATCATTAATTCCATCAATTATTAAATTAAGTATTATATCCAAATTTATTGTTTCAATAAACCAAACTTTTGAGATTATTATCTTTAAATTTTTTTCCTGGAATGACAATTTCCCCATCCTTGTATCTTTCCTGTAAAGCCAGTTCGGTTAATTAATAGTTCGGAAAATTGGCGTTCGGATAATCAAGGCTCTCCTGTGTATGGGAATCATAAAATTAGAAAATATCTTAACTGGAGACCTTCAAAAACTGTTTGTTCATTTTTCTTAATCCCCCAAATTATTTCAATTACTTGGGACTGACTTGTAAATTAGAGAAAACTAGGTTTTTTTTATAGGTTAAGTCCTAATTTCGTCCTTCGAGAAATTTCAACATACACCGGAGACAGATTTTAGGTGATAAAAATATAATGATAAATATTCTGAAATTCCTCTTGGTAGGTTCAGGTAGGCACTTGTTTTGAATGAATTTATTAAGTATTTAATTTTTTTTTTTTTAGTTAACATATTTTTATGTCAACTGATATATTGATTATACCGGGGAGGTATTTGGACGAGGCATTATTTATTTTCAAGCTCACAAAATATTATGTTTCGTCTGTCATTTTCTTTCTCATTCTTGAAGATTGTATTTATGATTAATACAATATTCAAATATATACACTAAAATATACAATGCTATATTTTACTACAGTAGAAATTCGACTGTCTCTTTGTTATTCCAGATTTAATTTTTTTTCTTCAAGACTAAATATACAGCTGTATAAACAAATCTCTAAAAGACGTCCCACTGTTGTTTTAGTGAAAGGCGTCAAAATGCTTGGAAATTTGAAAAAAAAAATTATGAATAGTTCGTTTCAGCTTTGATGTGATTTAAATTAGCGGATTTTATACTGAAACTGATAGAATATAATAATACATTACGCTACTTTAGCTGTACCAAGATCGCACACAGAGGTCATCTCTGGTCTTGTGGTAAGTATAACTACCTACTATGCCCGAGAATGCGGGTTCGCAGCCTCGCATCTGATATTAGGATTTTTTAAAGTGAGTAAAAAATTCTTGGTTATACCGTTCTGCGGAATGAACGTATAACAGGGGACCCGATCCTGTGCGGTGTCGGGTACTTGTTAAAGATCTCTATCCTAATTAAAAGAGGATATGCAAAATTCGGGACTCCTATTCTAGCATTGGCTTCTAGTTCTAGATTAGCCATAGCAGCATAAAGTGACGACAAATGAATGAACTACTAAGAACTACTGAAATCAACCCATACCTAACTAATCGACCAATTACTCGTCACCGTTAATTGCTGAGTAATCAAATAAAAAAAGGAGCGGAAGAAATCGCTTCATCCTGCGGATGTGGTCACCTCTAACTCCTCGGTGGCCGAAGGAGGGATAGAGAAAAAAGAAGAAGAAAAAAGCTTGAAGAAGCTAGGATAATGGATTTTACCGACTGAGGAAAGGATCTGAGGGCTACTAGAACAGGAGGTTGATGGTAATGGTGACCTCACGAACCTTCATTTAGCCAATTCACCGAGTCGTTCTCTCTTAGCTTAGTGGCAATCTGTTTCATTATATCCTAGCATCGCGAATTCCCGTATGTGGAAATATCAGAGCTAGATTGTCAATTAGTTTGGGTGACTGTGATATTTGAGCTGCAACGCGGAAGAATGGGATCCCAAGTATCCTTGAATTTCCAAATGCCCGCAATTGAGAACTATCCGTCCTTCCTTTCTTCTGCCCGATGACTCGATGAATCGCAGAACAATTACGTTAGTGATGATTGAGGAAGAATGTTCCTTCATCAACTGTGCTGTTTAGTAATGTTAACAACTATTACTTCCATTCATTTAATAAGCCATGTAAATGTCAAGATCTCCAATTAACGGACGAAACTAAGAGTTCTGGTAATTTATCCTATTTTAGGGAATAATCTAGTGGTTTTTCTTAGTATAGTAAAGTCAGGCAAAGTTTAATAATAAGCCATTCCTTAATATTGAACTTCCTTTAATATTAGACTGTTCTAGATCCAATTTAAGTGTATTTAGGTACATTCCAGAAAACGGTAATTAATTAATACTGAGAAGTTAATCACCATTGGTTGATTAAGGATGGGGAGTGGGTGGTTTTAGGAGCTGCCACCTCCTGAAATTTTCAATAAAACAAGAAAGTTCTATTCCAAAAAAGATGTTATAGATGTAAGTTACAGTGTAAAGTTAGATGTAACTTTTTTCGCCAACGTAAGGATATATGGTTTTTCGTTACTGTTCAGTTGCGGTAATTTTTTCAAATTATTTTTTTCAGTTTATTAGCAGCGGATTACTACAAACATTTATGCAACGATAGAACATATTCGCCCCTGCAGTGTCAAACTCATTGCGCTAAAGAACGAAATGTAACCTGATGCATTTCAATTTTACAAACCTGAAAGTTTGAGAAACACTTTCTTATTTAAATTAAGATCATTAAATAATTAATTATGGAATAATATACATATTATTGATCAAATGATCCAAATTACATTTTAATGACTCTATTTTTATTTCTATCGTGAATAAATTAGTATATGCCGAATATTAGAAATATCGTTAAACAAAAAATTAGCATACCGTATGGTGGGATGTTGTGTACGTGTGTATGTATCAGAAATTCCTTTCCATACAATTAGATTATACTCCTCCATCTTTAAGAAATAAATAATCGTACTTTTTATTTACATTTTTGGCATTTTATAAATACTTAATGATTTGTAGTATGTAGCCTTCTGGATAGATATATTTTATGTTTCTTTTCCCGTTCTTGTTTGTTATTCTAACTTACTTAGTCCCACTATAATGTCCCACCATTGGGACTTAGTCCCAGAATAAAGTTATTTTTCTATTCTACTCTACTCTAAAAAAGAACTTCATAGTATTTAGTTATATTAGTCTCCTTACTATGTATGTTTTAATGGGGTGTATATAACAAAATGACCGTTTTATCAAATTCCAGAGTTCAAAAGTGCTATTTATTATTTACCAATACTTAATAATCTCTTTAAAGCATTCTCTAAGGTTGTTTACTAACACTGGACTTCTTCAAAAAAAGCCTCAGTTTAGTTATTTATTTCAAAGATGAAACATGACAGTCTCCTACGAAATTCTCGTAATTTTAAAACATTACGGGAAAACAATTTCACAGCCACTGAAGCAACTCGTGAAATTATTAAATATGAAGGGGAAGGTGTCCTTGACCAGCGCACTGCGCGGCGTTGGTTTGAAAAATTTAGCAGTGGAGATACGACGTTGGAAAGGAAGAAGGGCTCCGGGCGACCATTAATGGATATTGATGAGGTTCTGAAGGAAGCTGTTGAGTCAAATCCGTCCACAAGTACTCGCGAACTTGCCAGGGAGTGTGGTGTGTCGAAAGATACTGTTAGTCGCCATTTTCTCTCCAGGGGGAAGGTGAAACGGTCATTTTTTTTTACACCCCATTAATTTTAGGGTATTTATTATTATCATTTTTTCTCTTTTATTTTAAATGTAACTTACTTTTTCGATGTATTTTTATTATTACAGAAGTTTTACACGTACATCCAATTATTTTAATTGATACTATTATGTGTGGAAGAAAATTATTATTCAAGATATTATTACCAGGCTTTTACTTACTCATAGGACCACTTTGGTCGAATTCTTTTCGGCCTTCTAAGGTTTCATACATACATTTATAAATATTTATTTGTTGCACTTTATTATTTTTTTATTTATATACTCTTCTGGTTATATTTTTTATTCCTCCCTGGGAAAAAACCTGAAATGTGAATCAAAACATTCTAAAATTTTCGATTTATTTGAGAACTTGTTATATCTTCCACCCGTACTTCATATTTTTTTAATAACTTTTTTGTATCTTAAAGTTGTGTATTTACCTGGTGTTTAAATCTGCAGCCCCGGTGAACAACTGGTAAAGTCGAAATGAGCTTCTTCTACTTAACGCAGCGGAACCGTGTTATGTTCGTAGTGAATAAGGGGCTAAGTCAGGCATTGGATTGAAAAGGCTTGTATTAAACTTCATTTCAAGCCAAAAACTACGAGAAAACACGATTCCGCATACCTCAGTAAAGTTAACTCTCTCCGTGGATATTATTCGACTTAACCGCTTATTCACCGCCTTGGGGAAAAATTTAATTATTTTAGCCGTTTTCCTGACCATCCTGAGAACCTCCCACCTGCTGTCCCTCCCAGACATGACCAAGCAGATCCAAGCTTCCACAAGTGCTGTGGTGGAGCCAGCGGATGTGGTCATGGTCCTGGCCTCCCGCCTTCATTATTTATTTTTTTCTTTTTCTTTCTCTTCCATACCTTTTTCACTTTCTTCTCCCACAGCCTTCTTTTGTTTATTTATTTTTGTCTGAAACTATTTCTTAGTAGTCCATGTGAACTGTGGTTGGATTTGTGAAGAAGTGTTTAGAATCTTTTAGTAGTGTTAATAGGTTCACATATAAAGTTGATCATTGGACAGAATTATGCTTTATAGTTGAAAGTCTTAAGCCGGGAATGAGACAAGCCACAGTTGTAATCATAAGGTACTTATTTTGAAAAAAATACCTTCTTTGTAAATACAAAGAAAGGAATAAAAGCCTTGAGATCTTACCAGCCACTTTGGAAATACCTCGCAACTCCTTGGACCGGATTTAAAATTATGTATCCTTATACTAAGCAGAGATATTTTGGAGTAACTAATTGATATCACGATTTATGAATTAAAATTATTGTTAACTAGTTTGTGATATTGCTTGAGAATAACATGAAACGCACATTATAAACAGTAGAATGACTGTATCATATTTTATCGCGTACTCGCGGTCCAGAAAAACTTTCAAGGAGGATCCAGTTCTACGAAATAATCCTCGTTCTTCCCTTAATTGTAGGTGACAGCGTTTCACGCCCAAGATTGCGGTTTCCAGCCCGGCATATGACGTTAAATTTTTTAAAAGGGAGTAATAAAAAATATTCAGTCGGAGGGGACGTAAAATGGGAGTTCCAGATTCTGTACGGTGTCAGCTATTCGATAAAGATCCCTATCCTAATTACACTTATATAGGCAAAGATCCGATTAGCCTTAGCAGCTCGTTAAATGAATTATTCTAATAATTCATATATTTTTCGTTATAGTATAATGTAATCTGTAGCACTATAGCTAATGAAGGATCTTGGGTTCAGTACATCAGTAGAGACTGTGCTGTTTCATCTTACCCTTATACTCGTGGTATATTACTGAACCCTCATAATTCCGCCGTTCCTCCCTTTTCTTAGCTCACCGCTTTCAATCATCCCGGACCATCCGGCTCCAATATAAACGGCCCTCGAGTTATGATCTAGTCCTCTGTGGGAAGCGACAAAGAATTCCCTTAAGAGCCCTTTGAGCTCCAGACGGCATAAATCGGAGGGCTGCCAATGGCGACCCAGAGCCCACATCGTGCCCTCCGCCGAGTTATTTATCGCCGAGTTGCCGCTAATGAGACCTTCCAGATGTGGGAGCATTGTCGCCGGCGGAGGATGCTATGCCGCGTATGTCATGTCTTCGGAGTAGGCTCATTGTACTGGCTGCCTCGCCGCATCCCACCTTCCTCTGACTCTCCTTTTTTCAGCCTTGTTGGAAGGAGTCTCTTAGTGGAAAATATCCGGTACTTGTTCCTTAGTCACTTATTGTAGAGAAACGCGGGCCCATTAGCTCATATTTATTGCCGTCGAATACAAAAGGGAGTCAGTTCCGAACCCAATCAGTTTGAATCTCCTTTTATCTTCTGACCTTGTGGCTTATAATGGGATCATCGATATGAACTTTTTCTCTGTATTTTTGCTTTTTGATGATTATAAATTCTGACAAAATTATTGTAAAACACTATATATTTTTTTCGGTGGGATGGGTAATAAGAATGTAAGTAGTTCGGGGTATTATTTTATTTAATATAACTACTTATTTTTCTACATTTCGACAAGTTACTTTTCATGCTTAAAGTCTCCAAATTAAAAAAAATTAAGGTACTTGAGTATATAACGCACGGCACTAGCAGGCCAATGTTCTGCGCATGCCCCAGCGGTTACATTTTATAACAGTTACATTTCTACCAGTTACCTTGGATAACCTTACATTTTTGACAGACATCATTGTTTGTTTACTAGTCTGTTCGAGCGTTGTTGTGTTTGTTGCTCAGTTGTTCTTTGTTATTAATACAAGATAATGTCGATATTTTGTAGTTTCGTGTTTGTTAGTTATACGACAATCCTTTTTTGGGATTTGGCAAGGAGGAACAAAAGGCACAGGGGGACAGCAAGACATCATTTGGATTCATATTTAGCAGAATTTATATGGCGACAGCATCAGATTGATGAAAATAGAGACTCTTTTCAATCCATGTTGAACTGTATAGCAACCCATTTTCCACCGAAATGCGATTGATTGTTAAGTTTTTAAATAATTTATTGAATTTTATATATGTTCCATTATTTTACATCCTACACTTATTATTTATGATTAAATGTACTTTTTATTTGTTTATTATAATTATAGTTTTAAATAATTATTTTAATTTAAAATCGTTTATATATTCCATTATTTATTGAGATCTCATTATTATATTATTTACATTATATATTATATTATTATATATATTATTTATTTATATTATTATATATATTATTTATTTATATTATTATATATATTATTTATTTATATTATATATGTTATTGTTTTATAATATGTTATATATTAAATTATATTGTTATTACTTGGATTTATTTATTTCCAATATTATGACATTCCTATTTTGATTTGAAATTGATGCCGCCCGGCGGCAAATCTTTTCTCTTCAAAATATCCGAAGGGAGGCGATCTCAGATTCAAATCAAAATATTTTAAAAGGTTATCCAAGGTAACTGGTAGAAATGTAACTGTTATAAAATGTAACCGCTGGGGCATGCGCAGAACATTTGCCTGCTAGTGCCGTGCGTTATATACTCAAGTACCAAAATTAAATTGAAGTTATATTTTCAATAATGATATAAGCCTAATACCAATAATGTTTATTGATGTATTAAAATCAAATAAATCCTATATTACTGCAACCCATAGAGAGTATTGTGCAACAGTACATGGTAGAGACTGTTTCTAAGTCAACGGTTGTGCTGGGAGGTGATTTGGCTGTAATCACGCTCAATCACCAGTGTTTTCCTTCAATTATTGGTCAACAGTTTATAAAGATTGGATGAGCCCAAGGAGAGTCTCCAGATGTGAAAGATAAGAAGAATGTAAATTTGAAATATAAGTAATAACTCTATTTCAAGCCAATGCCGGTCTTTTATTACGATAATATTACGATCACACCATTCCGCTCCCTAAGCACAAGAAAATAATTTGGAGAAAATTCGACTTAATCACTTTATTAAGCGTGACTTTAAGAACAATTTATCTGCCACAGCTGGATTCGAACGCGGGCTTCAGCACAGCCCCTTATCTACACTACCAGCTACGCCGCTCCCTTTATGAAATTATAATTCATTTATTATTACTAACATTTTATTATTAATTCATGAATTATTTTATTATTGCTACACGAAATAATCCAAAATGTTGGAATGTTTAAAGATGATATTTTTTAATATTTTTTGAATGGTTGTATGGCGAATAGAGGATTAGTTCAATATTAAATCTTTATGAGCACAGATATAATAATAATATATCTTATTATTATACAGATATAATAATAAAAAAATTTTATTATTATAATCTTTATGATTATAATAATAATAAATTTTTATAACACTGATATATTACAAATAATTTAGTTGTATACTATTTGTATAACAATAAAATACTAACGGTTCAGTTATCTCTGTACTATTATCACACTAGAAATAGGTTAGTGTATGCTTAATTAACTAATGCTTAGATTTTTATGCGGAGCCGTTCCTTAACGTTCCTTGCACTTACTTTACGACCTGCGTTATGCGTAGATGTACTTCTTCAAGTTTCCTTCCTCAAAGCCTCCTTCAGTGCTTTAGCAGTTAAAGGTGAGCTAAAGGTTCATACCTATCTTCTCTTTAGGTCTTTAGACTATCTGCAAACTGATAAGTAGTGCAGATTTGGTTATTATTGCAAAACATAGTATTTAAAAATATATATTTTTTTGTAATTTCGTATAATAGTTTTATAAGATTATTTGAAAGTTAAAGGTGTAGCGAGTAAAAACTGGTACAGGAAGAATAGTGTAAAACCAGGATCTTATTAGTGCGTTTGATGGTTAACTTATATCACATGATTTAATTTAATCGTTTTTTTTTAACCTGTTTAAGCCCATGTACATGAAAAATGGTGCCATAGAAAGATTTTTTGTGGCCCGTGTATTCATATTCATAGAGCTTGAGATGGGACGGAACGGAGAGCTCGCCTAATGAAGCCGGCACTCGACGGAGCAGGAGAAGACTCGAGGTGACTCGGCGCCAGTCATCCCAGGCCTAATTAGTAAGGACCTGTGTCACCCTGATTTCGGCCAGTGGGGGGGAGGAGTCTCTACCGAAAAAATATTATATATTCATGAAAAAAATTAAAAAACATAAAAAGAAAAAAAAGTGACCTTATAGCTGAAGGACTTCCGCTCCAGTCTTGGAAGAATATCGATTATCTTCACTCCGGTTACTCCGCTGTCTGTTCAAGCTTACCTCATTATAAGTAACTAATTATAATAACTAATTATTTAGTTTATTATTAGAAAACATAAGTTATATTGAATACAGATATATTCCTTTGGATTCTTCTTTCTTTTTATTTTATTATTTTATGTTATATTTGCACTTGAGCAGTTATTATTTATTTTAGGCGATCTAGGAATTATATGATCTCGATTATAGTTAGTAAAACATTCTATTATTCAGTTCAGTACAGGAAAAAAAAATATTAGTCCCCTACAGGGAGTACATAAGTTTAATAATGATTGAAGAAAACTATAATTTGATTACCACAGTAAACAATTAACCAATTCATGTGGATCATCAAATTGGAATAATAAATTTTAAATGCAAATTATAATATCTCGACATGGAAATTCCCATCATCGACCATGTTTAATCTGAATGATTTTTTCTCCTTGATATAAAATAAAATATAGTTTTTTATAATTGATATAGTTTCTGAGCAGGTCTCTAGGCCATTGTCTTAATGATCTTCTCAAAAGAAGTCCAGTTAACAGATAGTACGAAAGAGAAAAAAAAAACAAGAGGATTTTAATGATCTATTTACAGGCAAATGAGCGAACAAGAATAAGTGATGGAGATACGCATTGAGATTTTAAAAATAAATAAATGATATTAAAAATAAACATAATTGAATACAAGAGGCTACTATAACTACGACTAAATCTATATATTACATTATTTTAAAATGGATTTTTTTTTAATGTTAATTTTCTAGAAAAAGACTAAATTCCATAGCATCAGTTATCAAAATATATTTTTTTAAACAACTTAGGGAAGTTAATGTGTTAGATACGTAAAATATAGATACATGTAGTTCAATATAACTTGAAACTTTACGTAGTATTAATATATTTTGTATTAGATAAATGAAACAAAAAATCAAGTTGATCTTTTCGGTAATACCGAACTTCTATGAGGAATAAGTCTTAAGTGATGGAATTTATGTAGAGTGATTCTATCTTAATTTCTTTTTTTAGTAGCTTAAGTCGTTTGTAAACAGACAACTGTTTCATTTGAATTCGTTCATGAAGGTAAAATCGAGACAGAGTTCGGCCTCCACGTGAATAAATTTGTAGTTTTCTATACGAACGACTGACAGGTGTTTTTCTTCATTTTTTCCATAAGTTTAAATAGTGCAATTAGTTTTAGGAATGAAGAACTTATAAGTGTTACGCAATATCTAATGTGAGAAATACTATAACGTCAATGTAAGTAGTAGGCAACTGCTAAAGTATATTTCGTGAGTGTATAGGATGCATAGAAGAGGCACTGATATTGAACCTTGTGTTACTCCCGGAGACTGGACGAATTGAAGAAATTTCCGTACCCAGTTCGATCTAAAAGACTATCGAAGAGGAAAGTCCATTACACTTTCCCCACTTCCTCCCCCCCCCCCCCCCATCATTCGATGTTGAGGTGGGATCGATTTCTGTGGTCTGTTTCACCTTGCAACTTGCAATTATCATTGAATGCAGCCATTGAATGCTAGCACCAAACACGAAGGAATCAATAAATAAGCTCAAATAACCTTTTCAATGATAAATAAAAATTAAATTATGTAACTATTATGCTTCATATTTATATATCCCAACTAGATTTTCATCCATAATAGCCTGTCTAAAAAAAATCCTCGTTTTGATATAGAATTGTTTAGGTTGTATTATTAAACTCCTGATATATTAGTATATTAATAGAATATTAAATATACTGCAAATTATGCTCCGATATAATTATAATTAAACTATTACAAGTAAAATATTTTAGGGGAAACGAAAATTGAACCCAGTTATTGATTTTTTAAGTTATTTATTGTATGACTTGAACAACTGTTAATCGTTTTAGTAAGTGTACGTGCTTAATTTTTGTCTTGTTGCTAATTTGGAGTTTTTTCCGAATAATGAAAACATTAAAGTGAATTTTAGATTTAGTAACTTGCGTTTTTTTCTTAATGTGAGGACCCAATGTCATTCTTCTATCAAACGTGAGTATTATCAAACGTTCGTATTGTACTTTGTCTGCCTATAAAAAAATAGGAATTTATTTATTTTTAGTTGATGCAACGTCTAGTAGTTCACGACTTATTCTGGTCACTAAAATATTACCTAAGGAGAACAAAATGAAGTGTAATTGATTTTATACGTTGTGTAACCTTTAAATTAAAAAAAATAACCAATCGGTCCAACTAAATGGTTTTGCAGACTTCCAATATTTATTCGAAGTCGAATACCGCAACACTCTATGACCGCGATATACTCTCCTCATCCCCGAGACCTTGACTATAGCCAGACGGATGTTGTATCCCGGATGCCAGGGGATACAGGTAATGAAGAAGTGGAGGCACGCTGACCAATCTCTTGGATGATCTCCACGGCGCACACGTTTCGCTCGCCACGCTCGGCCGGACACGGGCCCTCTCTCCATTTGCCAAACACTGGTGAAGGTGATGCAGGCTCACTGCACTTAATGTTCCACAGCACGAGGCCAATATCTAATAATAGTATATAACAAACGGATTACACAGATGATATAATGGGGAATCTTTTGCACTTCGATCATAGTGTACTTATCTACGAAAAATATTTATTTTAAGACCAACTGTGTCTGATTCATACTCATACATACTCATACTGATACATCTCAAGCAAATATGGGTTAGAGTAATTTTATTTAAAAAATAAATAATTCATTTTGTTTTTTAGCTCTAAATACTTTCTTCTCATTATTGTTTTTCACAAGGCGAGGATTATTGGGGAAAGTGGAATATCATTAGGGATGTTTTTACTGTAATGGATAAATATCCTTTTTCTTTTTAAAATTGGTTGTGGGGTAGCTCAATCTGTAGGGGGCTAAGTTGCTGAGATGAATGGTTAGGGTTCAAATCCGATTTGGCTGTTAAAGTAAAATAGTCTGCTAACAGCTTGAAGGATCTGCATAACCTTTCAGGGCTCACTTGGATATTTATGTTGCGGGTATCTTTAAGATGGAGAGAAACTTGGCGGTAATAGGTATGATATCAGCCAACCGCCTTCCCTGCACCACTGTTGGTTTAGATACAATACAGTCTCTACCATGTATTGAACCCAAGACCCTACATGGGATGCATTTGTACAATTTTTTTTCTTAGATTTATAAAAAAAACTATTCTTCCGCAGTGGAATAGGATCTCATTATAATTTAAAAGTGTTATAGTTTTATTGACAATGTAATGTCATTTTTATGATTTAAACTTTAAAATCAACTTAAAAATTACTTGTACAAGCTTTAAAGGCTATGGATGTGACGATGGTGTAAAACCCCTATAAATCGTGGGTTTTTTTAATGTTTTAAACTGAGAGGTAAATAAAGGGAATTATTATACTTTCCACACATTTAATATAAATGTTTTAACCATGAGCTTTTCAATAATAGAAGACAATTTCGTAAAAAAAGTTGTACTTTTGGCTCAATGTTTTATTTTATTTTTATCTGTACTCGTACCATTCAGACCCATGAAAGGTCTTGTGAAGATTCTGTAAAATGAGGACAACCGTTGTGCAGAGAGGTGATTGGTCTAGATCTCGTTCTACCTCCATGTTGAATTTATTTTTATTAAGTTTACGATATTCTGATTGGAAATCGGTAGAGGTGTTGTTTACTAACCATCCCATCATGAATAGAAATTTGAATTTGTTTTTTTCGGAGCCATTAAGCCTTTTTTTCGGAAAATTACATCAAAATAGAAAATATCTATAAGTTCCTTCGTTACCAACAAACCTTTATTAGGTTTTTACGAACAATTGTTCTCTTACTGCTCTAGTTAATAGCTGAGGTGAGATCAGCCTCGAAGGTGACACTAAGAGACAGAACAATCGCTCGGACCCGGACTAATTTGAAAGTCCTGCCGGGGATTGGTCCACGTCCACTCCCGGCGAGGATTATCCCCAAATCGGCTCCGCGTCCTTCTGGTTGGGGGGGGGGCTTTAGGTCGGGGCAAAAGGAAGCAGACCTTAATACCAGGTGTCAATCAGGCCGGGCACTCCGAGCCACCTGCGGGATATCATTAGTGTCCGGCCAGCAGTTCCGTTTCTCTCTGCTTTCAAGCAGTTGAGTTCTTATATCAATCTTTGGTTTAGTAGTTAGCATAACAACCTTATGTTCCTAATATTTCGCATTTCGTTTGGTAGCCTCAGGATTTTTTAAAAGGAGTAAGATATCCTTGGTTATGCTGTCCTTCATAGGGTACATAAATTGGAGTTCCAGAGCCAGTTCGGTGTTACTTACTCGTTAAAGATCATTATCATAATTATACTTGGAAAGGCATCGTCCGATTACCCAAGACATCAAAATGAATGAAATCAGATAAAATATATGATACTGTAGCCAGTATACGAGTTCTCTATAAGAAAAACTCACAAAATAATAGTTTTAGAGCGAATAATTCTATTCGAAGACAGACTCCTTTCTTCTAATTTCTATAACAAGGCCTTTGGGGGAATTTTAGATTGCAAAAGTTCAAGTAATGTTTAATGGTAGGTTTTATGTATGCAGAGACTGGGTTAGTTCAATACGTATGGTGTTGGCTGAGTCCAGTTCAAGACCGGCTATCATAAATAAATAATAATGTAAATAATATATAAATAAATTTCTTAAATTTTAATAGCCGTGAATCGATCCCGTGGGAACAGGACGCCTCATGGGATTCACTCAGCCTCTTAATTGAATTGAGGAAAAATCTGGTGGTTGAGAGTTACTGTTGGCCTAGAAGCAGTGCTACCCCTACTGTACTTACTTGTACTCAATACCCCTCTAGGATTGTTTTTTTTTTTTTACAGTTTAGTGCACAAGACATTAAGAAAAAACATGTCGATGATTAAATTTCCAACTAAACGCATATTATATACTTATAAATATTCTAAACAAAGTCCAGGTTTGGTAGACTTACAACATACCTCTCTGTTCCGATACTTAGGCCTATTAAAGCATTCTCTGTCCTCTGTCGACATTTTTGTGATTTATTTCACTGCTAGTGATGCAGGAATTTGTGAAACGTTGCCATTAAATCCACTAAAAAAAGTGATGTAGCAAGAAAAATACTATAGCCTGAAATTGCAAAAATATCCTAAAACAACTAACCAGTATTTTATGAGATAATTTTTTTAATGTCAGGCTATAATATTTTTCTTGTTACATCACAATTTTTAATGGATTTGTGTCAGTTAGTATTGAAGGTTTTTCTTGCAATACTCTTAATGTCCTTTCCATTTCCTATGTAATTTCTTTCTATTTTTCCTCGCATGATTTACTACAGTAACAGAAAGGTGCTTCCATATTTCCACAAGGATTATTTCCTATACTGGCTGTTTTGTAATAGAATTTTAGTTTACAGGTAGATGTTGTACGCCGTCTTGATATTAAAGGTCGAATTACCTGTTTCTTGGAATGCGTTGAACTTTCGATATTTACCGTGCACATGAAATTCTTTATAAGTTAATAATATTCGTTTGACCTTAGGCAATGCGACACTGGATTGGCCAAGAGGGTATTCTGATGTCCTTTTACCATTGCGTTGGATTGTTTTAGAAGAAATATATTCAATTTTTGAATTTTTGTAAGTTTGTGCGTTTTTGAGCATTTTATTATTATCATTATTTTTTTTAGGAAATTGTTATTCATATTTATATTTATTTAAATTGAACTTTACGCTTTACAATTTTAAAATGAAGGAAAATACATTTGTCAAATGATAATTATAGGTTAGAAATCTTTAGAAATTAGCGGGGGAGCTCAGTGGTAGAGAGCTGAGTTGCCGTGCAGAAGGCCCCAGATTCAAATCCGACTGCACTAGATAATTTATTTTATCTGCTAACAGCCGAGAAATGGAAACACTCCCGGGGCTCATCCAGCCAATATAAAGTGGGTAACCTTAATAGCGGGAGTATTGATTGAGCGCAAATCACCTCACTGCACTACCGTTGTCCTACATACAAAAGTACAGTCTCTACCGAGTACTCACCCCAAGACAGGTTGTACTTGTACAGATTATTTTTTTAAATATATTTTTCAAATGTTTTGAAATATATTTTATTGAGACTCACATTCAAACTTAGATTCTTAGTGTTATGCCTTATCATCTTCAATAACGTTTTAAATGTTGTTCGGATTTATTAGTTATTCATGAAGGGTGGAGCCACAGGAGGATCTGTCGATCCCTCATTATCCATCTATGACTGTTGACATGTTAAATAAATTATCTGGGACGTTCAGATTAGTAACTCAGAACTCAACAAACTAAGCTCCCTTTATAAAAGATATACATTAATATTATGTTGGGTAAAAATACCTCGTTCTTTTCAAATAATCGAAATGTATTTTTAGTTTCTGCTTTAATTTTTACTTGGTTTTTTGTTTTTGATAATATATAAATAAATAAAATGCAGTGTATATAACTATCAAAGAGGTTTTCAATCTTAAAATTATTGAAATTTTAGTATTGCTGAGCGTTAAACGAATTTCAAAATGTTTAATGAATTACATTATAATTAGTAAGTTAATGAATTAAGCTATTTTATTAAATTTTATTACTGCCAACATGATTTTTTGAGGAAATATGCTTTGTATTGGGCATTGCGCTCCCCTGACTTGTTTGCTCTATATTACTCGTTTATCCAGCGAAGATTGAACGTGTGGTAATGGCCCATGTGTTTACATCGGCGATAGTGTTTACCTATCCCCCGCCATCCCACTATATATAAATACATATATACATGTACACATACAGCTGGGAAACGTGTGAACACTTTACATGTGTACACATTGTTCCACCGTCCATGTTTTTTTGGCGCCTTCAAGGCTGTAAACAAATTATTCTTTAGAGGATTTCTGAGATAAGCAAACTTATATGAAAACCAGAACGCAAATCTGAACGTTGATTCAATAAATTATGAATATTTGGATTATTCATAAAATTTAATAGAAGAACTGGCAATAGGTTTAGAAAATTGTCTATATCGTGCTATTAAAAAATTAATTTAATCTAGTATATTAGTATATGGTCTAAGCAAAAGATATAAATATAGTTTATATAAAATATAAAGTTAATATAAGAAAAATATATATAAACTATGACATGCAGTGGTTCAAAGTCCAAAGAAACCAAAAGGAATAATTTAAATGGTTACAGGAAACAAAACCAGTAAAGAAACTCTTCAGTATATTTATTTATAATATCAATTTAAATGTTTACAAACAATGAAATTTAAAAGAAATCAAGTTTGAATTATAATAACAAACAAACATTCAATAAATAGTTTGGGCTTTGTTGAGTTCACACAACGTGGATTTCTTAACCTAAAAACCTAATTTTTCAGTAGAGGTATTTGAAAGTTCCATATGAATTTAAAAAATTAAAATTTGGGTGTTGGTAAAGCAAAGCATTACTATTGTAATGATGATAGGATGTAATTAGTTGGGGGTGCAGTCAAGAAAACACAGCAAAATAAGTGAAACTATTGTATTTTATGTGCCGACGTTTCGACCTACTGTGTAGGTCATCTTCAGGGCCAATAGGAGTGGCTGCTTGAGCAGAAGGTAACTCAATGTTGTAATGATGGTATTGATATCCTTTCATTAACCATTTGAAAAATTGTTAAAGCTCTAACCCTTTTTAATTTTAACTTACGTGATTATTCATTAAGTTCAGATATGATACAACTCAAAATATGACATTAAAAGAAAAAACAAACCTTCACTTGACTTACGGAACAAACGACGTATCTATAATAGTATACTAAAACCTATTTGGACATATGGAGCAGAAATTTGGGGTTCAGCAAAAAAAGTCCACATACACAAGATACAAACAACAGAGTTCAAAATTCTCAGAAAAATTGTTAATGCACCATGGTATATTTCGAATCACACCATACAAAACGACATGAACATTCCCACTATAAAATCATATATTCATAACAAATACATAACATTCCACTTATTGAGACAATATCACCCACACCCACTCGTCCTTCCGCTTTCCTACTCCCTGTTACCTGTACTTGATGAGAAAAGATTAATAAGACATTGGCCAAGAGACCTACTGAACTATTGATATTTTTATTCCAAAACTCGATGATCATGTTGAAAATCAAAGAAAAAAACACTTCGATCAAATTTGATGGATGCGGAATTATAAATACAAAAAAAATAAAATGTGGGAAATGAAATATCACATATATTCCTGGTTTAAAAAGCTTCAACTAATACAAATGCTACTGAAGGATTATTGGCGTTTTTGAATATGTCGTTCTTTTAAAGGACTACCATATGTGCCGTATGCATTTTATTCCATTTTTTTTTTTTACATCATTTTATTTTTGTTAATCCTCATATTTCCGATTGAGAGGAGGAGAGAGAGAGAGAGTAGATGGAGAGAGTGTGTGTGTGTGTGAGACTCATATAGCATTATAATTGTACGGTTAACCATTCAATTAAAGAAAGTTGTGTTAGCGGTACTCGAAGCCCGGTTTTGGCATTGTTCTGTTATAAATCTGCACACTCCTCTTAATCAGAGGGATATCCGGAGCCCTTCGCCTGAGAGGAGAGAAGAGATTACCCCGGAGGCTGATGGAAGCCCATTCCAGGGATTCCAGGACTAATTAGATCATTTTGCCCGCATCAGGCTCCTGGAGTCGGATATTTAGTGATGCTGATCCTTGGTATGCCCGGCTACTTCAAACAGGAATTCGAATTGCTGGTGAAATGTCGACAAGTGTTAGTGTTGCTCAAGCTGTATCGTTTAAGATTCCGTATCCCTCGAGCGCTTGATGAATTGAAGGTATCTTTGAAGTTTGTGATCTCCAATACTAATTTATTCTTTAGCAGGGATATAATTTAAATCTAGAATAACTTTTTATTCTCACTTTTTCCAGTTTCATAAAATGAATTCATCATTATTGCCTCATTTGATTGAAATATGTGTATTCATTACCTTTTATAATTTCTTTTTACATTTTCCTCAGCTATAGAATTGCTGTTGTATCCAATGCATACAATCCAAAAGCCTTTGTAAAATCCCCAATTTACTGAGTTCCGAAGCTCCCCATGACTATTATACTAACTGACTAGTCAAATAGTAAAACATCATTCGGAAGCATCCTAGCGCACATTTAAAATTTATGATCTCTATAAAATGTTGAGCTATTTAAAAAATGTATTCACTATAAAATAAAATCACCATTTTTCCCGACGTTTCAGGCTACTCCAACGCTTTCCAGGCAAACGCTCTAAGCTCCCAATTAATTACAAAAGACTCATTTACGTGACTATTATAAGACCTATTTGAAATTATAGGATAAAGCTTTGGGGGTCCATTAACCCATCGAATTCTTCTCGTAAACAATCCTTACAATCCAAAACCCTTTGTAAAACTATCATTGCCTCTTATGTGTTACGAATAAAGTCATCCATAATGAACTTAATATCCCATTTGATGATGATTTGGCACGAACACGATATCCTTTCGTGGCAAACTTTATTCCCACTCAAACCCTTTATTTTCAAACCTATACACATCTGCATATTTATGATTGTGTATGTATATTTACTAATATATTTTCTTTTATTTTTTCAGGTAAGCTGCTTGTTCAGAACTAAGCAATCTAATAACTGTGATGTACATTCGTAAGTAGTTACTAGCATATTTGGTATTTATACCTCTACCACCGGAACTCAAGGAGGGAGGTGGTTGTTCCTAGATCCCACTCATCCTCAAACTTTTTTAAATTAGATTACCTAATTTATAGAGGTTTGGTGAGACCCAGGAGGATCTGTAGATCCGACAGATTCCATCTGTACCTGTTAACTACAATTAAAGCTTTATTTCCAAAAGTTATTAACCCAGGATGCGGATTAGCTCTGTGAAATAGCGTTGTTGTTTTGCTGAGGGTACCAGGTTCAATTTTTTCTTTGACAAGTAAATTATTAAATCTGCTAACAGCCATATATAGACCCTGTGGGATCGGTAGAACTTCCTGGACCACACCAAGCCTCTATAAAATGAGTACCTCCACATTCGTTGTCTTAAAGTCAGTACAGTCTCTACCATATACTGAATCCAAGATCTTTGTGGGTTGTATTTTTACTTTTCTAGATCTCACACCAACATTAGGCTTTTCATTTTTTCTCATTATTTTAATTTTTAGTTTTGATAATGACTAGATATTGCTCCTTCAAAAGAATAACTACATACCTCAAAAATTGGCATTTTTTAGTAAAGCTTTCAGAAGCAATTAAATTGGTCGAAGCTTTTTTAATTCAGGAGCGACATATATGATATTTCATTTCCAACTTTTTTTTTAAATTAAGTCATTTTGTGTATCATGTTTGAACTTGAAGTTTTATGGGAATAATAACACGAGTTAAAAGCAAAAAAGTTTTAAGCTTTTAAAGATTTTCTATTGGCTAATAAAAAAAATTGCAATATCATCATTACAATAGAAATGCTTTGCTCTACCGATCACAAAAGTTTTATTTTTTTAACTCACATGGAACTTTTGAATGCTTCTATTGAAAAATTAGTTTTTTTGAGTTATAACATTTTTATTTTGAACGAACGATATAGTCATTATTTTTGAGATAGTTATAAATAATAAAAAAATAACTAACCTATATTAACCCCACAAGTAGTGTTTTCACTCTAACAAACATCTCATTAATCACTAATTAAATGCCTAATCAGTTAATTGGATCGGAAAATCAACCTTTAGAATTCCGGCTATAAAAAGAGGAACTCGTTCTCTCACTCGCTAACTGTGAAGAGATTTGGCCCATTTGAGTTAATTCGGAAAGTACACGGCCCATAAACGTCCACTTTCTAATTTCATGAAACTTCGTGAGGACATTATTAGAGTAAGGGGTCAATAACTGTTCCGGCTTGGAGAGCGGGTTTGTAGAGCGCCCATCATATCTCTGGCTCGACTCAAGAGGTTCAACCTTCCTTCTGGAGCGATGGTTTAGTATTGTCAGGTTTGGTAATATGGTTAATGTAATATTACTTATATTATGTAATAAATGTAATATTTGGTAATGCAATATAATATGGTTTAGGTATATAATCTGGGTTAATTTATTATGGATTAGAAGCTACTATAGAACTGCTCTATAGTAGCTTCTAACCTGCCAGACCAGTTGAAAACCAGGAAAATGCTCACTAAGTTTTGGTTATTTTCTCTTACCAGTACTACTTTATCTTCAATTCAAAGTTATAAAGTCGTATCTTGTGATAGTAAAACTTAATGTTTTGCTTTAATGAAATACTTGTTTTTTTTCGTACGCCTATACAAATTTTGTACAAGTGGGGTCGACATGGGAGAATTGCTTTTAAACAGGGGAGAACTATGGTACAAAAAAGGTTGCAAACACTGCTATAGAGAAATAATCCAGATACTTGAATAAATAAAATTTTATAAAATGTTTTGTTTTGTATATGTGTTTGTCCAAGTGAAGTTATTTCAAGTGAAGGCTAATTTGAATATCTGCACACTTGGACAAGTTACAAAAATTGAAATTGATATGATTTTTATCAGAAAAGTCTCCTCTACAACAATATTTATTACCGTATATAATATAAAAATTAACAAAAAAATAAAAAAGTTGCCTATATATGGATCTATGCTAGTGAAGTTATCCAATAAAGATTAAGTTGATTCCTTGACCATTTTCAAATATTATGAAGTTTTTATATGTGATTATCCTATAATTGAGAAGTTACAGGGAAAAGTGTGTGTGTTACAAAAATTTACCTTCCTTCATAACTGAAAAAAATCTGTACCACTACAACCCATGGAGGGTCTTGGGTTCAGTAATTGTTAGAGACTGTACTTGTTTCTTGCCCTAATCTTTCCCCATATATTCAGTACCCACTTTATAGAGGCTGGGATCCAGGAGAGTCCTGGATCCCATAGGATAAATCTCCGGGTGCTAGATATTAAATTAAAGTCTGCACGCGAACGGGATTTGAACCCGGAATCTTCGGCACGGCAACTCAGCACTCTACAACTGAGCCGTTACTGAATAGAGATTTTCATTTACAGAAGTACATATTATTACTCGAGGCAATAAACCATGTTATCTCCTCTTCAAAACTTTTCTAAAACAATCATATCGATTGAAATGTAACTTCGACCCAGTGTAAAGATATTCTCATTAACCTTAAAGATTGAAAAACCGTCGAGCACTTACACAAAAAATGGTCGCCATTCTCTAACAGTGCGTTACAATTAAAAAAAAAAATGGTTTTGAACTCTTCAATCATAGGGTAATTGCCTATAAAAAAATTTAAAATAATTAAGCAACCCTCATTGTAACACTTCGTATGGATATTTACCTATTAGGAATTTATCAGTGGCCACAAACTGGGTAAAACATTTTTTAATAAAAGTATAGTAAATATTATAAAATAAATATTCCCTCAACTGTTTCCCATTTATTAAATTCATTCAAACGTAATTTTTTAATTTTAATAATAATAATTTCAGAAATTATACAAATGCTATTTGGCACATATTGTATTTTCAAACGTCAATAAATTCATGTTTCATAAAATAATTATATTTTATAAATAATTCCTAAATGAACATATATATTATTTCATTTGACGCGATTTGAGAATAGAGAGGGGATAAATGCAAGTTGTTAAAAAATAGAAGGATGTTGGAACGTATCAAAGTGGTTTTGTATTATTTTAATTAGCTATTATCAGAGAAAGATTAATTATGAAGAAATAAAAAAGTAAATGTATTTTTTATAATAAAAACCCTAAGTATCCTTCTCCCTCCACGGAAATAAAATATCTCCATGTTTGAAGGTTTAATCTATCGCTTGAAATAAAAATAAAAAAAATAAACCTGAAAAGGGAAAAAAAATGTCCTAGAGTTGCCTTTGAAAGGGTGCCTTGCTTTGAATATCCGATGTTTTTCGCACAAAATATTTTTTTACTGGTTATATTATAGCTTGGGCGCTTCAAGCATTTCAAAGGATTTTTATTACTACTTTTTTTTTACTATAAATATTATCTCTGATTTATGTTTGTTTTATAATCTTCATATATATCTTTCCTGTTGGTTCAATACAGTTTGCTGTTTTTGTTGCAAATACCCTTTAATAGTGATATTATTAAAAAGAATGAAATTATTTTAAAAGAAATAACCAATAATTTTTAACATTCCCAAATTGCATGATTGATAAATAAATAAATAAAAAATTATGATTAAATAAATAGGAAAAATATGAGGAAACTCATCAGCTATTTATTATTAAGCAGGCTGCTACGTTATGAGTTAGTGTAAGTTCTTGTAGGAATGATGTACCAATCTGACATTTTTTCGGGGTATATTAGTCTCGGGATATTTTTAGGCTTGTAATAAGCTATGATAAGTGCACTATTTTGTTTCATCTGGCCCCTAAGTAGTATAATAATCGATTTTTAATTAATAATTCCAAAGTTTCATCTATTTATCGTTTATCCCTACCAACGTTCTGTGGTTCAAGAAATTTTGAATGATTTGGACTTATGGTATGGCACAATACGCAAATTTATGATTTATGGTTTAAACATTACTCTAAATAAAGTTAATTTCTTATTGTTTTGTGGGACTGTGTTTATCTCAACAATATACTTGTACCACTATATATAAAAAAAATGCATATAATTCTTCTTTCTGCAAGAATGTAAAACCTTTCATGAAATTTTAAAGGTCGGTCCACAACTTCTATAGGCTTTTATTGGCATATATCATTAAGTGTGTTAATGTGCTTTTGAATTTTTCTTAATTTCAGGGGGTTCTTTCAATGATGGGTGTATCTGTATTGATAGTTATTTTGGACAAATCAAGTAGAGAAACAAGTAGAGAAACTACCCACTAATAAAATTCAAATAACAGATTTAAGTTAAAACTCTTTTCAGACGCCACGGAGGGTGAATAGGAAGCTAGGGAACTGAATAGTGGCTTTGAGTGGAAATAAATTTTGTCATTAAAGGGTTGATATCAGGTTTGACAAAAATCAGCACCTTATGTGACATTATAGTTATTATGGATGATTTTATTCGTAACAGAGTTAGCAGCATAGAGGATTTTAGATTGTATGAATTCTATAGAAGAGGAATTCCATGCCTTAGTGGAGCCCCAAAGTTCTGCTACGTAAGTACAAATAGGTCTTATAATATTCATGTATATGAGCCTCTTGTAATAAATTTAGGAGCTTAGAGCGTTTTTCTGGTAAGCGTTGAAGTAGCCTGAAACGTCGGGAAAAAATGTAGATTTTATTTTATGAAGTATAAGTACTTGGATCTTAAGATTATTTTTTTTTCCATAAAAAGGTATATTACATCATTCTTTTACGATCTATTTTTACTTGCGGACTAGAGTTTTGGGGCTCCACCAAGCAATTGAATTCCTCTTGTATACAATCCTTAATGCTCCTTACTTTGTTACCAATAAAGTCATTCATGATGACCTCAATGTCCCGTTTGTTACTGATTTATCCTGAACCCGATATCAGTCCTTTCATGATAAACTTTATTCTCACTCAAACCCAGTAATTTCAAATGAAGAAACTTCTTCAATTTTCAATCATTCTCCGAGGTCTCTTGACCTTCTTTGAATTTTTTATTTGTGTACTACCACTGGGTAGTTTTTCTGCTAGCCTTTATCTATGTATTTGCGTATCATTCATTCAAGCTAGGGTTGAAACTATTGGGTTTGAGTGGGAAAAAAGTTTGTCAAGGGCAAATGGGATATTATTCCATTATATTTACTTGTTGCATTGTTATAATACAGTTGTAAACTTCAATAGATAAATAAAAAATAATAAAAATTACCATGGTGGACTATTTACCGATCGTAATTAAATAAATAAGTTACTCATCAGGATAGTATCAGTGCGTACTTTTAAATATGTTTGGACTCGAAGTCTGGTTCGGTCATCAAAAGATCTTCACGCGTACATTAATCGTATCAGTAACGAACCGGGTTCACTGTTAGTTATTTTTATTACGTTATTGTAGTTCATATAATCCTAAGGTAGATAGTGATTGCCCTACTTCGGGAAGCTATTAGCGCCAATAATCTCCCCGCTGGATCCCATTACTAGCCCATTGAGGATCATTGATACGTCCTTCTGGAGCGCGATGGTGGCAAAAGTTATCAATTGCCGATTCCCCTGGCCTGGTAGACCGTTATATTTCCTCTAATCGATAGCAATCTCGAAATGCTCATGTCGGATTCGATGCGGCCGATGACGACTGCCCCCATGATTATTATATAGACCAGCCATCCTCTGCTACCATTAACTTAGCGGAAACCTAAATTGGCTTCAAATGACTTCCTACTCAGTCCCACTTTACTGGTGTGGATTCCTTCTTCGGCGTGAAAGACGAATGACCGGTGTGATGTGTCGTTGACTTGGTCCAGGAATCTGCTTTCCACTAGTTCGATTCGGGTCTTCTCGTGTTCGGAGGCATCTGAAAATACTTGATCGGTTGCCGTTTCTATGTTCTTAATTACCCGAAAACTGGTTCATTGAAGTATTTGATAGGGAGCGGGGTGGACGAGTGCTAAATTACCGTGTCGAAGGTCCCTAAATCCCGCCTGTGAAAGATAATTTGGTTATTCTGTTAACAGCAGATGATGGAACCCTGGAGACCATCTTGGGGCTCACCCAGTCTCTTTAAACTGGGTACACTTAACTGGAGGGTAAACCTGGCAGTTGAGCATAATCTCGAACAAATTACCTCCCTGCACAACCCTTGTCTTTGAAACCGTTCAAGCGGTACCACGCATAAACCCAAGACCCTATATGGGTTGTAGTGTTACAGTTTTTTTACACCCAAACATTGTTTCAAAGTTCATTTAAAATTAATACATATCTTCAAACGTATTTTACCTATGCCATTATATGGTTATGTGACTTATAGAAAATTCTGTATAAATTTTATATCAATTATCAATCCTAATGCAATCGCTATAGTTCAAAAACGAAAAAGTTTTTTTTCCAATTTCATACATTGCATTTGTATCAACGATATTAACATTCTTTATGGCATTATTTGTTTGGATATTTTTTTTTTCATTTATACAATATTTATGCCCCACTTGCTTAAATATCCTAAACGAAATCCCTGGAACTGGGAATATTCGCTAGCTGGGAGAGCGACCCCTTCTATAGTCCCCCGGAGGCGGTGAGTCACATAATTGCAAATGACTCATTTAACAAAGGAGGCGTTGGACCACAAACGTAAAACATTTTAGGGCCTTTGCTCAAGTTGCTCTTCGCTCTGCTTCACTTTCAGTCCAAGTTGTCATTTATAGATTTACATTTCAGTTCACTAAGTCCGCTTCATTGCTTGTTTCGTTTAGTTTATTCGAACTTGGACGTTTTTTAGGAATTTTCATATTTATAAAATAAGTATAGTTTTCAATACTTTTTATCTATACTACTAGAACCCGTGAATGGTGTTCAGTACATGGTAGAGACTGTACTGTTTCTTGGAAAATAGTTGTGCAGGGAGTTGATTTGTCATAGATCAAGCTCAAACACCAGATTTTTCCCCTTATTTGGGTACCCTATTTATAGAGGCTGGGTGAGCCCCAGGAGGTCCTAGATCCTATAGCAACCATCTCCGGCTGCTAACAGGCTAAATTAAAATCTTGCCAGCAGCGCTATTTGAACCCAGGACCTCCGGCATGGCAACTCAGGACTCTAGCACTGAGGCAATCCTGAAAAAAATACATTTTATTTTTAACTACTTGACCCAAAAATAATTAATTTGTATTATTTAATACTTTATCTAAATATTTTACTGGTTTATTGTTTGTCTATATAAATGTTTCTTTATTCTCATAATTATTTTATTTTACCCTGATTTTTGGTCATTATTTTTATCAACTTCAACAAACTTCATTAGTAATCGCACCTAACCATTTTAATCTACTTAATTAATATGGTATGAATTATTTTAATAAAATATGTTTAATTTTTTGCTAAATGATATCATCTATTGGAATGCAGCATGAAGTGATTATTGATCCGGAGTACGCTATTGTTGGATGGAACTAAAAAAATTTAGTTTCAAATTTAAAATATTTGATAATCAGAATATTAGATTAACCTCGTATTTATGCTTTAGAGTTAATATTTCAGAGAAAATATAACAAGTGTAAATTTTCTACTTTTTCTTACATCCTAAGATTGAAAGAAAGATATTATAACTAGAGTATTGTATAGATAGTTATGATCGATTAAATTGGTCAGGGGATGTCAAACTAACACTTATCAACAAGTCACCACCGCCGTGGCACGCGCTATTTGCCCTGAAGATGGCCTACACCGTAGGCCGAAACGTTGGCACAATTAAAATAAAAGTTCTGCTGATTTTGCGTTATCATTGACTCCACCGCCTGACCAATTCAATCCATCATTAGAATTATTAAGTCAACCATTTTCCACTCAAATATAGATAGTTATGATTTATGATGCTAGTCCTTAGTTAATTGTCAAGTACGTTTGTATCAGAAATTCTCATAAGTGTAAATACTTCGTTCCATTCGACAATAAATAGAATTCTTTATTGCAAGTCTCTGTTTGTTAACTTTTAAGAACCGTGCATAGAGTTGTAAACTGTAGTCTGCATAAATGTCTTTACTAGACAGGTTGATTTCTATAATAAAGATGGCTAAACCATAATCATTCTCTAGATTCTAAGTATTCATTCAGCTGAGAAATTTCCTCTCTTTTTTCCAGTGTAAAAGTCATTTTTAATTTTTTCTTCACTTTGCTAAACTTCGCAAACCTCATGTTTGTACTGAAGTTCTCTAGGTTTCTCTGAATGTTATCAAATCAGAAAGTCAAAGGGAGTAAGGCCGAGGGACCATGTTGACTGATAGGTAACTACCCCAGACTCAATCTTAGCCGCCTCCAGACCTGAGTGGACTAACCAGGTTAGAGTTGAGAACAGTTGGAGAAGAGCTAAGGCGCAAATTGGTCGCCTCCAGTTAGCCAAGTCTCTGCAAGCTCAATCAGTTCGTGCCAGTTCCAGGTGAGCTTGTCTACAGTCTCCACCTCCTAGTTGTAGTTTCTCTTTGGGTTAAGTAGAGGATTCAGCCCTGCCTATTATTATTTAGAAATTCTAATCTCCAAGGGAGCGGGGCTGTTCACGGTTTAGAGCGCTGAGTTGTTGTTCTGAAGGTCCTAGTTTTAGATCTGTCTCTGTCAGATAAATTATTTAATCTGTTAACAGCCAAGAAGAACTCTGTGGGATATGCATACCCCCTCGAGTGATCCAGCCTGTTGGGTACACTTAATTGGGAGAAAAACCTGGCGGTTGAGTGTGACCTCGGATTACTCCTCACAACCTTTGCCTCCTCACTGAGCCCTACACCTTTACGGATTTTGCCGCCATATTTTTCTCAATGTTTTTATTTTTATTTTATTTAATGTATTAGCCAAATTTCTAACCAACTTAAGATTATTAATTTTTTGATCGAAAATATCTATTAAAGTTTTTCTTTAGAAGTTTTCAACTGTTTTAAGGTTTCCCCCCTAAATAAGGCTTCCCACTTTATAGAGGTTTGCTGAACCCCAAGAGGATCTGCAGATCCTACAGGGTCCATCTATAGCCGTTAGAAGATTAAATAATTTATCTGCCACAGGCGGATTTGAAATTAGGACCTCCACTAGAGCGAGGCTGTACACACAGTATCCGCTCTATGTTTTCTAAAACATTTCAGTTTTACTTTAAATCTTTTGCATTATTTGAAGAGCTTCCAGTCATCAGTGTACACAGATATGGAAGATATCGCATACATCGAGCTGATTCCACTTCTACCAAAAGCATTTTTTACTTTGGAAAGACAATTCAAACTTTGTTTTATTAGGCAAATATGAATCTCTGAATGGTTACTTTTTACTTTTACTTTGCAGTCATGTTGAATGTGAATGTCAGATTTTTGTAGCAAGCTCCGTATTTATGCTTTGTTTTTAATTATACGCTCATGTCATTTATATTTACACTAGTAACTACATGTCAAGGAACGATTTACATTAAGTCATTGATGAGCATTATATATTACGCCTTAACTTAACACATTAGGGCAAGTCATGGTAGACATCAAGCTTCATTTCAGGACTAATAACTATTCTCCTTTGTAACGACATGGGCACTAGTGGCTGTGACTTTTAAGTATTTAAATATAATTTATTATAGTTTTCTTCACGATTTTACTTACATGAAGAAGATCTAAGAGATCTGGAATACCATCCTTCCCGTCCCTAGAAGATCCATTACTCAGACACGCGCCTCCTCTCCTCGACATGTTCAGATCCGTGCCAGTGTGTCACCGCTACCGGAGACGTCTCAATCCTAGGAGAGCAATAAAGATAAAGCTAACAGCGTGTTAAGTGGCTGCTCCGACCGAAGCATCCTAGGGTTTCGATAATGAGAAGGATAAGTCTATAACCGGAGGCCCATTTACCTTCTATAGAGTTCTGTCTCATTGACTTTAGTGGCTTATCTGAAAGCTTAGTTCTCGGGAAGTTTTCGTTTGTATAGTTAAAGTAGTTTTGATTATATTTCAATAGAGGACTCCTCAGTTAGCATTTGTAAATGATTGTAACATTTGTAAAAAAAAAGTGTATGTGGAAAGTGTACTGTTCCTAAGACTACGATTGTGCTGGTTGGCGATTTGTCCGAGAACATGCTCGACCTCCAGATCGTTCCCAATGAACGGTACCCACTTTATGCAGTTTGGATGAGTGGATCATTAATTTCAGGATAATATAATTTTTTGCTGAATGTCAACACTATTTAAAATAGTTGTATATCTTTTTTTTCTCTCTTTCGCGCCCCTAAAAATTTTCCTGATTATCACTGCTTTGAAAGTAGTTAAATGTCCGCCATTAATATATGAGCTGTTATTTTGGAAAGTGGTATAATTCCAATGTTTCATATTCACATTATCTAAACATTACAATGTTTAGGCTTTATTCAGTCCTTCAATCATCATAATAAAAGAATTAACGAGTTTTTTCTTTATCCAAATGGACTCCAAATAACAGCTCATATTTACCATTTAATTAGTTGCATAATATATTTTTTTATAAACCTTTCCGCAGGTATTCACTGGCGCAACTGATGTTATGTTGGGAACATAGGTAATTATATTTTACCTGTCTATAAGTCGGTTTGTCGTAGACTGTTTCTAAAGCTCGTGAGCAGAATATGAAAATTTTTGAGAGGAAGATTCTATGTAAAATCGTTGGAGCCGTGAAGGTGGAGCAGGTACGGAGACGCCGAACAAACGAGCAGCTCAAAGATTTATTTAAAGAATCAGATGTGATCCAGTTTATGAAACTTGGTAGGTTGAGATGGGCTGAGCCCGATGCTCGGATGGGCGAGAATGACCTGCCAAAGAAAATTATGACAGAGGCGATGTATGGAACAAGACGCAGAGGAAGACCTGGCTTCGATGGAGTGATGGTATGGCTAGTGATCCTAGATCCATATGGTTGGGTGTGAGGAATTGGATGTTGGCGGCACAGGATCGAGAAAATCGGTGGAAGCTGGTACAGGAATTGAAATCGAGTTGTAGCGCCGAATGAAAGAATAAATAAGTAGGTTTGTAATACACGCCATTACTATCATCTACTTTTTACCTCTACAATTCATAAAGTTTCCAAGAAAAAGGGTTGTGCAGTGAGGTTATTTGGCAGTTTTTCCCCAATTAAGGATACCTTAATTAAACTTTATAGAGACTGGGTGAGCTCCAGGAAGTTTATAGAGACTGGGTGAGCATCTCCCACTGGAAGATCTGCATATCCATCCATGTCTTTTAAGAGATTAAATTATTTATCGGGCAAAGCTGGATTTGAATTCGGTACCCCCATTATCGCACCTTTACACGCTGAGAACTTTGTGATATTCAGAACAGACAACACAATCCCAATTTTGCTCCTTGTGACTACACCTACTCCTACTAGTACTATTACAACAGGGTAAAAAGAGGGAGACACCAAACAGACATTGCCGTAATTAGCAAGTGGCGCGTGCTTTGAGATCCGTCATTACCGATTCCCCGGCGGAACGTACAGGGGTAATTGAGACCGCATCCTAGGAGGGTCTCAAGACATCATCTTTATCTCCCCCGCCCTCCTCCTTTTCTATAAGAACACAATGGAGGTTTCTTGTCGAGGCCCTCCGCGTAGCGGTCATAAGTTTCTATCAAGTCCTGGCTACTCCGGCCATTCCTTACAATTTACCTCGTGGGGGAGGAGGAAGGAAGAGGTACTATTTTTTTTATATCTGCCTGGAAAAATTGTAGTTTTCCCCGAGGCCCAAACAGAATCTCTTCTTCCATAATCATCTTGTCCGTGAGATGAATAAGAACCTGGTGGTAGGATTAGTTTGGAAATGTTTAATAAAAATAATGAGTTTATCAAATTCGTTTGTTTACGAAAAATCGAACAAATCTGGAATTAAGCTATCACCATATTAAACACTGGAGAATTTAAAAATGAACTGCTCCGTTATAAATTACTAAGATGAAAAAAACATAATAATAAGAATGGAACAAGGTAGGATACCAATCTCACACGACCCAAAACAAAGGTTATTTGGACAATAAATTAATTATTTACAAGATTTTGAAAAATTCTTAAATAACTGACACTCGATGAATCGAACTATAATCGCATTGCTGTAGCTACAGTACCACCAGCGTTGCCATTAATTTCTCCCAGATATCGAAAAACATAAAACATCTCCGAATCCCCTGTGAATAAAGTGGTAAGGTCGAAGTTTGGCTGAGTTCTTTAAACCAAGCGGAGTGGCTCAGTGGTAGAGCACTGGGTTGCCATGGCGGAAATCCTGATTCAAATCCCGCTGCGGGCATGACTTTTATTTAGTTTGCAGCCGGAGATGCATCATATAGGATCTAGGACTCTCCTGGGGCTCACCCAGCCTCTATAAAATATTATAAAAATAGGGTACCCGAGATAAGGGGGAAAAATCTGGCGGTTGAGCGTGGTCTAGGAATAGTCACCTTTTTGCAGAACCGTTATCCATGAAACAGTACAGTCTCTACCATGTACTGAACCCCAGACCCGTCCATGGGTTATAGTGGTACAGGTTCTTTAGACTAAGGAATGAAGGAAGGAATCATGTTTAAGTAGAGTATAGGTTGGTATTTCAGAGCTTCACTTGCATTATTATTATAATGATATTCCTAGCCAAAGACTGCGAGAAAGAGGCTATTCTGATTTCTGAAATACAAGAAACTTTTGGACAAAACTGTTGTTGAGTTTGGTCAGAAACTTGCAAATGTACAAACAACACAAATAGTGAAAATGGATTCAGGAATAGTTAAAAAGAAAATATCATATTTTACTAATTATTTTTTTAAATGTATTTATTGAAATTCACAAGTGTACCTATATTGAATACATCAAGTAAATATGATGAAAGATAAATAATGCCCCGACATAAAGGCAAGTAGAGAAACTACCCAGTGGTAGTAGGTACTCAAATTAAAAGTTCAACTTAGAAGGTCATGAGGCGATCTTCTTTTTACACACCTCGGAGGATTATTAGGAATTGAACAGGTAGCTAGAGGGTTCGGGTGGAAATGAAGTTTCTTATGAAAAGATTGATATCGGATTCGGGCCAAATCAGCAACAAATGGGACATTAAGCATTGAGGATAATACGAAGGATTTTGGATTGTAAGGATTGAATACGAGAGGAATTCGATGGCTTAGTGGAGTCTCAAAGCTCTACACCGTAAGTCCAGATGGGTCTAATGATTGTCCTGTATATTAGTCTTTTGTAATTAATTGGGGGATCAGAGCATTTGTGTAGAAAATGTTGAAGTAGCCTGAAACGGGGAGCTGTTTCTAGTCATTTCAGTCTAGTATGAGAATTCCAAGTTAATCGTTTGTCAAGATATCCTAAGTATCGGATTTGATCAAGAGGAATCAATGGGATGTTATTAAGCAATACAGGAGTACAGGAGGTCGTTGGTTTACGATGGAGGGAAAATTTAAATAAAAAATAAAAAATTATCGCGAATTCCTTTTGCTGCGTACAAGAAAGTAAAAATACACACAAACAGTTCAAATTGGAATTTTACGAAATACAGCACCAACATTGTGGTAAAGAAATAATTAAATAAGTTAATGTTTTTCCATTTCAACCGTTTACTCCAAAAACATTACATTCTTTACCAAGTACTGAGCCACAAGCCTTCATGGCATAGAAAAAAAACAAAAAACTTTGCTTTGTATCTTGGTCAAAACTTCTTATACTTATTGTTACTTAACTATCTACAAGTCAGTAAAACAATCACAAATTACATGACTTTTAGAGCTTTCATTCCAGAAATCGATAGATATAAAGTTGTTATGTTGTCGATATAAATGCAAAGTATTGAAATTTAAAAATACCACTTTTCAGGAGAATAAAAAAACTATTTCTAGGTTTACTCGAAACCATTGTTTATGACCATACATATTATACCGATTTCACTAAGATTATATTGTTTTTGTGCCAAATAGATGACTCTATATCAACTATATATCGCTGCAAACGTTGTATATCCATTATGTTTTTGTATCCAATGTATATAAAATGTGTTTTTTTCACATTCAATACTTTGCATTTGTATCGACGATATTACTGGGAGAATCCACCTATAATTGTGTTGTTTTATTATTACTAATGCCTGAGGTAATTCGCTTGTTATTGTTGTTGGCAAATTAATTTGTTTAGCCAAGTTACCCTCACCGCAACCCCCTGGGCTGAGGTAGCCCGGTCCCTCACTTGTTAGCTCTAATTATACCCTTCACCTCTCAACATAGGCATTATAACGTTATTAAAGTTATAATAATTAATATAATAACTGTAATAAAGACTGTACGCGAGGGATTAATGATACGGCCAAGTCGGTCTGCGATAGTTAGCGGTTATCCGAGTTCTTGATGGGCGGAAGGAGGTTGAGGTCGATGTTCTTCCAATGAATCGTAAAACATTAGTTTTCGATTACAGGCTGAACCTATTGTCATTTAAGCAAATAAATTTAAGCTGGGTTTATCTGCTCTGGGTAGGGGAAAACTTATGCGTTCCCGTCACCGACATGCTCGTGACTGGGGGCGCCTAGCCTTAGTTGTGCAATTTATACTAATAGAAAAATAACACATCAGTAACTAGCTGAATTTTTCTTTTCCCTTAAAAGATTTTATTTTTCATACCTAAATGTCTTGTATCATGAAATCATTGAAGTGGAAATGATCTAATTATTATTTAACTTAACGAAGATCATAATTCTAAAAATGAAAATTAAGTTCATTATTATGTTTATTTATGCAATTAAAATGTCTAGATAATATAATTATGTACTAATTATTATTTCAATTAAATTATTGAGGGCGACCTGTCGTCTAGTTGTTAGTATAGCAGCCTAAGCCCAAGATTGCGGGTTCGTTGCCCATTAGGTGGCCATGGGATTTTTACAGGGAGTAAAAAATTCTTGGTAATGCCGTCCTTTTGAAGGTACATAGCATAAAATGTTGTTAAGCGAACAAACAATTTAATTATTGATATTTTGTATTGAGCTTTTGTACCCCATCGTATGTTTTGATTAGTAAATAATTTACTTGAAAATATATATAATTATTGTTCAGAGTGTCGATTTATGTGAAAACCGGTCTAATATTAATTATTGAAATTTAAAAATTTTAAATGTAAATAATTCAGACTATAATTTACTAAGAGCGTCACAATAATAACACACTTATTCCAAATTGTAGAGTTTTCACTTCTGTTGGCAGTCCTCATTACTGCCTATTTAATTATTTTTATTATTGTTTTATTACTGTAGAGTTCAAATTATTTAGTAATAAACAGTTATATTATTACTTTCCTAAAGCCCTATTATTGCTGAGGTGTGTATTCTCTTCTCCAAGCCCACACATCTCAGTTGGACTTAACCCCCCGCCAGGAACCAGCGGGTGGACCCTGCCGTAATAGGTTTCGGTTGTCCGTTCCTGAGTGAAGTCGACTCCTTAAGCTCTAGAACAAATGTCCTGTCCTTTTTTTCTATAACCCTCTAACTCAGAAGGGTCTTGGGTTCAGTACATGGTAGAGACTGTACTGTTGGTGAGCCGATGGTTGGGTAAATAGTCGTTCTAAGGCAATATAACCAAATTTTCAAACAATTATGCTTTGTAATATAATCTCTGTGTGTAAGTGCAGATATAGTTCCAAGACTATAAGTAGTATGAAATTGAAATTGAAGATTTTAGATATACGCAAGCTTCTGATGTTACAGGAGTTTTTTGCCTAAGATTGGCTCAGAAGAATGTCTCCATTTATTTGTGTAATGAATGAAAGAAAGAAATAATCTGGAGTTATACTTTATTAAAAAACACAAGACCACCTTGTACAACTCATGTAAATACTCTTAATTACTACTACTCAAAATACATAACATTACTCTCAAATAATCTGCCATGCATTGGCTCTTATACGATTATTACATATCACAAATATTATAGATCTGAAGTTTAGTTTCTTCCTCCAAAATAAGATTTATTTCAGATAATGAACTGCTCCACATTGTTAGTGGACATTTAAAAAATGTATCAATATTTAATAACAAAGGTTTAAGTAATAAAATAAATGAGAAATATTTTCTTAAGTCGATAAAATACATTATCTGTATTCAGATTATTAATAAATGAGGCGTTTGGGATCAAAAGCGGAAAACACTAAAATAAAAAAATTCATTCTCGTTCGTTTAATCCCGAAACACCTGGTTCTGGGCCGGATCTGAGAAATTATAGTGTATACAAAATTCCTTGACGAAACTAACAAAAACGGAAATTTTTTTAAATTTTGTAGCTATCCGCTTCTGATCCCAAACTCCTCATATCTACAATATAGCATTGGAAAAGTTAAGAATAATAAGCCCCTACTTATTAATTAAGGAAGTGATGTTTGTAGTTAATGATTAATTATTTCTATTGATATATCATTTTAAGAAGACAATTTTGAATTATGTTTTGATCAACGTAATTAATGAACTTTTTGACTGATATTTTTTAATGCTGGGCTTTCTCTTCTTTTAAGAAAAAGTTGAAAAATATATGCACAATTGGAGCGACAAAAATAAACATTTTTTTTTACTTGTAGGAACTATATATATTATAAATAAATATACTTTTTTCTTTAACTTTCGACATGGCTAGTTAAATTTCACTAGACTCTAGCACATTCTGTCCCATAAACTATTCTCTTCAGAATACAATGATGCACGCTATAAGACTTGCCTATCAGTAGTTGTATTATCGTTGAGAACTGGGACTTAGCTGAGTGCTTATATCCTTCAAAGGACGAACTTCGCGAGAGTTACAACTTTGTATTGCGGTTGTATAAGTGAATATTGAACTATTTCCAGTTAGCTTGATGAATATAACTGCCTTGAGTCAGACGTTGGAGGCAGTTGGTTAGTTCGTATTCTTCTGATAAAGCCTAAGTTCATCGTTCCTTTATACATTAGACATCAGGGATTAATTGAATAACTTATAAAAAAACGAATATAAAAATTAAAATTTACTCTTATCATCTTTATTATGGCTCAATCATTAGTTTTCAAATAACAATTCAATTTTATATTAATACATGTGCAGCCCGTACCGAGGTAAGACAAAATTCGACATAACCACATATTGACTTGGGCTGCAGATATACTTATATTCTTAGATGTGATTGAAAGACAACTCTCATGTTACTGTAGCAAATTATTGCTATTTGATTTATCGTGTTGTAAATTATACATATTTAAGAATTTTTCGAAATCCATTTTTTTGTACGACAGAGATAGGTGATATAAACTGCCTTGTTTCATTATATTATACTTTGTTGTTGTTTGTTTATTTAACATCACTTTATGAAGCTATGGCTAAAAGGACACTTATATAGAGGAACTCTAATTTTTTTTTATCTAGGGATAATTAGGATAGGAATCTTTAATGGGTGCCTGGTCCTTCAAAGGTTTAGGATCGCCATTTAATGTTCCCTTCGGAGGAGCCAAGAATTTTTTACTCCCTTTAATAAATTCCAGGACCACATGATGGGCTGTGAATGCAAGATCTTTGAAATAGAAGGTTTTTTTACATATTTATGTATTACTAGCTTTTGCCCGCGTGGAATTTGGTCTGCCACACAAAGTTTCGTGACAGATCATTTTAAATAAATAATTTAATTTTTTTTTAACTATAAGTTACTCGTACATCCAAAATTTCAGATGTCTAACTTCAAAACTGACGGATTCCATACAATCTTTGAACCCCTATTATATTAAGGGGGATACCCTTTATTGTCCAAATTCCTTTCTTAGTGCTCATTTAAGCTATACAAAGAACCTATCTGCAAATTTCAAGATTCTAAGTTCAGTGGTTTCTGCTGTGGGTTGACCGCTGAGTGTTTTAGTCAATCAGGTTACAGTTTAATATAAACTTCGCCTGTGTTGATAAAAAGTACCCAATGTCCATCCTGAGACTTGAGATTATCCCAGATAAATTTCATCTCAGACGGATCAGCACAGCCGTGAAACATACTCTGACACTGATTAACAAACGGGACGGACAGAAGTTTACTTTTGTCAGTAAAGGATTAGTATGTAATTTTATTGAATTAATTGAAAAGGTTGAATAGTTGAATTTATTGGTAGCGATGCAAACAATATTTAACAAAGGGTAGAATTTCGGAAAATCCTTTCTTATCGGATGCCTACGTCATACTAAAAACCCACCCTCCAAGTTTCAGGTCTCTACGATCAATGATTTAGACTGTGCGTTGATACGTCAGTCAGTCATTCAGGACAAAACATTTTATATGCATAGATTATGACCAAATTGGACAAAATCACTATAAATTGTAGCCTATGTGTTATTCTGATGTATAACCTATATTACTGTTAAGTTTCAAACTGTTCCATTCAGTATTTTGTGCGTGAAAGAGTAAACATACATACAAACTTTCGCATTTATAGTATTAATAGGATTAGTAGGATGTGTCTGTTCACTCATCTAGTATGATATTTAAAAAAAAAATAAGTGTAAATCACTGATGGTATTGTTTTAATTTTTCTTCATTATTTTTGTTTTTTTCTTGGCATAAATTTGAGATATGCGTAACTATGAATTATTTCTCTAGATTATACCTTCTGCAATCCTATAATTAAACAAACAAAAAAAAACAATTCTAATACGTGGTGGTCCTACTTACCTACTGCAATATTGCAATATACTCTTGTAAACATTTTTTTTTTTTTTTTTTTTTTTTTTCTTAGCCCCTTTGGGTTTGAAGATTTCTAAGTAGAATTGAAGAATTGTCGGAGAGGTATCTCTTGTACTGTACGATGTACATTTTAAGAGGAGGATGAGAAGGTGGAGAAGGTTCTAATTTATTCATTTCTATTTTTTAACTTTAGATTTTTCCGGTGATGGGGCTCACCCTGTCCTTTTCCTTTTGTTTGTTGATTTTATTAATTTCTCAGTCCAGGCTGAGACTTTGTACGTGATCTTGCCACGTTTGTGGCCGTCCTGTTGGGGTGAGTGTCCGAAAAAGAGGGTTAGTACAGTATTTCAGGCTGTCGAAAAATTTAATGTGTCTACGTTTAATGAAGTCTGTAACTGTCGGTATGTTTCGTTCAGCGAAAATATGTAGATTTTGCGAGTAAGAATCGCTAGAAAGCTACTCAGGGGGAAGCCCTGTAGCGATGCTAACAATATTTAACAATTAAATTAAATAACCGCGATTACCTACTGACCATATGTTGGAGGTAATATTGAGAATGTGTTATAACCAAGTACTTTTTAATAATTTATCTTTATATTATGACCAAATTACACAAAATCATTATAAATTGTAGCCTATGTGTTATTCTCATGTATAACCTATATTGCTGTAATGTTTCATCCAAATCCGTTCAGTAGTTTTTGCGTGAAAGAGAGACAAACATACATACAAACTTTCGCATTTATTATATTAGTAGGATTGAAGAAGTTTTCTTTCATAAATGTCGACATCATCCAACATAAGATCATTTTTCACCACTCGAAAAAGTACCTTTTGTTTTTTTATATATTTTTTCTGTATCTTTATCCAACAATTAATACGATCTGTCAATTTATATAACACGTTTTTATAATTATTTGACCTAACGTAGCTTTTTTAATATTTTCTGGTCCAGGGAGGAGATGATTGGCTGATAGAAGGGCCATCAAATTATAGGTTGTCCCGACCCTAATCAGGGTTTGTGTCCTGTTAGGTAAGAAAATAATTTCGGGTAAAGAGAAAAATTCGAAAAATAGTAGATGTTATAACTGTTGATCACCGCCCTTAATTTGGAAGGGCTGCTTAATTAAGGATGATGAGACCGATAAATTCAGTATCCTGTTGTGTTCAAAATGAATTATACCATTAGTTTGTAGTTTGGAAAATCGTCCTTAAATGCTATCGTTTAAACTTCTGATATTTTTTGTTGCTGTTGATACCTGCTCTACTACCAGTATCATTTCGCTAGCATGGCCTTCCACTGTGTTTAATAATGCTCATGAGTAATTACGTTTCCGTGATAGCAGTGATTTGGTAACCGTCGAATTACAGCCTTCTCCAATAGTTCTTCAAGTGTAACGTTTACTGGGACGCCCGTGGTCCTGGGAACAGCCCCTGGAAAAGAACTTAAAAAAAATCTACAAAAAAAAATGCCGGAGAGTGCTAGATAATAAATTCAAACTCCCCTCACTGGCATTAGCCCTAATTCCCGAGCAGTCAGTGTGTGCCCTCCACGAAAAGGAACAAAAAATCCAACATTGGAGTAATAGCAGGTTCTGTAGCTCTTGGAGATGTGGGTCAAGTCTCGTCTTCGAAGGATAATTTTCCTTTCAGTCCGGCATTTCCGATGCTATCGGCGGATCCTTAATGTAGGTCCTTAAGGAAAAATGTTGAATTCGATGTTTAATCCACCTATTAATGTTTAGGATTTTTTTTCAATTTTTCAAATGATGCGATTCTCAGTATATTTCTCGGAGGTCAGAGGAAATTCCTCATAAGTTCACTGACGATTCTCAATAGAAATACCCCGCGTCGGAAAGGATCATCCATATTGGACGTTATCGACTGGCCTTCCTGTTTGTGTGACATTCTTTCGAAGTCGTCACATTTACGAAATGTCACAGAATATGTGGTCCCATTTCCTCCGTACCGGGAACCCATGAGAGATTTCTGATCCGTGACAATTTAGTAAATGGTTAAGTACTTAAATCCTGCGATGTCTATCTTCTGTGTGATTCACGTTCGCGAGGAACATCCCACATTATCTTATTAATTCTTAGTATTCTATAGTAAAAAAAATAGTTTAAAATATTTTAGAACTGTACTTGAAAGTTCTATTTATAATCCTATTATAATTGAAAGTATTTTAATTTATAATCCTATCAGAAAAAAAAGTTTGGTTTTAATAAAGTAAGAAGAAAAACCTTTACCCTGTCAACAATTCATTAATTTATTTACCCTTAATACCTATCGACTCTAAAATTCATTTTCAATTTCTACATTTTTATTTTTTTTTGGTTTTGCATCAAAACCACAACGAACATAACTGTAAAAGTTACAAGTCAATTTTCTCTAAAACTTATTGTGGTCATAATAATTTTAAAAATTGTCTTAATGTAGGGAATATTTATTCCCTATAGTCAAACTACATATTTGTTAGAAACTAAATATTTAAAATTTTACTATTTATTAAAAACTCAAATATATATTGCTTTATGATATTGGGGTAAGATACATTTTATCTTGTAGTTCTCTATTCGTTGAGGAACAACCCTAACTGTTCATACATTTATCAATTAGTTTACAAAAGATGATGAGCAATTTAATTGAGAAATTACATACCTCAAAAAATTCCAGAAAGGCCACTTCAGCTTGGGAACCATTACACGTGACTTAATAAAATATATAGTTACGTTAGAATAAATGAGGAAAGAAAAATTTATGTTCTGATTATGGGAATGAGAACCCGAAACATAAAATGATTTATTAGTGATTGAAAAAAAAAAAAAACTATCACTACAAACCTTCAAGAGGTCTGCAAATCCCAGAGAACCCATCTATTGCTATTAACAGATTAAATATTTATTTGTTAGAGCCGGATCTGAACCCGGGATCCTCAGCATTGCAACTCAGCACTCTACCAATTGAAAAATAAATCTATCACGAAATAACAGACAAAAACCTATAATAATTATAACAAAAAAGTTATAATAGTGACATTTGACTTTGATTTTTTTTACAAATATATTTTTTAAACACACTCTCAAGATATATTTTATGGAATCGTGACCACCTCATATCCCTCCTTCAAAAAAACAGCGTAAATACTAAAAAAAAAAAAAAAAAAAAAGAAAAAGAAAAAGAGCTATTTGAAAGTTCCATGCATTTTTAAAAAAATATTATTTGGGTATTGGTAAGTTATAACACTCCTATTGTATCAATGGTAGTGAAGCTTTTTTAATTTTAGCACATGTCATTATTCACATTAAATTTCAACTTCAAGCATGATACAACTAAAAATATGACTTTATTAAAAAAACATGTTGGAAATGGAATATCAGATATGTCTTTCCTGAATTAAGAACCAATACAATTGCTACTGAAGGCTTAACTAATAAATTAATACCAAAATACCAATTTTGAGTTAGGCCGTTGAATTTTTAAAGGAGCGATATATATACATCAGACACATTTCGATATCTTCAAATAGATAATTTCTTTTGTTTGTGATCTATATACCGCAAGGGTAGAAGCATAAGTAATGGTATGCATTTATGGGAGATTAAGGATCATCTTTTTATTTTTTCTTCAATTTTTATCTGCCCCTGTCGGCCTTATCTAGCTTGAAATAGACGACGAAGAGTAATGGATCGCCGGCGTGGCATTGAGTAAACAGTAGCTTTGAGATACCGCCATCGCATGACTAATATCCTCCCGTGCGGAGACCGGGCGAGACGAATGAAGACACCGACTCCTCAGGAGCAAACTCCGACCTGGGAGGGTCTGAGGAGGAACCCGGGAGGGACCACTTTCACCGTCCAAGGGCGATGCGGAACAATTACCCCGCGATGGCTATCCTCTCCGTTTCTGGCTGCCTCTAGGCCCTCCCTATCTCTGTCCAGGATCCAGCCGATACCAGAGGATCCATGGATCTTGTCAACTCGTATATCCACTTATGAAAGGAAGTGAAAGCGTAGATGATATTATATCTGTTTATAGATCGTATTATAAATAATATGCCTGTACCCCTGATGTAAAGGACACCATATTACATTTTTGTATTTGTTCAGAAGAGCCGATGTTTCTTAAAATTGAACTATTACTATTTTTGTTTATAACTTTTAAAAACAGCTTAAACAAAACTGTTCCCATTGTTATAGGCATTAATAATTAATTGGAAGTATTTAAAGTAGTATATATTTATGACAATTTACCTAAATCATTAGCTATTTTCTAGTTCTTTACCTTCGGGGCACAGATATACTATGAAAAAATGAATAATAATTTTTATTGGATGCGCAATTATACGACTATTAGATGTCTAATTTCTCTCATGAAAAATTAAAATGTCCATATTTTATTTATATAAGTTTCTGGTATCCCAGGGTCTTCGTATAGTTATTTTATTTTTATTCATTTATGTTTTTTTATTGTAAATAATCTGCCCAATCTGTTAATAGCAACAGACTCTTATACTTTGCCATTATGTTATTGGAAATAACACTCTCAACCACTCCCATAAAAGCAGAAGCAGCAGAAGTATAATAACAATAATCACAAGTTCTATAGCAAATTAGCACTGTAATATTTTTAATAACACCAGTGAACACGATTTTTACATTTGGATAGAAAGCAGTTAGTTAGTTTCGAATGGTAACTGCTTATTATATGTCTAATTTATGTTACGATAAATGACAATATCCATATTTTATTTATCCATGTTTCTAACATTATATTTTTTCTTTTTCTTAACGTTGATTTATTTTATATATTATAAATAATCTACTTATTCTTTACAACGATTACTTGACAAACGCTACAAATTATTTTTTTATTAACTGTATATATATATATATATATATATATATATATATATATATATATATATATATAAATATGTTTATATATACAGTCTCTCATACATTGCTGTAATGGGTTCTATCTCTGTAAGTAACTTTGTTAACCACTCCCTTAAAAGCAAAAACCAAAATATAAAAGTAATCATTCTTAATATTTATAATAATAAATATTTATTTGAGAAATTATACAAATGCCATTTGGCTCGCGATCTTCTTTCGAAAGCCTCCCCTAAAGGGATTTACGTGGATGGAGAAACTTCCAATTGAAGGTATACCTAGCTTTTTTTCATCTCTCTGTAATGATACGTAATATAGAAAAAAAACAGTGAATACGAATTTTATAGTTGGATAGAAAGCAGCTAGTTAAATAATTTAAGAAGTAATTGTTTATGTCGGCATGAAATTATTCTTGTATACATGTACATATTTACACATAAATTGTACTTATTTTGATAGGTTATATATTTAGTCAATTTTAAATAACTATTTTTCTTTTTATTTCCAAATAACTAATAACCAGTTTTAAAAAAAAGAACGACAGCTATTCATTGATTTAATTTTTTTTTAAACCTAAGGTTTTTTTTTGTTTTTTATAATGGTTTGGGTAAATTATAATTTTCGAATAGCATCACTATTGGTTAGCATGTAACGGGGTATATCAAGAATTTAATAGACCAGCTTTCCTACTAGAGATGGGGGAAAATGTCACTAAATTTAACACCTGCCAATTCGGGACGAGAACAACACTAGAACGGAAACCGCATCCATCGGTATTTATTTTGTTTTTATTCAAATACCCGTAAAAAAAAACATTAAACATTGACTAATTTATGTTAATTTCGGACATTCTGATACAAAAGGTGCCCCACTCGCCTCGCACCGGCGATTTGTATTCAATTCGAAAAATAAAATACAATTCCGAAATAGCTGATGTAAATGCGACCGTGAAATATAATCGGGGGGAGATGTAGCCCTCAGAGCATTGCGCTATAAATCAACAACCGTTGGATGTTTGGGCTCGTTTGGTAAAAATTTATTCAGGAATAAACTGTCTCCGGGGCGTCCCACTCTCGGAATGAGAGAAGGAAGGGAGATTCTCTACTAATTATATCCCCAAAGCCTGGGATCATCGGACTCAATCGGCCCTTTATGTAACCTCTCTCGTTCGTTACGGGGAAATACTTTCGAAAGCAGCCTAACATGTTCTGAAAAGCAATCTTAGTTATGTTCATTAAAGTTTTAATAATGTTATATATGTATTAAGAGAATGGGATACCTCAGTGGTAGAGCGCTGAGTGGCCATCTCGAAGGTTCCTTTTAAATCCAGCTGTAGCAGATAATGTATTTAATCTGTTAACAGCCAGGGACGGCCTTGGAAACCCTCCTGGGCCTCACCCAGCCCTTATAAAGTAGCTACCCTTAATTGGGATTAAACAAATAACCTCCCTGCACAACCATCCTAAAAATAGTATTGTCTCTATCCCGTACCCGAATCCAAGACATTTCAAGGTTTGTAGTGGTACAGGTTTTTTTTTATGTATATGTATTATCCTCCTCAAGATGCTTTTAAACGATTTTGGAGAGATTATCAAAGCCCTATTTAGAGTAGATAAACTAGTTTATGAGAAAAACCTGTCGATTGAAAAAATCACCTGTACAAACGTTGGGAAAGAAACAATATTGTTCTTGGCGTGAACTGAGCCCAAAAGATATCCTCCTTCCTGGATTGGATTGTTGCGTAGAAAACGTATATCTAATTTATGGATTCTAGGTCTGACCTCTAATTTCGCAGGTTTGATGTATTTTTCCTGGTTATTTCTTTTAATTTAGGTTGAAAAATCAATTAGTGAATGCTCTGACATTCACTTTCATTCATCCTTTTTATTAATTAATTAATTATTTCATACTTAGAGTTAAATATTAGAGCCTATAAAAGATCCCTAGAGTATATTAGTGTAGAATAAGCTATTAATGGCTATTTGTCATTCTGCATGGGCATTTTGTGAAGATACAATCGCCTGGTACAATAATTTATAAAATTATAATGTATCTATAAATACTCTACATACAAACAAAATATCTCTCATCGACGATTATGACTGACAGCTCCATCAAATAACTCGCTACGACTACAGATCACCGAAACGGAGAATAGACTGATGGGAAGTCTAAAATTAGTTTGTAGTATTAATAGAAAGCAATACGGACTGGATAGTCTCTATTGTGGTGCCCTGGTAAATATAAAAGAAGACAATTTGATTTTAGTGCACCCGAGACCACACATTGGAACCATTCGAAGCTATTTCTAGGAGCTCTGGAGTTTGTCAGTTGGTATCAATGTCAGTAAATCCTCGACTTTATTCTTTTGAGGAGGGAAGAACTAAATAGCATCGGTTGCATAGGATACGAACTGAAGTTTACTATTCCAGGATACAAGTCGTATAGCTAAGCGGTCGAACAAAGCCGTTAATGATATTTTGCAGATCACATCTTTTTCCATTCGGAACGATTTGTCACTGTTGAGATAGTAATCAAATAATGATTTGCAAACTCTTTTGGTTTACACTAGAAAACAACTAAACATAAATATACGGTTATTGTTTTTATAAAATTTTTCTTCTCATAGCTTTCGGAAATTAATTCATGTGAGTATTAATTTATTGTATTTTCTCTAAATTCTTCTGTCCCCTCTCGAATGGATTTTAATATGTGATCGTGAGAGCATACAATTATCGGAATTATTGCTTCTTCAGCTGTATTATTAAACGATTTAAGTTCCAAGGCAAGCATTATTAATTGTTTTCAACTCTATTTAATAAAAATAGCAGTTCAGATTTCTACATTTACTGAGCGCATGACCCTTCATGCGTTGTATGTGTACAGGTTTTTTATTTTTTGTTTTTAACTGTCACAAGTCAAAAACCTAGATTTTTTTTTGCTCAATGTCTTTTGCTTTTTCCAGATTAATATATATCGATCCATTAAATTTTCTCGCGTACCAACAGAAAGATGCTAATATTCCAGTATAATCATTGATTTTCACAAATTTCGCACTTGATGCTCCAAGTACTGCGTACAAAACCTCTTGAATGTTATGAAAAATTCAATACAGTTTCGCTAGTTTTGTTTTTCTCTTAGGAAAGCATTTTATCTTAGTTATTTTACTGGTGTAAGTAAATATATTCTCTTTTTGAATGAAAATAGTTGACCTTGATGAAATATGTGGAAGAAAATGGTTATAAATTTCTCTGACCATCAAGAAATATTTATTCAGTAGCCAACGTTTCGACCTACTTTGTAAGTCTTCTTCAGGGCTATATATGCAACAGACAATTGAAAATTAAAAAAATGTCAAGCAAAGAAAAAAAAAGTAAAGCATGGTAAATGTAGAAAATGAACATTAAAAAATATTAATAACTAAGTGACAGGAAGGTAGTGAAATACATAATAGAAATTAAAATAATAATAAAACAGAACAGGACATGTTAAAATTAAAGAATAATAAGGTATAAAGAATAAGTTAATAAAGATAAATACTAAAATAAAATGGGTAAATATTAAAGTTGAAATACAAGTATTGGTATACAAGTATTGAAATACAAGTACTGATTGGTGGACAATAAAGATGGGGATTGAGAGAACAAGAGATATATATTAATACAGAGAATAGATGATCATGTGGGGCATTAATAACCTTAACAATGAGAAATAAACACTATAAGATAAAATTATGTATGATAAATAATAAATAAAATATATGTAGGCAATAAGATAAGGTAAAAGTTAAAAGAAAATATCAGAAATAAATAAATATAAAGATACAGAGGTAATGGAAATGAATAATACCGTAAGTAATAACATAGTTGATATGAAATAAACATGTCAAATTGTATAAAAATAGTGAGTTAAGATGAAAACAGATGAATGCCGTGAAAAAGCAAAAAATGATACTTTAAGTTGGGAAATAAATAAACGCCTTACTGAGATAGTGAGCATGCAAATTGTAAAAATAATATAGTTATGTGTTGTATGGTTATTAGGGAAAGAAAATAAAATGGAGAAGAGAGGGTGGGAGGATAGGTAAATTAGTGAAAGATATATAAAATAAATACCTGTCGCACAAGAGGGGGGGGCTCCTTTAATGTTATAAGTCGAGATATTTTTTTACTAAATTATTATAATACCAAGAACTAGAAACACTTACACATTTACTTCTCAAAACGTAACGAACCTGTTCCTCGGTTGATATTTAGATTCCTAACAAAGTTCGTTTCATTATCATAAACACACAAATACTGACCCGAACCTTCACAACACCAAATGAGAAATCGAATAGAAATGACCCGAGAACCGAGGCTAGGGGTTGACCATCCAGTGGACCAGGATGTTTCTCGTAATAAAACTCAGATATATATGTAAAAGAAAACGATAATTCACTTTTCTGTCTCCTTTTAGTGGACGGGTATCTGATAGAATGGTAGTCGTGGAATCTGATCGCCTACGCTTTCAGTGAGATGTGTTCACGTGGAGACGTTTCTCGTTATAGAGAGAAATAGAGAAAATAAATTATTACCTTCACAGTCAGCCTATATTGTAAAATCAAACAAAATACGCCTTCAAGGTTATACTGAATAATATATATTATTTGTTAAATATCAACCACTACAACAGCTGTGATATAATTATTTTATTATTATTTTGTTTGTTTATTTTAATATCACTTTTATGCTGCTATGCCTAAGAGGGAGCTCTAAATTTTGCCTATCCAGGTTTAATAGGATAATTAAAATAAATATATTCATTTGAAAAGAGTAACAACTAAAATAAAAAAAAGTAACAACTAAAATAAAATTAATTATGATAATTAAAATAGTTTAATAGGATTTTAAAGAATTTCTGACATCTATAGGCTCGGGACCCTCGTTTAACGTGCCTTCCGAAGGACGGCGTAGCTTGGGATTTTTTACCCCCTTTTAAAAAATCCTAGAGCATAGACCAGCGGGGCGACGAACCCGCGATCTTGGGCTTAGTAGGTTGTTATGCTAATCTCTAGACCACAGGGCGCCCCTATTATTATTTAGGTACTAAAATAAATTAAATCAATTAATTTTTAAACATGTGTGCATCGGTTTAATATTTCAAACTTCAACTAATTTTAAATATTTTCATTTGAAAAGAAAAGATATGTCTAGGACAGGGACTCGAACCCGGGTCACCCAGATCGCTAGTCTGGAACTCTACCAATTGAGCTATCCTGGCTCCATCAGTCTCGCTCCCCGGTCATGGCCATATCCTTTCTTTTTACTGATCCCATTTCCCCGCGTTCTCGCAATTTGGGATCTATACGAGGGGAAGAATGTTCTTTGAACATTTATTTAATTTGGATCTTGTTGACTTACGTCATTACATATTACCGATTATAATGTATTTTATTTTATTAGTTATTGATTTTATTAATTTTTAAATATTTTTATTTGAAAAGAAAACTCATTTTATCTTTAACTTATTTTATTTGAAATTATATATTTCGTTGATTAAAATATTATTTTGTTCATAAACAAATATTTAAGTTCTTCAATAGCTTAGTCCATTTTCACCCAATGAGGAATTTATAAAAGATTATGGTCCTCAATAACTTGGGTACCTGAGTAGCTCAGAGAGTAGCAGGGGAGCTAACTTCAAGACCGGCTGTGGAAGATAATTTATTTGTTTTGTTAACAGCCATAGATCGACTCTGTGGTGCATCCAGTGATTTAAAGACACTCCTGGGGCTCACCCAGCCTATGTTAAATGGGTACACAAAATCAGGGGAATATCTTAATGGTTAGGCGTGATATACCTCCATACACTTGGCTCTCGTATTTTTGGTTCATACCATTTGTTTTAATTTATTTTTTATATGTACTCAATAACTCAATAACTTAAGCCATAATTTAAAAATGTGGTGAACATATCTTTTTTTAAAGGAACATTTATTTTTAATATTTTTAAATCATGTTTATTTATATCACCTAAGACATTTTCACGGTGTGCGACGAATATGAAGAATTTTTATTTTTCTTCGTTGTCATTCTTTATTTGGTATTTTTTTTACCCCATGTTGTCTGCGATGAATCTTTCTAGGTACAATTGGAGTGATGCGGTGTTTCTTTGGTCATTTGATACTCACGTTTACATCTTTCACGAGTGCACTTTCATTTTTATTATTAATTTAATAATATAACAATGGAGACTATTAATTATGTTTTGGTCATTCTTCATTAATAAAAACAAAGCTTAAGTCAGAGCTTGATATTACCTAGTACATTCCAATTTACTGTTGACTATAACTAAAAATCATTATTATGATTTTATGTTGTTTTTTTCCGGAAAGCCTTTTTCTTACAATGCAGTCTGTCAAGGATTACTAATAAAACGGTCTTGGATCAGAATTATGTATTTTTTATTGCCCCATATTTTTAAATAATATATTAACATGACATCTGCCCCAATATCAGAACTCCTCCTTAAATTACAATAAATATAAATCAAAATAGTGATTAATCGATATAAAGCTTATAGAAGCTCGAAGGAACAATTCCGAACGGACAGCACATCGTTACAGGCCCAATATTTTCTCTCAAACACCTTTGTGATTAATGGCGCAACATTAAACGAATTATTCGTCACTACATTAGTCAATATAATTGTATTTATGTATGCATATGTATGGAAAGGGTGTATGTATATGTATAGTGAGCGGATAGAGTGAGGAGATAGATCTTTTTTTTAATAATTTATCGTTAATATTAACCCGGAGGAGAATTATTAAGGATGTGATCTGGGCAGGAGTTCTTCAGGGCTAGGCACCAGTTGTTCCAGTTGCTTACGTCACCTTCTATATTAGACGCACGATCTTTTTTGTCTTATTCATTTTTAATTTTTTTTTATTATCCCGATTATAATTTACTAATTTTTTCAAGGTTGGGAGAACAAGAAGACATCGTTTCGGTGAAATCTCCTCAGCGCAGAACGTCGTCGAGCATTTGTCACCCTGACAAGAACAAGCGCTGCTTCGCCGTTTTGACAAATTGGGAAGGCCGTGGAGTGTCGCTGGCAATAGCCGTCATGGCGGGTTTTGATATCGGGTTTGCCTTGTCCCTTCTCGGAATGTATTTTTGAACATGAGCAGGAACGTAAATTATTCATGAGCTAATCAATTTTTCCTTTCCCCCCGATTGGCTCCTTCTCTTATGCATCTTTTTAAAACGAAACAAAGAAAGAAGAACTTGGCTGTGTAGAGTCTTTTGGGTGCCCGGAATGCCTATATACGCTCTCAGAGCGTAGAGCGCTTGGCTCAGTAATGGCGGTGTAGAGGAAGTGGAGAGATGGCGACCGGGTGTAACCCAAGACTAAAGCTCACGAAGCCCCGCAGCGAGACCCGAAATATTATACGAGCCCTGCGCCCTCTTCCTCCGTCTACAGCAGAGGCAGTATATTCAAAAATGTGGTTTTATCCGCTATGGCGCCCGAAGATAGTGGGTGAATTTTAATAATTCCACTAACTACTAAATTTTTTCAGTTTCGAAAAGGTCCCCTGTGTCGCCTACCTGTTGAAATACATTTTTCTACAAAATTTGTTGTATAATAAGCATATGGTATCTGTTTCGCAGGTTGTCGCTTCGAGTTGAGTTTTAACTTTTTATTCGTTTCATTTTGAATATTTTCTAAAAATACAAGATATAGTGAGGTTTTGTATGGAAAAGAGACTCTCTAATTATGAGTAATGACTAGATTTCGGTAACCATTTCATCAACTATTTAAATGTTTTAATTAACATTTCGAAGTACAGATAATATATACGTTTGTTGAAACGGTGAGATGATTACCGAAGTATACACATTTCCCATAATTACATTCTCTTTCCCATACTAAAGCTCATGGTAGCTTTTACTTCGGGGAAAATATTAAAAGGAAAAAGAATGAAAAGTTAAAACTTGTTGTTACTCAACTCGAAGCGACAAACTGCGGAATAATTACCAAACAATTATTTTAATTGTGGCTATTCATAATTTTAATAATAATGTTTTTATTTATTCTAGGACAAGTCCCTTTAGAATAATAATAGAAAAAATTAAATATGAATCATAAAGTCTTAAAGTAGAATACAATAACAATTTAATTAATAAATTAAATGAAATTAAATTACGATTTAGCTTCCAATAATAAATTGAAAGGAAGAAAAAGTATTTATTCTCTTAAATTGCAACGGCTAATATTTTGAAGCTATTATTCATACATTTATTCTCCTTTCGACCGTGTCGTCAAATTCTTTACCAACGTTCCCTGAACATGCATCTAGCTGTCTCTGGCCTTAGTCTTAGTATCAAATATTTAATAAATGGATTCAAGATAATAATAATTATAAAGTAAGAAAGCAGTTAATATTTAAACATATCTAGAATTTATGAAAAAAATCAAAAATCAAACGGATAATGAAAGAATAAATATATAATGACAGAGATTTACTTTTGTTTTCCTAATTCTATACAGAATTTTTGACAGCCAGGAATTACTTGTTCCAGTATTGACTCAAACCTAAAATAAAATATTATTAAGACGTATACAGATATTATGATTTTCTTTGTGTCATTATAATAAATCTTGCTATTTAACGTTCCTATTTTTATTGGTTTATTTTTCAGTATTTTCATGTATATTTTTAACTTACACCCTACGCAATACGATAATTTTTTTATTATATAAGTGTAGTGAGTGCTTATTTTTTGTGTTGATTATCATTTCTAAGAAAATGACGGTTATCCGAATTTTTAATTAACCAAGCCATAACTGACGATAATCCCGTAAAACTATAACCGGTGGGAGTGATTATTTTCAAAGTTTCTACCTATAAAGTATATATAATTTGTTTACTTGGCATTTCTTTATCCATTATTTCTTAATCATAATCCAAATACTTCCTAATAATTAAGGAAGTATTAGGGATTGAAGAAATATTTTCTTCTATCAAAAACACAATTTCATAAAAAAATATGAGTAGTAATAATTATTTATAATTACACCTCTAAGTATATAAAGATTTTGGAAACAAATATTATCTAACACATAAAGCCGCAGAATGTAGTGATGACCATACAATTGAATTTAAACTTATAAAATTGATATAATTTAAGGATGTTAATGAAAGCTCTGTGAACGTAAAACTTTTAAAAAAATTATGTTTATGATATTGTCCATAAATCAAAACAATAAAATGAAATAATCCTTCAGATTATTAATATATGCACTATTTCATTTTAAAAAGATGAAGTTTTACGAGATTGTCTCGATACCCAATATTTATGAAATTCGTCCTTTGATAATAAATTATTCAAAGTTATTTCATTATAAAACGTTAATTACACGGCAAATCTAATCAACTCTTAATGAATTTCTCTCATGAGATTTAAAATTTTGAGAGTGCAGGAGTTCCGCAAGGGTCTCAGCTTGAAGATTATTATTTTATACATGTTTAAATAATTTACATCGAAAATTAAAATGCTTATGAATTGTACATAACTATAATTGTATACAGGAGCAATTGACTTTTAACTATGACTTTTACACTAATCGAATATTTTCCAAGATAACTACTTAGTAAAAACTACTTAAATGAAATAGGAACTGAAGGAGCCAGCTTATTGCCGAGTAGAGATGTAAAACTGTTAGTGCTTAAGCTTAATGAGTCTTTTATCTCTTATGGAGTTTCGTGGTTATGCAACGACCGGAAACTCTTATATCGTCCATGTTCTCGTTTCCTCCGCCTTTTCTGTGAAAATTGCTGCAGAGTGATTAAGCACACGAAGACCTTTGAGTAACTAGGAGAAGTCGTTGGAATAAAACCGTTGAATAACTATTTAAGTCCATTACATGTCCTATTTAAATTAAGTCTTTAAATGCAGCTTGTTACCGTTTTAAACTATGCTATAGTTTTAATTATAAAAATTATGATAGCACTATTTATTATAAATTATTTTCTTCATCTTCTACCCAACTATATCTAGCTCCATTACCAGTGGGAAAGATGAACAATAAATCGCTCCTTTGCAGTTAAATACCTATAATAAAAATGGAATCGTAAAGATATGCATAACCTTCTGAACTAATGAATTTGTAGCCCAGATCCGATGCACTATTATTACATTTGCGCACGATTCATATATTTTCTTTTTTTATATTCAGACTAAAAATGATACTATTTTTAAATGTTTTATAAGAACCGTGCCTATTATTCATATCAATGAGAGGTTGTTTATAATCGGTACTTAATTGTTAGGAGCGGAGTGGCTCAGTACTAAGTGTTTGTGCACTGAGTTGCCATGCCGAAAATTCTGGTTCAAATCCCGCTGCAATCAAGACTTTTATTTAGTCTGTTAGCAGCCGGAGATGGATAATATAGGATCTAGGAGCCTCCTGGGGCTCATCCAGCGTCTATAAAGTGGGTACTCAAAACAAGGGGGGGGAATCTGGCGGTTGAGTGAGATCTAGAACAAATCACCTGCACAATCGTTGTCCTTGAAACACTACAGTATCTACCATCTACTGAACCCCAGACCTGCTCACGGGTTGTAGTGGTACAGGTTAAAAAATTAATGTTAACTTATATACGTAATTTGTATATAAATTTAAGGTTTAACTTCATATACACGTATATATTGCTAGCCGTAAAGGTTTAAGATGTATATTATTATTTACATTATAGTGTATATAATAATAAACATTCAACATTAATAATTATATTATATATGAATATTATTTTAAATTTTAAACTGGTTATTTTTATACTTGAGTTCTTGATATTTACTAAACTAAAATTATGTATGCACTTCCTTAAATTGTTTCTTTTGTTAATTAGATTGTAAATCTAATTAAACTTTATATACTTATTCTGATTTTATTTTTATTATTTTCAGGTAAGAAACCTACAGTCTTTTGGCTTTATATGAGTCGGGTGAGAATTATCATTATAGTTTCAGTAAGCATGAGTCAGCCGTGTTGTAAATTTAAACTGCCAGAAGGGTAAGACTATAGAGGTTTAGTTCTTTCCATTATTAATTTACAATTTTTTAAAATTTAGATTCTTTAACAATATAATACACCGGAGTTCGGTTATTCCACACCGTGTTCTTTTATCGGGAATGGACTATTAGTAGAAGTAATGGAGTAGTTTTCCAGAAAATCAAATAGGCGTCCAAAGATTTGGTCCAGGTATGGTCTCCTTCAGGGAAAGAAAAATAGATCACTAGAGTTCCTGCTGACCTGGAACTGCCATAATCCTTGAATCTGAACGGATTCGTCACTATCCTTGAACTCTAATATACATCTATAGGAAGGACACTGGTAAATCGGCTACAAATGTACTGATTATGGAGCTTCAGAATCCATGGTTGGGTGCAACGTGAGGTTGGGTGACTCCCTAGTCAGACTTCTCAAGTAATATATATTTCCTAGATGGCGACACAGGTCGGCCAGAAAATCTTCTTGGTTCATAACTGATAAAAAAAAATTGTATACACATTTTGACAGATGTTATCTCCAGAGCGTTCAGGTTCAATTATTAAACCCAATACTTTTCTGAAATGCGTCTTTGATAGCTAAAGATCTTGCAATATTTAGCTTTTTTAATTTATTTTTATTTAATTATTTTTTATTTATCCTTAGGAAGTGTGATGGCTCACAGTGCTAATTTGCTTTGCGAAAGTCTTGTGTTGAAATCTAGCTATACCATATGTAATTTATTTGATCTGTTAACAGCCAGGGGTGGATCCTTTGGGATCTGGAGACCATCCTGGGGTTCTATAAGGTGGGTACCCAAAATGGGGCGAAAACCTGGTATTTGAGCGTCTTCTCTGACAAACACCTCCTTGCATACGCGTTGCACAGTATCCACAACGTACTGAACACAGAACCTCTATGACTGATAATCCATATTTCTATTACTGATAAATTATTTTTTATTACGTTTGAATTACAAGGAGAGTCATTTATAATAGTAAAATCGATTCTAGTGTTCCCTTTGAGCCCTGCGATCCGGAGGTAAACACTTGATTTAAAGGGAGGCCATTGGCGACCCAGTTCGATAACGTCGGTTCCATCCGAATCAAGAATCGATTTAGCCGAGGATGGAGATGATTGAAACGAGATAGAGCCATTGACAAATTATCGGTTTGACAGGAGCTGATTATGGCTCCGAGTCCCGTTAGGAGGCCCTTTATATTTGGTAGCGCCCTCGCCGGCCTCTTCCTTACTCACTTTCTACTTTATCTCAAATATATTCGTAATTCGGATCCCTCTCTCTCCTGGCTCGATGTAATATATAACTCTGACAGCTTGGATAGGTCTCACGAAACCGGAACTCCTCCGTTACTTGATTTGTGTATAGATTCTGAAGTGACAAACTAAAATAGTACGTTTCATCAATGTAGTTCTCACTCCTCTTCGGGCTCACCCAGCCTCTATTAATTGGGTACCGTTAATTGTAGGAAAACCTGGAGGTTGAGTTTGTTCTCCATGGATCCTTCCTGATGGATTCCAGTAGTACTAGACTTTATGTTATTTTTTTTAGTGTGATGTAGATCTAATTTAAATTATTCGAACAATCAATGAAAGAAAATATAATAACGTAATACTTATAAACTTATAATAGTAAGCTTTGAGACAATGGAATTGAACAAATTCTCAAAAGGAGGCATATAATAATTGTTAGAATGCAATTGGAAAACTCCAACAATTTGATGCTATGTTGTGAGGTAGCTATCTCTAAATTTATGTGTCTGTTTTCACTCCTGATATGAGATGTGATAATAATTATAATACTACGGCTTAACGAACCTGAAGCCTCAATGCCGATACCGCCAATATTTGCTTTCAAACTTCTGTCCACGGACCACTGCCCGAACCCAAATCCGTCAGACCACTCTTAACGCAATCCCAACTACGCCTTATTAACATCTTAGGAATTCGTTCGTTACTAGGCCCAGCAAGTTTATAGGCCTATCTCAATCTGCATGACGCTGTCACTTGAATAATTTATTGGATGCATGCTTCGCAATTCCGCGCTATGTAGTCTGCTATATACCCCAGTGGTCCCATCCTTTTCTGGACCAAATATTCTACGTAATACCTGAAGATGTTTTCGAATGTCTTCGGTGTTCATCCTTAAGCCTTAGCAGCCAAGTTTCACATCCGTAAAGAAGAGTTAGAAGGATGATTGTTTTATAAATTCTGATTTTTAGATTTCGGGACTGAAGATGTGAGATGTGCTATTCCTTTTTTTTTCTTGTGTCCTGATGATGTCTGAACGATCGAGCCACTATGGACTACGTCTGTTTCAACTGTTGTTCTTAGTATTATTTATCTTATTATTATTTTCTTTTCTTTCATATCACTTTCATTCTGTCTCCGTGTTTTTGCTTTCTCTCCTGCGTATAAATTACGTCCATTTTTCTCTTTGGTCTTTCTTATAAACCTGGAGAATCCTGAAGTTCCAGCCTAAGTGAAGAACGGCCTTCAATGCCATCTGTAGAGACTTCGATATCCTTTTTAGTCTCCTTCATCAACGTGTTGGTCATTTTCAGCTTTTTGAGTTACGTGAATACCATTTTTATTATTCTTCTCGTGCCCATTCTGTGTAGGGGAATATTCAACCAATCTGTTTTCTCTATGTAAAGCTTCGAGATATTGTTTATGAATATGAAACGATACAATGCTAGTTTCCCAATCGGAACCTTGCCCTTTCCTATTGACCTTATTTTAGCCAGGCCCTATCCGAGTCACATAGCCTAGTTGAAGGTACTCCCGACGTGAAAGTATCAACAACTTATCGGTCACATATTCGCCTCGACTTAACTCCGTGCGAGTCCTTGGCTATGCATTAGACCATTAATGGCAGAAACAGAACACGAGCCATATCGTGCATAATAAAACGCCATTACTCATACGAAGCTGTCATGAATCAGATAATAAACGGCATATTTGTTCATAATACTTCATTCTATCTAGCGTAAATTGCATAAATAGATCGCGGGACATTATCGTCCGTCATGAGTGGTTTATATATATCTAAATAATTAATTCACTGTCCTATTATTTAAACAGTGAGTATAAATAAATATAATTTACGATCTGTCGGAAGAAACGTAATGCGACCTTAGTGCAAAGAAATAGATTTTTGTTTGGCTTGTGCATTCGTGTTATAAGAGACTATCTGCGTTATTGCATGCAAATTACTCGTTTCCTCCTTGAAAAAACGGATTTTAAACAAACATTTTTATTTGTATTATTATATATTACTCCAACCGCACGGCAAAATGTTCAAACATTAAAAAAATTCTAAATTTAATTTAATATAAATTCAACACAACACGTCAGGAATGCGCTATTATATATCGACTTAATAATAAATTTTTGTTGCAATTATAATCCTTATAATTATAATTATAAATCTGCTGTGTCAGATAAATTATTTAATATGTTTATAGCCTTAAAATGTAACTTCCTTAAACGTTAAACGTTTAAAGTTTAAGGACGTCGCTCCCACACACTCTATAAAGTTGGCTCTCCCAGTCACTATAAAGTGGAAACCCTTAAAGGTTGAAAATCTGGCGGTTGAATGTGAACTCGAACAAATCGATTCAAATCACGTTTCTCCGTCACCCTCGGCTTAGAAACGGCTCAGTTCCTACCGCAAACTGAACCCAAAACCCTTTGGGCTGTCGTGGTACTGTTTTTTTTTTATTATTAATTTTTATTATTATCCACAACTACTGACTTAATATTTTTTTTAACAAAAATAGTATGTTTGATAGGAAATTAGCTCAACTAAAAACTCTGGGAGATGCTAATAGAAATGCTCTTTTAAAATGTTAACTTTAAAATCATATATAAACATATATTGGTACTTGTGTATTAGCCTGTACCCAGTGACAGTTATATACATTGTTTAGCACTGATAATTCTGATACTGATAAAACCTATCTTCTTTTTTTTTTATTTTTTTTTTTTTTATTTTTTTTTTTTATTTATGTTGGCTAAAGACTTCCTTTGAAGTCCTATACAGCCCGATATCTTTAATTAATTAATTAGTATTTTCTTTGATGCCAACAGCACGCGGTCTTCCCAGGCGGTCACCCATCCAAGTACTAACCACGCCCGACGTTGCTTAACTTCGGTGATCGGACGGGAACCGGTGTGTTCAACGTGGTATGGCCGTTGGCCTACCTATCTTCTTATTCATATTAATGGAAATTGGAATGTACAAAATGCTAATTCTAGACCACTCTAGACACGTTTCTGTTCTTTTAAAAATGTTTTCCCGAAAACTTCTCAATTTCTATTGTCAAAATCCATTTGATGACCTTTTTCACATAAGTTCATCTTTGGAATTATTCTGAACTTCTGGAAGTATTTTCACATCTTCTTTTAAAGACGGCTATTCCCAAAGTGTAATTCTGTTCATTCTAAAAAGGTAATAATAAAATTAACGAGACAAAAATTTTACTACAACTGTTTAGTAAACAGAAAACAATTTAATAACGCACACACATATAACTCATTTTAGAGGAGCTATAACAAGAGGTTACACCAGATAAGGAGGTAGGTTTCTTGGGTACCGGCTAATACACAAGTACCTATAAACATATATATATGAAAACACACACACATTATAGAATATAAAATCATACATAATCAAATATTATTCAGATAAATAAGAAGTAATGTCAGTTGAAACATCCAAACGTCTGAAAATTCATTTAACAAAACATAAAGTCTGTAACAAATATAGGAAAAATACAATTAGAAAAAAATACCTGAATTAACTAAATTAATACCCTTGGAATGCATTGATGCGACAATTGAAAAGATAAAACAAAATACTATAAAACATATGTTACTGAAAGCATGTAATCCAGTAGTAGGTGTATGTTAAATTATTACTTCTACATTGCCTACCTATTTATAAACTATTTTACATGAACACATTGAATGAGAAAATCGTTTCCTTGGAGGCCATAGTTAATTTTTCTGAATTAACTGTTTTATCATTTCATTTGCTGTGTACGCCATACTTACAGTCCTTCGTCGCAATCGTATATTGTTCTGATAAATCTACAATAAACCCATGAAAAGCCATTAAACCTAGAACAGGTCATTAGCGAACTACAACACTCCCGTAATGAGCAACCATATGAATACATAAACCGCGAAGTGGGCTTACGAAATCGATTCTCCAATTCCTCCCTGTGATGAAATATTCGTGTTGAATCGTTACTCAACACTTGTGCTAAGTTGATAGCGTCTTCTCATTAAGCATTCCCGCACTAAGAGGAATTTCGGCAAGTATTTTTTTTCCCCCTCAGACTCTTTCATTATCTATTATGAGTTAATAGCGGAATCGACCCGAGCAGAGAAGCCTGAAGTTAATAATGTAAGACAGTGAAGCTCTCCTTGGGGTCGTCAATAATTCTGCGCGTGTAACATCTCCGGTCCTCATTTCATCATCTGTCTTCGTGCTCTACGATGCAGTCTGTCTCTACCCTGGTAATATATGTTTCTATTCCAGACGGAAGAAATTTTTTTTTATTTTGGCTTCATCTTGATATATTTAAAACAATAAACTGCATGTCCTTGATCCTTACATTCAGAGTTAGTGAATCAAACCCCTGCAGCCCGTGAATGACCTTGGTTGGGTTCATTACTTGGTTGAGACTTCTGTACAGTTTATAAGCCAACAGTTGTGCAGGGAGAGTTGACTGTGATTACGGCTCAACCGCCAGTTTTCTTCCAAGGCTATTCCCTTGAAGGGGCTGGGAGAGCCCCAGGAGAACCTGCAGATCACACAGGTAGATTTAATTTAAAAAAGTTCTCTGCTACAAATAAATTTTAAACTAGCAACACAACGATTAACGCCCCTACCTGATTGAAACATTAAAAAATAAAATAATTAAAAATCTAAAACTTAACATTCTTGTCAAAAGAGATATTATAATAATTGTTAGAATCTTACCCTCATTTTTTTTATCGGGGAAGTATCTTAACCTTGAACTTGGCTTATTATTGTCTCTTCTATAATGTTTAATTCCAAGTTTTTTTATTATTTTTTAAAAAATTGAAATAGAAGATGGCGTCATGGCCTTCTAAGTTGATTTTGTTATTCGAGAACTACTATCGGGTAGTCTCTCTACTTATTTTGCCTCTTGCCAATATTTATCTTTCATTATATTTACTTGATGTATTGCATTACACAGTTGTAAATTTCAATAAATAAATTTTAATAACAAAGAAAATTAAAATCAAGACTAAAAACGGTCAATTCTCAAATAAATATTTGACTATCCTCAATTTTTTACTTCCCTAAACCTATATGTCACTACGACTGATGAAGGGTGTTAGGATCAGTACGTGGTATAGGCTGTACTACTTCTGGGACAACTGTTGTGCAGGAAGGCGATTTGTCCTAAGTCACGCCCGAATGCCAGGTCCCCCCCCCATTTAAGAGTACCCACTTTATTGGCAATGGGTGAGCACCAGGAAGGTCTACAGATCTCACAGGGTCCATCTCCGGTTAATAACAGATTAAATAATTAATCTGCAACAGCAGGATTTGCACCCGGCATAGCAACTATCATCAATTTTGTTATTACAAAGTAATAATGATAATTAAATAATAGAAATATAAACATTCAATCTACTTTGTTGTCATACCGATTCCTGAATTATCTTAAGTTTCGTCATTTTAAACCATCTACTCAGTACTTCAGCATCTGATCGAAAAACGGAAAACTTACAACTTGCTTCTCTCCGAAGACTTAGCCGAAGTTGAAACGGGAGCTTACCTCGCGACCCGGCAGCCCACGTTGTAAAAGATCCGTTTCGACTTTTACAACCAGAAATGTCACGATTGCGCTCGTAAACGGGGAGTTATGAAGAAGAGTACAAAACGCTGGGCCATTAAAAATAAATATTGTTTGTTGAGACTCCGTGTCGTTCGTGTTTTTGCTTTGTTTTACTGCTTGTGGTGAATTTTATGGATGTGTTCGTGTGGGCCGAATCATGGATCAAAATCTTAAGTCGTTACTTCCTCATTAAATATTGTAAAAAAAAAAAAGATCTTACGTTGTACAGAGTATAGCGGCTTCCATTTGTCGACGATAAAAGTGAAAAAATGATCGTCTGGCTGATACCTCATGCATGTTTATATGAGTGATAATTTTCTAACTGTTTTTTTTTTTTAAATTAATTTTTCTTGAAAGTACCTTATAGGCATTCCAACATGGGTTGCCTCAGCTTGTCAGTCTAGAGCTCCAAGCCTTACCCAACCAACCCTCTTCCTGGAGACCTGAACCAGCTATCTCTTCCTGTACTCCCTGCTTCCACCTGCTTCTGGAGCGTTTGCGTCCTCTCCTCCCTGGTGGAACCCAATCCAGGACTCGGTTCGGACAACATTCGAACCCCATTCTCTTCACATGGCCGCATCTTATGCGGCGTGCCCCGGTTCTTTCATTTGTAGATATAACCACATCCATTGTCTATCGAATTTCTTACTATCTCCAGCCAGGTGATACGGAGACACCTTCTCCAGAATTCCATCTCAACCGCTTGAGTACTGAGTTTTAGTTTTCAATGGATATTATTACTCTATTTTATTGTAAACATGGTGATTTTGCTACAACTTCGAGAATGATAATCAAATTTCAAATTTTCCGTGCCATTGTACTGGCTTTTTCTTCCATGGTACTGACGAAATAAAATACATTTGGTAAACACTCTTCAGAAAAATAATTGAATTGGTTTATGAATGGAACATTAAGATTTATGGATCATTTATTGCCATATGATATATTAATTCATAGGTAAATTCTGGAGATGGAAATATTGCGGTAATGACATTTAAGTAATAAACTTTTAGTTTTCTCTGGTCTGAAAGTTATATTATAAGTTAGAAGTGATGAAATATGTTGATGAGTATCATATTGATACAAATATATTGTTAATAGATGACCATTGAGAACAACCAGTTCAGTCCATTGATACACGCTGTTAGAATTGAATCACCCATATCTATTGCTTTTCTGAGAAAAATGATAAATATTTATTGGATTTTTTTTTTCCATATGATAGCCTTCGTTTCTGATGATTTGAGCTGAAACTTATCTACGTTCTACCTTGCTTCTCTAAGCTTAACTAGAACACCTAAGTATCAATTTATTTTAACTCACAATACGATTTCTATTTGCACTATCCAGACGTATCCGTAACGAGCCTAAGTTCCGTAGGACTACATACCGGTGGGATTCTTGGCCTCCTCAAAGAATCAAAGAATATTCTATTTTCATACCTCATATAAGAACTAGAATTGTTAAAGCTGTCATAATAGTGTGAAGTAGGTTTACCAAAAACTACAAGCTTCCAATTCTTACATGCATGTAACTAGTCTTCTGTTCGTTCGACTCTCATTACACAAATTAAGAAATTTCAAAGGATATACTCGTGTGTATATCAACAAAATATATTTATGTGTATACTAAACTGATTTGTGGTTGTTGTTGTTGTCCGAGAAAATTAATTCTTTATATATATATATATAAAATAAAATTATATATAAATATATATATTTATACAAAATGAAATTGTTATATCAGCTGCGTATTTCCTCATTGAAACAGTCTGACAGGTAGTTAATATAGATTTTATAAAAGTTTTCATCTAAAGCACCTTTAATTATATTTATATTAATTAATTAATACCTCTCATTGTGTATAGCATTATAAATCGGTACATTAGTACATATAAATTAATAACTCTACGTATTGATTGTGGTATTGTTAAAAAATAATAACTAAATAACGCTTAACTTATGTACATTCTTTTTTTAAATAATCCATTGAAAATCATTGTTGTTTGATCAACGTTGTATTGTATGTATTCTTTATTGTATATACTATATTTGAGTGGAAAATAGTTAACTAGTAGACTGGATAATTCTTATCATGGATAAGTTTTGCTTATTTTGTGTTATCTGCACCCCCTGATCAATTCAATCCATCATCTGTATATATTATAATATGTTGCCATGTTAAACATTTGTTAGTCATGAACATTAATACCCGGGCCCAGATTTTTGCTTCATTAGATCTTCTAAAACCATCTTTCCAGCTTCCAGAATTCTCCAGGAGGGGGCGTTGAAAGTGATGAAGGGAAATTTGTCCAACCCACGGAAACTTTTCACCTCCCTTAGCAGGAAAAGGAGGAAGTAGGGAAATGACATTTTTGTCAAAGTTTGATTTGACTTTTTGACAAAGCATTACTGTCCTCGAATTATTGCGGTTTTTTTCACCCTTTCCTCTAGATTTCTCTGCTCTCCCTTCCCACTTTATAAAACCTAAAATATTCCCCTCCTCGACAATCCGTTAAATGAGAAAATCTAAACGAGTTGCCTCGGGGGCGGACCTGAAGAAAAATACCGCCTCATTTCTTCTAACTAGCTTTATTCCCTCACAAGGTTTATTCAGCATGAAAGCTGCCCTGATTCGGTTAAATGAGTAATTCACTTGATTTAGAGAGTAAATTTGAAAAGATAATGAAAATTGTAAATAAATGATTCAATATGAAATTGTATATCCCGGTTTGTTATAAAAATGATTCTTTATTAAAATGGAAAAAATGCGAATAAAAAGGACATTTTTTCATATTTTCGGTCCAGTCATCCTTAAGTTTCCCTCAGCAGCGCACAAAAATAAAACTATTCAATATATTTCAGGTTAGCTTTGCTTAATATGTGATATACATTTTTTTAGCTTATTTTATTAATTTATTTTTGATCTGTCTTACAGACCATTCAAATGTAATTCAATCAAGAAAAACTACAAAAATTTTCATGACTCACTTGTTGGACACTCAAACTTACTTGTACAATCTTTACTGACAGCACATTACCACAGAATCTGACAAAATACTGAAAGATCTCTGAAGCAGGGATCTACTGTAGTGACATGAACCACGCTAGGAGCGCCTTCAATGGGAGGTTTCTCCAAAGACGCTTCCAAGAGAATCCCTTAGTGAGGTTATCAAAAGAAGATTTGTGCCAAATGTCATTTGTATAATTTCTTAAATAAAAATTTTTATTGTTATTATTTTTGATCTACAACAGGTTTGTTTCTTCATTCAACGCTATGCTTACATGAAACTTTATGCTGCTATGCTTAATCGGATGGTGCTACCTGTAGGAATTCTAAATTTTTCCTTTGTATGATTAGATAGTGATCTTTAAGGAATACCTGTCACCACACAGGCTCGGTTCATTCATTTTACGTCCATTCCGAAGGACGCGATTTTGTGCATAGAAGGTTGTTATGCTTTGGGAAGTTCTTTAGAAAGTATATTTTTCGAATTCAAATACTTATAAGGACATCAAAAAATATTTAATTAATTCTAAGTTACTACTGTAATTATTAATATGTTTTTAAAATTATTTACTGAAACAAGTTCAGTTTAAAATACCATTTTATTCTGATTTAAATGTGAGATACTAAACTGAAGATTTGAAGCAATCTATGGCTCGACAAATAGAGTTAGTTGTTATAGAGCATTATTGTAAGCATTCCGTTTTGATTTTTTGCTATATTTATTCATCTTTATGCTCTGTAATTAAATGTTGACATGTAAATTGAACACTATTTATTACTATTAAATAGTAATAATATCAGAATTATTCTGCCATTTATGGCTATGGCTTTTGTTATGTAATGTTGAATTACTATTATTTTGAACAGACATTCCGCGTCGCACGAAATCAAAGCAAACATATAAGAAAATATGTAAAATAGGAATCGATTAACTTTCGATTGTCGAAAATAATTTTCTCTTTATGTTGTTTCTTTTTCTTCGTTCCTTTGCTCTTTTCAACATATTCCTTCGTTTTCCTCCCAAAAGAAAACCAATTTCCACAACACAAATAAAAAAAAAAAGACTTTTCAAAGAACCCTCCAAGTTTTTCCAGCCACTTTTCCATTTTATGAATTCAAGGCTTTGTCTGTAAACTTTGACGAATATGTGTGTATATATATATATATATATTTTTTTTTTTTTCTATAAATAAAATTTAGCTTAAGGTTGCTGCCACATTAATTGAAAAAAAGTGTTACTCCATCCAATATGTTTATTAAAGTTATTATAAGGGTATAAAAAATGCAATCGGATAATTAAATTGCAGGGAGACGAAGTACCGTTCAAAAATAATTAGACTAAAACTAATATAACGAAATTAAAGCAATTAAAGGTCCCTACCCGTTTATGGGGGGGGGGGAGTATAAAGTATAAAGTATCCTTGATAAAGGGGACAAGCGGACTACTATAAATAAAGTTTTACTTTACGATCTCTCCTCAGACAAGAGCCTTCTCATTATTATGTTAATTTTTCTGTAATTATGTTTATTAGATTTTGTAATTTGTGTCCTGGCTCGGACCCCTGTTAATTCTTTTATAATCGCTTTTAAGAGCTTCAATCGTTGTAAGAGCTCGTAAATTCTCTCTCGGCCCCTGTCATTAATAGCCGTATAATTATGAATATTGAGGATGGCACTTCTTCAATTTCGGTCACTTATTTTCTATTTATGTAAAACTTAATATTACTTTTTAATCTAACCTTTTACTTTTTAATAAAAAACAAGCGTCTACTACTACAACCCATGAAGCGGGTTCAGTACATTGTGGAGACTGTACTATTTCTAAGACATTGGTTTTGCAGGGAATTGATCTGTCCGATATCACGCTCAACCGCCAGGTTTTTCCTTCAATACTCTTTATAGAGACTGGTTGAGGTTATATAAGTCCAACACAGTTCATCTACGGCTATTAATGGGTTAGATAAATTATCTGCTACAGCTAATTTATGGAGGTAGTAAGTCTTAGTGAGATTTAATACTTATCGTCAATACTTAAAATTCACTTATTCACTTATACCAAAGTTCACTTATGGCCTTACATAGGTACTTGGATCCGAACTTAACAAATCTCTCTCCGATCACGCTTGAAATTAATTTAAAAATAAAGATATAAAACGATTAAATGTTTAGGAAATTGTAAGATAATTAATGTTTTTATTTAAAATTATAACTGTATTGTAACATTATAAAAATTAAATGTACTGGTAAGAATGATACAATAGCGTCATAGATAAAGGGTAGTAGAGAAATTACCTAGTGTTAGTACTCAAATAACAAATTCTTCTTCGAAAGTCACGAGGCCATCTTCTTTTCAGAGGTTCCGTGTTCTAATCCCTCTGTGGCAGTGAGCACTATTTTATCCGATAACAGCTGTAGTTAGACCCTCTGAGATCTACAACCCTCTTGGGGCTCAACCAGCCTCTATAAAAGAAACTGGCGGTAGAGTGTGAGCTGGACCAGATCGTCTCATGAACTGAACCCAAGACCCTTCGTGGGTTATAGTGCTTCAGGCTTAGTTTTAATTTTTTTTTTTCATATATGCATAAGTATCATAACAACATTGTAATCTTTATAATATAGCAGGAGTTCATACCAGCCGGGGAAAAATCTTTTCTCTTATCGACAAATCTTATCTCCTATTATATTTTTGTCCCCGGCTGGTATTAACTCCGGTAGCTTGGTTGGTAGAGTCTGGTTACGGTAAGACAGAGGACCCGGGTTCGAATCCCGGCCGGGGGCATATCTTTTCTCTTCAAAATAAAAATATTTAAAATTAAAACAACTAACTGATAAAATATAAATAACGTTGACTTTTTTGTATCCTTGCTCATTTTAATTTTCGATTAAATTGATTTATTTTTCGCTTTTTCCAGATTATTGTATATCGATCCTTCTAATGTTTAGTTCGCATGAAAACTCATAGAACGTAAGGATGATCGATAGAAATAGAAATAGTTAAACATAATTATTGATTTTCGCAGATTTCGCGTCAGATACTCATTAACGAAACCTTTCGAAGGTCATTAAATCGTCATTACTGTCTATATTCTTTCACAGATCGAACAAAGGAAGTACCCTCTATCGCCGGAGGAAGTCCCGTAGCAGAGAATCATTCAAAGCGTGGTCATCGAGTTAGCTCTGGCAAAAGGCTTTGCCGTGAAAGGGTAGAGATAACAGCTGCGGTAAGTGCCATCGGCAGTAAAAGGCCCAGGGGAGCCTCTCGCAGTGGAATACTCTGCGCGACTATTAACTCCGCCTGGAATATTGTTTCATTTACCTTCATGTGGAATGCGAGAGTACGGGAGACGCACTTCCCCTATATTGTTGCATTTAGCGTCGGTGCGTAGGTAAGGGGGTGGAGGTTTTATACTTGAAGGGGGTACGGCAATGTTCCCTGGCAATGTGCATCTGAAAGGAATTGTGATGCCGTCCCTTCCATTTTTATTGACTCTAAATGTTTTCATGTAAAAATCAGTACAATATTAAAACCGTTAAAATGTATCTTCATTTCTAATTTTTAGTAAAACCAAGGAATTGCTTTACAAATTCCATTATTCCTACCTCCTGCATACTTTCTCATTATTCGATCCTATCTCACTAACTCAGTTCGTTCAAAGTAAACCATACTCTATTCATCCCTGTTTTCTCAATATGTTGCTCCTCAAGGCACTATCCTCGGCACACGTTTTATACAGTCCAACCCATACTATACCCCATGCTGATAATACCTGGATATTATCAGTCAATACTAATCCAGTTGTTGCATCACATACTCTACAATGTCATATCACTGATCGTGAAGAATGCTGCCAAAATTGAAGGATTAAAATTAATTCCCACAAATCCGTCCAATTAACCTTTACGCTTTGCCGTTGTCCTTTGTCCTTCAGTGCCGTTTAATAATATTCCACTGATTCCTGTTGAACAGATTCGATACCCTGGACTACATCTTAACAAACGTTTAACTTGGAATCCTCATACTAGACAGAAACCGGAAACTGCCGTTTCTGGCTGTAGCTCTATACATATTATTTTATCAAATATTTCTAAAATATTTTACCGGCCTTTTACATTGATGTTTAGAAAAATTATAGAACTAAATGAGCTTTGAAAACTCTTATGGGGCTATCCTTCACCAATAATAATGTATTTGTATGTTAATATAGATAAATAATAGTTTCCACAATTTATTCATTAGTTATTAAGCTGAATACTAATTAGAAACAATTACTATGGGCGACTTTAATATGTTACGAGGTGAAGGGGGAGCTAGAGCAGTAGGTAAGAGGGAGTCAAGTCCACCGTTACCACTCCTGACCTTTTCATACTCTCTATTGTGAACTCCTTCACAACTTCCGAGTCTACGGATCCGTTACTTTTTACCAGAGAAATGTTTTTATAAACCTCACTGAATAGCCTGCGTGAAGGAAGATTAAAATATTATAATTTTCGAGCTTTGAACTAGTTCGAGATTCCATATGAAGTAGTAACTGTTATTTTTAAATGATAATTAGAAACTGTGCTATATAAATATAAAATACTAGTTTTCATTACTTTAGGGAGCGAGGTAGCCCGGTCTATTTAATTAATTAATACTTATTTTATTAAATTTAATAAAATAGATTTAGGGCGCATTGCTAAGCTAAAGGTACCCGGTTCAAATCTGTCTGTCACTGATAAATTATTTAATCTTTTATCAGCAATGGATAGAATTTTTGGGATCTGCTGACTCAATGGCTCACCCAAGTTCTTTAACGTGGGTACCTTCAACTGGTGTAAATCCTGGCGGTTGAGCATGATCTTGGACAAATCAACATCCTTGCGCCACCGTTGTCCTAGAAACAGTACAATCTATAGCACGTTTAAAAAAGGTGCCTATCCAAATCCCTTAATGGATTTTAGTGGTACAGTTTTTTTTTCTTTTTACAGTGAAAAATATTTCGAGAACATCAAGCAATAAATCATTTTTATTAGGATTGTTAATAAATTATTCGAATTTCAATAAATTTTAAAGGTATTTATATAATATCATATAGGGAATTATTATAATTATAGTAATGTAGTCTCAACCGGAAGAATGCCGTTGATTAATGGAGCACAACAAGAAAAAACTACACCAATCGTACAATAATAGTTGTTATCTTCTATAACTATTGCTCCTACCTATTTTTACACATCATTTATCTCTTCGAAAGATGTGCAAAAAGCTGCGTCATTAACAAATAAGGTCTTCATTACTTTGATGGAAAGTCAAATACGAAATTAAGGAATTGAGTTGAGGATATACATATAAATATACGTGTGTAGTGTATTGTTTGTGAATATAACTTTCATTACGTTATTTAAACTACTATTTACTAACATCATAAATTATGATCTCCTATTATTTTGTTTATAATCTATATAATATAATTGAAAATGGAAAAAAAATAAATAAAACTTCTGCTACCAGTCCTAAATTTTCTTATCAAGATATAATTAGGGGACTGCGAACCCACGATATTGGGCATAGAAGGTTGTTATGCCATCCACTAAACCACAGGTGTACCCCACGGCTTCTTCTTATGATCTAATTCGTCAAATGTTTTTAAACCCACAAATTGTAAATAACTTCCTCTGACCACCAAGAAGGCTAGCAATCCTCAACAAGTTGGTACCTGTGTTTCTCCGATCGATTACTAACTGCCCCGAACAGCCCACAAGTCATCGTAACAGAAGCGCCAACCGGAGGGAATAAAGCCGTCAGTCAGACAGGACTACAAACAGACGGACAGAGAAAACAAACAGATATATATATTCCGAGCCAGGGCTTTCATGATATATTCAAGTATTTAGCATATTCCTAATGGCGACCGGGTCCCCCCTCCACCGCCTACGTAGCTCTCTCAGAAGTCGAATTGTCTGGCAGCGTTCTCCGCTTGTAATGAATCTTCCCATGCCGGGGTTCCAAGACTGACTACTCAATAGTACTTTAACTCTTCAGATAAACTTTTTTTTTTTACCACTAGGTAAAAAAAGTATAGGGTCTTCCAATATGAGTGATAGTTTTTCAAATAGAGATTTCTCGGTTTCTAATTCATATTTTTTTTAATTTCTACGTGTTAATATATGTAGTATAGTGTGCAGTTCCATGATCCAGCATTTGACTCCTCTCGATCGGTTGGAAGTAATAAAAAAATATTACTAAAGTGGTAGCTCAATTGTGGGTGGTGCGAGGACAGCCCAGAAGTGTTACATGAAGTTCCGTTGAATTCCGAAAAACTCACAGTCTGGTGCGGTTTCCGGTGTGGCGGGGTTATCGGACCTTATTTCTTTCGAAATGATAATGGAACACCCGTAACCGTAAATAGTGATCTCTCCAGCCACCGTCAATATTGAAGAGATGTGGTTCCAACAAGATGGCGCTCGTGTCATACAACTGAAGCGGGAAAGGTTTGGCGATTGGATCATCTCACGAAGAGGAATTGTGAACTTACCCGCCAAGGTCATGTGATTTGACACCACTGGGTTATTTTCTTTGGGGCTATGTGAAAGCACATGTCTATGCCAACAAGCCACCGTCTTTGGATCACTTAGAAAAAAATGTTCGTCAAGTTATTGGCGGAATACAGCCGGAATTATTGCACAGAGTGATCAGAAATTGGAGTGATCGGGTGCGTCAGTGTCTACTAGACCGTGGTGGACATTTGAACAATATCTTATTTCAAACATAACTGCATTGCCCAAGCTTCAAAATAAACCAGGAATTAAGTTGATATGTCAAACCTTTCTTATTTATTCAAAATTCAAATCCTATCATTCTTATTGAAAGACTCTATAGCCAGGTGACTGTGTAATAATATCATTAACAGAGATTCGTGTTCATGGATATATCCTAACTGATTTCAGAAGCTTTGATAACAAATAGACAGAAGGACTGACGACAGTAGTGAAAATTCAAAACTTTCGAATAATTTTGTACTTTTTTAAAATTTCTAAATCGATTATGGTGTGTATTATTTAAACTGGTTCCGCAGGTTGTCGCTTCGAGGTGATTTACAACAACTTTCAACTGTTTATTCGTTTCGTTTTTAATATATTCCAAAAAACAATTTATCGTGAGCTTAAGTATGGAAAAGAAAATGTAGTTAAGGGTAATGAATATATTTCGGTAATCATTTCATCAAGAAAATAAAATTTCAATTAACATTTCTAAGTATAGATGATATCTGTTTGTTGAAACGTTCATTTCTAGATGGATCGACTACCGAACTATATACATTTCCCATAATCGCATTCTCTTTTTCATATTTAAGCTCATGATAACTTGTATTTTTGTAAAATATTAAAAGGGAAACGAATGAAAAGTTAAAACTGTTTGTAACTCAACTTGAAGCGACGATAATGACCTTCCAATGTCATAATTTGTAAATTTAAATTATTTACAATACTGTAATACAGTTGTAAATTTCTATACATATTATAAAACAAAGTCCTCGTCCGCGTTTGTTCGGGGTAAACTCAATAACTACTGCACGGATTTTCATGCGTTTTCACCAGTTTCATGAGTGATTCACCAGCAAAGTTTAGGTATATAATTTGTCGAGGTTTCGTGTGAATTGGTTGGAATATCGATGGGTTTCACTGAACGTGCAAGATAATAAATTCGTATATGAAGAAATATTTGGTTTGGTTTTTATTTTTATAATTTCTTTATAGTAAAGTTCATTAGCTGGGATGAGAAGAAAGAAAATCAAGACTCCCAAAGAACCCTAACCAATGATATTCGCGTGGTCCTTAGTGGCGGTACGTGATAAAAAAAAAATACATTACACAGACAAATTGTGTAAGCATAACACGCCTTATTACCCGAGCAAAGGGGTGGGTCGCTAGTCAATAAATTAAAAAATTAAAAAATTATTAACATTAGGCTGGTTTTCACATCTATTGGCACACCGAGCAATAGTCATGTACTTTCTCAAGTAGTTTATTTATTAATCAAAACATATGATGGTGCTGCACAACATGAATCAATATATCAGTACTGATTTAATTAAATAATAGGATGAAACGAAAAGTTTAACAAGTTATTGTTTTTAAGATGTTATTATTTTTATATGAATTAAATTTTAACATTTAAACTAATGTTTTTTAAAAAGTTTTGTATAATTAATGCACAGGCCATTAGGCGTGACCAGTTTGGTGCTATACGTTATGAGAATTTCGGTGACTCGAACCAAGTTTTTCCCCTACCAAAAGTCTCTAAACGGGCATAAAGATTTTTTCAATTATAAAAAAAAGAGATTGCCTATACCAAAATAATAAATTAAGTTTATAAGATTAATAATTTAAAATTTTATTCATCCTGTTTCAGGTAAGCTTCTTTTCCTGACTCTCTATTCCTCTAAAAGTGAGTTAGAAATTTTACTTTTTATTTTCATTCGGATAAATTGCAATAAAAATATTTATTCCTTTTTAAAAGGACCTATGACCCGAAATAGGAAAAATACATTGGTCCTTGAATCTTGAAGCAGTTTTTCACTCTTCTTAAAAGTGTTTTTTTTTTTCATTTTAGATACTTTACATTTGTATCGACAATATATTCACATAACTCGAACAGATGAAAAAATGGGGGGGAGGGAGAATTATGATTTTTACAAATAAAAATTTATTGTAACAGTACATGCTTTTAATTAATAATAATTTTAAAAGAAAAATGATTAAATATTAAATCAATTGTGTTGGTTGTTCATTTAACGTCACTTTATGCAGCTATGGCTAATCGGACGGTGCTACAGTGGGTGCTCTAAATTTTGCCTATCCAGGTTTAATTAGGATAGGGATTTTTAACAAGTACCTGACATCGTACAGGCTCGGGACCCCCGTTTAACGTCCCTTCCGTAGGACGGCGTAACTAAGGATTTTTTCTCCCTTAAAAAAATCCTAGGGCCACCTGCCGGGCTACGAACCAGCGATCTTGGGATTAGTAGTTTGTTACGCTAACTAATTAGACCACAGGTCGCCCCTTATCAATTGTCTCTTTGGAAGTTATAATTTTATATTTTCATTTAGTAGATAGAATGTGCCAGAAGCCTTTACCTATTTAAACTATTTTTTAAATTCTTAAATTTAATAGAAAAAGAAATTGTTTAATAAAAATGTTGTTATTGATAAATTTATCTGAGTGAACCATGAATATGTTATTATTCGAAACTTTTATTAGAACTAAAGGTAGTTTAAAAATACTAATTTTACTACATAATTTAAACTGTTATAAGTTAATCTGTATATATTGATTAATAGGTCAGTATTATCATTTTTACATTTGTTTTATGTCTTCTAGACCTTAAGCCTTTCTTATATAAATATCAAACAGCTTTTTGGTTTTTATATATGAGCTACTATTTTTGAAAATGATATAAACCAATTTGGATCTAAAAAAAAGTCGTTCATTATTTTAAATAATTTTAATGATTATTATTTCATGATGACATTTAAAAGGCTTACATTGTTAAAACAACAAACTTTGCCAAGTTCTAAGTGTTAAAAATATAACATCTGCCTATATTTTTAAGTTAACTCAAATGAAAACCCTCAAATATGACTTTGATAAATGGAAAAAATGGACTTATACAACTTTTAGAAATAACAACTCATTTTGTAATCGTATTTCTAACACTTAAAAATATGACCTACATGTGATGTTATGAAAGGAATCTCATTAAACTAAAATTTAAAAAATATTTAATTAATTTGACCTTGAGGCAATTCCCTTTGTTTACTAGATTTTTAATTTAAAAAAAAAATAGAAGAAAAAAAAATTGTACCACTACAACCCATGAAGGGTCTGAGTTTCATTACATGGTAGAGACTGCTCTGCTTCATGGACAACGGTTCTGCAAGGAGGTTACGTGTCCTAGGTCACGCTCAACCGCCAGATTTTCCCCCCTTATTTTGGGTACCCTATTTTTGTAATATTTTATAGAGGCTGGGTGGGCCCCAGGAGGGTCCTAGATCCTATATGATCCATCTCCCGCTGCAAACAGCCTAATTAAAAGTCATGGCCTGCAGCGGGATTTGAACCAGGATTTCCGGCATGGCATCTGAGTTCTCTACCACTGAGCCACTCCGCTCCCTAAGAAAATATACAGCTGGACTAAAAAAAGTATTTTAGTTTAATACATGGTTTTTAATAATACATGGGTAACATTTAATGGTTAAATAACAGTCTATAATTTAATAATATTGTTAAACGCTTTTTTAAATAACAATAAATTATTCAAGTATAATATATATAACCGGATCTAAATCTATTGACTGAATATAATACAAACACGAAATAGGACGGGATGTAAAACCTCTTGACCTTCTGGCTTCCATCTCGTCTGTGGAGATTTCATCGGATGGGGCTTGTGGAAGATTATGAGCTTGTCGAAAGGTCTTGGCAATTTACATATATAAATTCGGGAATGCCAGCTGTTTCCATTTAATTTATCTCTTCTTAAATGAAGCTTAACTGAAATCTAAACAATAAAACATTCATTTCTGATTGTAAAAAAGCACGTAATATTTTTACAAAAAAGTATTCGGCTTATTGTCATAATAATAATAATTAGGATTCTATTGACTTCTTTATCTTATTCATTATTTCTTATTTCCTGGTGTTTATCATCAAGATTTCCTGTCATAAATACCTTGAACCATGTTATTGAAAAAAGCACTCCACCACTAATATTTAATACGTCCGGTTATATTTTTAGTAAAATGTAGGTATTTTTCTTTTATGTCATATTGGGTCGTTTTCAGAGAAAAGGTTATTTAGTAAAAGGACTTAATAAGGATAAAAAGTTTTTATTCAGAATATTTATCTTCATTTTCTTTAGATTTTGATGATAAATATTCAATTCCAGGAACTAAAAAATAAAGATATTTTTGTGAAATTAAGTCTTTTTTTTTCTTTATAATTATTGTATTGCATTGTACAACTGTAATATATACATCTAGTACAAAGGCTATATGAATAAATAAATACATGAAAGGACATGTAGAGGCACTACCCACTGGCAGCACTCTAATAACATTTCTATAATAGAAGGTCCCGAGGGCATCTTCTCTTCAGACGCCTAGGAGGATTGTCCGGGATGCAAGGATGGAAACTAGTGGGTTTGGATGGGCCTGGAGTTTATTATGGAATGATCTAAATCGGTAACATATGGAACGTTAAAGTCATTATGGATGGTTTTATTTGTGACAAAATAAGGAGCGCTTAGGATTTTACGAAGGATTTTGGATTGCATGGATTGAATACGAGAGGAATTCGATGGTTTGGTGGAGCCCCATAGAAATTAAGTCTGAATATGAGAATCGTTTTCTAAATAATTACCATTTAGGAAGTTGTCCAAATATCTGAACAAGTGGAAGTTTGTTGGAGATAATTCTGGCAAATAAAGTAAGTATGGAAATACTTCCTAACCTGAGTGCTAGTGAGTTTCAAATATGAATATTGGAAAAAATAAAAAGTTATAATAAATTCGGTATAGTATTCAGTAATGTCCCCAACTAACTCAGCTTTATCTGTCGTGAAACATGAGGTCTGGCATTGTCGTGTAAGAGTATAGTTTCTTTCCGATTAACCAATGGAGGTTGTTTTTAAAAAGGCTTTGTTGCGTTATGTTTTGAATGTTATGGTTTCATCTCTAGGCGAAAAGAAGAAATTAATTATTCCTGCCATTCACCCCCACACAGAAATCAATAATTTTTTGGATGAAAAAAAATTCCTTTCGTTATAGCATCCTTTCCAAAACGCGGCAGTATTGTTTCTTGGGCTTGAGCCCCGGGAGTCCATGTTGGTCCGATATATGGTACTTGTGAAACCGTAATTTCACAGGATACGCCCGAACATTACAAATGATGGGGATATGGGATGCAATGGATAAGAGCCTATGGGAAATATCCGAGATGAAGTTAATGGATGCTGGATATATTTTACCGCATTATGATGTAAATTGGATAAAATAGAAAGTCTTGTTTAAAACAATAAAAACGAAAATCGCATGTTTCCTCGGTCATATTTGACGGCATACTAAGCAGTATTTGTTCAATTTTAGGAGTAGTAAATATTACCAAAAAGAGAGGTTTAATAACGGCTCGTTACAATATGTAAACGTTAACGTAATAAACAATAAAAGTCCACTAATTCCACTTTGAATCTTAGTAATAAAAACGGACATTACTTATGAAACGGTCCCATATTAGTGTCCTTAAAACATCGCCATAGATATAGACCCCATATTATTGTCTGGTGTGACAAACGATCCGCAATATTAGCGGAACATGACTCCTCCAGAAGACAGATCGGCGGTGGTTGCGAAGAGCGGAGGACCGCGGCCGTCCCTGGCAAAAAGAGGATTCCCGGAGCCGCCAAAGTGAGAGGCTCTGTTTATTTATGTCCTTCATCTCACTGTATAATGAGACACCTCCTCGAATTAGCCTAAAACAGGCCAAATGTTCAGGAATTCGGATCCCTCTTAATGATCCACTGTCGTAAACTTTAGTGCGCCGCGCGAGTCCCATCCTCAGTCAGTTGCCACAGCAGCAGATCAAACTCAAAACCGAAAGTACTATCTCAACAGTTCCATGCGTGAGAATGGAGCGTAAAAAGGACATTATACCCTGCTATTTGGTGGATTACTCCTCGTCGCTTTTGAATACATAACAATAAAATGGAAGAAACATCCTAGTTTCAAAACATCATGTTTTTGTTTTTTTTACTTTGCAGATGAATTTACTTATTAGTACAAATGAAGGCCAAAAGATATGGGACCAAAAATTTGCTGCCGACACCTGGTATCTTATCTGTGATACTTCGGTGACTTTATAGCTTTTTTCATTTTAATGTTTTAAAAGGGAAACAATTATGGAAACTATTTGTACTTAAAGTTTTTATAAAGATAACATTTATTCAAAAACTTGCTTAAAGCACAATCAAATATGAAGTTTTGTATAACCTAGATCAATATATTTAAAAATTTAATCCATTATTCTTGTTTATATTTTCTTTTGGTATTGGAGACTATATAAATTTTCCGCATTCCATTTTTTTATTTTTTGTTAATATTATTTTATACGGGATACAAAGTATTTTTAAAAATACTTTGAGAAGAAAAACTCTAATATTTCAATCTCTGTTCATGTGAAACTAAAGTGTAAAGTTCGGTTGAAACATTTTGAAATATATTTATTTTGAAGAGAATAGATTTGTCCTGGCCGGGATTCGAACCCAGGTCTTCCGCATCTCTAGCGCGGCACTCTCCCAACTGAGCTACCAGGATCGTAACCAGGCCAGACAAATCCTTTCTTTTCACCGATCCTATATCTCCAGTTCTCGCAATTTTTTAGTTGTATATACGGGGACGAATGTTCATTGAACATTACCTTTTTTTCTTTTCTTTTTTAAATTATTGATCTCGTTGACGTACGTCAATAAATAAAATAATAAAATAAAATATATAAAATATAATTTATTTTGAAATATATATAATTTTTTACGTTTTTTATAACCATTAAATAAACTATATTTCTCTCATAATGTTCTGCTAAGAGGAGAGCATTATTTAGAGAGGTTAATACTACCTGAACCTTGCAGCTAATTGTCAAAACCTAAACAAGACCATAGATCAACCTTAATGGCCCATTGTGGCCGACTGAAGGATTAGCAGCTAGGTGGTACCGGGGGTTAGGTCCCTCTGGTCTAGACTCTTTGTTGTAGGTCAAAGGTTTATTTATACTAATTAATATTTATTTATTGCTATTTATTTTAGTTTAATAATATTTTAAATCATTTGAATAATTTAAACCTTAAGGTAGTCAGAATTTCCAATGCCCTACATGCTAAGTTCAAGGAAAATAATCCCACTGAGTCTCCCTTCAAATTGTGTTTTATCTACTTATTTTTTTATAATATTAAAAAATATATGTTGTTATTTTTATGAACTTTTGCCTATAATAATAATTTGTGTTAATTGTTATACATAAATCAAGGTAATATTTTTACACGATTATTTAGAGAACTGTTTAATTCAGGAAAATTAACAATGATCTCCCAGGAAATAATAATTTCCCATTCAATATATCGTTGCTGTCAAAACAATACCCCCTGCGTACACTAGGCGATTTTACAGGAGAGAGAAAAAACCGCGCCAATTGTAGACTTGGCAATTTTTTTCAGAACTATTGAAGAGAAGTTTCAAAAATCATACTCTGTCATGTTCCTGACCTTAATACGCGCCTTCCTTAATGTGTAATTCAACCTCTAGAATGCGTTACCGTTACTAGCTCATTTTAATAAAAAGTCGTAGATAGGCGGTATTGTTTTGACAGCGACGACATGCAAATTTATGTGATAATATGTTATACATTTTTATGATATATTTCTAATAGCCTCTTCCATAGTTTTTAATTCAGGCTATTTCCTATCATACATATTGTTTTTCTTTTTAAAAAATGACCAAGCCAGTAGTTGTGGATATCTCAACAGTCAACAAGAAAAACAAATTAAAAACCGTACCACTACCCATGACGTCTAAGGTACATGGTAGAGGCTAGTATTTCTCAGCCAATAGTTTTGCAGGTAGTTGATCACACTCAACTACCAGGTTTACCCTCAAATTATGGGTACCCATTATGTCTTTAGTAGAAGAACAGAAGTCTATCTATGGCTGTAAACAGATTAAATAGTTTATCTGGCTCTGCAGGATTTAAAACCATGAACTTTAGCACGGCAACTCAGCTCTATAAGCACTGAGTTAGATCCATGTCTCCTTCTATAACTGTAGCATAATTTTGTTTAATGGAACTATTATTATCATGCTGAACAAATAAGCCATGATTTAAAGTCAGATGCTTCGTTTTTTCTTCTTTTTTTTTTTTTAGGATTGAGTTTTAACATTCCCAATGTCCATGTGGATTTAACCTTCTTCCAGATTATGGATTTAACCACCATAATCTATCTTCGTCTCTGATGTTTACCATTTTGAAACTGTATAATATTTTCTAGTTCGATCGATATCGTGTACTCTTTGCTTCAATATTCTACTATCCCACAAATATGGAAAAGCTGTTAATGTTTTAGAGTTCGGAGACTATGTTATAACGCGAAATTGAGTTTATAATCACTTCCCCAAGTTCCATCATTTGTAATGTTATGCCAGATGTTGCAAAATTAGAGTTTGACAAGTATCATACATGAACTCGAATCCTAAAGTTCTTTTGTCGTTTCATATGAAGTGTCTGTTTTCAACATGGAGGTTATTTAGTAAAACGACTTTATGGAATCAAAACACTTTATTCAAAATATTTACCTTCATGTTGTATAGATTTTACCGAAGTGGTATTAAATTTCCAATCCCAGAACTGAAGAATTCAGTCGGAAAATGCGTATTTGAGTTGAAAATCATTTTCAAAACTGTTTCCTTAAGAGGAAGTTGTCCTTATTTCCGAACAGATAAAAATCTTTTGGAGATGGGCGACTTCGTAACCCACCTCGTTTAGTTCCTTCACTATCTGACGTGATACATGAAGTATGACGTTGTCTTGTAAGTCCCTTCCGTTTAAAAAATGCAGGCTGGTGTTTTAATAAGTTTTGTAACATCCTTTCCCGAACGCGGTGTTAACGTTTCTTGCGGTTTACACTGACAAATGTCCAATTTTAAACTCATACAACAATAGCACGAAAATCGCGTATTTCTAAGGTCATATTTGATAGCTTAGTAAACAAGTGACAGCTGTTAGTATTAATGAGCGAAGTTATATAATTTCCATTTGGCACATATTGTATTTGTGATCTTCCTCCTGTAAGGGAAACCTCCCATTGAAGGTTCTCCAAGCGTGGTTCATTTCTCTTTCGTAGATGGAATCGTATGTCCAGAGACGTTTCAGTCTCCTTGTCGGATTCTGTTGTAATGTGTCTGTCTGTAATATTTCTATTAATAAGTTTGGGTATCCAACAAGTGAGTCAGAATTTATTGTAGTTTTTCTTGATAGTATCAGTCACGAGTGGTATGTTGAGTTTTGTGTATAATGATTCATTATGTAACAATTGTAATAATAATGTAAAAGGAACAATGAGCGATATAACAAAGTGGTTTTGATTGAAAGATTTAAATGGTCTGTAAACGAGATTTTTGCGCGAGTGACACCTGCGTGGCATAGGTCAATATCGGTATTAAGTAGCATGTTTTATATAATAATTTTGTTAGTTAGTGATGGTTTTTTTTTGTGGTAAAGCAGTAAAGTAGTTGTCTTAGGGGTGAGAGAAGGTGATTCAGCCTTTTCTTCTAATTAGTCACATGTAAACTGTTAGTCACATCAGACTTCTATCCATCGTAAGGCCCAAGTATTTTCTCTGTATGACAATTAATATTATTAAAAAATACATTAATAACAGCTCGTTACAATCTGCAAATACAAACATAGAAAACAACAGAAGTCCTCTAATTTGAACTTTAGAAACGAAAAAAACCGACATTTCAAATGGAACGACCCAATTTATTGCTGTCTATACTCCGCTCTATTCAAATACGCACTATATCTATTTGGGATCATTTATTAAAATAACGCAGCTGGAGATGTGATTTTCTATCGCGGAGCCGTAGTATTTTCTCTCGTGTACGTGACTTTTAATACGAACTCATGGGAATACATCGGGACTATCCGCGGCCCGGGGTTCGGATTTATGAAAGGAATGAGTTATATTTATCACTCTCCCCTTCTCGTGATCCCGCCGGCGCCCCATCCACTATTTAAGGATAAATTGAATAATTTCGGAGGTTCGGAGAGGCGTATACATACTCGTGTATATCTATAATGGCCGTTAAGGGCCAAATTGCTATACAAATAACCAATCCCCCAGACCCTGGAGTAATAATTGGCGGTTTATTTTGATTCCTCTTCTCCCCGCTCCCATAAATCCTGGGGATACACCGGCCTAATGAGTCGGACGAGATTGGCAATCATCTCTCGCCCGAAATGGCTTATATATTTTTATATTCTACTTCCTTTTCAATATCTTTAAATTTTACAGTTAAGCTTTATTTTATTTTTTTTTTTTAGAAAATTTCTTTAGCAGCCTTTAAGCGACTTTCGAGCCACCGACATCCTCGTGCGTTTTGCGCTCGTGCCTAACTGTATACTAATTATTATTTAAATTAAATCATTGCTTCTTTTGTATTGCCCATCATTTGTATTAATTAATAAATAAATTACGAGAAAATGTATATAATTATTGTTCGGAGTTACAGTATATGTGAAAACCGGAGTAATGTTTAAATAATTTAAATCTACAATTTGGAATTTAAATAAATCAGACTATAATTGATTTTTTTTTTAAACCACTTATTCCAATTTTTTGGCAGTGTTTTCACTTCTGTCAGCAGTCATCGTGACTGTCTATTAATTTTTTTTTATTATCTCGGTATAAGAATATATAAAATGTATAAATGTGGTTGTTATTGTGTGGTTTTTATTTTATTTATTTATAATATACAACCGCATATGTAAATATGGTTGGTTTTTTCCTTAACTAACCATTTTTTTCCGGGTTTTAAATCTGATGGGAAATAGGAATAATTATTGTTCAGAGTGTCATTATATGTGAAAACCAGTTTAATAGGGGGTGAGTTGTAGGTTAGCAGTTAACCGGGTGGTTAGCATAACCGCCAACTAAGCACAAGATCGCGCGTTCGTAGACCAGCAGGTGGCCCTAGGATTTTTTAATCCCTATAAAATATATGATGGTTGTGCCGTCCTGTGTGGTATGTTAAACGGGGGTCCAGAGCCTACGATGTCTGTACTCGTTAAAAATTCCTATCTAATTAAACGTGCATAGAGACAATTTAGAGCTCACAGTCTAGCATTGTGCATTAGACATAACAGCATTAAAGTAACGTCAAATTAACAAACACACAAACCAGTCTAATGTTAATAATTTAATTTTCCAGACACTGTTTAATCGATGGATGAGTGAAGAATTTCCGTTATCATTACTAAGTGTCGATCGATGGTAACAAAGTAGTTTTGGAATTAGCAATGATGAGATTAGAAGCGGGCGCTTGATTGTTTTGCTTCAATTCCGAATGTAATCAGTTTTAGTTAATCCAATTCTCTCTGTCTAATTGGATTCGGCCTAGAGTGCTATCAAAACGTTCCGACGAAAAAGTTTAGGCTTTAGGAAGCGAATGGCTTGTTTGTGGCATAATTCAGGCGACTCGTTCACTGCCGAGAGTTTACCACTTGTGCAGGGAAGTGTTACTGAAAACGATTGGTGTAATTCGTTTTGATTGGTGCAGTTCATTTTTTTGTTTCGGCAAAAAATAGCATTTCAGTTTAGAACCCATAGATAAAACACAACGTTCGTATTCGATTAATTTGAATTTTGATTGATAGAATTGATAACATACACACTTACTTTTGAGTCTTCAACGTTGCCTATCAAGGGATGATTAGGGTAGTGATCTTTAAAAAGTTCCTCAAACTTCACATCCCAGGCATTTTACGTCCCCCCGAAGTACGTGATAACTTGATATATTTATATTTATAACATGAATACTATAAGAATGTTATGTTTACTATTCTAAAGTAATAAATAAACTATAAAATATAAAAATAAATAATAATAAAAAACTGTTGATATTCAGACAGCGGAGTCGTTATGTGGTAGAGCGCTGAGTCGCAATCCCAAAGGACCTGGGTTCAAATGAGGGCAACCGGAGATGGATCATATGGGAGCTAAAACCCTCACCCAGCCTCTTTGAAGTGGGTACTCAAAATAAGGAGGAAAACGGGCGGTTGAGCGTGATCATGGACAAATCACGCACAACTGCTGTCCATGAAACAGTACAGTCTCTACTATATACTGAATCTTCGATTCGTTCACGGGTTTTAGTAGAACAGGGTTTTTTTCTTGATAGTTCACGGTTATCCGTAAATGGCAGCTACAGTGTCAAAAAGGACATCCCATTTGTCCAATAACGTTCCCCGAAAGAAGGAAGCGGGAAGCCCTGGTTCCCTCCCAAACGCTATTTTACCCTCGGCAACTGACGCAATATTTTGTATAATCGGGAGAGAGGTTGGTGATGTATACCTGGAAGAAGTGGAGAGGTGTCATTGAGATGCAGGCTGGCGACATCTGCACCCGCACGCTGGGAAATTTATGATAACTAAATCAGGTGGGGCCCACATAACTCACCTTTGATGACAACTGCGGTTCAACTTGCCCCAACTCCCCCCAGGAATCTTTTCCCAGGTCCTCCTCCATTAGCAAGGGTTGGATGATAATTTAGCCTAATTATAATGAATGGCGCGGTATATAGGAGGAGGGTCGATAATGGATTTACTCGCTCGTGTTGTTACAGTCTCATCACGTATTGCCATTACCGCCGGGAAATCTTCACTAATTGCCTTGTACAAACATTCACTAACGAGAGAATTTATAGAGTTTAGGTGTTCTCGTTGTTTTTTGCAGGTTAGTTCAATTTATAAATCATAAAATAAATAAAAAGATTATAGTATTTTAATTAAAAAGTTGCTTTTTACTCTGTAAAAGTAGTTGTAATGACGACGAACGAAACCGCGATTGAGTTGTCATTTCTGATTATTACAATGTTTTTTTGTATCCCTGGAACACATGCCTGGTCCAACTTCTTGATTCCCCATAGCTTTTCGATGATAAGTAAACCTGTTAAAGAAGGTTACAGCATTATTGCTGCTATGGTAATGGTATCAGTGTGGATAAGTAAGGTAGAGTAACGATATTCCAGTGTGTAGAGTGTTAAGTTGCTATGTTGACGGTCCCAGGTTCATATTGGGCTATCGTAGATAAATTATTTAATCTGTATACAGCCATGGATGGACCATGTGGGACCTACAGTTCCTTCTGGGAATCACCCAGCCTCTATAAAGTGGGTACCCTTAATTGGATCCCCTTCCTGCACAACCATTGTCCCAGAAACAGTACTGCCTGTACACTATACTGAAACCAAGATCCTTCATTTTTTGTATTCATAAGGTTGGACTACATATTCTGTTTTGTATATGTGTAGCCCCAGTGAACATGTGATTAAGTCAAATTTTGTCCAGGGTGAGTTAACTATAATGAGGGAAGCGAAATTGTGCCATCCTCGTAGTTTTTGACTTGAACTGAAGTTGTAATATAGGCAATAACTCCTTTTCATGGCTATGTCTGGCATTGGCCTTTATTCACAGCGAAAATAACACGAATCCGCTTCCTCAAGTAGACGAAACTCATTTTGGTGAAAATTCGAATTTACCGTATCCTCACCGGGGCTGTTCATTCAGTTTACTGGACATTTAATAATGCTTTTTTCCCGGAAGTATGGACTTAAAAGTAATTAACCGAATTTTAATTTGGCTTGCTTCTTATATCGATATCCTTGGTACTATACATCTGAGAGAGATTTGGTATGCGAACTTCCCGTCCCTAGTTCTTCTAGAAGATGGTGGATCCCGTGATGAAAGGCGGATGGTGAACCGTAACCATCACTCCCAGTTTAGGCTATCCTTGGCTCTCCCCCCTCCCGAATTATAGGCAATGATAAAAGCTGCTTCCTTGGTTATTAAGGCTGCTCCAAATGGGGTAATTTTCTACCGGGCTCAGGTACCGGACCTTCTTTGTTTTTTCACATTCCTCCTCCTGGCTGTCGGTCGTTTAATTTCCGCATTACTTCATCACCATTATCCTATCCTACCGAAAAACGCCTTGTTGCTTAATGGAGGGGCTATTAAAAATAAAACAGTTTATTACAGGTGGACGGAAGATGGCAATTTATATAGCTAGGAAAAGTAACCGAATAATGTTTATACCAGAAGAATGTGGTTCACTTCCTTCGTAGGGTAGAGTCTTGGAATTTCCAGAGCAATAATTTTTGTTTTGTTCTTCACAAGTCATAAAGTTGTCATATTGTTCAAACCACGTTTGTATCACGCTTGCGATCTGCCAGGTCTTTATTATTCAATCTTTGTTTGATAGATTAAAGTTTACTTGACGAATTCTTATTTCCGTAGGAATACGTTTCTAATGTTATCGTTCCAATCCTACACAAAATTAAATCGGATTTCCACTAAATTTGATGAAGATTGGAATTAGTAAATCAACATTCTACGACTGGGCTTCCCTATATTTCTATTATTTCTAACGCTTGACAGAATCAGTCTAGTTGGATCTACCTCAGATGAAATATTGATTTAAATTTTTTCTTTCGCCGGTTTAGTATACTTTAATATTATTTAGACAACATATTAATTATAAAAGACTCATATACGAGTACATGGCTCTTATAAGAGCTATTTGAAATTTCGGAGTACAGCTTGGGCTCCACTGGCCTTCGAATTCCTATCTTCTTCAATCCTTATAATCCAAAGTACTACTTAAAATCCTCTCTCATCATCTCTCATTCGTCCCTGGTATTACTGATAACTAACATCCTATTTTAGGTAATCTCAATCTTTTGTTAATCTTTTTCTACCTCATTATACCAGGCAGGTTTGGTCTTATTTTCTTTAAGATACATAGAAATCTGGAACGTCAGTCTAATGAATTTCATTCTTAACAAATAGCCATAAAGTACAGTTCTCCTTTTTCTCATATCATCCGATATTTTTGGAACATGTTATGCCGTCGTCTGTATTCACCTTGGTGTTTAATTGGGCTAAGAATTTTCTATAAGATCATAATTATGGTTGATGTATTACTGTACTGTTGTAAATTTCAATAAATACTTTTTTAAAACTATTTTTGTGAATTTATTCCATTTCATAATGATTTAAATAACTCTCGGAAATGTGTGGAAAACCCAATCTTTCTTCCAAATGATTCTTTCACGGATCCCGCCGGATAATTTGGTATTAACGCCTAGGAATTTACAAGCTGAATGATTCCGGGAGATAACGCTTATTGTGGGACTACATCATTCCACCCGATCCGATCTAAATGGAACAGGAGTCGACATCACGGAGCGTAATACGCCGATATCCCCGGACCAACGCGTACAAAAGGCCACTATCGCATTCACAAAGGTTACTACAGTGGGCATTCAGTGAACGATCATTGGCTCGATTCGATCTCCAGTTCCATCAGTGATAAGTTAGTATCTGTGTCATCGGGTTTATTGCCGTTGTAGTCCGACATCAAGTCTGAATGAAGTGTAATAAGCGATTACTCTTTTATTGCCGTATACTAATTTATTATTTTTTATGTTATGATGGATAATTAAATAAATAAAACTGGGTCAGATTCAACTCTAGATACAGTAATGGTCATTTATATTTATGTTTATTGATATATACACACACACATGGAGTGAGCGAGAGAGGTAGATAAATAACTCAGTTGGCATTTTTTTTAAATTAAATTAAATAGAACCAATTAAACATATACAATATATTCCAATTTTACGAATTCGTGCGTACTGAACAAATCAATATAATTAATAGTAATCACATATATATATATATATATATATATATATATAAGTAATTGTTAAAAATGTTCTGCTAGTGTAATGAGCCATAAACGAACGATGTGCGTCCTTAATAAAAAGTATACTAGTAATTAGTAAATTTTTAAAATATAACTTTCCTGTAGCGTTATATTTATGTTGTTCTCAAATTTGTAGAAACATTTTTAAAACCAGAAATGCAAACCAATTTTGTGCCCAGTAGGTGTAGTATTATTTTTCGATCTACCTTACCAGTTCTTGCTCATCCGTTTTGTCAGGAGATGGGCTGAACGAACAAATAAATGAATCAATGTAAGTAATAGTACTCATATAAATATAAGTAATTGTTTAAAATACTCCGCTAGTTTTACGAGCCGTTTATGATCAATGTATGTCTTTGTTATAAATTGTACTAACGGTAAGTAAATTTTAAAATCTAACAATTCTATAGGCCTATTTTTAGTTGGTTTTTTTTTAATTTTGTATTTGCATATTTTAACAACAGAATTGTAAGCAGTTTTGTGTCCGGCAAGCTAATTTTCAAGCTACTCTGCCAGTTCCTTGTCATCCGAGTGTCAACAGTCTTGGCAAGAGATGTTCTATCGACTGTACAAATTGTAAAGTATCTTGAGCAATACTTAAAAAGATCGAAGTATGTCTTCTCTAGATATAATTTATTATCTCCTATGACTGGGCCCTTTCTTCTGTGACAGGTCTCCCTCATCAAGCGGTGTCTGTCAGCGAAGTTACCTTCTCCAAATGATCCCCCTATACGGTAAAAAAAATTTCCTCATGTTTATTCATAATGTTCAAACCGTCGCTTTCGGAATAAGTTGTAACCGGGCGGTAACAAATGACCGAATGCCGCAATCGTTTTCTCGGAGGGGAGTTTCATTCGTTCGAGAATTCCTGAGACATCTGGAATCATAAGCGTGTCTTCGAACATAAACTTGGAGTTGATTGATACGAATGGGTGTATTTATCGATTTATTTTTCCATTTGTTGTATATATCTTTTATCCGACTCGTACAAACATCGCCTGACTACGGACATCTGACTATCTGCTAACCGATCGCTACAAGATTAATGGAACCGTTATCCATATGTCGTTCGTGTGATTAAAAACAATTCATTAGGAAACTGAATATTGATTTATCAGTTTCGTCCGGTCGTTGTCATTAGTTTCCTTCTAGTTCTCAGTGGGCAGAGTCTTTTCGGATGTCAGTTATGATTTTGTTAGTTTCTTCTGACAGAAATTTATGCGATTCCAAACATATTTTTGTTATATTTGGGACTGGTAGTCTATTATATACCTAGGATAATCTACAAATAAAGAATATCCATGTATCTATATAGATTTTATTTAAAATATATATAGGAGATTTCTCGTTTCATAAAATAAAGGTTTTATTAGCACAGACTATGCATTAAATACAATAAAAATACATATATATTAACAATTTTTATAGGTTGATGGAAATTAACGAATGTGGTGTAGTTGATGGCAAGAGTAATGATAATAAAACTATTCAGTGCGTATCAATGGTTTCAATGACCATTTATGATGATAAACAATATTGCATTAAAAAATTAAAGATAATTAATGTATCTGTTAATGAAAGAAGATATAAATCTTGAAGTAGACATTTTTTGTAATTTTATAAACTCTTAAATTTCTTTTTTTTTCGGTGAACAATTCTTTTTTAAATTATGAACAATAAAAACAAAAACTTTAAGTTTTTACTGAAGCTAATATTCTTCCCATTTTTATTTGTGATATTACTATAATGTTTCATTAGAATTATATTCATTTTTAGTATTTTTGTTATGTAACAGTCAACTTATTTCTTTATTTTAATACGAGTATGATGTATCTGGATAGAAACGTAGTTTTCATATTTTTTTTTTTGGTCCAACTTTGTTATTCAAATGGAACATCGTCCCAGAATAAATATTTTGTTCGATTATATTCTATTTTATTTTATTCAAATTTGAAGCTTGAAGAGCCTAAATAGTTGTTAATGACACTCACACATTTATTTCAAAACCATTGAATGTTTTGTTTTTCATAAAATTTGTATGTATTTAGATTAATTGTGTTCTTTATGATTGTTGTTATCTTACTTACTCGTGTATGAGGCGTGGAGATGCAAAAGGGGGTAAATCCAAATTTGAAAATGTTTTCAGGAAACACAAAGATATGCATAATTCAGGTAATTATTTATTTGAGACAATTATTTTTGGATCAAAAGTTTTCAAACCACATCAGAAACACATCTGCACAATATTGTGTTGTTAAATTGACTTGTTGAAATATTGAGTTGTTAATTTTTTAAGCAATATTTAAATAAATTGGATTTATCCCATTCTGCACGGAAAATTAAAAAAAAATTCAATAAACTAGGAAGAAGAGCTCATGGCCATTAACTCATTATAATTTTTTAACAATTTAACAATGAAATAACTTAATACAAAGTATTAAGAAAAAAATAAATAACAAAATACAAAGTTGATTTATTTTCTCTTGAATAATTTTAATTTTTTTTTTTAAACCGAACAGTAGTCTAGAACATTAGGAGCCAAAGTTATAACCTGATAAAAATATTTTTAAATTATTATTCAACAAATTAAATACTTATTATAATAATACTTATTCAATCTTACTTTCAAATGATCTTATGTTATGCAGTTCGTAATCTTCATCGTTGTCTTCAGTGAGTATAATTATTTCTTTGTAAAATTATAATTCAGGAAGCTCTGACCATTCAGGTCCGAAATGTTTTACAAAAAGTCTGGCAAGATCGCGCATCTTTGCAGGGGCTAGTTTCACACCAGGTTGTATTTGTGTTGATTGTGATACAACATTATCAATTTTTTGGTTACAGCTAAATAGTTGCCAGAATTTACACTGAAGGTTCTTTCCCCACGCATCAAGATATTATTATTGTTGTCAGTTTTTTTCAAGAGGAATCTTTTTGTTTCCATAAACTTGAAATGCCATCGGGCAGGTGGTTTAATAATTTTTTGTAAGACCTTTTTCCAGCCCATCACCTTACCTGCAAGTGATATTGGATTCCCATGGACTTTAAAAATTTACACATACTCCTCTAGTTTTAATTTTATACCCTTTTTTTATGTCCTTCTGAATTTGGCCAAATACCCTATCCGATGGAAGAAGAGAGTGACCAAAAACAGGAAAAATCGTGTCAATTTTCGGACGTCACTTTCGCACAAACGTACGCAGTGCTCCAAGCGGCTATTTTGAGAAACAAGCATTTTTCTCTTCCTGCATCTCAACCCAAACTTTGAACGAAAAATTAGATTGTATTCAGCATGTTTTGAATGGTGAACCATGTACTACCGTATGGTTTGTGAAAACAATTTAAAAATTAAAATATGGATTTACCCCTTTTTTCATCTCTACGCCTCATATATTTTTTGCTTTGTATAAATCTAGTTTTAATAGAATAATTGTTATAGGAGCTTACTCGCTATTTATTTTGTTTTTATTTATTAATTAAATTCTGGTAATTAATTAATTAAAATTGTATTATACTCATTATACAATTATACTGTGCAGACATTATAGTTTATATTCTATTTTTTACTATTGTTATTTTAAAGGGGCTTGTCCCAGATTAAATAAAGACTTTTTTATTATTATTGTTAACACATTGACACTCGGGAACAAGATGTCTCGTTATCATTAGACATTTGTTGGTGACCGGGAACGAGAAATCTCGTTTTGGTGATAAGCTCCGGTCACATAGTAAATTGATATTATAATATATATAATAAAAATTGTATTGATATATGATAAAATCACCGGTCTTGTAGTAAATTTCAGCAAAACATTAGCGGGCGGCAATGGGTTGTGCATATAAATCTTAGTGAATCCAGACGATTGATAGTACAATAGTACAAACATTGCCTCAATTCATCCCTCCCCTGAATTCCAAACCATCAAGATCTGCCACAACCATGCCTATCAATATTCAGCCTGATCCTAGGATGTTTACCCAAAATGATTATTGTGCTTAAAGTGGTCATTGTTCCGTTAGTAATCAATTCGTTATCCATCCCGACTGTATTGCACGCCCGTTTAAATCCCCAAAAATTAATCGATCCATTTACTATCGAACCTATAAGTTAAATTAGATTGCAGAGCTACAGATCTAAAAGTGGAGAATATTTAATGCATGCGATTTTTGTCAGTGTAATTCATTAGAATATTTATTTTTTTGAAAATAGGCCAAATACTTAAAATTCATTAAATTGATAATGATAGTAGTTTAAAAACATCAATAACTACTTAAAGTTTTCGCTTTCCGTAAAATATTTTATGCGTCATAATTAAATGTCTTGTTTTTTAAATTATTGAAATTAATTTCATTTTTTTTTGCATTGCATTATATACTCTGATTAGTTGTAATGTCAGTTTTTTTTTGTATATATTGTAAATAAATCTTGGGGGAATAAAAAAAAAATTGAGATTACAACTGATCAGAGTATTGTTGTACTTAACAACGATAATAATGCTAAGACTGAATAAAGTTCATTAACATCTATGTAAATTCAAACATAAATTATAAACTATATAACTTTATACTAATTATTATTTCGATTAAATTATTGATATTTTGTATAGAGCTTCTCCAGCCTCTCACATTTTTTCATGATGATGTCGTATTAATAAATAAACTAATTGAAAATGTACCTATATAATTAATGTTCGGGTTGTCAGTATACCTATAAATTTACAAATTTGAAATTTAAATAATTCAGACTATAATTTATTTATGTATAATTGATAATTTATTTACAAATTCAAAAACTAAAACAGTAATTCCAAAGTTTCGAGTTTTCACTAATGTCGCCAGTTCTCACGACTACCTTTTTATTATCATTATCATTTTTTATGTCGCTTCTGTAAATTTCTACTTTTTGAAGCTAAAGTTTTTTTATTTGCAGTCGGAATGATTTCAGTAACAATAAATAATAACTCAGGTACGTGTTACGTACGTGGAATGTTATTTGTATTCAATTAGGTTTCGTGGATTGTTTTCTTTTATATTTTTTTTCAATACAAAAACTACCCCTCCTGGTAAAATATGGTAGAGCACTAAATTACCGCCTTGACACTAGCCCCTAATCCCTTTCCGGCGTTTTCTTTCTACTCTCGCCCCTACATCCGCAGTTTTTTTTTTGTTTCATTCTGTTATTCTTTTTCCGCCACCCTTATTTGTGCCTATGGTGTGCAGGTAGGGCACCCCCGCAGTGACAGGTCACAGTGTAGGCATCCAGTTGCGATAAGCTCTGATCTAGCTGTCTTCTGGTGCCATTCAGAGAACAGTTCTCTTGTTCCAGCACGTTACGTATTGGTATTCTGTATCGTGTGAAAGTGTTACAGTATGTGTAATTTGTTTGTAATAAAGCAGTGAATAACTTCTCATAGGAACTCAGTATTATGTAAATATGCATATTAATATATATTGGGAATGGACGCAGCAGGATCACTGAAAGGATTCTGAAATCATTTATTCCATACTTCATATAGTCTTTTAGTTTCCTCTGTCCATTTTGTTCTGATTTCACAAAATCTCCATCCTTTGTTTCCATTTTTTTTTTTTTATCTTGTTGCTAAAATTATATATCTGCAGCCCTGGTGAAAAAGTGAACTTTTGTCCGCAGCGGATTCGTGCCATTCTCGAAGGTTTTTGCTTGAAATAGGTCTGTAAAATAAGCCATAACTCCTTTTCAAGCTCCATCCTGCCTCCTTGTCAAGCCCCTTATACATTGAGGAAAAAACTCGAACACAAGAAAATCGTTTTAGAGAAAATCCAACTTGGCCACTTATTCACCAGGGGTGTTGGTGCCTTTTTTTTAATAATAGCCCTAATTTTTATTAAAGTTGTTTTTTCTATTTTAATAATAATTGTATTTAATCAATGAATAGTAACAAACTGTTCTTTCTTTATTAATTCATAGCTAATCTTGAGTGTTCAGCAGTCCGAGGCGTAGGTTAGTTTCGGACATATGAAGTTTTTATTTATATTCTTATTTTGGAATAAGACAAATTTGGCTTGCTTTTCAAATATTTGTGGAGACCAAAAATACACCTTCTTTTTTTTTATTGTCCTATTTCTTGGAGCATATGATCGTTACTGTCTATCTGACTCGTAATCTATACGAACTGATCCGAAGATTCACCCCACTCTAAACCTCGGAACAAATATAGCTTGTTTACCTTAACCAGTGTTCATTATCTATTTGTAGGCATTTAATACGCATTTACTACTACCATTGTTCTATGAGGCATAGACAAATATTTTTTTCTCAATCACTGTATTGCGACTTCCGTTTAGTTTTCGTAACCATCCAGCTTTGATTGGTTCCCCTAACATGGAGTTATCTGTACGAGCATTTAACTAGCAAATATTCAGCACCGGATATTTTAGATCCCAGGTCAAGATTACGAATTACCTTTTTTACCACTTAATTTACAATTAACACCTTCAACCACTGTAGAATCTCCAATACGGCTTGTATCCCGGAAGTTGTTTGGTTTTAAGGCCATAACACAGCAGAAGGTTAATATTGCATTTATAACTTGACAACAATTAAATTTAATTGCATTGTATATTTATATTATATTTAATTACTTTATTTTTTTTAACTTAAAATAATATATAGAACTGAATATAAAATATGTCAAAATATTTATGGGTCCAAATTAATTGGAATACCCTTAAATGGAATTAATAAGTTATTAATCAGTGATATTTTCATTATATTGATCGTTATTGCTTAAAGTTCTTTATACATATTTTTCTTAATTTTGAGACCACCTCTTCTCTTCTTCACTGGCAGAAAGATGAGCCCCAGCAATTGATTGTTGGATTGATGATTTTCAGTTCATTATTACCTACGAGGTCCAAGTGTGTCGCCATTTGTGCACCGCCACAACAAGAATAATATTATTATTGCATTAAACCTTCCAATTAGTTATACCGTTTATTTTTATTTAATAGTTTAATGACGGTTAGCCTTACACAGACCACTTCAATCGCGCATTCGGAAAAATAGATTGATAATCATTTCTTCTTTAAAAATTTTAGTATTCTCACTGTACTGAGTAAACCTCATTGTGGGATCATTAGACATTGGAGTATATATAATATTACAGGCACTTAATACCACTATACCTCTACATCCTATAAAGTGTCTTGGGTTATGTAGAGACTTTACTGTTTTTAGGACAACGGTTGTGCAGGAAGGTCATTTTTCTTGGATCTCGCTTAACCTCCATATTTTTCCCCAGTTTTTGGTATCCCCACTTTATTTAGGATGGTGAGCCCCAGATGGGAATCCAGATCCCGCAGGGTCCATCCCCAACCGTTAACATATTAAATTAATTATCTGGAAAAGTCGGATTTGAACCAAAGAGACCTTCGGTACTTCTCAGCGCTCTACCGTTGAGCTACCCCGTTCATTTATTAATATTACACGCATAGACTTCATAAATTTATAATCGACATATGTATCCAGAATATATTTCATAATATATACATGAACCACATAAAGATCAATAATTAATAAAACAAACAACGAAACAGTGTGAAAGAAGAATCGCTAACAAGTTTTTTTCCCCTCCCTTCATCACTGCCACAACTCAGATTTCTGCTGTTTATCGGCCGGCCCACCAAACAGTGAATTGAAAGAGCTATAGTCACCGTTGGCCAAGGCAGGTAGTAAATTCTAATGAGGTTACCTGTGGCAGGTACAGGTGGCAGGCCTTAGCTGTATCGGGTATCTCCGCATTTATCCTCCCATCTACCTCCTTTATGTTCCGTTTCTCTTTTTTCTTTTCTTTTTTACCTCTTCTCCATCGGAATGGGAGAGGTTATTGAATCTGTTTGCCGAAGATAGAACACGTCCGGATAATCCCGGCAGATGCTGGGTCGATGTGAATAGTTCTGTAGAATCAGGACTTCCTCCCTGTAACGAGGAATCTTATCGCATGGTCCAATCCCTCCAGCAAATAATTTCTTTATAAATAGCATCTTTTGAAAGTTTATTTGTTAGTATTCGATTTATTTATTATTATGATTTAAGCCAACCTGAAAACAACCCTGTACCAGTAGAACCCAACAAGGGTCTTAAGTTCGGTACGTGGTTCATTATGATTTAAAACCAGCATCATTAAATTTCATTTTTCCTCGTGATCTTGTGGGTTGACTCATCTGTTTTATCTTAATTATCATTATGAAGCATTTAAGGAAAATATGTTTGTTATAATGTTAACTTCAATATGCTGTAATATTTATGATTATGCGGCACTTATATCTAAACAAATGAGTCCACAATATTCTCTAATTGCGTTTATACAGTATACATTTATAAGTAATCAATTAAACGAAAACAAATCCGTCTTTCACCAATCATTTTGTCACCTAATATTAATCCTTAATAATCATCAGGACTCTGACTTCATCATCATGAACTCTGACCATTCACTTTATCATTTTAATATGACTGTATATATTTGGAGTGTCATGGTATGTCAAAACGGACACATCGTTATCTAAGGGTTTTTAAAAGTCCAGGAGTCTCTAGAGAATACTCCTAAGTTAGTAAAAATAGTTGTTTGGAGGACGGTGTTGACTGGACTGTCTCCTTACTAGTTAAACACTTTAACTAAGATAATACGAATACATATATTTATTTATATGTATATTTATAAAAATGTATTAATTGATGGTCTTGTTCGTTTTCGACATCTTGAAAAAAAATTGTATTCTAGATTTCTCATAAAATATGTTAAATCCTCTTTACGTATAACCAAAAATCTTATAAGATTTTTGTGTGGTGGAGTTTGATGTACATAATTGTAAAGATTTTTGAGTTTACTCAAGGCATCGAAAGACTTTTAAGATAGTAAATAGCGTTAACTATTTCGGCTGAGGCTCTAATAGAAATTTAGTTCAGAAAGTTTCACATAGAGGCTTCTTAAAGCTCTGAGATCTAGATTTTTTTCGTCCTTTAATTTTTATCTCTTTCGTTAGAGCAATGTTAATTAACCAATAGTATATTTAACTGAACATGAAGGGTTCCCGTGGCCAATGGTTCGGTATTAATATCGTGCATCCTCAGCCTTCTAATCTCTCTTCATTAACTTCAATTTCCCAGTCGACTTGGCCGGATAGGTACGGGCATCGAAGTGGAAGTCCACCGCGGCAGCTGTGCAAAGCCCGGGCTAAATGGACGGCGGCAGATGGCCAGGATTCTGGAGCATCTTCTAGAACTACCGTCGTTTTAGGAAACGTCTTAGGGAATATGGATAAAACTTTAGTAGTTTAACTCTTCTGGTTGTAGCTACACTTGTGTTATTCTTTAAAAAAAAATCAGTAAATTATTATTTTATTATGTATTTGATTTTATTATTGGAAATTAGTATTTTTTTGAGAATCTAAGTGTTTTCTGAAACTAAAAGGATTTCGATAAAAGTTAAAGTTAGTAGTATTTTTCATCTGATTTTAGAAGGTGATTATACAAGTTGTTTTCTTTAATTATAAAACTAGACACGATTATGATTCATCAATACACATATTTTCTTTCAAAACTCAAATTACTCAATACTTAATATAGCTATAAATACCCTTATGCTCGTACTGGCATAATGAAAAAAAAAATACATTCAACTAATATTAATACATTAATATCACACTATATATTTATGTATTATTATTAGTTGAGTATATGCTTATATTATAGTATATGCGTTAACTACTGATTAATTTTGAAAACAAAATATGTATTAACTACTTTTTTAACAGTGGTTAGTTCTACTTTTAAAGAAAATAATTACTATAACCTCATTTTCTCAAATCAGATTTTAAACATACCAAAAAAAAAAAAACTAGCACTACAACACATGAAAGGTTTTGTTTCAGTACAATGTAGAGACTATGCTGTTTAAATTTATTCAATATTAAGCTCAACTACCTGGTTTTTCTAGTTTCTACTCAGCCACTGTGTTACTATGGATAATCGGAGGATTCTTAGGAATCCTATAGTGGGATTCCTAAAATTTTTTAATCCATGTATAATTATAATAGGGATCTTTAACGAGTTCCTGATACAGCATAGGATCGGAACCGCCACTTTACGTCCCCTTCGAAGGGCAGGATAACCAAAGAGTTTTTATTACCTTTATAAAGAATCCTAAAAATTTCAGACCTGCGACCTTGGACATAAAAAGTTGTTAAGCTCACCACTACACCTCAGGTGCCATAACTTTGTTATGTACGTATATAGTGTATTCTTATGATTTGTTTTCCTAACTAATATATATCAGCAGGTGAGCGCTTTATCAGATAATCGATAGCATTTTCATAAGACTCGTCTGTAACAATGGACCTCAATATGGAAGATACAAGAACCATTAAATAAATTGGTACGGTTATCACATAAAAAAATAATTACGTTGTTAAAATAATTGCTAGTCGAAATAAGCATCACCGTACTTTATATTATTTAACCAAAACCGGAAAAGGGATTGAACTTGAAATTGAAAAAAAAGTTAATTTTAACTGGAGAGGATTGTATTTGGTTTGAAAATTCTGATATTGTCTGGGAAAAGATTGAATTTGAATTTTAAATCATTTAATATCACTCTGATAGATTAAAACAATGAAAAGAGAGAAAAAGAAGAAAAACGAAAGTGAGATAAAACACATTAATTTGGTTAAGTAAATTTTTAAATTTCAATTTTCATCTTGTGGTTCTAAACAATAGTTCTGGCCAAACATTAAAATATAAACGGAAGAAAATGGTCTAGGTGGAGGTAAAAAAAATAATAAAGAAATTTATTTAAATAGAAATATCCTCTAAGCCATCGAATTTCTCTTATATCCAATCCTTAATGCTCCTTACTTTATTGAGAACAAAGTCATCCATTATTACCTTAATGTGCCATTTGTTACTCATTTGGCCCGAATCCGATATCAATCCTTTCATGAAAAACTTCATTTCCACTCAAACTGACTAGTTTCAAACCTAGCAGCAACATCTTCAACTCCTAATAATCCTCCGAAGCGTCGAAATAAGAAGATGGCCTCGTGACCTTCTAAGTTGAATTTGATATTGAGTTGATACTTCTCTACTTGTATGTTTGTTCATTTAACGTCACTTTATGCTGCTGTGGCTAATCGGACGATGCTACAGTGGGAGCTCTAAATTTTGCCTACCCAGGTTTAATTAGGATAGGGATTTTTAACGAGTACCTGACATCGTACAGGCTCGGGACCACTGTTTAACGTCCCTTCCGGAGAACGGCGTAACTAAGGATTTTTTTCTCCCTTAAAAGCTTCTCTACTTGCCTATATCTCATCTATATTATTCATTCTATTTTCTTGATTTATTATTATAGATATAAATTTCAATAAATATATATTTTTTTTTTACTTACATATTAGTTTTCATCATTACTTTTGTTAACATAAATCCCATTATATTAATTCAAATATAAATTTAAAAAAAAGTATTTTATTTTATGTTAAAATTTAAACTATTTCTACTATTAGGGAGGAAAATAGTTGACTGGAAGATCTAATGGAGGATGGAAATAGTTGGGTGGTGCAGTCAAAAATTAACAGCAAATAAGTGAAGACGTATTTTTTAATTGTGCCGACATTTCGACCTACTTTGTAGGTCATCTTCAATGCAAATAGATTAGTTGAGTTTCACGGTTCAACCAGCCGCGACTCCTTCTATTTGCCCTGAAGATGAAAAGTCGAAACGTTGGCAAAAATACAAAATAAGTCTTCACTTATTTGGTGTCCAACTATTTCCTTCCTTCATTATTTCTACTCTTGTATCATATTTTCTCCAATAGTTTCAGTTTTGTGTGTTATTTTTTTTCTATGTATATTGTCTATTCATCCCGAAAGAAGACCAGCTGTGGTGGTCGAAATGGCAGTTTCTAATAAATTGTTCATCATTATTTACGGAATTTGTTTTTTTTTACTACCTCCCGGACCGTATGGTCAACTAATAATTATTCGAAATTAAAAAATAAACATAGTTATTTAATGAACTTTTGACTTTTCTTCATCGGCATTGTCAGGAATACTCGTACATAAAGAATAAATTATTTAAAAAAATTAAAACTAACCAACAAAAATGAACGCCATCATATTTGATTTTTTTATTTACTTTAATGGTACCATCATGTATTAAAGATAATTGCTTCTAAAGACTTGTTCAAGTTAAAGGTACATGCCCTAGTCATCCCTTAACTACATTTTGAATAAATTATTCCTCTTGTAACAATAGGGCCTCTTCTACTTTATATAATGATGGTAGAAACTTTCCCAGGATATGATCGGGACACCTGCCCCAGCTAGTTGGAAGCTATCCAATATTCATATTGCCTTATTATATATTGATATTTTGTTATTATATTTTGACATTGTCTTATAGTATATATTGATGTTGCTTGATATTATGTAGTAACGTTAAAGACTTCTCGCAAGTTGGTGTAATAGTCGAATCGTCCGCTTGCAATACGTTCCCGGTAAGATGCTATTGATCAATACTTGGTTACAGATTCTAAAGGAATATTTAACTGTAAATAATTAAATTTACAATTAATTGTAAATTAATTAAAGAAAGCTTCTATCGATTTATAATTCTCGTCTTGAAATAAAAAACTAAATATTATTTTATCATTCGAGTCCACCAAATCTTTATATTATTTACTTATGATCTTAGACTCCATAAAAATGAATAGCTTCAGTGAAATTTCTTCAATGAAGTTATATTGAGACCTATCTATATTTCATATCATAAGCAGAGCTGAAGGTCATAATTTTTAAACTTTGAAAATTTAATTTAAATTATTCTAAAAAAAGTGCATTTGATCTATTTATTATTTATTTGATATTTCCGAAATTTTATTCATTGTATTTTTAATATTAATTATCGTGATTTATGAATTATTATATATTATTTTTTGAACTGTATATTTTTTTAAGTACGTTAAAAAATGGGACAGAAGAAAAATAGGTATAGCTATAGTATGTACTCATTTCTGGTTTAACACTTTTAATTCACTTTAAGTATTATTTCCAGCTGTGAACGAAAGTAAATTTTTATTTATCTATTCGAAGAAAACCGCTGTTTCATGTATTGATGCACCAATATCGAATTTTCACGAAATTTTGTAAGAAAGAAAGATGTCATTTAAGAGTTGAATTACCATTACTTTCCTGGTTTATAGTAGGTAAGAAAGCGAGATGTGAGATGAGACTCTACATCACTCTGCCATGAAGATGACCAACAATAAATAATAATAAATTGTACTGAGATTATTATAAGTGTATATAATTTCATTGACCGCTCTCTACCCCCCCCCCAAAAAAAACTTCTACTTACTGGCAACGCCTATGGTATGTATTCATCATCCTATATCCGCATCAATTTTGCCACTTACGTTAGGCGAAATCTTCGATTTCTTGGAGTTCATAACTCTTCTGTTGGTGGAGACTTAAACGCCTCGGATGTCGGGATACGCGACCTCCTGGATTAAGCCTGATGCATTCCCTGCACCCTGAGGATAATGAGACATCAGCTGAAGAGCGATAGGCTCGGAGCTGGGCGGAGCTAGCAGGTAGTGGGGGGCTGGAGTCTGCAGGTACCTCAGTCGAGTGCCCGCCGCCGTAGTGTGGACTTGAGTAGTCAGTGCCTGAGTGTGCCATCATCTGTACACTAATGTACCCAAGTGTGTGAGCTAAGTGTCGTGAAATGTGTACCATCTCATAGGATTATTCATGGTGTCTCTGGTGAACCCGGCCCCATGTTTCCCTTTTGGATCTTATTCTTCTTCCTCGCCAGTCTGTCATCGGCTGAAGATGGTGAGTACTTAGTCCACTTCATTTTATCTCACTCTTGCGAAGTCCTGAAGTTCGCGTGAAATGTGCTTCGCGGATCCTCGCGGCAACCTGTTGATCTGCGCGGACGCTCCGGCGCTTCTTCCTTATTCGGAAGATACCTTCAAACTTAAAGTTAAACCATTTGCTATTTCATAATAATTATTCAAGTTCAGTTCCGCTGGTTGTCGCTTCGAGCTAAGTCATAAGTTTTACGTTTTTTCCTTGTCCTTTTTAATATTCTCGAAAACAAAAATAATTATATTAGTGACTAACTATTACTGACTGTATATTACTGTAACTATTACTGACTGTATATAGTAACTATTACTAACTGTATATAGATTAAAAACAGACTTACACATTCTGCTTAGTTTATATCATCATCTATCGAAGCATGTTCGTTGAAACGATTATTTTTTCATGAAGTAATTACCGAAATATACACATTTCCCATAATTTTTTTAGACTAGAATTCACGATTATTTTTATTTTCGAAATAATAAAAAAGGAAACTAATAATAAATTGAAACTTGTGACTGAACTCTAGCTACAACCTTCGGAACTGATACCATTATTACGATTATTATCCCTGATCTACGATGTATCGCGTCTATTTCACTATAATAAAAGACATAAGAACACAAAAATAATATTCAATTATCAATTTACATATCTTTTCATTTCAAAAGGCCCTCAGTTTTAAAAATTTTCATTGTTTGTTGAAACAAGTACAGAAAAAATAATAAACGTATATTTATGAATGTGATAAGTAGATAATCTTATTTACTAAATAATCTTGTTTATGTGGTTATTTTCCTGTTGTTAGTTATTCTGATAGTATTAAATTTTCCCAGTACGTTAGAAGTTCTCAGTTCTGTGATAACTTAATGTCAAAGCCTCTTATGTTATTTATTAAAACACTTAATAAATTTGAATTAATTTTTTAATAATAAAATTTATTTTATAAATATATGATTTTTTTAATGTTTTTCAAAATAAAATCACATTGAGACACGTTATGTATCAGTTTAATTGTGATGATAAAGATCGTCTAGCTCATACCATTTCGCATTATATAATTATAAATTTTAGGAGAGCAATTCTAATTGTTGCACGATAGAAGATTTTAACGGTTGTCGTTACGCAAGTTTACATAATTTTGGGTATCAGTTCCGCATGTCGTCGCTTCGAGTTAAACTCATATAAAGTTTTAACTTTTTTCTCATTTCCCTTTTAATATTCTCGAAAATAAATATAATCGTGGGTTTAGTATGAAGAAAAAGTGTAAAAATTGTACCATTTCAACAAGAAATTAACGTTTCAAGAAAGATTATAAACTATACAGTAAGTAAGAGTCGGTTTTTTAATCTATATACAGTCAATAATAAAATTATTTTTATTTTCGAGAATATTACAAAGGAAACAATTGAAAATTAAAAATCAAAAGTGCAGCAGTTATTACCTCATTAACTGCTTTATATAATATATTTCTTCACTTAAAAAAAAAAAAAAAAAAATAGAAAGTAGTCTTTAAATCGTGAAAAAACAACGACGAAACCTTTGTAACTTCAGAGATTTTTGAACAAACAATGAAATAGTGTTAAAACTGTCCAGTAAGTCATAAATGCGTATGTATTTAAAACTGTATTTATGTGAAATTTAAAAAAAAAGAATAGTTTTGACGTGAAATTATTTAGAAAATATTGAAGCCTGTAAAAATTGAGTATTTCTTTCATCCAGTGTTAAATAATATTTGTTATACATATCTTTAATTATGTTTATTGCGGCATTATTTTATTTAATGTGGGAAATTATTGTTTAATATTAATAACTTCTATAGCAATTGTCTGAATTCAAGGTATTAAAAGTTTTACATTTCCATTACAATATATTACTTTTTATCCCCTTTGAACACATTATTTTCCTATGCATTAAACGATCGGAAATTCTGATATAAGGTTGTATACTCGGTGAAGATGAAGTAGCTGATAAAAATTGAGCATTTTTTCTACCCGTGTTTAAAAAACTAAACATCTAATACGTATTTATTTGTATCGTTGTATTTAGTAAGGTAGTATATTATTTAAATTGGCTAGTATTTTTGTGGAATTAATAATAATTTGTACTGTATTTCTACTATTACATACAAAAGAATATAATTCTTTCCATTCTCTTCGAACATGTTAAATTAACTTATTTATTTAACGACGAAGGAGTCTTGTATAATGTTATTCTTATATAACTCTTATATAAAATCATGCCGGGTGAAGATGCAGATAGATATATATGATAGAAGAGGCGCTCCAGTTGTGTATGTAAGGGTAGCAGAAGACATGGAGGGGGTAATGGCTCTTCCAGCCGGTTCTGGTTCTGTCAGCTCTAGCTTCCGACCACATCCTCAGGTCTTTCTTCTTCCATGGCGGGAATGTCCGTCTTCGAATTATATCTTCATATTCTTCACAATAAAATAAAGCTCTCTGTTTACTGATTGTACCAGTAAAGGTCGACCTGTGGTGTAATGGTTAGGATAACGACCTATACCCAATAACGTGGGTTCACAACTCGGCAGGTTGGGCTAGGATTTTTTAAAAAGTATAGTATCCTTCAGTATGATGTCCTTTGGAAGGGACGTAAAATGAGATCAAGAACCTCGATATCAGTTACTCTGTAAAGATTACTATTAAGATTAAGATCTTAATTATACCTGGATAGTCAAAATTTAGGACTTCGTAGCATCGTCCGATTAGTCATAAGAGCATAAAGTGACGCTGTATGAATAAACAAACAATCAGTAATGATTAACTTAGATCTGAAGGTTTTCGAATAATTCTAGGCTTACCTATCCTGTCATTAGTCTCAGAATAATATTATAGCTAGGTTTTACAGTATAAAAATTAAAAATACTTTACTCCTACAATGAACGCGACTCGAGAAATTAAGCCATTTTTTATTTTCTCTTAGATTAATCTCAGTTTTTGAGTTCCAGTTAGGTTTACAGTTAGTTAATCAAATAACTTTAGTCTAACCTATCGTGCCTGTCTCAGTATAGTAAGGGTTAGGTTGTTCTGTATACAAATTAAAAAAAAAAACTTTTTCCTGCAACCATTGAGTAACGCTATCCATTACACAACTAAAACTGGTGAGGAAAGTAACAGCCACCTAAATCAAATTTGACAATCAGCACTCAGTTATTTTAAATGTTAAATGGCGGTATTATAATATTCTTCATTTTATATTCCTAAAATGTTAAAATAAATAATTTTAGAACTATTTTATTCAAGAAATTAGAACTAATTTAATTCAAGATAGATTTTATTTATTTTGAAGCGATTTTATAGAAATATTTAATATAACCTTAATTGTATTAGAACCTTCACACATCAGAAATTTGGAGATCTAGCATTAGCATTAGCCACTAGCGCTTGTGTAGTTTCATCTTTAATTTCTTAATTTTTGAATGGCTGCAGGAAAAATGTAATATTTAACACGTGAGAAAAGTGCTTAAAACACCCTCGTTTAATTACCAATTCACTCGGATGTAATTAAGTGGCACTTACGTTTATTTAACAAATGTCCTTGAAGTAGTATTTCTAGATTTTAATATTCCTTACTCTAATAATTAATAATGACATTTTAAATTGAAATGTGCTCTAACTACTTACTCATAAACCTACATAATTTTTCCAGTAGAAAGAGAAATACCGTTGTTTACTTTTATTTGAAAAGAAATATGTGTTTATAAATATTCGATATAAAAAATTAACTTTAACGATTTAAAATAAATAGCTATGTAGATTTATTTTTAGAAAAAATTAAGTCCGGTATCATATCACAAAAGTTTTATGTTCATTTTTTATATATCGAATTCATTATTATTCCTTTAAATTATTATTGGGAAATACATACAGGCTGTAAATTTATTTTTGACCACAAATAATCCCTATAGACATAGCAAACCATTTTCAGACCCCTAACATTTAAAAGAAGTACGTGTTTCGAATTTTTTGGAGGTTGTTGAAGAAACGATTCCTGGCATTAGAATCGAAACTAACGCGATTATCAGATTTGACGTCAAGTGAGATCAATAGTGGCTCGAAATAGCTAACGTTGGCGTTTGTTTGGATAGTTCTTAATAAAACGGCAAGAGAATGTCGATGTTTTTTTGTTTTTTTAAGAAAACTGGTTATTAATTATTTTCTGGAATAAAGAGAAAACCCTTCTAAATCTACTAGTTATTCAAGAAAAAAAAATGTTTATACTCAAACAAAATATCCCCAAACCTCTTTATTAAAAATATAGTTTTGAAGTATTTTTTTTGTGTACCCTTGTACTTCAATATTGCTGTACACATTAAATTTTCTTCTTATTTCCAACATATTGATTGCTAAATTAAATTAATTTATTAATTATTTATGCTACAAAATTGTTATAATATCAACAATTATATAAAACCGCTTTGAAATAGTTTATAACGTTTATTCAAGTATTTGTTTTAGCTTTAATACTGATATAGTGGTATTTAATATTTTTTATTTGCTCAAATTTCTTAATAATTATTGATTCTCCTATATTAGATCGCAGAATTGTTAATTTTTATTTTTGTTCGAATAATTATTTTAACTGATAAATCGGAAATAAAAGATAATAATAATAATAGTTATGAAACGATGTATTACTACAATGAGAATTTAGTTAGCGATATAATAAAATTAAACTAGACCTTTCATCTCTTTTATGAGTTGAAAATAGCTTGTTTTCTTGTTCTGAATATTTTTAATGCCCATGGGTAAAACGATTAAGTTTATAACTCCCTATAAATAAATTTTATGGCTAGATTAGATTATATATAGAGATTGGTTCCTAAAATATAATGTTAGTCCATAGTTAATAAGTCTACCTAGTTAGCCAACAAAATGAAGTCACTTTGTATGTCTATGTTATATCGTTCTATATTACAATAAATGTAAATCTTTTTTACAAGTCGTCTACCGTTTGTTAACTGGCTTATGTGTTACTAGGATTTGCCCGCGACTTCGCTCGCATGGAATTGGGTCTGCCACATTAAGTTTCGTGACAGATCATTTTAAATAAATAATTTAATTTTTTTCTTAACTATTAGTTACTCGTACATCCAAAATTTCAGATGTCTATCTTCAAAACTGACGGATTCCATTCAATCTTTGAACCCCTAATATATTAGGGGGGAACCCTTGGAGGTGGAACTGTCCAAATTTCTTTCTTAATTTACACAAAGGACCTATCTGCAAATTTCGAGATGCTAAGTTCAGGGGTTTCTGCTGTGCGTTGACCGCTGGGTGTGTTAGTCAATCAGGTTACAGTTTTATATAAATTTCGCCTGTATAGTGTGTTGAAAAGTTCCCCAGGCTTGAGATTATCCATATCAAATTTCATCACCAACGGATCAGCACAGCTGTGAAACATGCATTGACACTGATTTACAAACGGGACGGACAGAAGTTTACTGTTGTTCGTGTCAGTAAAGCATTAGTATGTAATGTTATTGAAAAGGATTACTTAGTATAACGATTTCACTTGACGTACGGCAGCAGAGAGAAATTAAAACTGAAAGGATTAGATGTATGTAGATTTTGCGAGTTAGAAACACGTGAGCAAGCTACTCAGAGGGCAGAATTTTATCCGACTTACTTGATATTGATATAATGACCAAATTACACAAAATCATTGTAAATTGTAAACTTTCGCATTTATAATATAAGTAGGATAGTAGGATATCAAAAGAATAGTTTCACTCATGTTCTTTCTATTATTTTAACATCTAGGATCATGTGATTTGCCTTTAATTAGGTACAATAATAGATTCTCTACAGTACACAAAATCAGTACACGTACCCCCGTGCCCCCCCTAAATCCGCCCTTGTTGTAGCCTATGTGTTATTCTGATGTATAACCTATATTACTGTAATGTTTCATCCAAATCCGTTCAATAGTTTTTGCGTGAAAGAGAGACAAACATACATACAAACTTTCGCATTTATAATATTGGTAGGATTGGAAATTCCTATCATTCCTTCGAACACAGTTAATTATAGTTAATATTTTCTTGGTGTGACATGCGAATATTTCTAAGCAAGAAGTAGTTAGATGCGACCTTGTTAGGTATGTTTCTGAATATTAATGATGAAAACCTTTGTTTGATTGTTTCCAAGATCCAATTATTCAGATAATTACTTTTGCCTCTAGGCTTCGGTTTCTTTTGTACCCTGAAATATACGTAATGCACCCAAGTCGGTTTCTGCTCTGTTGTTAACTTGGGAAGAGTCAGGGGAGAAACTTCGGCCTGTAAACGATTTATCACTAAGGGTTACCGCAGGTAAGACCTTAAGGTGCCCGGCTAGCCACAGGGGATTCGCTCTTACAAAGACTCCTAACAGTTGTATATACTTTTAACAATTTTCTACCATAAATTTTCAAAACATATTATTTGTATCCACGATAATAATTATTTATAACCCAGAAGAATTAGCAAACCTCTCAGGAGTTTCAAACTGTTGAAAAATTAAGTGCTCTCGTTCAATAAAGAAAGAATTTTTAAATAGAACTTAATATTTGGAATCGACGTTTCGGCCATCATCACAGGTCTCTTTCAGGACTCGATCGACAAGATTTGAACATATTAAAATTATACCTATAGAAAAAATTAAATAAAATGAAATATAAAAATAAAATGTTGGCGTAAACCAGATAAAAAGTTGTAATGATTTAAATTATAACATAAAATAAAGATGTTATTTATAATATATGAACTACTCAAGATAAAAATATATATGTGTTTATATACAAACAAGTTTTTAATTTTTACCGTTGATTCGTTTCTATCTGACACTCCATAGGAAAAAATGCACCTCAATAGCATTTTTGAATACTTAAAGAATCGACAATTGAATAAAAAACTGGATTTTAGGAGTATAATTTTTCGTTTTTCGCCAATAATTTATAAACTGTTTGTTCTATTGACATTTGTTTTTTCTTATTAAATTAAAAAGCACTAAATTATTCATCAAGTACTACAACATAATAATTTAGTAAGGTGGTATCTTTAAAACCTCAGCTAAATACAGCGGTTGTGTCAAACAACACTAAATATGAATGCTGCTTGGAAACGTATACTCTGCTGAGAGAAAAAAAAAATTGTAGAGCATACAATCGTGGTCATATCGTAAAATGATTAAACGATTAAACTTAACTTTTTTTTCCACAATTGTTTTAATAAATTGGTTGATAATATTTTAATTTATTTCAGCGATAATTAAAAAACTTTTAAATATTATTAAAAGGTTAATGTATTCTTAACAAACAAGGAAGCCCTTGACACTATATCACTTTTAAACCGTTAAAAGACGTGTTTATCTTTTGATGAAATAATATGATAACTGCATCCTTTTCCTTCGCCTAAATCGGTTAGTTGCCGCTTTGGCAAATAAATCGGCACTTAAGGGTTATTTTTATTAACTACGAAAATGACGCTGTATATCACAAATACCATAAAAATAACAGTAAACACGACAATTCAAGTTTCTAAAATGTTTGCCAGGAAACCCTTCCCATTACTGTAAATATTATTTACAACGGTTCTACAACCTACGCCAACTTATCACTAGGGAAATTGTCAAAACGTGAAGCAATAAATCAACGACGAATTTCCACGCCTAGGGAACAAAAGGATTCCTCAGGTTCTTGGTTTGGTTCTGGGCAGACCAGGTAGTTCGCCAGGATGACCAGGTGCCCTAGATTTCACGGTCATGTTTGTTTTCTTCCCTTTTGTTTGTTTTAGTCCTAAGGGCTCCTTCCTAAACCTCTTTCCAGGTTTACGGAGGCCTAGGGGGGTATTTCAAGCATGGAATTTTTGTAACGCTCAAATGTGTTGAATTCCATGGGTTTTTGTTTAAATAATTTCTCATGTGTGATCAGGTACTAAAAAAAAAGGGATGACGACTTATTAATATTTTCGATAAAGATTTATTGTTAATACAAGTTAATTTTTTTAAATATTTATTTTTATTTATAGTTAATTTGCTCAGTAGATGTTCAAATTGAACACATGTTTGAAAGAAAAAACATTCCAAGAAAAAAATTAAGTTTTTTTCAATATAATTATAGCTATCCATGTTTAATTGTAACATTCAGCTTTCTTTTTTGTATTTATAAAAGAAAAACGAACAAATGAAACAATAATAATACGTTTTTCCTGCGAGTTATTGCAAGTATCTTTATGTTTTGGAGGTCATGTCTTCTCATAATTCTTTAAGATATTGAAGTAGCTAGGTTAAGAACTACGGGGGCAATTCCATTTAATATTTAGTTGGAAGTTAGAACTTTTAATAATTAGTTAAATAATTTTTAAACATTTATTTTCCTACTCCATAGTCCTCGTGATTATTGCCCAATTTAGAAATATGGTGGAGCGGGGTATCTCAGTTTGTTTTCGTATTTTGCTTAGTTGTTATGATGAATATCCTGGGTTCAAGTCCAGCTGTGGCTGATAAATTATTTAATTTCTTAACAGCCTCGAATCCTCCTGCAGCTCAACCCAATCTCTATAATGTGATTACCCTAACGTTTTAGCGTTATTTTGGACAAATCATTTCCTTGCACAACCGTTGTCCTAAAAAAAGTCTCTACCATGTTCTGAGTACAAGGCCCTTGGTTGTATTATTACATGGTTTAAGATACAAGATATAAATACTATTTATTGTGGACTTTCGTTGTTTTTAGAATAATAATTGAATGCATTCACGTTATCAAGATATTTCAATAACTTATTACAATTATTATGACTATCTTTTTTTCATTGTAGAATAGAGTTCTCAATATTTTTGAATGTTATTTTTAAATTTTTTCAAACACGATATATTTTAAGTAGTCTAAATTAATTTTTGGGAATATTTTATAAGGAATTCTTCAATAAAAATTTATTTTTTATATCATTACCCAGGAGGTAGAGGCTACCACATTTTTGTAACTTTTGTATTTGTTCAGGAGATCCATTTTTCCGAAGCTTTGAAGTGTAAAAATTTATAAATTCGTTAGAAACAGCTTAAAGAAAATTGTTCACAATGTTATTGGCATTGGCAATGGTTCATAGTATTTATTTATGATAATATACCTAATGGTGTCCTTTACCTCTGGGCCCACAGATGTTTTAAAAATATATTATTCGTGGCGTATTATTTATAACTATATAAATGATTAATACTTCGATTTAACGTATTTACCGAGGCTAAGCATTTATACTGATTCTTTTGTATTACTGAACTATGTGACTCCCGTGTACTTTTCCTTCTGTTAAGTTACCGAAAATTATTCGTGATGAAAGGACAGCGATAATAACTATGACAAAAAACATAAGAATCAGAAATAGAGAGAGATAACAATTGAGTTTTTTGCCCGAGGCAGCGTATACCTGTTGCTCAGATTGAACCTACATAAGAAAGCTATAACCTCTCCCGTCCCGTACGGGTTAAAAAACTGGTGTTGATTGTATAGAGTCTTATATCACCGCATACTCACAGAATCCCTTTTCGATTTCAAACGGATTACCTTTTGTCTTTGCCGCCATGGAAAAAAAATGTTCCATTATTCCTCTTATGGTTCGTAAGATGGTATATGTGGTGACACGAATTATCTTACCTTGTGAAATTGTATTGCTATTATTAATTTATTGTATCGGTGGAACTTGTTTTTAAAATAATAACAAAAGAGGTAAAATAGGCAGAGAAATTAATTTTGAAATAATTAATCTAGGCTAAAAGAAACAATTCATATTTAAGTAAAAATTAGGGTGTGTCGTTAAAGCTCATGAAAAGACCAAATTCAAGCATTATGAAAAACACATGAGGATAATATATATTTTAAATTGAGAAGAGCGAAATCTTGTCGTTTTCATAGTTATTAGCTTGAAATGGAGTTGTAATTTGCAATGAGTTGTAATCTCCTGTTCAAATCAATACCTGACTTTGGCACATTATTACTAAGAAAAAAAATTCGGCTTCCCTCAATATAAGAAACTCATTTTGGGCTAAAATTCAACTTTACCACTTACTTATTCACCGTGCCTGTAGATATATTTGGGTACTGATGGTAGTGGAATCACCCATATCCCTAGATAACTATATATATTTTTACCTACTGTGTATTATTTTAATTTATATGTACATTGTATATTTAATGGTAGAGCACTGAGTTGTCATGCCGAAAATCCTGTTTCAAATCCCGCTGCTGTAAGACTTTTATTTAGTCTGTTAGCAGACGGAGTTGAACCTATAGGATCTAGGACCCTCCTGGGGTTCACCCAGCCTCTGTAATGTGGGTGCCCAATATAAGGGGGAAAATCTGGCGGTTGAGAATGGTATAGGACAAATCGCATCTCTGTACAACCATTGTCCTTGAAACAGTACAGTCTCTATCATGTAATGAACCCCAGACCCGTTCTCAGGTTGTAGTGGAACAGGTTTTTATTTTTATCTTGTATATTTAGTCCCTGAAGAACACCTGCAATATGGGTCGAAATGTAGGCTTTAAAATAAACAGTTCTCCTTACTGAAGAGAATTTGTTCTGGCTCTCCACCTGGGCCATCTTCCTTATACTAATTCTAACGAAAGTAATAAACCATCCATTATATAGCCGGGAGATGCCTGGCTTCCTAAACGGAGGCGACTCCCCACCATCGATGAAGATTCCCCAGATGACCAGATAGGAAGCTGTACCTGGGACCCCTTCGGTTTTTTTTCCTTTAGGCTGCGGTAGAGGAAGTCCAGCCCGGTTCGGATCACTGGCTTCGTTGTTAGCCTGTGGTTTATGTTCAGCCTGCTGGGTACGAGTCATCCTTTGGGCAGTTCTCAATTATAATCATCTAGAATCTCCATTAATGTTTCTGTGGTATATATGTAAATACTTACATATATGGGATCGTGAATTCATTCTCTGGAAATTTTCTTACACAACCGAAAGCAAATCGCTGACTAAGGAAACTTGTCTAACTTTTGGGGTTTTTGTCTCTAAAACTTCTGTCCTTTACAGATCGTCGTATATTACGGTAAATACACTTGTCTTCAAGATAGTACATTCATGACATCTTCAGTATTTTTTTTACTGCATATTGAAAGTTAGTCCAGGGCAGGGTCTATTTTTTTTCTCTTGTTAAATACTGGAAAGTGGACTTCTGCCTTTAGGGATTCACTAATGTTTGATAACCAAATCCTCTTCATGGGCTGTGATAGTACAGGTTTTTTTGTTCGTAAATATGCTTTTACGTTCTGATGTATGTCTCCATTATAGTTACAATATATTAGGGTATTATTTACGAAGGATTTTATTTTTTGAATTATTTTTTCTTTCTGATTTTAATACTACTGTTATAATCTATCTATAAGCTATCTACAGCCTTGGCGAATAAGTGGATAAGGCGAATTTTCTATTAAACGAGTTTACTATACTTTAGGAAGCCGAATCGAGTTTTTGTCGTAGTAAATGGCTAAAGTCAGGCATTGGCTTGAAATGGAATTTTTACTAATATAACAATTCCATTTCAAGCAACAAAAAAAACTACGAAAACGACATAATTCCGCTTCCCTCCTTACAGTTAACTGTCTCTGGACATTATTTCTTACAATATATCTATTATAGGTTTGGATATTACACTTTGAAATAACGATTCTGGCAAATATTCGGATCCTTATAAGTATTTATACAAGTACTATGCTCTCCAGACCAGACCCCTATAGCCTCCTAACTAGGAATGCTTTAGATACGCTTGTTCTACAGCAGTGCTATTATATTCTTAAAACAAACAGATATTAACGCCCCATTCCAGGGCCTGTTTGTTAGGCAGCTGTTCGACAAAACAAACACATTCTTTGAACGAAGGTAAACTGTCGATGAATTAACATCCTGGGTGGCACGAAACTAGGAGTAGGTGGAGTAAATATATTACCGTGGAGTTATTCAAATCTTCATAAACTTAGATATAATTAATTATTGGGTCGTTCGTACGTATGTTTTGAAAGGAATGGCTATTTACTAAAATAACTTAATGAACATTTTTATTCAAAATGTTTACCCTCATTTTCTCAGCATTTTACCCAACGACATCAAGTTTTCAATCCCACAACATAAAAATTCAGGATTTTGTGATTAAATAAAGTCTGAAAATGCGTGTTTGACTTAGAGCTAATTTTTAAAATTTTACTTTTAAGGAAGTTTTCCGAATTTCTGAGCAGATGGAAGTCTGTTGAAGGTAAGTCTAGCGAATAACGTGGGTGGGTATCCGAGGACTTCGTAACCCAGCTCGTTCAGTTTCTTCACTCTGTCGTGATACATGAGGTCTGTTGTCGTCGTCTATGAGCACAGGTCCCTTTCGATTAACCAATGAAGGTTATTTTTTGATATATTTATCTTGCATCATGTCAATGTCCATGCAGTGCGATGGCGATGTGATTGTTTCACCTCTGAGTGAACCATTATTAATGATTTAATCTGTCTCACAAGTTGAAAATTTGTTAAACCAACTGCGAGTGGTCCGTTAGTTACAATACCTTCCCTGAACGCGGTGGTAATGTTTCTTGCTGTCAAGTGTCCAAGTCTAGACTCATAAAACACGAATTTCCGTGGTCATATTTGATGGCATACTACTTAAGGTTCGTTCAATTGTACTGATAATAGATATTATCAAAAAATATAGGATTAATAACAGCTCGTTAGACTATGTACTCGTTATGTAAACATAATCAATAACAGAAGTCCTCTAATTCCGCTTTGAAGTTTCTAAACTATAAAACATAAAAAACAGACATTAGCAGCGCAAAACAATAAGAACAGCTGATTACATTCTGAACACATCCTGAGTATTATCCAATGGATGTATTTGAAAGTCCCACGTAACTTAAAAAATATAAAAAGTTGGTTATTAGTAAAGCAAAGCATTCCTATTGTAATGATGGTATCCAGATTCTTTTATTGACCATTAGAAATTTGTTTAAACCTTGAAACTTATTTGATTTCAACTTATCTAATTATTCCCGTAAAACTTTAAGTCCAAACATGATAAAACTTAAAATATGACTTTATTAGAAAAAATAAAACACGCCTGAATTAAAAAGCTTGAACTCTTTTGAAGGAGTATTATGTGAAAATGGTAAAGAACAAAGTTTAGAAATAATAAAAACGGAGATTTCATATGAAACGACAATATAATCTTTGGTTTTTATTGCCCAAGATGTTAATAAATGGTACAGAATACTTTATGCTGTTGGTGCACTATACTGTTGTATTCAATAGCTTATGATTATTTTTTTTAATGGGTTGAATATATTACCCATGTTTGTTAAGTAAAACCATATTTGTTTATTAGTCTGTAGAATGATAAATGATCCCCTGATTTTTCAAATTATCCCGAACATAAAATTTAAGTTATCTCCTATCACCAGCTTTACCTCCCTGTATGAGGCCTGTTGCCTGATAAGCGAAACAGAGTGTATATTTGCAGGGGGATTTTGCCAGGTAGGCTACAACCATCGTAAATATCTCCCCTCCAGCAATCTGTGGTGCCTGGCCTGCCTTGCGGTCAGCTTCTTTTGCTTCTGTGAAGTCATTAGAACCAATGTTTCCACGGGAGTCTCTCTCAGTATTCTTTTATTGAACGAGTTGGATATCACAAGTCTGTCCAACAATTCCTTCAAAGTAGACCTGACAAACTAAAGTTCACATTCAACAACAAGCTCGGATGAATATAAAATTATTTAATGGTGTGAGCTTTTATTTTTCCGAAAGTTGGATGCATAGAGAAAAACAGAAACTGTACCACTAAAATCCATGATGAATGAGTGTGAATGAATGATGTGTTTTCCCTTAATGAAGTACCTACATTATAGTGGGTGGGTGAGCCCTAGGTTGGTCTGCAGATCCCACTGGGTCCAGTGCGTGCCTGTTAATGGAATAAAGAACTTTATTATATTTATATTTACTGCCTCAGCTGAATTTAAACTCGAAACAGCAATTCAGCAGTCATCAAGTAAAAATAAAACTGAGACTTTAAGATTTTTAATATCTTTGTCATGAATAAACTTTAACATAGTAAACAGTAAAATACAGGTAAATTGCACTGACACACTTATAAAGAACACATCTTATGAATAAGTTTTTGGAGGAAATTTTATAAAATGGTTAAAGAATGTAGTTAGGTTTTTTTTGGATCATAATGCAACCCTGAAATCTTCTTTTAATGTTTGAAAGTTAGTGAAATTCAGTTAGATGTATTTTTATTTTACTTTACTATTGTTATTCTCTTAGTACAAGTACGATAGAAGTAATGCATTGTGAATATCGCACCTGCAGTTGAAGTCTTCCTCATCCGGCACATGACCTTTCCCTCAACGAAGAATGCCTTCAGGTTCTTGGAGCAGCCGGCATTAGAGGCAGAGCGCAACAAATGAATCGGCGATATCTCATTTTTATTTTCCTATTTCCTAGTGAAGTCGTTAGCCTGTTTAAAAGAGAAAAAAAATTCTGGACCGCATTAGTCCTCGGGACTTGTCTGATATGATTGATTACTATCATTTTCTTGGAGCGGGAGCTACTTGCAGTGAACCTCCGCCGGTAGAAAATAAAGAAGGACCGGGACAAAGTAATGACGAAGCCCATTGCTTGCTCGGTAAAGGTCGTTCGGGACAAAGTGGAACTCTTGTCCAAGGTCCCATCCTCAAAAAGAAATCACATTCTGTTGGAAAGGTCCGGGTAATTTGAAGAGAAACGCTTCGTCGCCCCGTTTGTTGTCGTGGTACCGTTATTAATTTCGTATTATAACGGCCGTATGAAGCTTCCTTCATTATTCTTATAAGAATAGTTGAATGTCACATTGAATAGTTATTAATTATTCTTTAACATGCACTGTTTAAAAGTAGCTCGTTGCAGGATTCTATGGACTTCATAGAATTTCACCGACTTTCATTTAAATATGAATACTTTGGGCTGAACAACAGAAATACTTGGTTCTTTCTTTATTAAACAGTTCCTTTGTTATAAAACTTTTAATCAAGCTGGATACTGACCTTGTATCCTCACGATCGCGCAAGAAGCGATGCCTGGAACAGCAGTCAGCCACTATGTTTAGGTTTTTCCATCTGACCCATTTAAAGGATTAGAGCCTACTATATAGTTACTGACTGAGCCTCTGGTACGTCTCTTGTACCTATAGTCGATCCCCAAATTAGGATAAGAGAAAAAAATTTCTATAACTGACAGGCACAAACCTTTGAATAGAGAGCCCTATGCCAGTCCTGACTATAAGTCCTTGTACTTCGGAATTTTACGGAAATGTTTTATTACATTTGTTATATAGAGAAGCGCTTGTAGGGTTTATGTTTGTGCATGCAAAATATTTTGCTAACATGTTGCTTTTATTTTAGTAATTGTTTTAAACAAAGTAGATCTAAATATTAGTCAAACACAGTTTTATCATGAAGGCTATATTATGCACGTTGTAGTTTCTGTAATTTATTTCAATTTTCTCACAAAGTTTTTAACTAAATTTATCGTTAAAAATAAATTTTAAATTAATTTTTAGTGAATAGGTATTATGTTAAGTTAATTAATTTATATTAAGATTAATAATTTATTATTTTATTTTATTTTTTTCAGGTAAGTTTCTTTTCTTGACGCTCTATTCATCTAACAGTGAGCTTATTATTATTATATTAAGTTTTAATGTCATATGAATTAGCTGCCAATGATCCTATGATTTATTTAAAAATCTGTAACGAACTTCTTAAATTTTATTTTGTTTTATTTTTTATTATGTTCTATTACCAATCTATACATGGTGTTATAATATTTTTTTGTTTTCTACAACAATTGAAGAATAATATTACTGCTACAAATTTGGTGGTAACTGTGTGAGTGTCACCGTTCCATTATGAAATAAATTAAATGAAGTGAACTATTACCATAATTATTTTTATTTTGATAATAAATGTGTTTGCCATTAGAGTTAATTGGTCATTCATTTAATAATTATAATTTATCAACCAAACCTCACTTGATGTCCCTTGGAGTTTTCTAAGCTAAAAAATGTTTTATTAAATTTATTTTATTTATATTATATTTATATATAAATTTTTATATTTATAAAAGTTGTATATTGGCCTATTAGACTATTAATAAATATTTAATTAATAGGAGTGCTATATGGGGATAAATCCAAACCTTAAAAATTAACTCAAATTTTTCGAGACTTTAGCGTAATGCTCCTGAATCTTCAGGTTCAAAGCCGTACTGTAACCATGATAAATAATCCCCTTAAGTATCCTATTAGAAAAAATTGCTTGACTAAACTTGCGAAAAAAGGATATAAAATCATTTTTTTGACATTTATAGTTCCGCTTTTGATCCTTAACGCCTTATTCAAGAGATTCCTTACCTACGCTGCCTTTTTTTACTTTGGCTTAATTAAATTAGGAAAGGTTATAATTACGATGACTTATTATTTTTACAAAACAATAAAACTTCCAACAAAAAAAACAACCCGAATACAACCCAGTGCAGTTTTGAGATCCTAAGCCAGAATATCAAGTCAATCAAAGTCAATTTTTGAAATTTTAAAATTATCCAATTTCGATCCTGTGCGCCTTATTTATTGACCAAATTGGAGTAGACTATTAATTTTTTTTAAATTTTATTAAGGTATTTATATGCTGAATATATAGAACATTGAATATGTTGTCATAAATAGATAGTTGAAGAGCAACTAAAATATTCGTGTTTTTATCTATGTCAATGCAATTATAATTGTTCGAATAATTATCTGACACAATACCCCTATGATGTGGAATTATTTTTTCGAAAACGTAATAGGGGTGCGGCTACCCACCCCTATTGTCGGTATAGCAACAATCTTGTAGCTTGATTATTCAGAACTGAAAGCGCCCTCCTCCGCGGATGAAACTCAGAAATGAAACAACAACACGGAGCATTAAAACAAACACGATGAACTTGCCGCATCGTTTAATTTAGCCCGAGGCGGACAGAGAAAAGGCGTCAGATAAAGAACAATGCCCGGGAGATAGCGCTCCCAAGACCCCCCTCCTCTTTCCCCTCCAGTCGCGAAAACTCTTTCCCCCTCCCCTCGCTTACTTACCCCCACCCCTTAATTTCCCCCACCACCGGAGCCGAATTATAATTGCTTAAACTGATTAAAAGTTCCGGTGGTGGCCGCGTAGTGGTTAATTCATTCAAACATGGCGACGGTTCGGCCACATTTTAATTTCACAGTTTCCCGCTCTTTACCACCTGCTAAGTTCCTTTATCAAAGCTCCGTCCAACTCCGTTAGCATATCTTAATCGATTTAGGGGAACTCCGTAAAATCCCAACCGAAAAGGATCATCCAACTAACTGGATATTGTAAATTATGCTGTACCACATTTAATATAACTAAAAAAAAAGTTGTTTGGGTGTTTAGTTAGCTGAGTTGCTGTGCTGAAGATCCCTAAGTTTTGAATCCATCTGTGGCAGATGAATTACTTTACCTGTTAACCGGCATAGAAGGACCCCGTGGGATTTACAGACCGTACGAGGCTCACCCAGCCTCTACAAAGTGAACATAGTGCTCAAAAGAACAGTCCTTAGCTAAACTGAACCCAAGACCGAAAAGATGATTTAAAAGTTGGGTTATGATCCCAGAAATTAAAATCTCTCACCTGAGTAACTTCTTTAGTGACATAATATTATCCCAAAAAATCAATTGTATTCATAATAATGTGTTTATGCGTGTTTGAGTGTTATTTACTTGATTTTTTCTTGTTAACAAAGGCACGAAATATTTTATCGCAACGAGAATGTAAATCCTTGAGATTCTCCACTTATAAATTTCCGTGAATATTGTTTTTTGAACTTCCAGTCTATTCTGCATTAAGAAATTAATATAACTTGTCTTATGGGAGCGGAGTGGCTCTCCTGGGACTCACCCAGCCTCTACAAACCCAAAATGAAAGGTAAAAAATCTGGTGGTTGAGCGTGATCTAGGACAAATCAGCTCCTTGTACAACCATTGCCCAAGAAACAGGACAGTCTTTACCACGAACTGAACCAAAGACCCTTCATGGGTTGTATTGGTACAGGCGTGTTGTTTTTTTTGGTTTTGTTTTTTAATCATAGAAATTGCTAGGAAAACAGTTTACAAGTTGAAAACTAAAGCTTAGTTTTCATATTGTCAGTTTGAAGGTAAAAGTGGTTTATTTTTACCGAATGTGGTGTTTGTTGCTTCTTACATTTTCTGTAGCAGAATCGATTCTTCACGATTTAGTGAACAACTAAGGGTAATGTTGGCAGTTGAAACTCAAAAAATATAGAAAAACATTGTTATGGCATTCCACCCAAAACCGTCAACCTATCCTTAAAATAAATCAGGAAGATGTTAAGTTTGAGATAATTGATTATCGCAAAAGTTGAATCAGACTTGCGGAAGGCCAAGGACATTTTTTTTCATCGGGAGGACTGGTGGTGAAGATTGTTTGACATTTGGCTGAGCGGGGGACAGCCCACACACATTAGCTTGATTATACATTTAAACCAGGCCGGTATTGTCTCTCTACACTTAACCTAGCGGGACTTTCAAAATATTTTTCTTTGCGGGGTGGTCGACCTCCTCTGGCATTATAAAGTCCCTAGCATATTACTTCTTCACCGGACTTGAATCTTTCAAGTGCTTACTCCATCCTCGGATCGATTCTCGCAAGCGGGATGCATCATTTATTTTATATTTTATACTTCAGAGTATACAGAAATGTATTATTTCATTCCTGAGCTGAAAAAAAGATACCATGACATTTTCATGTATTTTATCATATTACCATAAGGTTATAAGTATGGAAGAAATGATTATGATCTGGTATTTTTAACATTTTGTAATTTTTTTTACGTTGATTCATTCTTAGGGGAAAAAACTAAATCAACAATATTTGAAGTGGCAATTAAAACTTAATACGACCTAAAACATTTATTGGACAATTAGATAAAATTTATGATTAGTTTGTAGATCTTGATCCGTATTAAAAATGATAACTTTTTAAATAATTCATAATTAAAAATATATATATAATAAGTTATGCTAGTTCTGTACGCTGGCAGATAATATTTTATTTGACCTACGAAATCTGTTGGGATAATTAATCATAAAATATGACTAATTGTTTTTAGACCTTGAAACCATTTACATATCATAACATAATGATTATAAAGGGTATCAAAATATGTATGTATAAAAAGGAAAAATTTCATTTTTTTCGGCCCGTTGTCGACCAAAGTAATTGCTTAATTTATCTGGGTGTAAAGCAAAAAAATCTCGTATTTTTATCATTTGGTAATGTGTATAGTCAGTGTTGTATGAAAAAAAAAGAAAAAAAAAAGAAATGAATAGTTCTGGACGATGGGATGAAGTGGTGTGCTTTATATGATTACAAATTAAAAACATATGTTAATAAGTTCGATGGTACTCGCTTGAGGTACTTTCGAAATAAAAATACACTTTTTTTTCACGTAAGTGATTTCAAGCTTGATTTATATTTTTTTATCATTTTTTATATTACTTTTTATATACAACAATAATTTTATTTGATGAAATTAATTTCCAATTAAATTGACAAGCGTGGAGTAGGAACCACCAACTTCGGAGCGTGTGTACAAATATTTAACTGAATTGAATTCTATGTACAGTCTTTGCTTTGACAGGCCATTCCTGATTGAAATGCTAGAATATCGAGTGCTTTTCCGTTAATGATTTTCATGTTAACGTTCACCTCCGCAAATTAAATCGGCCTCCTACGGCACCCCGTCAATTAACTAACAGTTATGGATCCCACTTCGTGTCGTGGAAACGTTACTTGAAGCGTCAATTAATAGCATTCGATGTTATAGTCAATTGCTGCGAATATATGGCCAAGTTAATGGTTTCACTTGCGCATTTTTTTGTTGTTGTAGCCTGATTTTGATCCAAGTTTTAAATAATTATAATATTTAATGTTTTTTAAGAGTAGTGTAAAATGGTCAGTGGTAGGAGTAAATGATTAAATAAAATAAATAATGACTTATTTTATTATGCCTACTGCGATTTAGGCCATCTTCAGATTTAGGCAGAGATGAGGAAGAGTCCAACAGAAGTCATTCTTATTAAACGTTTTACACTACTCTTAAAATTATCCAGTCAACCATTTCCAATTAAAGATTAATGCTCTAGCTTTAGTTCTAGCATATTTTCTGTTTGCTTACACTCATTAACACCCTTAGAGTTTTTTTGTTTGCAGTAGTTGGATGGCTACATGAATTATTTTAATTTTAAAACCTTTATGTCCATCGAAAACTGTGATTCAAAAACTACAATAATGAAATATAACTGATGAGATAAGCATTAAAATTCGAAACTTAGAGATGGTATTAAAATTTAGCAAAAAAATAAAACTTTAATAATTATTAGTCGACTGTATAAAAAAGGAGAAGTCTGGGTACAGATAAAAAAATAATTCCTTCTTGAGGGATGGATATACAAAATAAAAAAATATTTAAAAGAGAAATAATTGGAATATAGAAAATTGTTGTAAGTACTCATGAAGTAAAACTATATTATATAAAATAAATACTGGAATCTTGTTTATTCCAATTGTTTAATTATATTTTTTATCCTAATTATTTAAGCTTTAAATATTTGTGTATACTCTCTATTCAGCCCTGAAAACCTGCAATGTGGGTAGAAGCACATTTTGCTATTGTGCAGTCGTTTGAGGCTTCCGTACCGCTCCAGTAGGACTAAAATGATAAAGTTATTTATTCAATATTGGGAATAGCGTAATGTATGGAAACTGATGTAACGCACACGAGGTTTTGCGTAGCTGACAAGGAATCGATTCTCATCATTTCCTCTTGACAGGTATCAATCAACTCTTGTCTCACGCGAAATAGTCATGAAATGAAATAAACGGGAAAATGTTTATTTTAATTTTATATGATAAATACCTGTTTCGTAGTACCTGTTATAATAAATGTCTACCATTCGCAAATGTATTTTCCGGTTTCAATTTAGACGGAAACCTCTTGTACACTTTTCAGTAATTTAAAAGTGAACAAGACATCTTTTTATTGCTTTATTATAGAGCAATCAAATTTATCATGCATATCTTTAATTGTTTTGGCGCTCCTTCCCCATTATCAGAATAATTATTACAATTTCATTTATCACACTTATTCTTCACAACTAATTGTTCATAGGCGAGTATGAATCAACACCTAAATTCATAAACTAATGAAATTCAACACTACATTTTATTTAAATTTAGTTGAGGTTATTAGTTTTATATCAAAATTTTGGTCACAGTAAAATACCATATTAAAACATTTATATAATGCTTTCATATTGCTCACTCCCTGGTGTTATTACAACCCAGAAGAACTTTTAACTTAAAAAAAAAATTGACTTACTATTTATTTTTTTTAAATAATAATTTTCTGAATATTTATCTTGTAATAAAAAAAAATTAACTGACTAAATTAATTTTTTTTTTGTATTTAATTTTTTCTCAGCCTTCATAGAGTATCGTTGTATATTTTGAATATTTAAAGAAATAATGCAATTATGAATATAATAAAATTATATATTAAGTTAAACAGAATGGAAATTGATATAAAAAGAAAATTCTGTTGTATGGTTTTGTAAACGAAATAAAACCTATCCAACCTTATAATAGTCCAACCTTTTTCAGTTTTTATTTTTGTAGAAAAACATATTTTTAAAAAGGATTAATAATCATATTAGTAAATAATAAATAGTTAGTTATTAATAATGATATATTATTATATATATAATACGACTTTATTATAACAATTGTCATATGTCTTAGCTGACAATGATTTCTTCCACATTTCCCGGTCCTCGCTGTCCTCTGTAAGCCCTCTGGCTGCCGTTCCTTCTTGCAGCCCATCGTACCATTCTTTGCCGGGCGTCCTCTTCTCCTCCTCTCCTTAGGAACATAATTTATTATTCTCTTGGGCCATCAATTTTCTGACATTCTCATTACATGGCCGTACCAGCTCAGCTTTTTGGTCTCAATAGCGTACGAAATATCACAATATTGTAAATATCACAGAACCCCAGAGGGTTCCTGTACTATTTATCTAATCACGTGAATAGGGATGTGCTGGAGTTTCGATATATTATTATAAGTATTATATATATAGAATGGAATAGAAAAATAATTTTATTCTGGGACCAGGCCCTTTAAGAATAACAGATGTATGCAAATAAATATATATCTATAATATATATGTAATATATGTATTAATAGTATATATACATATTAATTACTTACATATATAATAATAGTAATATATTTCGAGTTCCTGTGGATAATATAGAATCTGTTGGCCAGATTCCTCTTCTGTCGCCTTCAGTCCGTTATATGACCGGTCTCAAGAGTTGAGCGTCTCTCCCACTACGGAATTCGCTTTGCCGTTTCCAGATATATTTTATTATTTTCCTTATTAATTATTATTACTTTTTATTATCCTTTTTATTACTGTTCATTTCTTCAATTTTAAATTATAATTATATATTCATAACTTTGAGAATTCCTGCAATTTCCCTTACATTATACTACAGGATATTGATTTAAAAAAAAAAAAATCCGAAACAACCTGTTTTGAAATTTTATGGACCCATTAATAAACCTGAAAACACACTGTTTAAAAAACAAAAGTAAAAATAACTATTTCTCACCTATCCTGAAACGATCTAAGTTTGTGTTATAAAGAAAAAATATCTTTTTTTTTTTTTTTTTTTTTTTTTTTATTTAATTCAATGATATTTACAACTATAATACATTATTATATCAAGTAAATGTGCAAAAATGTAGCATATGACATGAAAACACTTGTGGAGAAACTACCCATCGATAGCACTCCAATAAAGTTCTATAGTAGATGATCTCGAGGCCATCTTCTTTTCAGACGCCTCGGAGGGTTATCAGGAATAGTATGGGAAGCAAGCTGAGAGACTAGCGGATTCAAGTGCGTATGGAGCTTGTTATGGAAGGATAGGTATCTAGTTTGGGCCAAATCAGTAACATATGGGATATTAAGATCATGATGGATGAGTTTGTTTGTGACATAATAAGGAGCATTGAGGATTTTACGAAGGATTTTGGATTGCAAGGATTGGATACGAGATGAATTGGATGGTTTAGTAGAGCCCCAAAGCTCAATTCCGTATGCCCAAATAGGTCTGATGACTGTCATGTAAATAAGTCTTTTGTAATTAATTGGTAGCTTAGAGCGTTTGTCCAGTAAGTGTTGAAGTAGGCGAAAACGTCGAGCAGTTTCTTGTCTTTTCAGTCTTGTATGAGGATTCCAAGTGAGACGTTTATCCAGATGGAGTCCTAGGTAACGTATCTGTTCGACAGGGTTCAGTGGTACATTATTAAACGATACAGTAGGACAGGAATTCGTAGGTTTACGACGAAGGGTGAAGGTAATTTGATGGGATTTGTTAGGATTTATTTTAATCCTCCAATTTTGACACCATTCTTGTAGGTGTGAGATATGGGATTGAAGAGATTGGGATGCAACAAATGGATCCTTATTAACTGATAACACACATGTGTCATCAGCGTAAGTAGTGAGGACAGTGCTTGGATGGGTTGGGATGTCAGCTGTATATATCGTGTATAGGATGGGCCCCAGGATACTACCTTGAGGAACACCGGCAGACTGGGTGAAGAGGGAAGAGTAGGAACAATTATGGTTTACTTTAAAGGTTCTATTACTGAGGTAGGAACTGATAATAAGGAAGTAAGTTGAAGGTAAGAATTTACGGAGTTTGTACAGCAGTCCTGGATGCCAGACTCGATCAAAAGCCTGCTCTACATCGAGAAAAGCTCCCGTGCAGTACATTCCGCGCTCTAATGCAGATGAGACAACGTCCACCACACGATGGCATTGCTGGATGGTGGAGTGTGATGTTCGGAAACCAAATTGGTGATCTGGGATTATTTGATTGGATTCTATGATAGGATGAAGACGTTTCAGAATGAGTTTTTCAAGTATTTTCCCCATTATGGGCAAGAGAGATATAGGACGGTAAGAAGATGGGAGTTCTGGTGGTTTTTTAGGTTTTGGAATCATCTTAATTATGGATAATTTCCAGGAATCAGGAAAATATGTGGTGCGGAGTACGGCATTGTATATATATGTAAGGAGTAGGATCGCTTTCCGAGGAAGGCGTTTTAGAATCTGGGATGTGATTAGGTCGTGTCCAGGGGCTTTGTTGGCGGGTAATCTATGAATAATGTTTGATATTTCGGAAGGATGGAATGCTTTAGGAGGAGGGGACAACTGAAGAGGAATACTTAATTCTGCTCCAATGCATTCAGAGTGGGTTTGATTAAGGATATCTGGATGAGGGTTAAATGTTTTGAATAGGTGCTGGCCGAAAATTTGTGATTTTTCTTCATCAGATCTTGACCAGGTTTGGGATTCGGTTAAAAGTGGATGGTTGAATTTTTTATAGTTTAGGAGTTTTCTAGTTGTATTCCATAAGGATTTGTCAGTAGTACTGAGATTTTCTGTACGGTAATACAAATTTTGAATTTTGAATGTTCTGATCTCTGATTTTAATTTGTTGGTCAGTTTGGTATAATGACTCTTGTCCGATGGATATCTCGTGCGGTGCCACTTTGCTCTTGCCCGTCGTTTAAAAAATATCTAACGTCGAATTTATTAAACTTGCATACATTAATAAATGTTTTCAGGGCCGTATTAGGATCCCCAAAACATCAGCTCAGTTCTTAAAATATTTGCTTTTCTTAACCCAATTAATAATATTTCCCAAAAAAATACGATATGATGTGTGTGTGTTCCACGTGTCCGAGATTTTTTGTTGCTAAGAAAGATACAATTTAATTTGTTGCCACGAGAATGAAAATAGTTTTAATTCCGATTAAATCTCATGTTGAGTTTTATGCTTACTTGTAGAATGGAATAGTCCGATGTGTAGCTGTTTTGCTGTTGTCCCAGGTTCAAAGCAGGCAGTGGTAGAAAATTATTTTATTCTGTGAACATCTTTAGATTGACCCTGTAGGATTTGCAGATTCTCTTGGGATTCATCTTGGGGGACCATCTATGGTACACTGAGTTGGAGAAAACTTTGTGGTTGAGAGTGATCTCGCCTTAATCACTAATAAAATAATACAATCCATAAACTCATATTTCTAAATTCTCATTTTATTTTATGCAATATCCTAAAAAAATTTCTCTGAGATCCTATCAGGGCGGCTCTCATTTTTAAAACTCACCCAGAGTCTATAATGTGGGTACTGGTATTATTATCAGAAGATCTTATTATCTTCTGTAACCTACTTTCCTGCCTCGAAGAATACTCGGCTTCACTACTACCACACTCTTTCACATCCTGAGCATCATCCACGTGTCCTAGTGGGCGCCGGTCCTCCGGTATGCCATACAATGGGCGAGCTCTTTGCTAGTCCGACGGTGTAGCCTATTCCAATCCTCCACGGCCTTCATTGTTCACCCTCCTACTTTACATAATGATACATTAAATCTGTCCTGTCTCCGTGTACTATAATTGTCTGTAGTCGGATATCAATCGTCGTGATCCTCTTGTTTTGTATCTGCTGTCACTCCTTAATTTGTCTGGTTCCTCTGTCCCCTATAGTCTCTTAAAAACGAAGAGGTACATACGAATTTTAGGTATTGCTTATAATATGTCTTGTTTCGTTATTCCAACGTTTAAGTGGCGTGTCTGAATGCAAATGTTTTGAACTGAGAAGGGTAAGTGCATAATTGTTGCTGGAGTAAGGTACTTTGAAACTTTTACTAACGACGATAAATTAATAAGTAAGGAATTTTCAGCTTTATACAATATAATTTGATGCTACGCGTTAAAATTAAAAAATAACCACAGAACAGCAAAATTTGCAGATTCTTCATATCTCTTTGGACTGAAAAAGTATATAAAATTGCATAACGGGTAAAATTATTGGATAAACTGATAATAGGAATCGTACTCCCTCGTTTCCAAAAATGACCATATCTCTTTTCCTGTACGGACTGGCTCGAATAAAGTCTAGAATAATATTAATGGTCGATTTAGGTCTTTCATATAGGGAGAAAAAAATGGTACGAGTGAACTCAAAGAATTAATTTCTTAATTTAGTGATCTGTTAAAAACTCGATCCATATTGCAATTCTTAAAGAATTGTAACGTAGGCTGCAATTATGCATGTTTTAGATTCTCATAATACATTTGATACTTATATTCATACATTTGATTATGCACCAACGTTACAAGGCGTAAATTTTCTTTTTCACAATTTTCGCTAGATTAGTCAAACAATTCTTTATACTCCCGTAACTTTTTGGTTCAGATTGGATCTAAAAGCATGAGAAATAAGGCGGAAAAGTGTCGGGACGAAATTGCTCGACTAAACTAGTGAAATATTTTAAATAGTCAACTCTTAAAATTTAGGATTTAATGGCTTTTGATCCTGAACGCCTTAAGTTACAGAACTACAACCGAATACTTTTATACGATTTTTTTTAATTCACCTTTCACAAGAAAATATTGTAAGTATCCAACTCCGATGAAGCCTCTTCTGATTTCAACTCCTCAGCCGATGCTCGAATTTTCCCATCTCTCGGGTATGATGAACGAGACCGAAGCTCCCATAGTTCTCAAGTTTTGATCTTCTATTTAGTACAGGAGTAGTTCGCTCCCGACTGGAGTTGAGAACACTTCGGAGAGAGCAGGTGGCGGGGGTGAGCCGATAGAACACCCAACATGTTAAATCACTTCCGTTGATGAGCTTAAAGAGTAATACAACTTTATTTAATGCGTTCCATATTGACGGAGGAACTTAGTCGTAACCTTAGCAAGGTGCTGTTGAGTGTTATAGTTAATAAAATATATAATATTAATATCCTTTATAATAAAAGACAAAATATCTTAAAAGGTATACAATTTGAAATTAGAAATTTCTTAATGTTGTTAGAGACATCAAATAGAAGTTTTTAACTAATTAAGGGTAACAAAAACTGAATGTTATTATTTTATCAATAAATGTGAACCAAAAATCAAAAAGATATATAAATTATAAATAGGTTGCGACAGGAAAAATCCCCAAAACAAAGCCAACGTTTCGCCTATGCCGCCATTCTCAGGACTTCAGAAGGAAATCACATCAAAGAGGACAAAGTGCAGACATCTCACGTCAGCAGTCTAAACAGACTCTTCAAAAGGAGACAGCAGCCTTGCCCCCAGACGCTCCACAAATTACTATTGGTTTTTGTTCCAGTATTTTGGAAATTCGAGCCTTTGTTTTTGGGGATTTTTCCTATTGCAACTTATTATTATTTTATATATTTATATTATATTTGCACCTGGGGAGTATCACCACATGCAAAATCAATTTTAATGATTTTTTCTCATAGATCTGCACGAATATGAAATTTTCCATAACTTATTAATGGCTCCTGTGCATGTCTCTAGGCTTAATGTTTCTCATAGGAAGTCCAGATCACAAATAGGAGAAAGAAAGAGAAAGGACATGAGGATTTAGGCGATGTGTTGACGACTGAAATGTTGTGTATTTGACGTGAAGATATGATTTTGCAGAGGGGATTTTAATCTCTTTGTGTATAGTGTGATTCTAAATTAACCAAGGAACATTAAATTTTTTTCTTAGAAATTAGGATTGTGTTTGTATATGTAAATATTGACGTGTTTTGCTGAACTCCAAAGTTTATGGAACTAAACTTCAAATGGCTAAATGCCAAAATAAGGTCTTAGGGATAGTTGTCAGTCTTGTCAGTTCTTGCCTTTTTAATTTTGTATTTTATTCCATTTAAGCACTTTGTTCAAATTTGAATATTTTTTTGTAACACGTCGTGTAAAGTGGCCTTAAATCTTTGATAACTTTCTTTCTAAATTTTAGTTATTCGAAATAATTCAGCGCCAAGATTTTTATGATAATTAAATTATATTGTACTCCGTAAACCGTTGATTGAATCATTAAGATTCTTATATAATATATGCTACTTTATCTTGGTTATCAATTATTTATTGCTTATAGATTGTCATTTTACGATTCGTTCTGCGGTTCATTAATTACCTTTCAACTATTAAATAGTCGTTTACAGCCTATTAAAGTGTCATTAAATATAATCAAGCAGTTCCATGGTTTTACTAAAGAGCCTCAGGTCTGATTATTAACGATAACTCGTCCAAGGCAGGGTGTTGGCTACTGGTAGGGGGTGTTTATTCGCATTATGTAGTGGGAAGACCCACCCCTATTGTTAAGCTGTGAATTATGAAAACCAACTTCTACAGGGGGTTAATCCTGCTACCTAGAAACATGTGAGCAGGAATCCTGATAAGTATTTGGTGGGCCCAAGGGTTCAGGTTTTTTATTTATAAATTATTACATTTTTTTCTAACCTTTCGGGGCATATATAGGTTTTTTGTTTATAATTTTTAAATATGTTTCTTATTGATGGAAATGAGGAAAAATATTTCAATAAGCTCAACTCATTTCTATCAAGAGAAGGATTAATTAAAAATATTAAATGTACTTATCTTCCCTTGTTTATTTTCTCTTATTAATTTATGTTTTTACGACTGAGTCACTATGGACTACATTTGTTTTAACAGTTCTTTCATTCGTTCCTTCTCTACTATTTTTCTTTCATTCGTTCATTGTGTTTTTACTTTCTTTCTCTTGTTTATTTATTAACTAATTATTTTTAAATCTACTTTTTAAAAAAACCCAAGTTTTTTCTTATTACTTTAGGTTACCTAACGTTTATACGTAATATTTTTTAGTATTCATAAAAATTGTAATTAAACAAACGAATAAAAATTACATGTACAGTTTTTACGCATAAACTTAAAAGAAGTCACCTATGCTGTAGTGGTAGTAACAATCTTCTAACCCAAGGTCGTGGGTTCACAGCCCAGATTTTTGCCCTAGGGTTTCTTAATTGTAGTACAAAATCTTTGGTGGTCCCCTTGGGATGGGGCATAAAATGTTGGACTTAAGCATGTGCTGTCAGGTAAGCGTTATCGTAATCCTAATTAAACTTTATTTTTTAAGTGTATTTATTGAAATTTACAACTGTACATTAAATACATCAAGTAAATATAATGAAATTTAGATAATGTCCCGAGATAAAGGCAAGTAGATAATGTTTAAACTTGGATAGGAAAAATTAAGGACTCCTACTTCACCATCAAACGATTTGTCATGGCAGCATAAATTAGCGTTTAATGAATAGACGATAAACAATAACTGACCAATATTTTTGGTTTAATCATTTAGAAAATTTAGTTATTAAAAAAAAATTAAATAGGAAAAAATAATTTTCAATTATTTTGTGTATCAGTTTAATAGACGTAATTGGACATTCTGTGTTTTTGTATACATTTTTATTTACTATACTATATATGTAGTATATATTTCAATGTGGTATCTCCTTTAGTTTTTGTTTTGCATTTGTTTATACTTTACCTAAAAGCCGAGTGAAGTGTAAAGAAATAATAATTATAAAAAGAGATATGTGAGTATACAAGTTCATAATTTGTTCTATGCTTCATACTAGCCAACTTAGTTATCTTCAAGATGGTATCCAACAAAAGTAATGATTCCACATAATAACCCATATATTTTTTTTTATTATTTTCCATATTTATTTTTTTTAGGAACAGGACTCTTGTACACCGCATTACTCGACTTATTTTATATCCCTAAAATTGTAGGCTACTGTTACCAATAAAATAACTTAGCCGTTGTCATTTAGAGTCGAATTCTTTTTTTCCATCGAATTTCTGAAGGAGGGCCTATTAGGAGAGCACGATATTACAATTAACCGACGATTAGGGAAATCTGGACGTGAAGAGGACACTGAATAGAGTCCCCTCCATTATATGCTAATTCTATAATTTGAATAATTATAACCATTAATAGCCGATTGTTTGGGCGTATTATTCAGTACCAATAATTGATGGACCTAAATTAATTACAGCTGAATCTTTTAATTAAATACAAAGAAGGATGGCTAAGAGAAAGGAGGTAGATGGATCTTTTCATGTTAACGAGTGATCTCGGCGGTGTTCACATGCAATTTGGTCGGATAATGCCCGAATTAGGTGTTTTAGGCAGGCCATATCTGGAGAGAGGATCGGAAGGCCTTGTTATTAATACTGCTTTCTTGTAAGTTGCCTGATATGCATCTCCTAACAGCTATCCTTGATACCACTTACTCTAGCAGATGTCAGAATTAGAAGATTCGGAAAAGAAATTTTTTTGGCTAAAATGCTGAAGTCTTCATTATTTATTAATTTAACGCCACTTTATGATGTTATGGCTAATCGGACGATGCTACACTGTGAGTCCTACATTGTAGATTGTGACTTAGCAGGTCACCAGGAAACATCCTTGTTTCGCGTAACCTCTTCTTATAACTCTTCTCATTTGAGTTATTTGTTTGTGCGTTATTAAATTGTCTTCCATATTGTTTTTTAGTCCTTTAGCCTTGTCATTGTATATTTAAAATGAACACTTTGCGAATAGCAGTCTTCGAGAGAATCTGTGAAATACTGGAAGTTCGACTAGAAGATCAAATGGAGATGTTTTCGTCGAAAGTGTTTAAACAACATTTCTACAAGAAAAGAATTGTCGCTAGATGGGTCTAGAGCTAACACTTTAATATCACATTTTGAATATATTTCGCTTTCCGTTAATATTAATAATGATCAGGTTACAAAGAATGTCAGATATTAGTCCAACGCGACCTGCTAAATCACAAGTATTGGGATCTTAACTAGTAGCAGAAACCGCATAGGCTAGGGATCCCCATTATACATCCCTTCGGAAGGACAGCATAACCAATGATTTTTATGCCCTTTAATCCTCCTATGGTACGGTGAGCTGGGAGGACATACATGGTACGGTGGGGTCCTCACATACTCCAACTTTTTTTTTAAGGTTTGAGGTTCTATGGTTTCAGTGCCTCTCTACCCATCAATAAGAACATAATTCTGATACTATAACATGACTTTATACTTCATAAAAATACATTTTCAGATCAAACTTTTCATTAAAACGCAATATAGCTTCAAGTAAATGAAAAAAGGCCAATGAAACAAATAGATTTTTTGCATCTAGTACAACAATTTTTCGTTTTCTTATCAGCACTACGAGGGCAAATATTGCACCTTCTGGTCTTCTGATGTGGATCACACGAAGATGTAGGGGTCTCATCACCAACACCAAGTATTGTTGGCATTTTAAATTAATTGTGTTCATTACTGGTGGGGGCGTCCATAACTAGTAATTTTCTCTAATTAACTCATTAGTAATTTTCTCTATATTAACTATAGTAATAGATAACAGAATTACTAAATAAAGACATCTATTACGAAATGCGGTGGAGTAAATGAATGGTACTGTGAGGTTTTCTCCAACCCCAAACATGAATTTTCGTGGAGTTCGGGTAACTAAGGCAATTGACTTACCTTGTGTAGCGAAACCCTCTCGTCCACAGCTGAAATACGACTGGCAGGACAGGTACTCAAACCCTTGGAGATAACTTTGGGGCATGCGGGTGCATTTCAAAGCATTCTGGGGTCGGCCCTAACCCCACCGTACCTTTTGAGGGTTAAAACTCCTTAGGGCATATGCAAGATCGAAACCGCGATCTTGGGTATAATAGTTTGTTATGCTAACCATTACACCGCAGTTGAACCCCTGAAGTCATAATATTTCTTTTGGTTTTGTGATTAACTTAATATAAATTATTTAACTAAGTTAACAGTTGAAATATATTGTATTAGATTATAAATTTGTATTAGATTGTATAGATATTTATACAGATTTATTGTGTTAGATTATATATTATATATTTGTAGAAAATATATGTATTAAAATATATATTTTCTAATGATATTCTTTGTTTAGTCCTTAAAAGGCCCTTAGCTTCGAGCTAAACTGTCAATTAAATCAATGCAACGAAAGCTACAACATGAATATGAAAATGAAACCATGAATATTTACCATCTTTATAAAACCTTCTTCAAAGTTAGTGTAATAGTTTAAATATAATTGGTTGATAACACTTTAGAGGACTGAAGTGTTTTTTAACGATTGAATATAATTTGTGCAATATTAACCATCACAAAATTTTTTTATGTGAATATTATTTTACTTTGGTTTCATTTAAAGAAAAAATATAAAGGTGTTTGCAATAATATAAATTTTCTATAAAAACTTAAGTTTTTCAGGTTCTTAAAATTCAGTCGATAAATGGAAATCTGTCTTGTGGTGACATTTCAGAATTTTGTCGTTCTCATATTAAAACCGAATTGAGCGATCGTGGGATTACAAGTGAGATACACTTAATATTTTGAGAAAACGCTGATTTAAAGGCTAGAGTACTTAGTGTGATTACGAAAATTGAAAAAAAAAATATAAATATGTGTCTTGATGAGTTTCTTCAGCAGAAACATCTCACACTAAGTACTCAACCAATTTCATCAGCGTTTTCTTAAAATCATGTTTTTGAATTAGTGTATTTAACTTGTAATCCCACGATTTGTTCATTACAGCACTGAATATATCTACAGCTCTGGTGACTATGTGGTAACGTTTAATTTTACCCAAAATGAGTTTCTTGTTCTTAAGGAAGTGTTATTCTTGTAGCGCATAAGTAGCTAAGTCTTTGCTTAATGATGTTATTACATATTAAGTAACAACTCCATTTCAAGCCAAAAACTACGAGAATGGTACGATTCCACTTCCTTCAATACAGTTAACTATCTTTGGCCAATATTCAACTTAACCACTTATTTACCGGGATCGAAAAAATTTAAAACTTTTGATGAGATTTCGAGATTTTACTATTCTCATATTAATGCCAAAATATGGGACTAAATATGTTCACAACGTCACTGAATATACGAGTATACCTGTACCATATCAGCTTATTTCGTGCAAAAGCTGAAGTAAAACGATGTAAATACATAATACATATGTATGAGGCATTTCCAAAGAGGATAACCCTATGATTCCCTAACTTGACTATTCCACATTTTTTTCCCATCAATTTTATCTGAAGTTGACACTTTGCTTCCTTATTCCTCATGATTTAAGTTCGGTTCTGAACTGAAGTTGAATGAACTAGCAACTGACATCGTATAGGCTTTGGAATCCCATTCAACGTCCCTTCCGAAGGACGGCATAACCACCTGCCGGGCTACGAACCCAGGATTGTTATTCGCGTTTGATCATGAAGGCCTTATATAGCATATACATGTATATGTTTATAAAACAGTTCCACGTTAATTGTCATAATGTCATTGATGAGTGGTATATGAATAATAAACTATTAAAAAAAATTAATATCTATAATTTATTTTTATATATTATTATTATTTAATCAGTATTGCTAATCATTAAGAACTATCATTTTTATTAATCAACAGAATAAGCAGTTACTCCTAACATCTGCTTGCTCCACATTCCCGCCTCCACGAAATATTTGCTAACCCTTCAAGTTTTCCGCCGGTATACCCAGAGCAGATAAAGATAGTAAATTGTGTGACGGCGAGTCCTCCCACGCGATATCCCAGAGGACATAATCAGCGAAACATTATACTCAGATATCTCCACTGCTTTCGATGCAGAGTGACCAAGATGAAGGTAGGATTCGAGGAAAAGAATTAGAGCGCGGTGTCCTACACCTTGGCCTTTATCTTGAGGGTCTGTTTGTAAACATAGCCGATAATGGTCACTTATCGTAGTTCTTGTTTTGTTAACAAGGAGTGAGGTTGGTATAAACATAGTCTTGTTTGTTTTTATAAATCTCGTTGGGTGTATCTCATTTTAGTGTTTGTCCGATCCGGTCTGTATACAAATAAGCTGGTCATTGATCGATGCGATTCTGATAGCTCCAGTTCTAATGTGTTTATATTTAAATGGATGATTCTGTTCTATTTTTTTAATTCTATAATTAAACATTTTTAGTTTTTAATGCATTACGTTACTATTTCATCGAGAACGAAGATCAGATATGAAATTTTTCATGCCATTGTACTGGCTCTTACATCCACAGTACTGAAATGGAATGGATTTAGTAGATATTTTTCGAAAACCTATAAAACTGACTTAGTAATGAATTGATTTGTGAATTCTAGAAATGAGCATGACACGGTACTGGCATCTAAGTTATAACTTATGAGAAATAAGTTATTATTTATTATTTTAATGTTAATGGATGATCAGTGTGACCAGTGTGATCAGTTTGCCCAAATATTTCCGATAGATACCGCTCAATGATGATACATCTTTTTGTTTTTATATGCTTCGATTTTTATAAAACTTAATAAAAAAAGTCAAAGATGTGGCAAGTCTGAGTCGACTGCATCGCCCGGGGCTAGAATATAAAGTGCCTCTGATTGTGATTCCACCTGCTTAGCATACGTCTTGGGACCATTCTATTTCTGAATTAAGAGAAGTATTTTATTACTGTATATTATATTTATCCAATATGAAATTTGATTAATTATTAAAATAAGTTGGTCCTTCTTTATCACCACCAAATCTTTAATATTAAATAAATATATAAACTGTGCAAAAGTGAATAGTGATACTACTCGTATTAATTTTGTTGTTTTATTTGGCCTAGAATTTTAATATCATTTTTATTATAGAAAGCATTAATATTTATGAGAAATTATACTACATTAAATATTGTAAACTGCAAATATTTCCATAATAATATAAATGCAAGGTAAAGTATATATGTATTACAATATTAGCAATACCTTCATTCATTTTTTATATCCGGTATTTTTCTCGACTGTTTACTTATAAAGCTTTCTGGTTCTTTAGGATCATTTTATAAATACAATCATTTTTTGGTTACTTTTCGAGATTTTAACTCATTCACACTCAGGCCTTACAGAGAAAAAACTGTGTTTTCGTGAATACTAGTACATATTTTTAGATTTTCACATATTTCTTGGTATTTCTATAGTTATCAGACGTATTTTTTTATAATTCGTAACTCTATTAACATATTTTAAAATGCGTTAATAAAATTACGAATCACTAAAATAATACATCAAATAATAATAATTACGTATTCAATTAAATGATTCATAGTCACTTTATATGTTATTGCAATATATCTTATATTGTATTCACTTTAATTACAATCATTATATTTTTGCTTATGATGATAACAAATACGATCTTAAGTTAAAATTTATCTAAAATTAATTTGCGTCGGAAATATAAATAAACAACTTTTATCAAATGAATTTATAAGCTTACATCTACAACTAAGGATTAAAGATTAAATAAATTAAAAAATAAATATTTTTTTTTTTATATTTGGTTTGTTGGTTATTGGTTTTACGTAATAAAATGTAAGTTTAATTGATGTTGAATGAAAAAAACACTGAAATGTTGGATAAACACTCTCAATCAGTTAAATATAATTATAAGTAACCAGTATGGGCTTTACTTTGATCTGAAAAAATATTACAAAAAAACAGTTTTTTTAAATTTAAACCTTTTAACCTTACAATTGCTATTATTATGAGATGATTTATAATCTGTTACCAATCAATCTTTGACGAAAATCATTATGATTCTCATTTCAATCACTTTTTTTTTAAATTTAATTGTTGGAATATTTACAAATGAACCAACAACAACAGTGATTTATGTTACCAATGTTTCTTTTAAACGTTCAGATTTCTAAAAATAAAAAATGTTTAATAATATTAGTTGACCTGATCTATGTGGGGAAGAAAATGGTCTGGGTGTAGTTCAAATAATTAATTCTTTAAATAATGATAAGCTATTTATTAGAGTCCTGTTTCGTATTTAAATGATTGACTATTTAAGACATTATTTTTTTTGCCTTAAAAAAATCATAAGTAATTTTCCTTACTCCATTCATAACGCAAAGCACGCGACACTGGTCAAATGTCGACTTTCTACTGAAGAATTAGCAGAAAACATCGTGAAAGGTTCACGGATGAAAGACCACACGCTCGAAAGATGTAAAGAGGGAGAAAAGGTCTGTAAGATTGTGCAAGTTTATTTACTGCCTTAATGTTATCTCTAGACTTTATGGTACATCTCCTTAAAGAGTGGGGAGGCTCGTTCTGCCAGTGATCGTGGTGCAATGGTAGAGCATTCAGCTTCTTTTCCGCCTTCTCCTGTTTCTATTGTGCTAATCTCGTAAAGTGCAAGTACCCTGCCACTGTAATGGTGTAAGTATATGACCCCTCCGAGTATTAGCTGGCCTGATGTAAGAGATTTCTCAGACAGATATGTGATCTGTTGGAGTCTATTGTGCTTCTTTGAGTGATTCAGGGAAGGGAAAACGCGGATGGTTTCTTCACTTGTGAAGAGGATTGAATTAATAAAATATAAAATATGGTATTTTAACGAATATGATAATAATAATAAGTGGAGTAAGTAAATGACAATTTTGAATTAGCTTTAATAATTTAGGGGAGCGGAGCAACCCCAGTACGTAGTTGTAGATTTGTATGTTCCGGATCGAATCCGGCTCTAACAGATAAATTATTTTGGGGCAACCTGTGGTCCAGTGGTTAGCGAAACAAATTACTAAGCCCAAGATCGCGGGTTCGTAGCCCGGCAGATGGCCCTAGGATTTTTTAAAGGGAGTAAAAAATCCTTAGTTACGCCGTCCTTCGGAAGGGACATTAAACAAGGGTCCCGAGCCTATGCGATGTCAGGTACTCGTTAAAAATCCCTATCTTAATTAAACCTGGATAGGCAAAATTTAGAGCTCCCAATGTAGTCCGATTAGCCATATCAGCATAAAGTGACGTTAAATGAACAAACAAACAGATAAATTATTTAATCAGTTAATAGACATAGAACGATCCTGTAAAATCTTCAGATATTCCTTGGATTAATTCAGTTTCAATAAAGTGAGTATCCATAATTTAATTCTGGATAAATTATAAATAAGGAAAATTCTGTAGGTAGACTTTGGTTACATATAACAAATATATTTTAGAGTTTTTATTGTTTTATTGAATGGTATTTGTTTATTGACTTACAAAATCAGTCCAGTCTCTACCCCGTACTGATGTACCTACTATGCCCTAGATCCCGGGTTCGCTGCCACGCAGATGGCATTTATTATTAGTATTTTTTAAAGGAAGTATAAAATCCTTAGTTATTAATCATATCAGCATAAAACGACGTTAAATAAAAAAAAAAAAAAACAATTTATTCTAAAGTCTTTCATGGGTTTTAGTGGCACAGGCTTTTTAAAATATAATATTTGGAATATTCCTTTTAAACTGTAATTACTTCTTGTTATCGTTTTTATGTTATGCATTATTCTGTGTCATTAGAGGAATTATTTAAGGGTTGTTCACACTTTGAGATTTACTCCTTAAAGTATAATATTTTTCCTTTGGCAGTACCTTCCTCTCAGCCCTTACAACCTTTCGATAAATGTCAGGGTGGTCCTGGAGCCCTGCCAGTAGGATGGACTCCACTCGGTCGAAAGGTATCACTGGATGGCAGACTATTCCTCCTCGATGGTATTATATGTTATGTAATAGTACATAACATATTATATACCGGTTGTCAATTTCTCTGTGTGCCTGTTACAACCGACCTATATACAAGTTGTCGCCTTACGCAACGCGAGCTGGTATTCGCATGAAGACTTGTGGAACAGGAGAACCAGGGCTCCGCCTTTCAGAGCTGTCAAGAACTTGACACGTTTTCTCTTTCAATTCGACATTGTGAAATTTGACGAATGTTTCTAATTCGTATCTTAGTTTAAATTAACAAGGCTCGGATAATATCGTAAATTATTTCTGTTGAAATATTCTTGAGTAATTACAAGCCTTTGCTTCATTTATAGGAAAGTACAAAGTATGTTGTCTTGGCCATTAATTTAACTTAGGTTTGCTATTTTAGTAGTACTAACTAATGCAAACTTAATGCCTACGTTTTTGTCCACCTGGTAACAATGAGTGCGAAAACGGTGAATTGATGTAAGCAAGAGAAATTTTTAGACTAGAAAAGAAAAGAAAATTTAATTTTCTTACGATGCTGTTGAAGAACAAATATGATGTAGTAAAATAAAACAAATTATGAGGAAGAAAATGGTCTGGTTGGAGGTCAGAAAAAATTCTTTTTTAGTAAGAAGAACTGTTTATTTTAAAGCCAACGTTTCGACCCACATTGCAGGTCTTCTTCAGGGCTTTTAATAAGTTCAAGGGTTGACACTTATGAGCTAATCCTTAGTTTTTTGTTTTGTTTTTATTTTAATACATAGGACTTTTTCAATTGAAGCGTTGGGATCAAAAGCTGACGTAACTACAAAATTATAAATAATTACTTTTGTTCAGTTATTGCTAGTTAATCAAAGAATTTTTACACGTAAGCTAGCCTCCTTATTTATCATAGTTTTATATTCTGGACCTGAAGTTTCGGAAGTATAAAATTGCTTGACCAAAATAGAAAAAAAAGCCATTTTTTTAATACCAAATCACTAACTACCATATGGTATATGGTATACGGTAGAGGCTATATAGTAACTAAGCAATAGGCGATTTGTCCAAACTTTCGCTCTCCTTCCAATACCTGAAGATCCTGCAGTATCGATTTACGGCTGTTAACAGATTTAATTATCTGATACTGCCGAATTCCATCTGGAACATACAAATCTGCAACTGGGTACTGAGTTACCCCAATCCTGTAAATCATTAAAGGTACTTCAAAAATTTTCCTTTACTTATTCCGCTTATCGTTACTCGGTTTTGATCATATGCACCTTAATTATGTAATTTTGTTTGTATTTAAGAAATATTTTCCTTATATGGAAGACTGTGGTAGAAGCAGATTCTGATAACATTAGGTGTCGAAGAACGGACCGGAGGTACTCACGACTAATTAGAGGGCACAATCAATTATATTTAGTGCATGTTTGATGCCGCGGTGCGATCCCGGCCTGTTAATTTGTCCGAGTCAACATCCGCCCGCTATTTGCCGTTTAATTTCATGCGAAAACAGTCCAAAACTACACGTCCAAATATTTGACTTGTCGGGGCAGATGTCCCGCCATTACACCGGGGACGACTTCCAATTACAGCCTGGCCAACTGTTGTCAACAAAAAGTCCCTAGGCTAATTACTTCACGCCCCGGCGGAGATCTGGTCCCGTCCCTGAGACCATTTTTAACGGAAGCTATCCCTCGCAGTGCGCTGCCCGGCCAGACGTGTGATCTGTGTATGCTAGGTAGATTCGCGGCTTCGTATGTTTGTTACCCTCGCTTCTGTTTGATAAAGAGAGGTGGTTTTCCATATCAATATTTGCTTTTTTGTTGTGTTTTCATTGATTATTCTGAACGTTGAATATTCTTTTCCAACTGACATGCCTGAAAATAAAAAAATAAAAAACTGTACAAATGTGTAACCCATAAAAGGTATTGGGTTCAGTACGTGGTAGAGACTATACAGTTGTCAGGACAACGTGTGTATAGTGATTTGAGTTTGATCAACCTCAAGATTTTCCCTCCGATAAAAGTACCCACGCTGTGGAGGCTGGGTGAGCCACAGGAGGGTCTTCAGATTCATACTTAGGGCACAGCAGCACAGCGCTGTACCACTGAGGTAGCTCGCTCCATTATATGCCTGCAAGCAAAATAGAAAATAGATTGGTCGAGATTCATTGATTGTAAAAAAAACAACGAATAAATAAAAAATATTATAACAAAATATTGTATGACCCCAGCTATCTCAATTATTTTAAATTCCACCTTATTTTTAATTTTATTAAAGGTTCTTTTATAAATGATATTTTAATTTGTTATTTTGTTACTCTATTTTTGCAAATGATTATCTTTATTTTAATCCATATACATAATCCATGTGATATTTTAGAAGTCCAGTTGGATTTTAGTGGATAGTAATGAGATATTTTCGGATACCAAATCGAACCAGAATGAAAGGTTCATTTCCGTGCTCGGCGGCACGAGGCACAACACCTGCCCATTAACTGGGTCGTGGGTCAGCGAGGCCTACCCATTGGGTCTTCGAACTCTCCTGCCACTTTTTGGGTGGCCTCAAGGCCGTCTTAGCCTTATACCTTGTCTTTCATGCTTTAACATTGTACTAACAACGAAAGTCTGATAATCTGTTACGTCTATTAATACAATAAATCTCTTCGAAACCTTATTTTTCTAATGCCCCTAGCGTTTATGGTTTAACCTCTGTTGGGTGTTTTTGTCACGGTAAAGACATAATTAAAAAAATATATTTGAAATGCATGTAATTTTCTGCATTTAATTAGAAACAGTCTTATTTCTAGGACTTGATGCGATAAATAGATTACTATAAAAGGATATCATGTACTTTGCCACCATCTGATCCCCCCCCATAGTATTAAGATTAACTGCAATATCTACTATTATGTATTTGCAGCAAGATAGAGATTTATTCTTAAGGGTGAAAGTTAAATTTAACTAGACGTTTAAGAAATCTGTTAATATATATAAAAAAAGGGACCTTAAGGGCAGTTATAGATTTTCTTGTTTTTCAGTTATAGATTAGTCGTTTGTTTCGTAAGTGAAAATCTGTACCACAAAAGATGCTATAGCAGTTTCTGATGTCTTGTCAGCGCCTATCTTTTTAATTTTGCATAAATGTTTCAAGTAAGTCTTTTGTCCGAGTATAGTCCGAGATAGGGTGCGGAATGGCTCAGTGGTTGAGCACTGAGTTGCCATCCTGGTTCAAATCCCGCTGCGGACAGTTACTTTTATTTAGTCTGTTTGCAGCCGGAGATAGGATCTAGGACCCTCCAGGGGCTCACCCAGCCTCTATAAAATATTATAAAAATAGGGTACCCATAATAAGGGGGGAAAACCTGGCGGTTGAGCGTGACCTAGGACAAGTCACCTCCTTGCAGAACCGTTGTCCATGAAACAGTACAGTCTCAACCATGTACTGAACCCTCAGACTTGTTCTCGGGTCGTAGTGGTACAGGTTTTTTTTTTTAGGTTCAGTTTTAGATTATTCTTTTGATTTAATGTGGTTAAGACTGTGCTTTAACCACCTGGTTAAATTCGTTATTTCTTTAGATCTGAATGTTCCTAATAAGTATCTGTCAAACCTCGATTTTTTATATAGTCCTTAAAATATATATCTAGATGCTGCCAAGCCAGAATTTACATTGCTCTGGCATTTCTATCTTCTAATATTTGTTAATCAACAATCTTTCCACTTAGCGTATGATATGCCTTCACTGTTCTTTACAAGATAATTTGTTTTTCATATTATTTTTGTTTTAATTATACTAAATAACTTCACTCTACTGCATTGAGAGTTTATAAATGATTATTGTTTTTCTATATATAAATGTATTAAGATTAATATCATTATACTCACATACCAATTAGCATGTGATGGTTTTGTGTTTAAGTAGTGGTGGAGTAAAGCTATTTTAAATGATAAATAAGATGTATTTTCTAAACAGTAGAGTATATCAGAAGGTTTGGTGCTGACTAGTAGTGTTGAAAGCTCCGGGTTCGAATCCACCTTGGACGGACGCTGTGGGATCTACCGATCCAACTTCGGTTCACCCATCTCATATAGAATCAGGGAATAAAATTGGTGGTTGAAATCAGAACACTTAAGAAACAGTACAGTCTGCCTCAAGACCCTTCATGGATTGTACAGGTACAGGTTATTTTTATTTTCTAAACGTTGAATTGAATGATGTTAATCCGGGCAATCTTGTTTAGAAACGAAAAAAAAAACACAACTGGAAATACTTAATGAAAAGTGTTCCCCCTCAAACTACATAAACTGCACTTGCACGATCACCGTCCCTCCCCCACTCCCCTGAAAGCCGGTGGCTAATGATCGCCTATAAAGAACTGAGCGACTCTCATCTTGGGATCAGTTAGTGGTCCATTGTCTGAGCCGCTCCTCAGGAGATATCTCCTCGCAAGATAGGGACAGAATGAAGAAGCAATGTTGACATAGAGGCATTGTGCCCTGGAGATTGTGATCTAGCCTTGAATATATCTATCCCTCTCCCCCTTATCTGATAATTACAGTGGAATAAGAGCCCTAATTTCCGCTAAAAGGAGTTCCGGCGGGATGGTTTCATTATCGCCTATACCTTTTAGGGACAATTCCTTCTCCGTTCCTGCCTCTTTTGTTCCTCCTTTCACGATACTCCAAGATCGCCACTATCTTCTGATTGCCAACAGCTATTACAATTTTCTTCCTATTTTTTTTTGTTTTCTCTATTGTATGGTGTTTCACTGTTACTTGTTCTATAGTTATATATTTTTTCTATCATAATCAAAATTGGTCGTTCGGCACCGGTCGAAATGAAGTAAATATATACAAAGTGGGTAGTTTATAGAATAAAGGATGTATAATCATGGGTAAAATAATTATTCCTAACCGTATTCCATCGTCTCCACAAAAAGAGCTTTTCTCTTTTTCAGAACGCATTGTCTCGATGTGCATCATCAAGAGTTTAGAATCGGGGAGAAATTAAGATGGTAACAAACAAAAAAAGTCCGAGTTAAAAAATTTAAGGGATTGTGATAGCTCAGTTGGTTGATTGTTGATTTTTGCCAAAGATACTGGGTTCAAATCCTGCTTTGACAGACTGATTACTTAATGTGTTAACACCTACGGATGGACCAAGTATTATTAGATTTATATTACTTCCTTCGAACACTTTTAAGTAATACATGTTATGTAGTATGTTACTCAATATAGTATTTAAAAAAAAGAACAAGCAAATAATAATAATAATGAGGAAGATAAGCTAGTTAAAGAAGATTTTGGGGTTGCAGTAATAATTGCAGGCAGCAGTGTTGCTTCACATTGTTACTGTTGTATTTTAAGAAATTGTGTAATTTAATAAATTTGCTGCTGATTTAAAAATAAATATTGAATTATTATGTTTTTCTGTTACTGATTTTTATCTACATACTGTTATTCTATTAATGTTAATGTTATTCTATTAAAATTTTTCATTTTTCTGTTGCAGGTAAGAACACGTTTTTACTGATCAAGGGCGATATATTGACTGATTTATTTCACATTACTGTGTGTATTATATATTTTTATTAATATAATATTCCCTATTTGTATATACTTCAATTACTTAGTAACGAAAAAATAAGAAGCCTTTTGTTGATTAATCGCATCACTAAATTTTTAGAGATTTGCTAAAGTCTTATTACAATAATGGCGAGCATTATATTTTATATTTATTATTATATTTTTAATTCTGAAATTTGAATAATTGGGGTAAGAATAATTTATTTCTTAAGTGTTTAGTTATTTATGTATATTTTTTGTAACGCATGTTATGATGGTGACATTATATTGTATTTTCCTTATTCCCATAAATTTTATTCTCTCATACTCTGTTACTCCTCTATTTTTATTGAGCACGAAGTTGACAAGGCTGCCTTCCGAAATGGGCTTCCAGAGAACAAGTATATTACTTCGATGGGACTAAGAAGAGAAAATAAAATAATTAATGACGGAATATGAAGGCTGAGTGGCAGCTCCATAAATCAGAGAGCGGAGCTAACCGGGTACACCACCTGCACTCTCTCTATCTCTCTCTCTCACTCTCTCTCTTCTTCTTCTCCCTCTCTTCTTCTGGTACTAATCAATTTTACCAACTATTAATCATTTTCTGCTTGTTAAAACTGAATCTCCCTGCTCTTATTATTATCAACGTGTTTCCACTTAGTTAGGCTCTTTGCTTGAAATGAGGTGTGAGGGGTAAATGGTCTTAGTTTGAGACATATATGCCTCTCTGACCATTCGGATCTCTCTTCATCAGTAAGATTGCTTGCAATCCTAGAAGGAAAATGCTAAATGTATACACTAATTACACCAGTATTTCCAAAGTGACAACTCAAAATCCTGTGTATTTTCGGTGGTGAGTTATGACCATGAAAGAAATATGTAAATATATTTTAATCGCTCTTCAAAACTGTATCAACCTCGCTTCAGAGCTTGTCTCCCAGAAGGCACTTGTGTTAATCTTAATGTCTTAATGATATTCGTAGCTCACTGATAGTTTTTTCTCGTTTTTCCAGAAATTTAGTTTTTTTAATTATGTCACTTTAGTGTATGTCTCATAACATATTTGTTACTTATCAATTGTAAACATATAACTGACAATGCAGATGGAATATGATACTTTTCAGGAATTAAATGCTTATTTACATTTGTGAAATTCGTCATGAAAGTTATAAATTAACAAATCAGTATTTAGTTATACATTAAAAACAATGTTCAAACCCCACGCAAATCTCCAAGGTTTAACCTCTTTCCTAATTAATTTATGATAATTGTTCTATTTGTTTTACAAATGAAGTGGTTCAGAGACCATCAAATTTAAACTTACTTGATATAATTATTACATATTTGTCACTTTACTAAGTAACACATTTGTTCAGAGACCATCAAATTTAAACTTACTTGATATAATTATTACTTATTTGTCACTTTACTAAGTAACACATTTGCTGATCAAATAAAAGACACCATAGTAGTACATAGTATAATAATTTTATAATCAAACAAATATTCTTACATGAGTATTAGTTACTGTTTATTGTACCTCTGTGAATGGCTCGTCTTCTTCTCTGTGGTTGGTTCTTCCCTACCCTGTTGGCTCTCTGAGGTGTCTACTCCATGCTTAGGTGCTGTATAGAGCACATGCTACCTATCCTAGCTGTTCCTTGTCTACTATTGCTATGTACCGAGGCATTTTATGCCCCTAGTTGTTGGCCAATTAAACTATAGAGGGCACTGCCTCTGTTACAACGAGGTAGAGCAGGCAAAATAGGAAGATGGGTTGGTTTAGATTGAACAGAGTGGTTTTGCGTAGTTTTGACTATAATCTTAAGTTAATATTTAAAATATATAAAAAATAGTGTTTTACCAAACACCTCAACGAAGATTCTTCTTGGGGTACTTGTGTGTTAGATGCACCACCAGAAAAGGCCAATGCACAACCAGTTACGTTTTATAACAGTTACATTTCTAACAGTTACCTAGGATATCCTTATTAAATATTTTTATTGGGGTTAGAATTTGCATAACATATCATGCAATATAATAATAATGGAAATAAATAAATAGAACTAATAATAATATAATTGAATATATAACATATATAACAACATAATGAAATATATAATATAAATAAATATCAATTTATCCCAAAGAAAAATGAGGATACAACAACAACTCTAGAAATAATGAAATATATAATATAAAAATTAATAATAGAAATAAATAATGGAATATATCAACGATTTAAAATAAAAAGCATCCCTAGCCACTCCTAACCACTAGACAAACATCAAATCAGCAACAAACAAAAATGAGGATACAACAACAACTCTAGAAATAATCAAATATATAATATAAAAATTAATAATAGAAATAAATAATGGAATATATCAACGATTTAAAATAAAAAGCAATCCCTAACCACTCCTAACCACTAGACAAGCATCAAATCAGCAACAAAGAAAAATGAGGATACAACAACTCTAGAAATAATGAAATATATAATATAAAAATTAATAATAATAATAGAATAAATAATGGAATATATCATCAACAATTTAAAATAAAAACCACCCCTAACCACCAAACAAACAGCAAATGAGTAACAAACAAAAATTAGGATACAACAACAACTCTAGAACACAGGAAGAAACAAAGAAGAATGAATCTAAACGATGTAACTGTTACTGTTAGAAATTTAACTGTTATAAAATGTTACTGCTTGCGCATGCGTACAACATTGGCTTTTTCTGGTTGTGTATCTAATACACAAGTACCCTTCGTGGGTTATGGAAAAAATTGCCCACCTTCGTTCCAAGATCAAACAGTTAGCCTGGCCACGATGGATCACGCACTTAAGATGTTTACTCTTCTAAGCAATTAATTGCACGGTACTCAGGTTCATGTGAGGCTCAGATAATTATTGGAGCGACTATATTCATGGCAAGGCAGATTTAATTATAACGGTCCGAGAATCGGTTCTAATCAGGAGGATTCATCATTAGAGGGGCAAATACTTCACGTTTAAAAAATTCCCAGTGGCAGGCTTTGATGGATGGTCTTAGGTCTCTGCTATTTCCAGCCCGGAACTGACCTCTCAAGTATGTATATCAAATTATAAAAATCCACCCGGTTTTCCCTCCTCGTCTTCATTTTTTTGTATCTCTATATTTGAAAGACTCATGGGAGCTTTCTATTTAATTAGTATTAATACGAAGTTCTAAATCTACTATAATTTAAAAAAAACTACCATCACAACTCATGAAGTATCTTGGATTAAGTGTGTATTAGAGACTGTACTGTTTCGTGGAAATGTGTTGTGCAGGGAGGTGATTTGTCCGATATATTAAACCGCCAGGTTTTCTCCCAACTTTATAGAGGCGGGGTGAGCGCCAGGAGGTTCCTAGATCCCCAAGGACCCATATCAGCTGTTGAAAGATCAAATAAAATCTGCAGCTCAGCGCTCTACCACTGAGCCACTCCACTCCGCCAAGTATTAAAGTATAATATAGTTCTGAAAAATATATAACTGCAAATATATTAGGACAGAACATTGTTCTTTCTCTTCAGCATTATTTGATTTTGTTTCTGGGTATTTTAGTGAAGAAATATATCACAATAAACGTAATGTAGTATTTCATCTTTTTCTTGTATATTTCGTCTCAAAAATAAAAAATTCTGTATAAAGAAAAAAATATAAAGTTGTTGCCAATCACTGCAAGCAAATAGGATTTGTTGTTTGTTGCAGATTTGATGTTTGTTCATTTAGCGTCACTTTACGCTACTATGGCTGATCGGACGTTGCTACAGTGGGAGCTCTAAATTTTGTCTATCCAAGTTTAATTATGATTGGTATTTTTAACGAGTACCTGACATCGCACAGGCTCGAGTCTCCCGTTTAACGACCCTTCCGAAAGACGGCATAACCAAGGATTTTATACTCCCTTTAAAAAATTCTAAGTCCACCTACCGGGCTACGAATCCGCGATCTTGGACATTAGGTTGTTATGCTATACACTACACCATAGATCGCACTTTTCAGATATTATTTTAAACTTCTAACAAAAAGGATATAACAATTCCTTAGTGTATACCTTTTTTTTTTAATTTTAAGACTTAATTTAAAATTTTTAGGAAAGCATAATTCGATAGTACTCAGTTTTTGAAATTGTGCCTGGCAAGAACTAAGGATTTATTATTTATTATTATATTTTTTTTCTTATGATCCACTCTGGTTTGTTTAATTTTTTCATTTATTGGAATTCGAAAGCGGATGAAAATAAACATTCCTCCAGGAATCATAGCTCTCATGTTTTCCGGTTCTTAAGGAGAAGGTTGAATTTTCTTAAGGAGTCGTGCAGACCTGGCCGGACTGTGAATGGGCTCTGAGCCGGTGAGCTAGGAAATGACTCATTTGGTCGATTGGCATTGTGCTCATTGAACAATCGATAGTTAGTGGTGATTGATACCTCGCGGTAGTGTTTCTAATAGCCCTCTCGGATCCATTCGTAGCGTCTTATCAATAGAGCATTTCTTTTTAATTTGTTGAATTAACCTCTCTTTAAGGAGGATTAAAGTAGTCCTTTGTTATTGGCATCTCATTGTAAACTCATTACATCTCTACGTGTGTTGATGTGCAAGATAATTTAAAACAAAAATAATTTATTGAAATTTACAACTGTAATAAATAAAATGGAAATAATTATGTATAAAATAAAATGGTAAATATTATGGTCATATTTTATAGATGGTATAAATAACCTGGTAAATAATAAATAAATAACACAACATGGACCAGGATAGATCAGCTGTAAAATCCTGAGTTGCCACGCCGGGTTCAAATGCGGTTTCATCTGTTAACAGCCGGGGATCTGGGTTCCTTCCTGGGGCTCATCCAGTCTCTATATCGTAGGTATGCTTTCAATAGAGAAAACCCTTGAGGTTGAGCATGATCTAGTACAAATCACCTCCCTGCACAAGCGTTTTACAAGAAACAGTCTCAATCACGTACTGAAGGGTCTTGGGTTGTTGTGGTACAGGTTTTTTTTAAATTATCATTCAACAAGGAAATCGAATTAATGATACATAATAGTATAAAATAAATACAGGTAGAGAAACGACCTGATAGTATTAAAATAACAAATCCTACTTAAAAGGTAACAACAAGTGGGATTAAAGTTTATCATGAATGGATTGCTATCGGGTACGGGACAAATCAGCAACAAATGAGATATTGAGATCATTATGGATTACTTTATTCATAACAAAATAAGGAGTATTAAGGATTTTACGAAGGATTGAGTAAAAGAGAAATTCGATTGCTTAGCTGAGCCCCAAAGCTCTACTCCGTAAGTTTAAATGGGTCTTAAAATAGTCAAGTATATGAGCCGTTTGTAATTAATTGGGAGCATAGAGCGTTTGTCTAGTCAGTGTTGCAGCTGCCTGAACCGGGGATTTTATTTATTAATTATTATTACCGGTATATTTAGTATTGCCTGGTGGTCCGTTTTTCAATATTTTTCTTCTTCCTTTTTTGACCGTCCTCGAATACTTTTCTATTTGGTCACGGCCGTTCTAAGTAATCAATCTGACCGCCTTTTACCCGGCTACATGTCATCCTCCCATCGACTATCTGATCGGGGATTAGAGCGGGTAGCCCGAGTACACCTGTCCATCAGAGGGAGGCCTTGTTAATCAAGTCGCCAGGAGGTACCGTAATAAATTACGGGCGTAGCTCTCTCCTATAGCGTCTCTATCCGGAGAGGTCTTTTTTCCTCTCGTTGTATTTACACGCCAGGGGTCATCGGTCGCGAGTCGTTTATATTCCGGTCATGGTCGCAGTTCATCATCCGACTTCTTCAGGGGTCTTGTGCCTGCCGCCCGGAGGAGTTATGTTTCGGCTGTATCTATACGATGCTCGCTGTCCGATGTGACTCATCTTCAGTGTCATGCTGTGTTTACATATTATTATTTGACTTCTTTGGCGATGGTGATTATTATGATTGCGTTATTAAGCGATCCATCTGTTGGATGAGGAATGTTTTGTGAAACTATTACCTTTATGAGGAAATGTTGGTATATCTTTTTTAAATTAACGTTAACAGGAGTTTCATTTTATTTATTGTGCCATCTGCATCGGGACGATGAAACATTGTCGTTAAATCCAAGTGACTCCCACGTGCTTCTATTTTAATTAAAATTGATTATTTAGAGATGCCATTGTAAAAATTCATATATTTACGACAATCTTACTCTTATACATTCATCAGCCTTTATCGACAACATTGCTCCCATATAAGCACATTGGACTTTCCTCCTTTAAATAAATTACGTATAGCACTGATGATTAAAAATTATTTATTTAAAAAAATAATCTCAAATTTCTGAAGAACATTTTTAATCTGGTTAGGCTGTTAATAATACCCTATAATTAAAAAAAAAATGAAATTTTTAGGTTCATTTATTTACTTAAAACCACTAAAAAAAAAAGTTATATCAACAAAAGCGATTCCCTGATCTTCTGAATTTATTTCGCTGTATATAATAAAAGATGAACACATTTATCTACCTACGATTACATATATCTGGGTTCCATGATAAACTTCTTCAACTTACCAATATATTGATTTATTCCCATTACCAGTTTCCAAATCCTAAAATATTAAAAATTCACAAAATATATATTTAAAAAATTAAGTACATGGGGTGACGAAGGGAAATATGCTTTTATGTTTTTATATTATGCTTTTTTGTTATTTTATTTATTTTTTTACATTTAATAGTTCGTTACTTGTATCATCTAAATCAGGTAAAACTAGATTTGTGTACAGGAAACAGTGTGAAAAGGTGTACAGGAACAGAACTTCAATAGTATCAAATAATTATTTCAGAGTTTCTTGTTGACAAACACCTTTACTTTAGCACCATCAGATCAATAACGATACACCCAATCATTGAAAAAATATTTTATCTTTTGATTGTCGACGCTGTCATGTACTGTTATTTACACCTAGATTTCATTCGACATCGCCAATTGTTTACTTTGTCACATACATCCGATAACCTTATTAATGATCCTCTTCATCATTAGCCATCTATGAGAACACATTACAAGAGATCGACTATCTTCATCGTGGGCGGCGATGATAGTTGTTCCCCGACAATAAGTCCCATTGACGTCCAAATCCTCATTGTCTTCCAAGGCGAATTCTGGAAGAGTCTTCCGACTGATTTCCTCGGATCCTCTTACCTGTTGTTCCAAAGGGCGCGGTCTTGGGAGCCATTGTGTAGACTAAGTATGTACTAACCGTTGTAGGAGGTTTGTAGGGCTGGATGAAGGGAATCTCGGCGCTATGTTTAAAGGTACTGGTGGTTACATACAAAAGGGGAACTGAATAGGTTCATATTTAATGTGTTTTGTTCCATTCTCTCAAGCGTAAGGGTTGAGAAGAAATGGTTATGTTCTTCCCTTACGGACCTCCCGCTGTAATATAGCCCTTTTCAAAAGCTAGCCTGAATACATTTCTTAGAATATCTTAGTGAACAACTCCTGTTTGTTTGTTTTTTCTCATTTTATTCATGATTAACTTTTAAATTATTATACTAAATAGAAAATTCAGTCAAATTAAAAATTGTTTACTCGGTTTTATACGGTTTACATTAGATTGTATACATTTTTGTTTGATTTTTCTTGGAGATCAACTACTATTACCATCCAAGTACAACTACTATAACGGGAGTAGCCTGTAGTTTAACCTACCAAGTTCGAGTGTTCGTAGCCCGGCAGGTGGCCCTAGTATTTTTCACAAATGATTAAAAAATCATTGGTCCTTCCGAAGTGACGTAAAATGGGTGACTGCACGGCTCTCGTTAGAGATCTCTGTCCTTTTTCAACCTGAATAGACAAAATTTATTACTCCCACTGTAGCATCGTCCGATTAGCCATAGCAGCATAAAGCATAAATAAATAAACGATTTCTATTACTGTTATACAAATACTGTATCATGGCATATCAACGTATCATCGAAACCTTCGTCTTATCTGCTGTAAACTTTATCCAGAATGGAAGGAGACTTACTTGATTTTTTTTTTTAATGACGAACAATAAAACCAGGTATAGTTTACATGGGAGATCCCATTGGGGTTTTTTAATACAGGATGTTGGTACATCAATTATGGGTTATATTGATTAATGTTTGACGGCAAGCTGTTTATAGTTTACCTATAAATCACAAAGGTTCGAATGTCTAATTTTTTTAAGTCAGCCAATTCTATTTGCGATATCGTTTTGGATAAATAGTTATGTTATGTACACATATACCTTTATTTATACCTAAAAAAAAAGACTTGTACTACTACAGCCCAAGATGGGTTCAGTAAACGGAAGAGACTGTACTGTTTCAACAAAACAAAGGTTGAGCAGTGATTTGATTTAACATCATATCACGGTCAATCGCTATATTTTCCCCAAATTAGAGGTACCCACATTACAGAATCTGGGTGAACCCAAGGAGGGTCTGTAGACCCCGTAGTGTCCAACTTTAGCTGTTAACAGATTAAACAATTTATATATCCGGATTCGAGCCAAGGATCTTCGAATAACATAAGAAAAAGTTTTCCTTAGCTGATGAATGATCTGCTTAGCACTGAGATCTTGCATCACCATAATCGGATCATAGAAAACTGGAGCTTCCCTCCTGAACTTTATAATTAGCGTGGTTTTTCTTTGTACCATTTTCCGCATTGTTAATGCAACCCCGCTGCAATCCCTTTTATTAAATTAAATTCAGCTGTAAGTACAAAATTAAGAATTAGCCTCGAGATGAGGCCTGGTATTAAGCACAACCTAATGGACACTTTGCCCAACGAGACGATCCCTCCAGCAATTTAGCGATAAGCAAAAAGGGTTAATCGAGAATAAGGTTTTACAGCTCTCGGCGTTAGTGGTCCTCCGGCTTATAGAGCTCTGGAGTCGCGAAGGATCTCTGGTCTATTTATTTTGCAAATTGATATCTACGTGCATCCAGGACTTGCCGGCAACGGGCCGTTACGGTTGATTTTTATGCGTCGTAAACTTTTGATTGAAGAGGATGATTAAAGTTTAAGATTGGTACTTGAGGCAAGAAGCAGGGGTTCTCCTAAGAGGGAATTTGTGTTAGCCAATTGCCGGATGACTAATTTAACGGAATCGTTTACAGTTATAGAATTGTTGTGTCACGAAGTATTTACTCGCATGATATTTATTAATGCTGTTCAAGGTCCGTTGTTAGATAGGTTTAGTGCGATTCGAAAAGTCTTTACGGTTTCAATTTAGTCATCTTATTATCCCTGTAGCTTAAATGTGCAATATAAACTTCCTCTCAAGAGATGTAATTGTTTTGTTATTTATCTCAAATCTCCTTTACTCTCAAATAGAGAAAATTTATAAACATATTATTAGAGGGAAGTTTTTCAGGGTGTAGAGCGCCGAGTTTCTGTGCTAAAGTTCCTGGTTTCAATCAACACAAAAATTGAACTGTTATTTATATGATATTATTTTTGAATTTCCTCGGACCCAACATCTAAAATCCAACATCTGTTACTCAACCATGTGCATATTAATATGAAATATACCTCGGGAATATAAACAGAAGATATCAGAGAAAAATAAAAATATAACACGACATAAATAATACAAGGGGGTAAAGACATAGCTCAGACGTTATGACTTCTCTGAGATAAGATCTAGATGAAGTGGACAGATTGGTCTGAATTTATAGGCTCCACTCTCAAGAATACTACGGTCACATTACCATCCGAATACTAATTCTTTAAAACTGGAAACATTCATCAAAGTAATTGTAAACATGACGGAATATTTAAGGGTATTAATATGTACAAGAAACCTTTAAAAAAATTTATTAATTACACAACTTTGTACTTTTTGGTTACATCACGAACACGCTGAAATTGTGACATGTTACCGGCCTAAAAATAATGGAGTATTGGAACTACAAGAATAGTTATTTTCCTTGGATGTGATGTAAGAAATTTAAAAACAATAGTATTAGTAAAAAACCTTTATGTATTATTTAATAATTTAGTATGATAAGAGCTACCAAATTAAATGATTATTCTGTTATCATTTGTAACTATATTGTAATATGGATCAATATTTTATATCAAAGCGTATACTTTACTCACAGCGGAGCTTACACAATTTAAAATTTCGAAATATGATCCAGTAAAAAACGGCCCTAAATGCTGAAATATTACCAACTCGTCGCCCTAATATACGACTTAGGTACGATGACAGACACAAAGCTGCAACCTCATTACCTTCTCAATGGGTATCGCCCACGTGGTCGCATTATAATTGATATATTGCCTTGGGTATTCCCTCTTTTATCCTTCATGCTGTATCCTTCGCCCTTAACTCCCTCAGGTTTCTTAGGGTGATATAATTCTTTTAATAATGAATCTTTTAATAAATATAATTACCAAAAAAATAAATAAATAAAACAAGTAAAACCCACAAATTCGTCTCAATCAAATGATTTTAGTGGTACAGGTGTAAGATACAGCGTTAACATATCGCACATCTAGATCTAAAGAGCAAAGTCAAAAATCAATGTGATCGATTTAATAGATGATAATAATAATAAGTAATCTATTAATAAAAATAGCTCTCTCTAGATCTAGATGTGCCATATATATATATGTGGGTTGGATTTAAGTAAAAAATATATGTGATATATTTAATACATCACATAATAATAAGTAATCTATTAATAAAAATAGATCACATCTATTTTTGACTTAGCTCTCTTTAGATCTAGATGTGCGATATATCGCTCAACGGTTCCTATTAACCGGTTAATGATTTTGAACGAACAGTGCTCGTGTGCGGTCATCCTACTCTAACGCACTAACTACCCGTTTGAGTATCACTAAGTGCTGCTCATATATTTCGACAAGTTTGTATTACATACGACAAATCGTGCTTTCCAGTCGCTACTTGTCATTTGTACCGGGTTCTGCATATAGTTTCTTTTCTTATATTTTATAATGCTTATTACAAGCTGTAGGTGTTTTTATAAATAATAAATGAATGATTATAATAAAATAAAATGAAAATGATTTTTTCAATTTATAATAAAATGAAAAATGATTTTTTCATTGTATAATAAAATGAAAAATTCATTTTTACTAGATTTCGTATGATTTGTTAATTTACTTGTATTTTGATTATAAAGAATTGAACTATATAGAATAATATTGAAATAATAAAACAATTTTTCGTTCTATTTTTAATTAATTTTTTTAAACAATATAAACTTCTTAAATACAAAATAAAAAAACATTATGTTTTTGGTTACATTTTTGTGGAAAAAAAAACCCGGCCGTCAAAGGGTTAAACAAGATACGATATTACAGCGGGCTGCTTTAGTCTTTAGTTGCGCATTACAACAATATAGCATAGAATGAGATTGTGGTTACATTGTGGTTATTACTAAGAAGGGCCTAGGCATCTACTGGTTGGACAGTCCGTTAACCCTGTCGGCACATAAATGAAATTCATATTTAAATGAAAATAAGGCCTGATAGGATCGGACAACTAGGCGAGATAGTTACGAGCTACAGACGGGATAGCTCACATTGGGAACGTAATATGCCACACTTTATTGGACAAGGGCGAGAAAAAACGACCCCAGGGCTCCTCGCGGGTGACAGATTTGTTTACTGATAAATCTAGTCACTTGCCGCCTGTTTACTTGTTAGGGTTAGTTAAGCCTCGGCTTCGTCGCAAATCTCTCCCATTATTTATGTTCTGTTGGCTTTCTGAAGTGGGCCTTATTGTTGCCGCTGATCAAGTACTCGAGCAGATCCCATTTCTACATTCTGTTGTAAAGAATCTATTCTGACAACAGGATGGACGCATGTACGTTTCATCATTCATTTGACCAATACCGAACTTAAAGACAAGCTCAATGGGTTGGAAAACATATCGCCAAAATATTATTACTCCAAAACAGCAAAATCACATTCCTATATTATTGAATTATTTCATTATAATTTCCATTTATATCATTGATTTTTGCTAAGTCGTAATATCTTGGTTGACTATATTTAAACCATAATTTTTATATTTTTAAAATTTAATTTATTGATATTTACAACTATAATGCTATTATATCAAGTAAATGTGCTAATATGTACAATATGACATGAAAAACACATGTGGAGTAATTACCCATCGGCACCACTCCAATAAAGTTCTATAGTAGATGGTCTCGAGGCCATCTTCTTTTCAGACGCCTCGGAGGGTTATCAGGAATAGTATGGGAAGCAAGTTGAGAGACTAGCGGATTCAAGTGTGTATGGAGCTTGTCATGGAAGGATAGGTATCTAGTTTGGGCCAAATCAGTAACATATGGGATATTAAGATCATGATGGATGAGTTTGTGACATAATAAGGAGCATTAAGGATTTTACGTAGGATTTTGGATTGTAAGGATTGGATACGTGATGAATTGGATGGTTTAGTAGAGCCCCAAAGCTCAACTCCGTATGTCCAAATAGGTCTGATAACTGTCATGTAAATGAGTCTTTTGTAATTAATTGGGAGCTTAGAGCGTTTGTCCCGTAAATGTTGAAGTAGGTTAAAACGTCGAGCAGTTTCTTGTCTTTTCAGTCTTGTATGAGGATTCCAAGTGAGACGTTTGTCCAGATGGAGTCCTAGGTAACGTATCTGTTCGACAGGGTTCACTGGAATATTATTAAAGGATACAGTAGGGCAGGAATTCGTAGGTTTACGACGAAGGGTGAAGGTAATTTGATGGGATTTGTTAGGATATAACCATAAGAAGAAAAAAAGGATTTATTGACTGGATAATGGTTTTTTCTCTTCTTATTTTATTAAAAATTATTCCAGTAAGATACATCATATGGAAAAAATTAAACCATTTGCTGGTAAGGTATGCATCTCCTCTGACCATGTTATATGCTTTGTTACTCACAAGCTAATAAGTGGGAAGGTCAATCATGCTAATAAAATGTATAATAAAAGAGTACTAAACTAATGCTATTTTTAACTTATTTCATTAGTGACTATAATTGCATTAGCTTTATAACTTTGAAGATCTTGGTTTTATATCCTTGAAGATAATCCATTTTTTTTTTTATCTAGGTGTAATCACATTTTTTTCTGAACCCTCCATCGTTGGAATATATTCTCTAATGTTGCAAATCATAATCCTTGCTTTCAGGTTTTATAAACCTTGATTTTATTATATTCATAAAGTTCTTTTATGATAAAAATAATTAGAAAGCTGGCGTTAAGTGTTATTCCTATTATTTTAGCCATAATTTCATCTTCTAGTCCCTTGGGTATTAACTTTCATTATATTGTTACAAACAAATGAAGTTTCGAAGTGCTGTTGGGTTTTTGTTTTGAAGTTTGTACATCCTTCATGAATACCCGATCTATAGATTGATCGAACGGTCCCGTAATTTTCCGTTTCATCATAGTAGTTGTGACGTAGTAATTAGGCCTCCTCCTATCAATGAAACCCCCGAAAGTACGATTAAATTGCCCATAATGGCGTAGCGGAGGATAATTATGCAAATTTATAATTAAACGGATTATGTTTGAATAATGTATAAAGGGGACTCAAGAATGTTGGGAGAGATTGGAGCCGGCATGTATTTCAATTTCCTAATATTGTTTAGTTAGATGGTAATCTGGGTCCATTGTCTGGAGTCCATTGTCATGGGAGCGTCTTTTCTCCGCTTGGAGGTCCTTGCACTTTGGATGTGGCCGTCCTTCCTCGATGTACTTGGGGTAACGTCCCAGAGGAGGACTTGGGGCTGCCTAAAGACGATTCCCCAGAATGTTTATTGCGGTCCCCGGTATTGCTTGCATTTTGTGGGGTATACTACTCTCCGTTGCGGGCTCATCTACTCCACAACGGGCGTTTAAGGGGTTCAATGGAGCCTCTTCTCTCGTCTCTTCCTTTTTTTTTTCTTCCCCTTTAGAACATTATTCGTTTCCTTGTTGTGTGTAGACCTCCACTAAAACAATCCTGTGAATCAATGCAATATATTCTTGTAATTTAGGGGAATTATTCATTTAGACAATCCGAAATCGCCATTTCAGGCTACTTCAACACTTCCTAGACCCTCTAAGTTTCCAATTAATTACAAAAGATGGTTCCAGTTCGGCAGGTTTTCGCTTCGAGTTAAATCACATCAAGTTTCTTTTGTAATATTCTCGAAAATAAAAGTAATCGTGAATATTATTATGGAATAAAGAGAATTTATGGGAAATGTGTATATCTTAGAAATAATTTCATCATTTCATCATGAAATATTTGTTTGTTGAAACACTAATTTATGAATGAAATGATTACCGAAGTACACATTTCTCGTAATTATACTTGGTTCCCGCCCTGAGGCTCATGATTATTTGTATTTTTGGACAATATTTAAAAGGAAACAGAAAAGTTTAAACTTCTTGTGATTCAACTTGAACCGACAACCTGCGGAACTGATTCCCCATCTAATACATTTTAAAATCCAATGAAAATATCCAAAATTCTTCGTATACTCCTCAATGCTCATTACTTTGTTAAGAATAAAGTCATCCTATTTGTTGCTAAATTGGCCCGAACACGATGTCAGTCCTTTCAGAGCAAACTTTATTACCACTCAAACCCACTAGTTTCAAACCTTCCTCTTCAACTCCCAATGATCCTCCGAAGCGTCTGATAAGAAGATGGCTTTGTAATTAGTTAAATCTTTTATTTGAGTTCTATCACTGGGTAGTTTCTTACCTTGCCTTTATCCATGCCATGATGTATCATTCATTCTATTTACTTGTCGTATTGTTATAGTACATTGGCACATTTCATTAGACAATTTCTTTAAAATAATCCAAATAGAAATAAAATATGAAAAATTATCCTAATGTCATCATACATGGTACTTTTTACTTCAGAGGTAATGAGGAATGTCCGAGCATCCCAGGCTATTTTATAAGATATAATAAAGTTATATAAAGCATTAGAGACGAGGAGGGGTCGGATGGGGCAAGGAGGGGAGGGAATTGATGAAAAAAGGAAGCCTGAAACCGGTAGAAAAATGCAACGCGCTCCAGATGCGACCGACGAAATGCATTATGGATGTTCCCCGCTCATATCTACGTCTTGCCACGCCTCGGAGAAGAAGTATCTGAAACTACCTTTAGCTTTGAATGGGGAGAAATGGGTAGTTTTGAGTGTTCATACTTGATAAAATCAATGATGTGCCGGTATCGCTTAATTACTTAAAAAATCACACAGGATTCTTACGAGCATAAAATCCAAAATTTACTGTTAATTTTAAACTAATATTCTGGATAAGCTTTTGATTCAGCTCTTGGCGTCAAGTACTTTATTAAGTAGTTAGCTTAGAATAATTAATCGATTTTTTCACTCAATATTTCGCAAAAAAATTGGAATACACGGTTGGTCACTGGACTTGAGATCTCAGAGGCTATCCTATTGGTATTACTCTCAAAAATGTCTTGTTAAAAATAATAAATCGACCTGCTATATGTTTTTATTTTCATTTCCTTCCCTCTTAAAAGATAAAAGTTATAGGTTTTTTCTTCTAAAGTATTGAAGGTAACTTCATTTATGTCAGATTTTTAAGGTTGTTTTGATAATTGCACCTATCGATGTTATCAATAAATTTTTCTTTAAATAATGAATAAAAATAATTACATTATTTAAAACAAAAGTGAAATGATCCCAGGCACCGAAATCTGCGCTTAGCGTCGTAGCGCCCGATACACTAAATATACTAATTTACTAAAGGTCTTTAATTAAATTGACTAAAGTAAAATATATTGTTACCTCCCTTTTTCACCAGCTTGTGATGATCTATCATTATTTCGTGAGTTTAAATGTTTCGGGATTTTTTATTTTACTCTTTTATGTAGTTAGTGAAACTTTTACTTAGCAATTATTTCTGTTAATTTTACTTTTATTTTCTATGCTCTGTAGTTCATAATTAAGTCATAATATATAGGTGGACACCGCTCTGTTGTAACGGGCTGTATTTTACTCGCAAACAATATTTTCATGAAACTAAAGAAAATTTCTCAAGACCACGGGACAAGCCTTAAGCGTCGAATTGTCATCGTTTTTGGGGGTTCCCAGGAAAATTAAGTCTTTTGTCGGTTTATCTATCATGCTATCACTAAAAGGGGTATTGTATGTTAATATACCTGCTATATGGGTTGAAGGGGCCTTGTAAAAGACTTTTTTTTTTCAAACGTTTATGCGACCGAGACAATGAATCTTTTGACTATCGCCCAAAATCTAAATAAAGTCGTACCTCGGTGGTGTTTCAAGAAACCTTTGAGGTCCGTAAACCTCTGAATAACCTCAGCGAGAATTGATATTTATTGCTTTGTTACATTAAGTGTGATGAATAGCAGTATTGTTACGTTGTGACGTATATCCAGTGGGCAATAGCCAACGAGAGGCAGTACTCGAAATAACTTCAAGATGATTCGGTACAAAGGAAAATAAGAAGTAACATTTAAAACCTGTTCTACTACAACACATAAAGGTTCTTGTGCTCAGTTCGTGATAGAGACTGTTCAGTTTCTAGAACAACGGTTGTGCAAGGAGGTGTTTTGTCCGAGATCACTTTCGATCGTTTAGGTTTTTCCTAATTAAGAGTACCCACTTTATAAACCTGGGTGTGCTCCAGGATTGTCTTCAGATCCAACAGAGTACAACCACGTCTGTTAATAGATTAAAATAATGTATCCACAATAGCCGGACTCGAACCCGGTACCTTCGGCATAGTAACTTAGCGCTTTATCTACTAAGTAAACTTTTCGTGAACCTTAATTGAGTTTTAAAATATTTTAGTTAGTCGGTGTAGATATTTACCATGTAGATATCCTTTTCAATAAGGGCTCATATTAAAACCCTTTCCCTTCAGTATGTTATGAATTGCCTTGAATGGATTATCTCGTATATATATAAATATATAACATTCCGTATATATGTATTTATTATTATTCTTGTATCTTCTTCATCTTTTTGGGTCTGTGTAGTATATCAAGCAGCAAATTTGATCTTTAAATTTGTTTCCTCTTATATTTGCAGGAATATGAAGTTTTTTATCTGATTAACATTTTCTGATTCATTTTCTTTTTAATCTTCTTATAGAAAGTCGAGGTAACAGAATGGGAAAAGACAGGACGAGATTTTGGTGATCTTATGTTGAAAAATGTTTGTAGATAGAAGCTTTTGTACATTCTTTCTTCTAAAATATCTTAATCTTTTTTCCCGAAGATCAAAATGTATTATTAATATGCGTTAAAGACAATTGGTGGTATCGTTTTTATGAATTTATATGGCATCTCATACAGTTACAAGATTATACGGTTCACTTGTAAAAATAAACTCCTATGTACTGTACCTCGGAATGCCGTTCTTCATCAAACATGAAGCATATACGAATGATTTGTTGAGGTGATAAAATGCCAAATAAAACCGCTATAATCTGGTGTTCTTAATCACCATAAAACCGCCATTAAATATCAAAATCGCTATAATGAAAGGAGATAGTGGAATGGCTACAAGTGGCCTAGTGCCATCCGGGGAGATTTACCGATCTCATTTTGGCAAACCGACCCCCGGGGAAATCTGGCATTCGGTCAACTCCGCTAGTATTTCCTAGAGCGCTCACTATCCTGTAGTGGTGTTTGGGACGTAACTCGTGGGCGTGATTTATTAGGATAGTCCTGATGAGGTTTTTAACGAATACTTTAATTTCATTTAAATGATTTAAATACATTTTATTAGTTTATTAGTCGCAATGTAAAATTGTTAAATCTGAAACTGAGGTATTAATTTATACTCAGCTAAACAGTATGATGTCATAATATGACAATTAAATATTTAAAAATGAAATATATACCCAAGTTCGTGAGTTCGCGGTTCGACTTATGACCTTTTATGAGATTTTTAAATCCTATGCTCTGGATAAGACATAAAATGGCTGCCCCGAGCCTGCGCGGCGTCAGTTAATCGGTAAAGATTCATAAACTAATTATATCTCAATAGACATAATTTAGGACTGCCATTGTAGCATAGTCCGAAGATCCATTGTGGCATAAAGTGACGTTAAAGAAATAAACAATAAAAATAAAATGTGTTAAAAAACAATGCATTCATGGATTAGAATATTATCATCATTTTTTTAATATTTCGCGTAGTGTTTATGCCAAATGGTTATCAATCATACTGAATACAAAATTATTTATCAGAACATAAGTTTAAAAATGACAGTTATATTGGATTTTATATAATATTATATTATTTCCTCTAAAAATATAATAATATTGTATTATATTTAACTTCTATCCATTCATAATCTATTGGAATTTATTATATTTATATGTATGAGTCGCAATGAAAAATGTTTAAATTTTTGATCCCACATATTTCTGTTTCCACAGCCCCTAATTAGGTTAAATAGAATAGTTTGACGATTTCAATATTTTAAAAAAAATGCTATCACGAATTACAGCACAGTTATAGTGTATAGTATAGTAGTCATTCGAAATTTGTCTGTTGTGACCTGCTATTCTGATTTTTTTGAGAACACTAATTTTAAAATTATAGTAGAATTGATTTTACAATGCTGTAAGAATTCTGTGATAGCAATGTCCCTTGAGTATTTTTAATTTCTTTCAATTCAAACTTTTTTTATGATAAATAATAATCAATCATATTCATTAATATACCATTACATATTGATATATATATACATTGTCAAACGCTCCCTTAATATATATATATATATATATATATATATATATATATATATATATATATATATATATATATATATATTATATTTTATTGATATTGATAGGTTTTCATTATTTCTTTTTTATGTTTCAAAATCCATATTCTTGGGTCGGTCTGAACTATGCTAGTTCGTGACGGAAGATTCGGCACCTAAGTTCGTCTTCATTCCACGGCGTTCCTCCGACCTCAAGGAACACCTTCACGAAACGCGATTAATAGATAAACTGTAGTTCGCAACTTTCGTGAACATCGTAGCGGATGGTACGGATCGAAAAGATTCCTCTAGGCGGACTTCGCGTCCCATGTCATTTAATTTATCATAATAATAATAAACTTCTAATTTTATTTACGACCCGTCCGGGCACAAGGTTTCCCGCCTCTTATTGGTCGTAAATGCCCGAGTGTGACACTTTCAATGCGCAGTTGTTATTTAGAAGCGATTATCTTTCGGATGTGGTTCGTTGGAGAGTAATCCCGTCTCTGTTGGCGAGACGTTTCCAATCGGTTTTATTGCCGTACTATATTCGAGAAATTATCGTCCACCACGATCCTGACTGATTAACTGTGCAATATTGAAATAGTTAAGTAGCAGAAAGCTATATTTACTGTGCTGTATTCGCTTAATTTAATGTGAAACTTAGGCTCAAATGATTTAATAAAAAAAAACTGTAAAACTGTACCACTACAACCCGTGAAGGGTCTCAAAGTAGAGACTAGAAACAGACAACAGTCGTTCTGGGATGTGATTTGTCATAAATCACGTTCAACCGCCATATTTCTACTCAGAGATCTACAACATTTTGTCTAATTTATTTTCTGTATTAGTATTCTATTTTATAATGATCTTTTAGTATTTTTATTTATTTATTGATTATTAAATCGACCTTATTACGCCCTTCATGCTCATCACCCTCATATTGTAATGACAATATTAATTATAATGTTAGTCGATGATTTAGAATTACTTTTGCCTCTTGATTAGTGTTGTGTCCACTACTTTAAAGTAATTAAGGTTTATGATCTAACATATCTTCATTAGAAAATAATAATGTAGTATAAACATTTTTATTTCTTTTTCAACGTAGGAATTAATTAATGGGTGTATACATTCGGTTTTATCAAGAACTCCTCAGTCAATTAAAATAATGAGGTCTCCATTGAAAATAATAAAAACGACCACAACCCTAAATATTTCCTTTTTAAAAATCTTCTTCCAGATCCTTAGAATTAAATCTAAATGAAACCTGAATTCGACCGGCAAGCATCCTCCTTGTTAAAGAAATTTCTTGTATGCAGTCCAGGAAATTAAAAAAAAAAAATTAAAAATTAAACCTCGCATTATTTTTTTCCAAAGCGGCATCGATTTTCTCTAATGAGTCATCTTAATTTTGAAATAGCTCCAATAATAGTTGTTTAAAAAATCGTTTGCATACCCAGAGGAGGTTCAGAGAGATTCAGAAAGAAAAAAAAAACATTAAAAAAGATAGTCTAATTGATTAGTGGGAAATAACGGCATAAGGAACGGCGGAATTTAAATTAAAACTCTTAATTATACTCGACGACTTATCCCGCGACTCGTAGGCATGACTTAGAAGAAGTCAGGCATTTTAGAATTGGATATATGTATCGGAGCATATTATTATCTTAGCTCTAAAACGTTGCGACCATTACTAGAGAATTCCTGTAGCGGATACCGCATCGTGTTGTCAATGGCGACGCATTCCATAGGCAGCCTAGTCCATAGGCAGCCTAGTCCAATAAGAGTCCAAGATCGATGATGGAACGGACCGGAGTCGGTCCTAACTCGGTTTGACTCTCGAATCCGACCAATCAGCGCTCCCGAAAGTGATAATTATTGGAAAAGACGTTATCAACTTTCTCGCTATTGGTCAGTTGAGTGTAGTCCACTTTTGCCCGTATTGCTATCTGGTCATATTAGTAGGCGTCAAATAGAGTTTGAGATATCATGCTATGTGTTATGTGCCTTTTATGTTATTTTTTATAAAATGCATACTAAAAACAATAAACACTGAAATAATACATCTTCTATATACCTTATAAATTCGCAAATATATGTTTATATAAGTGAGATAGCTCAGTATGTAAAGCTCTGAGCAGAAGATTTGAAATTCCCGGATTCGGGTTGTGGAAGATAAAATATGTATTTTTTCTGCGAACCTTCTTGGGGCTCGCCCAGCCACTATAAATTGGGTACTATTATTTAAGAAAAATCTAGTGGTTGAGTGCGATCTCGGGCAAATCTTCACTGTGCAACCGTTGACTTGGAATGAAACCCTACCATTTACCCTACGTTTGTTGTAGAGGTTGTAGTAGTACAGGCTTATATACCCTTCACTGACCTTCAGTTGAGAGAAATCAAGAACTATCAATCATCAGCAGCACATGAAAGTACTCGCCTTGTCCAGAAGCTTACCCCGTGACCCTGAATCGTTTGTCTTCATTTATTCTTCATCTTTTTTTCTCTTTAAAATAATTAAACTTCGCGAAGTTTTGAGAGCATTAGTACGCTCACTATTGCACAGCCTTTGTAAATAATTTCAATATTTTTTATTTTAGCTATGCAGAATTGCGGAGCACCTACACCCGATTAATATTATTGATATAATAGCGTCGCTTAGATTAAAATGGGCTTATAAAGTCGATAGTACCGAAAGAAATCCTATAATGTTAACAAATTGTGACACTTGGTCTGAGGGGTAGTCCAATAGGCGTATGTGGGAGAATAGCATTAAGAGTGATCTGCCGGATTATGGTTTGGGTAGTTGTCCGTGGATGATTGTAAGGAGAGATAGGTGGTATCGAAATCATCGATTATTCCAGTTCGCTAAAGCTTAATAATACTAATATTATCATTTATTTATAACAATTTCTCTAATTACTGTCATTACTCAACAAACAGGTTTTCTATAAAGTAAGTCCTACTACCTTCTACTAACGAAGTTAAGTCCTAATATATCCTTAATAAATAATGTTTTCTTTCTTTAGGGTATGTACAAAATGTTGTTGTTTACTTCATGCAAAGTCACTTTATGCTGGTATAATTAATGGGACGATGGCTACAGTGGTAGCCCAAAATTTTCCTATCCAGGTATAATTAGGATCCTTAATAAGAACGTAAAATCCCACTTGCCGGTCTATGAACCCATGATCAAGGGCTTAGTGAGTTATGCTCACCACTACACCACTGGTAGCCAATTGTACAAAATGTGTTATTCCGTTTCGTTTCCATAGTTCAATATTATAATAATGCACTGTATACACAAAAGCCTAGTTCCAGACAGTCGAGAACACAGACTGTAACTAACAAAAGATAAGTAGAACTGGTAAAAGAAAAATTCAAAAACAACCTTACCCTAGTGTTGGCACCGGTCCTCCCCCAAGCAACTTATCTTCCCCAACAGCCCTGGATTAAAGAGTCGGAAGAATGAAGGAGGAGGAAACCGGATTAAGAGGAACCGGAAGACAAACAGTACAAGGGCATATGGGGCGCGAATTGGGGGAAAAGATCCAGAAGGCAGGGGAGCCATAACTCACAAGCGCGGGGGCGGGAACAGTAAATCTGGCGGGAGTGGCTGATAGTAAAATAGTAGCGCTATCTGTTTGCCGAGGCCCTGAACTAGTGATAAATTGATAATCAGTCGTCCGGGTCTGCAGAGTCAGGATTTAGTTGGGAAAAAATTCTCCAAGCGTTATAACTCTCAGAATCTGAGCATATGGAGTTGTCGTTCGGTCATCTGTTTGGGATAAGATTTACAGCTATACTCTTTATTGATTTGAAGTTATTTTTATAGGTTCGTTATTAATATCTAAATATTTTACAAGGAGAATTCACATTACAGGAGGTCTTCTGATTTAGTATCGCTAACCTCAACGTTTTAGTCAATCCGGTATCTGTTCCGCAAATTGTCACATTGAGTTGAAATAGAACAACTTATACTGTTTATTCCTTTCATTTTTAATATTTTCCAAAAATACAAGTTATCGTGAGCTTTAGTATGGAAAAGAGAATATAATTATTGGTGATGAGTAGATTTCGGTAATCATTTCATTAAGAAATAGAAGTTTCAACTGACATTTCGAAGTATAGATGATATATATTTTTGAAACCTTTATTTCTAGTTTAAATGATAACCGAAGTGCTTACATTTCTCATATTCACATTCTCTTTTCCATAATAAAGCTTCTTGATAATTTGTATTTTTGGAAAATATTAAAAGGGAAACGAATGAAAATTTAAAACTTGTGACTCAACGCGAAGCGATAACCTGCGGAGTAATTTAAAAAAAACTATTTCACAACGTTTGTGATGTACTTTGGATTTGTGTAGCTGTGTTTACTGTTTTTGAAAATGGGTTATTCAAATTGATTCATATTCACTGTGACTCAGGTCACTCACATGAGGATCAGAGGCTTATTTTATGTGCTGATGTAGAAGAAATGTCGGAGTGGAATTTCACTCCTATTCTAACAGGTTTTAGGTTCCTATCCAATGCATTCGCTAACACGAGTTATTTATTATTCGCTTAATGATCCTCCCTGCAGGGACAAAATGAACGCGGACAGTCTGCAAACAGAAACGGTGCAGTTATGAACCGCAGAGCAGTCCTATCCAAGCTAAGGTAAACTCATAAAGAGCCTGAGGCGGTAATAAATATAGGACGTGTGTAATATAGTGCTCTCTGCTTCGGCCGGCTCGCTCGTGCATGACTTCGCTCATCCTCGGGATTTACTGCGGGCTTTGGCTACACGATGCAGCTGCATCCGACTCAAGGACTTCGGAGGGTCCTTCGAGTATGCTATTAACTAATGGCGAAACCATTATGGATTAATGTGATTCCTATTTAGATCCAGGTACATTCCATTTTAAGACAATAATCATTCCAAACTAATAGGGCTTTCCATTTTTTTCAGATTTGTATTGGGCCTTCCATTATGTTGATAGTTATATGTACCTATCTAAAACGCTAGACTAAATAGATACGGGGTTTAAGGTATACACATGATCCGACAATGACTTTTGAATAAATAACATTTTGAAAACCACTCCAATCACTGATTTTGCTCAAAGTTCAGGGAGTCTTCTTCTTTTCAGAGGAAACTGTGGTATAGTTGTTAGCATTACTACCTACCTCGCCAAAATCCGCGAAGTTCGCAGCCATGCAGCCTGCATAGAATTTTTAAAGGGAGTAAAAACTATCGGTTTTTACTATCGGTATGCCGTTTTTCGGAATGGATGTAAAATAGCTCGATCTCAGCTACTCGTTGAATATCCCTATCCTAATTAAACTTGAAAAGGCATAATTTAGGATTCCCTCTGTAGCATCGTCCGAATAGCCATTGCAGCATCAAGTGACGTTGTACGCAACAATCTAACACATATTCAATTTTAAGACAATGATTATTACAATCTATTAGGACATTTCATATTGTTGACAGTTGTACGTAACTATCTTAAACTCTTAAAACCACTATTAATTATTCCATTATATGTATAGATAACAGCCCAACATCAAACATCAACATTATAGGGATTCTTTAGTTTAAGATAACCAAAAAAACAACCTCCACGCAATAAAACATAGCAAATATACAAGTTTTATGTTCAAAACAAAAGTATAGATGTTGAATAACTCCTTATAAAGTTAAATAATTTTTCAATTTTTGTTTTTAAGGAATTGAATTTAATTTAAGAGGTCGTTTTTCGCTTCAACGCCTCGTATTGTGGAATTATGTAAATACTGAGAGACGCTCTGAAAAAGGACTTGCTAAAATGAGGGTGGCTTAGCGGAAGCAGCTCCAGAAATCCAGCTTCTGTTTTTGTCTCCAGTCTTAGGGAATATTTTCAATTTCATTAAACTAGAAAGACAAACTATTTAGGTCCTTATTATGTACTGAAATAAGTATTAAAAAAAATTAAAACAAGTAACAGTAAAAAATTATGTTTCCATATTCGTAATAGGGATATGGGAGTATTTCAATAAATCCTTTAAAAATAGTATAATTGTTAAATGTTTGTTGTTGTTTTGTTTTGCTTAACGTCACTTTATGCTGATATAGCTAATCAAACTATGCTACAGTTGGGGTCCTGAATTTCGCCTATAGGTTGCGAACCTGTGATCTTGGGAATAGAAGTTTGTTATTCTAACCGCTATATCATAGGTCACCCAAGTTCATTATGGAGCAATGAGAAAAAAATTAAAATTATTATTAATATTTATAGCAACATCAAAGCACTAATTGTAGATAAAAGTATTATACAATTTTTGATGTTATATTCGTAACTAGAAATGTTTAAAAAAAAAAAAAGTAATTTTGAGTTATAAAAACTAATTGAGATTGTATATTATATTTTTAATTCGTTACATTCCTCCAAAACACTTTGATAATAAGGGTCATTTGTGTATATAAAATTTCCAAATAAATTATTAAATGCAAATTTATATCTAGAGTGGGGTGGCTATCTGGTAGAGCCCCGAGTTGCTGTGCAGAAGATCTTGGTCTATGGTAGATAATTTACTTAATATGTTAACAGCTGAGGAGGATCTTTTGAATGTGGAGAACCTCCTGGAGCTCACCCAGCCTCAATGAGCGTAATCTAGGACACATTTTCTTCCTGCACCACAGTTTCCATAGAAACAGAACAGCCTCTACCGCTTACTGAACCAAAAACTCTTCATGGTTTGTAGTACTACAGGTTTTATGTCGTATGGTTAGTGCTTACTTATATATCAAAGGAAACATAATAAATAAATAGTAAATAAATAAATAGCTTAAACATGATTTTCTAATTATTGTTATTACAGACAAAATTTTTTATTTATTTTATGGTTTACGAAATAGATATTATTGTTTTGTGCCGCCAATGCTAATAGACAATACTGCTAGTCGGGACTTACGACAGCGGACCAGGGAGAGGTAACCCTAAACCATTTTGGCCGTCAGCATTCCCCCTGATTGCTGATTCCCCAGACCTCTGAGGGCCCTTCGGGTACTTGAAAGCTACAAACTCGAGGACAGAACCTTTAATCTTTTACCTCAGGTTTAGCTTCTTCTCATCCAACCCCTCCTCTCCCGTCTTGTCGAGATTATATTCAAAACCTGCAAAGACAGCCTTATTGAAATATTATTTCTGTAAAGAGAAATCGTAGAAATGTACATAGAGATTCTAAAACGGTAATGATTTTACCATGCACACGTGATACAAGTAAATAATCCAATATTCAAGAAGAACATAGAATTTTAAAACAATTTAATTTTTTTTAAATCAAGACAATTTCCTGTCAAGTTTAGGGTTAAGATATAAAGAACGAAAAATAATTAATACATTAGAAATTCATTACTATATAGCGTAAATTAAAATCTTGCACTTAACTAAAAAATAACTCGATTGTTTCTTTTTTTCCAGAGATATCAAGATATGATGACCATTTAAATTAAAATTGTATAATTTTAACCTCTATAATTTTCGTTGAATAATATTAGTTGACCTTATATTATGAGGAAGAAAATGGTCCGGGTGGTGGGCAGAAAAAATTCTCTTTAGTATGAAGAACTGTTAACGTTAAAGCCAACGTTTCGATTATTATACCTGGATAGGCAAAAATTTAGAATCCCTCTTCAGCATTGTCTGATCAGCCATTGTTGCATAAATTGAAGTTAGATAAGTAAACAACAATATTTAAAAAAAACAAATACCTTCTTGAATTGAAGTATTCTTATTAGCTGCATTTCGGGCAATGTTTATGCCTAATAAATTTTTATCTCGGTAACAAACCATACTTAATCGAAAATTATTAGTCAGAACATCAGTTTAAAAATCACAGCAATATTGTTTTTTTATTCTATAATACATTATATTATTTACATTGGCATATATATTTATTACTCGCAATGAAGATCGTCTTCATTGTATAGATCTTCATCTTGTATCGATCTCGACGAAACATCAGGACGTAGAATACCAAACTCATGCCTTAAATGAAATACGATGTTCTCGGATATAATAATAGCTAACTATTTTGAAGAGAACAAATATAGGTTTTACTGTTTCTTTTAAAAATTATGTTATTTTTTTAGTTAGAACATTTATGCTTGCCGCGTTCAAGCAAGAAAACCAAACATAAGTCGGTAGAAATAGGTTCATTCTAAGCGTTGAAGAGGCAGATAAAGAAGAAGAGACACGGACTTAGTAAAACTGATGCTGGTAGCTGGTGTGTTAGTCGCCTGGAGGCCACGGATAAGGAACCCGAGGATTTTCTGTAATTGGTCCAGAGATTAGTTTGCTCCTGGAGGAGGGAGATAACCAATTCACATCATCTCCAGCTTCAGCTTATCAACCACCAACTTCTGTCTTCTTATCCTCTCTTGTTTTTGTCCCTTTCATAGTCCATATTACTCCAGTACTCTCCGTAACTTAGCGAATTGTCTGTCTTAAACTAACTTAATAATAGGCATCTCCAAGTAAAATCTAATCTTTTGTGAACAGATCATTTACTCCCCTCCATAATAAGAAAAAAGTATAAATAAATATATATGTATGTATATATATATATATATATATATATATATATATTTTTTTTTTTTTTTCTCTCTTCCCCCACCTGGTACCTCATCGAGGGACCGTTAAATAAGCATATTACATGTCATTTACATGTGATTTTTATATTTACAGACCAGTTTGCAGAATTAAATTAATATACATTTCGGAATAAGTTGACAATATGAGAAATTATAAATTTACAGTTGGAATAAATTGATAATTTACAGGCTAGACGAAAATTATAATTAAATGTGTAATCATAAATTATAATATTAAATAATAAAAATTTAAAAAAAAAATGAAATAAAATAAATATTTTAAGCGCGGCAAGAAGGTTTTTATACAATAAATCTATAATGAAAAACATTAATGAATAATTTAAAAGCCTAGAATATTAAGTTCAAAGACATTAATTAATAAAAAAAAGAGTTACTATAAATAACATGAAATACTATTTAACCATGCAATTGCCCTATTATAAAAATATCCATAGCAGTGTCTCAGTTATAAAATAATTCACTACCAAGATATTATTCTTCACCGATTTAGCAAAGTAAGAAATTTCCAAAGATAGATAAAAAATATATAAATAAAACTGTACCACTACAGCTCAAGAAGGGTCTCAGGATCAGTGAGTGGTAGAGACTGTACTGTGTCTAGGGCAACGGCTGTGCATGTTAGTTTGTTCGAGATCATGCTTAACCACAACGTTTTCCACAATTAAGAGTCCCCACTTTATAGAGTATGGGTGAGCACCAGGAGGGTCCGGACCACCGGCACAGCGCTCTACCAGAAACTTATAAAAAATATCGGATGACACTTTAATCAGGAGGCGTGGGGTCAGAGGACCTACCATATGGCCACTAGTATCTAGGCATCTGCCAGTGACATCAACTCATAATGGATCTCGTTCCAATCATAGTGTTATCGCTTAGTTCTTATCCAGAATCGTTGTCTAGTACGGGTGGCTGTAATTATCCGAATGATTTTTATCGGGTCAAAACATTCGTGGTTTTTGGCTTAGTTGTGGAACGTTGAATTACTAAAGTACTACGTGAAACGTCTTCCACTGGTCCATAATTAGTGAGAATAATTTTATTCCGGATAGACAGATATTTTGTATACCGAATACATATTTATTAATTCTTAATAATAACTAATAACTAACTTTTATTTAAAAAATACTTGTACCACTACTACCATGGAGGGTATAGGGTTCTGAAAATAAAAGAAAGCGCATTGCCACTAAAACAATGATTGTGTAGGAAGGTGATTTGTCCGAAATTATACTCAACGTCCAAGTTTTGTTCCCATTTGTCGGTATCCACTTTTTTAACGCTGGGCGAGCCTCGGTAGTCTCTGATAGATCCCACATGATCTATCATTAGCTATTAAAAGACTAAAGAATTTATTTCTACCCGGGGCCTTCAGTACAGTATCATGAGGCAGTAGGAACAACATTTTTAATTTTCTTTTTTTCATTGATAAAGTAGTAATTAATAATGGAAATCACATAGAAAGAGGACTAAGTCCAAACTGTAATGGTTTGGGTTTTATAAACGATGGTAGTTGTACACTTTTATCCACTTTTTAGAATAAAAGAAAATATATCAACAAATCTTTACTTAACATGTTCCTTACTCTGGATAGTGCAGTCATTTTCCCTCGTACTCAGGCAAATAAATATAATTTATCTGATAATAAATCGAATCTTAGCAATAAATAGATTATAATAATTGTCCATGTTTCATAAAACCGTGTTGAGAATAATCTATGGAATATATAGATCGTGTGAGCCTTCGGAGGAAGACAAAGACCTCCGGTTGGTCACGAAACTCTGACCAGACAAATAGCGACTATTTATTACCCAGCTCTCTCCACAATCCTCACCCGGAGTTATGGCCTCTATTAGGATGTTGCATTTTCAGTTCGTGAATCCGTGTATTTTAAGGGCCGTGTTTGTTAGCCTTATGGGTTCCACGACTTGGGCGATATCCTTCCAACTTCGGGAGAAAGAAGTGTTTTGTGTTGTGTTCGCTCCCAACCTGACCATTTGGAGGTTCTAATCTATAAGATTTCAGAGGAGTCGAGTTATTTAAAGAGCTTGGATTCTAAGTACTTATATAAAATGAAAGTGAGGAAGTGAGAGAAGAAAATAAAAAAAAAAACAATTTAAATAGCCAGTCATGTGGACTACCGAAAGCAGTGAAAACTCTAGACTTTGGAATAAATGCGTTCTTTTTTTAATTCTAAATCAATTATAGTCTGAATTATTTAAATTTCTAATTTGTAAATTATAATTATTAACATTCGTCTGGTTTTATCATATATTGACACTCCAAACAATAGTTATATAGAGTTTCAAGTAGTTTATTCATTAATCAGAACATATGATGGAATTTACAAGCTCAGTACAAAACATCAATAAATTAATTGGAATAATGATTAGTATAGAATTTTATTATTTATACATTGTATTTGTATTTACATAGATGAAATGAACTTTATTACCATTTTTAGCATTATTATCATCATTAGGTCGTTTTTACTTTCAATCATTTCTTAAAACAAGATATTTTAATGACAAATAAAATCTTTTAATTAAAACGAAAATTTTAACTAGTAATTGATGTTTTAAGTTACTGTTTAATGTTAAAGGACCTTTTATATCAATGGAATTCTATCCTTTCAATTAAAGGTGATTAAAATAAATTATATAACTCATGCACTGGCCGCTAGGTGTCATCCACCAGTCTCGAGCATGTTACTGACCCGAACCTACAAGTTTAACCCCCAACTAAAATTGGCTAAACGCGGCTGAAGAAGTTTTCACCCTTCGTAAAATTCGAGATTAAGAGAACTAATTAAATTGCAATAAATCTGCTGAAATGCATAGGCGCCTACCTTAGCAACCTAGAATTGCCGTGGCGCCGGTTCGAACCCAGCCTGGGTATAATGAAATTTATTTGTGGGGTAACCACTCTAGTTAGAAAGAGTGGTAGCCTATAGCAATAACCCCTCCCATTTGTCATAAAGGAGGCACGAATAAGCGTTAAACCATAATAAAAAAACAAAAACTGAAAAATGCTCACAGCTCTGGAAGCGAAATTGTTTGTAATGACAGTTGTTAGTTACAATCATAATAGCTATCCTACACGTACTCCATAACACCAATTATTTTTTTCTTACTTTTTTTTTTTAAATATTCCTTTGGCATTCCAGGTTGATAAAAAACAGTAACATAAATTTTAGGAATACTGCTCTCTTATGAAACATTTTGTTTTTCAACCATTTTTGTTAAATAAATCCATACCATATAATGACTGCTTCTGTAAAGTCCATTTTACACGAAATTATAGCTATTACAATTTTGTTTGTAAGGTTAAACCTGAATAGATTTCTGGGTAAAAGGAATTCTCTGTCTCAGTCTTACTCATTATAAATTGAATTGAAGTTTTCAATTGTAGTATTTTTTTAATAACGGTTACTTATTATCTAGAAATGAAGCACTGAGATAAAAAAACAATTACTTTTCTTAGTAACATGCAACCTGAAAATATCTTAGTAAATAATTAACCTTAATTTTCTTTAAAAAGTGCAACTCCGAGTTAGTCTTAAATGTTTAAAGATTTCAACACATCATACCATCATCACAAACTATGGAATGTGAAAAAAAAACAACACATTTTCTTTTTTGATCTACAGGGATCGCTTCAAGTTTGATAACTTATAAAATAATCATATACAGTCTATAAACCATAAAAACAATGGATAATGAAATAGGTGGAATGAGTTTGACGGTACACAGTGATTTTAAATAAACCTTGAAACTTTTTTTTTCCACTCTATTGATTAGTGTTTTCACTTCCGATGCTTTGCTGATACATCATTCCTAATGCATTATTTAGCACAGTTGCAAATTTCCGTATAAGGAGCATCAAGGAAATGAAGTAAAGATAGCTGTTGTACTAAACAAAAATTCCCTAAGATTTTGGATGAGTTTTTTTATTAATTGTGACAATACGTATTGATTTTTAATCTACATTGAATCTGAAAAGTTCACTTTCGATACATTGTGTTTCTATCAACGATATGGGAGAAGTTGTCAGTTAAAATTTAATGTTTCTATTCTCCTGAATAAATATGTTTTCTTTTGAAGATATTAAAATGTTCATTTGATTTCAAACACCGTTCATTTATTTATTTTTTTAATACAAAACATATTTAATAAATAAATAAAAAACACATCTCCATGAGATGTATTATAATTTGTATGTAAGAACTGTAATAAATTTCGATATGAACTATTCATTTATTTAAAATAACAGTTCATGAGGTGTACTTAACATAGGTCGACTTTCATATTTCATTTTATCTTTTAAATATTAAACATGCCCTTATTTTTGTAACAGTCTTGGGATCCTCATGTAATACAAGATTTCTCCTCTTAAATAAACTCTTTCTTAGCTATATACACTATTTATTTATTATAAGTAGTGGTTAGTTTCTGTTATTTATGTATATTTATTTAGGCCCGGGTTGGTCTCCGGACTGTGGAACGGGTGAAGGTGGGATGCCTGCGTGAGTCGCACCCATAGCTCACTCGGCTCCCACCTCCCAATCCCACTAACTCATTCCACAACTTAGTGTTAATGAGTTACATTTGTTTTGGGAAATATTTATAAAATAACCCTTCACACAAACATCCCAGCCGTCTCTAAAAATAATCAGCTACCGATCGTATTGTTATACCTGCGTCGCCTATATCTCATCCTTTGATATCTCACCGCCTTCTTTTCTTCAGCTGCCATAAAGTTCCAGATAATTACTTGGATATTCCTCTTTTTTTTTTATTATGATTTTTTTTAATCACCTAAGATGAAGAAAATTATAGTCCCACGTGTGAAAAAAACATAAAATTGTTATTGCATCGGAATCACATAACTTTTCCTATATAAAAACCATTGCAATTATTTTGCTTTAATACACTCTTTTAAGCATTTCCGTTTTTTAAAGTTCATTAAGCGTTTGAACTTTTAGAATTTATTTATATATGAAGAAGAAAATGGTCCGTGTGGAGGTCAAAATAACTCTCATAAATGAGTAGAATTTTTTTTTTAAGAACGCCAACGTTTCGAGGTGCAGGGATATAATTTGTCCTAGATCAAGCTCAACCGCCAGGTTTTTTCCATTAATTAAAAGTACCCTTCTAAGAGACTGGATGAGCCCAGGATGGTCTATAATCCCAAAGGGTCCACCCGTGGTTGTTAACAAATTGAATTAAAGAAGATGTTTTGTCAGGGATCACTCTCAGCCCCAGGGTTCTCCCCCACAATTAAGGCTATTCAGTTAATTGAGGCTGAGTGATCCCCAGGAGGGTCTGTAGATCCCAAATGGCCTATACGTGGACGTTGGGAGACACGATTGCAGAATTTTAATTCATTACGGAAAAGTAAAACTTTAAAATTAGCACATTTAGTAATTTAATTATTAAGATAAAAATAATTTCTACTAAGAGATATGATTGAAGGTTTATATGACGTGATGAGCACATAATAATTAATTAAAACAATTAATAAAGTGGTGTAATTGATAATATCGTTAAAATTATATAGTCCACTGGCCCCGAATGGAACTAAACCCTATCGGGAATCTATTCAATCAGGCAAATAGCTCATTAAAATTAATTGGTCAAATGAAGGCGTGTCCGCTTTATTTTGTATATTTATTTTTTTATAAATTAATAAAACAAAAGATGATGCCGCATACAAAAAAAAAATAAGAGCTATGGGAAAATAGTTTATTAATAAATAAAAAGATCATTTTAATAAATATGCTTAACGGATCAAGGCTATAAAAATAAATTAATATTTGCCGCTCTGCCGCTAAAAACCTGTTCCTTATTTGAGGATGGGGGTAATTAATTGACTTAAAAGATCAATATAAACTATACTGACTTTATCACGGATGGGGTTTTAACTCAATACCCCGCCCTTGTAAATTCAATTAACGGTAATGCCCTGAGGACTTCCTTGGAGCAATTATGGGATTGGTGAATGATTTGTGTCAATCGGGAGCATCAACCTGGCTCAAACTGGTTCCAATAGTCATCTCAATCCTAGGCCGTCGATCAATTTTTGATCTGTTCGTCCATTGGGGAATATTATTTTTTTTTTTATTTTCTCATTAATAATAGTGTATAAGTAATTTTAATGAAAGTAAATGTTCATGTTTATAATTGTTTACATATTTTTAGTATCTGTCCAACATAGTTGGATTAAAGAAAATGTTCATATTGATTTCAAATCAATTAGCTGTTGCACAATGTATGTTCGTCCTCCTAATAAACGGTGATGGTCATTGTTATGTTCAGTATCAGTTTCGCAGGTTGTCGCTTCCGATTAAGCCACACAAATATTTAAATTTCATTCGTTTCCTATTTAATATTCTCGAAAATAAAAACAATCATTTCATCAAGAAATGGGCGTTTCAACAAACATGTGTCATCACCTATATTTCGAGGTTTTAGGTTGAAACGTTTATTTCTTGATGATATGATTACCGAAGTACACAAATTCGCCATAAATGCATTATTTTTCATACTAAAACTCACGATTAATTGTTTCTTCTTCTTTCGCTTCCCCCTATAGTGAGTGCCTTTCAGCGTAGGGGAGCGTCCAGCCAGGACCCGAATCTATCCCGGTCTCTTGCTAGGTTTCTGGCCTGTCGGAGATCTTTTCCTCTTTTTCTGCTGCGGCGTTCGATGTACTCGAGATGAGACATCTTTGGGCGTCCTCGAGGTCTTTTTCCATCCGGCATGTAGTCCATCGTCTTGAGAAGGTCCCGGTGATCATTCATCCTGACCACGTGGCCGAACCATTTCAGTTGTCGGATTTCCATGAGCTCTTTTAGAGGGGCAATCTGCAGTTCCTGACGAATCCTCTCGTTGCAAACACAGTTTATTTTCGTCTTTCCCGCCACTCTTCGCAAGTACCTCATTTCTGACGCGGTAACTCTGCTATCCTGTCTCTCCGTCCACCCAGCTTTCAGCTCCATACAGCAGTATCGGCAGGTACACTGACTTGAAGATGTGGAGTTTGACATTCCTTCCTACCTCCCGCTTTCCTACAACAGTATTACAAATTTGGTAGTAGACTGTGTTTGCCTTATTAATCCTATTGGATATTTCCGCGTCCAGCTTCCCAGTCCTGTCTATTACCGTGCCGACTATTACTGTGTCTATTAATTTTTTCTTCAAGAATATTAAATAGGAAAGGAATGCAATGTTAAAACCTGCTATGATATAAAACTAGAAGCAACATCGTGCTGAACTGATTCCACATATTATTTCGGAATGTATACCGAATTTCATATATCAATGTTAGAGCAAAACTCGCCGCCGTTGTTAAGTACGGTATTGTTATAATTGCCCATTACTTTTATGAGACATTTGGAAAATAGATTCGGTGTCAGAAGCAGGGTCCATAAATTGTTCTCGTAATCCCGAAGGCTAATTTATTGCTCTATTTAATGGGTTCAGGGCTGATTAAATAGGTCTACATAGGCAGCGCCGCCATTGCTCTGCATCAGCCCTATCGCTGTGGTCACGTGATTAAAGACGCATTAATGCGCGTGTCAATCGCATTAGTCCCTATATTGCCCCAATATTGTATTAGCTTTTGGCGGAAAGCGCCATCTTAATGGCGGGAATGGTATCGGACGCTTCCACACAATTAGAGCATTAGGGACCGGGCCCCCCTCCCAGTCTAAATTGTGCCACTAAGGACGCTCCTGTTATATTGCACAATTTAGTGCGATTAAATTGCATTAGGATTTAGGGACGGTGGAGGAGATGGGGGTTATTTCAGTGTTCCCCCCATTTAGTAAGGAGGGGTGTCGCAGAGACGCTACAGAAGTGGCATTACTGGTGTAAATCCATCTCAATTTATAGCGAATTAGATTCTCGTCTCAAAGTTTCGGAACCATTTAGAGGTCGATGCAAATATGTCCCAATACCTTTTTTTTATTCACTAGCGAACTTTTGTACCCAAGGTCGTGAATCCAAGCCCGGCTGTAGAAAATCTTCCCGTTCTTTGATGGTGACTTAAAATGGCAGTGGGTAGTACTCTTAAAACATCCCCATTCTAATCATACTTTGATAGGCAAAATTTAAGAGTACCACTGTAGCAAAATTAGCCGTAATAGTATAAAAGTGGCGTAAAATGAATAAAAAAAGGACTTATCTCCATTATATTTAAAGACGTCGTCAATTTGAGGCCAAATGATGGTACCTGATCAGATAATGTATTTCTTATAACTTTAAACTTAACCTAGTTATCAAAGATTTGCTATTTAAAGACGTTAAATAATACTATTAAAAACCCCATGTCCTGCAAACAATTTTAAGAATTACGAGATTTTAAGTTTAACAATATAATTAAAAATTATGCTATAATAAGTCAGAAACTTATAAAACCAAAGCGATACGATTATATAAAACTTTATTTTTATCAGTAGAATATTATACTTTATTTTAAAGTTCGTTTTTGTTTGTTATACTTGGCATATCTGGGGTAAATGTAGAAATTCTATCGAAATCTTTGGGAATTTTATAATTCTCTCTACCTTAATAAAGTTCACGGAGCGGGGTAGCTCAGTGGTAGAGCACTGAATTGCTATGCGGAAGGTTCCGAGTTCAAATCCGGGTGTGGCAGAAAAATTATTTAACCTATTAACAACCTCGGATCTCCAAACCCTCTTGGGTTCCTCCAGCTAATTGCGGGAAAAACCCCAGCGGCTGAGCATGTCTGGAACAAATCACCTCAATCGTTGTTCAAGAGTACCGTCTCTACTACGTATTGAACTCACGACGCTTCATGGTAGTAGTTAAGATTTTTTTCCTTTTCCTTTCATTAACACTTAGTACTTAATTATAGCGCTTAAAACATTGTTTCTTTGTCACAAAAGGCTTGACATCTACGAAACACTTTCGGTCCCGTTAACTAATACTATTAAAGACTCCTTACTCGTATCCCCTCTACCCATAACGAGCTTACGTGGAGAAAACACGGGATTATCTCTTAGGATTAGCGGACTCGCTTGGAATCTGGATGGTATTTTTATGAGGCCTTTTTACACAAGTCTTATGAAGGTTTATCCCCTACGTATTACTCATGGGCTTGCCGCTACTCCTTATTCATGAGTTCGTATATTCTTAGTTGCTTTCTCGTGTAAGAATGCGTATAATAGCACTTACCTGCTTGTATGAGAATAGTCTATACCGAACGTTTGATATTCGTTCAATCAAAAGGCCAGAAGATGAATTTCGAATCTTTCAAAACCTGGCAGTTGGTGGTGTCGAAACGAAGTAATGAATTATAGAAAGGTCACCTTCGAGCTTCATCCATCACCGCGGCCCGCGAGGCGTTGGGAATATCTGTTGATGCGTTTTAGGTGATTCAATTTGTGAAAAAATGTTACGTAACTTAATGATGGATTGTTGACCCATGATAGTAAAGAAGTACGGCCTAAAAACTATAGGGTAGCATAATAACTATTAGCACATATTTATAAAAACAAATCTTTACTACTACAACCCATCTTGGGTTCAGTACGTGGTAGAAACTGCACTGTTTCTTGGAAAACGATTTTGCAGGGAGGTAATTTGTAGAACTCGCTCAACCGCCAAATTTTCCCCCTTATTTCAGGTACCCATTTTATAAAGACTGGGTGAGTTCCAGGAGGGTCCTAGATTCCAAAGGATCCATCTCTGTCCTCTAACACATTAAATATAAGCCTGCCAAGCAGCGGGAATTGGACCCAGATCGTTCACCTTTTTCCTCTTTGTTATTTCTCTGAATTCTGTTAATTATTTGTATTATTATTCATAAACATTAGAGTTAATAAAAAAATAAAATTATTGAATATAATTATTTAACGCAATTATGAAAAAAATAAGAACAAGTTTATCCCAATGAAAGATTTCAAATGTGGACGGTGTTTTTATAAAGCATTTTTACAAAAGTATTATGAAGGCTTTTCCGCTGCGTATTACTTATAGGGTCGGCGGTATATAATTGTTTCATAATTAATCTATTTGTAGATCCCTAAATGTAAATCCATAAAAATTAAAGTGGAAAATAATATACATTTTCCTCCTGAAAATTGCTCAAGTAATTAGTTAAGTTCTGCTTGGGTAGAGTGGAATTCTTCGAAACTATATAATAGTTACAATATTAATAAGGGCTATTAGAACTGGCTGGCAGGATATATTGCATCATAACTCACTATCCATTCTCTATTTTCTTCGACATTTTAACTATGAGACCAGTTTGACGCTCCTGGTTTTTGGCATAACTATCATTAATTTTGTCTTCTTTTTTTTTAATGCTAATAGTTGCCCCGAGTTCAAAGACACCTAAGCTCGGAACCGCTGAAGAGTAGACAAGCCAGAAATAGGCGAGCGTTGGATGTCTCATTAGACAGGTAATCGCCCGAAAACCAAGAGATGCGACTTCCCTTAATCTTCAACCGAATCCTAATCTGACTAATTGCTTAGGGTAATGTCACCCAAGGACAGAAACTGCTTCTTAGGGTCCTCTTTTCCTCCCTAATTGGAAGAAGGGGTTGGGAGTATCTTTAATTGTGGGCCATTATGATATATACTCGTAGCTATTGTTGTATTGTACAGCTTATAGTTTAAAATATATTGGGATTATGTATTTGGTCAAATATTTATTTATAAATATTTACATACAGTTTTTATCCTATGTTATTAATCTTCTAAAAATGCAGGTAGAATATTGTTGACTGGTATTATTGGAGTGTAGAAATTCAATTTGTTTGAGTGTAGGAAGAGGTCTCCAGTGCTGTGCCTATATATATATATATATATTTTTGGTATCTATTTTATTTTTTTTTACTATTAATAAAATTAGTTTTTTATTTTAGTTCTTGAGGTTCAGTCAATACTCATTTGCCATGTTTCGAGGGTATATTGTTCTCATAATCGAGCCCTAACACTGAAAAAATAGTCTTTTAGTGAATTGTATTAAATATAAGCCTGAATATAAAATTGACATTTGTACATTTAGGTGATAATGTTAATAAATAAAGTGTACTTACAAATAAATTACAAAATGTCTAGCACTATATTAAGATACAAAAACTGGATAAAATCGGTTTTCTTAAGAAAAAAAAAGAAATCTAGAAAAATATTATAATGAAAGATAGTAAATGTAAATGTAAATACTAAATTCTGATGCCAAAAAAATGGAAATATATACTTGAGTTTATTAGATTTCATTTCAGTTATGATATAATTCAAAAGAAGAAAGCAAGTACTGCATTTCTGAGTTTCAAAGGTTGCAATTTTTAAAATATGTATTTGCTTTATTATCGGATTCCTGTTAATGCTTATTTTTAACATCGTATCCTCTTTCCCAGCTACATACATTTCTTTTTAAAACATCTCTTAAAGCATGAAAAAAAATTGGATTTTTCATACTATGTGAAAACCTAAAAAACTATTTAAACAATTAGTCAAAAGTTTAAACTAGTAAGACACTTATAATGGTATTTTGGTATTTACTATTTTTTTAAATATTATTATTTAATTATTATATATTGTATTTTATTGTTTAAAAATATTTACCGATATATGTAATCCATTGTTTAGAGACATATGGGGGTTGATAAAGCACGTTTTGAGGCTGTGTACTTGAGTGTTTTGTATTGTAATGGACTGTGGAGTTTTGTCCTGCAAAATCCTTGTCCAATTAATGGAATGTCAACTGTGATTTATAAAATTAATTTATTCGAGAGTTATCTCATATATTTATTCGGGGTACATGTTTCCACTGTTTCAACAATTGATTGTACAGGAAATTGTATCTCATTTATTTATTTATTGGTATATGAAGTGTATTTATTTTGTATTGTGTTACTATCGCTTCGGTGAAGAAGTTTTTTTTATTTTTCTGAAATGAGCAAAAAAGTTCTAGCGTTGTTTTACCATGCGTTCAATGATAGAAGACTCCTTAGTTACGTCACCTGGCTCGAAACAAAATCTGACTGCTTGCTGAAATGCCTTCTCTTTGAGATTTCTTCCCGTTTCGGTAAAACGGACAGGAAAAGCTGAAGGTGTCTTGATGTATAGGGAATTATTCACAAGAAGGCAGGAGTGCCCCCCTTCATAGTTCACAAAGGCACAGCAACTCCTTTCGTATTCATCGCCGGTGCGAATTCTTCAGAGGCCTTCTTCCCCCCAGGTCATGAGCGGTTCTGTTTCCTCGTTTGCATCTTCACATACCTTCCATAAATCTAATTCTATACCCTCCTCCATTCGTACAAAGGAGTGGAGGAAGAGAAACCATCATGGACGATTCGACGTGTGTGAATGTGGGATACAAGGTCGGAATGGGAACCATATAACAAAATATGCAGCTTCGGATAAATTAACCGTAAACTGAAACCTTGTTTATATTATGGAGAGATTAAAAACAATAGTTTTATAAACTAATGTAGGGATATTATTCGATCCTTAACAATATATTCCTCTCCGAAACTATGCACGACTTGGGTTATGCTTACTTTTTCCAAATTATATGTTTTATATTGTTTCCATTCTACATTTGGTCATGTCGAAACCTACGAGTATATGCTGTTTCTCTTTAGGCGATATTTTTGAATAAATATTAAGATATTTTTTTTATATTCTAAAAATATTGGTAGGAGATTGTTGACTGATAAAGTAAAGAAACTCAATTTGTTTGTGTGTAGGGATACATCTCCTTTTCTTGGTCGGCCTATATACGTATAGTTATAAATTTCTCTTGGCTGTTAATAAAATAGTTCGTTTCTTTCAGTTCTATTGTTATTAATCTCTCCATTATATAAAAAAGGTTTTTGTACGGTATTATTTTATTGGCGCAGTCCAGCACCGGATCGAGGAACTGCTTTTTGTCCAGTCTTTAGTCTTGCTTGGTCAGTTTTTAATATTGGAAAATTACAAAATCACTATTCTTGACTTTTTTACGCCGTCACATAAAATTTAGCGCTATTTTTGATTTAATTAGAAAAAATGGAATGAATCAATTTAAAAAAAATAAACTTCAAGTACCTCCATAATAAGACTTTTAAAGAGAATAATGAAAAAAAAAAGATAATTTTTTTTATACGCTATACATTTTTTTATTTTTAATGTAAAATACCCAATATAGAAGTAATAATAATATCGGTGTACTTCTACTAAAACGTTACGTGCCTACTCTAGTAATATGACCCTAGGATTTTTTTAAGGGAGTAAAAAATCCTTAGTTACGCCGTCCTTCGGAAGGGACGTTAAACGGGGGTCCCCACCCTGTACGATGTCAGGTACTCGTTAAAAATCCTTATCCTAATTAAACCTGGGTATTCAAAATTTAGAGCTCCCACTGTAGCATCGTCCGATTAGCCATAGCAACATAAAGTGACGTTAAATGAACAATTAAACATACTCTAGTAATATTAAATTAACAGTTTTGCAATTAGTAAAATGAGTGTTAGTCCCCCTTTAAGACAAGGGTTACCACCGAAGAAAATAAAATAAAAAATACAAGTTTACTCGGAATAAGAATGACTTTTTCAGTTTTTATGAATATTATCGGTAGAGATCAAAGAAACATTGAAGGGTGAAGCCAAGAGCCATCGAAACCCCCTCCTTATTAAATTTTCTGAACTCTTCAAAACAGATATTACTTCCATAATGGTTGGTCTTTAGAACGGCCTGTACTCTTAGCGAAAGTTTAAATCATATTATCATTTATATATTGAAGGAAATAAAATAATTTTCTTAAAATATTTCTTTTGTAATGAAGTTAGCTTGTTAAAATTGTTTATTTTATATTTCATTTAATCTGTTGATAAAAAGATTATTAGTAATTTTATTTTAACTGACCTTGTATATACTCACGCTTTAGTGAAGTATGAAGATCCATATTCCATCTTAACATGTGCACATATTTAAAAAAAAATAATCTTTAAAAAATCTTTTTATTTTAGTCATTTACTTGTACGGTCACTTCATAGTGAGAGTATAACATACTCGTTATTTATTTATTTTTTTATGTACTTATAAAAATGGTTGCTATGTATTTCTTTAGTTATTTTAATTTAAGAAATATCTTAGCTAGGTAACAAAAAAAAAGTCTTAGTAAAAAAAAAGCATCTAAAAGTTAATTAATAAAAATTTCTTCTTAAAAAAGAGGGAACAAATCTGCACATATGCTGTCCAAGAAAAAATTACTATCTCTACCATGTACTCCTCAGCCCCAGACCCTTCATAGGTTGTAGAGGTACAGATTTTTTTCCCTCTGAATACTGGAATGGAATTTTTTAACAACAATCCGATTGTTAATAACATATTTTATTATTAAAAATTAGTAGCTTTTTTTCATATCGTTTATATATCCAAATTTGTTTTCCGTTTATCTATATTTTCAATATATTTTAATTTCTTAAACATTATTTCATTTATCAGTTTTATCATTACTGTAATATTTACCTACTTAATTAATGTACACTTATTTAATAATTTGTTAACTTTATAAATCTTTAGGGGGTTTATTTTATTTTAGATTATATCCTTGCTTTAAGTTAATAGTGCAATTTCTCTTCTTTTTTTTTTTTGAGAACTTTTTTAAATTGTCTCAATAAGTTTTATTTGTATATGTCGTTGTTTAAAGTTAGAACGTGGCGAGAGCGGGTTTTAGACGGGGGCTCCGGTCATGGTGGATAGATAGTTGGACCCGCGTTTTTTGTTAGATCCGAGGACTCTTCTTTTTCACTAATTGGCACCCAGAACTGTGGATGTTACAGATAAATTTGCCACGGTAGTATTTTTTACCCATACAGTCCTTTTCGAAAACCGCCACCATCCCAGTAGGAAGCGCCAGATGGAGCTAGACAAAGGTTAGTCGAGGGCCCGCCATGGTGGGGGAATCCGGTTTGGTGAATTTTGATTGTTCCATGAATATTAAACATAAATAAATATAAGGTTATGATATATGGTATCGTTTGGAACAGAATCAGTATCGCCAACCAACACGCGAATCCACGGTTACCGGCGCCCATTTTAATGGAAGTAGCGGTACACCTCCGCATGCGACTAAATCAAAAAACAATTTTCTCTCCTGGGTTTCTTCAGCAAAAGTCATATCTCTTCTTCTCCTTTAAGTCGTTTCCTCAGGAATTTCCACTAACGTCTAAAAAAAAAATTTTTTTTTTATTATCTACTTATAGCTGAGCATTTATATTTCTTTTGTATTTTGTTGCATTATGTGAAAGGTTTCATGTTTGTATCTTGGAGAAACATCTGTAGCTAAAATAGCTTTGTGGCGAATAAAATATTTTTAAAAACAATAGAGTTGACCGAACTCATATGTTCGCTGCCGATCCCATATTTTCTTTATTAAGCGTTTTATTATTATTATTATTAGAAAAATACACTTGTTGTTTGGTTCAGTGCCTAACTCAGCCGTGCCATCTTTTTCAACCGTTTCAATCACTACAATTATGTTCGCCGAGAGCTGGTCAGGCATTTTCGAGTTGTATAACCGTGTCAATTCACTATTAGAATCATCTTTAGAAGCAATTTTTCCTCACTTAATGTACACGATTGCCGTTTTAATTGGTTAGAAGTTTAAAAAGATTTTAGATGCTTCTCTGATCTTTTATTTATTTATTTATTTAGTTTTTAATGAGTTACTTCACTATTAAAAAACATATTATGCACATGGATTTCCTTTATGTACGAACTCCTATTGTTCGTACATGTTTCTGAGATAATTCTTCACCACCTTCCAATGTTGTGTCTGGACTTAATTTTCAACTACATATTTAAATTGTAAAATCTCATATCTAAAGCGGGCATGTTACCTCCCAAACGTTTAATAATGTTTACGTTTTTATCGAATATTATATTGATTATGATTGCAAGACTTCAACGTAATCAATCTACTATTGGTACCAATGAAGAGTATTTGGGCTGAGTACATGGTAAAGTTTGTACTGTTTCTAACCAATGATCTCAAAGGGTCTATCTATGGTTTTCAAAAGATTAAAAAAAATCATATTTCACAGCAGCATTTGAACATGGGGCATTTAGCATAGCAACTCAGAGCTATACACTCAGCTTCTAAAATAGTAAGTAATGAAAAACAAATCAATAAGTTATCATTTAAACCTACACTTAATTGAAATTTCCTTGAATTAGGCGTATCCTCCTTTTTTTATAGAGTTTGCTTTGGTATTGTTTGCAGATACCATAGGGTCGTTCTTTGGCTAGTAACAGATCAAATAACGTATCTTCTCCGCTCAGAATCGAACCCACAACCTTCAGCTAAACTACTCAGAGCTCTGCATAACTACCCGTCCCATTCTCTCAATATCTGTGAAAATAAATAGGTGAAACTCAGTGGTACTTGGTGGACATTATTGCAATAGTGTTGGGGATAGGTAAGGTCTTGGATTCCCTTTAACGGAAACATAACCTGAAAGCTGTCACCTCGCGACAAACAGCCGCCTTGGACATCCATACCCGACAAAACCCATCGGATCAAAATGTAAATTCATACGAGGGATCTTATAAGTAATGCAATTTGAGTAATTTATGCGCATATCTTAGCGGAGGTAAGACGTTGGGATTCTTGTTCCAAAGGTCGGTTAATGGCGGTTGATGAGGGAGCGACCGGGCCGGGGGCCTAATGGCTTCCTAGCCTGTAATCACTACCGTCTCATCCTCCTCCGATCGAAGTCCAACCTCCGTCCGAGATATTTATGTCGGTCGGAATACTCTCCCTTCTCGGCTATTCCTACACTTTTATGGCAGGAGTCCCAAACCTTACGCTTTTTCGTGATAGGAGACATAAATAAATTCATTGATTTAAAATAATAGTATCAGTTTAGCAGGTTGTCGCTACGAAGTAAGTCAATAAGTTTTAACTTATCATTTCCTTTTCTCTTTAATATTCTCTCATTCTGATCCATATAGAGTAAATAAGAAATAATACATATATGCTGATAATCGTAACCTAATGAGAAAATAAATATAAACTTAAAGAAAGAGAAGAATAATAGAAAAAAAATCACCATCGCCTTCACTATTCTCTACTCTCGGCACTAGGAATTGTAGTCTTGTATCCCCTGAGCTTGATTGTCGTTTTAATGATCTGAAGACTTTTTTTTTTTACAAAAAATACTATTAGCTAGATCTTTTATTTATTTATTTTTTACGAAGGATATTTCTTCGGCGTAATGCGTTGCATCATTCAAGAGCCAAAGACATTAAAATCTAATGAAACGGCTTCGGTTTCCCTTCTTTTATTACTACCTTCTCAACTCATCTCGGAGTGTAATTACACGTTTTAAGTATTTTTTAATGCACTCCCGAACGACATTGAATTTACATTGAATATTCTCGAATAATTTGTTTCTTTTCATGTTGAGTACCTCGGACAGTTATTTCTTATTCTTTTCTACTCTGAAAACTGCTAGGGCTTTGCATTATTGCTCTAATACATCTTCCAGAGCGCAGGACTTCATCATGCTGAGTACCACATATTCTCGTTTGCTATTTCTTATCGCAGATGAGGTTTTGCTAGTGTCAGGTCGTGCTTAAGTATCTTAGTACGTACTGCATGTGATGAGGAAGATATTTCAGTAACAATATTTCGCCTGATGTTGATGCAGAAAGTAACATATACGATTGTAAGAAATATTAATTGTTTGCAGAAAGTGTGATACATAAATCTTCTATTTATATACATATAATTTATATATAATACTGATAGAAACTAACACTCTATATGATGTGTCGAAATAAAAACTAAACTGAGTTCCTCTGTAAAATAAGAAAAATTATTTTTTCTGCAACCATTGAGTAATGCTATCCATTACTCAACTAAAACTGGAGTGGAAAGTCCCACTTTCCCCACTAGTGAGGGAAAGTAACAGCCACTTAGTTCGAATTTGACAATCAGCTATTTTATATTTAATTCAAGCTAGATTTTATTTATTTTGAAGCGATATTATAGAAATATTTAATATAACCTTAAATGTATTAGAACCTTCACACATCAGAAATTTTGAGATCTAGCGTTAAAACAGTGATCAGACCACTAACAAAATAAAAAATTGAAATAGATAGTGATGAATTCATAGAATGTACTCCTCCATTCGTAAAAGAAAAGGCTAAACAGGGAATAAATCAACTTTTACCAAAAACATCTAAAGTCAGATATGAGGAGAAATATAAATACAAATCAAGATATAATAATATACGTTTATTTTATTTTTGTATGTGTTATCAGAATATTATTTTCTAAATAATGATAAATAAATGTTTCAATGAGTAAACCGTCCTAGAGTTATAGTTTGCATGGCTAGTAATAGAAAATTGTAAGAGATAGCGCTAGTGTAGTTTTAACAAATCTAGATTTCACCTTTAATTTCTTAAAGGCCTTTAAAACCATTAATTTAAATGGTTGCAGGAAAAATGTAATATTTAACACGTCAGAAAAGTGCTTACAACACCCTCGTTTAATTATTTATACTCGTTTAAAATTCACTCGGGTGTAATAAAGTGGCCCTTTCCTCACTTGTCAAATAAATAACTATTATTACAACTATATTTTTCTTTAACTGGTTTAATTATACAGTCTTACCTGTATAATTAAAAATAATATTTCATACACTATCAATAAAATCCTCTTCTTTAAAATGTTCAATAAAAACCTTAACTCAGAGTAACCCTCCCGGTTTTTATATTGATTTTTGACCTTATCTGTATCTCTCAAATGAAAGATGTTTGGCGAACGACTTTTACGTATATAATATGACCTGTTATTTTTTATAGTGCTATTAGTCCATTTGGATCTAAAAAGTCGTTTATTCTTTTAAATGATTTTAATGATAATTATTTTATAGTAAAATTTAAAAGGTGTTTAGGTTTGTTTTTTACACCACTCTATGCTAAGTGCTAACTGATGAAAACATTTGCTCGTTTGCCCATATTTCTAAACTCATACAAATGAAAACCCTTAAATAAATTAGAAAAATGGATTTGTAACTATTTTGTAAAATAACAGTTCAACTTAAGATAATATTCGTTAGCCAATTTTACAACTTCTTAAGATAATTATCAACAATTACTATGTTTATGAAAATTAAAAGCTAACTTGAAAATTGGGATCACAATCCATGACTATGGAATGAATTCTAAGTTTCGGAAAATACATAGCATTAAGACTATAATTTACAAATGCTATCGCAAAATGATTCATGTAATACATGTATACGTGTGTCTTTTTTTATTATTTTTTTTTACAAGAATTAATGCCTTAATTTAATGTCGATAATATTCCAGTAAAATACTTTATTAATTACTAGAAATTTTGAGTACTTTTATTATTTGTCCCGAATAAATTATGGATCATGTTACGTGAAATATAAATACCTAATTGAGAACGTAATTCCCATGTAGGCCGGGGATCACTTATATTCAACCCTTTTTACCGTTAATATTTTCACTGGCATTTTATTTCGATATCAGTAAAACCATACGTTGTCGGAGTAAATAGCCAGTTTACCCAGATCCTTATCGGGTACACATTCGAGGGTTGGCGTGCCACCGAAGTGTAAACGAGGGGATGACATATTTACGTAACCCATGCGAAAATGAATTAAGCCGTTAGGAATAACGTTGCTGCATTTTTTTCGTTTCGTGTCTGTCAGTTGGTGCTAAAGTATGTGTTTTATATCGATCTCGTTGTTATCAAAAAATCGTTATAAATACTCTGGTAAAGTGTTTTGTTTATTTTTGGCCCGATCCCGATATCAAATAAATTGAAAATAAAATTTAAGGTCGTTTGTATGATGCAAATATGTATTAGAGACAGTTTAGAAATGCCATAAGTTTAATTTTTATTCACTATCAATACCAATTGTAAGGTAATTGTACTCCAAAGACTCTGCCACTATATAAGTCCATCCTACTGCGGGATTTAAATTAATTGGTTACAGAGTAGACTTAAGCGAATGTTAATATTATAAATATATTAAAAACAATGTTTGTTGCACTTATATCTAATGTTTTTTTGCTGTTTTTTCCAGTTGTGCTGTTAGATACTTCACGGGAGGCAACCCTGCAATGGACAAGTTACCCTTACGGACCAGAAGCCAACACTCCAGGGGTGAGTTATTTCAATAATCTATGTCATTAATTGGCAGTTAATTAATTATTTAAATAATATTTAGAAAACACTTCTCCAACTAAGGTGTCAAACGCTCAGAAAATAAAAATAGGAAAACAAATTTGCGATCGTTATTTTATGACCGAGATTAGATGAAATGTAAGTTGTTGTATTCAGTCAACAATTTTTATTTTAAAAACAAACTAACAACAGTAGAATTTCCCAGAGATTATAGGACGTTGTAGGAATAATTTTGTTGCATTAACTAGTAGAAAATCTAAACATTTTTGTATGATTTTTTGTTGCCTACAAATATGCATTATTTAATTTCACCATTGAATTGTACGAGCTTCTGTGAGAACTATAAGTCCTGTAACATTTTTTTAATCGCATTATTTAAAAAAAAAAATCCATAATATTGTTGACCTACATACATTTTTAAAACATTACATTATTTGAAAAATAATAATAATTCTTCAGTTAACAACTGTAATAATCTTAAAGGTAAATAAAACAACGAAAAATATTTATACTTTTTCCACTATTTGTCATTACACTGAATTTATCTACACATTATATGTATGTGTAGGGTGGTGAGTTACTATGTTGCTGAATGTACCGGTTCCAAATCCGGCTATGGCAGATAATAGCCACGCCTGGAAAAGCCTTACGGTTGAGCGTGGTATGGGACTAATCTCCTCCTGCACAATCGTTGTCCTAGAAATAGTTAAGTCTCTACCATATACTGAGGCCCAAGAATCTTCATGGTTTTAGTGGGATAGGTTGAGATTTTATTATTTATGCAAGTTTATTTTTTTTTTTTACGGTTATCATTTTGAGCAAGACCATAAGACATTGATTTCCGGAAATATTTATTTCCTTGTGGAGTTTTGATTATAAGCATACACGCATTTATTTCTGATTCGACGCATTATTTTCTGATGATGGATTGTTCCAGTATTATTGCAACCGTTTTTGCCTCAGACATTCCATATTCCAAGTCCCACTCCTACCGCTGCCATTGACCAGTAAATGAACCGATATTATGATGGATTCCTTCTTTCTTCTTCTTCTCCGATCCTGGATGATGACACACGCCTCTAAATAGTTGAATCGGGGGATTATACGCCTCCCGTGTAATCGAGCGGTGTGAGATGGGCGTTCAACGCGGCAAATAACAGGAATCGTGGCGCTATTACCTGCTTTTAGCTCTTCCCTTTCACAGCCACCGTAGCATCTTATCTTACGGTAGTTCACGCCCAGTGAGACGTCTATATTTCATTTTTCTATACCTCAGTTCTCCGAGGGAGAACGCGAAACCAAAATATTTTATTATACGTACCTATAAAATCTTTAAAAAAAAAAATCAATTCAGATAAAAAAATGTTTTCCATTACTATCCATGGAGATTCATGGGTTCAGTACATGGTAGAGATTGTACTGTTTTTAGAGCTACGGTTTTTTCTGGGAGGTGATTTGCTCGGGATCATGGTCAACAGCCAGGTGAGCTCCCAGATACCTTAGGATCTACCCCTGGCTATTAAAAGATTAAATAAATAGTTTGCCACAGCCGGATTTGAACCCGTGGACCTTCGGCTTTACAACTTAGCGCTCTACTACCATGCCACCCCGCTCCTAATACAGATCAAGTATTATATCATATAATTATGATAAGTTTGCTGCTTACTTTGAGTATTTATATCCCAAAAAAATATGTGAGACATAATTCATAACATCTGGCCAAAAGACTACATAATACAAATCATAAAGTATTTACAAAAGTGGAAATAAATTAAATATAACCAATAAAGGGAGATTTCCTCAAAAACACTAAGCTACTAAACTTTGTATTAATTAGTCGTACTGGTACCAAGCTAACGGTTATGCAAGCAAGTGATTTCATTATTTCTTGTATAAGGGATCCCTTTTCATAGGCTGGGTGAGCCTCAGGAGTGTCTCTATTAAATAAATAGTTTATCTTCCACAACTGGTATAGAACTCGGAACCTACAGATCAATAACATAGTGCCTTTACTTTAGTATTCCTAAAAATATTTCTTAGCTCTTTTAATGAGATCCAAATTTAATCGTTCACGGCTCGCTGAAGCGATTAGATTTGGATAGATCCCAACTCAGTTTCCACTCTTAAGGAGTTGTTACACTCGTTGATAAAAATATAAAGTATCGGATCTGAATAAAACACTACTTTCGTTTTCGATGTATAGCGTTCTTTACTGTTATGGTCTCATTAAATACTGTTCAGTATGTATACGGGACATTGCAATAGACTATCACCCCTCTGGAAGGCGATATTTCCCCACAATAAATCCATATTAGCCGGACGGGTCTCATATACCTGTTGCAGTGGACAGGCAGGACATCCTCCCTTATACTGATTTATAGATCATCTGAGACGACAAAAAATTAATCCCCGCGAAGGCAGTGCCACGACCAATAACTCGGGTTCAACGCCCTCACCATTCATTAGCTTTTGTTCCTCCAGATCGAAACCGATCATCTTCCCGCCTACGTCTCGCGGATCATTAGCCCCGCCATCGCGCCTGTCTTTATTATCCTAATTCCGAGATTACTGAGCTGACACACTGGCTCTTATTTAATTAAGAGGACCACCTCTCGCATTAATAAGGATTAGGTATCCTGATTTAATCTGTTTTGATTTCTTATCTCTGGGCCAGTTTGTCATTCCCGCTGGACTTTAACGACCGGCCTGCATCATTCTTATTTGAAGTCTGCTCAATTTATTTATTGAAATAGCTTAATGAAAAAAAAAAAGCGTTATTTATTCATATCAATTCCGTGTTTAGCGAAGTAAGCCTTTCTGCCTCTGACAGTCTATATCTAAATTAATTTTCGATGCATTCTAATGCAAGTCTTATCTTTCCAATTAGATTGAGCCAAACAGCTCACTTTAAAAATTAAATTGGTAACATTCATCCTTAATTTTAGTCATACAATATCAATGTAAACCCTAATACCGATAAATAAAAAACTTTCATATTCAAGTACTTACAACATTTGTATTTCTTTATCTTCCTCTCTGTGCCTTTCAACGTCGAGGTATCGCATCATCCCAGGATCTCCTTCTGTCTATATCCTTCGCAAGAATCCTAACGTGTATACTCTTTCCTCTTGGCTGTCCCAACTTCGTTATATGATTGAAACAGGTGTTCTAGGTGTTCTCACTAGATTTGGTGATCATGGATTATCACTAATTAATGAGTCGATCAATATTATTATAATTAGGTGGTTTTATGATTATCTAATTGATTAAATAGATACTGAAGCAATTATTAAATACATTTTGTATTTGGAAATTCATATCCGTATTACTGCATGGTTCGGAAGCTAATGATCTAGATGTTTTCCGACTTAAAACACCATAACATCACACCGTTTTTAGTTCTTGCCTTCGTTAATTTTACAGTAATTTAATACTGTTTTTAAAAGTACGGTTTATCTCTCTTCGATGTTATTATCCTAATATATTTTATAACGCTAATAGGCCCAATGTTTCATCAACAAGAAATTTTGTTTACATCATCTAAAATTAATTGAGGCGTTGAAATGGGAAAGGTAGTAAGTAAGTTCAGTTAATTCCACATATTAAGCCTAAAGCAGTATTGATAACAAAAAATGAAGCTTTCAATGTGAAATAGTAACTACCACCCTTCATCAAAACAGAACAGTTCATACTGATCAGTCATGGACAGTTACTACCTTTTCCATGTCAACGTCTCAATTATTTATTATATCAGGCCTTAGAGTGGTTGTTGTGTTCAGCTAACACTTGTGAATTGTATAAAACTTTTTTTTTCCTTTCTGCAAGTTCATTAAGAATGTAAATTGAATGTTGATAGTATCGATCCTACGCCAGAACTCGATTTGACCATTAGTCTGATTTCTTAATCCCGGGGGTGACTCAGCCCCTATATTAGGGGTTGTCACGTACCCTTATTCGGGATATCTGTACGTGCACGTGAGGGGGGCGGAGGGAAAAGTCGATCCTGGGGCGGCCATTGGCCAGGCGCCTCGAATTATCGCTCTATCCGTGAAAAATCAAAGAGTCCTATTTAGCCTCTTGATTAAGTGCTCTGTGTCAGGACAAGTTCTAGCTAATTTATTATCACAGAGTTCGCTTGAAGGCTATACTTATCCGGAAAATGAGAGTGTCGTGTAAACAACCAAGTGTAATGTCCACCTCTTGATGTGGAAGCTTGTGGCGATAGCACTTTCAAATTATAGTTCGAATGTGTTTACGAAGCTTGATAACAATTTTCAAGTAACATTTTAGTTTTCGTAAATATAGTATTTGTTGATAACTATACTCAGAAGTCGTAAAAGGACTATTGTCATAAAGTACATTTTTTCATATTCGCGATATCTATTTATAATTTATCAATTTGAATTACTTTTAAAATATGGGCAAACAGGCAAATGTTTTTATCGCTTAATGCTTAGGAATGAGTGATCTTTCTAAAACTTATACAATTTTTAACTTTTATTACGAAATAATAATCAATTAAATCATTTAAAAAATTTAACGATTTTTTTAGAGCCTAATGGCTTACTAACACTTTCAAAAATAACAGCTCCTTCCTATATTGAGAATTTCGAAACTAAAACTTTTTGCTTATTCACATAACGGCATTTTATTCTGATATGGCTAGTCTGACGAGGTTATATCAGAAGTCGTCAATTTTATTTAATTAGGATAGGGATGTTCAAGAGTATCTGACGCCGTACAGACTCGGAATCCCCTTTTTACGTCACTTTCAAAGGACAACATAACTAAGGTATTAAAAAATCCTAAGGATACCTGCCAGACTGCGAACCCGCGACTTGCCTTTCCGAACTTTTTATCCGTTCCCACAGAACCAAAACTTTTGAGCATTCCTTTCTCGCCCGTTCTACCTCTCTTTGGATATCACTTCCACCAGAAATCCGTCATGCGTCTTCCTTATCCACATTCTAATCCAAACTTTTCCTACATATCCTCAATTCCCAAAAAGATGCCTCTAAACAATAAAAATTAATAGCTATATTCAACATAATTGAATGATGAATTAATGTAAATATTCCTCACTCATAATGATATTCTTTTTTCTATTAGTAAATATTCTTATTTACTTATTTATTTCTCTACTAGCCTATTTCTTTTTATTGTCAATTTGCATGCTATTTCTTTTTTCCTATCATTGGGGAGCGGAGTGGCTCAATGGTTGAGCACTGATTTGACATGCCGGAAATCCTGGTTCAAATCCCGCTGCGGGCAGTTACTTTTATTTAGTCTGTTTGAAGCCGGAGATGGATCGTATCTAGGATCTAGGACCCTCCTGGGGCTCACCCAGCCTCTATAAAATATTATAAAAATAGGGTAACCATAATAAGGGGGAAAACCTGGGGGTTGAGCGTGACCTAGGACAAGTCACCTCCTTGCAGAACCGTTGTCCATGAAACAGTACAGTCTCAACCATGTACTGAACCCCCAGACTCGTTCACGGGTCGTAGTGGTACAGGTTTTTTTATTTATTTATTTTTTATTTTCTATCTGAAGATACCTATCAGTTCATATTTATCTTCATGTTATTACGTAAATATTGTAGTATTCTAATAATGTAGCCGTTTGGCCAGATATATTTTTATTAAATTCTGTACACTGTTATTCTTAAGGGACATGGTCCCAGAGTGAAAATTTTTCTATTGAGATATTAAGATTTTTCTATTATATTCTGTAGAACAGGTTGTCTGTAGGAATACTAATTCCTGTGCATTTTCCACTTAGTTTCCCATATTGTTTCTTACCACCTTCCTTCCCATTTCCTCCAGACCTGCCATCCCAAGACGTCTCCGCAGAATGAGGGGAACCGCCGGTGGAGATAACAAAGGACCGGAGGAAGGAAGACGTGGACAAATGGGACCCCGAGGACCCCCTAAGAACCGAAAATAAATCACTCCCATTAATCCGTAAGAAAACCGTCAGTCCGTTTGTCTTAGCTTGGAAAAAGGGCTTTCCCCCGGACTCTCATCGACAGCTCAATTTCCTTCCATTTCCTTCGGAATGGCCAACTCCTCTTCCCTGCCTCATCCCCATTATATCCCTTTATATCCTTTAATGTAATTTTTCATCCTCCGAGACCTCCGATAACCTGGGTATGATTTTTAAGTACCTGTGTTTATTTCTACATAACCGGTGAATAAATGTTCAATTGGAATTTCTCCAAAATTATTAACACCGTTAACATTCATGAATGGGCTCTGTGGAATATAGAAAACCTCCAATGCCTTTGTAAAGTGTTGGTAGAGAATAAGCGTGACCTTGGCCAAATCAGCTCTTTGCTCAAACTTTGGCTAGGCAATAGTCTAGTCTGTACTGTACACAAACCCTTAAAGCGATGCATTGGTACAGGTTTTTATATCTACAGATTATTGGTTTAGTAGAATTTTCTGAAAAATAGGTTTCTTGTACTTAAGGATGCGGAATCCTGTTTTTTTTTCCCCTAGTGAACAAAGGTCTAAGTCGAGCATTGGGTTGGAATGTAATTATTGCTTATATGATGTTATATGGAGTTATTATATTTAAAAATGACCTCTTAAAATAAATTAAATCCTTTAATAACAAGGTTTGAAAATTATTTAAATTTACATGGGGTTATTTAACAGCTATGATTTGATTAAAAGCTTCAAGCAATACTATTGCTGCGGAAGGCTTCGTTCGAAAAATGTCAATTTTTTAGTTATGTCGTCGTTTTTTTAAAGGAGTGTCTGAATCATTATTGATAATTGATTGTTATCAACATATCTGTGACATGTAGGTAGCTATTGTACATCTTCAATATTTGAAATATACCCTGCTCGTTTATGAAGGCAGAGTAAACTCTATTCTCGCGTGGAAAGTTCTGTGTTGTGCTAAGATACGAGGCAACAGGCTAATTGCTGATTTGCAAGACAGTCATCGATTCCCTCATCGGGGGAACCATACAATAGTAATGTGGCAGGCCTAAGTAACTGCACTAGCACATGCTACAGCCAATAACACATAGGACAGCGCACATGTGTCATCTGTGCCCGCACATCCGGGGTCTTGGAGGAGCGTACAGATGTATCGATCCTCGGGTTTATTGAGTTACTAGAGGCGTTCCGGAGACTCTAGGGTAGCATCTGTTGTCAATCTGTTGAGAGTGTGGCTAGGGGATTTCATTGTATGGAGTTCAATTTGCAATAATATTTGTATTAGAAGGAACAGGGTAGTTTTCTGTTCAGAGCTCTGAGTTGCTGTTCCCGGGTTCAAATCTGGTTGTAGCATATAAATTTTTTAATCTGTTGATAGCTACGGATGGATCCTGTGAGATATGCAGACCCTCCTTGGGCTAACCGTAGCTATTTACAGTGGGCACCCTTAGATGGGGAAAACTCGAGAGTGAGTCAGAACCTCTTCTATGTACTGAATCCAAGATAATGGCTTGTAGCGAAACAGGTTAGGTTTCATTTGTATTTTTAAGTACTACCGATGAGAATTTTATTCAAACAAAAATTGTCTTTATGGTTGATACTTGATCGGATTTAGAACGGGAAATGCGATAGGTTTAATATAGGTGGTGCGTGTAAATGGGGACCTATAAATAGAAGGTTTAAAGCTAAAATTAGAAGTAATTTACTTGTAAGTTGGGAAGATTAACATTTGTATGTATTGGTTTTCAGTTCAACAAACTATTTTTATAGGCGTTTCGAATCATGTGATACCATTTTCGAAAATGAATAAATAATACCTGGAAGAAAATGGTCCGGATGGAGGTAAAAAAATGTCTCTTAAGTAGGGATACGTGGAAGTAAAAGTAATAGCAATAAATAAAGTAAAACAATAGTAATAATATGTATAAAAATAACTAAAAAGCAGATAATAATATGTTTGGAATAAGAATAGAGCGATGATCAAAAGAGTTTATTTAACCGTAAAAAAGAGTGGGCTTGACATATAATTTTTTATTTTTTTGATCCTGTCAGTAAATATGTGATTGTCTCTAAAGTTATGCCATTTATACCTTAGAATTAGGCATTAGACACTGACATGTCTTTAGATACGAACACTCCTGAAGATCCTGGTCAGGATAATGAAATAAACTTATAATAACACAGGCGGAGCTAATAATAAGCTAATTGTGTTTAAAAAAAATGTATAACTTTAGTCTTCCTTACTGACGTAGACGTTTCTGAGTTTATTCCTGTTTTATTATTACCCTTCATGCTTGTCCCAAACCTTTATCATCACTTCAAAAGGAATTTAACTGTTGTTATAGATTCTTCAAGATAATGAGAGAATACCGTGAGAGGTTTTATAGAATAATCCTATTCATCTTGCATTGCAGCGACGTTGAAGAGTGCCAGGGTCCTTTTCTGTTAGGTGGAAGAGAATGCTGTAGGTGTACTAACCCGGCAATTAGGGACTTATTAATAATTCATTCTTCCTACGGAATATTTCTGTTGTAGAGTGTGTCCTCCGAAGATGGTGAGAAACGTCAGAGCAATACACTATCATCTTGCAGACCATCCTAGTTCTATTTTTCTCAAGGCCCCTCTGAGGGTCTGGAACTGAATCGGTTAAAATTCACTTTTCAATTGTACTTTTTCTTTTCGTTATATCTCATTCCTCATCCATATAAGAAAAATTGTGTTCTTAAATGTACTCACATTTAATTAATGCTTAATGATCTTATGGTTTTTTCAATATTTCTTCGTAATTGCTTTCTATCTCTGAAGAAAAATTCGGCATATTTTTGTATTCGATGTGACATGGTTAACAAGAATTAATTACCGATAAATAATTCCCCTTTGGATATGATTAATACTTATTAGATCTGGGCCAGGGGATAAGAGGCAGCTGCTTGGCTGACAATGCATCCATCACTCCCGACGTCCGCGCCCTGACACAAGTGTTTTCGCCTCCACTTTGATCTTCTCCTTCGGATGGAATGAATTATATTCAAACTGTTAAATTAATTTATGAAACCTTTTAGGCCAAGGGTATATTGGTAGCTATTGCGTTAAATGAGCTTAAAATTATTCTAAGTAGTCACCCGTGGTTTGGTTGTTAGCCTAACAATGTTCCATAGCTAAGCTCGTGGGTTAGCAGCCCAGCGATTCGCCTTAGGAATTTTTGAAGAGAGCAAAATATCCTTAGTTCTATGGCATCCTTCGGAGGGGATGTAAGCCGGTGATCCCGAGACTGTGTGATTTCAGGTACTCCTTAAAGATCCCTATCCTAGTTAAACCAGCATGACTACATTTAGGTACTAATGTAGCTATTATAACTAATCAGACGATGATTAGCCGTAGTAGCTTGAAGTGACGTTAAACAAGCAAGTATCCTTCATTCAGAAAGTACCACTGTGCAGATTCGCCTGAAATTTCCTATTCCAGTATCCAAGCTATTGTCATGTAAGTATAAATGCAAAAAGTTCAAGTAATTCGAAGCATTTTTATTGTTTTTAAAGTTCTGGTATTCCATTTTTGATGCATATTCATTTAACAATTTCGTTTCAAGTTTAAATTTGTCTCTAGGTTATCAGTTATTTACTTCTTAAATTTTTTTCATTTGGAACAAATTTTTTACTCTTAATATTCTTTGGTACATTTTTCTTATGATCTTTCGTTTATATCATTATTTAAATAATGTAGGTCATTTATTATAGCAGTAACGATTTGATATATTAATAAATAAGGCTTTACTCTATGTATTATTGTAAAGAAAATTCACCTGTAGGTATTTAATTAAATATAAATAAACTATATAGCAAGCTAACTACATAATTGAATGCCAGTATAAGCGTAGGATAATTTTTTTTAAAACCTCAAAATATTAGTCAGTTAAAAAATATTATTAAATAAAATTAATAGTTGTAAAATATATCGAATAGATACAACTTTGCCATTTTACTAATCTATTGTATGTACTTTGTCAATTATTCACCCCCTAACTATTTATTTTTATAATCCAGCACTACCAAAAGTAGAAAATCGCTTGACTTTATTAATAATTTTTATGTGATTTTATGAAATAATGAAATCAAAATAAATAAAGTACTCTTAGAGTTGTCCTATCCTGACCCGACCCTAATCAATCTTGGTTACAACTTCATTTCTCATCATCAGATTTTTTTTTTATTTCATTCCTCTTCCTCTTTTTTCCACCATCTTCTCTTCACTATCTCCCGTCCGTCATTAGCCTTGGCCATGACACGAACTTTTTATTTATTGTTTTTGAAAAATCGATGCCACTATTGAGAAGAGTAAATAAAAAAACATTGGGCCCACCAGTGTGTAGGGGGCTACTGACCTTATCTGTGGCTCATAGGCCTGATGCAGTTTTTATGTCACTCCAAAGTAGTCGAGTGGTTTTTGTGCACTGAGCTATTAATGAGTGGTCCTTTTTCTCCTATCGGGGTCCTCACAGTTGGCTCTCCCACACACTCAGTCTTTATTTCCTTCTGTTGTACTCTTGTGTATACACAGCATATGTTCCCTTCCCCATAACCATATTGGTGTTTGTGGAGGGGGAGTTATTGCCAAAAATATACAAAATAAAATATGATATCACTGTTTGACGCGACCCATAAATAAACAGGAATCCACCCATATTTGCTTTTACTGTTGTTTTTTTAACTTATGTTTGTTGCTGTATTATTTTCTGTTAATATATTCGATACAAATGCAAAATATCGAAAATGCAGATATTCAGGAGAGTGAAAAAACTAGTTCAAGGTTCTTTCAAAATAGATAGATGATATATGACTTGATATGAATTTTATTGAATCGTGTTTTTAATTAGTCAAAAAAAACATGTATGACCAAACCTATCGAACGTGGCATCTTCGCTACTTTCCATTAATTTTAATTAGTTATATAGCACAAATATATGAAAAATTGCATCAGCAAACACACAAACATACGATATCTATACTTCCCCATGAAAGGAATTTGTTTTTGTTACTATTCAAACCAGATCAAATTAGCGAACGGAGGATGTAACATTCGAGCCTTAGAAACTTCCAGTTAAAAAAAATGTTCACGACAACGAATGCTGTATAACGATTTTTTATTAGTACTTTTGCTGTTGAATATCACTAAGATCTTTTGACAGTTATTTTTCGCTTTTACAAAGAATTTTTCTTAACATTCATCTATCCTAAGTATATGTGTTTTCGAAAAAAGTATTTTTTTCATATTCAATACGTTTCATATTCAATACTTTACGTTTTTATCGAAGATATAATTATTAATATTTACCATAACAATTGCTTTTATTTGCTTTAATCAGTCGATTAATTAAAAAAACAACTTAAAAAATAGTCAATCAACTTTTATGATTTACCTTATAAATGGATCTTATTTTTTAATTTAATTATATTTATTAATTAAGTTGTTTTTTTAGGATGTTCTGTGTTAACATAAATAGTGTTCTCAGGAGTCCCTATTCTAAATTGACAATTGAAAACATTTATTTGTTTATCTAGATACTTATAGCTATTGAATTTATCAATAATTTTAAGCTTATATTTAACAAACTTTAAGCTGTCTAACCTGAGATATTTTCTGTTATTAAAACTCGTTTAGTTTTTTTCCGTTGGCAGGCATCTGTTGCCAGATGTCAATACCGGTTTCTTCAACTTGATTACAATACTAGACCAGGAATAATATAAATTTTCTACTTGATTAGTCTCAAAAAACGGTCACCGAACATGTTTTTCGAGAATCCAGCTGTCTCTTTGTTAGGAAAGCAGTTTTTGTATATGGGGACATTTGTAGAAACTAACAATCCTTTATCTAGTTTTGTTTATAAGTGTGTAGAAACGTGTTATACTAATTTAATATAATTTTTAATTGTTAAATTTATCAACAAATATTGTTTTTTCTCAAGTTCCTCATCCTCTTGGCATCCAGATGTTGAAGATTTTATTTAAGCTGTCAACAGCTGGGGATGGACCCCATGGGACTCTGCTAGGGTTCACCCTGCCTCTATAAAGCGGGTACCAAATATAGGGGTAAAGCCTGACGGTTGAGCGTGATTTAGAACAAATCACTTCTGCACTATCGTTGTCCAAGAAACAGTTCAGTCTCTGCCACGTACAGAACTTTAGACAATTCATAGGTTTTAGTGGTTTAGTTTTTTTTTATTATTTCTCTACATAGTAAATATTTATGAAACTTTTCGAACACCAAGAAATCTACTACAAATTGTTTATTGAAAAACTTCGTTTTTTTATTTATTTATTAAATAGTAAGATTTCTTTTTCTTTTTATATATTTATCCACACCTGTCAAGTACAACTGGCTGTCAGCAAATTGTCTGTAAAATTACATGTAAGATTATTTAAATCACAAATAAAACCATATTTATAAACATTTTTATTTAAAAAATAGACATTCTTATGTGTTATATTTAGATTAACATATAAATAATTATTTACAAAACATATAAAAACAAATTGGAAGAGTTTAAATTTGGAAATAAATTTAAATTTGCAGTTATTACAGTATCTTATACTATTAATAGTAATGAAAATAAACCATTATCGTTGAAAAAAGTTGATATTCAAGTTTTAGTAACATTCCATATAATTTACGACTATTTTACCACAGTTTCTGTCAGCGAAGCCGTAAATCTTGCCTCCGGACTCACTAAATCATCCCTGTCCTCATCCCGTATTTCATTTTTTGAATTACGTTACGACCGATGCATACATCGTTTTTAACCATTTTTTTACTTTTTGGCAACCTGCGGATGGTAGCTGCCACGGAACTCTCTCGAAGAGGTCAAGGATAAGAAAGAGATGAGAGGAAGAAAGAAGGAAGAGGACATAGGGACCACTCCCGTCCAATTAGCCTTTGACAACTGTTGACAAATTTATTGCTCTCCTGGCCGTGTATCGGACTAACATAGCTTCCCAGAAGGCGACTTCTTATACCGTCCGTCTAAGATACAATAACAGTTCCTCAGCTGTCTGTCTGCGTAGATCTTCTCCGCTTTCCTCCTCGGAGTCTTTTATTTTATTATTTTTTCCCTTCCTCCGCTTCTTCTTCCTCTCTCATCAACCGTCATCGTATCTCTTCCATAATTTGAATCCCGAATTTGAATACAAAGTGCCTTCCTAGGCAACCTGGTTCATTATTGAAGGAACTTGGGAAACCGGAGCTTCAAGTTCGAGTCGATTTACATGGTTTGGATACCACCGAAATTAATTGGATTTATTCATTTTTTTTTTATTTGTGTGTTTTAATATTCAATATTTCCTAATTCGATTAAACTGGGAGTTTTTCCTTCTGTAATATAACTAATATCATCCCTATGATAATAAAATAATTATATTTTATTCAAATTATTCTAACTTTTTGTCTTAAATATTATTATTTTATTTAGTTTTGTAGGTCCCCCCTTCCCTCTAATAATATTACTTAATGATGTAATACACTTTTAAAATGTGAATATTTGTTAAAAACGCACCACTGGCACCTCTTTAAGAATTCTCTATTGGTCGGTTAGTTGGGGTACCCGAAATTCACTTTAAAAAAATAAAACGCCAACAATCATCACGTTTGTATGAAAAAAAATTCTTCATTTTTCTGTTCAGTAATCAAGTTGAAAAAAATAAATATACGAAGTTCAAAAAATAAACTCGAATAAAAATATTTACGTATACATCAATTTAGTTGCAACACATAGAAAGTAGTAAGTTTTCTTAAATCCTCACGTTCTCTTCATGGCAGCCAAGTCTCTGCTTTATTGTAAATATGGTAAGAAGTATTAATTGATAGTTTCAGAAAATCTAATTTATGGAAATACTCTTCAAACGTTTTTTCAAGGACAATGTTGAACCAGAGATCACCTGTGCTTAGGATAACAACCTATTATGCCTAAGATCGCGGGTTCGTTACCCGGCAGATGGCCCTTGGATTTTTTAAAGGGAATAATAAATCCTTCGTAATGCCGTCCTTCGGAAGGGACTTAAAATAGGATCCTGAGCATGTTAAGAGCCTGGTATTCGTTGAAGATACCTTCTTGATTATACCTGTATGTTCGAAATTCAGGACTCCCACTCTTCCATTGTGCGATTAGCCATTACAGTATAAAGTGACGTTAAATGTATAAGCAATTACAAACAATGTCGATCTTTGTATCTTTTCCGCGTAGCCAGTTCGGATAATTGTACGTTCAAATTATCAACAATCCACTGCGTGTGTTTATGCATGTTCTTTTGTAATAGATTGAGTATATATGCTTACAATTGCGGGATTTTTGGTTGGATACCGTGATCCAAACCGTGTCTTCCAGTGACGTCACGGAGTGGTATTATCGTGATAGCGGTGGGAGGAGACGTCGGACTGAAGAAGTGCTCGATAATGGAGGGGATGAGTTTTTAAAAGTCGTAAGTCACACGGCTCCCTTTCACCGCCTCCTTGATTTATACCGTTCGGGACCGTGACCCCAGCTCGTTCCCGACGAGAATTTCCCCGACGACAATGGGAGGATACCCTAAAAGTTCTCTTCCCCCTCTCTTTATCGCGACATGCCAACTACCAGCCGAAAAAAACCACGTGGAGCGGTATAAATTATATATAATGGTGCTCTGCAACTCTCCTAACAGTTATCTACATCACATTTATTCCTCGGAAAATATCATCCCTTCGCGCATATTCTTCTTCTTTTTTTTATTCCTTTTTTCCGGACTTTTGTTATTGTCTTAAATAAACATTTATAAAAATAAAAATAAAAATAAAAATTTATAAAAATCCCGTTTATTGCTAACATAATGAAAGTCAGATAAATAATTATGAGGCGTTTTTATTTAAACTTATAGTCTTATGAAGTTTATGAAAAAAAAAGAAAAAAAGATGTTTTGCACCATTGCATATGCTCATTTTTTGGGGGTTTTTGTTATTGTATAAATAAAAATATAGTTAATCATTACCTTACCCATTTATTGCTTAAAAATATACAGATATCAATTACTTATGTCTAAGATTTATATAGACATGTTTAGTCATAAAATGTGCAACCTTTAAATATTAAACTTTTTTAAGAAAGACTAGAGAAAAAATAAATGGATTTTTGATTTTAAGTACTGCATATGCTCATTTTTTCCTGCTTTTGATATTCTGTTATATAAATAAATAAAAATCCAGTTCAACATTATTTATAGCTAAATTGACTGAATTGATTTATTATGCTTCTGATTCGTACTACGTACAAACGTGAAATATTAAACATTTTGAAATAAATAGAAAATAAATAAAAATGCTTTGCTATATGCATTGCTGAACGTGCACAGAGGATGATGAATGAAATCTCAGCATTTTATCTGTCTATCATCCGAAGTAGTGAAAATACATTTTTCCTATTTAATTTTAATTTTAACAACAAAAAATTATATTTATGCTCTCATTCTTTTGTTAGAACTTGGTAAAAAATTAGATTTAAAAAAAAATAAGGATGTAACAATGTTGAGTTACTGTATTCTTTTTATAGAACCGAATATATTCATAGAAGTAAAAGATACGTTGACGGTATATGGTTTATTACACTTTTTAAAAATAAAATAGAGTTCCTTCTATACGAATATATATTGTTATCTCTCTTTTTTTTTTGTAATACATTTGGGAGTTTTAAATTCCTTAATAGTGTAAAATTTAAAAACTATGTTTTAAAAACAACCTAATTGTATTATTTGAAATTATGGCTATCAGTGAATATATAATTATATCATTCATATATTTAATTTTTTTTTAATTATTCCCATATTAGTTTTACATAAGATGTATTTGTATCAAAATATCGATTCTCTGACTTTCAGCAATATTTTTTAAGGACTCATAAGTTTTACGTTTCTTTTTTTTTTTTTTGTTAGTGTGATTTTCATTGTTCTGGTATGCTTTTAGTCACTGAAAAAAAAAGTGCTGTACACTTTACTTGCCCCATGCTTTCCAAGACCCTCAATCGATTTCTGAATATCCAACGTAGCTGAAGACAAGCGATTATCGAATTAGGGCCGGGAATCTTTGAGCTGTCTTTCGCCGAAGCACCGCTTGCTTGTTCAGCTTCGCAGTTTTCATGCCTCTTCGTATTTAATTGTCTCCCGTCTGGGAAAACAAGATAATAAAAGATTAATGACACCAATCCATAAAAAATAAGCAGATGGATTTTTTATTTTTATTTTATTGAATTGCTACTTACGCCGCCTGCAGGGGTCCTGTTTTATACAATACTCATAAAATCTTGCCTTTAATAAATTTATAATATAATTATGGTCTAAGTTCCCTGAAATAAACTTCATTACTGCCGGTGGCGTCGTCTGGATTTGCTTTATTTTGGGATTTATTTATTATATTATTTATATAGCGAAGAATCATTTATTATGGAGCTCTATTTCACTACAGCCTCATTGAATATATATTTCATTGGGAATATTCAGTATTTATTCTATTATTTTTTATGTGTGCTCAGCCAGTGCAGAGAGCTTTATTTTATTTTTATTCATCTTACTGCAACAATCAGTCAGTATTTTTATTTTATATTATGAAAACTGTTGATGAAAAAGTTTCCTCTCTCTTTCTCTCTTTCTCTCTCTCTCTCTCTCTCTCTCTCTCTATATATATATATATATATATATATATATATATATATATATATATATATATATATATATATATATATATGAGTTACTAGTTAAATAATTAAAAAATAAATTATTTTTATGTGGACCATTACAAGAGATTTAGGTTAATGCTCAATATTTTTTTTTAATGAAAAATATTTATCTAGAAGTATAGTCCAGTTAATTTTATTTACATTAATTAATATTTTTGTTTTCTACTGTTCCATTTAGGTAGTGACTTTATGATAAATAATAGATATTAATACTAATATATTAATAACTAAGTAATAATACGACTTATTTTTATAGATGTATATAAAATGAATTTAAATTATATTTATCTCTATAAATTATATACATAAATCTATATAAATTATATATAGATTTATTTTTAGGCTAGGTTTTTCATATTTAAATATTTTTATTTTTAATTTATTCGTTTCGATAACCTGATTTCTGGAAAATCGATCGTTCACTTTGTTCCTGTCGTATTAATGTTTAATTAACAAATTAAACCTTTAAACATATTTATGGTCAATGATAATTTAACTTAAATAAAACGTAAATGCAAGATTTCTTTTTGTAAATGCAACCTGCATTTACAAAAAAACACAACAAAGAATGGATTATTTTTCTATAGTTTGCTATAGTTTATGTTGCTAATTATTTTGTTAAAACTATCATAAAATATTTGAAACATTTCCTTATTAATAATTCTTTTATTGAAGTTTTCACCTTGCCCTCGTTTTAGAGCCGAGGTTGGCATCACCTCAATGACTGAGTGAGCCACTTGACTTTGCCGTAGAGTCGAGCACTTGTCAGGTCGTTGCTACCGGCCACCTTCACCCTTAGATTTTTACTTCACAGGCAGCTAAAAATGAAAAAAAATCCTCACAACACTGGCCTTTTATCAACCCTTATAATTAAAAAAAATCTCTATCCGTTTCAAATGTTGGTAGTTTAACGAAAATCTTAACTAAATGGATATTTATTATTTATTTTATCATCATTAAATAATTTTAAAAAGTTTTATTTTGTGACCGATAACCGTTACAAAAAAGTATAATCTATTATAAAAAATCAATTCTGAATGAATTACTATTATTGAATGAGTCGGAAATAAATTAATAATTACAGAAACAACCAATTGTTTGACATTTATGTGTGCATATTTTTTATTTATTTGTTTTTGTTTTTTTTGTATACCAGCCTTATTCGCAATAATTAAATGTTATGTCATCTGTTTCAGTGTCCAGTGGTAAATAAAATTTTGATGTATCCTTATGTATTTTACCTGAAATAAAAATAGTTTAGTTGACCTTATATATATATATATATATATATATATATATATATATATATATATATATATATATATATATATATATATATGTATGTGTGTGTGTATGGGAAAGGAAATAACTCCATAAGTTGTGACAAACTACTTATTATATAGCGACGTTTCACTCTTAGGTCAAATCCATTTAGCAGGTCTTCTTCGGGGCTGAAAAGACAAGATACAAAAATATTTAAAAATAAAATATTCGGAATAGAGAATAATATAATAGAAATAAACTATTGAAAAAATGGAACTTTTGAGATAAACCAGTTACAAAATATAAATAGTTTAAATTATAAAATAAAATAAAAGAATAATTAATTACAATGATAATAAAAACTTACTAATGGTTTTGGCTTACTATTATTTACATATTTTAAGAAATTAAGGAGAAGAATCAAAATGGACTTGATAATGACAGAATCATATCAAATATATAATTTTTTTAATTTTTAAATTACGATTATCAACACTCACTTATATCAAATGCTTGTGTCTGCATTTATAAATATTTCTGTTAAAATATAGATGTTATGGTATTAACGCATGTCTATGTACTGGTAATGAAAATACTACTGCATAGTTCTTATATTTGATATTAAGTTTGATTTAGTGGAGAGTTGATGGGAAGTTAAGTATTTATTTGTTATTGTTTTATATTATGCTTGTACCTGTGCAGTATCGTATCTAGGAAATGTGATCATCCATGTGGGAATATGAAATATTTGATAACTGATTAATGGTTTCTGAGCAGTTCTCTAAAAAATTATCTATTTAATCTTAAATAAAAACTTACTAACAAGTATTTAAGTAGTATCAATTTTTCATAATCCGCAATGAATGAGTCCCCTCTCGACGACACTAGCTAAGTCGATAATCCTCAGTTTTCGAAGGTTCTTTCAGTGTTTGCTAAACTTGTTATAAAACCTCCCCTTGAAAGCAATCATAATTTCCCAGGCTATCATGCCATATTCCAATATGGAGTACAGTTATGCAACTCTCCATGCCGTCACTGAACGTTCGTGTACTTTGAAATAATAATTAAAAAATCTTAAATTAACTACATAAGAATTACTCGAGTTTTCCAACTCAAAGCTGAAGAAGGGTAGAGCGGTTCGTAGCGGGTAGATATTAGACTTAAGCGGCTTTATTATTTGCCAGAATTCAATTTAGGCAGCAATTTATATGGAAATTTAGATTGATTGATGTGATTAGATTGATAGCAGAGCCTAAGGCAATATTTCTGCAATATGGCCTCAAATTAATTAATGCTTTATAATTATTCACGCGTCTTGTAAATTAAGCAAAAAAACGCCCGTTGATGATATATTTAGAACTTTTTTAATTATTTGAATTTATTATTTTTTTTTTATTTGCCATTCTCAATAATAAACTTCACGTAATCTACCTCAAAATTAATGTTGAATAAAAATATTTGTGTTCGATGAAGTAATGGTGTAGTATTAAAACAGATACAATATTTTACTCACTGATTTTATCCGATGACTATTGAGTCTGATTTTACAATTTTTTATAAATTTAATACTCATTATTGCCATCTTAAAATTATAGCTGAATTTAATAGTAATAATTATTAAATAATAATTATTCATTATTTATTCTGAGCCAAATACCTTTAGAATAATAATATTAAATGAATTAGGTCTTAAGAGTGAAATACAATAAGAACTTAGTTAATTAATTAGGTGTAAATAAATATTGAATTTATTGCTAATGACAAATTAAAGGAAACAAAAAAGGTAGTTTTTACACTTTTTGTTGCACATCTCTCATATCTCTGCTGTTAAGTAAGATATTGATAAAATATTGTATGCTTAAATTATATTATTTATTATTGATTGTATATCTATTTTTTTTTTTTATTCCTTAGCATTTTAGAATGAGTGAGTTCCTCGAAAAGTGTAAACATAAACGAATATTTGTTTAAATAATTTAAGCAGCTGAAGCATAGAACTTTATATTTTAATATTCTTAATAAATTGATCAACTGCCTGACAATATTTTATAATAACATATTGTGTATAACTTATATTTTATTATGAAGTAAACATTTATTATATAATAACTTATACATATTTGTATTATGAAGTTGTTGTTAACATATAATTGTTAGCTTTTATTTATCTTATTACAATAAGTGGATGATAATTATCTAAAAGAAACCAATCCCAAAACATGTAAGATGTACAAAGAAAAATTATCTTCGATGAAAAACGAAATCGAAGATAAAAATATTGGAAAATCGAATTCAACGTTTTTGCTTGTTGTTTTTTTATGATACAGAACTACATTCGATATATCGTGAATAAAAATGTTACATAAAAAATGATACTTCTTGAATACCTTTATATTTTCAGTTTATCTTTAAACGTTAATATAATATCCATACTTGGTAATATAAGTATAAAGAAAAACCATGTCAATAAATATATTATTCACGTTATCTGTAAAAGAATAAACTTACTTTTGTAGTTTCCAAGATTCCTTTTGTTGAAATACTCTCCACAAATCGAAAACTGTTTTAAAAATTCCTAGTAGAAAGCACCGTAAGCAAGTGTGATTTGAGAAATAATTAAAGTCGCCGAATATTGCTTGATTTCTTATTTGTTATCTTGCTAATATAACAATCAAATTGAATCTTAAACATTATTTAGGAAATTAAATTATTAATATGTTTTATACTGCAGGTAGAAATTCCCACTAGCAAGAGTTAGAGAAACAATTAAAGTCGCCTACTATTGCTCAATTTTCTTCTTACTCGCTGTCAATTACTTCTTATATGTATGCAATTCTTGAAGTAAGCAGACTTTTAACGATTGCTATACATTAATTTATACACAGAGATGCAGAAGTTGAGTAAAATTTATAAATGTGAGGTAAAGAAACATTATTCTATATGATAGACCAGATATTTAACATGTGTTGGCTACATATACTAAATTTTGAATATAATTTACACACACACACATATATATATTTCTTAATACTGCAGTAATAAAATTTATAGTATTTATAATTTATTTGGTTTTGATTAACAACTTTTCCTATTTATTATTATTATTATTCCACCCCCACTGCTATAAAGCTTGTGCTGGGGACGCTATATTTCAACCGAGTGCTGTAATATTTTACCTAGGCTCATAATGATAATTTATTTTCCAAATTAAAAAAAATAAGAGACAGAAGCGGAGACCCGTTAGGTATTCTGTCCCTAATCACGCGATCCCACACCCCGGCCTCTGTCTTATTGATGCCGTTATATTTATCCTGGACGAAACTATATCTACACACTGAGGAGAATAATGTTACCGGATGAAGTATCGGGTCCTAGTGTGGACCCCATGTTGATTCCTACTCCGTATTTTATTCCATTTTTTATTTTTTTGTTGGAGTCAGACAGGTAGCGTCTCATTCCTATTTCAAAAACAGATGACTTACAAGACTGTTCCCAATGTGAGAATTAATAAGCCATAAAATTCTCGACGTTTTCTAAATCGTAGGCATTTCAAATATTAACTTGAAAAAATATTGAATTGATTAAACGAATGAATTTAGAAAGCCGTACTCAGTTTTGTCCAGTTTTAACTATTTATAAAATTAACTGCACCCAATCTAAAATTATATATTAAATTAAATGAATAAATTAATTTTTTAATTTTTATAACAATATGATAAATTATTGTATGCCCTGGTCTTTTAGACATTCCAGGATATGTATACATTTTATATTATTAGGTATAAATTTTAATGTGAAGTTTGTATACATTTTAAAACATTACTATGTATAAATTTTAATGTCAAGTTAATTTCATTTACATTTATAATGAATAATAATTCATACTTCTCATATAGTTAGATAGTTTCAACTTATAATTGTACTTACGTATAATTATAACGTTTTAAATGTTGTATTTAAATTATATATAAAGTTTTTTATAAAATACAATCATATACATTTTATGAAAATATTCATGTTAGAGTATTAAAATAATTTTTATTTAGTCATTAAAGTGAAATAGTTTATCACATAAGAATTTAATTTATTTTAAAACAGTGTAAAAATCATCTAACTTTTGTTCAGGTACTTTAAAATCGTATCTAAATATCAATAAAAACCATACCTGCAGATTAGAAAACAATACAATATTGCATTATGTTAAAAATTCATGGATTTGAGCAGAGTTATATCTATTTTATTTTATTGGTATATTTTTAAATTAGTTCATATCTACTTTTTTATTAGTCCTAACAGCATTTAATATATATTTTTTTATTTGTTTCAGGTGAGTACTTGATTATAATATCATCAAATATTCGTAAGTAATCTTATGTGTTATCTTTTTCTAGCACACATCATTCTGTTAGTCTTAGTTAATTATATAATCAATGCTTAGCCATTTTCATAAGTTTATAATCGGTTTTAATTTTTATTTATTTGTTTTCAGCTATAAGTCTGATATAACAAATTACCCACAATTGGAATGTTTCTTTGAGTTTACATTTTGGCACTAAGAAAGGTCGATAAAAATTTGAGAATTAATAACTAAACCAGATGATTTTACTTAGAGAAAAATATCTTCTTATACAGACCTTCCTGGGGTTCATCCAGTCTCTTTAAAGCGGGTACCATTAATTGGGGAAAAATCTGGCGGTTGTGCATGATCTCGGACAAATCACCCTCCTGCTCCACAGTTGTCCTTGAAACATTGAAGTTTCTAACTTGTACCGAACCCAAGACTTCATGGTTAGTAGTGGAACAGCATTTTTTTAAAGACAAAAAAAATTATTCCAGAGACTTTTTAAATTTATTAAACAATTTTTTTTACTTAAGTGATGGGCTTGTTACATCCTAGTTTTCATACAATTTTTCCCTACCATTTCTGTTATCATTGTTTTTATCCTTAGTCATTAATAATAATTTATTTTGTTATTTAAAGGCCCCCCTAAAATTTTTAGGTTACGCATATGATTTCGATTTTTATTTGATTACTGTTGCACATATATTTCCGAACCTTTGGATAACGATTGCAGAAGCTACCTCGCAGATAATGCAGTTAGAATTGAAAATTAGCAGCGTATTGTTGTTTATGGGCCTCTGCGGGTAGGAGAAGTGAGCCCAGGTCTAATTAGAGCTGTTGGTCCCTGATATAAATTCCGCGGCTGGTCCGCAGATAAATCCACATTACTGCGGCATAGCTCTTTATCTTCTCCTCCCAGTCGATACCTTCCGGGTGTGAGAGGGGGTCTTCGGCCTTTGCCTAATTCCAGATTTACCGAGCAATCTCGAAATGATGTGAGGGAGGGAGAGAAGAGAATAATAGGAATTGTTATCAATATATAAATTAAACAAAATGCAAATATTTATGTGTAAAACCAAAAAATAAAAACTGTATCTCTACTTACCAAGAAGGGTCTTGAGTGATTTTTCGAACATCACTCTCATCACCTGGGGTATTATCTCCAATTAAGTTTACCAATTTAATAGAGGATGGGTGAGCTCCATGAGGGTTTGTAAAACACCCCACATATTGTCCATCTATGTTTTTTTTAAATGTTAGATTAAATTATTGATCTGCCACAGTCTGATTTGAAGTTGGGACCTTGAGGATACCAACTCAGTGCTCTACGCCCGTAATTCATATATAAATAATTCTTATTTGCGAATGAGCTCATTAGGACTACGCTAAGTAATGTGCATTTGCCTTTCGTTGTACGCATACTTCTTTCATTCTTTTAATGTGATCTTCTTTCCTCTCTTTTGACCGTGCTGAACCAGTCTTCTTTGATTTCTCCTCAAAAGAATTTTGAATCTCCAGGTAACCAGGTTTTGGATATCCTCTGTTGTAATTACGGCCAGTTTAAGATCTATTTTGATCTTGCCAATCCCTTTTTAGTGTATTGTATTTTCATAAAATTTTACAATTTCTTTGCTAAGTATGGCTGGGTTCATCCGATTGACGTCTCCATAAAATCTGGATCTGCATATATTTTTAAATATGAAATACTTTATAATATTCCATAACATTACCTCATTCCGAACTACGAAAATTGCATTATAATAAAAATTATTAATGAGGTGTTCCTTAATCATATGCCAAACCACGAATCCCATAACTGGTTCATTATTTTTTTACCACGAGCCAGCCGGGTAAGAAATAAAGAAAGAAGATTTTGGCCTTGAAGGCTATTTCGTCCCATTTTTGTAGTAATTAAAAGCATATGTTTCAATGCGTCATGATAATGAAGAATTTACGGTACATAAGGGAAGATATGAATTTAATTAAAACTTTATTAAACAAAATCGAATAAGGTTTTAACAAATTATAATATACAATTTATATTATAATTTTGTAATACGTTAAAACCCACTGGGTTTCGGAGACCCTCCTAAAACTCACCAAGCCTCTAAAAAATGGGTACCCTTAATTGGGTGGAGGATCTGGTGGTTAAGCATGACCTTGCACAAATCACCTCCCTCTACACAGTCGCTGTCCTAGAATTAGTACAGAACCTACCATGTACTCGTATTGAACCAAAGACCTTTCATGTTTTACTGTGGTATAAGTTTTTATTTGTATGTTTTACTTCTTTATTTATTTTCTATGTTTTTTGACAGATACTCTTAATTTATTCAGGGGAAAGAGTACGCTCATCTGTTGTTTTTTTTCTTCAAGCCTGTAAAGTTGCCAGCTATTGCTTACAACAGCTTAGTATTCCCCAGATCAACCTTACCCGACCCGAGGAAGTACTAAAGCACTCGCTCGGGTTGGGATAGATCTAGGAGGCAGGTGGGTAGGCCATTAACTAGCCGCTAATTGGTGAGTGCCGTTCAAGTAATTAGCCAATGAGGAGACACGACACTAAATCCAAATTAATTGACGCCTTTATGGTTAACTAACGGTGCTCCTTGTCTCTATAAATGTCGGCGTCACTTGTCTCCGATTCAGCCGTTGGCCTCCGAATATTTTCGAAATGACTGTCATATCTTGATTCATTTTAGTCAAATATTTAAATACAACGGTTGAGTGATTTATACCACTTCTTAATCGAGGCAATAAAGCCAGAGATTGGTAGCAATTAAACAGATAACTTAAGGATCGTTTAACTGACTGTATATTCCTCTTACGTATTACAATCCTGTATATTATATTCTCTTTCTCATTTCTTATAATAGACCATACATAATATTATTATTAATAAAATAATTGCGAGTATATTGATGTTATTTATAGTTTATTTTATTATGGGGAAGAAAATGAAGAATTATTTCCCCTTTCATAGAATGTTGCGGTACAGGTATTCTTCTTGAATAATTATAAGTTGACATTAATATACACGAGTGGATTAAATTAATTCCTTAATTGGTGATATAGTATTTCTTAAAATCAGACGTTTCGACCCACATTGCAGGTCTTCTTCAATCCTCGTAATGAAGATCACAAGTATGGGTGTGAACCTTAGTAATCATTATACCTGTGGCCTAAATTATAAGACTTAAATAAACGTGGGTCTATGATTAATACTTTATTGCTATTTAAGAAATTTATGGTTTGGCCTCCATCTGGATTATTTTCAACCCCATATATATAATTCACACACACATGTATATATAAGGTATCCTTATAAAGTAGCTAATAATTATACAAGATTTATTTTATTTTATAGCTAACTATAACATAAACTCATCATTAAGTTATACATTAATGTTAACAGCTTTAAAGGCAGGATTTCTGTTAAGTTCATTATAGAGCAAATTTACACTTTTATATTGACATAAGGTGAAGATTTTTTTATTACCATGGTTACATTAGGTTTTAAAGGACATAAAAAAATACAATATTTTTATATATTAATTAATTATTAAAGCAATTAAATATTTTAGCTTTATTTAAAATTTTCTGCTTTTATAATTGTAAATTGAAGATAAAGGAAAAAGGTAAAGAACATTAATTTTCAAATAACTCATTCTTGAAAGGGCTAGGGAAACTCAGATTCCCACTGACCTTCCTAGAACTGTGGGCTTTATTCAGATTTCCCTCGAGTTTTCCCGACCTCAGGTTTTCGTAATATAATCATTCCCCCATCTCTATAATATATTACTTAATACCGAGAAGTTTTCTCATTATTATTTAAATCCGCCTCTGGCCGGGCGGTCTTAAGATTGGGCTCACGGAATTGGCAGTATTTGTCTTGGTCTCGTGTAATTTGTGTTCCCGGGGCTTTATTACCCTATTTTCTCCCTTATTTCCTTTCGATAAGAGTACGCTTTATATAAAAAAAAAAAAAGTAGAAGAGGAAAGAAATGTTATCCGTGGAAAGGAATGGACGGGAAAAAAAAATCTCCCCCTGAATAAAGTTTCAATTGCTACTTCCCCGCAAACTCTACCGGCTCATTGATGCTCCGGCTTTTATGAAACGGGCCATTTTTCTCAGTGTGAAAAATTTGTCCGTTTTGATTAAAATTTTCTTCTGCTGGAATAGTTACCGTCCTTCCCTCCTCCCTTATCCTTGCCGAAAAAGAAAGAGGGAAATGGAACAGGGGAGAAAAAAAAAGAATGAAGAACTAATATATAAAGTTTTAATAGAGAGCCATTTATTCATGGTCGGAAAGTGGGGTATTCCTCAAAGGCGGTTGAAAATTAGGAAGAATTTCCTTTTGGGTTTTCCGAGATAAAGTGAGCAGTAGGTGGAAGTTTTTGAATTTCCCTCTCTCTGTGGGATTTATGGCTTGCTAACTTTGATCGCTGCCCCTGGCCATGTACCTTTCGCATTTTTACAAAACTTTTCAAGGGTTAAATTCCTTTTTTGTTTCGTTTAAAATTTAAATAAAAAAAGAAAAAGAAGTATATTACATGGGAAATAAAATGTCGGTACTATTCCGCAGGTTGCCAGCTTGGTGGTAGGGGTAGTTAAAGTCCCGTCAAGTGAAGTCACGATACATTTCTACGATACAATATTCTACGTTTTGTAATCTACAAATATGGAATGGATAGAAAAAAAAAATTGGCTTGAATATACCTCAATAAAACAAAATGACAGGTTATTTAATATTATCTAACATAGCTAGAATAGTGTAATTCCTAAACCTGTACCACCAAAACCCCTGAAGGGTCTTGGGTTCAGTCCATGGTAGACACTGTACTGTTTCTTGAACAATACAGTGTCCCCCTTCAAGGCCCCCTCTATTTTATAGAACCTGGGTGAGCTCTTATAGTGCCCCAAAATATCCATCCCTGCCCAAAGCAGCGGTATTTGAATACAGGACATTCGACCCGGAAACTCTACAACTGACCCACTCCGCTCCAAATGTGTAATTCATGATGGGTAATTTCAACTGGAATGATTCCCTATTACATGAAAAAACTAATACAACTTATTATAAGTAAATGAACAGGAACATATACCGTATTCTAATACCGAAATAAGTACATATTGCTAAATATCCTAGATTATGGCTTTTCACTTATTTATTGGGAATAAATGGTACGGGTCACCCCTGATATAAAAATGATTGTGACTTTAAACGACATAATGTGACGTCATTTGACGAGCTTTAACTGCCCCTACCTAGCTAGAAACAAGCTGCGGAATAAGTACCGAAGTGTCATTTACCTCATACCACAAAATTAAAAAAATTAACGTCGCACTAAAATAGACCTTGTTTGTGAATTTAAGTATTAATGTGTAGCCATAATATGTGATCGTCATCATCGTTATAATATCATATCGTGAATGATACGATCAGGATTTAAATATTCATTTTGCTTGTGATGAATGATGTCTTATATAGCTTATTATTTCACACTAAGTTAAGGTCACCTATGGTCTAGTGGTTAGCGTAACAAACTACTAAGCCCAAGATCGCGGGTTCGTAGCGCGGCAGGTGACCCTAGGATTTTTTTAAGGGAGAAAAAAAATCCTTAGTTACGCCATCCTTCGGAAGGGACGTTAAACGGGGGTCCCGAGCCTGTACGATGTCAGGTACTCGTTAAAAATCCCTATCCTAATTAAACCTGGATTTAAAATTTAGAGCTCCCAATGTAGCATCGTCCGATTAGCCACAGCAGCATAAAGTGACGTTAAATGAACAAACAAACATTTCACACTAAGATCAAATATACTTACACATGAAGTCTCATTAACTGAAGTTGTTGGTAATAGATGATGACTAAGTAAGTATACTCCAGTAGAGGATACTACGTTTTAAGGAGTGACTAAGGACGCAGAACACGTCAAAGTTTCAACCCCCAACGCTCCGAGGGTCGACCTGGCCAGGTTGTTATTGGAAAAGTCTTTTATTGGAAAACTTGTTTTTCTTTTTAATTAAAACCTACTCTTCTCGTACAGAGTTCTCATGGGCTGAATTTTGAGAGTGCCGAAGTTCCAACTCTCAAAATGTTTGCGAACTCATTCGGAAATTCATTCTGTCAGAATGTGCTTACTGGAAGAGAGAGAGAGAGTATTTTATTGTTCATATTTTACTTTTTAGAAGTTACGAAACTGGTCAGTGTGTTGATTTATTTTGTATGTATATTATTAGGCTATTTTACTAAGTAGCAACATCGGTCATTTAACAATTTTTATTTCAAATCTCTATAATACCTTAACTTTATAATGTAAGCCCAGACTAGATAAGTATCAACCTTTCTTTTGAATATTACTACACCTTTAAATTCCCAGAGGAACCTTACGTAAAATAAAAGGATTTAGAAAAAAAAGTATTGAGTTCTTAATTATTCTTACTATTTCAATAAAATGCATTTGAAAAATTAGGTTGTTACAAACCTCCGATGATGGGATAGTTCGATATTTAATCATTTCGAATATGTATATAGTTATTCTATGTAATCATTATATATTATTTATACGGAACCCTCTTTGTTCGAGACGTTCCTACCTTGTCTACAGCATCCTGCGTTTTTACGAGTTCTTCTGTGCTTCTAAAATTTACGGTTTTTGAGTTCGCCAGCTCTTTCATATCCGTATCATGATAGCTTAGACTCTGTGTCGGATACTAAAACCTTTTAATAATTATATAATTAGTGTGTGAAAAATGTATTTCTTTTTCATTATAATTTTAAACTTATAAAACAAAAATAATCCCTCCCTGTTTTGGGACATTCTGCACGAATCCTTTCCGATCTTGCAATAGCGTAATGGTTACTGAACACCAGTTTGAGAATGTATTGTGATTCGTGAAATTATTCAAATATAGTTTTTAATGAGTATTAAATTATCGTTTGAATAATAGTTTTTATAAAATAGGAGGATTTAGGGTTTAAATAAAGTGTGAGAGCGTGAAACTTATCTAAGTAAGATTCTTGTAAAGTATTATAGGATAATTATTATAAAAATGTTTACAACACATCATAGGTTTATCTATTAAATTTAATTTTGTATTTGTGAGGTCAATCCAAATTAAGTGCGGGTAAACCCGAGGGGAACAACAAGTAAATTATTACTCGGATTATTCTCTTCATCATTGGAAAGGAATTATTCTTCCAATCGATGGTTGATTTATGAAATCTCGAGATTGCTTTTTCACCCATGAAGGAGATTTGAGTAAGCAAATATTTATAAATTAAACAGTTTTATGTTGATTTATGGTAAATATCCCAGGTGCTGGCTCTAATTGCGAATTTCATTGAAATTCATATTAACCGGATCTAAATTTGACTTTTTAATGAATTTATTGGAATTTCGGGAATAAGGCGGAAGGAGTAGAGGGGGGGAGTCAGAAATTGGAATTTTCCATTACGAGGAATATTTATTAGTTTTAAGGGAGCATTATATCAGAGAGGGGGGGGGGCAAAGGGATTCCTCGGGGTTGGAATCGATACCTCGAGAGCGTATCCTTAATCGATTGGCGGGCTAAGTATCCTCGGGCTGGCTCTCTTCATGAATAAAGCCTTCTCCTCCTCGCCATGAATCATAAGTTATCTGTGTCCCGGGTCCTCCCATGGGCCATACAGGGCATCTTATATATTGGGCGTCCATGGCAGCCTTCTTGTTGGTTGTTGTTATGGCTTATATGGACTATCTATATGGGCCGAGAAAAGCGCTTCTGGAAAAGAAAAGTTCTCTTTATTCTGCTTTTATAAAATTGTTTTTTCCTATAAAAATACATCCTCTATGCTTTAACAGTGGTTGTTAATTCATTTAATGTCACTTTATCTTGCTGTGGCTAATGAAGTTACGATTAATTTTGTCGATCCAAGTATAACTAGGATCATTCCATTTTACGTCCCCTCCGAGCAACTGAACCACCTCTCGGGCTGAGAATCCGCGATCTTGGGCATAGTAGGTTGTCATGCTTACCACTACACTACAGTAGTGAGAAATACCATATTTTTCATGAAATTTTTTAAACTATTTTCAGTTATTCCTAAGATTTGACTTTTCACTTATATTCCATAACTGCATATTTTATTATACGCATTTATAGAATTTAAAAAATTAGGTGATTTTTAAATATTATTTTTCTAAGTATTTTTGTATTAGCCGGTCTGTATGAGACCTAACTCTTCATCTCGTGTGAATTCTTCTTATCACTCTCATTTGAGTTATGTATTTGTGTAAGCATAATTAAATTAAATTTCTGTGTTGCTTATTAGATTTAATTTTTTGTTTTTGTCTTATTCCTTTTGATTTTGCCTATTTAAAATGAACAGAATAACTCATTAGGAATTAAGAACCTGTGAAATACTTCCTTAATGAAGTTCGGAATAATTAAAAAAATATATAAGTAAAGGAACGTGACTATAGGGGTCTAGAATTAGCATTTTATTATTACATTTTGCATTTTTAAATTGCCATTAATATGAATAAGATGGTAGTTACTATGAGTGTTCAGGTTATAAACAATGGCGGATAACAGTCCCTGCAGACCGGCTGTTACACAAGTACGTTTTTTTATTTATTCTTTAAACAATCCATCTCAACATATTATAAAGTCGTTGCAGATACCCTAAATACCAAAGGGATTTAAAAGCAGCCCCAAGGGCCTGGACCGCAGTTTGCCCTGGGAAGAGTTCGAAAGGAGAGAGTTCTTTGAGGAAGAGGAGACGAAAAGTGTTCGAAATTTTCCGGGCGACGAAACCTAGTCGTTTCACGGTCCGAATGTCACATTGTGAGGACTCCTCGGACCTTTTAGCTTCCCCGCTCCCTAACAAGATGGTCTTCTGGCTTTGAAGAGGATCGGGTCAGCTCAAGGGGACAGTCGTTATTTTGGGAAAACCTTTAGGAGGCATAAGGTAACCTTTCAGAGAGAATACATTTCCTATTTTATAAGTCAGAATAAAAAAAAAAAGTTAAGTGTCTGGGACATTTATTTACCAGTGAGTAGAGCGGTTCAGAGTGGTTCAGTGGTAGAGCGCTTAGTTGCCATTCCGAAAGTCCTGGGTTCAAATACCAGACGCTCTGGGACTTTTATTTAATCTGGCACCGGCTGTAGATAGATCCTTGTGGGATCTAGGCCCCTCCTGTAGCTCATCCAGCCTCTATGAAATAAGCGGGAAAAATCTGGCGGTTGAGAGTGATCTAGGACAATAATCACCTCCCTTCACAACCGTTGTCCAAGAAACATTACAGTCTATCCATCTACTGAACCTCAGACCCTTCACGGGTTGTAGTGGTACAGGTATTTTTACAGGTACATTTTACAACTTTTACGGTACCTAACGTGAAACTTTTTTTCCTGATTTCTTTTCTATTTAAAAATGTAGTCGTTCTACCCTCGACCTTTTTATGGAGTAAGGGAGCCACCAAACGACAACTTGATTAGCCAAAAGGATAATTTGTTTATGTTAACAATGCGACAAAGAATAAAAATACATACCATTTAGGATACAGATCCAGGCTTTGCTCTTTACCTCCATTTCACTGAATCAGTATTGGGACTCGATCAATAAATAATTTGATTCAACCTTTCAATGCTTTTCTGAAGAACTACATCTTTAAACTTGAAGATGGTATGCCCCTTTCAAATACTATGTATCTCAATATATTTCTAAGCAGAAATGGTGACTAGGGGAATTTAAAAGAATTTTATTGAGTACTAAACCACTAGAAGTAACCACGGGACATCAACTAACTGGACTCAATGCTTCCTTCTGTGACACCACTATCCACTTTTCTACCGTGTTTCCAAATATGTTTTTATTAGTAACGTAATTTTGTTATATTTACGCTTTTTATAAATCTAGTTTTACTTGGCTAATTTATGTTGTGGTTTACTTTACTCTTTTTGTAAGTAAGTAATCATTTTATAGGTATGTCATGTTTGGGGGAAGTCTCCGATATATTTAGTTGTTGTATGAATCAGATATATAATATTTTGAAATGGTTGTGCCACGATATAGTATCCCAGTTTAAGCCGATATTGATACAAAACAGAAAATCCCGAAGTAACAAATGGAGGCAATATTTTGGCAAACAATATAAAGGGCCCCTCGGATTGAAGAAGCCGGCGGAGGAGATAGCCGGGTTATTGAGGCCGTTTGTCACCTAATGACTCTGGGCTATCTGGAGCCTCCAGGTATCCTCCGAGCTGGACAGCTGGAAATATGGCCGCTCACAATAAACCTACCATGGCTGATTGCACTCGGACGAATGACGGGTCAAATAGCACGGAAATAAACACTGCTCAATGGATCCTAAAGCCAGCGGGTGTGCGTGTGTGTGTGTCCGGTCTCCTCTTTCAGGAAACACAATGCGGGCCATTAATTTTATTATATTATTTAAGCCGGTTAGGAACATTTAAAGTTCTAGGTATTAGTAAATATTATTCCTAAAATGTCACCAGACTTATGATAATGAAGAAACTGGGCCCGGTGGAGGTCAGAAAAAATTCTCCTTACTAATGAGAACTATTTATTTTAAAGCCTATTTATTTTTTAAGGTCTTTTTATTTTTATTAGAACTAATTATTTTCATTACTTATTTCAACTGTCAACCCTTGACTCATTATTAGCCCTGAGGAAAACCTGTAACTTTAGCTTAAAATAAGCAGTTCTCGTTGCTAAAGAGAATTTTTTCTGACCTCCACCAGGCCCAGTTTCTTCCTCACATATATAAGGTCAACTAGTATTATTTCAGTATTTTTATACATAACCACCAGACTGAATCATATATAGTCTTTAATCTATCATAAATCTGTAACTTCATTGTCAATTTTGAACAATAATCATAATATGAGAAGCGAGGGGATGGTTGACTGGAAGATAGACGTAAGGAAGAAAATAGTTGGGGGTGCAGTCAAATAAAACACCAGTGGTGTTCCAGCCTCCTTATAGCCCTGAAGATGACCCACAAAGTGGGTCGAAACGTCGAAACATAATTAAATAAGTAACCACATATTTAGTGTTTTTATTTGACTGCACCCCCAAATAATCATAATAATTTTTCTGTTATTGGTATTTAATTAAAAGATTCCTTGTATTTATGCGAAAATCGCAAATGAGCTTCTTAATTTCTCCAAAACGAGTTCAATTAATATACTGAACGAAATTTATTAATTTTTTTTTCAAAATTAATTTTGTTGGTTACTAAAGGAAAATTAAGACAATTAGAAATAATCTGAAGGCTAATTTAGACAAAGTTAGTAAAATTCATTGTTAATTTTATTATTCATTCACATATCTGGTTGTTTGGTGTGTTAAATTTGGAAGAAGCCCCAAAATACCACATAGTTATTAAAATAGTCTATAAAAAGGTTATTGGATGCAGATCATTTCAAGAGCAGGATTAAGGAATTTCATATATTTTTTATATCTTTCATATATTACTTTTTCACTATACAAAACTAAATAAAACTTATTGTACTAGGTAATTATTATTTCTAATTTAGGATTTAAAAATTAAGGACATAAGGTATTAGTAGCTTATATTATATAAATGTAAATTACACATTACTTTGAAGACTTTTATTTAATGTATATTCCATGTTTAATAGCTTTTTTAGTGCGCGGCTCCGAGTTACTGAGTGAATTCCAGGCATCTATTACATACATGTTTATAATTGAATTTTATAATTTACCTCTCTATTATTTAAAAAAAAAAATCTCACAGTTCTTGATTTAAAACGTTTAGTTAAAGATGAATATTCAAGGACTCTTTCCATTGTTTCGTTTTTTCCCATTGTGTATAATTTTATGTCAGATGTTTGCTGGTTGGCGCAGACCATATGCCAGCGCGGTACCTTGCCAGGTGCTATCCTTCGCCATTCTCATTTTCTGCACAACCCGTTCCTCCAGGGAACATGAGACGTCTAATAATGGTCCCTCTAAGAGACGTTGCGGATGGAATCGCACATTCGGATGATCGGCCATGAAATCCTTTGTGAGCCTATTAATTAGTTTGGAACCCTACCACGGTGTCTGCCTCGGGTATTGTCTCCTAAACATACCTTGTCAAGGAAAACGGCTATTTTGTAAAATAATTCTTAGTCATTATAGCCCTTGAGCACAATAGTTACATTGTTGCTGGAAGGGTCTCCGGGCAAAAAATAGAGCAGATGTCTCGACGAATCATTTAGCTTTTGTTTGCTTTTGCGGCTTGGATGTGGGAGTTTTTTTCACTACAGGTACCTCCCAATGGGATAATGTCTTTTTTTATTATTATTTTTATTATGCTTTGTAGGTCTTCGTGCGCTTAATAGGCATAGCTAATTATTAAAAACACACAAGGGGGGCTTGTAGGTTTAGGCGAACTTCTTTAAAAGTGCGTTGCGAATTACATAATTAATTATTCCGATTATTTCAAAGTTATGTATTTATATGAATAGTTATGTATATGCATGGAGGGGATCATCGATTAACTCTTAGGGATGACGGGTTGTGCTAATTGTATTTTTTTTCCTCATTATAATTCTAACTTATTTCAAACACATCGCATATCACTCCTTCAAAAAAATAACGTCATAACTCAAAAAACCTTTCAATAGAGGTATTTGAATTTTCCACGTGAGTTAAAAAAATAAAAAATTGGATATTCCTAAAGCAAATCAATCCTATTGTAATGATGGTATTGAAATTATTTGATTAGCCATTAGAAAATTTGTAAAAGCTTATATTTTTTTATTTTAAGTTATATCATTATTACCATAAAACTCGAGTACAAACATGTTACAGCTCAAAATATGACTGTATTAAAAAAATAACTTGTTGGAAATGGAATATCAGATATGTCGTTCCTAAATTAAAAATCTTCAACCAATATAATTGCTACTGAAGGCATTGGCATTTTCGATTTATGTCTTTTGAAGGAGCGATATTTGAATAAAGCAAATGGTATTCATCTTCAATTTTTTTTTACTAATTTTTTTGCAAAATCCTCTTGTGTTTTCTCTTTTCAACTCTCACTATGTTCAGAACCAATAAATCAGTTATCACAAATTTCATATTCCTGCAAATCGAAAGAAAAAACTCATTGAGATCAAATTTATTGGATGCAAATATAACATAAATACATAATGAAAAAAATATTTTAAGAATATTTGAAATATGTAACGGTATGAACAGACAAAACGTTGAAACGTTTAAATAAACTGTACGCTAACCCATGAAGGGTTTTGGTTTCAGTACATGGTAGGAACTACTTACCGCACCAGTATTCCAATCTGGGACCTTCCATACAGCAACTCAGCGCTCTACAAACTGATCTATCTCAATTTCCATTGGAAAATAACTTCTTAAATTTCATCCAGGCAATTAAGGTTACAGAATCATCTAGATTCTGAGAGTAATTTTAAGATTATGAAAATACCCTTAAATCGTTGCTTGGCATATTTAAAAAAAAAAATACTCTTCTTCTTGTGTGGAATAGCCTAGTGGACATTTTTAGGATTTGAAATAAATATAATATCTCCTCGTTGGAACTCGAACCCACGCGACCTCGAGCCGAGTACCCTATCCTCCACTTTAATCCGCTCGGCCGTTACGGTATCTATTCCACTGCTAAGTGATATGTCCCTTCCCTTTGTTTTGTTTATATATAAGTTTTTATTTTGTACACAACTTTTAAAACACGGGGTCCTAATGAATTCTGGAATCTCTCTGCAAAACAGGCTCATTTAAAGAATGATACGCAAAGTCGGCAAGTTTCTTCTACAGGAATGGAAGAACTTCTAGATCTCAGAGATCTATATAGGAGAAGTAGATGACATCGGGGGAACCAACAAGGACTATTCGGGATTCCGGAAGAATTTTCCCTCTATCTAGAGTGGATCTGTCTTCTCCAGCGGCTCCAGGCTTTACGATTCCCTTCTAATCCTGGACGATGCGGGCGTCATCAGCCTCTGCAGGATGGCTTCATTAGGGCTCCCGATGCGGCAATCGTCTTCATCTCATCTCTGATTGCTGAAAAATTCGGTGATGAAATTCCTAGACTCCTTTGGTGGTTTGAGTAGTTTATTATCATTATGTTTTTTCTAGAGGAAACGTCTTTTAAATAAGGTTGTCCAAATTACTTAGAATACCATCGATCGGTATCTCGGCATCTGGATGTTTATTATGGGTGAAGGAATTCGGATCACTTCTGAAATTTTTCCTTTAGGTCACGTTTCTCTCAGGTACTTATTTTTAATATGAGAACAGTTTACGAAATATAGTTTGGAAATTTCGTTGTGCTAAGCTCCAATTAAATATCTTAGACATAACATTCCATCTTACTCTTTGTTATTAGTAGTTTTACTAATATTATTGAAATTATTGGAGCAGAGTAGCTCAGTTCTTGAGCGCTTAGTTGCCGTGCCGAAATCCTGATTCTAATCCCGTTTTTGACAGACTATTATTTATTCTATTATCAGCCGGAGATGGGTCCTGTGGGATCTAGGATCCTCCTGGGGCTCATCCTACCTCTATAAAGTGGGTACCCAAGGGGGAAGATCAGGTTGAGCGTGATCTAGGAAAAACTACCTCCCTGCGCAACCGGTGTCCAAGAAACAGTACAGTGTCTACTAAGTACTGAACCCAAGACCCTTCATGTTCTAGTGGTACAGTTTTTAAAAAATTTATTTATTTATTGAAATAAATTAATACCATTCAAAGGTTTTCGATTTCGATTGCCCCGACATTATTCCCATTTTGAAGTGAATTCCAGATGCACTATTGTCGCTTATAATCCGTGGAATTCAGGGAGGGATTGTCACCCATGAGGTGCCCTTATTACCCAGGTGCCTGAGGATCACAATGGACCCACCTGGTGTCCCGTGGGCCCTGCTATCCCTCGGGTCCCGATTCCTGACAGATGGAAAATAACTTTTCACACTCCTTGTTTGTCCAGGTTGTCCGTCCCTCACTGGTTCCGCCCCTGGGTCTATGATAACTTCGAAGGCCCACTGGAATCTGTCGATAGATCACTCCTGTATTCTCTCAAGTTCCTTTTATATTTCTACACTTTTCTTCTCTCATGAACCGGCCCGAAAAGAGATGCAACTAAGTTGACTGTCTAGGTTACTTCTTAGATCATGATTTGAGAGTAACCATTAACGTAAATTTGAACGCTATGGGCGTATATTTCATATTTTTTTAAGCAGTTCAAAATATGATATTTAATCTGGAAATATTTTTTAAATCTTTTGGTTTTTTTCTTAATCCAATGGCTCCAATGGCTTGATCCTTAACCGAATATTAAACAGAGACTAATCTATTATTAATGTTGAGGTAAAGCCGATTGTGAGTAGAACGGTCCCTTCGAGTTTCTAATCCCTTCCTAGTGCCTAGGAATCCAACGTCTCCTTTCTGATCGTCTTATAGTAGTTTGATCCTTTGTTTGCTCCCTGTTGTGTAATATCTGTTATCGGTTGACGGAGAACAATGGAATATTTTAAAAATCGTAAGATGGTTTTTGTATGGATAATAATAATAGTAATGTTATGGAAATTATAAAGGACTTGTATCTCATTAAATATTCTAAAGCAGAAAGCTTAGTTGTCTGGATAGGCGATTGTTTGAAAATTTATGAATATACAAGTGTATAAATATGTAGATCCATATATATGGATGTAGTAAATATATGTATTCTCCGATAATGGTCGATTAAAAGAGGATAATAATGTTTCGTCATTTGGCTGATATTTATTATAAATCTAACATATCTATTAAACTTTTGACATATTTTTGATGCTGAACTGCAACCAATACCTAATTATATATCTTAAAAGGTCATACTGTTTCTAGGATAATGATTGTTAGAAAGAAATGCACTGTTCTTGATGGAAATGATAACCTACAGCTTACCCAGTAAGTTTAAATTGGGTGTGTCCAAAGCAAATCTCCACCCCTTACACAATAAATCAATACCTCATGGCAAAATAATCAATTATCTGTCACAAATGGTCTCGAAACAATACCAGGTGTCTCTGAGGACCAGTCGAGCTAGCTTGAAGTTGGTGGACCGGCTTGCTCGTACTGAGATTGCCATAATTTGTCATCATATAATTACTATTATAGACGTGGGGCATTGCTTCACTGATTGACCTTTAATAATATTTTCCTAATATATACGGAAAATAATATTATTACTATTCTGGCTTAACGGTCCTGCAAGAACCCGGACCTCCATTACCGCTGCCAACCAATTTCTACGACCTTGCGCTATTTTCCTCCAATCTTATACTCCCAGCAGCTTTAAGTCCTGCTCAACATCGTCCATTCATCTGATCGAGGGCGTCCTCTGCTTCGTTTGCCGTCTGGTTTTTCATAGAGCATTCTCTTTGGTATTCTGTGTTCTGGCATTCTTTCTACATTAGGAAAAATATTATTATATCACGGGAAAGAAACACTACAGATATTTTTAAGTTTGATCATACTTACACATACTTTATTTGATTCCATACTAGCGAAGTTATTGCTAACTTGAAGCACCCTATATTTCTCTTAAGCAGAAGAGCATTGCAGTGAACACTCGGCTATTTTAGAAATGTTTGCCCATAACATGAGAGTCTGCATCATCCACCGTTTACGACCCCCTGTAGGATTGTACATATTCATGAGATGTTAATTAATAGAAGGTATCATCAAACACATAGATACTGACTGCTCACGATCTTACCCAAGAGTAATAACAACACATCTCCGAATGTGGAATGTTCGTCCCCAGGCTCCGAGTTCTGGCTAGTTCCGAGCTCACTAATAAATATTTTATTGTCCTTTACTCATCAGCGTTAACGGAAGATAGTAATTGGCCGTAAAATTCAGAGGAATACATGATAAATAATTTCTCTAGCATCCATGTCCAGTATTTTAGTGATGCCTATCTGCAGTTTATAAAGTTGGAGTAAATTTTACGCCTTTCTTCTCCTAAACTAATATCCCCCTTTTAATATCATCAAGTCAACTTTTAATCCTCACTGAACAAATTGCTTACTATAAACTTTCTTTCTTATTAAATATTCAATCAACTGATTGATTAAGCGTTGGATATTCAGAGAGCCATTTTAATTCATCACAGCTACAAACTCCTCCATTTTGTAGCTGGATTATATAAAACTATCAATTAACCCACAAATCCAATACGTATTTTAATATTATTGGATATATTTAGAAATAAATAGTTGAGAATTGTATGTTTGCATTACAGAATGCTACTGCGCGTCGTCATATTTTAGCGCCTTTCTTACCATTTCCAGTCAATAATGATTAGACATAGGTTATACTACATACATTTTTAATTGTATTTATTATTCCTACCGACTAAACACTGGTAAATATACGAGGGGTAAACCGAGGCTTAAATGGGAAGTTTGCCTTAAGAGTAATCTAACGAATTTGGGTTTGGGTATTATTCCGTAGAAGAAAGTAATTACGCGAGTGGTTTCGGGTTCGCTAAGTCTTATTATTATCATTATTAGACACACTAAAACCAAAACGCATTTCAACTTCACTCATCACTAAATTACCCCCTTTTTTTAAAATTTCCCCCTTTGTTTAACCCATTCGAGACCGATAGCATACCGTGTGTGCAATTGATTTCCGAGGGTATAAGACGGCTTGCACACCTTGTGCAATAACAGTAATGTCCGATTATTAGTTATTCTGAGTAAACTAGGCGCCGAAATAAGATTTTTCTTGAACTAATGAAATCTATAAAGTGCAGGAAAACAAAATTTGGCAGTGGTTTTACTGTGTACCAAAAAATCTAAAAACTTAATTCTTAAACAATTTTTTACTACTTTTTAAAAATTGTCTTTGCATTATATTCTGTTCTTTATTATTTAACGTAAAATAACGCTTTTATCTTATCAAACTATTTTTGAAATAAACGTTAATAATTTTTTAATGATGTATTTTCATTCTACCGTACATTGCACACCCGGTGATGTGCAAATGATCTTATTTATGTGAATTCACTTACGAATTGGGTGATTTCGATAGTTAACATGTTTTTTTATTAAAAATTAAAAATATAAAGAAAAAATAATTTCGCTACTATGGAGCATGTTAAAAAAAAAACGTCGTCTCGAATGGGTTAAGAAAAAAAACACACAAAAAAAAGACTAAAGCAGCTATTTTTTTTAAGACAGGTCGCTTTAAAATAATGATTTATAAAGCAATTATACGTACAAACCTATTATATGGAAATCAGTAATTTTTCGTACGTATTATTGCTTTGTAAACTGATAATTTTAATATTCTCTCTTCTTTTTTTTTATTTTCCCCTTAATTAAGAAAATTTAAAAAACATATGAGCAACTTATATTTTTTGTTTACCCAGTGCGCGTTGAAATATTAATTTATAAAGCAATAATATATACAAACATTATAACTATTTTTGTACATATTATTGTTTTATAAATTTATATTTTTTTGAGCTTTTTTCCTTAATTTATTTTTATTTTGTTTAAGAAATTAAAAAAAAACATTAGAGCAGCTTATTATTTTTAAGTTATAAATTATAATTTTATATGTAATTTATAGAGCAAGAAAATTCACAAGCATATTATATGGAACAGTGGAAAAACTATTTTTTGTTTTATGAATTTCTAATTATAAAGTATATATGTTGTCCAACTGTTTTTTTTTCTTTAATCGGTTTTATAAAAATTGCATCTTCCTTTTTTTTAAACATCTTCCATGTTTGATTAACAAAATAAGGAGCAATATTTGAAAATAATAAGGATAAAGTTGAACTAAAAGAAAGAGGTAAGAAAGTTGAGAGATAGAGAGAAGGAGAGAGTATATTTATGACAGAGGAGCGAGCTGGTCGTAAAAAGGTTGATATGTCCAGTCCATGTAGCCCGCTTTTTTTCCCCGACCGCCTCAAATTTTCATAGGAAAACACTAAACCCGGAATTTTATTTCTTCTCTCCTCGGAGCATACTTTTTAATTGATTACTCCCTTCCTCCACTTTTTATCTTTATCGCCATCCCTTCCTCACAGTTCCTCCTTGTTTATTTAGCCAAGGAGGTTCGGGATCCTAGGCGATGGCCAAGTGACGAACCCCGGGACCACGTCCTGTCGTAGGATTTAATTAAAGAGTTCTGATCCGGTTGCTTGTTGGGCCTTTATTTATTCCTGGGTTTACTTCTTTTTTTAATTTATCATTCATTCATAAAACTTTCTAATCCAGTCGTGATCGTTTTGTCGAGGGAGATTTTTTTTTTTACTCATAGATATTCGTGGTGACATAATATAAATTTTCCAGTTGAAAAGACTTAAAGAAACTTCAAAACATAAGTCGAGCCTTACTAACTCAATATGTTATATAACATTAAATGTGTTAGGTCATATTCATATTTTTATTTTTATTTCTATCCCTACCATAAGAGTCGAATTATTATGGAATAAAGTCGTTTTAATTCTAATGAATATTCTACAACAAAATTCATGATTCACGTTAATGTTGGACCTTAAATTTTACTTTTTGAACTAGTCATAAATTTAATCTCCTTAATATTATAAATATTCTTTTTACTTACTTGTGCACAGAAAGTGAAATATTGTTATTGTTAAAGTTTTCACTTGTCAGACTTCAATTGAAACGTTTATTTTTACATATTTCGTTGGTACATCTTGACCTTTGTTGGAATCTCTCATAAGACAGACGACATAGTCAAAACTTAAAATTTTTGTTTGCTAATTCATATAATGTCACTTTTTGCTGCTATGGCTAATTAATGCTACAGTGGTTGTCTGAAATGTTGACTGTTCAGGTAGAAATAAGATAGGATAGTGGATCTTAAACGAGTACTTGACGTAAAGGCTTGAGTATAGTAAGACGTGAATTTAAAATATTAGTAGCACTAGCGATAAGTAGCACTTGAACACAAAAAAAATTGATTAATTTTTATAAGTTTTGTATCAATGGAAAGTATAGATACAGTTGATAAACCGGAACTTGATTTAAATCTCTAAACCGCTTTAGACCTGAAATTTTGAGATTATGATTTTTTTAAATTTTTATATCATTAATGCGTTTTTATATTATTTTTTCTAAACCAATCCTTCATTATTTGGCCTCTCATTTATTTAAGTATTATATTTTATTTTTTTATTTATACTGCCCCAACTTTACTCTTCTTGATTCTATGAAATAGAATTCCATTCCTTATAAATTTATAGGTGGAACTCTTCCTATGAAATATGTTGTTTTTATTTCGGAAAAAAATTATCTTTAAACTCCTTTACATACTTTTGGTATACTGGTGCATGCCTATTTCCGAAAATTAACACTTTTTATTTTTACTGAGGAAAATAAAATTAGTACTAGGATCAAATAAAAATATTAAGTTCCGAGAAAGGAAATAGGCTGAGGAAAGAGGATCATTGAGTCGGAAAATTATTTTTTCCCTTATCTTTCCGCCCCTCCCTCGAGGAAGCAGATGAGTCTTTGCTAAACTCTCGTCTCCTTATCACTTGTGTATTTGTTAGTCGGGTTTATTGTTAGGCATGTAGCTGTAAATAGCTGGGATTTCCCGGTCTTGGTGTATTTTTTCCTATATGAAAACATTTCAGTGAGATTGCTATATATATATATTTCATTCCAGGTATATGCGTGTGTTAGTAATAAATAAGTCTACGATTTTCAAATTTTATTTTCCTCATAAAAATCAAGTTATTTTAGGGTCATAATCGTAGAAATAATATTGAATAATGCGATACTTAAACCCTTTTCAGAGATTTGTTTTCAACCATAAACATCTGTAATAATTATTTGGAGGGGTTTTAGAATAACATAGTATTTAAAAAAACATTATTAGATACTTAATTTACTTTCATATTACCTCTTAATTTAAAAAAAAGGCAAGTAAAATTCTAGATAGTAACAACTTCTTTTTCTGATCACCTACGTATGCAAATAGTATACACAGCTTAGTGCTGTGTGAAAAAATAAAAAAATATATTAAGTACTAAACAAATTTGAGATTTCAATTTTTCTGAAGGCAATCAGACCCTTTTGTATTTCCATGAATTAATATTGAATGTTTTTATTTTAGAAGTATTAGTGTTTTATTTCTTAATAGAAATAGTTTTGTAAAAATTCTAAACTACTAAAGTAAAAAGTAATTTTATTTAATTTGAAAGCATTCAGTGAGTTACCAGTTTGTCATAGCCGATGTTAATTTACAATAAATACGATGGCGTTGAGCACACCAATTTTTCTGTATATAGTATCATACATATCACCACCCTCCACAATCGTTGTCCAAGAAACAGTACAGTCTTTACCATGTGTTGTAGTGGTATACCGAGACCCATCATGTGTTGAAGTGGTATAGGTTTATATATTTTATAAATTAAAAAAAAATACTCCATTTAATTTCATCTGTTATTACTATGTACTTGCGATATGAAGAATACAGAACAAACTCAATATAACGACTCAAGTCTCATGCGCATTTCATACTTGGATGCGATTCTGTAATCCCGTCATTCATCTTTCACCGCTTCGTTTAGGCCGTGTCTATTGCTTCCTCGTAGGGGAGGTTCACTTAAGATTGCTACTCCAGCCAGACGTTCGTGAATGGGGAAGGAAAACCCTGGAAAAAGACCGGGGAAAAAAAAACAGTCATCCCTCCTGGAGGTAATGAGAACGAAGAAAAGAAAATGTTGCAAAGTAATGAAGGCCAGGAAGGGAGAAGGTCGGACAATGTCTGCTCTGAGGGCGGTCCCTTTGTCCTTGCTTACCTTTTCATATCCCCAGCCATCCTCGCTTCCTACTCCCGGCTAATAATCCATTTCTCGGAGATCGCTCCTCTAGGAACTTGGCCAAAGTGGTTGCCGGCTTGAGAATAATTTACTAGCGGCTAGGACGCATCATCTCCACCTCAGACGGCGGATTAATATTTTAATAGACCGTGGGCGTACCTTAGCAAGTTCAGTGAACATAATATCATAATATATAGTCAACGGGGTGACCTGTGGCGTAGTGTTAGTATAACAAAATACCGGGCCAAAGATAGCGGCTTCGTAGCATGGCAGGTGGCCTGGGATTTCTTAAATGGGAGTAAAAAATCTTTACTTATGCCGTCCTTCGGAAGTGACGTAAAACGGGGCCACGAGCCTGTACGGTGTCAGATAATCGTTATAGATTCCTATCCTAATTAAACCGGCAACCTAATTAATAGGAAACATTTAGAACTCCCACTGTAGCGTCGTCCGATAAGCCATAGCAGCATTGTGACGTTAAATGTACAAACAAACAAGTTGGTTTGTTATCATCATCTCGAAACGTTATGATAAATTTCGCCTATCCAAGTATAATTTGAATCGGGATCATTAACGTGTATCTGACACTGTAAAAGTTAGAAAAACCCAAATTTACGCCCTTTCTTCCCCATTTTATTTTTCTCTCATTGAAAAATCTTAGTACCAATTTCCGCGCCATTACTATCTTGTATGGTAGGTTGTTATGCTAACAATACGCCATATATGACCTTACAATTCAAGATAATCTTTATTGTTTTTTTTCATTAATATCTTTATATTTCTTCTTCTAGATAGTATAGTAATCAATTAAGAAATTAACTCGACTTTCATCTCAGTTTGTCTATTCAGTAATAGAAATTCTTGTTCGATAATTCATTGTTATTATTTCCATTATTTATGTGAAATAACATGTTCTAGAATTGGCACTTATATATTTAATAGATTTATTCCTGAATATTTTGTTATAATTTTTTAATCCTGCACCTTATGTCTTTCCTCTCCCTCAGTTATTCCGTTTCCTTCTACGGAATCCGTTAATTTGGGGAATGCTTAAATTTAAGAGCGGAGGCGGCATAGGGCAGAAGTTGGCTAGCGCAGGTGGCGGGAGACAGCGGGTATTTCATCAGAGACAGGAGGGGACCAAAGGTGTCCACCTTGCGGAACCCTAGTCCCATTAGCTCCGCAACAAATCACCTTAATTGCTGTTGCTTGTTCCCCGGCCAACTCTGTCCCTCCAAACAAACTCCGCGACGAGACATAGCAAACCTCTTATACTCTCCCCGTTTGCACAATCTGTCATATAATGCGCAACTATCTGCTCGGCGCTATCCGCTTAGGCAAATGACTTCCTTTAACTTTCTTTGCCCGTTTAACTCTCGCCCTCAACTTTCGAGGGTCCGTATCGTTAAAACTTCCTGCGAACTACCTTCACGGATTCCCCGCCTGTCGTCTGTTTTTCTGGCTTAGTCAGCAACATAAGTTTTTTATCATTAAAACCGAAAAATGATATCCTATACTGTTCATTAAATATATCATATATAAAATAGGTATATTGAATAATATTAGTTGACCTTATATATATATATATATATATATATATATATATGCGGTAGAAAATTGTCCTGCTGGAGGTCAGAAATTTTTTTCTTAAAAAGGGGAACTGTCTACTTTTAAAGCCAACGTTTCAACCCACATTGCAGGTCTTCTTCAGGGTTAAACATAAAAGATACAGACAAATTAAAATGATGCGTATTAAATTATAAAAATACATATAGGGATCAAAGTATACAACAAAAAAAAACTGTACCACTACACCCCATGAAGAGTAGTATCATAATCAATCCATAGTTCGGTACATGCTAGAGACTGTGCAGTTTCTTGGACAGTTGTTGAGGAGGGATGGGTTGTCCTACATCACGCTCAACCGCCAGATTTCCCCTCTTAAAATGGATACCCACTTTATAAGGGCTGAGTGAGCCCCAGGAATTATCTCCGGCCCCTAGCAGATTAAATAGAAGTCAGCCAGCAAGCGGGATTTGAAACCAGTACCTTCGGCATGGCAACTCAGCGCGCTACTACTGAGCCAATCCGCTCCCTTCCAATAGATAAATAAGATAAAAATAGAACAGTTACAATCATAGTGGGGATTGAGTTATAGAGTAATACAGAGGTATTAGTTAAAAAGCAAATAGAATTACAAACGAAAAAGTTAAAAAAATATATAGATAGTTCTTTCCTATTCATTACGTAATGGTAATATTTAAGAATAAAGTATAAAATAGTTACATGAGAAGAGATGATTGAAATTATCGAATAACATAGCGAAACAATAAAGAGTTCCTCCCAATTTAAGAAATTTTTTCTGGCCTCCATCCGGACCATTTTCTTCCTCATAAAATAGATTTACTAATGTCTTTTTGTATTTATACTTTTTGTTGTAACGTGTTACACTTTAAGGGATAATAGTGGTATCAGTTGACACATTATAAATAGTCAACTATTTTAATAAATAAATAAATAAGGTATAGCTTTACCAGCATAATTATTGTTTTCACAGCTATGTGAACACGCTTATAGCGTGAACTGATTCATACAGAGACCACATGATCATACAGAGAACTGGGCTTTAAAGCAAAACGAGATCTATTGTTAGATATCACAAGACATTTTCCAGACATCCGTTCCGTACGAGCTTGGAGACAGATGTAAAACGGGGACTCCTTTGAGAACTACCCCTTCCGAGAAGACTTGAAGGCCGCCTGGCAGACGGAACGAAAGGAGCAGCCTGAGTAAATTATCGTGTAGAAGTGCGAGGATGCGGAGAGGGCACGTAGACCCCACGCACTGCCGGGAGAAGGAATACTGATGCCTCCTCTATTGTGGATACACATTAGCCTGCCACAAACGTCGCTTTGTCTTGGCCCGGTGTGTTGTCCACGCTTGTCCGGAGCCGAGTCGCGTGGAACCAGGGTTCGTCCTGATGGAGTCGGTAATATAGTACTCATGAAGGGTCGTTGGGGTTCATTAAGGTCAGTATTGTGTAAGGGCCAACAAGGATTTTTTTCTGTAAGAAACATATTAGGAGTCATAGAAGATAACACTTCTGCTTTGCGTAATAATCACCTGTTAATATTTCATTTGAGTATTCCTTACGAAGGATGAGGAGAAGGAAATGAAATGCTTTGTCTCCATGTCTTTTATTTCATTTATTATTTATAGTATCATCTATTCAAGAACTGTTTAATTTTATTGAGTGAGCGATCTGTGATCCGAGGAAGGAATATTGTTTCTGCTATTTGGTGAATCATGCATTATCCCAGCTTCGTTCCTACAATAACCTCAAAATTTTCGTTTAAAATCAAATTTCTGAGTCACATTCATAATCGTATATATCAAATAATTTTTTTTTAATTATTGACTATTGATCTCAAGGTTCGAAATGTGGTAGGTATAGTATTTATTATGTTCAAAATCGTTGGATCTGAAGCTCACTGGGGCCTTCTTTATCGTTGGTGCTAAAGCTTGAGAGTGATCTAGGCCAACTCACCTCTCTGTACAATCATTGTCTTAAAAATAATTAGAAGACCCTTCATAGGTTACAGTGAGTTTTTTAAAGATTGCGATTACTCTGCACTTTCAAATTATTTATTCTAATTGGCTGTTTTATCAGTCCTTTGTTGTTTTATTAATCCTTGCTTATTTGATCTAAATTTACGTAAAATCTACTGCTTATTAAAAAAAAAAGGGTTTGAACTGCTTTAACTAACCTTTAACATTTTTCGCTTGCTTAATTCCTTAGAATATTTATTTAAAAAATTATTTTATTGAAGTTTACGGCCATACAAACGATTAAGGTATATAAATAAGCTGTATATGTTTATACGATATAAACGAGATGTATGTGTTTGTGAGCAGTCAATTGTTATGACTCCGATGGCACATTTATTATGTTAAAAGGTCACTGGGCTATTTCCTTTTCACACCCCTCGAACATTGTAATGGATGTAATGTTACGTTTCAAAGGTTATGAAGATTATTGGCAATTGTTGTGACAATACAAATAATAATCATACAAATTCGTTTATATTCAGGCATTCATGTGTGAAGTGTGGATGATTTTGGGTAATAAATTAAACCCATTGGTTAAGCAAAGAATTTGAACGAATATAGGAAATTATAAGAGTATAAGGGGGGGGGGGGAGAGGTAACCCACTTTTTCCTAGATTTTCAGGACAGCAATATTCACCTGGAATCACTATCGTTATTTTTATTGGAGTCCATCGAATTGCTGGTCCTGTCAAACTGAAAACTGAAGATGTTTGAAGGGCTCAAAACCCAACTGGTGTAAGCACCTTTGCTCGTTCTACCTCAAGCACTGTAAGTCACCTTACCTAGTTCTACCACAAGCACTGTAAGTCGCCTTAGCTCGTTCTACCACAACCACTGTAAGTCACCTTAGCTCGTTCTACTACATGCACCGTAATTCACCTTCGCTCGTTTTACCACAAGCACTGTAAGTCACCTTAGCTCGTTCTACCACAAGCACTGTAAGTCTTCAAATGGCTAAATAAAAAATTAGTATAATTAAATGAAACGATGAACCAACAAAAAATTACAGTAATAAATTCACTCTTGAAATATTTAGGTTTCTATCTTAGATACTTCCGCTGTAAAGCGACGATGTGTGTGTTTTGTTACAAATAAAATATGAATATTTGTCATATATAAAAATATGATAAAAATATTCCTCAGATTGCCTGGATCATTTAAAAACCGTCTTACGATTGGATGACCTCTTCCGATCCTATCCACATGTTAGGGATGAACCTCTCCGAAGGAGGAATTCCTGAGAACGTATTAGCTCCTCTTCGATATGGAACAATCGATTTCTCTCCCCCCCCCCTGCTACTATTCCCCGGGGCTCACCCACCCTCCTCACGTCGATCGAGTTTCGCGGATTTTTATAGTCACGTAATGCATCCGAGATAAGGTTAGCAGCGGGGAAATAAAAAATGGATGCCGGCTTGAGTGAGTCAGTGAAATGTCGGAAGAGGTTTTCCGTTAGGCAGTGATCATTTCCTCAGCGATGTTCCAGGACACGTTCCTCCCCCGTTTCCTTCCTCTAGTTCTAGATATTAGTCGTTCCTTCACACGCCTTAGTTATACGAATTCCCCTTCTTACGCTCTTATCCAATTCATTACAATGTCATTTGTGCGTTGAAGTGAAAAAAATATCCACCATAATCCATCGAGGGTTTTATATTAAGTTCATGCTATATCTTATTTCTAAGTCAACGATTATGCTGAGAGGTCCAGGTTTCCCCTAAAATTAAAGAGGGTTGGTAAGCCCCGGTAACTTCTGCATGTTCTCAGCGTTGGCTGATATCAAAATAACTTTTATACCAATAAAAGTGACTCGGGAAGTGGGGTAGCTTAGTGGTAGAGCGCTGAGTTACCGTACCGAAGTTCCCGAGTTAATATCCGACTCCGTAATTTTTTTAATCTTTTAACAACCGGGAACGGACCCTGTGAGATTTTGTAGCGGTTGAGCGTGGTCTAGGACAAATCACCTCTCTGCACACCCGGTGTCCAAGAAACGGAACAGTCTCTACCATGTACTGAACCCAAGACTATTCGTGGTACAGGTTTTACTTATTAAAGTAAATGAAGAAAATATTTTCTGATAGTTATTAATGTGATCCTCAGATCCTCCTGGGACTCACTCAACCTCCATTAAGTGGGTTCCCTTAATTGAAATATAACCTGGAGGTTGAGAGTGAACTCGTGCACATTACATTCATGCACAGCCGTTGGCTTAAAAACAGTCATTCCAGTGGTACAACAATTTTTGGCACTTGTGTACTAGCTGGTACCCAGGAACTGTTATCTGCCATTGTTTATAACCTTAATTTAATTATAAACACTGATAATTCTGAAACTGATAATTCCTACCTTCTTATTCATATATTGATGGAAATTAAAAAATACAAAATGTAGTAAAAGATGGTATTATTAGACCTCTCTAGCCACGTTTTTCTTCTTATACAAATGTTTTTCCTACACACGACGAAAATATCTCCATTTCTATACTTGAACTTTTTCACATTATTTGGTCTTAGCAATTATTCCGAACTTCTAGAAGTATTTCACAGATTCTTCATTTAAAGACGGCTGTTCCAAAGAGTCATTCTGGTCACTTTAAATAGGCAATAACAAAAGGAATAAGGCAAAAACACAAACTTAAATTTAATTAACAATTCAGAAATTTAAATAGACAATATACAAAATTAACAAGTCAAGAACATTTAAAAAAAAGTACAGAAAACAAAAATCACTACAGTTTTAATAATAATATGCGCTTATACGTTATATAAAATTGCTGATCTCGTGTTTTACATTAACTATCAATTATCCTGAATACTAATAGAATAATGGTTATAATTAAAAATATTATGTAAACGAATACCCGTGCATATATTACGCGGATATTCGAAGCAGCGTGGCCCCAGCTCCTGATGTTTCAATTAATGTCGGATTTTCTGAAGAGATAACGTCGCTCAAGCGAGATGCTTGGTAATCTGCCTCCGACCGATTAGTCCCTCTGGGAATAGATTGAAAAAACAGATTGTGAGGATAACACTATGATCCCGTTATTATATCTGATAACGCTTATTTCTATATTTTAGGGGTACTGATAAATAGATATATTAATAAGGATTATGCATGCTTAATCATTTAATATTACTTAATATTTCAATTCTTAGCTTTCTGGTTGTAATTAGTCGTTAAATAAACTGTATTTAAGTAGAACAACTTCTTCAAAATACTTTTTAAAATTTTCGTTTTTTAAAACTACTCTTAGTGTAAAGCCCAAAAAAAAATGGTAGAGACTGTACTGTTACTAGAACAACGGCTGTGCAGGGAGGTGATTTGCCCGCCGCGTTTTCCACCCAGGCCACCCACTTTGTAGTGGTTAGGTGAGCCCTTAGCGTCCATCCGTGGCTGTTAAAAGAATTAAATAATTCATTTGACCCTGCCAGATCTGAAATCGGTACTTTTAGAATAGCAACTCATCACTCTACACTCTAAGCTAATTGAGTAATACATTTTATATATTATATTGTACAATTAATTCCATTCATATATCAATTTGTTTTTATAATTATTGTTTTGTTTTGTAGGTTCTACTCAATTTTTAATGTCCAGCATTTGTTATGACAATGATGATTTCATAACTTAAGTTCGTATATATAACGGTATCCCATTAAAAAGTAAAATTGTTGATATTTTTTTAGACAAAATTGTCATTCATCAAGTTCTTTTTTTTTTTTTTTTTTGTAGATAGAGTCGGTGAACGATGGGCTCACTAATTGAGGAGCGATATGGAAGGGATGTACTATCGGGAACAGAGGGAACCTCCATTAGCTTCCCGATACGGCTGACTAAAGCCCTACAATTAGTCGACTAAATATTTCTCCACGCGTCAATTTTATATTCCCCACCGTCGAATTTAAGTAATGCTGTATAAGGCAGCAGGTGTTCGAACCCTGCCTAGAGGAGTAATATATTACAGGGCGGCTTTTAGTATTATTATGGTTTGATATATATCTGATCCTGGAGGGGGTCCATCTCCTTCCTTTGGTGCATCGAATGGATTTCCCTAAGGGACGGGATGCTGCGGCTCTGGCTAACTTGAAGTTATTAGACAAATATAGGAAACCCTAATCGAAATATTACCGTTAATAAATTCTAATAGCAAGATAATTGGTAACTTAAAAAATAGTTAATAAAGTATATAAGTATATTTAATTTTACCAATCCAATGGATTTTTTTAAATACCGCTTTAATTTATTTTATTTTAGTAAGTGAATGAAAACTAATCGGACAGAATTCGAGAGAGAGAGAGGAAAATTCATTTTAAGTCTATAAAAGAAGAATTGAAGGCCTTGAGGCACAAGTATGATTTTTAAATTTAATGTATCTGCAAAATACTCGCCTATGAATATTCTATCAGAACTATATTTCATTTAATACAATACAATAACCGGAACAAAAACACGCCTCAAGTAGCCTCCGCCAGTTGGCTCTATCTTTTGCAGCAGTCCTCCAGTCCCGCACGGCGAGAAGAGCCCTAGCGTCCTCAGTCACACCATCCATCCATCGTACGCTCGGTCGTCCCACTCTCCTTGTTCCAAAGATCTCTTCTGTCGCCATTTTCTTATGAATCTCGCCATCATTCATTCTGGCTAGATGGCCAGCCCATCGAACTCTTCCCAATTTTATGATTTTGGATATCTCGTTATCTTCAAAGAGTTCGTACAATTCCAGGTTTTTTCGTCTCCTCCGTGTCTCGCCTACTTTGGTGGGTCCATATATCCTCCTCAGTATCCACCTTTCGAACAACAAGAGCCGTTTTTCATCGGCCTTCTTAATAGCCCATGCTTCCGAGCCATAAATTAGTACTGGTCGGACTATTGCTTTATATATCTTGATTTTTGTCTTCCTTGACATATATCGGCTCGTGAAGTGTCTTGATAAGCTGTATTAGCGCCTGTTAGCGGTTATTATCTACGCTTAATTTCTTGGGTGATATCGTTTTGGTAGTTTATTTCACTTCCCAAGTAGATAAAGTTGGAATCTATGCTGTCCAACCTCAAAGTACGCCTCGTGGTTTCCTAGCCTTCCAAACATATTTCACGCAATACATATTTATATTTTTATATATGCAATACATCTTTATATATTTATATTTGTATTTATGTATGAGCAGCCTCGTTAAATGAGTAGTTAAGTCAAATTTTGTAGAAAAATAAGCTTCTTATACTTAAACAAGGGGAACAGTGTTATTTCCTTAATGATTTAGTGCCTAAGTCGGATATTCTTTTAAAATGTAGTTAATATTGGTTATATTGCACCTCAATTTCAAACCAAAAACTACGAGAATGATACGATCCCGCTTCCCTAAATACAATTGACTATCTTAGGACAAAATTTGACTTTACCACTTATTCACCGAGGCTGCAGATGTAATCTTATATGTGTTTATCACATTCATATTTCACTTAATATAAATAAAAATAAGTTCTTGTAAATAAAAACCCGATTATAAAGGAATTTAGTCAAATTTTGTCCGGAACGTATGTTACAATTACATCGTATAGGCTTTCCTTATGTTAGTGTGGGTGCTTAATTATTGATAATCCTATCATCTATGGAATATACCTAAACTACCATTATAAAGAGTCATTAAAGAAACTGAGTGGCATTTTATAAAAAAAAGTACTCATAACTTCAATATTGTTCGTCATGTTTTACGTCCCCTCCGATGGACGGTATAACCAAGGACTTTTTACACCCGTTAAAAAATCCTTGGGCCACCTGTCGTGCTACGAAACCGCAACCTGTATAGGATGCTAATTACCAGACCACGACTCATAAGTATATTTTTTTTTTCGGGATCCCATTGTTTGAATCACCCATGAATCAAAGAACTAAGTCAATAGTTAATGTAATATATCAATACACATTGTTTTATATATAAAAATATTAGGGTTGAAAATAATTCTTGGTCTTGTTTGAAGGGCTTAAACCGTTGGTAGAGCCTTTGCTAACTGTAGCACTGTTTAAACTCCTCTCCAACCCGCCCTTCTCTCCCTTAATAAAATCTTATTCAGCAAACTCCCTTCCATCTCCATCTTTCAGTCATTATTTGCTTTACGATTCAATGATAATCCCCGATCCAATTTTTCAGGCCGGATTGAATATTTTAACATCGGGCGCTATTTCCACAGTGCTCGTAATCTATCTCATTGTCGTCCGTCGTTGAGATGTACTTCAGATATGATTCGGAATAGCTTTTAAATATTTGCATAGAATAAGTAAATTAGATTTTATTGATCCTGATATAACAATTTACTTTTCGTTTTAATTATTAATGAAATAATTAACGAATACAATTATCTACGCTGTTTTTTGTTAAAGTGATTTAAGTCCATTTCTTCATATTCGTGATATCTAAATGGTTTCCATTTGAATTATTTAAAAAATTTGGGCAATTGTTTTTATCACTTGACACTTCGCAAAGAGTGATGCTTTTTTTAACCTTATACACCTTTTAAATTTTACTATGGCCACTTTAAAAAATAAAGCTCATACGTAAAGATTTTAAAGATTTTATGTCATATCTAAATTTATAGAACTTAATAAACAATGTTAACACATGAGTGGAAAATTCCAAAGAATAAGCCTTATTATCTAAAATAAAAACAGACAAACAAAATACCTGTCGCTATTTCGGCAATTTAGACATCCTATCAGAAAGAGAATAATAGCAAAGGAAAAATAAAATATAGCACATCCTAAAAACTTCGAAATTCAACAAAGCACCAACCGGAGAGAACATCGCATCAAGGTCAAAATGAAACTACTGAATCATAAGATTACAGGTCAACAGCTCGAAATGTTTTACTAAACGAAACTGATAAAAAAGAGAAAAACACACCAAAATTCCAAAATGGACAGAAGAAAGTAAAAATAAAACAAAACATGAGAAGATAACAAATCATATAATAAAATGAAAGCGAAAAGTAGAATAGAAAAAATACATAATCAAGAACCCTCTGGGTATACGGCTATTCCAAATATATTATAGTATTAATTAATATATTAACATAGATAGAATGTATATCTCTTTACATGTATGCATGTCCTTGAGTCTCTAAAATAAAAACAGAAAAAACAAAATTCCTGACAAATTAATTATACTGTAATTTTGTTAAAATCATTAACAAGATAGGGTGCTATGAAGTGACTCTATATAAACAAAAACGTTTTAATACCCTGGAACCTCCAACGCTTTTGTTGTGCGTCGTTTTTCCAGTGACTGCCTCTCAATGATAATCATGCATATTTTACTATACTACAAAGATCAAGAACGCTACGAGTGCCTTCAATGGGAGGTTTCCGCATACAAGTTTCGACTTGAATCTTGAATTGAGAACCTTTAGCGGAGGTTAACAATAGATGAGCACACAATATGTACCAAAAGCATAGCCATTTGTAGAATATTACTAAATAAATCTATTATAACATTTTTGCTTACTATGCTTTCAAACAAAATCTGTACAACTAATAAAAATACAGGTAACTTATTTTAAAGATTTTTTTTCATCCCTTTAAGGAATAAAGATGTTCAAAATACTCGGAAGAAAAGAGAAAAGAAAAAAGGCAGCACATTAATTAGCAAAATTAAGAGTTGGTTTTACATGCGGTAGTGGCGCAGTGCCTTTGTTAGTAATATTAATGTTTAATGTTCATTTATAATTTTCCCTTTTTCGTGAAAAGGTGCCTTTAAAGCAAAAAAAAAAAATATAATAATAAAAAGTATTATAAAAACTGTGAAAGAAACGAGGTTGAAGCTTCTCCGTAATTAAAGGCCGAGTATAATTTTTGGGGCATTTCTAATGACTTTCCCAGACTTGTGAAGAGCCTTTTGTTCTGGTGCTGTGGATTTTTTTTTTTTTTTGTTCCAACAGTCCTCCTTGATGCTTTTTACACCGTCATCAAGTCGTTATCCACTTGACTCCAGACCTTCCTAGGCTCTTCCATTCAGTATCTGGGAGCGAACTGGAGGAGTACCGCGGAGAAGTACTCCTAAAAAAAAGTATTCTTCGGACAGCTACAGAACATATTTCCTATGTGAGATGTTCTGAGTGTCTGCCCACACTACGTTCAGTTGTCAGTAAAAAATAAGTCTTAATTTGTTATATTTTTAATTAGGAACCTCTTATAAAATTATATTTACCTTTGTAATATTTTTATCAATATTGTTTTAGTGCAATAACCACAAAACCATTGCTATATTTTTAAGAACTTAAGAGACCAAAAGTCCATTTCCATATCTCCATATCTATCTATAATTCCATATCCATTCCATACCTTGTTAGTAATTTATACCTATGTATTGAACCAGAAGTATCCTTGAAATATGTTTGATTTGTTCCTACAATGCCACGGGGCTACAATTGAAATGTACTAAGTCATTATCAATTAGAGAAAACGCTTCGTTGTTACACTTTAAGTATTCTAGCCTTTTCTTCAGCGTTTTCTCAAAATCACGTTTTTCACTTTGTGTATTTCACTCGTAACCCCCCCGATGTATATAAAATGATAATGAAAAATTGTATTCAAATCATTTATAGTATTTGTATATTAAACATTCATGAAGAATGAGTATTGATATTTTTTAAAATATTTTACTGACTATTTTCCATTGTCTTCTAAAGAAAATAAAGTGAAAAGTCGAATTTTATTTATTTATCGATTTTTTGAGTAGATAAATTGAAGAAAACCCAGAATTATAATTATTCAGGATTTTATCGCCTAACTCAAAACTTGCAATTATTTTTTATTTAGCAGCTCTCGAAGGCTTAAAATCACATCCTATTTAAAAAAAGATATTAAATGATACGCATAATGACAAAAAAAAAGTCTTCATTTTCATATATTCTCACTGAATGAAACCATTATTATCGTAAAAATCCATAGCAATGCCAGAGAAATCCATAGAAGCCGGAATCAGTACTTTCGATACAAAATTCAGGTTTTTTTTTTTTTTTAAGGAATACTTTTATAAGGATTGATAAAAATTAATCATGGAAAATGTATCGTAATTAAATATGCAAATAACATAAATATTGAGAGGGTCACTATAGAGTAAAATAAAAAATAAACCAATAACTGAGTTATTTAGGAATAAATAAGGTAGATGTTTGAGAAAATAAAAACAGATTATTTTAATAATAATTTATATTTTATTCGACGGTTAATATGAGAGTATTATTATTTCGCAATTTCTGCCTGTGTTCACGGTCGGTAATCACCACTAATATCCTTCCTCCTTAGGCCAGGCATCCAGCAGGATGTTCTCCTGAGACAAAGCTAATGGAGCAGAGAATATAGTTCTCGCAGATAATAACCACATTTGGGCTAATCTTGGGCCAGGAATTCCTCAGAGGGCAGGCGCCGGGGTATGAGGAACTTGTTGAGGAGGGCATTAGGGGAACAATGGGTCCTGCAATTAATATGATTTTAATGATAAATTGTACCGTGAGAAGGGTATTAGCACATTAGTGGTGCGAAACACCACATTGGCAGGTTGCCCTTGCACTTGAAGTATCATTTATTTTTTATCCTACTCATTGGGTCGTTTCTTATGAAATGTCCGTTATCACAGGAAAGGTTCTTTAGTAGTATTATTTTATGAAATTAAAAAAAAATTATTCAAAATATATAACCTCGTTTACTACAAATTTTCTCAATTTGTTATGGAATCTTCAATCCCAAAACCGAAAAAATCAGGGTTTTGTGATGGATTAAAGTCAGAAAATGCGATTTTGACTCGATAGTTATTTTAATATTAGTTAAGTTATTCTTCTTCTTCTTTATCTTCCGCTTGTGGCTTTCAGCGTCGACGTACCGCATCAACCCAGGATCTCCATCTGTCTCTATCTCTCGCCATAATCCTCAGATCCTGCATGTTCTTCTCTATTTCTTGCCCCAACTTGGAAATGTAATTGCAGTAAGTCTGCTTTGGTCTCCCTCTTGGTATAGCGCCCACGGGTTTGGCTTCCATTAACTTTCTTGGATCCCTGTCTCGACTCATTCTGTGGGTATCCCCAAACCATTTGAGCTGACGCTTCTCCAGCGTTTCTTTCAAGGGGGCATTGCGTAGCTTCTCTCTAATAGTATCGTTTCGGATACAATCTCTTCTTGTCTTGGAAGTTACTCGTTGGGGAAATTTCATTATCTAGGAGTATCCAACTCTCGCAACCCTGCTCGTTTAGTTTATTCATTGTCGTGAAACATGATGTCTGGTTGTCGTCTACGAGTATTCCCTTACAATTAACAATGCAGGTTATTTATTTATAAGTTTTTGTGTCATCATGTCTGTATCCTTGCTTTAAGATGTGGATGTGATGGACTCTGGGTAGAAAGGAGCGAAAACTTCATTTCTTGGGTGCATCCGAATGCATTATATTATGTCCGAAATAGGCAATAAGTATCCTTTCTAATCTCGAATCATTTTCTCCTATTTTGGTAAAAAGTATCCTGAAGTTATAGCGTAGTAGAAGGCCTCTTGACCCAAATTTCTTCCGAAGTGCTTTTAATAAATGCCCTGTCATTCAACACTATAAATGAGAGAAGCTCTTAAAGAGTGGCTCGCGTGCTGGTATCATCAGAAGAGCCGCAGGCACCCCAGAAGGAGTACGCTGAGAGATCGCGTGCGCCGCACTCGGCGTCATAGTGGATGCAAATTGTTACCTTGCCAGGTGTACAGAGTGGCTAAGGGTTACCTCTCCGGATATTCCTAGGAAAGTAACCAATCTTCTAGGAACTGTCTTTCGTACTTCACTTGCGAGTGTATTCCAGAGAATAGTTTTGGTTTTATTTTTATTTAATCTGTGTTTCCAGATATTTTCGTGATATGTACCTAGGTATCAAGCGGTTCGTGTAACTGACCACAGGTAAAGTGTTGTATTCCAAGAATATTATATCCGTATTTTTTTTTAAATTGACTTAGTGTTATTATTGGGTAAGAAAAGGTCCGGGTGGAGGTCAGAGCAAGAATTTCTTAAATAGGGTTGAACTATTCCTTTAGAATCAACATTATTATTATCGAATGTCCGAATAAACTGAGATCGATAAGCTCGCGATTTCAATCTTTTTCTAAATTCTTCTTGTTTTTCCAACACTTCCTCATCCTCTGAAAGAGTTAACAGCGTTGGTGACTTTAAATTATTGTTGATACCGTGTTGAGTGAAGATTTGGATATCTGTAGCGCACGTAAGCTGACAACTAATAATAAGAGACATAATAGTTAAGATGATGCTAATTATTAGACATTTTACAAGTAATTAGTGAACATGGCTATTGAGGTGAATTTTACTCTACTAAGATAGCCTCTATTCGAAAAAGGGTTCTCACGCACTACATTCCCAAAAGAGCCGCAAAGGCCAAATCTTCTACTAGCTGTCATCTGGTCAATATAGTCCTTGCCGCGGCACGAACACACGCAGGGTATTTGTCCTTTGTTCTCCCGATCATCCGTAATGGTTCTCCTTCCGTTGTCGCCTTGATGGCACCTCGATGGCGTGCACCAGATGCCGGGCAGCTGTCCTAGCCTCCGGTGGTTGACTTCGTTACGGAGTTCGATAGAGTCGTTTTCTAGCCGTATCTGAGGTAACCACTGAACCTTAATAATATCTTAGCTAACAGCTGCCAGTAAATGATAGGAGCCGTACGGCTCGCTACGCTCTGTGGTAATCGGAAAGGACCATTCAGTCCTATTTTATTGTAATAGACCTGTTGTTGGCTCATTATTCCGAAGTATAGTTGTTTTCTTCATGGTTTTCATTTGATGTTAATAGTTTTAAAATCATTTTTTTCCCAAATCCAGTCAACTTTTACTTGACTCATTTGCTTATATTCCAGGGTAATGGGTAGTTATTTATTTTATTTGACGTTATTTAATAAAAACACGTGTTTTAATATCACTAGGGAAGAAAATAGTTAAGTTAACAGGGTTGGTGACTTTAAGTTATGATTTATACTTATGGACTCGTAACCCCTAAGTTATGACATCTATCTTTTGAGTTGTCAGCAATGTAAACTTCCTTGACTTTGATTTTTCTTTGATATGTGTTTATATACAACATCTAAAAGGTTAGGAGATATATATACATAGAGAGTGAGTTAGAGGAAATAGTATGACTAGACAATAGTATGTAAAGAGAGTAATCACTGAGTTATAACGTTAATCCAAAGAAAGTCACTTTGTATATCTATGGTATTGCGTTCCATTTATCAATAAATATAAGTTTGTCTACTGTTTGTTAACTCCAACGTTCCTCCTTCAATTGTTATTTAAACATACCAATGTCTACCTGTTGAGTATTGAATTAATGATATGCATTCCGTTCTGGGTATGATTGCAGTACAGCGGATGCTATCCATTTTCGGATCCTGGACTGCTAGAGCTACTGACTGGGTACGGTCTAACTATGAAGGCAGGGATAGATTCCGTAGAAATTGGACCCGGTGCAATTATATAGGCAGCTTACCTCCGCCAGGGGATCTGATGAAATATTCATTTCAATTTGATCCAGCTACTTTCTCCCCCTCCGGGCAACGTTCTACGACGGAATGGGATTGCTTTATATTTTTAACTTTTAAATTCGACAATTTTAATTCAGTTTAGCGGTATTAAATTGGTTTTATTTCTTCAAAATAAAATCTTGTATTATTTATTTTCTATTGTATCAAAATATTTAGTATAGAAATGGCTTTAGGCTTTCATTGCATGCTTTAATCATCAGATTTATTTCTAACAAATCTTATGGAACCAATAATGAAAAAAAAATGCCAAGCAATGTTGTATTCTTAAGGCGTCCAGAATAAAAAGCAGATTACAACAATTGATTTGATGGCCATATTCGCTAATGTATTACATTTTTTTAGGCGACTGTAATGTTGAATCTTTTTCTTGACAGCAGAACGGATATCAAATAAAATAGGAGAAAAACATGTTTCCAATAACTTAAAAATCTTCCACACCTATCCACAATCCATTGCCATATCCACACCGCCTGCTCTTATAACGTTACACTTAATTCCGACTTACCATTTTTAATTGATACAGTATAAGAATAGGAGATCTCTAGCAACAATGATCCGAGATTTATTTAATAAATACTAAAGTTATGCTTAAGCCCAACAAGTAGTTTCCTCAGTCGTAAGCGGTTATATTCTAGCAATATCGAAGACAACATATGAGGCTTTCAGGATTAGGAGATAACACCATCGTTATAACAATTGATTTTTTTACATTTTTAGCTACTTAAGTCTAGTAAAGAAAGAGCTTTGGAGGGATTGTTTGGCTAAACTAGTGAACAACGTGAAAATGTCAATTGCTAAATTTCTGGAGTTATCCGCTTATGATCTTGAATGCTTTACATATCTCCATAATAATTTTTCACGCTCTGATACTCGGAAATTTATTTATTTATATTGAAAATAAACAGTGTACCATCTTCACTGCTCTTGTTGCAAATTGAGTATTTACTGTGGTTTATTCCAAGTTGGAGGCTTAATGAGTAGCGCTTTGCCATATTACGACGACACAACTTCCACGTGTAGCTGCCGTGTGTCAGCTCTACCGTGCCAGATCTTATTTGTTCCCACTCACGTTGAAGCTAAGATGATTTTATAATTTTCAAAGGCGTGTGCTGCGGGACAGAATTGCCGCTGGCAAGGTTCCTGGAGCGGAGGGACCGGAATTGACTTAACCTGTACACAGGCAGTTCCTCCCAAATTGCGTTACCCACGTTTCACTCCGCCATTCTCTTACATACTTTCACTTCTTCCGTTTTTTTTTCTCTTCCTTCCTCGTTCCGCCCCCTTCGCGTCTTTCTTCACCCCGTGGAAGTTTTGATTCAATTACAGTCCCTTATTCAAATAAGCCCGCACCTCGAGCGGCCATTTTCCGTCATTACCCCTCCCTTCTCTAATTGTAATCCCTTTTGTGATTCAGTTGGAGAAGAGTGGGGGTTGGGGGGTAGAGGGGGGTAGTACTTAAGTGGAGCCCTCATTCGAAGAAAAGTTTACCCTTAACTTCCATTCACGTCGCTTTCCTTTCTCTAATTCTTAATAGTATTATGCTCTCAATTCCCGATAAGTCTTTTAAAATCTTCGGGGAGAGTGTTTAAAGCAATTACCAGTTAAAGATAATTCCGAGCTCTTTATTGATCAATCCATTAAAACACTCGAGAGCAATTTTCATTAAAAATTATAATATAATCTTGGTTTTGTAGTGGAAATATTACATTTTCATATCTCAGAGCTTAGTAATTTTTGGTGTCTTTCCTCCTTTCAAATCCTCCTAACTATTGCTCTTAATAAAAAGAATTACCATTTAGGAATCTCTCATCTTTTTTTTTCTGGATCTTTCGACGTTGCTCGTTCTTCGACCTCTCCTTGTCTTGGATTCTCGGTGTAATTCAGGCCCTGTCTCTTCTCTTTTTTATTCTTGAGCAAGGAGAAGCCGCCCGGGTTTCCGAGCGTGACGCTTGTCCCACGGTCGACTGCCCGGCGACAATGCTCCCTCGGATCTGTGTTACTCGGGCAGCATCTGGAGCTTTGTCTCTCTTAGATTTTTTTCTCTAAAGAATAACTGTACAATGTCAAAAACTCGATGATTACATTTAGGATTTGTCAAGTTCCTAGAAATAAAAAAATACCGCAAATCCGATTCCTCTTCTTCTAATAATGGATTGCTTTCGTACCTGGGTTTCCAGTTCCTGAACTTGAAATTAATCAACAAAAAATCTGAACGACTACGAACTATTAAGGGAATTGGGTTCATTACATCTTAGGGACTGTACTGTTTCCAAGCGATCTGTTGTGCAAGGGGGTGAATTGGGCAAAATCATGCTTCACCGAGTTTTCCTGTAATTAAGAATACCCATGTTGTGGGTTCAAAGGAGGCACTTCATATGCCACGTAGTCGATTCACTGTCATTGACAGAATAAATAATTCAGATTTGAAAAAAAAATTGCTTAGCTTACTTAAAAGATTAAAGCAGCCCAGAACAACGTGTGTGGTTACAACCTCGAGCCAAAAAGCTGCCAGTTTCAATTTTAACCGGTCCCTTCACACCATCGTGCAAGCCAGCCAATGCGTGGCGTGCATCAGTTAAGAACCACATTTTTGTTTTTTCTTTTCTGATCGAACGGAATATTTCATGGCGTTGCAACGGGTCCAGGCTTTTCACAAGCATAAAAGTATAAAATTCACTGCATTATAAAACGCTCAAAGCTACCAATTTATTCGAAAAGACTCATATACATGGCATCACTAAGTCATCGAATTCCCCTGATATCCAATCTTTTACTATCCAGAATCTTTAATGCTCCTTACTTTATTACTAATTAAGCCATCCATAATGACCTCAATGTCCCATTTGTTGCTAATTTGGTCCGATACCATTCCTTTAATGACAAACTTTATTCCTACTCAAACCAACTAGTTTAAAACCTTGCTACCTCTTCATTTCCCGATAATACTCCGAGACGTTTGAAAAAGATGGCTCCTTGATCTCTACTTGTCTTCATCAGTGCATCATCCTTTGGAAGGGGCGTAAAATGGGGGTCCCGAGCCCGTACGGTGTCAGGTACTCTTTCGAGTCCCGTCTCTTAATTATATCAGTATAGGTAAAATTCAGGAATCATCGTCCGATTAGCCTTAATGGCATAAAGTAACGTTAAATGAATAAACAACATCACGATCGAAAAAAAAAGAAGATTTACCGATTTTTTTAATATATACTTAGTTGACTATATATATATTTTTTCTCATTGCTACAACAGTAAGCTGGAAGACTCCTTTTGTTTTCGCTACTGGAGCGTGGACTGTCAGAAGTGATCCCGACCACAATGGTCCTAAACGTCTGAGATATAAATATATATATGAAGGGAGTGACAGTTGGATTCGGGACAAACAGCCATTATACTCGGACCAAGTCGGTGATCGCTGTGCCAACTAATACGCTGGGATTCCCCTATCTTCTTAGCTTTGACATGTATGAGGGTAGCGAGACTTCTCTGTCAAAAGTATTATTTTTCCTTATCAGTGTTATTGTTACGACTTATAAGAAACGGTTTAATCCTAAATAAAAAGTTAGTTATTTAAAAATAATTATGGAAATAGTTGGTGGTGCAGTCAAATAAAACACTAAATAAGTGGGTACTTATTTATTATGTGCCGACGTTTTTAGAAACGCCAGTTAGACCGCTTCTAGTCAAGCCTCAGCTACTACTAGCCCTGAAGATGACCCACAAAGTGGGTCGAAACGTCGGCACATAATAAGCGAGGGGATGGTTGACTGGAAGATAGAGTAAGGAAGAAAATAGTTTGGGGTGCAGTCAAATAAAAACACTAAATAAGTGGTTACTTATTTAATTATGTGCCGACGTTTCGACCCACTTTGTGGGTCATCTTCAGGGCTAAGAAAGAACAACAGACGAAATAACAGAACTATAAAAATACATTGCAGTACTAAGTATATGATAAAATAGAAAAATTTATATATAGAGAGGTAGAAATTTAGAACAAAAAGTGAGGGATATATATGAATAAAAACATTACAGAGAAAATGTACAGAAAGGTGGTGATGCAAACAAAATTTACAAAGATAAAAGAAGGAAGTAAACAGAAAGTTTTAAAAAAAGAAAAAGTATAAACATCAGAGGTGAGAAGTAAAATTATGGAAAAGGTAGTAGAATTTACATAAAAAATATAAAATGTAAGATAATAGACTCCTAGGGAGTTTACATAAGTAAAATGAAAGAAGGTATAACGAACATGATATCAAAGAGTAAATAAGGAAAAATAACAGTAGAAAGTCAAGATACAAATCTAGAGTATAACAGGTGAAAAATAAACTGAACATGGAAAGTAGAAAATATAAGTAGGGGAGTTTTAAAATGGATACATATAGAATGAAGTGGTATAAATATATGACGTAAATATACAAGGAACTTATAGAAATATAAGTAACAATATGGTATGAGCATGGAAATAGAATAAAATATGATGAAATAGTGATGTTAAATGCTAATGAAATCTTAAATAATAATAACATATGATGGATGCCAAAAAGCTAATATGAGAAAAAAAGGTGTGCAAAATGGAGAAGGAAAAGGTTGAGGAGAATATATGAATATTAAAAATGTTACAAACCTATAGGAAGCTGGAGATAGACTAGAAGCGGTCTAACTGACAAAAAATACGTTATGAATGTGTTACCAGCGATATCTGACGGCCAAAAATATGACTAATTTTTATTTGTTATATATATTTTTTAATTGTATTTTAATAGTAATTTTTTATTGACTATTTTTCTGAAATATTGACTATTTTATTATATTTAAATGTGTATCATGACTATTTTATATTGGGCCACGAAAATTAATGACAAAATTAATAGGAAAAGGTAGGGTGATAAAACAGTTGGATTTTATGTCAAGAGGTCAAAATAAGTATTATAGGAAAGAGAATATAGTCGTAACAGAATGAAAATAATTTTAATTAAATTAATTTCATATTTCATAATTTATTATGAATATGAACTATGAAACATAATAATAATTTCATATTAAATAATTAATATTAATTAAATTAATTCTCCTCAACCCTTTCCTTCTCCATTTTGCACACCTTTTTTTCTCATGTCGGCACATAATAAATAAGTACCCACTTATTTGGTGTTTTATTTGACTCCACCCCCAACTATTTCCTACCTTACTCAGATCTTCCAGTCAACCATCTCCTCGCTTCTCATAAAAATAATTATGTATAGTTCAAAAAATGTTTGAATACTAATTTTCAATTTCAAAAAGTTTTTCAAGGGAATTTTTTAGTTCCCTGGTTTTTCTTTATGGTTGTGATATTCCTCTTTAACTAAAACCCCATTTATCAGATGTTCAAAGATAAATAGTAAATATATAAACACTTATATTGTCATATTTATAACAAAAAAAAAATTATTAATGACTTCATAAAACTAATTTCCTCAATGAAATCTTACTCTCACGTTTGAATGCTTAGGAAATAATTTAAAGAATCTTTTGCATAAAAAAGAATGTATTTTAGAAGTAAACCGAAAATTATCGAAAATATTAGAATTAATTTGTTATACGAACCCGTACTGAAAAAACTGAAAAATATTATGAACTTCGGCTTTTACTAAGTAAAAATTAGTAATTATTGGAGGTGTTTTTTAATGTAAAAAACCCTATCATACATTTCTTTTGTAAGTACCAAAAATCCATTAAATCCCTTTATTTAATAATTTTTTATTATTATTTTTTTTGTTTGTCTCTTGTATCCAACTTCGTCGAACCTTCTCTGGTCTTTCAACATCCAGAAACCCTTCCAAATTCCATTCTTACATGCGAGTCTCTGGTAGCGTATTGTAATAAAAAAAAAATTAAGATTGTTCATTGTTATTAATTACTGTAAGGTGTGTACTTTATTAATATACTAGCGACCCACCCCACCTTTGCTTGGGTAATAAGGCATATTATGCCTACATAATTTGTCTCTGTAATGTATTTATTTTTTATCACGTACCGGCCACTAAGGAAGTGAATATCATTGGTTATGCTTCTTTGGGAGTTTTGATTTTCTTTCTTCCTATCTCAGCTAATGTAATTTATTATATAAAAAATTTCTTTATATACGAATTTATTTTCTTGCACGTTAGATAATTGCACGGGATTAGGCAAGCAGCGTCTTCGGTGAAACCCATCGATATTCCAACCCATTTACACAAAACCTCGTATGTATAGATTTCTAACTTTCATTGATTTATCGGCACATTCTAATTTACGAAATTTCCCTTAAAACAATGTAAGTTCAAGTTTACTTCATAATATACTTTTAACAGCCCTATCCAAGCTTACTTAATGTAGACGGAAAGGAAAACACATTACAATAAGCCTTCTGATCCTACTAGAAACTGTTTACGACATAAATAAACTGTAATGGCCTCGCTAACAGACTGATGGGGGACACAATAAAGAAGGAACTATAAAACTGTTAGGGTTAGATATAAAAGAGGCGGTTGACACTAAGCCTGGGAAGTGTGATTTAGGAGGTCCCGGTGACGATTGTTATCGAGCAAGAGATGATGGAAAAACAGCGGGGGGTCGTATGGAGGAGCAATTGGATACCGATCTGAAGGGTAGATATCTTTTGGGTATGGCGAGGTAGGTTCAGAAGAGGTCTTGGAAGTGCTACCATGGTTAATTGGACTAACCATGGTATGAAGGTTAATATTATTATTGCTATCAACATTATGTATTTAAGTCAAAAGTGAATAAGTTCTTCGGTAGCAACTTAGATAAGATCAGAGTCCAGATTTCTTTATTTTTCCTTACATTTTACAATTTATAATGCAGGAAAATAAACTTAACATTTATAATCAAACATATATATACAGACATAGATATAGATATATTTTATTACAGATATAGACAGACATAAATAAAAAAATATTACTAAATTATTTAAGCCTTTAGGAATTCATTTTAGGTATTATTTTACTGCAACTTTGTACTTGGTCAGAGCACAAATTTCTTTATTTTCTTAATTTTTTCGAGTTACAGTGCAGGGATATGAACTTTACATTACATTATTTGTCTAAATATGGATAAAGATACATTAAAAAAATTACTTAGTTTTTAGGTGTTTAGGAAATAATTTTTTTGAAAACCTTATTGATGCAATTAATACTTATATGGTTAAGTCATGTTTGTAACCATATTTATCCAATAATAACAATTAATATTTGTTTGTATGTATGTATATATCTTTATAACTTTATACTAATGTATACTTTTATTTGTTTCAGGTGAGTAATCTTTTTTTAAAAATTGAAATTATGAACTATCCTATCTAACTCGAGGTATGCATACAGATTTCTTTTAATTTTGATTTGATTTTGTTACTTTTTTTTTCTTTTCTATTGTTTCTCAAACATTCCCCAAAAATATTCCTATCCAATATGTAATAATCCGGGCGTATAGATATGAAATGTCATCTATGTAAACCAAACTCTCCTATGAAGGTACGTTTTTTTTTTTTTTTTTGTTAAAAAAAAGTATAAACTCTTATAGAAAAGTGTGAAATGTTCATAGGTGCAGTCAATAAATTTTACACAAAAAAAGTTCAACTTATTTTATTTTGCCACCGACCTTATTTTTTTAAGACAACATCGGGTAATAGGGATGTAACGACCGACTGTAACTGGCACAAATAAAATATGTTAAACTTATTTCGTGTAAAATTTCTTTATCGCATACCCGGCCGTTTCACACCCTTCCAAGATATATCCAGACAATCATTTCCGCTTAAATATAAGCTATTATACTTTTTTTTCCCGAGCCATGCCGTTAATACTCGTATATATATAACATTATGTTATTTAAGAATCTGATTCTTTTTTTCTGATCAGGTTCTACGATTTAACTTCAGAAAAAGAAACCCACGGGATGAGAGAAAGCATACCAAACAAATTAATTTTGAAATTTAGACAACCCATGGGACCATGCTAATGGCCCAGATATAACTGACAATGACATACCACCCTGACACCGTGAAGACTGACAATATCACGTAGCCATTCTATGGCTAGCGTTTGAACCTCCGAAATGAGCCAACTCAATGGACTGGCCACCATTCAGGTCCTAACGTAGTAGTTTTTTGTATCGTTTAATACCTGTCCTATATCACAAAGGAGCAGTGACGACCCGGAATGGCTGTGAGGATTACGATTGTCATTCCCAGTCAACACTAACAGTCCTCAACAAAAAAATTAATCTTTTGTTGGCACCACCCATTAATCGCTGTGCAGGGATTGAATCGTGTGAAGCCGTTTCACACACCGAAAGCGAGATTAGATTGAACTTTACGCAATGATTATTGTTCATTAATTTTAAAATATAACGATACCGAAGCCATAAAAATAAAACCTCTACCCCCGCAACCCATGATATTGGGTTCAGTACATGGTAGAGACTGTACTGTCTCTAGCACTAAAGTCGTGCATGGATGTGATTTATCACGCGTAGGGTAGGATAACATAGGATAGTATATACAATTATTTTACATAAACATTTTGAAAAATACTCGAAATAGTAAAATTAAATTAAAACATATGGCCTGTTATAAAAACACCATTTTCATCGTGTCATATAATTCATCTACAATACAAGAACTTATCGTTATATTAGCCCAAATTGTACATTTATTGTTTATATTGGAATTTTTAAACCATCAAATTACCTTTCTACTCTGGAATTACCATGTTTTGTGTTATTTTTTTTTTAAGTTAAAAGTCTAAAATAACGTGAGCTAGTCCACGAGATCGTATGCAGAATAATTTTTAACACTTGTATCAAAAGTCCAAAACGCTAGGTGTGGCTCTGTTAATAACTTTACCAGTTATACGATTACCTAAAATATGGATGTGTTTAGGCTCCTTAAAAAAAAGAGAGAAGAAAATTCATAAACGAAAAATTAATTTAAACATTAATGGGATGGGAATGGGAGAAACGAAGAGAATGGGAGGACAGATGAAGATGACTCAAGGCTTCATTCACACTTGCAATTAATTCTCTTCCTAATGAAGCTATAATTATCGCACATTCCCGGCTCAGTTTTCATCAGTCGTATAATACCACTAATAACCCTACAGTTGGCGGCAGATTTAAGATATATTTTATTTATATAATCAATAATAATGAGTGCTTAAAAGTTATATAAAAACTTGTTAATCTTACTGAATTATAAACAGTATTATCAATCAGGAAATTTTTAACTTAATACAACAGGAATTGCCTAAAATATGTAATATCCATTAATATAATATTACATTCATTAATATAATTTTACGTAAATTTAAAAAATCACCACAACGTGGATATTCCAAATAAATTAAATATTTCAAAATAAATAAATAAACTTTAAAATAAAAAATTCAAGTAGAAAAAGTAAGTCAAGTAGATCCAAATTGAAATAATGTTCAAAGAACATACTTCCCCTCGTATACTTCGCAAAAATGCGAGAACGCGGGGACATAGGGTCAGTGAAAAGAAAAGATATGACCACGACCGAAAAGCGTGCTTCATTAGGGCCCAGGATAGCTCAAATGGTTGAGTCCCGGACTAGTGATCTGGAAGACCCGGGTTCGAGTCCCGGTCCTGGACATATCTTTTCTTTTCAAATATAAATAAATAAACCTTTGTCCGTGAAAAAAAAAATATATTACAATTAATAAGATATTTTAGACGGATCTTTAAGCGATAGAATTATGACGTTATGGTGAGACAAATTATTATTTGTACATAATGTAGTATCCCTGAGATAGTGACAATTGACATCACTCATGGGTTAATTTCAGAGATTTCATTTGAGTAATTTTATGAGATTTTGGTTTAATTGATTTTACTATGTAAAATAATAAAATATTATGCCTTAATAAATTTTAATCTTTGTTTTTTTAATTTTATTAATTATTGTTTTTTTTATGCAATGAAGATATTATTTATCTTGTTGTGATGTAGATCATGTTAAAGATAGACTTATTAGGATTAATAAGATGTTTTATGAATAATCAAAATTAATATATGGTAATTTTGGTGATGGAAAAGGTCCGGGTGGAGTTCAGAAAAAGATTATCTTAGATAGGGTTGAAATATTTATTTATAATCAACGTTTTGACATAATTATTGGTCTTCTTCTTGGCTGGATAGACAAGATACAAACAAATTTAAAAAATATATATATATAAATATTGTAAAGGATAAGAATAGATAAAATAAAATATAGAAATAATACTTTCGGAATAAACCAGATACAAAAGTTGGGTTGATTTAAATTATAAAATGAAATAAAGGTTTATTTGAAATATATGAACTAAAACAATGAGAAATGAGTAATAACAATAATAATTTAAAAAAATTAAATTAATTTACTACTTATTATTCTCTTTGTTTTAATTTATTTAGATGGTTTCTAATAAAGAATTTATTAAATACATAAACATTACGCAATAACGACTTTACTAAATATATATGTTAAAAGGGGATTTCTTCTCATTTTTTTATAATGCATTGATAATGTAAAAGAATAGTAATTATCTAAAATCCCCTTTTAGATGTGTTGAATATTTTATGCCAATTTATTAATAAAAATTTGAACTTTATAATCATTGTATTATGTTTCCTTATTCCGTACCATAGGATTTAAATCAGTATTATTTGAATTTTAATTCAAAAATTTATTTTCATTATTCATAGGTGCTATCGGGGTCTAGCGGTTAGTACGAGTGTAACAACCTGCTATGTCCGAGGTCCGCAGCCCGGCATGTGTTCTTAAAATGTTTCTAAGGGAGTAAAAAATCCTTAGTTATGCCGTCCTACGGAAGGGACTTAAAGTGGGGTCCCGAGCCTGGGCGATGTCAGATCGCTATCCTAATTATACTTGGATAAGAAAAAAATTATATTATAAATAACCCCCTCTGTAGCATTGTCCGATTAGCCATGGCAGCATAAAGAGACGTTAAATGAATAACCAACTAGTTAATATTGAGTCATTACTGTAATGACCTTAATATATTTCATTTTATATTAAAAACTACGTTACGAATTAAATGTTATTTGATTGTCTTAATTACTTCCATAAATTTAGTTCAATACGCAATAAAATACTAAGTATTTGACAGTTGCGACACAGCCATATATCACTTCCACCCATCGACAGCTGGAAGCTAACTTGAGAAGCCTGGCAGGTTTTAATTTAAAGAATCAATGACAAATTCTCAAGCAACTGGAGCAGGCTGCAACGAAGGCAGTTACTTCATCAATCACACAGCTCGCTAATTTGGAGAGGGACTTAAAAAGGAAGTAATGTTATTAGCAAAAGTTCATTTTCTCGAACGCCTAAGGGGTCCTTCGGTTGAATTTTCAGTTTCCTTAAGGGGGTTGAAGAATTTTCGTCTGTCCAACACGAAGTTTGTTTAGAAACGGTAAAAAATCGTGAAACTTCGCGGAAAATAACGATTATTAAATACAATTAACTTAAAGCGAAACAGCAAGATTTTACAATATACGGTTCCTTGCTCAAGACCTTCAAATCATTTGGAAAAAAATATATAATAAAATAACATGCGAACAACTGTTTTGTGACTTAAACTTTTTTTTAAATGATTAATTTAAAAAAATAGAAAACAAAATTACTTTATCATAGCCTGCCTTTAATAAAACCTAAATATTTAGAAGTTTGAGGTGCAGTCAATAGATATGAAACTATATAACTCCAAAATACCAAAATTATTTTTTTCACATTTTTCGATAGTTTAGCCAATCCATTTTTTCTAACACGAACAATTAGTACTGCTTGACCATCAAAAATGTGAAAAATTAAGGTTTTGAAATTTGGAGTTATCCGCATTTGATCCTGAATCCTCATATTTTAACAAAGTTATAGGATTTTCAAGCAATCTCATTATCATGCAGTAACAGTGAAAAATCTTATACTGAATTAGATAGAAATATTTTCGTTTAGGGCAGTGTAATGTTGTGGATTTTTTATATTATAATAAAAATTAAACTTTTTGTAACGCAAACTTGTTTAATTGAATACTTGTTTAACGTAAGAGAAATTTGAAGGGAAATAATTTGTGTTAATCGACTTTTTTTACTGCAATTATTTTTAACCGATCCTCGGGCCCTTACTCACATTATATGGAAATAATGCCAGAATCATAGCACATTATGTATAGAATTGCAATTTACCTAATAACAGCTAAATATAATTTATATTTGTTTTTGTGAAATAAAAAGTAAATTTTTTATTTTTTTGAAGTGAATAGAATTGCCCTGGCCTGGATTCGAACCATAACAAAAAGTCGCTGACAACAGGTACAGTCTCTATAACCATTATAAAAAACAGACATTAAAAGAAAAGAAAGAAGAAAAGCGATAAAGACATTCTCAGTACGAGCAAGCTGGTCTATGGCGTCAAGTCGATGTCTTCGTATTCCGGCCATGGCAAATCTTTTCTCTTCAGAATAAAAATAAAAATTAAAATAATTAATAAAAAATTATAAAAAGTAAAATATTTTTTTGACGCCAAATTTAGAACTATATCATACTCTTGTGGAATTTTTATTATTGAAATGAGGGAGCTTATATGGATGAATTTCACATTAAAAAAATTAGGAATAAGAAAAATTCACTTTATTATTAATAAATTTTCTGGTATTTATTTGAGATAAATTGGAGAATATATTGGAATGAGGAATATATTAGAATAAAACTGAATATGATGAAATAAATTGGTATGAATGAATTTCAGATTTATATGCAAAATGCAGGTACAAAAAATGTTGATTTATTATTAATGAATTCTCAAAATTATTAAATGATTTCATTTAACTCAGAATGTAGAATGAGAATGTAATTTATCTTATAGCACGGTCTTCAATGTTTACTCTAATGCTCCAGCGCTCAAGTTTATGCGAGAACTTAAATAGGAGAGACAACACCCTGTACATCGCGACTGGAATCTTCTCCAGGAGATAAGATTGATCACGCTAAGAGCTCGAAGTGCCTGGTCCAAAAGTGGCCTTCCAACAGCACACTAAAGTGAGGTGTCCATTTGTGGTGCCGGGTAGCGGTTAGGCCATCTTCTGTACAGTTATTCAGTTAGAGTCTTGTTCGTGTCTACGGTTAGCACTACTACCTCCGATATTATATTAGGAATATTCTAGATCTCAAGGTTTGGAGTAGCTGCTATTCATTTGGATTAAAGGTGATATTATTTTCTTTTTTTATATTTTTTATTTATTAACATCTGACAAAATGTTGACTCAGTTATAATCAGTTTATTTTTTTTTCTTGTACGGAAAGCAGCGTTTTCGTTCAATATTATAAGTCACCGTTTTCAATTAAAATATGACCAAAATAATGAAATAAAATTAAAAACGGGTAAATAAATAAAATAAACTTGTGGCTAGTTATAAAAGGAACTACTGCTCCTTCACCGACGACTACGTAAGGAAGTGGCCTGGTCAACACCCTTCGTCAACTGCTAGTTTTATCTACATTCCCAATCGAGGGAAGGATTCCCCATTTTAAGGCAGGCCCATCTGTTGATTTAACCGTAAGATAACTGCTAAAAATAATAGATAAGGTCGGAGGATGAAGATCTGGAAGATGAAAGTAGCTAAACAAAGAGTCCTACAAAATATTTTATGATATTGCAAATTAATACGTTTTTGAGGCGATGTCAGTTATTTAATTATGTATTTAATTTACGGCTAGTTTCATTGTTATATTTAATTATATAACTATTAACTATATTATATTTATATAGTTAGAAAGGACTAGCGGAAACGGATCTTGGAGGCTAAGGCCTATTCATGGGCTGTAGAGCCAAGGTCGAAGAAGAAAAGGCCAATTTCGTAGGAATTTTGTTGGAAATGAATGAGTACTATCTTAGCATATTTCACATCCAAAACGTTGATATAACGATTAAGATATACGTAAGATATATATTGGTGTTTTATTGGCTTTTTATAAGGTTATATTTGAGGGGGAATTTCTGGAGGAAAAACCTGCAGGGAGAAGTCGATGGTCTCGGACAAGTCATCTCCCTGCGCAACCGTTATCCTAGAAACAGTATTATAATCTCTATCATGTTCTAAACCCAGTACCCTTCAAAGGTAGTAGTGGCACACTTCTTTGTGTCGAAATTGTCCATATTTTCTTATAAATTTATAATTAATCCTTTAATATAATTTATTGGTGTGACTTACCCAAATTTTCTGCCATAAAGGCTTGAAGATTTTGAATATAAAAATCCTTAAGTTGTTTACCGTCGGAAGCCAAAAATAAACTAGGCTAGAGACTTCTCTACTTGGATGGCGACATCAAAGGAAAAACAACCCTTTTCATTATTCAAATTCTCTTTTTTGACTTTTAAATTGATTTCTTACTTCTTTCGAAGCGTCTTCTTCAGCTTAGCTTGGCGAAATTGCTAAGTGCTCTACTTTTTCCTCAGAATCGAAGTTCTAGCAGAACAGAAGTTGTAGCCCTAAAAAATAGGAAATTAAAAACTATTATACACGGGCTTAGTCGGAGCAGATTTGCACGGTTTTATCCTCGAAACACATCACATCACTAAGATCTTTATTAGTAAGTATTTCAAATCCTCTTTAATGACTTGCTTGAAATCGTACGGAAATAAAACAGAAACAGGGTGTATTTATATATAAAATAATCTACACATAAGAGAGGATATCTGTTAATACAATTTAAAAGCTAGTTTTATTTTTATATTTAATTATATCGCTCCTTCAAAAGAACAACGGCATAACTCAACAATTTTCAGTTTGGGATTCAGTTGCAATTGTATTGGTTGAAGATTTTTAATTCAGGAACAACATGTCTGATATTCCATTTCTAAAATTTTTTGTAATTTAGTCATATTTTGACTTGCATCGTGTTTGAACTAGAAGTTTTATGGGAATAATGACACAAGTTAAAATTTTCTTTTCAAATAAAAATATTTGAAAATTAATAAAATCAATAACTAATAAAATAAAATAAATTATAATAATATATAATGGCGTAAGTCAACAAGGTCCAAATTAAATAAATGTTCAAAGAACATTCTTCCCCTTGTATACATCGCAAATTGCGAGAACGCGGGGGCATAGGATCAGTGAAAAGAGAGGATATGGCCATGACCGGGGAGCGAGCTTGATTGAGCCCAGGATAGCTCAATTGGTAGAGTTCCAGACTAGCGATCAGGGTGACCCGGGTTCGAGTTCCGGTCCTGGACATATCTTTTCTTTTAAAATATAAATATTTAAAAATTGATAAAATTAATAACTAATAAAATAAAATAAATTATAAAATAAAATAAATTATAAAAGAAAAAAAATAAATTACAAAAATTTTTCAAAAGCTTTACTAATCAGATTATACCCACAAGTAGACACCAAAATCGGGGAATACCAAGGGGGTTTCAGGAAAAATAGATCTTGTCAGGAACAAATTTTGAGCCTTAAGGTATTAATCAAACACTACATGACTAAAAGTAAAAAGAACCTTTTTATCCCTTTCGTCGACTTTAAGAAGGCATATGATTCGGTAGATAGGAAAACGCTACTTGAGGTACTAAAAGAATACGGAGTTGACCAGAAGACTAGAAAATTGATAAGGCTAACGATAACAGGGACTGAATCTAAAGTTAAATTCCAGGAAAGTATAAGTGAACCATTTCAGATCAAAACGGGGCTCAGACAAGGAGACGGTTTGTCTCCAGTGCTTTTTAACGTGATACTGGACAAGATCATGAAGGAGCTTTGGAAAATCAACAATTCAGGTGCAACCCTAGGGACTAAGAACAATCACGTCAAAGTTAAATGCCTCGCATATGCGGGCGACCTTGCCCTTTTAGCAGAGACAGAAGAAGAGGCAATTGCTCAAATAAACACCCTCTCGGAAATAGCGAGGAAAGCAGGCTTACAAATATCTTTTGAGAAAACGGAACTGATGACTACAGACTCGGCTTTTAAGAAGAAAAAGGTTGAAACTAAATACGGGAAAATTAAAGTGACGCAGAGATTTAAATACCTTGGAGAAATCATATGCAGCAATGGGTCGGATGGAGAAGGTTTTAAGGAGAAAGTCGCCAAATTTGAGAAATTAAGCTTCGCCACCAGTAATTTTTACAACAAGAAGAACCCATCTATTAAAGCTAGGATACGACATTATAGCACAGTCATCAAGCCGGTTATACTTTATGGAACAGAAACCTCTTGTCTTCCCAGGCTAGAAAGGCTGCTGAAAATAGAAAGAAGAATTCTCAGAAGAATCTACGGACCTAGGAGAACACCTGAAGGATACAGGTTGAGGTCGAATGAAGAAATTTATAGGGAACAACGGATTTAGAAACTGATGTTAGGGTGGGAAGGCTAAGGTTCTATGGACATATGATGAGGATGAATCCTGAAAGACTGAACCATACAATTTTTCACCGAATCCACTGTCACAAAAATGCAACGGGATATTTCAAGCAACTTAGAGATGATATGGACCAAGTAAGGCTAACAGACCGAGATTGTTTTGACCGAGATGAATACAGAAGGACGCTCAAGGGAATAAAGGTTCTTGTGGGAAAAAAGCGCCCCAAAAAGGGTCTTGCGTGGTCTGAGGAGAGAAAATTTAGGCACGCGGAGCTCATGAAGGACATATGGGAGAAGAGGAAGCATTAGTTGTGATATTCGCGTGGTCTTTAAGGCCATTTCGTGGGGGGAAAAAAACAAAAACGTTTAAAGCTTTTAAAAAAATTGTTAATAAAAGTATTTCAGCATCATTATTACAATAGTAATGCTTTGCCTTACCAATACCCGATTTTTTTTAGCTCACATGAAACTTTCAAATACCTCTAATGAAAAATTACATTTTTTGAGTTATGACATTGTTCTTTATTATAAAGGAGCGATATATTATAATTAATTTTTATTTTTGGAGAGTACTGGGGTAAACGAATCGGCCCGGTGTTGAGAAGCAGAAATTGTAGTTTCATAAAAATTTATTTTTGTTGGGGTTCATAGTTTAAATTCCTGTTCTAGCCCTAAAAAACCTGGCACTAGACGGGTTTTATCTCTTGATAATTGTATCTACGCTTATCAAGTAGAAATAATTGACAATCGGCAGATTAGGTGTCAGTAAAATAGAGCAAAATGACATGATGAGGTGTATAATGAAGAATTTATGAAGAATATTAGTTATTAGACACGGAAACTCGGAGAGTTAACAAACGATGGACGACTTGTAAGAAACATATAGGTTTATTGAATTATTAAACATTATATAAGATGGATACACAAAAGATTAAAGAGACATTCTTGTAAACTGATTAGGTGACTTATTACTATTGACTATCATTGTAACTTATTGACTATCTACTGCATCTCGACTCTCCTAACACCTACCATCTCTTCCTAATCTTAGAGCTTGTATATATATATATATATACATGCCTTTTATATATATACATGTAAAAGAAAAGAGGATGACAAGCTTACATTGCTGACAATACGGGATTGATGAATCTTACTTGTTGCAAATCTATTTTATAACAATTTACTTCAGGTCGTTGACATATCGTAACTGATATTTTTGCTCTTGAAAGAAATTCCAAAGTCAGTATTTCAAATTTTCGGTTAGATGACTTGCAAGAAATCTCACGGAAATAAAACTAAAACCGCGAGTACCTCCCCCTCCTGTTACCACGGCAACCAAATTACCGCATTACCTGCCTTTTACGGGGACCGGATCCTTCCCTCGCTTCGATGGAGGACAAAGAGAACGTGCTGGGTAATCTGTATTAAGAGAAAAGGCTCGGTCCTAATTGAATGCCGTGCAATGGCATATAGTAGGCCACTCAGCCTTCTCTGTGCCTTTTTTTTGTTGTGCGTTGTCTTTTTGTGGGCGCGTACTAACTAGCCCTTGTGCAAACAGTTTGTTGTTCCTTTGATTGCACAACCTCCCCCCAACCGAATCCGGATGATATAAAGGGATGATAAAAAGACGCAAAAAAAGAAAAGACGGCATTTTTTATTTATTCTTTAATTTTCATTTGCACCTGAAAAATTGCGCATCCAGGAAATTTGTTTCTTTTCCCAAAAAATCTTTTCAAAGGAAAAAGTGTTTTTTTCTTTGCTTTGCTACAGGGACATCAACTTTTGGAAACGGAAACAAAAATAGTTGAGCAGGTCTCTTGGCCAAGGCATTTTTAATTTTTTCCAATAAAGCCCCTGTAATAAAGAGTAGTAGTAGTAGTAGTGCAAAAATATGAATTTTCAAAACTGATTAATGGTTTCTAAGAAACTCTGTAGACCGTTGTCTTTTTATTTTTCTTATAGGAAGTCCAGGTAACAGGGAGTAGGAAAGAGAAAGAACAAGAGGATTTTGGTGATTTCGTGTTGATGAGTGGGATGTTATGTATTTGTTATGAATATGTGATTTTTGTAGTGGGGATGTTCATGTCGTTGTGTATGGTGTGATTCGAAATATACCATGGATCACTATCAATTTTTCTTAGAAGTTTATTATTTCTTCCATCATTTATTATTAGAATTTCTTCCAATTTTGGACTGTGTTGTTTGTATCTTGTGTAAATGGACGTGCTTTGTTGAACCCCAAAGTTCTATCACTGGTGTCCAAATAGTATACTGTTAGTCGTTTGATGATACATAATAGCATGAGATACAGACTAGTTAGTTGGAAAACTAACCACTAGTAATACTCTAATAACAAATTCAACTTAAAAATCACCTTTTCAGATGCCTTTGAAGATTATCGGTAATCGAAGACGTAGCTAAGTTTGAAACTAGTTGGTTTGAGCAGGATTGTCATGAAAGGACTGATATCGAGTTCGGGCATTATCAGCTTCTAATGGGATCTTAAAATCTTTATGGATGATTTTCTACATAACAAAAAAAGGAGTATTGAGGAATTAACGAATCGGATTGGATATGAGAGTAATTAGATGGCTCAATGGAGCCCCAAAGCTCTTCTGCGTAAGTTCAAATGGGTTTTATAATAGTCATGTATGAGTCTTTTGTAATTAATCGGGACCTTATAGCATTTGTTAGTAAGTGTTCAAGTACCCTGAAATGGCGTCGTCACGTATTTTTTTAAATGTTTTTTGGTAGGGATAAATTCCTTACACATATATTTATTTTTAGCTAAACATACCCAACCCATTCGCTTAAAATGTGGGTATATGACCTTTCTATCTTGTGTGTTGTAAAACCTAACGGTCAGAATGTCGATGCTTACATTATCTACCTTTTGAATAAACTGTCGTGAGACCTCTCGTGTGGTTGAATTCACATTTTCGATTTACAGCTTTGGAAATTCTTTTGCAAAACTTATATGGTAATTTTAAAAGTGTCGATTTATCTTTAAGTCACTTCTATATATCTAACTATTTATTTACTGACTCTACATATCGTTCTATTTAAATCATTCAGTACATTAAAAAAAAACACCATGTAAGTATGGATTTTATTAGCAAGGATTAATTTTTTTTAAATATTTGACAACATTGATTCATTACATATGATAATGATGTGTATATATAATTTATTGTTTTCGATGACATCAGTGTTTCCCTGGTGTATTAGCCAATTTAAAGTAAAATAAATATTATAAAAATTAAGTTTGTGGATTTCATGTCAAGAAACTCATAACTTGTCGCAAGTTTTAAGCTTTGTGTTAGTTATTTTCTTTATATATACTAATTATATTAGATTAGTGCTGTTTGTTTATTCATGTTACGTTATGTTATGGCTAATTGGACGATGATACAGTGGGAATCCTAAATTTTTCCTTTCCAGGATCTTTACCGAGTAATTGGCACCGCAAAGGCTCCATTTTATGTCCCTTCCGAAGGACGGCGTAACTAAGGAGTTTTTACTCCTTTTAAAAAATCCAATGACCACCTTCCAGTCTGCGAATCCTAGATCTGTGTCATTGTGGATTGTTATACTAACCACTACTACAGAGGAGATCCTATTTTTATTTTAGAGATGATTTTAGACAAAGTTTTTATTTTATTTTAGAGATGGAAGGCATTCCAATCACTGATATGACATAGGAAATGCATATCTAAGCATAGAAAAAACTTTAACCTGTTCTTATAAGTTATTTCACAATATTAATATTGTATAGTTGCTTGCGAGAGTTCACATCTAGTGTTATAAGCTTTGTTGAATATGATATTTTCAAATTAATTTTGATTTATTCGAATAGAACATTTAATCATACACAGTTTGTTAAGTCATTCTGTCAGATGGGAGATAACTGATTTTCATAGCGAATCCATCGACTAACATCAATCAACATGGATGTAACCAAATGAAGTCGTATGTGGCACAGCTGATGCCTGCTTAGATAAGGCATTAGGAGGAATGTATTCTCAGCGCATTATACAGTTATAAATACAATAATAATAATATATTTATTTGGATATACTCAACAAATTCTGTTTGACTTAATCGTATCAGTGCTCATCTGTTGCAAACCTCCCCATAGAGATTGAAGGTACGAACCTCTCAATAAAACACTTGTCGTTGTTTGTTGTTCATTGATTCGTCCGAGATCCCGCTCAACCGCCAGGTCCTCCCTGATTTTTTTATAGAGGCTTGGTGAACCCCAGGAGGGCCTGCAAATCCCACAAGGTCCATCCATGCTTGTTTTCATAGTAGCATAGCAACTCAGCCCTCTTTATACTGAGCTACACCCTCCTATTTCTATATTTCTAATATTTCTTGGGTCTAGGGTTCAGTACGTGGTAGTGACTATACTTTTTCTAGGGCAACTGTACTGTTTCTAGGGAATTAATTTGATTAAGATCGCACTGACGCCTGGTTTCTCTAATTAAGGGTACCGACTTTATAGAGCCTGGATGAGCCCCAGGAGGGTCTTTATATCTCACTTTTTTTATTCAATTTTATCATGTTTTTAAACATAAAAGAACAAACCAACATTTTTCCACTTATATAATAGTAAAAATCGACATTGAATTACCTGCATTTTGCTTCTTACTAAGACACAAAATTTTGATAAATTATTCATCCACGCTGGACCCCTCACACACATTCGATTAATATTTTGTACATTATTCTTAGCCCTATTCCCTTTATATACAAATCCGTTCATCAACATAATCCCTTACGAAAGCACGCGGGTCCTGCGAACCCTTGGAGCACTTGTTCACTCCCATGCGGACAGTGTCCTCCCGGACCGAACCTACGATTGTTGCTATTGTTTGGGATTACGTCAGGAGATTTGCAGCTGTAGCGATTAGGATTATGCCCTATTGTTCTCTGTTTTCTCCCTCGGATTTTTGAGTGGAAACGAGTCCTCAGTTGCTGAATATATTTTAGTAAAATACTTGCTCAAATAATACCTAAATTCGTAATTTAACTATTATACATTAATTTTTATATATAACGGAGAGGCTCAGAGTGTTAGATGATGTTTAAGACTAGGCATGGGAATATCTTTCAAAAAATACTATTACTTGTTTTGGTGTTCGTACAGGAAAAAATACTAATGACCATACAAGAAACGAAACATTTAATAATTTTGGATTTATTTTTGATAAATCATTGTTTAAGGAATTTTTAGTTTAATAGTACTCTTAAAAAAATGTATTAACAATTGTCGTGTGTGTAAATGTTTTTATTTATAAAAAAATAATGTGTTTTTATTTGGAAATTTACTGAAAATACAGCATAAAAGGAAGTTTACGTTCCTTAGTTATATTTACAATTTATATTGAAATGAAATACCATTTCATACATCATATTTGAATCAGGCTATAGTAGAAAACTAATTATAATTGTAAACAATAATTTTTTAATATTTTTATTTTGAAGAGAAATAAATAAAATATAAAATAAAATAAATTGTAAACAATAATTGTTCTACTGTATCAAGGAAAACGCACCCTCTGAATGGTTAGTCGACTATTCAGGAAAAACGTGATGATTAATAAAAAAATACCTTAATGAAGCCGATATTTAAGTATTTCATTGTCAAGAAACAGATTTTACGTGTTTTTTATTTTTATTTGGTTAACATTACGCTAGACGATTAAATTTAGGTGGGCTGCCCACTTATAGAGGCCAGTTAAACCCCTAGCTAGAGGTTCCACTATACTCTAGATTTCACATTTAGTTTTTGTTAACAGAAATTAATAATTAATCCGCCAAAGGCGGTCTCTAATTCGGAACCTACGTAATAAGTAATCCACCACCTTAAGTACTGGGCTACACCCCTCTGTAAATCTAAATTAAATATTCCTACAAATCAAAGTCGTGCTACATATCGTGGGGTTTAAAGTGAAATACACTAATTCAAAAACATCTTGAATAATAATGGTTGACCTTATATATACGAGGAAGAAAATTTTCCTGGTTAAGGTAAAAAAAATTGCTCTTAAGTAGGGAGAACTGTATATTGGATAGCCAACGTTTCGACCCGCATTGCAAGTCTTCTTCATGGCTAAATATCCAAAACACAAACAATAAAAATTACATGTGGTAAATATTACAATTAAAATAAATAAGCATCATATTTTATTTTATATTATATCAAATTTTATAAAAGCATGGTTCTGTAAAAACTTTGAGGAAAAGGCTATAGTACTGTGATTACGAAAAATTGAAAAATAAATAAATAAATATATGACTTAGTGGGTTTCAACCGTAGAAACATCTCACACTAAGTACTCCAGCCTTTTCTCAAAATCATGTTTTTGACTCACTGTCGATCATTCACTTGTACTCACGATAATTTCTTTCTCTTATACTACTTAAGATACCATATATGTATGTATATATATATATATATCTATATAGTCTAAATATGTTTATATTTTATATTGGATTTCATTTATAACATAGTCTTCATCAAACGACTTATACCACCAGTTCACATCTGACAAAAACAAAACATATACGCTTAGAGCATTAGCATATGGTTGCAGACAAGATGTGACGCAGAACATACTGTCACGAGCAGCCGTCCATGTGACGAACTCCTGTCAGATCCAGGATCATCCGAGGGAGTTTTTAGGCTCAGTTGTCTTTGTCATGGAAATTCCGCCATTCTCCGATACTCCAGGTAGATTTTATGTTGTATTTTTTTCCTCATCCGATGTTTTCAGATGAAGTCTCTGTAAATAATAGGATTTGAGTTATTCATCAGAATGTTTTCCTAGTGGGAAAGTGCCGTTGAAAAATCCCAGAAAAACTCTGAGCGTAGGGAGGGTTGCGTGAAAAGTTTCTGTATGAACAAGAGAAGAGGGAATAATATATTTGGCGCGGTATTGAAAAGTTAAAACACGGCCGACGACTTCACTCCCGCCATTGTTTGTTATTTTTTTGTTCTCAAACTCACTCGTGGATTATGAATGGCGAATATTCTTGCCACTGGTGGGTGCTTGACCATGATTTTTTTTTCAACCACTCAGGAAGTGCATCAACAGATCTTTTTATATCATTCTAATATTCAGGCTATTTATAATAAAAGCACTCACCTCTTAAATAAAAAAAATAAATAAAACTGTACCACTACAACTCATGAAGGGTCTTTGGTACGTGGTATAGACTGTACTGTTCCTTGGACAACGGTTATGCATGATCCCCCCCCCCCCATTTTGTCTACCCTCTTTATAGAGGCTGGGTGAGCTCTAGGAAAGTCCTAGATCCCATAGGATTCATCTACGCTATAATCTGCCAACAGATTTAAGTCATTTAAATAAGTAAATTTAAGTCTTGCAAGCAGCAGAATTTGAACCCTGAACCTTCAGCACTGCAACTCAATTTTTTACAAATCATTTTTATTATCCCCCCTTATATGTAAATTAATATAGTACTAATAGATACTTCTTATATTTGTAATAGAGAGGTATTTTAAGTTGGATATTACTATTGGTTTTATTTATGTGTGATCATTTAATTGTTGAAAGAGTAATGGCTTATTCCTAGGATTGTGCAGTGTACTACCTGTTTTTGTTCGGAGTTAGCGTATTAATTCTTTGGGTGCAACACAATCATGACAATGCTATTTAAAACATTTTTGGATTCGTTGTTTTCAATATCCTTGCTGTGGTGCTCCGTTACGGTCCTTCCCACTTTACAACTGTCTAAATAAATATTACACGGTCACTAAAAACTTTATTATACAATTGATAAATCTATTTTTATTTTTTTTACAAAAAGAGGTAGGTTATTATTATTGATATTCCGCTAGCGTTATTAGTTATATGATCTTCGAGATGATATTTTGTTATCGTATTTTAAAGTACATTTATCTTGTCGAACACTTTCTGCTAGACATTGAAGACTTCCTGCCTAGAGAGGAAGTAAGGTTGTTATCCAGCGTGCCAAAAATGTGGTCTGGTTCTTGTTACTCCATAGAAAGTTATATCCCCATTCTATTGTCTCCAGTTACCCTGGTACTTCCAGGTATGTTACAATAATGAATGGGTTCTCCTTGGAGCCCTACTGTCTGATTGTGAAGAACTGTCGTCGTTTCTTAATGACACTTTGTTAGCAAAGTACTGAGGACCTTTTAATTTTTTTTAAAAATTATTGGGGTTTGGGCACTTATTCATTCAGTTCTTAAACTTAAAAGATGACGATTGGTCTTTACTGCGAACCTAAAATATTAATTAATTTACTCATAAACCAAGGCTGCTGTTCCTGTGTTATGCGAGGTGATTTATCTCAAAATTATGTTTGTGGTTCCAATTTTGTTAATCCCCTATAACTGCAATCTTATGCGAATGTTGATCATTTGATCATATCGGTGCCAAAATACTAACATGTCATAGTAAATTAGTAAATAGTAGAATTATTATTATACTTGTACTACGGTCATTTACAAATAAGTAGTAAAATATTTAGCACTAAATGAGTCGTATTTTTTTTATGTAGGCTTCAGTTTAAACATTCATTTGTGGGTTTAAATATACAAAAATTTAAACATTAGCAATTAATAAAACAATATTATAAATATGATTGAAATAGTACGCTATGCCTGGTGCAAATGGACAATTTAAAAGTTACTAATCAAGTCTATTTTAATTATTTTATTATTATATTTGGATTTAAATGAATAATGATACATTTTAATTAAAGTGCTGAGTCGATTGTCGAAGGTTCCAAGTTCAATACCGGCTGTGGCACATAAATGGCTTAATCTATTTGAAGCCGTAGCTGGACACTGTGGGATCCAATGACCTCCTTCGAGGGATCACCTAACCTCTTAAAAATGAGTACCTTTAATTGTAAGAAAACGGGAGGTTGAGCGTGGACAAATCACCTCCCTCATAACCGTTGTAATTGATACAGTACAGTCTGTACCATGTATTGGGCCCAAGATCCTTCGTGGGTTGTGGTGGTAGAGGTTTTTAATTAAATTTACTCTTTTAATATCAAGTACGATTCGTACTTATTTCTGGATCTATTTGTTTGATATTGCCTCTGATTCCCTTCCCCAATTACGAGTATCAACTTTGACTGCTTTGCAGTCTGCTCCATAATGAGTTGTCTCCTAAATGACTTGTCAACCGTATCCTTGGCTTTCATTAAGGGCCGATAACTCGGTTAAGGAGGAAGGCAAGAAGGCGGAAATTAAAGGGAACAAGAGCTGGAATTAAGGGAAAGAGAAGGCTCACGTAGGTGGAGCCGCAATAAAAATGACTAACCGCCCTGGAGGTAATAAACCCGAGGATAACCTCCCTTAATATTCATAAATGTTGCTAAGAGCACCTCATCCCGGCCCTACAACACGTGTAAATTGCCTCCTCCAGTTTTTCTTTCTAAAGGTCTGGGGGTATCTTCACACCTACCACTTTTTTATTTTTTTACACCCTTCCCCTGCCTGAGTAATGTTTAACATGGAATGAATGATTTGAAAAAATGTTTCTATTCTTTCTCAAATGACATTCGTTTCTGAGTTTTGTAGCATATAAATGTGTTTGCTAGACTAGATGCTAGAAGTTCATATAAATGCGTATTTTAAACACTTAAAATTGACAACATATATTTAAAAATGTTAAATATTTAAAAAAAAATTAGTAAATATTCAAAAACATATAGATAAAAAATGCTAAGGAACAAGGAACAAAAGTGGATTTTGTAAGTCAGAGAAGCGAGCATTGAAGAAACCAGGAACAAAATAGACATAGGAGAGAAAAACAATATGGGAGGAAAAGATGAAGGAAATATGGAAAAAACGAAGTGTGATCCTGTTTGTCCAATCGCAATAAATAAATGTATAGAGACAGGTAGGTCCTCCTATCTTCGTGGTTGATTTGTGTGTGTGTGTGGATGTTGCACGTAATATTTCAAAATTACCGAGAATTTTTACTAAGTATATATGTAATATAATACATACTACTATTGTTTCTCATACTCTCATATTATCTATATATATAAAAATCTCCTGTCACGATGTTGCTAATCTACGAAACTACTGGACCGATTTTAATGAAATTTCGCATAGATATGTAACATTGTCCAACTTAAAATACAGGCTATGTTTTATTTCGATTAATGGCCGTGATATTTTTTTGCAAAATTATTTTTTGTTTTAACCTGCTGCATTGATGATGTGTTATAAGGGCTTGTCTTAGAAGTGTAAATCCAAATGTGCATAAAAAAAAACGGATGGGAAAATTATTGGTGGCCGAAAAACCCGGAAATTTTCGGAGTTATTTCAGTTTTTGGCCTGCATCCCTAATCGGTGCGTTTTTGTAAAAAAATCTGAGTAAGCTTTTTAAAAGTAGATTGAATTTGCTACAATTTGAGCCCTACCGCAGCTCTGTACGTCTAATAGATTCTGCGTTCAGGCCCTATCATATAACAAATAACCGGAATCTTATATATATATATATATATATATATATATAAATCTCCTATCACGATGTTTGTCCGGGCTAATCTCCGAAACTATTGGACCGATTTTAATGAACTTTTGCTGATATATGTAGCATTGTTCATCTTAAAATATAGGCTATGTTTTATTTCGATTAATGAACGCGATATTTTTATTGCAAAATTATATTTTTTTCTAACCTGCTGCATTTTCGATGTCAATTAAAAATCTACCACGATGTACATTATTCATTGCATTAATTTTTATATTTTATCAGTTAAGAATTTTTTTTATCATCTATTTATCATATGCTATAGTTGGATATAAGATGAATAAAATACAAAATCAAAAATCAATTTAATTCATTTTTTATTCATTCGTTATTTCTTTAAAATTCAAATTTTAACGTAATCTTTTTTAAAGATATAATATCAGCCGCAGCAACCCGTGGCTGGGTCAGCTAGTTTATATATATATATATATATATATATATATATATATATATATATATATATATAAATTTACTTAAAGATGCATAGATCACCCTAGCTTGGACTATTGGCACAATACCGCGTGATAGGTCGTTATTCCTATCTTCGTGTTGATCGGTGTTAATGGCGTGTGGGAAGGTGTCGTTGCGACAGATCAAAGTCACAGCCTTTAGTTCTTGCCTCGAATTATCCAGTTTACCTTATAATATCCACTCGTTTCAACACGAGCCGTATAACAATGTTATCTCTGCTATTAATGTAATGGTCAAAGCTGCTACGTTTACATTTTGCAATAGTTTGTAACGACCGTGTAATTCATGTTTATTTTGTTTCATTGTACATACTTGATCAGTGTTTATATATATATGTGCATCGTTCGTAGTAACGGAAGATAAATAAGCGCATAATAACTTGCATGAAGTGCATGACATTAATAACGCGTTTCGTTCACTTGTTTTCTATTTAGCCCCCGTAACTCTTTCGAGCTACGGCAATGGCGGTTATGATTTTCCCGACAAGTTGCTAATTGCACTGAATGATTTATACGGTCCGGCTCCACTTCACCGACTGCTTTACAGGCTGTCGGGAGCAATTAAAATTTTAACAATAATTATTTCAGGGCAAGTTCATAGAAGGGGTCGTTAATAATGGCTTAGAGCACACGGTATCGAAGGAAATATGCAGGAGTGTAACAAGATCTGAATAAGGCCCACTTACACATGTTCGTAATTATACCCTTTTTGAGGGACCCGGATGGGAAATTATCCTAATATTTAATGTCTCGTGAATAATTGGAGTTAATAGCAGCTGAGGAGTGTAGCGGAAGTCATTCGGGGATGGCGATACCGTCGGAAGTGGTAACTAGCGCCTATATAGTTTATTAAGTCGGCACTGCCTGAAGGCGTCGAAGTTCTCTGTTCCCAAACTATTCTCAAAAGTATTCTAATAACTAAATATGTCTTAACCTATACATCTACAGCACCGGTGAATAAGTGGTGAAGTCCCAGTTTTTTGTAAGTAAGGTAGCGAAATCGAGCCATTCTCGTACTCCTTGGCTTAATATGGAGTTTTAAAATGAGGAATAAGTCCTTTTCAAGAAAATGCCTGACACGGTTCTGCTTCTCTAAGTACAAGAAACTGACTTTGGCGTAGATTAGACTTAATAACTTAGTCACCGGGTCTTTAGATATATTCCTGTTCAGCAACTGACTTTAGCTGAAGATCGTTGTGACGTGCCTTCTAATAATGTCTAGATTTATCCATATCAAATTATATCTTACATTACTAAATATTTTTATTAGAAAAGAAAAGATATGTCCAGGACCGGGACTCGAACTCGGGTTACCGAGATAGCTAATCTGGAACTCTACCAATTGAGCTATCCTTGCTCCATCAGGCTCGCTCCCCGGTCATGGCTACATCCTTTCTTTTTACTGATCCCATGCCCCCGCGTTCTCGCAATTTGCGATGTATACGATGGGAAGAATGTTCTTTGAACATTTATTTAATTTGGATCTTGTTGAGTACAGTTCCAGACTAGCGATCTGGGTGATCCGGATCCGAGTCCCGATCCTGGACATATCTTTTCTCTTAAAATAAAAATATTTAAAAATTAATAAAATCAATAACTAATAAAATAAAATAAATTATATCTTACATTATCATCATAATAACAGATTATTGTTTTTATTGTAAAATTTCTGATCAATTTGATTTATTTTAATAAAAGTGTTTGTAAATTCCTGACTTCTTTGGTGTAGAAAAAAATATCTGTACAGTGAGAACTGCTTATTTGAAAGCCAACGTTTCTACCCACATTGCAGGCCTTCTTCAGGGCTAGATATGGTCAAATTACACAATAGATATAGGCATCAATAGAAAAAAAAATCTATACCACTACGACCCATGAAGGGTATTGGTAGACTGTATGTACTGTTTCTATTACAACGGTTATACAGGGAGGTTATTTGTCCGCTCACCGCAGCTTCACGCACGCTGTTGAGATCGCGCTCACCTCCAGGTTTACTCCCACAATTAATAGCATCGAAATAAACTATGAAATATGATTTGCTATTGAGATACAGAACCATCAAAATAATAACAAGTACTACAAAAATTAAATAACAAATATTTATTATTATAAACATTTAAATATTACTGATGTGATTAATAGCGATATACGAATTATTGTTTATTTCTATTACCTTAAGAAATTTTAGGGGCCAACTTAATTTAGACCATATTTCTTTAAAAATGGATCTATTTACTTTCTTATTATTGGAAATCATTTGAATTGTGTGACAATATGTTTGGTATGTCTCTTTAAGTCCTAAAACTAGTGAAGAAAATACAAACATTTAACTGTGGTTTCGAATAAAGTGATCATAATCGCTATACGTCTTTCAGTTTCATGCTATATCCACGCATCTGAATGCTCAAGCTCCTGACACACTAGATGCTGACTTTTCCACTACCGCACTTAACTAACTGTACTTGGTCCAAGCCCGGTCGAGGGCAAGATATCTTAACAACTTAATAAGTGTTCTCCTACCTTACATTACCCGGCGGAGGACTTACATTACCTACCGGAAAGTGGATCCGGAGATTTGATTGTCAGGAAGATTGTAGGCCTCTTGGCCACTATTACATTACTTCGGAGGAGGAAAGGTTATATAGGATTAAGATGTGGAGGAAGGTTTTGTCAGGACCGATCACCTGTCTTTACAGTACGAGATGTTACTCCATCATTGGCCGCCGTTTGAAAGGAGTTAATATATTTAAAAACTTATTTGCATCTTATTATTATTATTAACAGTTTTGATGGAGCTATTTAATTAATTCTATAACAGCTACTACTAAATATTACTACAATGTTAACACAGTATTTCAATGAAAATAAGACAATACTAACAATATAGATGATATAGAGTCATTTAATAAATTGAATATTATTTTAATCAAAATGTTTACAAATTCACATATTATAAACATTATTGATTATTAATCCATTCATCACGTATTCTTTCCAGTTTACCGTGTCGTCTGATTCGATGCCGACGTTTCGCTAGACATATTTTAGCTTCTTCAGGGCTTAATCTGGAGGAATACGTAATATTAGTTGGAATACGTGATGAAAAGATTGCAATTTAAGAGAGGATCACTGATTAATTTTCAAATTAAGTGGTACTTATTACGTAGTAACTCTACTACGATTTTAATCAGAATTTAAGAATAAAAATTCTTATGCGATTCAATTTTTCTTGATGGTTGGTTGTTTTTATGAAGGCGTGAAACCTCGTATACGAGTAGAGATTTAACAAATATATAAATAAATAGATTTAAACAATTATAATAAGTAAAAGTGCTTGATTTTAGATTTTTTTGATAGAGAAGCAATGAATAATTAACATGTTCTTCCCCATTTCTCCAAACTGTTGATACATTTGCAGGGAGTTCTCTTTTATATACAACTTTTTCTTAATTTTCGCTTACCAACATATTATTATTTCTTCTTATTATTATCTAGCTACTTATAAAAATTCAGTATTATTTCTAAAAATAGTGGAAATCTTTCCGTTCCGGACAATCAGTGTCAAAAGTCATCCTTGTTCTGTCATTGAACGGAGGACACAGGATGTCCCCCTGCGGAACTGACAAGGGTAGACGCTAAATCAACAGACGTCGATGCTTGACCTGGAGTTCGGAAGAGTTCGCTGGACGTTTGTCAAAATCACGGTGGCAGGCCTGAGGACACTTGTGTGTGTTTGGTCCCGACAGGTTCTGCACTCCTTAACAGGGGGACTGTGGTAAACGTTTCATGAATGGGTAGCAATAGCTATATATATGTATGTGATTTATGTGATATAATGGTGTCTATTTTTACAAATTTCAACAGGCATATTGCTTGAGTGATGTTGAAAATTCACTTTGAAAGTGAGAACAATAAACTCTCTAAACGTCGTAAGATAGTATCGATATGTATTGATTCAATATATAGTACAGGGCGACTTCTGGTCTAGTGGCTAGCATTACAACCTACTAAGCCCAAGATCTTGATGTCGTAGCCCGGCAGGTGGTTTTTTTTTAAAGGAGTAAAAATTCCTTAGCTATGCCGTCGTTTCGGAAGTGACGGTAAACGGGGCTTCCGAGCCTGTACAATGTCAAGTACTTGTTAAAAATTCCTATCCTAATTAAACTGGATAAACGAAATTTAGCAATCTCGGTGCAGTATCGACCGATGAGCCATAGAAGCTTAAAGTTACGTTAAATAAACAAACAACAATATTAAATACTGAAGGGAATATATATAAGATTATATACACATTGTTTGATGCTTGGTTACCAAATGCTACTCCTTTTGTAAAATATAATAATACACTTTACAAGCAGGAAGGAGTTTGAATTGATTTTATTAAAAAATAGTATATATTTTTTGTACTCAGAATTATTAAAGATTACATTATCTAACCACAGATCACTAGACCTTTTCGTCCTGTAGTTACGCATTCAGAATTTTATTATTTAAAATCAATATATTGTAATTTAATTACTATTTTTTTCTGTATGAAAATTGCTCTACAGTTTCATTTCACCACTTTTCCCATCTCCAAAAAAGTCGATTTTAAATCTATCAATAATAAATTTGTATATCTCCTATGCGGTTAAGAAGGAACTCCGATACCTTAGAATAATCTACCGCAATAAACTCGTTTATAGTTCGAAAAGTGTTCTGAGAAGAGCACATGAAGAGATGGGTGTATAGCAATACTGTGAGAAAGGTAGTACTCACCGCAGAGCTTAATAGAAACGTGCGGTTTAGGGTTTAGAACCGATAGGAGGAAGTCGGAGCTCTTTCTAAATGCCGATATATAAATATATATATATATATATATATATATATATATATATATATATATATGTGTCTGTGTGTGTGTATATACATATATGTATATGTAGGTAGGTATGTATGTATAAAAGTGAGCAAATACTCAACAAGATACATAAATATTGATGCAATAGGAAAAATCCCCAAAACAAAGTCTCAAGTCTCTAAAATACTGGGAAAAAACGACCAGTCAACGTTTCGCCAATTCAGGCATCATCAGGGCACACACGAAAAGAAAAAAAAGAAAAGAAAATTATATCAAAGAGACAAAGTTCAGCACATCTCACACTAACAGTCCAAACAAGCTCATCAAACAGAGACAGCAACCTTGATCCAAGACGCTCCGCAAACAACCTGTACTTAGTAATATTTGTAGTAGACACATTGGTGAAATATCTGTATTTTTGGTGAGATTCTAAACACTTTTGTTGTTGTTGTTAATATCATATATATTAAACACTGCATGTTATGATTTTTATTTATTTATACATTTTTGTAATTTAGAGTCTTCTCTTGCCTTGATGAGTCCCAAGTAAAACGACTCTCCAAGACTGTAGAATTACTTGGGGATTAGGTTGGAGACAGTAGGAAGGAGAACCCTGGTTCCCTAAGATAGAGGGTGCCGGTACAGCACCCAGGGGAGGCATAGCCGCCGAACTGGGGGCGGTTTTTGGAGTATCGACCCTCGCTTGGCCACTAGCACTGCCTCAGTACTGCTGAGCCTTGCTCTTCTATACTTTCAACGGTTTAGCAGTACTATTAATAATAGTATATTGTTGTATCTATAAAATAATCAATTTTTTTTTTTTTTTAAAGAAAAGTTCCTTCAGTTCAAATCCTAAAATATAGCCCTCACGAACATTTAGCCATAAATCGATTAATTAGTCAAGACCATATCTGACCCTTTTAAAGTGCCTAGTTACAATGGAAGTGTTCGGGCGAATAACTCTTTTTATTCAATGAGATTTTTCTTTTTGAATAACGTTGTATATATTTTGATTTACAATTCCTAACGTAAACTGAAAACTCATACTATTGCAATGACACCGTCTGCAGTATGACTGAATGATGCTCTATATTATTCTCATGAAAAAAATCGTGTAACTGTCATTAGTGGCTACCGTTTGTTTCATTTAACGCCACTTTATCCCGCTATGGATAATTGAGAGTCCTAAATTTTGGCTTACCAAGTATAAGAAGGATAGAAATCTTTGACGTATTATGATAAGTGAACCATCAGTCACTTTTGAGGATCTTTTAAAACTGGAAATAAGAACATAATGTAACTCAGTCTTTAATATTTTATTTTACTTTTTGTTATGAAACGATAAAAAACACATATGTGTATGAAATAGTTACTGTTAATTCATAATAACGACTACGCGAGAGATACACGATGACAATGATCTGAAATACGGTATGGTGTGATATATCTATGAGTTATGAATGTAATCTATAACATTTTAATGTTAAAATTGTGAGAATCTTTCTTGATTTTAAATTTTTTGTATGTAGATGTCTATATATGATCGGTACAAATACATAAAAATCAAAATAAAACATAAACTTGATAATAATACTGATCCCAAAGATACCAGGAAGAATTGGAGGCACTAAAGAATGATAGTAAACGAATCGTGATTTGGGAACAAAGATGCAAGACAAGATTGCCTTAAAAATTGTTTTAGTTCAATAGAGCGTGTGCTCTTAAATAGAGAATATACGAAATAATTATTATATATACATATTAATATTAAAATTGTTATTTTTTTATTTTTTCATTTTGTTTAATCTTGTTGGAAGTGTTAATAAACGGAAAAATAATCCATTTAACAAAGGTTATAAACAATTTTGTAAAAATGGAGACAAGTCCCTGGCAGGGAGAACACAAGGGCGGGCAGTTGAATGGGTCCAATCAGCCTGTTCCGAATCAGCGACATGCCCAAAATAATAACTTCCCTTCGCTACAATTTCGTCAATTTATAGTCCTTTCCTCTCTTGCATTTTCATGTCCTATATTTTTTTTTGTTTTTTTATGTCTCCTCTTCAGTGAATTTTTTCACGAAAAAATATATTCTGTTATCCACACGCACAGTTTCGTGTGCGTACGCGATGATATTGTTTATATATCCAGGCTATTGGATAAGCTGAATGGGAAGCTAATGTATGGATTTAATTTTTTTTACTATCGCCATGTACACATGTTTACAATTTTTATCCCGCCCAAAAAATACTTTTTTTTTTCTTAGCCCTATCATATCATCATACTATGATCTCTTATAAGAGAGGTGCATTTTAAGAGAGGAATGTGGGTAGGATTTTCTGGTTTTCAATTGCAATGTAGGAGTGGGAGGCCCTCACATGTTCTACATATTTTTTATATTTATTTCTATATAATTAATATATATAATAATAGCTTTCTAGGATCATTAGAATCATTTTTTTTTTTCTGAATAGGTTTACTGTAACATTAAAGAAAGTTTAATGTTGGTGGCCCACGTCCAGACATATTGAATATTAAAAAGTTCTTGATATTAGATCCCCCGTTTAGATCGAATTGATACACATTGTGACCTTGCATACTTAAACATCATCTTTCTTTCATTCATATTTAATGGAGCTCAGACCATTGATAAAATCCTTGAAGGTTGCAAACGCAGTACGACTTTTAATATTGACAGTTTAGTTTTTCGCTTTGTGCAATCAATTTTTGAAGGTATCAGTTTACGTTTGAGGGACTTAAAATAATTTTTTTTTGTTTTAATAAATAATGTAAAAATATTTTTTTCAATTTTTGAGATTCAGTCAATGCTCCTTTAACTATAACTCGTATTTTGGCGACTTTTCGAGTCTATATCGTTCTCAAAATGACCTAACAGTGAAAATCTAGCTTTTAGTGAATCACATTAATTCACACACTTGTCTAAGTATCAAATAGACATTTTTCGATTAGAAGGCAATAATAATATATTCATTTTACTTAATAATACAATGTTCCTAAGTACAATTAATATGCGCTAATAAATGCTATCAAATAACATCTGTAAATAAATTTAAAAAATATACAGTCAAGAAAATAACTTTTAATTTTTTAATCTAGTGTGAATATATTTTCAAAACCATTTCGGGTCAATATAATAACGAAAACAAAATAAATAAACGATCTTATTATTATATGAGGGTTCCATAAAATATCATTTAATGTTGCATTTTCCTTAGTACACTATACATAATTATATCTTTAAAAAAGTGAAGCATATTATAGAAATGTACTCTAGGCCAGAAGGTAATTACTATGCATACAAAAAAATAAATAAAAAGAGAGAAAAAAGTCATAATAAATGATGATTCTCTTTAACCTACTACAAATAAATCTTCCTTTAGTTATTTGAATCCTGGTTTCTTCCCGAGATTTTTTTTCTCTCCCCTCCCCTAATGCCGAAGCAGTATTTGCTAGCCAGGAGAGATTTAATGTTTTTTTCTGTTTCCTAAGGATTTTTTTTTTTTTTTTTACCGCGGTAGGTAATCGCATTAGTAGTAAGAGCGCTCTGGAAACAGAAATGAGATGCGCGCAAGGAATAGCAATTGGTCGAGGGAGGCGCCGGATAAACGAATTAGGCTGAAGAGAGCCAGAATATCCTTCAGCTATCTCATTGACGATTCAATCTTATCTCTTTGTCCGTTTGATTATGCTAAATGTCTGGATGTATCTTATCACACTCTGTCTAGGCTTTTTAATTTATATATTTTTTACTATTTTCTCTGCATTTTACATTGATAAATGTCAAATCCCGTGGTTAATTATGCTTCTGAAAAGAAGATGGCCTCGTGATCTTCTAAGTTGAATCTATTATTAAGCTACCAATGTATAGGTTCTCTACTTATCTGCATGGCTTTCATGCCTTTATAAACTTCAACTCGAAAAACCTATTGTGAAACATGAGAATTATCAATCATTTCAACATTATTTTGACTCTATTGGAAAGTTTGGCTAAAAAACGCACTTCATACTTTCTCATACCAAAGACGATATTTTACTCGTTCCAATTTCAATACTTTCCATCATGTTGTTTTCTCTTCCTTTCCTTCCAATATTCTTTGATCTTTCCACTACTTCTTACTGTTCTCAGACCACTCCGACCCAGATTCATTTTTCACTCTTCTCTGGATTCCCTTAGTATTCAAGAGATCATCTTCCTAAAAACTGCTGTGTCAACAGCGTCGTCTTCTTTTAAACCATCCCTTTCTAAATCTGTCTTCACTTCCTGAATCAAGCTAGTTATTGTTACTTAAATATCCTTTTCGTTGATCAAAAACCATCCATTCTGCATATATGTTAAAAAAATAACAATGGATATGTTACACTATTGTAAAAAAAAAAATGTACCATTGTTAATTATGCAGATTATGGTAGAGTTTGCATTGTTTCTGCCAATGGTTATGTAGGGTGGTTATCTGGTTGTTATTTAAATACTAGAACTTCTCCTTAACTAACGTTATTCGCTTTATAGAGGCTGGTATGAACCTTAGGACCGATGTATCGGATGATCTCCACCATTCCTTATAAATCTTGAATAAAGTCAATACGATGGCATCCTTCGTTCGAAGTGGAGGAATATTCTGTTGCATGGATGCAACAAACCTTTTCCCGTTTTCTCAAGAGTCCTTAGAAAACCTCCCACAGACATATGTAAAAGCGAAGTGTAAATATTTTAATAAGGGCGATATATCTGTGACAGGGGGATATTTAGGTGGCAGCCGTGTAGGGATATTATCTGCGTGGGGTTGGCAGAACCAGCTGGAGGAATTCCCAGGATGGCTGTCCACTTTGATCTCATCCCGAACTATTACGCAGCTATGTTTTAAAAAGCCTTTTGTTACGCATCTTGTTCAAATACGCGAGGAATGTTGTGTAGTTTATGTTACGGGACGTTTCGACGATTAAAATGTTTCTTCTCCAGGGCGGCTTCTATTTCTCTATTAGCCAGTTTTCGTTTTCCTTATCTGACTCCTCCATCTGCTCTCCAAGAATTTTCGGCTCTCCCGAGGGCCCAAATTTTACAGCCAGTATCTCAATATCTTATGAGTTATGTGAATTCATTTCTTTTAATTAGGTCCTTATCAAGATTAGTTTTATTTGGATGTCAGGGTTTTGTTTTTTCTCTACTCATTTTTCCTCTCGACTACTAAGACATCTGATGAAATTGATTTCATCTCCTGAAAAAAAGAGACATTCTTTCGATTGTATCTTCCAGTGTACGATTTAAAAAGTAGACGAAAAAATTCTGACATAATTGTCGACCCCATATTTCAATAAAATTACTATGTTTTAATTTCTTAAGAATTTTTCGAAATAATTATGAAGAATAATAATCTTTTTTTTTTTTATTACGAGCAAACTGTTACTAATATCGTATTTTGTTTTTTATTTCGAAATTAAAAGAATTTACATTTTTTCCTATATAGTTTTTAAGTACTTATTTTATCAGTAGGTTATTTATATTTTTAGCAATTAACAGAAATATTGCATTTATAGCATATATATATATATATACACAGTTCATTTACCTAAAACGTGTACCAGTATAACCCATGAAGAGCCTTGAATTCAACACATGAAAGAGATTTTATGTTTTTAGGACAAGGGATGTGCAGTGAGGTTATTAGTCCGAGATTACCCTCAATCCCCAATTTTAGAGCCTTGGTGAACCCCAGGAAGTTCTCCAGATCCCAGATTATTTATCTGCTTTTGTTTTAACCTGAAAGGTGTAAAATATCAAGGAAAATAAAAATTTTAATAATTGAATTATGTAATTATAATTTTTTTTAAATATTAATTTTAATTTGTCAGTTTGGTTTTGGGCGATGATATATTTTTTCTATCTCATTTACGACCTGTGGTAATATATCCTAATAATATTAGAAATTTTTTTTTTTTTAATATAATAAGCCCAACAGTAACTCATATACAAATATGTACTTTAATATATTAATTAAATTGGTAAAATTTAAAATTTTTGAGAGAAATTTTATTACTGAGTCCATTTCAAAATCCATCCGATTTAAAAGTAATTGAGCCATTACCTAGACAGTAAAGTATTTATTTCCTTCCATTTCAAATTCAAAGCAATGTGTAACATTCCCACTACCTTTTAATATTCATTGGTATTAATTTAACTACCTTGAAGTTGCTGATGACTTTCGAAACTTGCTAAGCAAGTCTGAAGTCCCTCCTGAGTGTGATGTAAATACTTGTGCTGGCTGTCGATATATTGCACCGAGCTGCAACCCGACTCCCACACTAGAGTGAAGGATATATCTGTTACAGTTGGCTGTAGAATTTATTAGTTGATTAATTGAGGTATCAACTTGCTGTTATAAAGTTAAAATTTAAATTAATATCGTTTTAAAAAGAATTATAGTTATTAATTATGCTTAAATTAAATAAATAAGTCTTATCGATTGTCCTTAATCAAAGTGTCTGCAAAATTTGCTATCTTCAAGGTTCACGTTACATTTTATTGTTTAGCTTTTTACTCTCTTCACAATACTGAAAATACCTAACAGAATATAATATGTAAATACGTCTTTATTTAAAAAAGACGTATTTGATTTAATTTCTAATTTTCAGATATGCCAATTTTACTCTGGGACGATATAGGTGTATACTATTTCGTTTACCAGTAATGTTAATATGTATTTACAATATTAGAAAATATATTTTTTTTAAATTTAATATGTTCAACACTAAATCAAATAGAAATATATGCATTGAATACATTTTGTCGATGAAAAAAATTATTTTTTTGGCCTGTTTAAAATTCAAAATCGATTTATTGTTATAAAGTATAATTTTCTAGTTTTTATTTTTATTTTGTTTGTTAAATCACGGATAATAATTTTATATTGATATTAATCAACAATAAAAAAATAAGTCATGCGAACTACTTAAAGGTGGTCAAATAGAGACAATAGTATCAGACCTAAACGTATATATTTCAAGTATACGAAACTTATATTTAAATATATACAAGTAAACTGTATTTTACAAATTTTTTTTTGTTTTGTGAAATTTTACTAATTATTTATTGTTAATAACAATTATTTATTTAACCTCTACTCCTAGTGACCTTTGACGACTTCAATTTGTGAAGTTTAAAAATATATACTTGTTAGAATGTAATTGAAAAACTACATAACACGAATCCTTAAGTCACTAAAATTCTGGAAAAAATTGATAAAATATCTAACGCGTTAATGTTCCTCCAATTCAGGTATCATAACTAATTTAATGTTTATATTTGGTTTAAAAATGCTGTGTTAAATATATTATTTATTGTATACAACTGGTCCGCTATTAATTATCAATTTCGTGTATCCGATCATCTCTTGGTATATAAAAATGTGAAAAGAATTTTTAACTTTATTCAACTTGTTACTATATTTTTACTTGACGACCTAATTATATGCTACTGTGAATTTTAATTAAGTAAAATATGTTTTACTGTTCTTACTTAAATTAATTAATATTTCTATGTATGTATAATTTTTTTTTTAATGGTTTAACTAAATAGTGATATGTATTGTTGCAGGTGAGTAATTATACTACCTTTTGCCTCTACTAGCGAGCGGTTCCAATTTTAAGTGAGTACTAAACATCATTTACCAGTGGCTGAGAAATCCTTTGATGTGACTGATAGCTGCCTCGGGTAATATCTCTGGGCTTGACAGCAATTCCTCATACCACTGAAAATTCTTGGTATAATAAAGCTTGTGGAAGGCTGGGTGTCATACATTAAATTTTTTTTAGAACGGTTAGACAAGGCGTTGGAGGTTGTACCTTGAACGTCTCATCTAAGCTTAATAATATGATATAAGTATATTCTGTGACAATTTAAGTAAATTGGGTTAGGTTATTAAGTTAATACTGATTTTAACTCTGGTTCATCCTTTTTTTTTTTTTTACGTCAAGAAGGAAAATTGTTTGCCATCCTTGGTTGTGGATACTCTGGAGTTGGAAAAAACAAAACAAAAAAAAACTGCTCCTACCGTTATGGATTTTTAGGTTCAGTACATGTTAGAGACTGTACTTTTTCTAAGCCAGCGGTTGTGCAGATAGTTCTTTGCTGATTACCCTTAACAGGTTTTTCACCTGATTAAGGAGATGCCGACTTTATAGAGGCTGGCTGAGCCCCAGGAGGATTTGCAGATACAACAGGGTGCATCCATTGCTGTTTAACAGCTTACAAAAAATTATCTACTCAGCAATATTTTTACATGGGACCTATTTGAAGAATCTTGAACGTGATGACTTCTTAGAGGTGGGAAATGGCCAATGGTATACCTTAAGTTAATTTATTTAACTCTCCCTTGATATTTTTCATGTATGTCTTTGCCTACCCAAACGCAGAGCATACACCTAGTTATACCTTATACAAGTCAATTCCAGAACAGGACCTATGAAGTCATTGCCCGAAGTGGTATTCTCTACCTTGGATTTATTCCTCTTTGTTTGCTGAATGTTCCTGAATAGCTTTTGGTCCCTCATCAGGCAAGATGTCCATTAGCCTGCCGATGATGCGGAGTTAGATGTGAAAAAGATTATAGTAACTGTGGCGTTGCTAAACTTTCATGTGGGCTCTAATGCCCGTGGGTGATGCAGTTACAGGAGTGTCCTACGACTCTTGGCCTTCTAACTTCTGTTCCCAAAATTTAAAATGAATTCTACACTTATCTTATAAGATAGGTAGTTATTTTTGTATTGACATCTGTAATATTTAAAGTAACTGACCTTGTTTATTAGATAATATAATATTTTAAAAACATTTTTTTTGGAAACTCGTCGCCTAACAGAAGATTCTAAGCAGAGGATTTATTTTATACAGAGTTGAACAAATAACATTATTGGACCAGGCAATTTCGGCAATGTATAAGTTGTATTGTCATTAAGGTACGAACTACAAACGAGGATTTAATGTGTGATTTCAAAATCTATACTGTTTTCATCCAGAGTAACATTTGTAACAACATTGTACTTGCATTTCATTTGCATTTACAATCGTATTTTATCGGGAAAATTGTGGTTTGAGGAGTAGTGTCATACCAACATCCTCTAATCATTATATATATATATATATATATATATATATATATATATATATATATATATATATATATATGTATGTATATATATATATATATATATATATATATATATATATATATATATATATATATATATATATATATATAGAGAGAGAGAGAGAGAGAGAGAGAGAGTGAGAGGGGGGGCAGTGCCTCTATCACTATCTTCAGTTTCCACTTATAAAATGTCGCTAAATATTCCTATTTATTTCATCCGAGCGTATAGTGTCGAATTCCTTAAGATAACATACTTAATTAAGCTACTGACAATACTAATTCAACGCAGGCTAAGATGATGGAAGCCATAAAGTCCCCTTCATCAGTGATATTAGTTGGGAGGCATCATCAGCTGTAACGGTACGGCATGCTACATCGAAAGCTTCATTAAATGACAAGGCAAACTGAAGATTCCCACCCACATTGATAGTGTAGTCTTGTCTCAGTGGCGTGCAGTAGCTCTAATCCTTTATAAGGGGTTATGCCATTTAAAATCAATCAGCCCTGTATTTTAACTTTGTCTTAGATCTACTTGATATTATTATCATTATTAATATTTGTTTTTCCATTGCTCACTACTACTAACTATATAAAATTTTATTTTGTTATCTTAAATTGTGAAACAAAACTGTGTACAACCATCTATCACGTCTGCTGAACATGACTTACGAAACAAACGACTTATCTACAACACAATGTAAATTTTCGATAATATATGAAAAACGATGTTTATTTGCTTCTGCAGAGCCATTTTTAGTTAAGTCTAAATGAACTGTTTATATTTTAGTAATTTAATTATGATTAGAAATTCTATTCCAGAGGTGTACAAACGCGTCACGATGATTTTTGTGGATACATTGTTGGGAAATATACCTGTGGATTATTTACTTTCAATTTTATTTGCAATGTACAATTCACTGAGATGTGTATATATATATATATATATATATATATATATATATATATATATAGATATATACATACAAAAACTCTCTAAAACAATAAATGTATAATACGAAATTAAATATACATTCAGTACACGGCATTTATGCTGCTTGGTTTTTCACGATCTGGGTATTTAAGAAAAAGTTAAACGAGGAAACACACTCCCGGAAGTTCATCGACTCACGAGTCGGCAATTTTATTCCTACTACGATCAATTAGGCTCGATGATAATTGAATCTATGATCTATGGTTGGGCTAAGGGCAAGAATGGAGCAATAATTTACTGATACAGCCATGTTAGGCCAGCTGCCACAGTTAGATATATATCCAGGAAGGAGGATATCGTGAAACGTTAGTCCTATTGGAGGAATTACGTAGTCCAGGACACGTTGGCTCTGGAGAATAAGGACTGGTGGAACATTAAGGAGTACGAAATGCCTGCCAGAGAGAGAGAGGCAGTAAACAGTTGCAGAGGAACCTCTCCAGCATTTTACAAATGGTTACTTTTAGCGTGGCTCTCACTACGGGATTCTTCCTTACATTTGAATCTTCCCGAAGATCGTAAACCTGCCCCGGGGCTGGGATACGTAACCGAATGAGGAATGGGAATGCGATGGATCCTTCACTCAGCCGTCTCATTAGCATCATCCACCAAGGCTACCAAAGCCCTCCTACAACAGCCACCAAATTTATCTTCTTTGTCTCTTCTCGTGTGGTATCCTGTGTAGAGGAATCATTGGCTAGGTTTAGCTGCTATTATCAATACTTCCAGACCTTAGTTATTGAATCTACTTTGTTATACGTGACACGGCTTAGAATGTTATGGATATTTAAATAAACGGGGGAAGGTTTACTGAGCAGGTAAATAAAGCACTCATTGGGTCTCGAGTCCAGAATAAAAAGACGGCAGGGTCAACATGTAAGAACTCATATATAAAAAAGGGGTCTTTTTTAAGTAGTCGAAAATTTTTGTAAACATCATGGTGATATGTTAAAAGTAAAATTATCTTATCTTATTTAAAAGGATCTTCATTTATTAAAACGACTTCATGTCAATCAACCACGTCATCTTTGGAAAACCTTTGGGGTTGTGTAGTTTAATCAACGATATAGAATTACTGCACCTCAGTTGCTTGGGCAAGTGAGGACAGCATTGGAAATGCAGTACAATAACGATCCATTAAATGTACCATTACTCAGGCATGCCTACATCCGAAATTCAATTACTATCAACAGAAGTATAAAATATTTTTAGGAATATCTGACTTGCTAACAAGTATATCGTCATAAAAAAGAGCAAATGCGTCATTTATATATGTTATCATATATTGGACAGATGACTGATTCTGACCACTCCCATATTATCTGGTATATTTCTTCCCATAGGTTCTCTCCGGCATACTTTAAATTTTTTTTACTTTAAGGGTAAACAATGTTATCCTTATGGTTATTATGAATGTGTTGTAAGAATTTAATATCTTCTTGTTCTTACACCTTTTTTTTTTTTATGTGTATATAAGAAGAGGATAATTTTTGTGGAGGAAAATGGTCCGGACAGAGGTCAATACATTTCTCTTAGATGTGGAGAAATGTTTATTAAGTAGCCAACGTTTCGACCTACTTTGCAGGTCTTCTTCAGGGTTAACTATGAAAAATACAGACAATTGAAAATAAAAAATAGCTAAGCATGGTAAATCTAAAGGTTAAAATGTATGAGTGTATATTATTAATAACCAAGTGACAGGAAGGTAGTAAAATACGTACTAAAGAATAAAATAAGAATAAAACAGAAAGTGTTGAAAATTAAAGAATAAGGTAATAAAGATAAAAATTAAAGATTAAAATGGGTAAACATTAAAGTTATAATACATAAGTATCAGGTATCTCATCATCTATATATATCAGGTGGTGGACAAAAAAGATGAGGGAGGGGAGCGAACATGATATATATATCAATAATGAACAAGGGTGATCATGTGGAACATTAATAACCGTAATAATAAAAAATAAATAAAAACTACAGTAAGTAATAAAATAATATAAAAAATAATAAAAGATACAGTAAGAAATAAATTTAAAAATTCAGAGGTAATGAAAAAAAAAACAATAGAGTAAGTAATGAAAATAAAAAATGCATGTAATAAATAAAGTAATAATAAATCAAGTAATAAAAATACGGAAATGTTAATAAGAAACCATGGTTTCATAACAATGGTTAATAAGAAACAATGGTGAGAAAGGAGAACATAGTGAATATTAAAATAAACATGTAAAAAATTAAACAATATGTAAAAATGTAAAAAACTGCAATAAGTAAGTTACAATAGATGAGCTGTATTAAACTAGTATAAATGTAAAAATACAATGATTTGTGGTTAAGTAAAGAAATAATTAAAATTAGAACAGTGAGTTAAGATGAAAACGGATGAATGTGGTTAAACTGATAATTAAAGGTGAGAATTACATAAAAGATAATTTTCATATGAACGGTTACCAAAAAAAATAAATTATCTCAGCTTCTTACTATTAAAATTTATCAATCGGCGGTGATTTCATTTTAATCCACACAGTCAAGCATTCAACTGTTGACCTTTGAGTGCATCAATCAATTACTAAATTATGAATTATTAACTGCAAAATCTCGACCTAGACAGGTCGAATAATGAACGAGCTGAAGGTCAGAGTAATTGTGAATGAAAATAATTTTTTTTAGTTAGAGGTTATTTTAGAGTTGGATGACCGAAGCAAGGAAAGATTATAGAGGACTTTTTTTTTTCTTAGGGCGCCAAAAACCTAATTTAGATTTTCCAAAAGTCAAAGTCCTTTAATTAGTTTAAAGGACATTGTTTGGACATATACAAGCTATCCGAGTTAATGAGTGGATCAGTTTTTGTCCTCAACTGCCTTCATAGAACTCCACTTGTTGTTTTGTCTTTTCTTTAAAATTTAAAAATTTGAAATAAGACCTTTGGCATTAATTATGTAATTTTATATTTTAATTTAATTTATTTTTACTATTATACCATCGCATTATTCCTTTTACTTCAGAGCCACCTCATTTTATGTTTTTTATATCGATCATATTTTATTCTTTGTTGGGATAGGACCGATTTCACACGTGGGTGATATTTATTAGCTAGTTTACTTGTATTCTGACATTTTTATGACTGAAGCAATAATATATTTAAATTTCACATCATGTTCTAAGAATAGAAAATTGTTTGTTGATGTGTTTTATACATTTCATATTTTATAGCGATGTGCTAAGGAGAATGTATATTATTACAGAGGCTATTCGCAAAGAAGGTTATATTTTTTGTTCTGTTTTCCCTGAACCAAACAAATAACAACGAAGGGTTTCTAAATACACACTCACCGATCTATTCTGAATTGCATCGGATTTCTTCTGTGTTTGGAGGAAATCGAACCTTCATCGTATGTTGACTCAATGGTTGTTGTATGCAACTCTTTCCTAAGTTGAATCCAACTAATTGTAAGGATGAGAGGGATAAAACACTTCAGTTTAATAATTTATTATTTCCTGTAAATAAAAATAAAACCATTCTTAACAAAATTAAGATATATATTTAATAAAATTCAAATAAAATTACGAGCATTTAAATACTGCTGTGAGAAGAGATGACGTGGAAGACCTCGGAAGAAGTGGGTAGAAGTTGGAGAAGAATTGGTAGATAGAGGTCTGACAGAGGAGGATTGAATTGTAAGGATATATTGAGGGGGAGGTATATAAATAATAAATAATCAAATAGGCCGCCTTACCAATTGAGGTTTCACACTAGAGCTTTCTATCGGAATCCTTTGTAACTAATTACTTTACGTTTGTGGTTTATTTATTTAACTTCACTATATAGGAACCTCCGACAGGTCACCTGTAGTCTAGTGGTTAGCGTAACAAACTACTAAGCCCAAGATCGCAGGTTCGTAGCCCGGTAGTTGACCCTAGGATTTTTTTAAGGGAGTAAAAAATCCTTAGTTACGCCGTCCTTCGGAAGGGACGTTAAACGGGGGTCCCGAGCCTGTACGATGTCAGGTGCTCGTTAAAAATCCCTATCCTAATTAAACCTGGGTAGGCAAAATTTAGAGCTCCCACTGTAGCATCGTCCGATTAGCCATAGCAGCATAAAGTGACGTTAAATGAACTTACAACTTACAATATAAACCTCCGAGGAATGTCAGCCTCTTGAAAAATATTTTTTGTGTCCGATTTTTTAAATTATTTTCATTTATCTGTTATTTTGAAACGTTCCATCGTCGTTCCTCTTATTAAAAAAAATTAAGTCGTTGAGACTGTACTGTTTCTTGGACAACGTTTGTGCGGGGGAGTGATTTGTCCTAGATCATGCGCATTCGCCAGATTCTTCCGTCTATTTTGGGTACCCACTTCCAACTTCCCCTTTTTAAACATTTTGGGGATTATGTGGTACCCAATCTTCCATATTCCAGAATCTGGAGCGTTGTATATTCCAGAAGAGCAGCACACTCTGCGAGGATTGAGGAACCGTGTCGCGGCAGCTACATTTCCAGTGGGAGCTGGCTAATATGTTTTAATCTTCTTAACACGCGTCACTGCTCGGTGGAGGAATTAGCTATGCGGACTTACTTCATCTCTTCAATCTCCAGGGACTTAGTGTTTCCAATCCCGACGACTCAGTTAGATTCGGGAGGATTACTGACGACTGCTAAGCTCGTTGGCAACTGGTATTTTCCTCGTTGTCGATTTGTTTGTAGCAGATGAGACCGGACATTTGTCAGCTACTTATTTAGAACTTGGCACCAGTTGCTGGAAATTTCGAGAAGACTAATGCCATGTACCATTAGGAGCGTTTCACGGTCCTAGGCTGTACGTGAGCACTTATAGTAATCATAGGCCTATCTTCAGTGATTTAAAAAAAAAAATAATAATATGCTTTACATAGAAGACTGGGGACGCTTGGGAAAATGAAAATAACTAAAATATAATGCTAGAATGAACGAGATTAGTTAGTTGAGGAGACAGAAAAGAGGCAGTGTGTCAATGTAGCTAATATAAAAAAAATTGACACCGTAGGGTCGATAACACAAATCGCTGCTTACATAACTCCTTCCTCGGATTGATAACACAATTTATTATATTTATCATTAATAATAATAATAATAATTTATCAACACCCAAAACTAGGCCCATGAGCTATCTCTAGCGCAACACTCCGACCTACGCCTCGGTCAACCCATCAAAAGTTTACCATTCGACTTATATCTACTTATTCTTTTTAGGAATTCGTTCTTTGTTAAATCCAACAACTTTAAGAGCCCATCCTAATATTTGCGATTCTATCGCTTCAATTGAGGGCATTGAAAAGTTTATTATATAGGAGGAACAAAAACTTGACAACTAAAACTGAATATTTCAAAGTGGAAAATATTAACTACCACCGCTCATAGAAATTAAACCATTTCCATTATTGACTTATTCTGATTCGAAAGACATTTTATGAAAAAACTTACCTCGTTTTTAAGATCATTTATATTAGCAGCAAAGCTATTTAGTGCAATGTGTAGTGTGTAACAGTGCAGTCTCCTATATTCTCCAGTGGGATCTTCCTTCACGGTTTTGTGAATCTATCTGAATATTCAATAACCTAAGACGTTATCCTTCAAAAACTTGTTGATAGGAATCAACTTCATAGAAAAGTCAGTTTCTCATTACATTAAATTAAGACGTGCTTTAAAAATTATGCTAATTAAAGTTCCATGTATCATATATTCCATATAATAAATATGAAAAGTAGGGTAGACCAACAGAGATCCCAGATTAATAATGTAAGTCCTTATTTGTATTAGCAGCTAATTATAAATTTTATTAATATTGCGAAAACATAAATATTTTATGAAAGCTGCTCTAATGGTTTATGCTGTTGCTTTTTTCAACCACAAATATTTTTTAACTAGGCTGCCATGAAGCGGGATTTTTCTTTTTTTATCCCGATAATTGGGGAACTGGAGAGAATTCTATTGGATTATCAAAAGCAAAAATTTTAAGGAATATTTCCCTATTGGGCCATGGAAGGTACATAAAACCGAATTTCTCAAATAGCTGCCTTAATAGGAGGTCCTATATAAAGGAATTCGGTTATCCTTAAAGGCGGATTTTTATTACTCTTGGGGAGGTGAAGGACTCGAATCCAACTGCTTCTAGTATGGAAAATAGAAAACTCCATAAAAGGCGAATATACAATAACAAACATTTTTTAAAGACAGTAACGATAGAAATTCTAAATAAGGTACGAATGGTATCTTATCACGATAGTTGTTGACTAGGCTCAAAGTTGTGGAGTTGTTTATTTTCAGCATCTCATTTGTTAATATCATTCTGAAAGTAAAATAGATGTGATACGAACTTAATCGTTTAAATTGGCATGCCCCAATTCCATCATATTTATTCATAATTAACATCAGCTGTATAACTAACAGAATGCCTCAAAATGTAATGAATTATAATACAAGGCAACACAATAAGAAGAACCAGCAAATTACAGAACCATTTATGTAAATGCTTTTTGGAAAAAAAAAAGTTTAAGGTTTAATCAAAATATGTTAACTTTGACATGCGATTTTACAAAATTATTAGGTTTTCGCTCGTTTACATCTGGTACTAATCCTTCCGTTCATTCACGTTGTGGTTGTGTTAATAATTTTAACTGTGAATTAATTATTTCAAGTTCTTATAAAATTCCTTTTTTATTTTTGTTTATTAAAATTTCAAGAACTGCAGAAGAAAGAAAAAAATAATTAATAAAAGTTGTACTACTACAACCCATGAATGATCTTGTGTTCAGTACGTGCTCGATGACATACTGTTTCTTGGACAACGGTTGTGCTGGAAGATGGTTTGTCCTAGAACACGCTCAACCGTCAGGCTTTGCTCTAAATAGCCGATATACGATATAGGCTGAGTGAGTCCGAGGAGGTTCTCCAGATCTCTCAGTATTCATCCCCGGTTGTTCACAGATTTAATAAATTATCTGCCAGAGCCGGATTTGATCCTTAACGCCTCAAATGACCTTTAATATGTATATTTTTTTTTAATATTTTGTTTTATTTTATTTTAAATGATATACATATATTTCAAACATTGGTGGTATAATCCCTTACAATGATAATGATTTTAAATGCATGGTTGTTAGGTTAATAAGTAACCTCCAATATCGGTTCTTTAGTGTCTCGCTTAGTTGTTGATGGTCTCACTTTACATTTAGGTTCTTTTGTTATAAATTCTTATAACTGAATTAATAATTTTTTATCCCGCCTGGAACTTGAATAATTTTAATAAGTATTGTTATTCAAGGTTTTGCGTACCTTGGTATGGTTCTTCCTGTGTTCGTGTTTTTCTTGAGCTTAATTACATCAGGGACTGTTATAATTATTATTGTTGATTATTTAATAAAACAACAAAGACTCTTCAATGTTTATAAAACCTCCTATCCAATGAACAATACTGGTTCAACATCCAAAGCCAGAACACAGCGCTCCATTAGACAGCCCCCGAAGACCGCCTCCATGTAAAGAGCCTAGGGTAAGAGCTTGCTAGGTAAAGAAGTGAAGAAATGGCCTACAAGGGGGTACCTTATCCCCGGGGATACTGCCAGCAGTAAAGGCAGCCGCAAAAACCTTCTGGATTTGCATATAGCCAGCTCCGCTAACCGCGGGTAACTTTTTACGGGGTAGCAGTAGAGTCTCCTGTGCAACACCCACAAGTCTCCTTCTCGCAAAAACCTTAGTTTATTCTCTTATTTTGCGGTTTTTAGTGGAAAATAGTTCGTAGCAGTTTTTGAGGAAATTTAGCGTTCTGGAACAACTTTAATTCAGCGAATGAAATGATCATTATCCATTGCAAAAACTTACCCGACTCAACTACTTGTAAAATAACTAGTTTAATTTACTGTTATCATTAGTTTAGTTTACTTCCGTAGATCTCAATAGCCAACTATCACTTCACAAACTGGGAACTATTTCTAAATTTGCTATTTGTGTTAAACACTCAAATGACTGGAAGTGGTATTTCCTATTTCTGGTTCAAAGATTCTTAGGTTTCGAATCCATTTTTAATTTAGGATTTAACAGTTTCACAGCAGACATAGCTTATTGCATTTTAAATACAAAGTTTTTTTTAACTTTTTGTATCCTTCCACATTTTAGGGGAGATTAAAAAAAAATTATCGATTTTCGGTGCAAGAAATATTAAGGAGGTCACCTGTTGTGTAGTCGTTAGCATAACAATCTTACATACCCAAGGCAGTGGGTATGCAGTCAAATGGATCTCCCGAACCTGTATCGTATCAGGTACTCGGTAAACGACTCTCGCTGTAGAATATTCCGATCGGCCGTAGCAGCACCTAGTGGCGTTAAATGAATATACCTGTCGGTTAAGGATGATCTCGGACAAATCACTGCACAAACGTTGTTTAAGTACCTGTACTAGATATGAGAAGTACGTGAACGAACTAGTTCATTGAACTAGATCCGGAAAATGAACTATAAAGAGCGCTCTCTGTTTTGGTGAACTATAGTTCTTTTTAGTTCACAACACTCACCAGCTACCACACTCGGACACGGGACCGTCGGCGTCTGACCTACGATCGAAAGACGAACTACTGAACTAAGTAAACTAGTTCGTTGTTCCGTCGTTCCTCATCGTCTGGGTACGAGTTGCTATATGTGTAGTCTGTAATAGATTAGATCAAGTGAATATTCAATTTATTTGCTTGTTTAAATTACCAATGAATTACAAATTTTACATTGAATAATTAAAAATAAGATGTAAAAAACTACTTGAATTTACGATTTCTTCAGATACACAACACTTTAACCTAACTATTTATTGTAGGAATTTTCGGTCAAGACTATGGTAGGGTTACTCGTGAGAAGAGGGACCGTTAAAAAGAAACCGTTTAAAACCAAATACACTATCAAAAATTCTTTTTATTCAATGTAATTTAAAATAATATGTGTAAATAATGTAAAATAAGTGTAGAATAAATTATTTTAACAAGAGGTTCTTTATTTTATCCAAATTCATAGCTAATGCTTTTTAAAAACGAATTTATCTCTGTTCCTCGCTCTTCTATAATCGCTCCTTAATAATCTCCCTGATTTAACCTTTGTACGCACGGTAGCCTTCCCTTTATGGTCGGGTAGAGGGAACAGGGGGTAAATGAACAAAGATGGTTGAGGAACGATTAAACCACCCCCGACGTGTGAGGCAGCCACCCCCATTGTAATAGGGAGTCGGGGGCGCCCAAAACGTCGGCAGTAATTGCTCGCCAGTTTCATTATGTCTCTTTAAGGTGTGCTAAAGGCCCCTCTGTTATTGGGAATGGGCTGCGGCGTAGTTAGCGAGCGGTTGTGTGTGTAGTGAGAAGGGTTACACCGCCTCGATTAACTGCGTATAAATCTCCACTTGAGAACATACACCGTCATGCTATAAGTAATGTTGTAATAAGATAATTTTTATTTATAATTAAATAATTAAAGTCAAATTTATAACTCTTTTTTTGTGGAATGTCTTGAATACTGTATAAGGTAGAGACTATACTGTGTCATAGACATTTGCGATTTGGCCGACATCATGTATATAGAGGGAGTGATAAGACCTTAGTTGCTGTGTGGATGGTCTGAGGTGGAAAAACCTAGGGGTTGATTGTGATCTCGACTAACTCACCTCCCAGTACAACCGATGGCTTAAAAGTAGCATAGTCTCTACTATATCCTGAAACCATTACAATCGATGGGTTAAAATGGTAAATATATATTTTTTAACTTTGGTTTTAAATTTGAAACTGTATTATAATAATACAACAAGTTAATAGAATGAATGATACACATCGCCATGTTGAGCATGGGCGTGACTAACCACTTGTCGTACTCAAATTACAAATTTAACTCGAAAATCCACGAGTCCATCTTCTTTTCACATCCCTCGTAGGATTATCGAGAATTTAAAAAGGTATCTAGGTTTGAGACTAGTGGGTTTGAGTGAGAATAAAAAGGATTAATATTGGGCTAGGACCAAATGGGTCATTAAGGCCATTATAAATTACTTTATTTGTAATCACAAATATTCACAATATACAAAACAAAACAAACAAATATACAAAATAATCACAGATATATTTTATTTAGAGTTATTTTTTTCTGTTTTTATTACTTCAAATATAAGATACAACTGGAGATAAATAGAATAATACGAAACAGGAACTATTAGTTGCCTGCTATCATGCCAGCAGGAATAACGACTTCAGCCTCGGAAAGCTGTATGTGTTGGCTTGCGGAGGAAGAGGACAGGTGTAAGACAGAAGAACGGACAGAATAAACAGAATAGGCGAGACGGAGGAAATAGAGGCGAAGATATACGACCGACATGAGGGAGATTTACAAAGTGTCAAAAGCTGGCCCTAGGCCCCCATCCATTGTCGCACCTCTTCCTCTTCCACAACCGATTTATTTATTAGTCGTCCTGTCCGTCTTAGCGCCTTCCTCCGCGGTATCTCCTCTTCTGTGTCGCGGCTAATCCCCTCTCTTGGACTAACCCTTTTCTTAGGTGTTGAGCCTACAGGTATCTACTTTATATTGTTGGGAAGAAATAATTCATTCTAATCCGTAGACTATCTATCATTTCTTGTGAATTCCGTAGAAAATAGTTTTACATATTACATCTCGCTTAAAAATTAATTGTATTTATTTATTTTTTAATGTAGTAATCCTTATGAAATATTCTTTAAATACCTTTCCAAAATTTGTATTCCACAATTTAGGAATTTATTTTATACTAGCTTTTGCCCACGGCTTCGCTCGCTTGGAATTCGGTCCGCCACATAAAGATTCTAGACAGATCATTTTAAATAAATAATTTAATGTTTTTAACTATAAGTTACTCGTACATCCGAAATTTCAGATGTCTAACTTTAAAACTGACGGATTCCATAAAATCTTTGAACCCCTATTATATTAAGGGGGAAACCCTTGGGGGTGGCATTGTCCAAATTCCTTTCTTAGTGCTCATTTAAGCTATACAAAGAACCTATCTGTGAATTTCAAGATGCTAAGTTCAGTGGTTTCTGCAGGGTAGAATTTCGGAAAATCCTTTCTTATCGGATGCCTACGTCATACAAAGAACACACCCTCCAAGTTTCAGGTCTCTACGATCAGCGGTAAGGCTGTGCGTTGATCCGCCAGTCAGTCATTCAGGATAAAGCATTTGATATGTATAGATTAAATGAAGAGAAAAATTGGATAATTTGTTTATTTTTTTAAATATTTAAATATTGAATTAAATTAAATTTAAAATATTGATTTAAAAATGTCGTCGAATGCCTATTTCCAATATTTAAGTCGAATCTGTTCAGTCGAATTTTGTTTAGAGTGAGTTAATTGTATTGAGGGAAGCTGAATATGACATTCTTGTATTTTGGGCTTTAAATGGAGTTTTAATATAAGCAATAACTCCAATAACTAATATATAATTAATAACAGTTATTGGACAAATAATTGCCTATCTCAGCAACTTATTCACTACGAAAATAACTTAATACCGCTTCCCCAAGTACAAGAAACTGATTTAGGAGAAATTTCTACATAACTACTTATTCACCAGGGCTGCAGGTATATGCATTGATTGAGCTCTTTATTGCCGATCTAATTGCCTGAATTCACGTTATTTACGTTTGAAGTTTTGTAGTGACCGTATCAATTATTGTACCCCGCATGTTCTCTTTACTACCACGTTCCTTCCTTCAATTGTTCCTTCACTTAAGCCTTGTTCCTACATCTGGCGTACAATTATCGGGGAAGAAAACGTTAGTTCCTCGTGGATAGCCGGTCGGGTTGCATAAGTCCGGTATGCCGCCATTACCCAAGCAAGAACTAAGTATGTAAATGATTATTAACAATGGACGGAGGTATTTGCTGTTCCACTGGAGCGAGCCGGCCCCTGCCAATTCAGGCAGCCTCGGGCCTTCCACTTCTTGCGGGTTATAAATATTGTCGGGCTCTGCGCTGAGGCCCTTATTATATTCTCTATAACTGCTGTTGTTGCGGGCTTAAGGCTAATTTTACTTCTGTGCTTTATCGCCGGCTTCATGTGTGGTGCTTGAATAGTTTATTTTCTAATTTTACTAAACTTTTCAATATTAAGAAACTGCAGTTAATTATTATAACGAACGAGGGACTTATGTACATAGTATTATGACGGACATTAGTATTTTATTACCCATTATAATGTGATCACCCTCGAGCGTGATCTCGGTCACATCGGTTTCTTAGAAACAGTACAATACTCCTACTTTATCGATAAGTCTGAGCTAGAAAAAGCCCTGAACCTCAGTTGGAATCTTAGATTAAGAAATTATTATTTGAATCAATTATAAAAAAAAATGACGTAGTATTTTCATTTATTGTTTTATTATTATTCGCAAGGTAGCTCAGTTGTTAAGGCATAGTTACTGTGTGAAGTGTTGGAATCCAGTTGGGGAAAATATTTTATTATTTATTGTGTTAACAAACGGTAATGAACCCTGGTGAATTTTGAGCCCCTACTGACTCTTTGAAGTGGGAACCCTTCATTGGGAGAAATTCCCGGCCGTTGAACATCATCTCGGACGAATCACTTTCCTGCACAACCGTTGTCCTCGAAACAGCAGTCTTTACCATGTACTGAACCCAAGACCCTTTATGGGTCGAAGTGATGCAGGTTTATTTTTTTAAGGAGTTCATTACGAATTTATTTAGTAGATGTTCTTTTTATTTATTCAAATTAATTATTATTTTCTTGACCTATAATTATTTTGGCGTATTTTTGTCTATTGGCCATATGGTCACACTTATGATGATGGAGAAAACATTAGAACGCTATAGAGCAAGCCCTGGGCTTAAGCGATGGCCCGTTTAAGGGAAAAAGGTAAATATTTATAGAGCAAAGGGCGGTGGATAGGGATTTCTTATATCCACCCTTGAGGGACAATCCTTAAAAATACAATTCGGTTTGCTCTCCGACGGGGCCTTATGTGTCTCCATGTTTGTAGAATATGTCCGTATCTTTCGTCCATAAGGTTTATTTATTTGAGCCTTTGATGTTTTATGTATACGCTTTGGGAGTTTTTATTTAAAGCAAACGTCAACATCAATAAATAAATATTGCGACTATGCTCGGAGAGTATTTTTGAGAATATATCATCGGAATGAAAGTAAAAGTGACGAGGAAAAAAAATTCAAGTTTAAGAAAAAATTCTTATATTAAAATCCGCTTTTTGTTTTTTTTCAATTAAAAACATGATGATGATCCTACTAATTGAATCAAGTTTTGTATTCAATATATTTGAAACTGATTTTTTTATCATATTGCCCAATGAAGATCACGAGTTGCAGAATCACAGTTATATGAGGGGCCTTACTGTTTTTATTGCATATCTAAAGTTCATCATAGCATTCATTCTGCTATAATTGCTGAAGCTTGAGCAATCTGTATTTTATAAATAAATTTATGTCTTGATAATCTAGGTACATAAATATCAATAAGTTGAAAATGTCACGTGAAGTTTCTCGTGATAGTTTGCAATAACTCGTTTCAGATTTTTTTTAGATCAATGTTGTTTTTCCGTTCTGAAATAATATTATTGACCATGGTTTTTAATGTTAAATATTGATAATCATGAAGTATTTAATGACCGTCTACTATTTTTAATATATTTACTTTAGTGGATTACTGATTTTTTTGTTGTAAATACTACTAAAAAAAAATGTAAGGAAACGATTTGTCTGAGATTGCTCTGAACCGCCATGTTTTTTTCTCTATAAAGGCTACCCACTTTATAGAGGCTGGATCCGCCCCAGGATGGTCTCCCGATTCCAATAGGTCCATCCCCGGCTGTTAACAATTTTTTTTTTTTTTTTTTTTTTTTAATTTATTTTTGATATTTACAACTGTATAATAAAAAAAATACATCCAGTAAATAGGCTATGTGATACAAAATGACATGAGTAATGGCAAGTTGAGAAACTACCCACTGGTAGTACTCAAATATCTAGTTCAACTAAGAAGGTCACGTGGCCATCTTCTTTTCAGACGCCTCGGGGGATTATCGGGAATCGAAGAGGAAGCTAGGTTTGAAACTAGAGGGTTTGAGTGGGAATGAAGTTTGTTATGAAAGGAAAGATACCGGGTTTGGGCCAAATCAGCAACAAATGGGACATTAAGGTCGTTATGGATGACGGTATTTTTAACAAAATAAGGAGCGTTGAGGATTTTACGAAGGATTTTGGACTGTAGGGATTGGATACGACAGGAATTCGATGGCTTAGTGGAGCCCCAAAGCTCTACTCCGTAAGTCCAAATAGGTCTTATGATGGTCATGTAGATGAGTCTTTTGTAGTTAATCGGGAGGTTAGAGCGTTTGTCTAGTAAGTGTTGAAGTAGCCTGAAACGTCGAGCAGTTTCTTGTCTTTTCAGTCTAGTATGAGGATTCCAGGTTAATCGTTTGTCGAGGTGCAACCCTAAGTATCGGATCTGTTCTACCTGCACCAGTGGGGTATTATTAAAGGATATTGGAGGGCAGGAAGTCATTGGTTTACGACGTAAGGTAAAAGTGATTTGATGGGATTTTTGAGAATTTATTTTAATTCTCCAGTTTTGACACCATTCTTCAAGATCAGTGATATGGGATTGGAGCCTTTGGGATGCAATAACTGGATTGGCGTTGACTGATAATACACATGTATCATCAGCATACGTGGTAAGGATAGTATTAGGATGAGTTGGGATGTCAGCTGTATAAACTGTATAAAGGATTGGGCCAAGGATACTACCTTGAGGAACACCAGCAGATTGGGAGAAGAGGGATGAAAGGACATTATTATGGTTTACCTGGAAAGTTCTATTTGTGAGATAGGATTGAAGGATGAGAAAGTAGGTATGAGGTAGGAATTTACGGAGTTTGTAGAGCAAGCCCGGATGCCAGACTCGGTCGAAAGCCTGTTCCACGTCAAGAAAGACGCCCGAGCAATATGATCCACGTTCTAATGCAGAGGAGACTACATCCACCACACGATGACATTGCTGAATAGTGGAGTGGGATGCTCGGAATCCAAACTGGTGATCTGGTATTACATGATTTGCATCAAGGATGGGGTACAATCGTTTGAGGATGAGTTTTTCTAGGATTTTACCCATGCACGGTAGAAGAGAGATAGGACGGTATGAGGAAGGGTATTCTGGTTTTTTTTTTAGGTTTGGGTATCATTTTTACAATGGATAATTTCCAGGGGTCAGGAAAATATGTGGAGCGGAGTACAGCATTATATATATAGGTAAGGAATAGAATGGCTTTTCTAGGAAGGTGTTTTAAGATATGAAATGTGATGAGGTCATACCCAGGAGCTTTGCGGGAAGGTAGTCTGTGAATAATGTTGGATATTTCTGTAGGATGGAATGCTTTGGGTGGAAGGGACATTTGGAGGGGAGCATCTAACGCTTCTTTTATACATTCAATGTGATTTGGGTTAATTATTTCAGGATGTGGATGAAAAATTTTGGAAAGGTATTGACCAAATAACTGTGATTTTTCTCCGTCAGATCTTGTCCAGTTATTTGATCCAGTGAGGAGTGGATGATTAAATTCCTTGAACTTTAGGAGTTTTTTGGTGGTCATCCATAATGATTTGTCGGTGGTTGTAAGATTTTCAGTCCAGGTAATTAAATTTTGAATTTTGAACTTCTTGATTTCTGCTTTTAGTTTGTTAGTTAATTTTGTATAGATAGTTTTATCTGCTGGATATCGAGTTCTATGCCACTTCGATCTTGCTCTGCGTGTTAACAATTTAAATAAACTATTGAATATAAGCGTAACGACCCTCTTAAGTTCTGCAAGGAACATAAATGATAAAATAAAATGATTAGATCCTTAGCCTACTGCCTAGAAGAATATATGTTGAGGTTTCCACATGTGTCGTAGTTCCCTCACGTACTCAATTTTCACCGGTTATGGCAGTAGGAAGTTTGTATTTAGCGCCAGGCCACAAATTGATATTAGGGGTCCTGCTGATTGGATTTTTAGATAAATAATATCAAATCAGTGCCACTATGTTGCTTACATTAATTTTGTTAAGGCTTTCAATGGTAACAATATGTTAGATTAAGCTTTGTTTTTGTTATTTTAGTGTAATTAAATAGTCAAAAAAGTAAAATGGATAGAAAAGTATAACCATGAGTTATTGGATCATCTGTGGTATAGTGGTTAGCATAACAACCTATTATGTCCAAGCTCTCGGGTTCGCCTTGGGGCAGAAGGGCCTAGGATCTTTTAAAAGGGGAATAACCCAATGGTATGCTCTCTTTTGTAAGCGTTGCAAAATGGGATTCCACAGCGTGTACTGTGTCTGGTAGTAGTTAAAAATCCGTATCCTACGTATACCTGGATAAGCTAAACTTCCCAGATACGTAGACTCCCACTGTAGCGTCGTCCGATTAGCCATAGCAGCTTAAATTTACGTTAAATGAGTAAACAAACAAACAAAGAAGGGTCATTCCTAAGAAATAATGGAGGAAGAAAAATACCTGATTTGTGAAATCACATAAATTCACTCAACCACTCTGGATATCCACTGCAGATTAGCAGACATGAATATACAACTAACAGTGAGTCACTAATTTGTAAGATTTCGTACGATGATCATTCCAATTCTTCTAGATTTGGCCTTGATAATACATATCATTTTTCGTTTTGAACGCTTATACCTCATCGGAAACTTTCGGAAAAAAACATATGATGCTGATTCGAACTGGAAATCATGTATCCGTGAGAGAAGTGGGGCAGATAGAGCAGGGACAGCCTCTATAATCCGAAGTGAGTTTTCCCCTCGAATGAATATTAATGCCTTCTAGAGCCATTAGCAAACCACTCCACGGATGCACTTTATAAAATTGAAGTGGGGGTGGGCGCATACACACCAGCGACCCCCTCCCCGTCTTTTGTCACGAGTAATTAAATCTTCACAGCTAATCCACTTAATTTAGCTCGTAAAGTCAGAATGGGGTTTATGTTTTATATCTCTACCTCCTTGGAAACGTTGAAGGGTTTATTAATGAACATCGTCTGTCACGAAGGGTTGAGCGTTCCCGCATCTTCGGAGTGTTTTTTGCCGTCATCTTGCCCTGGCAAAGTCCCGTTAATTGCAGTCATTCATAAATCTTTTTTCAATAGCTGCGTATTTCATGTCTTCAACTTGCAAAATTTACACTTCCTGTTTCCCTCTTATTCCTTAAGAAGTAAATAATAATTAATGAATAACTTAAATAGCTATTATGAATTACAGTAAATAGTAGAGGACTTAAAAATCAAACACACTAGTCTGAAAATTAAGTTAACGCTTTTACATACAAGAAGTGGAACTCCAAAACTCCACTTTTCATTAGATCCAAAAACTGTTTCAAGGTTCATTCAAAATCAGTGCATACCCTCAAACGTATTTTATCTATGTTTTAATACGTGGTTTCATGTTTTATTGGTGATGACTATATGAATTTTAGATTAATTAATCTTAAAGCAATCGCTATAAATCAAAAACGAAAGGTGTGTTATTTCCACATTCGATACTTTGAATCGGTATTGACGGTATTTGTTGAGTATAATACAGTTATATTGAGTAATACAGTTATATTGAGTGATACTGTGAAACATATTTCATAAATTTGTAAGTATAATTTATGTATTAACAATGTCCTTTTAATCATTATCTAATTAAAATATATGTGAATTTTTTTAAACCCTAATTATTCGTTGTTAGGACATGAATATGGGAAAAATAATAATACGAAACACCGCCAATGGGTATATTTGTATTAATTAGTTTGTGAGCCTTCAGAAACTGAAAAACTTTAACTAACCAGTTTATAAAAATGCTAAATAAGTAAATAATTAATAATAATTACTCAAATAATTAAAAAAATAATTGTCTAATCCTAACGCATAGAGAGTTGTGTACACACAAAGAAAAAAGTTTTCTTAAATGTAGCTACGTAGGAATAGACCTCTTTTTATCTGAATGATGGATTTTTACAAAAAATATATCAAAAAGAAGACAATTTTAGTGGATTTGATGATTATTTCTAACATTTTTTTTATGTTAACTATTTTCAACTCAATCATTATTTCTTATAAATTAATATTATTAAACTCTCACTAAAACTTCTAAAAAAGCGATTTAAAAATGTAGGAAGATTAAAAACTCTGAAGGTTATCTGCAATGTTTTCTCCCGGTTCTAGTTTTGTTTAGAAAGACTACGAGGCTCGTATGTATGAGACATGTCTCTCAAACCCAACATTCCGACATAAACACTTGTTCGAAGGACTACTTCTGGGTTTACATAAACCAACATCCTGATCCAAAAGCGGCTCATTGCATCAGTTATAACAAGAGTTTCGCAATCCCTTTAGCCTAAAGGACCTTGAGTGGATTTTGCATTCCCGTGGAACATGTATGTTAGCATGTCGAGCGGTGAGGAATGTTGCGAATGTTCCATGTTTCCTTCTTCGATGTCTTGTTCCAACTCGTAATTACAGGAACGAACAAAAGAAAATATATGTTCTCTTCTTTCGAGAATTGTTAAATACACTCTTGTAGAGGGTTTAAGAAGAAAGAAGTACCATTACAACGCATGAAGGGTCTTGGGTTGAGTACTTGGTAGTGACTGTACTCTTACAGAAATAGCGGTTATGCAGGGAGATGTTTTGTCATAGATTACGCTAAACAGTCAGGCTTTCCCTCTTTTATGTACCCGCCTTAGAGGCTGGTTGAACCCCAAGAGATTCATTCAGCAAGGATCCACCACCGGATATCAACAGAGTATATAAAATCTGCCACAGCCGGATTTAAACCCGGGGCCTTTGGTGCGGCTCAAATCGCTCTACGATTGAGCCACACCGCTTCCTCGACTCTGCAGCACATGAATGGGTCTTAGCCTCTTCGATACACATCCACCAATCCTACCTAACTATAATAATTAATTATATTATCATACGTAATTGACCATAATAATAATATTAGCCTTTTAAGTGTTATTAGCCTTTATCCCCACTAAAGTGTATATAATTATTTGCTTTATCATATGCCAGATATTTATTACCTAAGAAATAATATTTTACAAAAGGTATTGCTAGACCTATGTTGTATTTTTTGAAATAGATTATATTTTTGTTTATTTTATCGGTTGTAACTACTGAAGACCAAGAGGCTCGTATACACTCTTCGTGCGTCTCCTTTCTTCTAGATCTTCTTCATCCCCAGAGTATATTTATTTTTATGTTTAGCAAGAAAAAACAAAAGAAAAATGTAGCGAGTTTAATTTATCCTTATTGGGTTCCTCAAAAGTGTTTCTCAGAGATAAGAACGCCAATAATCCAATCTCTCCCCAAGTTATTAAAAAATAAAAGTTTTTCACCCTCCCACAAGGCTACCTCCTATCTTGTAAGAGCTATTGTGATCCCTGGAATACCTGCGGGCAACTTTGAGGCATAATATACACGGCAGATTGATACCACCTCTCCGGCTAATGGTAAACGATGGCTTTAAAGGAGAGAAAAAAAGAAAGAAATGTTTAATGGAAATTCTTTTAGCAGAAGCGCTTTTCAGAAGTTTTTAGCGGAGGATTCTGTTTTTGAAAGATGGGCTTCTTCCTTATCGGAAGTTTTTTCCCAGACAAGGAAATAAGTTAGGAAAGTCGACCCCAGCACCTTTCTCCCCCTCCCCCCTCACTTCGATTCCGATTTATTCCCGTCTAGGATCCCCGCCCTTTGACGTGCTCAATGGTTCGTCCATGATCTTCCCAGACGTGGATATACACGGACATCCTCAGGTCTCAATCATCCCTGTGTAGCAGATTCAGTGCTGTAAATCTCCGTTAGTAATCATATATATGTCATGTTAGATTTATGCTTTTGAAGTCTATAGTTGGGTGATATTTTTTATTTATTTACTTCCTATTTTATCTCCTTATTAAATAGCATAATGATAGTAAGGCTTAGCGAGGAATGTTATTAATTAGGGAGCAGCACCGGCGACGAATGAGGGAGGACTGAATACAATCAGGACTGAATAATATCAGGACTGAATACAAAAATACAGTTCAAATGACGCATAATATAACATACAGTCTTGAGAAGACTTACAGTATATCACTTAAATGCCAGTACTGTCATGTCCATTTCTAGAATTTACTTGTACTAATAATGATACGGCTAAGCAAACCCAAAGTTTCGGTGACGATACCACCAATTTCCGATAACAAACTTCCATCCACCAGATCACTATTAACGCAATCATCCCACATATGTCTTGGTCTACTCCTCTACTCAACTCTTCTTAATGTTTTAGGAATTCGTTCGTTACTAACTCCAACAACTTTACAAGCCCTTCTTAATCTTCATGACATTATTACTTCAATAATATTAACCAGGTACCTTATTTTCGAATACCTTAATACGTTGCTCATGACTCAGCCTTAGCAGACACGTTTCACATCCTTAAAGAATAATTGGCAGGGTGGTAGTCTTTTGAATGCTGCTTTATCAGTTGTATTATAGTTTTTTTATATTCTTTTTATTCAAATTACTAATAAGTCAACCATTCAAGCTGACTTACTAATTTAGTATTCGACCAAAAGTTTCTGAAATATAATTTTCTTAAATAATATTAGTTATTAATGGTATATGTATGGAGAAGGAAATAGTCCCATTGGAGGTCAAAGAAATAATTGAGGGTTGGATGCTAGAGGAATTTGAAGTAAGGTTTGCATGAGAGCCCTAAAGGTGTGCAGTGTAATTAGGCCCTTCATCATTCCTCCATTCTTTACAATCGATTGCCTTTCCGGGTCCTTCAAGCGTTTTCAGATCCGATTCCGGATCACCGAATTCCCCGACGCTTGCGCAGAATGCCTCGTAATAAGTTAATGATCATTATTCCGACAGAAGAGGAGTGGCTAGCGTATCCCCGAAACAAAAGGGCCCGGACAGTCCAAATTATCCCTGGAGATCCCCCGCCCTTTTCAGCAGATTTCCCATTTCCTCTGCTTCAGAATAATGAAGGGCCACCTCTTCACCGGCTGCCCTCTCACCTCGAGAATTTTCATTTTCTCTTTTCCCCTCGTAAAAAAAAAAAAAAAAATCTACTGAGGGATTTTCCCCTCCCCGGGTCAAAAAACAAGACCGAGATGAATAGAAGTTTTAGTTTGGTTGATGTAACTCTCGTTAAGGGATCCTTTATTTACTTCTTGTTAATAAGGGCTCTGGCGAGGATTCACTATCAAGAAGTGGACTAGGGATTTCTTTTGCGACCCTGTTTGGCCAGCATTGAAGGGATGGAGATAGATGCAGTTCCAACTATCTTTCCCATAGGTTTTCATTTAATTTTTATCATTTACATATTTTTATTTAAAAAAATATAAAATATAAATTTAAAAAAATACCTACACGCCAACATATGAAGGGTCTTTGATTCAGTATATGATCGAGACTACTATTTCAAAAAATGATATGTTGGGGTTATTTGGCCTTATTCACACTCAACTGCTAGATTTTCTCCCCAATTAAGGTACCGACTTTATAGAGGCTGTGTAAGACCCAGTAAGGTCTAGCACAATATCGATTTTCGGCTGTTATCAGAATAACCTATGGCCACTAGAGACGTTGAGACCAGTAACCCAGCACGCTACATACTGAGGCACCTGTTCCCCATAAATATTATCAGTAGCATCACAAAAAATTATGTATTATAAATCACTTATCTTTATAGTTGTATCCACACCTGCCAAGCACCAACAATTGACAATCAGCTAATTGGCTGTCGGTAAAATAAAACAAAATGACATGAGAGGTATGAAAACAGTACCCAGCGGGACCTCTATTTAGTTTGGTTTATATAAGGTCAACTAATATTATTCAACATATCATTAAATTAATTTATCTTGCGAATTTTTTTATGTACACTTCTGTGTTTAAAAAAAATCTGATTACATATTTTTTTGTTCAAAAACGCCTTTTTCCCTCTGTACCCATTTCTTTTGGCCTTGGGCCCGCTATCGATTGTAATACTGTTCCATTCCTGGAATTCCAGACACTACTCATAATTAAAGTCGGACCACAATAAGATGGCCGGTTTGGCCGAATGAATGGCTTGGAGTGGTGGAGAAAATATCGCCATTGGGAGAGGTGAATTCAAAAATGCCGGTAGCACTCTTTTATATTAGGGAGGAGCCGGAGAGGCTTTTGAGTTGCGCCCCGGCCGAAGGATAAATACAAAACGCTTCTTTGAAAGGACTCCCATCGGCGAAAGGACCGTCCGTTATTGCTAACCTTTTTGTATGAAAGGGCTGAGCTACAAAGGAACTATGGCGGAAGAAAGGTGTATTAGTGATTAGTTCTGTCCCGGGGTTCATCTATTTTCTATTAAGTGTCTTATACAGACACCGTTATTGGCAACATAAAGTTAAATCGTGTTCGAATAGGCTTTACTATTTTATGATCTTTTAACCAATCGTAAGAATTATATTGTGTTTGTTTATTCGTTATTATTGAAGTGAAAATTGCTTTAGCCGCGTTTAGCGACTTTTTGTAGGGGAAAATCCACGTCAGCAATATGCTCGAGACTTGCGACGCATAGCGGCCTGTGCATGTCCATTCCAAATTCCATTGATATAGAATAATTATATTTATCTAAAAATTCGTTTAACAATTGCGCAATTGCTACAAATAATAACATAAAATATCGATAACTGGTTGAACTTCCCGTTTCCCCTAAAATGTTTTATTTATAATAGTTTAATAGATAAATCTTGTTTTATGAAAGGATTGAAATTACAAATGACCCAAGTATTATTGAACATAACGATAATAATACTAAAAATGATAATAAAGTTTATTAAAATCTATGTAAATACAAGTACTAGGTATCAATAATATAACTATATACTAATTATTATTTCAAATAAATTATTGATATTTTGTATTGAGCTTGTGCAGTCCATCACATGTTTTGATTAATAAGTAAACTATGTGAAAATATATCTAATTATTGCTCTGAGTGCCAATAGATTTGAAAACAAGACTGATGTCAATAATTTCAATTTGCTAATTATAAAATTTAAGTTTTCATTTCTGTGGGCAGTCTTCTTGATTGTCTATTTAATTTTTAATTTTTTTTTTTTTTTTTTTATTATTTATTTATTGATATTTACAACTATATTACAATAATATAACAAGTAAATTGGCTGAGTGATACATAATGACAAGTAGAGAAACTACCCAATGGTAGTACTCAAATCGCATGTTCAACTAAGAAGGTCACGTGGCCATCTTCTTCTCCTCGGAGACGCCTCGGAGGATTATCGGGAATTGAAGAGGAAGCTAAGTTTGAAACTAGAGGGTTTGAGTGGAGATGAAGTTTGTTATGAAAGGATAGATACCGGGTTCGGGCCAAATCAGCAACAAATGGGACATTAAGGTCGTTATGGATGACTATATTCTTAACAAAATAAGGAGCGTTGAGGATTTTACGAAGGATTTTGGATTGTAGGGATTGGATACGAGAAGAATTTGATGGCTTAGTGGAGCCCCAAAGCTCTACTCCGTAAGTCCAAATAGGTCGTATGATGGTCATGTAGATGAGTCTTTTGTAATTAACTGGGAGCTTAGAGCGTTTGTCTAGTAAGTGTTGAAGTAGCCTGAAACGTCGAGCGGTTTCTTGTCTTTTCAGTCTTGTATGAGGTTTTTTAATTTAATTAAATAATTTAATTTAAACCGAGTGTTGATATTGAAAAATAAAATTTTATTTTCTCATGTATCGGATTATAAAATAATATGTTTTATTGTTGAATTGTTATCCATCTACTTAAATCGGTTGTTATTTTTATTTAGGTGCTTAGATACTTTATTTTAGATTATGGGATAAGTCCTCTTATCCTGCTGAATCGTATTTCGCTTGGCGAATCCCCCAAAGGCTGCCGTATAGGAGAGCTGTATTAGAGAGTTGGCCTGGTATCTACATATTAATAAGCAGCCTTCATGAAGTCCCTTCTCTATGAGCTTTGATTAATCACGCGCGGGTCCCGGTTGTAAATCGACTTTCCTCTCAAGTCAAATAGAGTTGTCATTGACTTCATCAGCATCGGCTACAATAAGTATTGTAAGGGGACTTAACAATAAGTGGACTTCCCGCTCCGTATGCTTCCATCTTAAGTAACTCGGGGAGGAAATAGTTCCAGTTTATTAATGCCGATCAAGTTAGACTAGGCCAGGTCAATTTCTAATGGTTAGTTCTAAACTAGGACGAGGCTAACTTGAAATATATCATGTCGGAGTTCTTGTTTCGTTACTTTATGTGAGGAGAAAAGTATATTTGCAAATATTTAATATATATAATAAATAAATATATATAGTTCCAGTAATGAAAGAAAAACGGAAGAAAAGAACTAGAGATTTAAAAAAAAAATTTATTTATTGATATTTACAACTGTATTACAATAATACATCAAGTAAATAGGCTATGTGATACGTAATGACATGAGTAATGGCAAGTAGAGAAACTACCCACTGGTAGTACTCAAATCACTAGTTCAACTAAGAAGGTCACCTGGCCATCTTCTTTTCAGACGCCTCGGAGGATTATCGGAAATTGAAGAGGAAGCTAGGTTTGAGTGGGAATGAAGTTTGTTATGAAAGGATAGATACCGGGTTCGGGCCAAATCAGCAACAAATGGGACATTAAGGTCGTTATGGGTGACTTTATTCTTAACAAAATAAGGAGCGTTGAGGATTTTACGAAGGATTTTGGATTGTAGGGATTGGATACGAGAGGAATTCGATGCCTTAGTGGAGCCCCAAAGCTCTACTCTGTAGGTCCAAATAGGTCGTATGATGGTCATGTAGATGAGTTTTTTGTAGATAATTGGGAGGTTAGAGCGTTTGTCTAGTAAGTGTTGAAGTAGCCTGAAACGTCGAGCAGTTTCTTGTCTTTTCAGTCTAGTATGAGGATTCCAGGTTAATCGTTTGTCGAGATGCAACACTAAGTATCGGATCTGTTCTACAGGCACCAGTGGAGTATTATTAAAGGATACTGAAGGGCAGGAAGTCATTGGTTTACGACGTGAGGTAAAAAAAGTGATTTGATGCGATTTTTGAGAATTTTATAAATAATATTTTAATTCTCCAGTTTTTACACCATTCTTCAAGATCAGTGATATGGTATTGGAGGCTTCGGGATGCAATAACTGGATTGGTGTTGACTGATAATACACATGTATCATCAGCATACGTGGTAAGGATAGTATTAGGATGAGTTAGGATGTCAGCTGTATAAACTGTACAAAGGATTGGGCCAAGGATACTTACTACCTTGAGGAACTAGAGATTTTAAAATGTATTTTATTCTATTTTTTTGCAATCATTTAAGTGTATGATCTATTTAAATCAATTATGTACACGGTTAAACCAATTAGTTTAAAGCTATTTCGAAAAATTTATATTCGAAACGTAAGTTAATAACTGATATATTTTTAAAATGATGTATATCAATTTAAATACTATATTAACTCCAAAAACTTGTTCATATATTTCAGTTATATTGAGTAACGTAGTGGATAAATTAAATAAACATATCTAATGCAGTTATCCTTTTTATTTGCTCATATCTTGGTTTATATATAATTTATTTAATTGATTTTTAATTGATTATTTATTAATATTTTTATCTTTAATTCACTTACTAGTTCCAAATAACTTTTATTTAATCCCTCGTCTTATTTATTTTTTTCTCGTCGTTATAAGAATTAATACTAAAAAAACCAATATAAATAATACATTGATACCAAATCCAACATAGGCGTTGATGACCAATCGGTTTTTCGCCTCAACTTCAAAACAACCACCCAACTTAATAATAATAATGTAATATAATAAATTTATTTCATATTCAATTTTGCAAGCTTATGAGAATAATAAATCCTGTAAACGTTTCCTAAATATAGGATTATATAATTTTTACGATGAGGTATTTAATCGGATATTTTAACTGTTGAGGTATACAACTGGATATTTCTCTTGAGTTCTTAATACCAAAAATTGTATAGCAATACGAATGGTGAGTGGCTTTGGAATCTTGGAAATATCGGACCAACAATGTTATAACGGCGAGTATTTTTTGAATTTTTGACTAATTAATTATCTTTAAACAAAACAAGATTTTTTTAAAGGACCTATACAGATTAAAGTGAAGACGTTAATAAATAATAGTTAAACATAGGTAAAAGAATCAGGAGGATAAAGTTCATAAGTAATATTTTCATTAAAACTGAAGGATCGCTAGTGTTAATAAATACACGTCTATATATGTGTGTGTGTGTGTGTGTGTGTGTGTGTGTGTGTGTGTGTGTGTGTGTGTGTGTGTGTGTGTTTGTGTGTGTGTAAATGTATATATTAACACTCCCTTATGAATAAACTCAATGGTTGGTTGAGACTGAGTTGTAAAAGTTGCCTATCCAGCTACCTCTATGTATGATGGATACCTATATGTACATGTTTATAAAAATAGGACCATGCTTCAATTATAATGGTTAAAGGTGATTTGCATTAAGTACAAAAAGTCATCTATCGTTGTTTTTTTCCCGTTTGACTCTTCCTTTTGTAAACTCTGGACGAAAAGATAATGGTTCCTAATATATTTGGATCTCAACATTAACCAGATTTTTTTCCGAATAACATACGTTGCCAACTATATACTATATTACAATATAAATCATAATATACGAAATTTCGGCTTGGACATCTGAACGACACTCTTCCTAAGTGACAAGATCCGTGCCGTTTTTCACAATCTCCAGTGAACATCTCCGCTCAAACTGAAACGAATTTACGGACCTTCCAGATCACGATTTGAGGCCGCAACCAATTTATGCTTTAATAAAACTTTCTGCGACACGGACAGCAGAGAAAACTTTCGAAAGCATGAAACCCTAGGATTGATGTCCCCCTCACATTCGTGGAGGTATTCTTGGGGGACAATAAAAAGGGTCTGCCCCCACGAGTGATAAATTTAAATTCCGCCATAAAACGGTAACCTACTCCCTCAAGCCAGGTCTCTTTTATGCATGTGAGTGACCCTTGTTGTCGACTAACCGTCCATATAGCAGAGGTTTTATTTATCTCCTGTTCCTCGAGACGAGGAAATTGAATACCTAAGGAGGATCCAGGAATGTCTTCTACGCCCTCGTGGTATCCTCCTCATCCTCCACCATCTCTCCTTACCAATTAGGTTGAGTGCTGGAATTTTTTTTTTCCTTTTCTTGTTTTACATCTGAAGTTTCTTTTTTCCCTCTTTATTGGAATAATTCAACATGGAGGTGACTTTTTGTGACGTTTGGAACAAGGAGACAGATGTCTTCCTGTCCTCATGGGTGAAGAATAACCTGGAAAGTTCCAATACAATGTTATAATTAGCATGTTTTTTTTAGAATATTATAGAAAAAAAATTATATTTGTGACCAGCTCCCTTAAGAATAACAGGTGTGTACAATAATAATATAATATATATCCGTTCGAGAGGTTACTAAATAAGAATCTGACTTTTTTTGAAAATAAATATAAATTCAAAAAAATTGTTCTGATCAAGAAAAAAAACACCATAAAATAACAAGAATTAAGAAAAACTGAAGAAAAAAACATTTAATGGTGTCAATAAGAAAATGTTACTTTCAAGGAAAAAAAGAGGTTTTACCTAATTCGAAAATATTACTTATTCTTCACTTGTTATCCAGATATTAATTCCGATCGTTTTGTTCCTAATAGTTTTTTATTTTATTGTAAAACAATTTTCTATTAATCTTCAAAACTCCTCATAAGTTGCCTTTAGGTGTTATCCTCAGCCTGTTTTCTGGAATTCCTCTTTCCATTTTTCAATTTATTTATCCCCTGTAGGTACCCTTATCTCTATTTTAATATATACTATGTGATTAAAATAGGTATATACTGGTACATAGCTTACAAATGTACCAACATATAAACGTTAATTTCTTAGAGTTACTTTAAAAAATCAGGCTTTATTGACTGCCTAAATTTTATTTTACTTGTTATTCATATATTAATTTCGATCGCTACGTTTGTTTATTTTATTGTTAAACAACTTTCTATTATTCAATGCTTCTTGTACGTTACCTTGGTGTGTCATCCTTCCTATGTGTCCTAGATTCCTCTTCCCTTCTCTTGATCCTTCGCGGGACATGGACTGAGTGCCCTCGCCACTTCCTCTTCGAGCCATCCTCCGGAGGGCGATCCAGATCCAGCACACGGCAGGTGGCAGAGGGTATCGAACCCAGCCCCGCCAACGCCCCTAAATCATGGCCGGCCCTAACTAAGCCGCCCAGCTAGTAGCGGAGCCAAGCTTAGGCGGCCAGGGTAGTAGTGGACCACCAGCAGGAGGATAATCTATGCAAACCTCTCTTCACGGCTAAATGAATATGCGACTTTTATTTATTTATCTTTTTTTATTTTTAAACCCAGCCTTCGGCTCCGATGATCAACTCAATTAATGGGAGTCAGTTTTTGAATTTGATTTTTCGTGAAATCTTTTAAGGGGCCTTGTTTGGTTTGGGGGAGCAATCATTGGGGGGATGATAAATCGTCCTGTGGTAGCGCTACGCCTCTGTGGCTAGGCGACTCATTGCAAATGTAAATGATTCTAGACCAGTTGTGTAAATCTGCCGGTACAGGCATCTGCTCCCGTGAACCTAACAGGTGTCTCTTCCGCGTGATATCATTGTTTCAATTTTCCTTATTGTTCTTTCCGAGCAACCACCATGACAAACATCATCCTTTCCCCATTTCGGACAAATTAAAATAATTTTCCTGTATTTATTTCTTATTTTTGTTCCAAATTGGTATTTATATAATCCCAGTCCCGGTTGTTCGCTGGCATCTGGACGCGCTAAACACCGGATGATAACTATCAATTTGCCCAAAACGGTAGTAGAATAAAATTAAAAAGAGAATAGCGTGTGGGTAGACAGCACTTGCTCCTGCCTAAATTTACATCCTCCATCCCATCTGAACTATCCCAGGCAGTTATTAATGCCTTTTTAAACATTTTGTAAAGTGTATATATATATATATATATATATATATATATATATATATATATATATACATAAATATATTCATATATATGAAATGATAAATTAAATAATTAAACAATTTTGTTAGTGAGATCGTATTCATATTATATTATTTTTTTCAGTTGTCGAACTTTTTTATCTTGAATAGCATTAACTATATATCGCTTATTACGCAATTATTACTCCATTAATATGATCAATATAACTTTAAAATAACTCAAAGCATAGAAAGATACTCCTTATATACAGTGTTAGAATTATCAAAGTAATTGCGTCAACCTTTCCGATAAAGCATACCATACCTGCATCATGCACCTCAATCAAAAAAATGAATCTTTCATATACAAATTTTTGGTATTAACGAATTCGCATTAAAAAAGAATTATTAATCAACTAAAACATGCTTCAATACGAAACAAAACTAAAAAATATAAAATAATTTTCAATAAGTTTAAAAATAATAATAGATTAATGAATAAAAAATTCATTTTATCGTAAGAATAAGCAATGGGCGCTTTTTTTCATTATGCCTGTGCTTTTACCACTATCAGTCATTAATATATTTACAACAATTAACACCATGCCTCCCACCTATTTAAAAAAAATTAATTTGTTTGCTCTTCACTCTATTGTTATTTTAAACTTATTGAAAATTATTTTCTGTTTTTGGTTATGTTTCCTATTCTTTCTTATTACATAGAGTCTAAATTCCTGTTATATAAAACATGTTTTTTTAGTTTTTAAACTGTTCCAAAATATACCAGGCTCACCAAATAATCCTTCCAGTTGTCCCATGCTTGTTTCTAAGATCAAGTCATATATGGCTTATTACCCATGCATTTGGCACAAGACGCTACCGTGTCTTCGGATACGAAAAATTGATTATCCTGAAAAAGTTTGCAAAGTTTCAATTTTTTTTCATACACATGAAGCTAATAAAACCTTGTTAAAAACAACAGTTGATGCAATTTGTTCTATTCGTGCTGTGCCGTCGCTTAAAGCTTTTACTTCTTGCTGTTCCCACTATCCTCTTCTGAACAATGCCGACCCAGCACCTCCTCACCAATATTATTGGACTATTCCTGGTAAGATCCGCCAGAGATGGCCGCTTGAGGGCAGATTGCACCGCAAGCAGAAGGCCCGGACAATTCCTGCCGCCCAGATAAGGAGCGGGCTGGAGCCTGGAAGCGCTCGGTCATTTCCTCTAGTTGGCCCACCCATTTGTCATTTCTTCTGCTTCTTCTTTTTTTTTTTTGTTCCGTTATTTTTATGTGACCAGTAATCCTCAAGACCGCTTTGTGGCTTTTTGTTTTGTGATTTCGATTGAGTCATTCCGTTAATACGTTCCTTCGTGTTCCCTTGACGTCTTAGGCTACACCTACATTGGATCCGGTGCGATTCGATGAGACGTCGCTAGGAAACCAAATGACTGAAATATATCGAGAGCGCCTACATTGGATCCGGCCTTAATCAATCCATATTTATCCGACCAATCCCAGGGATTTAGTCGCTCGTGGAAACGAAATAGTTTATTTATACGAAAATGCCTATATTGGATCAGGCGCGATGTTGTACGATCAAGTGTGATTTTAACAAATCGAAATCATTAGTTTTCAATTCGATAAGCCAGCCGTTAGCATGTGTGCCAACTTAACCTTTATTGTCTAAAATGTTTATTAAAAAATATACATTGTAATTTGATAATTAACTATTATATAAATATCCGTCATAAATCAAAATTAAATATTGTCAATTCTCATTAAAATATTTTATTACTAAACTTCATGATCCATTAAATATAGTAGCGAAGGTTATTTTCCCGTTAAATAAAATTATATCTATCAGAAATGTCCATAAAAAATATACCTACATACAATTTTAATTCGTCAAAGAAAATTGGAAACATTATACTAACTTTTGATAAAATTATCATCTTAATGTTAAATTTATTTGTTAAACATTTAGCAAGGGCTTTTCTGATTTTTTATACTCCTTTGTAAAGATGAACAATAGAATAAACAAAGATTACTCATAGAATTAGTTCGAAAGGAGCCTCCATTGCGGGATCTATGAAATAATAATAATAAACAATAATTTCTATTTTTTTTTAATTGAAAAACAACTAAATTATTAATTTATAGTGAAACAGCAAGACAAAAATATTCTAATATAACTCATTTTCATAACATTTGGTTCTTTAAATTTATAAAAGATTATTTTTAATATATTTATATTTCACAATAATTTATATAGAAAACAAGAAATAAAAGAATAAAATTAATACCATTATATTCAAAAGGCTAGTTTCATTATAGGTTTGAATAGAATAGATTTACACCAGATTAGTGTAGGCTGTGTGAAATAAAATATGTATTTAACTGATCAAGTTTATCAAATACATTACACCCTCATAATTATCAGAATAGTTTTAGCTTTATTGAATGTATATTACAAATTCATTTTGATATTACATCATTATCTCATCATCTATAAGTTCAATAAACAGTGATTTTTTTAATGAACGTTCAATACCATTATAACTACATTGAGTATTCTCAAGATTCCAGTTTTAGAAAATTGTTTATTTATAAATTAGCTATGTGAGCATGGAAATAAAGAAATAATTATAAAATGTAAGTTTGATTATTTTCTGTTTGTTCTATTTCTACAATCCTTGATTGTTCTATTCAATCATGTCATATATAAGTTACTGGTATTACTCCTATAAGTCTTTTATTATTGCTGTTATTATCCAATTGATATGAATAAACATTTGTTTCGATTAATATTTTGAACACATTTAAGTAAATATTGCAACATTCTGTCAAATACATATATTTATGCAAACTTTATCTATATCTCTTATAGAGTTATAGTAATTGGAAAGTATAATGTTATGATAATAGCAATTAATTGAGTTTTTAAATTTATAGATTATTATCTGGTATTTACTGTTATTTGTTTTATGGGCAATGAATTGCATGTTGAAAGGAGTTATTGATCTTTTTAAAAATGCTTCAGATTATTTGCATTACCAATTCATTTTATTAACCTAAAAGTCTAGTAGAAATTGAAAGTAGGTACTTTATATTATGGTATGGTACCACCACTCTAGTACTCACTGTGTAAAAACCATATAATTACCAGTTTACTTCACATGTGTTTCATAATCATGAAATTCAATGAATTCTATTAAATTCTAAAGTGGTGATACCATAACAAACAAGTACCTGAAAGTAAAATCAAGAACCTCTTGGTAAAAGTTTTTTAAGAACTTATAGTTATCATATGGGCTAAGGTATAGATTCCCAATAGCATTCTATTTTTTCCTTATATTCATTATGTCCAATGTTCTATCGATGCTCCAATTTAATATTATAAAATGAAAGTTTATTATATTTACATCACTTACACATGCACAATTAAAGGTATGTTGATTGAAGGTCAAAATCAAGTCTCGAATAGTAAGCAATTGATACATTTATTAGCTTATCAATGTTTTCGACCAACATTGCAGGTCTTCATTAGGGCTTATTTACACAAGGTACAAACAAATAATATAATACAAAACATATAGATTAATAGCAGTAATGATACAAATAATACTTAAAAAATATTTAGGTGATGATATAATATAATAATCATCTTATTATAATGATTATATTAATATTTTTACCTAAACATTTTTTAATATGATTTATATCATTTATGAATTATCATATTTTACATTTAATATTTGTATCTTGGTAATTTAAACCTGATGAAGATCTGCAATATTGGCCAAAACATCATGCAAAGATCATCATATATTGAAATTATGTTGTGAAAAATAAAAGAGGACACCAACATATTGTTAAGGAAGAAAATAAATCATTCATAGAAGAAAATAAATCATTTATAGAAGAAAATAAATCATTTATTCAATAGCATACATCAGTACTTATTTATTTATAAAATTAAAAGAATAAAATTTAGGATACACATTTTTAACAACAATAGTAGAATTAAGTGGAAAAATAAATGAATAACACAATTAAATATTTCGAAATACAAGTTAAGAACAATTACACACTACAAATTTTATAAATAGTAATTGTCGATTAAGATACTAACATATTAATATGATAAAATAATACATAGCAATAATATATAATTTTTAATATTACAATTTGATATAATAATTGAGGTGATTAAGGAAGATCCTCTGAAGATTTAGGTTGGAGTGTTTTCAAATATATATTGGCTTAAGATGCCTTGAATATCCACTATTAATTATACAGTATTTACTCCCAAATTGTAAGATCTTTCTTGATTATCATTGACATCCATTAAGAAAAGTATACACAGAGGTATAAACCAAATTTCTTCTGATACTTGATATACACAATCCAAAAAACAATATCATCTTCGCCACATATGTTCACTTGTAGGAGAGTCTGCTAACATGAATTTGAATAAAATTGAAATTTGAACAAGGCCACTTCCTCATTGGACAACATATTTCCTTTCTGTTTCTGGAAAAAATAATGTTTTCAGATACACATTGATTTAATAATAAATAAAAATTAATTTAAAGTATTCCATAATAAATCTATTAGGTACCTAACAAAAAGTTTAACTTTTTACATTTGTAGCATTTTTCAAAAGAAGCTAAATATTTATATTTATTATTTCTGTTCAGTCTAACCTTATTTATTTAATCTGAAGCAAATTTATTCTAAATACTATTGTGGAATTGTTCTTCGGTGAAATATAAATTTAAATTAATACTATTTCTAGTTCCATAATGGATTTTTTCAAATGTAATTGTTTAATATGGGTGTTATTATTAGTAATCCTAATGTCCACCTGATTTTAATAGTTAATTTACTGGCTAATTGATTCATACTTAATTATATGATATGGGGTTATCTTACAAACAATTATTCTGAATGTATATCAAAGTTTAACAATAGAAATCACTTATCGCTTCAACTATTTTCATTTATTCTCATAAAGAAAGTATGAGAAAGATTAATTAATGGTTCTTGTCACCCTGTGACTCCTACCAAAAATACATACTGCATAAACATATTTCATGACAATTGTTAATGAAGAAAAGTTTAAAACACAATAGTATTTAGAATAAAGTACAGTGATTTTTAGGTGAATTTAGGTGAAACAAATTTTAATATGTTATACTACACACAAACAGTATTATAAAAATAATTACACTTACCTTGTTCAATGTTTTCACATTAAATCCTTCAAAAAAAGTTAGGAGCCAGTAGAAGATCAATTAAAGATGCAGGATCAAGCAAAAATACAGTAGTAAAGTAAACACTTGTTGAGATTTGATATTATGGGGAGGTTTCAAGTATAACCGCTCGTATTTATGAATTTAATTGCAATCGTTAATTTAATTACAAACCAAATAGCTTTGAAAATATCACTACTATTCCATTAATAAATTAACTCATTATATAAAACATGAATATCTAAAAAATATAAATTCTATTTTATGAAATTGAAAAACTACTAAATTATTTATTTATAGTCAAACAGCAAGACAAAAATATTCTAATATAGTAATATTAGCTCATTGTTATAACATTTGGTTCTTTAAATTTATAAAATTAAAATTATTTATTAATCACTTTTAATACATTTATATTTTACTATAATATACATATATAATATAAGAAATAAAAGAATAAAATTAATACTATTTTATTCGGAAGGCAGTGGCTAGTTTACTATCTGATTAACAAGAATAGAATTTAGCCTTGTCTGATTCACTATAGGCACTCTGGGAAATTTCAGTCATTTGTTTGCTCACCCCAGCATCGTATGTGATAGAATAAGATCACGTCGTGCCGAATAGGATCCAATGTAGGTGTACCCTTACTTAGAAGTAAAAGAGTGTTTTTATTGCATTGTTTCAGTTATTTTCAATTTACGGTACATTTTATACGTTTTATTGCTTTTTTTTTTTCGTTCTCATTACTTCTAGGAACTAAAAAGTATGAAACTTAAGGGACAAGTTCGATATTTTTATTATCTGTTATAATAAGCTCTTGATTAAATATCCTCTGTTTAAAATAATGTAAATTAAAAAAAAAATTAATTAACAGCCAGACATTGCATTATATTACTAGCCTTTATTTCTGACCAGATTATTTAATTTACACACAATTATAGTTAATTCCAATTCTTTTATACTTGATATCACTGTTATGAATAAAGTCCGAAACTACGGAGAAGTAACTTGTCTTCTGATCCATGAAGGGTATTGGGTTCAGAACATAGCAAAAATTGTACAATTTGTTTAAGGAGGTATTCTCCTAATTAAGGGAACCCACTTTAAAGATGTTTGTGACCTCCAGGAGGATCTCTAGGTAAACTCAGTACTGTAAACACCATATAGCATTAAATAAATCGGTATGGAATTGCAAAACTATATAACAGTAATTTAGCACTCTCCCTACTGAGCAATAATTATTTTATTCATTCATTTTAAAATTAGCAATAAAACATTCTACTTGATTAAAACTATTATTTGTGTAGCATGTTATGTTATAACATATTATGCCCAAGATCGCGGTTTATTAGCCCCGAAGATGGCTTTATGATTTTACAAAGGGCGTGGAAAATTCTTAGTTATGCCATCCTTCGAAATGACGTAAAGTGGGGGTCCCAACCCTGTGGGGCGTTAGCTACCCGTTAAATATGCCTATCCTAACTATACCAGGATAGGCAAAATTTAGGATTTCCTTCTGTAGCACCGTCCGATGTGTCAAAGTAGCATAAAGTGAGGTGTGTCAGTGCTCTGCCACTTCAGCTATCCTGGCACGCATCTCGATCAGACAAATCCTTTCCCTTCACCGATCCCATTGTCTGACCGAGATGCGTGCCACGACAGCTCAAGTGGCAGAGTACTGCAACAGAAATTCAGAGGACCCGGGTTCGAATCCCGGTCCTGGACAAATATTTTCTCTTCAAAATAAAAATATTTAAAAATTATAATAATTATAAAAAAATAAAATAAAATAAAATATTATTTTCATTTTTGTACAAGCCACCATCAAGCTGTTTATTCGTAAGATTTCGTCCAGTAGACATTTTAATTCTTCTAGAGTTGTCCTTGATGATCATAAATTAGCATAAAGTAGCGTTAGATGAATAAACAAACAAAGAAGGAAATAAAGGGCATCTTTACCTGGTTTTTAAAATCGCGTTAAACACTCAGCCACTCTAGATATCCACTGCAGATTCGCAGAACGGCTTTGGCCGCTTAAAAACTATTGAACTGTGTTCATTAGATTCCAATTTATTAATAAAGCTGATCACTCTCAAAGTAAAGTTATGAGGATTATACAGGAAGAGCCATTGATGAGGCGGAACAGAGAAGCGAACTAATGGAGAACTCCGACTGGCCGATCTGCCTTCAGACCAGTCACCCGTGAAGCGCCCTTTAAAGGTTGTGGCTGCCTGGATTTGTAGCCTACCGATCCAGTATACACCGTTCCTTCTCTTCCCACAGGATAAATTATTTCCTATTCCTCCATTACTTAACAAAACACTGTGTAGTTGGTATTTTATATAGTTCTCGTACGCGCTTGTACGCGTATTTACTGACATTCTCGCAATTATTCAGCCACCTGAAGGACTATAGGTAACCCGGTCATTTCCCATGGTCAATTTAACGTAATTTACAAGATTATTACAGATAAAAAATGATAACAAAAACTTTGGTCCACGATGTAAGTAATTCATTTACCCTTCAGCTCTAACCTTGCTTTCTCCATCTTAGTTGACAGCTGTCACGAAATTAGGCGGCTGCAAAAAATTGCCATGCTGTTCCCACTTATCGGCTGATCAGTCCAATCTTCGGATGTCCTATTGATGGTCATTTCAACGAATCCTTGTTATTTCCCATTTGTTCGGTGAATTAAGAGTTAGTCGATCGAGATTTGGCCAAGCCACAGTCGCAGTATTAGAGATACGAAATCCAATTTTTTTTATTTATAAAAATTCTTAAAAAGTAAAAAACTAAGATGTAAAAGTATGTGAAAGTAATAGTAAATTATACACTATTAAAAATAGAAGCGTACGTTTCATAAAAAATTTAATTTTCATTGTATAGAAACAATGTTCTAATATTTTGACTAATAATATCGAACTTTTTTCTTAAAAAATTGGCTCTGTATACGAAAACCTGGCGGATGAGAGTGATATAATCAAATCACTTCGCTGCTAAACCGTTATCCTAAAATCATTACGGTCTATACCACGTACTGAACCCAAGACCTTTCATGGATTGTAGTGGTACAGTTTTTTTAAATATTTTTTAAAATAAATATTATTAGTTTTAATTTTTTTATAAATATATTTGTTCTTATAAATAAGGTACTGATTTGTGTAATTATAATACGTATTCTCCTTATGAAATTCAACTAAGTTTAAAAAATAAGAATGATTTGTCGATTAATTTTCATTTTGACTTACATATATTTCACTGTCGAAATAATAATTTAAGACTGCTCTACAAACAATAAAATTTTTTAATGTGCTGTCATAACGACGCATTGTTGTAAATGCAATTCATGAAAGTGAAAAACATCTCCTTCCAAGAGAGTGAGAAAACTGTTCCAAGGTTTATTCAAAATCAGTTTGTATCGTCAAACGCATTTTACCTATGCACGCTTACTCTAGTCCCTTGTAGATGGCTTTGTATGAATTTTTTTATAAATTCCCAATCCTAAAGCAATCGATATGGACTGAAAACGAAAAACGTTTGTTTTTTTCACATTCGAAACTATACATTTGTTTAATTTATATGACGATATAAAAGCAGAAATAATGAAACCTACTTAAGTAAGCATGCTGTGGCTATCTTTAGTTGACATCAATTCCTTCCTAAGCTTCCTTACTATATACTAAGGGCTGAAATTAATGGTGAATGGTTTAGTTTTATAATGTTACTAGAGGAAATGGCATAGTCCTAAATCTCTGCTTAATGTTTTTCATTGTATGAAAGTCGAAGCGACTTCAGCTCTTCGTTAATAACCTTTCTTTGTTTGCTTTCCCACCTTCTTCAACTCCGCTCCCAGGAGACCTCTTGCGATCAATCCTCCGAAGACACAGACGAACTATGAATCGGATGACTCTGGATGGATCGTTTCGTTACCCCGCGGTCTCCGGGTTCTTCAACCCGTCCCTCATCCTCGTCGTGACCACTCAATCTTGGAAAACCGCAGGGAGGATAGGCTCGCACTATATCACGTCCGATCCTATTGTATTTCTTCTGCGTCCGGTAAGTCTCTCTCCAGAGTAATATAGCATAGCGGTCGGGGATTCTCAGTGCGTGCTCATTCACCGATCCCAATCCATCAATAGTGTGAACCCAGTTCGACATTTTATCTTGGAGTTAGTCTTCCATAGAACTTATTCTCAAATTCCGTTATGTTCCTTGATGTACCTTTTAAGGAGTGGGTTAGTACAGGTGTTATATGTGTTAAGATTAAATCTGAACGGTCAAAATTTACTATTTAGTGTTTATTCCTATGTCATCAACATAGCTATGTGTAATATGGATATGATTATGTACTTAAGATAGAAACCATATGACCTTAACATTTTAGGAAAAACTCTTTCTAATTTTGACGAAAGGTTTCTTTCTTCTCTAAGTCTCTTGTAAGGAACTTGGAATTCCGCATCATTTTATGATTTTCGTAAGAGGCATTTAGAACTTTAAGTCGCATGGGTGATTCTAACAGTGTTTATTAATAGATAGGAACAAAACCTACTTGGACTTAATCCTTTAGGACAAACCCTTTCCAGTTTTGATAAAAGGTTACTTTCGAATGAGCATCTAGAAGTGTTAAATTCTTGAGAATTTCGCATGATTTTAAAATTTATTTCGCCAAAAATCGGATACTTATAACAGGAATTTTATATTTTTAGTCCCATTAATTATATTTATATTATATTAGTGCCATCAGTACTAATCAATGGGTGCTCTAAGAAGGTTGGTTTAATCATTTCTCTTACCTTATCTAATCCCATGAAAGCAAGAAGAAGCCTTCTTCCACTAAGTTTGTTGAGGAGTTCTTCTCTCTCTCTGGAACACGTACTCATTCAATTTCACTTAGAAAAACACGAACATGTTCAATCTCACTTTAGCTGGTCTCTCCTTTCGTTTATCATATTTTGGTCCTTCCAATTTATATCTAGAAACAAAATTTTGTTGCTAGATGGTGAGTGTTAGTATTCCTTTTTTGTATTATATTAGATAACTTTTATACCTTTGGGTTCGATCTGGATGAAAAATGACTGTTGATTAATGATCGGGTAAAACAAAAATATTGTTAAATATTTCGCAATATTGCACCATACGTCAGGTGGTATTTTTCCAGAATCTTCTTTATCTATATCTGTTTGATTAAGCTCTATCCACACAGGCTTTCGTTCATTATCGGCTAGTTCTGCCAATATTAGAGTTATCTTTCTGCAAACAGTTTCCACCTTTAAACTTTTCCGAGTAAAACTTAATTAGTCGAGCCCTGATGAGTCTTTTGTTTATTTTTTGGGAGTAGTCGTTATTTTAAAATACCCAAACTTCGTTATAATAAATTAAATTACTACAGGAACTACCGATGTAGTGATAAATGTAATATCTCTGATACAATATAAATGAATGATAAATGTGTAAACAAATATCTCATATAAACAAAAATATTTGATCAACAATCATAATAATAAACTTTATTGACCCGTATTTTATAATATCTCATTCCTATTTGGCCTATATTTTCTTTCTACGCTTAAGCCTGGACCTACTAGACAAAACCTTGACATTTCTTCTACCGTTCCACTATCCTATATCTTTACTGGGTTTGATTTGAGTAATTAATCTGTTGATAGCTAGGGATGAATCCTGCGGGATCTGGAGACCCTTCTAGGGCTCACCCAGCATCTATATAATGGGTATCTTTATTTGGGGGCTGTTTTAGACTGTTATCGTTGAGTGGGAGCTGGGTTCCTGTAAGTGGGAGAGCGTGCTCTCGGACAAATCACCTCCCTGCACAACCGTTGTCCAGGAGGCCATGTCCCGAAGATCGCGGTTAATTAATAGATAGATTGCTAGATGTTGATACAATCATAGATTTGAGGGGTAAAATACAAAAATAGGGAAGCATAGGTAATAAAATAAATTGATAAATTTGGTAAAGGCTTTAATTGAACTGAAACATTATTTTTATTATTATTGGATGATTTAATAGAACTCATGTGTTAATTTTTTAATTGTTCTTATTTATGTATCTATGTATATTTATTTATCATTTATAAACAAATTTATTTATTATTTATACTTTAGAGATAAGAAAAATAAATGAGATTGTTAACACACACCTCGACAGACGGATCACCCATTGTCTAGTGTTCTAGTTAACTTTTAATGATTTTTTACTGTATATATATTTCTTTGTATTTTTTCCTAATAATCACGTTCAATCAATCAATCAAAACCGTTGTCCAAAAACAGTGCAGTATCCACCATGTACTGAGTACAAGACCCTTCATGAGTTGTGCTGGTTCTTTTTAAATACTGACATGCCTTTAATTCCAAAAATATATTTCCCATTTGCGGTCATAACCGGAATCATTCATAATAAATAAATGAATAAATGTTTAATTCCTATCTTCTCCAGAATGAGTTGAGAGAAAAGGAATCCTGTCATTCTCATAGTTTTTGGCTTAAAATAGAGTTGTAATACAAGCAGTAACGCCATTGCTATGCTATACTTGAATTAGCCACTCATGCACTACGAGATTCAGACGATTCATCTTCCCAACGTACAATTAACTCATTTAGGGCAAAATTTGACTAAAACACAAATTTATCAGAGCTCCAGATATTGACTGAATTTTTATCTAGTCTATAACGGATGTTTCTCAAAAAAACAATCAAAATTAATAAATGGATAATCAATGCATATTAATGTTCATTATTAAGTCTAATGACAAAAATCGGTATTAGATCATATTAGAATATTTATGGACTGACCGAAGACGCCTAGTTTCAAAGAAATGTTTCCGAAAAACAGTATTTAGTATCCCATATATCTAAGGGATATAAGTTTAGTAAGATACAAGATAATAAGATTACTTACTTGGTAGAAAACAAGTTGAATAGAAAATACTAACAAAGAAATTTATCCGAAAGGAGACAAAGACATTTCCGAATAGCGGATTTTAATCGACTGTCTCCTGCCGGAATAAGACGTCGTTTCCAGCGCAAATATTTAAAATAAGACATCGGTAAAAGGTAAAGGGTGTAACAGGCACTTAAAGAAGTCTTCAAGAAAATGAAAAAATATCGTGGACCTGGCCTGAGGATAAAGAAGCTCTTAATATTAATGGAATATCTCCGAAGGAAGGCTGTAACAACAAATGAAAATGGAAGCTATCTCAACGGATCTGAAGCGTTATTTGAAACAAATTGTCGCCGCGGAAAGGCACGCCTTCATTCATACGAGGCTTGTTCAGAGCGGCAATGACAAAACACCTCGGCGTCCGAACAGATCTCGTCCGCAGATAGCGATTCCACTGCTCTGGAATGTAATATTCCCTTGTTTATGATCTACTAATGTATTTATGATCCTACGCTAATGAACATATCGAATAAGTGTATAAACTTAATAAAAACAAATGTATAACTGCATCTACAATGGTAGCAACGGAATCTGGATTTATGTTCTAGAACTGCATTCTTATGAGCGTATGGAAATTTTTTATCGCAGGTAACTACAAAAGTGGTTACTTATTAATAAAGAAAAAATGTGTATGGTAAGGATTGTATTGTTTCTATGACAATAGTTGTGCAGGGAGATGATTTGTCTGAGATGACGTTCAACCGACAGGTATTTCCCTGAGTTAACGATACCCACTTTGTAAAGTCTGAGTGAGCCCTAGATGAGTCCATCTGTGACTGTTAGCATATTAAATAATTTATCTACTACAGCCACATATTTAGCTACCACGCAGATTACCTACTGTATCTCAATTTTAAAATTAAATAACTGTCATGTGGTATTAAGGCTCGGTCAAATTTGTGGGAATTTACAGGTTTTATTATGTTTTAACATGTTTATACATAACATAATAGCGCTTTAAAACTATGACGATTTTGTGGAGCCCTTAATTCTACTTTGTATGTCCTGATAAGTCCGATAAAGACTTAGTATGAGATATCCTAATGAATGATATGCTAAGGGCAGCTTTTTTTTAATCTTGTGTCTTGTTTGCAGATTGCACTTGTAGACGTATATCAAGATCCTAGATAAGCTCAACTAGCATTTTAACATTAATGTCTGCTATGGTAGTCCTTTCTTATTTTTCTCTAAAACATTATGAACTTGTGACGCCTGACAGATAAAGTTTAAATTAAGATATCCTAGTACTTAATATATTCAAGGAGTCGCATGATTTGGCCCCTAAACCAATAGGACTAGGAGACGCAGCGCAGTGAGTGACCTTTAGCGCAGACACAGCTATACCCTGCCACATCCACAACCCCCGCACGGGCACACGAGCTCGCTTTTTATAACTGTCTCGGACGATAACCATCGCCAGAACAAAGGTTTTCGCGGCCTTATCTCCCCAGAGCATCGCAGTGTCAGCTTGATTTTAATACCCGTCCGGTGAGGATAGTTTTAAAACTGATAATTCTTCTAGTCGGCTTTCTTCTGAGGCCAGTGGAGGCGTAGATATGTGCGGAGGTGGCACTCCCTATAGACACAATAATTATCTGCTCTCTCTTCTTATTCTAATAATTATGTCTTGAGTACCGTTTGAATTCGCAATGCACCATCATTGTTCCTCCTCTTGTGCATCTTGGCTATCATTTGTTTCGATTTTTCAACCATGACGCATACATATTATTGATGGCAGATGATTGGTTGTGCTCTTTTTCAAGTAATAAATAATAAGAACTCCGTCATTTTGTTCCTCGAGACCAATTTATATATATCAAAATGTTTATAGATGTTTTACTTTCGGTTCTTGAGCATTCGGTGCGATGTTAATACATAAATGGTACTTAGAAATTGATGACGAAAACAGTTAACTTTATATTTAGACTAGTTTGTTATTTAACATAATTCACTCAAAGCCTATTTTTTCACAGTTAGGGTATGATTATGACAACATTGTGGTATCAAAAAGTCCCTAAAAAGAAGTGTAACGAATAGACTGGAGTCAAAGTATATATGTATGAAATATATATATATATATATATATATATATATATATATATTTCATGATTAGTGGATGTTGGTTAAACTACTCTTCAAACTACAATTTTCACGATAAAATATATATATATATATATATATATATATATATATATATATATATATATATATATATATATACATACATACATACACACACACACACACACATATATATATATATATATATATATATATATATATATATATATATATATATAAAATTCTTATCTATCATTAAATTAGTTTGCTAACCATTGCTTCAGTTATAAAAAATCTTATTTGAACCAAAAACCACACCTACCTTACTCTAGTTATTCTAGTTATACCTTTCCAATATCTGCCCTTACTAGAGATTCGTCATATTTATTGATCTAAGGAAAAAAATATGACACAATCGCAATGAAGCAGTTTTATAACTCATCAGCTGATGCCAGGTTGTGTTACATGTAACCCGACATGGACCTGTAAATGTCTTCGTTTTCTCGTAAAAGTTGCTAACGCCACACATCCGCTACCTGCTCGTATCCACCGGGTTCATGCTGATGTCGATCTTGGGAGTTGGAATTCGAGATGCGCGGCTCGGAATTTGCTTATTTGCCCGATGTCTCGCCTTATTACCTGATACGGCTACTAAGCTCATCATAAATGCAATCCCACACGCGGAGAATTTATAGTTCATTGACAAACGCATAAGAAATGGGTAATGACCTGCTGATTTACTATCTCCGTTAGTAGAAAAACAAATCCCCTAATTTTTCTGTTCTGCTTCAAATAAATCATTAACGTTTAATTTTAGTTCTAGTGAAAATTCCATATGATTTCATTTGAAAAAAAACCAATTCGATGAAAATGTAACTACGAGATTTAGTGATTAACAAATAAATAATGATAAATCCAGTGCTTTTCTCTGAGACTACTGAACCAATATCTACAAATATTAAATACCCAATTACAAGTAATAACCAATATAACAAGTTAGTATTTTCAATTCAAAACAACAGCCAATTAGTCTCTACAATCTTGGTAAAATCTCCAATATGATTGAAGAAAATTTAAGCTATATTATAATCGCTTGTTGAACGAGATCCTAGGCAGATCACCTCCCTACACAACCGTGGTCCTAGAAACAGTACAGTCTCTAACACTTACTGAATACAAGGACTCATCTACAGCCTATGAGTCAAGGTTTTTTTTGTAGTACAGGTTTTTTTTTTTAATATATAAGAAATGCTGCCAGGCTCTGATCAGATGTGCTGGAAGATACGTAGCGGTTCCAATTCATGTTAGAGAAGAGAAGAAAAAATAATATGATCGGATTAATTTTATATTGCCTTCATTATTACCACTCGGGGTCATGTCTTTACTCAAAGTACTAATTAGCTAGGCTATACCAACAGAAATCCTCTCGGTCAAAATAAATAACATCGCGATCCAAAGTGAGGATCACGTTGGAACGAGTTCACGACTATATTAAACGATCAGGATCCCGGGGCAATAAATCCATCGGGAACATCCAATTTGGAGCTAATGGATTCTTGGACCATAAGTAAAGGACCTTAGCTGTCCGATCTTTGGATCCAGATACCGCGGCCATTTGCATATCCTTCCACCTCCTGTTCTATCTTCACCGGGTATTTCCCTATTAGGAAATATATTTTAATAATTATTGGAGTAGGAAAAATGAATCTTCTACGTCTTCGAATGTGGCGTTTGCAAAATATTTTACACTTCTCTACTTAATATCTCCTCGGAGGATAATTGACTCATTCATCTATGTACCATTTTATTCCCGAAACGACCCAAACAGGTATATGAATGAATTAATTTGGGACGTTTCACTATTTCATTCTAGAAATGAGGGCATAATTTTCAGATCACGCTGAGGTCATTATAGCGACACAAACCCTGCCAAATAATCGTATAGTTGGTACTTTCTCTGTTTATGAATCGCATTACTGTTCAATCGTATCAGAGTTATTTTTCGTATTATGTAGGCTTCTGGCCAGATATATGTTATTTTTTTTTTCTGTTTGTATTTGTTATTCTAAACAGGCTTAGTCCCAGAATAATGTTACTTTTTTTATTTCTTATGTCCTCCCTGTCATAAGTTATATATATATTTTATAAGAATCTAACAATAGACTATTTTAAAATGTTATTATGAAAATGATAATTAGTATGATTAAGTTACTAATAATATGATTTCCCCTTGTTTTAGTGGGTCGAGGAGAGCTTCACCAACTTCGAGAAGGGAATCAACTGGCGTTCCTACGTCGTCTGCGATGTGGCCTACAACAACGTCAACAACTGGTTGTGGACTCCGTTCGTCGAGCGAGGTAACGCCAACCGCATGTACATCGAGATCAAGTTCACCATCCGGGACTGTTCCCTATTCCCAGGGAACGCCTTGTCCTGCAAGGAGACCTTCTCTCTCCTCTACTACGAGTTCGACGCTGCCACCAGGGAACCTCCACCCTGGGAGCCGGAGTCCTACAAGCTCATTGGTGAGTTCCTATTTTATAACATTTATGCTTCTTCCACAACACTTTACCATAGGAAAATAGGACATTTGTGTATTAGCCGGTACCCAGGGACTGTTATCTGCAATTTATACCCTGAATATTGATAATTCTGGTATTGATAACGCCTACCTTCTTTATCATATTGATAAGTAATTAAAATTACAATATGGGTATCTGTTCGGCAGGTTTTTGCTTCGATTTGAGTTACAACAAGTTTTAACAGTTTATTTGTTCCAGTTTTAATATTTTCCAAAAATACAAACTATCGTGTGCTTTGGTATGGAAAAGATAACGTAATTATGGATAACGAGCATATTTTTGGTAATCATTTCATCAAGAAATACATGTTTCAACTAACATTTCGTACTGCGATGTAATATGTTTGTTGAAAGATTCATTTCTAGATGAAAGCATAATTACATTATATTTTCCATACTAAAGCTCATGATAACTTTTTTGGAAATTTTTAAAAGGGAAAGGAATGAAACTTTAAAACTTGCGACTCAACTCGAAACCACAACCTGAGGAATGATTACTTTGGAATAATTACATTTTGTAAAATCTAATAATAAAATGCTAATTCTAGCTACGTTCCTCTTCTTGTATAAATGTTTTCCTTACATTTATGACGAAAACATCTCCATTTCTATTCATTTGATGACCTCCGATTCCGAACCTCTATTAAATTAATAACCAATATTTGATCATCCATTGTCCCTGCTATATATGCATTTGTTGTTTTTTCCGATTGTTTTATTTCCATATTTTAGATATATTATTTGTAGTATGTGTGTGTATATATATTCATATATATTTTTTCATATATATTTTTTAAAGATAAATAATTATTAAAATCAAAAATCTACAGGCGTTGATGACTCTAGGGTTTTACGCCTCTAAGCAACATCTAACAAACAATTCCCAGCTTCTGGAAGTATTTCACAGCTTCTTCTTTTAAATGCGGCCATTCCTAAAGTGTTATTTTGTTCATTTTGAACTAAATTTAATAAACAATATGGAAATTTAAGTAGACAATAAAAAAAATTAGCAAGACAAAAAAAATACAGAAAACAATTTAATAATACACACAGAAAAACAAACGAGATGAGGCAAAAGAAAAGGTTACACAATATGATTTAGGGTTCATGGGTACAGGCTAATACACAAGTACCCATTGTTACTAGTCACTGTAATAATAGGTAAATCATCATACAGACCATCTTCTCCACTCATCCATAAACAATTTTTTGCACTTGTATGTTTTTAAGGTAACAGACCATATTGTACCATTTGTTGTTCTTAAAGGCCCAATTTTCCATAATATTCAACAGCCTACCTGCTATTGTCTAGGTTCATCACGCATGTATAAACATCAGTGTATCTCTTGAAAAATCTACCTGCGGTTTTAAAAAATTTCCCTGGTTCTGACCATATGCTGCAGGTGTACCGGATTTCTTTGTTCAAAATCACGCGAGCTTTTCAGATCTTTTTTTGGGATCTCCTTTAATATACAATTAGGTACATTACTGTAATAATATATGCAGTATAACGGACAGGCTCTATGTTTTTGTAGCACTGTAGCAAAAAAAAAGAAGCCTATTTTAATTATTCATAATTAATTAATATAACTATCAACAGTTTAAAGCTTAAAAACTTGTAGTCTTATACTAAAAGTACTTAATGAACATAGCTAAATAACAGAAATGACGAAGGAATTAAGATCTCACTGCCCAAACCTTTGTTTAAGTCATCTCCGATGGAGGGGTGAAGAAAATTCGAAAGAAGACTATTTTACCACGTCAAAAAAACAAAAAAAAACAATTAAAAATATGGAGCTCATTGATGCTCGAAATTCCATAGCAGTTTCTCTCAAAAGTTAAAAAAAAAAACCGGTTATAGCCCATTCCAAATCAGATCGATAAATTAAAGAATATAAACCCTTACAACCATTACTCTTATTTTATTTCTTATGTTGAAGGAGAGTCTATGATTATATTTGGAGCCTCAGTGAATAAATGGTTAAGTCGAATTATGTCCAGAGTGAGTTTACTGTTTGAAGGGAAGCGGAATCATGCCATTCTCGTAGTTTTTGGATGGAAATGGAGTTCTAATATAAGCAATACTATATTTCATACCAATGCAGACTTAATCTTTAAGTGACTCCGAAAGTAACTCCTTACAAAAATCTCATTTTAGAGAAAATTTGACTTAACCAAACTCTTATTCTCCGGAGATGTAGGTATTCCTGATGTACTACTGGTATTTATTTACTCTAAATATTTATTTACTCTAAATCGTTTTCCTGACGATGGCACTTTTATATAAGAAACTGACATTTCTCAGTTACTGGCTTGATTCTTCACTCCATGTCCACTTTCGATCAATGAAGTTCGGCGCTACGTAATACTCTCTTTAGGTGTAGCTAAACCGGTCTACTGTGCCAACTCGAGGACACGAAGGATTGATTAAGAAAGCTCTGGAGGAATGGCATTTCCAGATACCAGGACTTGAACACCGTCCTTTGGGTCCTCAGACATCGCCAACCCTCGTCCACTTAAAGGTCGCCTTGCTTAAATGCTGTTCTTGTGCAAGTCTTAACGGCTAGGTCCAGGCTCTTCGTCACGGGCACGCGTGTTGCCTCTTCGTCTTCCAGAGTAATCTAACATGTCATTTCACGCTATGAAGTAATAATTACATTAGGATTCCATTTAGATACTCATTTAAAGCTATGAGTGTAAGGCGTGTAAGGGCTCTATTTATGAATTAAGGCGTTTCTTGTTGAAGTCGTTAGACAAAAACCTATTAGCATAGCTTATTATGTTGTTAACTTTCTATTTTAATTAAAGAATATTTAGCGACTTTAATTAGGTAGCGCTGTGGCAGCAATTTCTGCCATACCGTTTTAAACAAACTTCTATTCTGTTAGTGTTTTTCCACAATCTAAGATATGTATTTTCGAAATTCTAAAAACGAAATTTTCAATTCTTTAGAATGTGGCCCAAAGTGTTTAGGCAGCCATATAACGTCATATGAGCTGTTATTTTTGAAAGTGGTATAATATTCATATCATCAGTTCATCTCTCGACAGATTTTTTTGTAATAGAACCATTTCTGTTTAGTATTAACATACTTCATGGATTGCCTTCACATAGTCATGTCTTGGAGAAGAATACTCTTTCCTGAAAAAATATATAGCACTTTACTTTCTTTGGGCAAGTTAAACAGTTCTATTAAATTTATATTGTGAATTACTGAATGTAATGTATAAAATAGAACTAATCTATCCAATTATAACATGATAATTGTCATATGATTTATTCAGTTACTGAAAAATAACTTAGTTGACAGACGTTACTAAGAAGTAAATGGCAGTTCCAAAGTTGAAAAGATCCTACTTCACCACATTTAATATTAGTTTGTGATTGGTATGTTGCTATTAATTAATAATAATTAACCTTATGACATTTTTCAGGTCGGATTGCAGCCGGAGAGGGGAGGTTCAACACCAACACTGAAGTCATCATCAACACCGAAGTCAAGTCGATCCCGGTCACCAAAAAAGGGGTTTACTTCGCCTTCAGGGATCAGGGAGCCTGTATCTCGCTTTTGGCCATTAAGGTAATCATAAATTATTTTAGGATTTCTTATTTTATTATTATTACGAAAAACTAATTTAAAATATTGCCATTTCTGATATATCTCTCCTTCAAAAGAACAACGACATACTCCAAAATTGGCATTTTTGAGTTAAGCCTTCAGTAGGAATCGTAGGATCAGTTGAAACTTTTTAATTCAGGAACGATGTCTCTGATATTCCATTTCTATCATTTTTTATTATAAAGTGATATTTTGAGTTAACATAAGTTAAAATAAAAAAAAACTTATTAAAAAAACACACGCACGGAACAAAAAATGGGGATTTTTGAGTTATTTGTTATTGTTCTTTTTAAGGAGCGATATAGGTTCTGAGCTGGAATTATTTATTTTATTAACATCTCTATAAAGTGAGTTCCCTTAATTAGGGGTAAAATCACCGCCTTGCACAACTGTTGACTAAGGAACAGTACGGGCCCTATCATGTACTAAACCTTTGGGTTTGCAATAATTTGGCGGAATTTGGCGATAAGTCATAACTAAACAAATCTAGGAAATAGGCCGTACCTTATCTTTCAAATAAAACTGTTTTTCAGTTGTTTGTGTAAATATATTGATTCGATAATGGCCTCTCATTGTCTTTACCCTTATATTTTTTATTTATTATTTAACTTGCAGCTGTTGTCAGAAAATAAAGCTATCCATATTTATTTACAACTAATCCATATTTATTTACTATTGAATAATATTTTTTCACCTTAAATACATGAGGAAGAAAATAGTTGGGGTGGAGGTCAGAGAAATAATTTCTTAAATAGGGTTGAACTATTTATTTGAAAGTCAACATTACAGGTTCTCTTCAGTGCTAGATATACAAGATACAAACAAATTGCAGTGATTCATAAAACTTGTAAACAATAAAGATATATACAATAAAATATAATGGATATAGTAATAATATTACAGATGGATATAGTAATAATATTATTAGTAATTTAAATTATCCCCACTTTTGTATCCGGTTTTCTCCAACATCATTATTTATATATTATATTTTATCTCTGGTCCTAGTCCTTAAAAAAGTTTCATAAATGTCTTACGTTACATGTAATGAGACTTTCTCAAATACAACGGTAATACAACTGACTGATACAAAATAAAAAATAATGAATGTAAATTAAATAATAATTATAAATTAATTATTGCGTACCGTGAAATCTCATGGCTTAGAATCCAGAGATCTACAAGCAGCTGATTCACAGAACGGTACAATACTATAACGTGACCGTTCGGATATCTCTAAGCTCTGATAGCTCGCCTTATCTCAAGTATTCATTTTTTAGTTTTTAATTTTGGTGTAAGAATGTATGCCATACTACGACACTCATCCTACCACTGAGATATAAAAAGAGAGTGTGATATTATTTTGTTAAAACATTATTTGAAAATTCCTCTCGTATAAGAAAAAAATACTGTTAACAAGTGGGACAAAAAAAAGTTCAAAGAACAATGTGAAAAAAAAATATTGATAAGTCTATAAATGTATAACTTTCTATAAGTCTTTAAATGTATAACTAATAAGTCAGTTATATGTTGTTCTGTTGATAGGATTTCATAAATTTTATAAATGACAATAATTATTTTAAAATTATTAAATATTTTGTATTTTATGAGTTAGTCCGAATTTAATAAATATGAAACCACGAGAATAGTTAATTTGTTATATAATTCATTTAAATTAGTTTTTCATTTATTAAATAAGTTTACGTTTCGGAACAGACTGATTAAAGAACACGAGTATGTGAATTTTAAGTTATGCAGTGAGCGGAGTAGCTCAGTTAGTAAAGTGCTTAGGGTTCTCCAGATTCATATCCGGCTAAGGCAGATAAATTATTTTATCTGTTATCAGTCCTTGAAGGGATCTTCAGATCCACCTTGGGCACATTCAGCCCCTTAAAGTGGGTATTCTTAATTAGGGGAAAACCTGGTGATTTAGTAGTCACGGACAAATCACCTCCCTACATCACCATTATCCTAGAAACTAGATTCTACCATGTACTGAACTCAAGACCAGTAAATAAATGTCGGAGTTTATATTATTTTGTGTCCTTGTCTCTCTTCTTGCATTAAGACCCCCCTCCATTTTCTATCCCAATTAATGGCTATTTTTTACACATATTCCAATTTAAATTGGTTTACTCCGCTGCACAAAACAGGAATAAACAGGGTCCTGTTTAAAAAATAAAATAAAATTGCCCGTTTTAATTGACTAATTATTCTAATAGCGCATTTCCCCTTACATGGACACCAGGTTTATTTTTAATCTTGTTGAGCTAAAACGACTCTCGTATTCTTCTGCAGGTTATAGGCAAGATTTTTACCTTGGCCTTCGAATTTGAAAAGCAAATGGCACCAGATGTTAATAGCGAAGGAAGTTTTTGTCGAATTCGCTAAGAACTTTTATGATTATCGATATCTCGATACGTTTCAGGCTTCATCAGCACTTATGAGACAGTCTAAGCTCCCAATTAATGACAAAAGACTCATATACACGACTAACACCCATTTGTGGTCACAGAGTAGAGCTTTAGGGCTCCACTAAGCCATCGAATTCCTCTGGTATCCAATCGTTACAATCGAAAATCCTTCGTAAAATCCTCAATGCTTCTAACTTTGTTACGAATAAAATCATCCATAAGAGCAGTTGCTGATTTGAACCGAACCCCGGTAGCAATCCTTTCAAACTTTATTCCCCCTCAAACCCACTGGTGTCAAATCTTCGATTCCCAATAATCTTCCACGACTGAAAAGAAGATGGCCTCGTGACCTTCCAAGTTAAGATTGTTATTCGAGTATTATCAATGAGTAGTTGTCTTTACCTCATGCCATTATTTATCATTCATTCTATTTTTTTTTATTATTATACAGTTTTAAATCTCAAATGGTTTCCTCAAATGGTTTTTTCAACCAAAAATTTCCTTTTTTTTATTTTTTTCTTGTACATCTCCCTCAGACCATGGCCGTGCATACTTTCCTCAATTCCTCCTATCCATCTTTTTGTGGTATTTCTCGCGTTTCCTCCCTTCAGCACCAGAATTGAAAAAAAATTAAATTATGCAATCTTTCTTCCTTCATTCTTCAGATGACCATAGAATTTCAATAATTTTTCTATAAATTTTTGAAGGACGTTCTGTTGAGTTTTAATTTATGTTGAGTTAGTAGTAATTTTATATGTAGTAATTATGCTCCGTGTTTAGGTTTTCATCCTTGAAAAAACCACTCCCAATTAACCCCTAAACGTTTTTGTGGAGAGCTACGACTATTAATTACACCCGCTAGTTCTTCAAATATCAATAAAATCCTCCTTAAAATAATTGCTTTAATTGGGTACTTGTTTGGATCTGATGGCCATAGCTGAATAATTTATTGTTTAATGTCGACGCGGTTGTCTAGTACTTCTCTTAACCTTTGTTTTAATGCTACGAGTCGTTCATTACAGGGTAAATTAATTTTATCCCTCACATTAGATTTTACAGTGGTCGTATTTTTTTCTAGAGCATATTTATGGGATCCTCTGGGTTAGTTACGGACCAAGCCAATTTAATTTACGACTCCTTGTTAATTTTTATTTACTTACGATTGTTTATGTTTTTGCTATAACCCTCGGCTTGGTTGAGGCTCTTAACGATGTTAAACATTACTCACTAATTAAACGTCTGTGTATAAACAGTTCACAGATATCACGCCCATTAATTAATATGTTTATTTAAATGTATACACAGCATTTTAAAAATTATATCCTATTCCCTTTATATCATTCCCGTTCATAATGGATTTTAGTACACGTATATGAGTCATTAATTTCTGAACAACTAGTAACACTTTTGAGGTTTTTGTTTTTAAAACTTTTAACTCTTTCAAGAAGCAGAATACCGCGTTTCCGCCAGAAAGGACGCTTATCCGGTAGATACAACGGTCTTGACAACGCTTTCGATATTTTGTTTAGTGCAGATAGGGGATTAGTTCTGGACAAGATACCTTTTTTTTCACTTATAAAATTTAGAAAAGTGGACGAGCGATGCATGTAGGGTTCGTTCCGGGTTCAAACTCGGCTGTGGCAGATTAATTCTGTAATCTGTTAAATACGACGGATGTACCCTCGGATCTAGAGACCCGGAGGTATTACCTCTGTAATGTGCGTATCTTTAATTGAGGCAAAAACATAGTGGTTGTGCATGATCTCGGACAAACTACCTCCATCCACAATCGGCTTCTCAGAAATAAGACAATCTTAGTTCAACCCTAAGACTCTGTTTGGGTTATAGTAGTAAAGATTTTCATTTGTATGTAAAAAAATACTGTGAATACTGAAAAAAGACGTCTCGAAGTAAATACAGCTTTCAATACTTCAAAACATTTAAGTAATCCGGTTTCTTTTATAACTCGGGTCCCATTGTCTATTTTAAACTATATTTGAGAGGAAATAAAAGTTAAATGAAGTAGAAAACTGTTTTGTATCAAAATTACTGAGTTCGCTTCAAGAATGAACATAACCTCTATCTTTTATCAAAAAACGTTTTGAAATTGTCCATACAAATTTTTTAAATTAATTATTTATATATGGACTGGAGAGTTTAGACTTAGTTGGTTATATAAAAGAAGGATAGTGGAATCAGGGTGTTTTAGGTTCTGATGAACATTATGATATTTAGGCGATGATGAGTGATGGTGCCTCATTTGTGTACTCTATTATAATTATTTAATTTTCAAAGTTACTTTTATTAAGTATTCAACTTCTAATTATTGGATTATTAATTTCACTGATAATTTAAGATAGTTAGGCTGTTTCGGAACCGAAGCATGCTCTTAACAAGCATCCTTAATTAGTAACGTGTTCAAGCTCCTCTCGTATCCCCCGCATCTTCTTCGGGCTAAGAGAACATCCTCTCTCGAGAACCCAACTTACGTTCACTCCATTCTCTTGTTCCAGGTTTACTACATCACCTGCCCCGAGGTGACCATCAACTTCGCCAAGTTCCCGACGACGCCTACAGGTCGGGAGGTCACCTTCATCGAGCAGGCGACCGGCCGCTGCGTGGAGAACGCCGAAGAGATCGACACTCCGACCTACCTCTGCAAGGGAGACGGCAAGTGGTACCTCCCTGCCGGAGGATGCAAGTGTAAGCCCGGTTTCGAGGCCGACATCGAGAAGCAGTCTTGCAGTGGTGAGTAATTACTTATTTTTTGTTTAAAATATTTAATGACTTCATTTTTATGACTATAATAAACGCTAAAGACGTTTTGCTATAATTGCTGCTCAATACAAACTTTTTAAAACAAACTCTAGGCAGTAGTCGAATGGCTAAGTATTTTCCTTTGCTATCATTATTGGAATCTCATCCCTATTGTCTTTCAATCTCTGGCTAAAGTATGCAATATTAGGATATCTGATTCTTAATTACCAGAAATAGCAATCATAGTGTAAATAATATTATTTAACGACACCAAGGATAGAAGTGCTCAAAATCTTACTTGATATTTTCAATTCAGGGTCATGACCGGCCCAATATTAGTACTATCGTATTTTGCTAAATACAATGTTGTAACCACTTTTTGCACTCCTATTGGCCCTGAAGAAACGTTGGCACTCATAAAAAATAATAAGTTTCTACTTATTTATTGCGTAAATTTTTGACTGCATCCCCAACTATTTCCATCCTCCATTAGTACTTACAGTCAACGAATTTCTTCTCTAACGTTGTAACCTTTAGTTTTGTTGTTAAAAAATATATTTTTATTTATTCTAGTGGGTCGAAATGCCTAAAAACAATCTGAAATCAAGTTGTGAAAGTTTAGCAACGGTTTCAGTACATCTTTCAGATTATCGGGATACATACAAGGATGAGATTGTAGAGAACGATTATGAATATTTGTCGGACTTGTCTTACTCTGATTACGATTCTATTAGTCATCTTCTCTGTCGAATAACACTTCCGAACTGTATTTAAGTAAATTAACAAATGCCTAATATTTTTTAAACCTTCATGTTGACAACACGTTTGCGAGATTGACAAGACCCACAGCATAGACTTATGCATGATTTTCTGAAGCTGCTATTTGTTATTGGTTAGTATTTACCAAGATGGGATGGATACCTTTGAAGTTATATTGTTTATTTGAGGCCATTTGAGGGGTTTATTATAGAGACCATGATAGGGTTATACTAATAAGCTTTGAAACTTTATATTGTTTTTCTGAATGAGCTAATGTGTAAGTATTAGAGAAAAGTAATGAATTCTAGTTACGCAAACATGTTATGACTTTCTTTACTCGAAGTTGACAAAGCTTCCTCCCTAAATACTAAGAGCTGGAACAAATGAGGCAAGTGGTTCTGTAGTATAATGTTATTATAGGAACAAACATAATAGAAAGAGGGACATAAAGAGATCCATATATATCCGAGATAGCTCTAACTGTTCAGAAGGGAACGAATGACTTTGTTTTGATAGCAGGCCTCAGCGGGAAAAATTTCCCTCCATCTCAATATGAAAGGGGACTGAGCATGCGCGGTACAATGCCACCTCGATCTATTAATAACTTTCCCTTCGACGGACACTCATCAGAAATCTCCCTGTCTTTTCTAATGCCGTCTTAATCAAGGGACCATGGCTTGTTTGCTTTGGAGCTAGAAGACAAAGGCTTTACTGGGGGGATTTATTAGCCCTCTTGACTGTTAATAGTGTCCGCTTTCTTTTCTTACCCGGGATGGTAGAACGTGGTCTTCAGATTCAATAAGTAAAACTCTTCTCGGTTAGTGTTTTCAGAACCTTCAATAAACTTCTCCTTTAGGAAAAGGTCAAGAACGTAGGTAATGAAGGGATAGTTGTGTTCCGTATCTTCGCTATAGTCAAGGATTTCTTCGCTCTCATAAATTAAAGGTTCGTTACGGAACAGTTCGCTAGTAAAACAGGTGAACTTTGTGGCTAATATTATTTTTTATTTTGCTTTAAAATAATAATAAACCAGCCGATATTAATTACTCTATCTAATCAAGTTTTATTATTCTCTGAATATTGGTCATATATTGTAGCGAAGAGAGGTTAAAACTATGTAGATAATATTCTACTTGTTTTGTTTTTTCACTCTTCGACGTTTACAAGACGCTTGAGGAATCGTTTATTACAGAAAAGACAGTTGGCCGTAAGACAGCACAATTTTGAGAACGCCTTCAATTTTTATTTATTGCAGATTGGAAACTAGTCCAGGACGAGATGCCTTTCCGCTGTCAACGTTCGTATCAACGTTTCGTGCTTGTTGGGAATATCTTAAATTTACAAAAGATCTATACCAATTATATACTTTATTCAAGACACTGTGAATAAAGTTTATAGGTTTTTTCTTGGAAAATCTTCACTATCACTGTTAGGCTCTCTAGTTTTTGTCATTACAGGACTTGGGGTTCTGCTACTCTAGATTCTCCATCCCTCGCGGTCTCAAGCGAGGATCGCCCAATTCACATCCATCTACCGACGCCTGGGTTTTTCTGGGACACCCTTTCAGTTTTCCTGGTGCTTCATTTTAGGCAGCATGTAGGGCTCCTTACTTTCTCCTTTGGGAACCCAAGCAATTTAGGCTGCTCTTATATCAGGCAACCATACAATTCCATGGAATTGAAAATCTTTATGCATGTACATTTTTTTTAGTAATATTATTCCATTACGTCTAGTCTTTTTTCTCTTGAGATATGAGTATTAGTAAAGAACTTACCTGAGAACAAAATAGAGACTAATTTATTCTCTCAAGGAGGAAATGCCCCCCACGAAGTTACTAGACCTTAATTCGAGAAAAAGCTTTACAAGGACTTTGCAGAAATTACCAGAGCTTTTTCTGCATTTACTACCTCTGTATGAGAGGTTGAAGAATAACACCGCCTTCTAAAGGTGTAAAAGTTTCCTCGAGAAAAAAAAATAACCTCGTAAGACCCTAGGTAAGTGAGATCGGAGAGTCTCGAATTGAAGGAGCCTCCCTGGCTGTTAATAGCGGTCATAATGAGAGCGGTCGTTAAAACATGACCATCAGGAGGGTCGTTAAAAAGTTTCGACTCAAAAGTTGGGCCGTCATCAGGCCCCGTATCCCCTCGGGCTCTCCTGTAACTGCCTACTGTCTCCTCCGCTCCTTTATCATCCTATTTGTCTCTCACCGGCCGTAAAAATTGTTGTTTTCTTCTGTCAAATAGGGTAGGAATCTCGAATGACGATCTAGAAAAAAACACAAAAGAAAAAGCAAATAAAGAAGGCAGAACATTATTTAGACTAGAAATTTACAATATATAAGGTATAGTTCATCTGTAATGCAGAAACTATTTGGCAGTACACTAGTTTCACGAAACACTAGTATGGCTAGTAAAACGATGCTATAGTGGAAGTCCTTAATTTTGCTAATACAAAATAAAAACCTGTACCAATACACCCCGTGAACGGGTCTGGGGTTCAGTACATGGTAGAGACTGTACTGTTTCATGGACAACGGTTCTGCAAGAAGGTGACTTGTCCTAGGTCAGGCTCAACCGCCAAATTTTTCCCCGCTTATTTTGGGTATCCTATTTTATAACATTTTATAGAGGCTGGGTAAGCCCCAGGAGGGTCCTAGATCCCATTTGATCCATCTCCCGCTGCAAACAGACTAAATAAAAGTCTTGGCCTGTAATTTTGATAATAATTAGGTATAATTAGAGTAGGGATATTTATCGAGAACCTGACGCCGTACTTCATTTTATTACTTATTTATTACTCCGTTTAAAAAGACGTAAGGCCACCTGCGGACCTGCGATCTTTAGTATAATAGGCTGTTGTACTAACTACTACACCTCACGATATCCTAGAAAATCAATTTGGTTCCAATGATCATATAAATAATTTGGACTAAATAAATAGTTTTTATTTTATTATTGTAATACGGAACATCTCTACCTGTTACATACAAAATCAGAGTGGCTGGCAAATTATTTAATCATTTATCATTAAAATCTGTGAGATCCTCCTAGGGCTCACCCTGCCTCTGTATAGGGGATAGACTTAATTGAGCGGAAAACCTGGCGTATGAGCCAGTAATGTGGCACAAACGTACAGTCTTTACCATGTACCAAGACCAGTCAGGGTTTAGTGGTACAGGTTTTTTATCTATATTTTTACTTAAGATCGCGAGTAAACTGCAGTTTCAACATGGGATGAAGTTCATATGGATTAAGAGTATGATTCAGCTGACTTTTTCACATTTTGAATGTATTAGAGAGTAGGTTTAAGAAATATCAGGATAAAACAACACGGAATTTCTGATGAACGATCAAATGATAGCTTCATGGTGAATCATTATGTTACACCAATAGTTTTGTACATGACAGAGATCCTTACTTCATAATTTACTTACGGTTAGCCTTGCTACTAGACTACCAATATCAGTAGGAAGATCTGTTGATCCCACAGTGTCCATCCGTAGCAGTTAAAAGACTATTTAATTTATTTTCCACAGTCTAAACTCGGAGCCTTCAGCAGAACAACTGAGCACATGTCTGTTGTTGAGTGAAATTGTTTCCAATTATCTATAAAATCAGATTAATTACGTAATATATACTGCGAAGAAGGAACCAGTTAATGAATATTACATAGGGATTTTATATTTATAGATAACGTCTTCTACCATGAAAAAACATGTAGAAAACAAACCCAAGGCCGCTGGCATGAAAAACTGTTATTATTATTCGAGTGGGAAGTATCCCCACCGACCTTGATGTCTTGGACATGAGGATTTAATCTGGAAATGTTGAAGGAGCGTAATGTATACTTACTCGTAGAATGGAACATAAAGTATTTTGCGATTCCGATATTACAGTAAAATAAGAAAGTTTTTGATTTAACATAATATGATTTAGAAGAGTGTGAAATAGTCGGGGGTGCAGCCAATAAATTATACAAGAAGTTTAACTTATTTTATTTTTGCCAACGTTTCGGCCAGACATCATGGCTGAAAATAGGCGAAAACAGAATAACTATATAAAAAATACTATAAAAAAGAAAATATAACAGGTTATACAACCAATAATGAGAAGAATGGCATGAGATAAATAAATACAAAGATTAAAACACAAATTATGAAATAATTGATGAGAAATAAATATATATATATATATATATATATATATATATATATATATATACGTAAATTCTTGTATGAAATTGATATTCTTGTTATTGATAAGAAACAGGTCCGGGTGGAAGTCACAAAACAATTCCTTAAATAGTGATAAACAATCTATTAGAAATCACTATTTAGGAATTTTTTTTGTTTGCCCTAAACCAGGACTAGTTTCTTTCCCTGATATGTACGGTCGAAATTACTATCGAAATAAATATATATATATATACACATATATTTATTTATATATATATATATATATATATATATATTTATTTATTTCTCATTAACTATGTCATAATTTGTGTTTTAATCTTTGTATTTATTTATTTCATGCCATTCTTCTCATTATTGTTTGTATAACCTGTTATATTTTCTTTTTTATAGTATTTTATATAGTTATTCTGTTTTCGCCTATTTATATATATATATATATATATATATATATATATGTATATATATACAGGGTATATACATTATATATATATATACATATACATATACAGGGTGTCCCATTTCAAGTGGAAAAAATTGTTATTTTTCAAATTTTCCAGTCACTAATCATATTTTATAAATGTTAATGTTTTTTAATCTGCATTTCAGAAAAATATAAATAAATGGGGGTCAAGAGGAAACTACATTGTTTGAAGGTCGATATTGACCATTTAAAGTGAAAAACCAAAAAATGTTTTTTTATTTCTTCAAAGTAGTCCTTAATAACTACAACTTTTACCTGAATTTTGTTTAAACGTTAAAAACGTTTGATCCACTTGAAATGAGGCACCCTGCGTGTGTGTGTGTGTGTGAGTGAGTGTGTGTGTATATTGTTTAATTTATAAACTTTTAAACATCTAATGTTTTCATCAAAAAAATTCTTTAGTCATTATTCTATTCTTTTGGTGCCTCGAATAGAAAAGTCCGCCTCAGTTGTCAATATTACTCAGCGAAATTGCGAACATTCCTTTAGCCTTTCATTCTGTCTTTATTCTTTTTTTTTAGATTACTTTTTGAAACAAATGTATTTTCTCTGTGAAATGTCGTATAACAGCGAAGAGGTAGTTTTAAAAGCTATAAGTTTTGGAGTTAATAAAAATTAATAAATCGTTTATATTTATGTATTAGTATATAGTCGTTTATATATATGTATTAGTATTGTTATTACTATTAGTTTACTGATGATGTAGTATTATGAAGTATTTTTATTATGAAGTTGTTATATGTACAACCTTTTGGTCCGTTAAACAAGAGATCACACAGGGTGTTAAATAACTGATACTAATAGTACCAGCAGACACATACAATAATTTCTGCTATCTTAATACGAACTCTTAACATTCCTTGTCCAGTACCTAGAATTAAAAAAACGCCCCAATCGGCCATAATTAGAAGAACGTTTGGGCCCCTAGGCTCTAATAGTTTCTTTTTCTCCATGTTTTTTTCTATCCACCCTAAGCCCATATTAATGAGGACAGGATGTCATTTGCATAAAAGAAACATAACTCAACCCTTTTATGTTTACCTTAGCTTGAGAAAAAGTTCTCGGCTTTCATTACTATATTTCATACAGCTTCTCTTGTCTACTAAGCGCTCTCTCGTAGTTGGGGTTATTAATGGCGAGGAAAGTCATCTTTCCTTGCTCAGCCGGACCTGAAAATAGTGCGTATAACAACCTTATCAGGTTTCAAGAGAAAAATACGAGTATATATTATATATTCGAGATATGTTATTCCGTTTAGTAAAATATATTTCTAATATTCATTTGTTTAAAAAAAAAAAAAAAGAACCTTATTACATAAAAAAATGGAAGACTGTCGATGTCGATTTCGATTCAGGATTACATAGTTGTTTCACTGGACATAAATATTTGTTAATTCCGATTCAATGGACAAATAAATATATCAATAAAATGTGTGTTTAATATTTTCTTCTTGGACCGACTGTTGAAGCTGTTACGTTTTTCAACCGATTTCCTTTACCTCAAATTATTGTTTCATTTATTTTATTTTTACATAAACCCACTATTAATACGATATATCATTCCACACCAACAAAAAAAATACCCCAAAAAACCAATCGTTGCTTACAAAATTCCAATGGCGGATTACCACCCATAATCCGTATTATTACTCATGTTTTTATTATTGTACAATTTACGACATTTGATCCTCCACTTACTTTTGAATATAATTCATATTTAATATAATACATAATGTCTTTATTTGTCTTTATTCCAAGAGGTTTCTCATCTACCTGATTTTCAAACATTTTTTTTGATGTAGTCATTCGTATTTTTTACCATATTATGAATAAGTCAGTTCAGACGGTCTTTCACCTTTAAAAAACTTTTGCAATAAATCTTTATGTGATGGGCTGCGTGAAGAAACATTTCACACCTTGCGCGATTTTTATTAAATATTGGTTATTTTAGTATGTTTTGTTTGCAATTTCATATTACCTATCAATCAGTTTCAGTAAGTAGGTGTATCTAGAAATATCTAGTTTTAGTTTTAAGAAATAAAAATTTCAACAAACATTTCGAAGTATAGATGATACATCTTGAATAATAATAGTTGAGCCTGTGGAAGAAAATGACTCGGACGAGTGGAGGTCATGAAATTTCTCTTAAGCAGGAAGAAATGTTTCATGATAACTTGTATTTTTGGAAAATATTAAAATGGAAATGAATAAACAGTTGAAACTTGTTGTAACTCAACTCGAAGCGACAACCTTCGGAACATGCTCTGTCAGATTAAGGGATTTATTAGATTTCCATTGAGTGATAGATAATGGAAATAAAGAAGTGATTGGATTTGTAGTGATTCAGTCTTAATTCCATCTTTTACAGATGTAGTGTAGGACATGTTAAACGCCAATTTATAATCTGAGAGGCGTGCTATTGTAGTACTATTCTTGGACAGACCATGAAGATGCAACAATATCGTGTTTCGATCAAGGTGCAGTCATCCCATAAGTTCCACAACAGAGATTGGAGAAAGCTCACGAGAATTTTCTATCACCAGATCAATCCCTGATCCACCGGATTCAACCAACGCCCTCAGCGGGATAAATAATAAAGCGAACCCGAATCCGAGAAGAAAGACATGATCAGCCATCAAATATTAAATTCACTTGTTTTGTCTGGGCGTTCCCGTTCTCTCCTTGTACAAACAGTCCTCTTTCGATCCTCCTCTTCTTTGTATGAATACTTTAATACGACCGTAGTCCCGTCAAGTGGTTCATCGAGAGTTCCTGTTGCTATGATTATTTTATTTATGATAGGAAGTCTCTTTGAAGACGTTAGGAATGTAGGAAGATACCTGCCTGAAAAAGATTGTCAAATTTCGAATACTTCGTCTCATGAATAGGAAAGAGTGTCATTATAACTGTGACATCTTACGGATTATTAAAACAAATTTGAAGAAATTGAAAGGTTAAATTAGACGCACAGTTATTAAATTTAATGGCGCTCACGGATATTAAGAAAGATATTTTATTATGAAATATGGCCTTATTTTTTTTTTTTTAATTCAAGCTCGTACCTGTTTAATGTAATTAATTATCAATTAATAAAAATTGATAATTTTTATTTATGCCCCCTTTATTACTAAGGAATTATTCTGATTCAATAAAAATCATTTAATCTCAACCTCAATAGAGCTCGAAGTCTGAATGGCTTTTTTTATCGTTAGGAAAAAAACTCATTATGCTTATTCATCCTAATTATAATTATAATTTAATAACTAACAAATAAATATTGTAATTGTTATTTTATAAAACATATTTACCGCAACTGACTATTCTCGGATGCAACTATTTGTTTATTTGTTTTATTAAAGAATAGTAACACCAAAATTGTATTGTTAATTATATATATAAGCTCGGTTTAATTTGTTTTTTATCTTTCACTGGATCTTAACAGTCAGAAATTAATGATCTAGGAAAAAAGGTTTGGACCTTAGCTTGGTAAAAAAAAAAAATTGCATTTCCCATGAAATTATTAAAGTATTTTATAAATAACTGTATATAATGTATATGTAACTGCATTGCAATGTATCAGCCGCTAATTTGATTATTAGAATTTGCGGGGTGATAAACTGGACCCTTAAAGGAAATTTATAGCCGAAGAAGACCCTTAAGGGGATAGGGTTATTTTTCAATTTTAAAAAAAGGGCTTTCCCCGAAGATTGAGGTTAATCCCCTGCTTTATATATAAAGGGCCAACCTCGACCCTTTTGAAAAAATATCTTTCTTCATCGAATCCGTATTTATATCCTGTGTCGGATGATCCGCCACTATAGTCTACTTAGATCATGTCGGGCTCTCATTATTTCAATTTTGTTTTATCAATTTGAACTTTTTGAAAGAGATTGATAAAAGTAAATAAATACTTATTAGACATAAATTATATTCTGTAAAAACAAATATCGGTAGGAATTATCGATCATGGTTAATATTATCATATAGAAAAATCCATAAAAATACAAGATATAAGCATTAAATAAAATTTTATTTTTCATTATCATCAGCATTTTAGCCGTCTTAAATAATCAAGGTTCAGTTTAATAAAAACTGTGCATTTAAATGTTTTGTTTATGTATTTAAATAAATGACACTGAAAACAGCTGAAAATGTTTTATTATTTAGAATACGTTTGTTGTTAAAATTCAATTCTGTTTTTCAATATATTTTTCACAATTTTATATTATATGTTGTGTTTTTTAAAAATAATGTTCCAACAAATTACCGTATTAATTACAGTATTTTAAAAATTACAAAAATAAAATAAAAACCTTTGTTCTTCCCCGATTTTTTTCAACCATATCGTTGAAATCATATAAAGTAATATTTTATTTCATTTTTTAAACCGGGTGCTCACTACTACCGAGTTCTCGTCTTGTTACGATAGAAAGATTTTTTGATTTTCAATCTGATGATGAAGAAGTTGGTTGAGCTGATATCCGTGGAAGAAATTATGCCAAAATAAAAGTATTAATATTTCGGTTACCTATTAATTTTTTTTTTTTTTTTTTTTATTTAATTCAATGATATTTACAACTATAATGGTATTATATGTAAATGTGCAAAAATGTAGAATATGACATGAAAACACTTGTGGAGAAACTACCCATCGATAGCACTCCAATACCTATTAATTTGAATTAAAAAATCGACCAAATTTTAAAACTAGTATATTTACGTATAAAAAATAAATAACCGCTTTGCTTTAAGTTTGTATTTGATCTACTTTATTATTTTCCATTCAATGAATAAGAGTTCGATTGTCTAGAAACTTTCTATATTTTTTTCGTCTTAATTTATACGTTTGTTGTTTATTCATTTGGCGTCACTTCATCTTTATATGGCTAATCGGACGATGGTACTGTGGGATTCCTAAATTTTGCCTAACCAGGTATTATTCGGATAGGGATCTACGGGGATTAACGGGTATCTGACACCACAGAGGCTCGGTATCCCTATTTAAAACCCTTTCCGAAGGACGCCACACGAAGGATTTTTCCTCACTTTTAACAAATTCAAAATTTCCTCAATTTTAACAAAGTACCAACTTCTGAGTTGCGAACCTTTGGCATAGGAAGTTGCTATGCTAGCCATTACAACGCAGACTGTTATGTGTTTTTCAAAACTCTATAAACAATTAGATGACATCCTGGAAAATTAAAGAAAAATAATGATGTTTTTCTCCTCTGGTAACTATACTTTTTATGGTTATAGGAATGCAAAAATGCTAGTTAGGAGGTTATTATAATCTGCGAAACTCCTCTGGATGAAAGGCAATCTGCTCATCCGCAAATAGTTTTGCGAGGAGGCGGCTAGGATGAAGTTAGTCAATAGGAAAACCTAACCTCGGTGCTGGATGATGTAGCGGGCCCTCCAACTTGGGAATGGACTACTTGGCTTCGCAATTATAAATCCTCGGTGCGCACCGCCTCGGTTTCGCATACATTTTCATTATACCTGAGTCGCTCGCTCGGCAGAGGAAAACTGCCCTAGATGGAAATTTATCTTTGTACAAGGAAAGTAATGAAGTCCCTAAGTTAAACAGTAACTTATTCCCTGGATATGAATTGGCTGGAACAAGAGCTCTCGCCCGAGGGTTCCGAACCCTTTGCACCATCCCATCCTGGTTTTCTTCCAAGCGAAAAATCCCTTTAGCCGTTATGAAAACCTTGCCGGGGGGATGGTCCGGATATGATATGTATAATTCAATTACGGCTGATTACCTTGAGGGTAGGTTCGGCCGATGTTCCCTCAGAGGGCTGAACCCTTTTGTCGGGGTATGTTTGCATGTCTACCCGGCCGTAATGTTGGGGGAGGGAAATGGTGTTTTTCTTATCTCTGTACATGTTTAATATGGAAGAACGTTAATTGCGTTTAATATGTTTTCATTTACCCGATCCATTACTCATGAACTTCATTGTTCTTGGACCATATTTGTTCAATGTTTTCTACCTGAGAAACATAGGTAATAATTGAGAGGAAAATAGTTGACTGGATGATCTCACAATAGTTAATAATTATTCCATTAGTAACCCTTATCGGTCCTAAATAAACACTCATGTAACATCGGTTCTTTGAGATCGTAGAACGCTTCGTACATCGTACGTCATTGGAAGATGGTAATTCGGAACTTTTTAAACAGTTTAATAATACTGAAAAAAATTCCCCTACTTTATTAATGGTTTTTCGCTAGATAGTTACAACTGTCTTCACCCTGCGCAAATCATCCAGGTAGACTAGTTACAATAAAAATGACCTTCTTGTCTTTTTTGTTTAAGACTGTGTTGAATCTATTAATCAGTGGGATAATTTCACTGTTATGTGTTTATATGCTCCAGGGTCAGAGGATCCAGCAAATTGTTATGGAACAATTCAATAGTAATTGGGAAACTGGGAAAACAGGGAAACCAACATAATTCTTGAATAGGTTCTCCATTAAAACCAGGCTTGAAAACCTTTTGCTTACGTTTTTAGGACTTAAAATATTTGGTGGCGTGAGTATAAAAAACACTTAAAAAACAAATATTTTATTAAGTAGAGAATATTGATTCCTCAATTATTTATTATAAATCGGGGGTGACGTATGGTATAGTGATAAGCAAAACAACCTAATACGTCCAAGATGGCGGGTTCGTAGTTCGAAAGGGGCGTAAAAGGGAGGTTTCGAGCCTGTACTATGTCAGCACTTGTTTAAGGTCTGTCTCTATCCTGATTATGCCTGGATTGGCAAAATTAAGGATTTCCATTGTAGCATCGTCCGATTAGCCGCATAAATAGCCGATAGCTGCATAAATTTATGTTAAATTTACAAACAGTATACTTAATTTAATCAAACTAATAAAATCTGTTGTAAACGTTGGTACATGAAATCCTCTCTTGATGAGCCGAAAGAGATCAGCTAGCCAGAAGGACACGCTAGCTTACAATCCATGTCATCTCCAGGTTCGCTCTGCATACCTTCCTCCGGCTGCCTAATGAATCAGATTCCACTGCCCTCCGGGTCAAGGCGCTGCTATTCTAATTGTTCTTCTCTAATCGGGAGGCTTCACGCCCGTTTTCTTTTTGTTAGGAATTTACACGCTCTAGAGGCAGTTAGCGGCCGGAGCCTCTAGCTTTTAACAGCCATTTCTCTTTTATTTTATTTTTATTCTAGCTTGTTTGTTTTTTACCTCTCTCCAACTGATTTGCATTCTTTCTTAAATCTATTCCCAATGTCCTCGTTCTTTATTTTTTTTTATTCTGACTTTTATTCTATGCTAACAAAAGTGTTTGTGTCCTAAAAGTTTTTTTTAGTATGTATATATAATTTTTTTTTTTTTACATCAATCATTATTTTTAAGTAATATAATCAATATAATATTATAATAATCAATATTAATATAATCAAAAGCTTTGTGTATCATAAATACTATAAATTGTTTATAGGATTAAATTCTACAATATAAATTGAATAAAAAAGTTTTACTTGTTTATTAATTAAAACTAATATTATAAGATAATAGTAAGGGTGGAGGAAAAAAATTCATTAAATACTAATATAATATTTTTTAGAAACCAACGGTTTGGCCCTCGTTGCAGATCTGCTCCAGGGCAGAATATAAAGATACAAAAATATTTAACACTTTAATGAACGGAATGAACCACAAAATAATATACGAAAACGAAATATTGGTATAAACAACATACAAAAATAGAGTTCGAAATTTTTCAATAGTTTAATTATTATTTTGTTGTTTATTCGTATTATTTCAGTTTTAATTTTTTGTTTATATTGTTTCAATATATCCTCCATTCTCTTCACCATATTTATACGGGCAGCTAATTATAATTATAGAAAAACTAATATTTCTTAGAAATTTTTTAAGAAATATTTAATACTAGTAGTAAATGTGTAGGCATTCCTAAAGTTTTTTATTTAGAAATCATATTGAGTAGACCTTAGGGCCCCCCCATCGAATTCTTCTCGTATCCAATCCTTACAAAATCCTTAATTTTCCTTACTTTTTTAAGAAGGAAGTTATCCATAATGGCCTTTATGTCCCATTTGTTGCTGATTCGGCCCGAACTCGATATCAATCATTTCATTACAAACTTTATTCCCACGCAAATCCAGCTACGCCTTCAATTCCTGATAATCTTCCAAGGGGTCTGTAAAGAAGATGGCCTCATGACCTTCTATGTTCAATTTGAATTTGAGTACAACCAGTGGGTAGTTACAATACTTGACTTTATCTTATGCCATTATGTATCCTCCATTCTTGTTACTTGTTACATTATGTATTCATATATTATTTTTATAAAGTTGTAAATTTCAATATATTAATATAAAAATCAAATTTAAATTTAACTATTTATTCCTTTTATAATATGAGCAATGTAACTTACTTACTTTTAGTGAATAGCATCCGAATTCCACATGGAAGAATTACACGTGAAGACTGCTCGGAGCAGTGACAATCCACTTTCTGTTATCTTGTCCCGCTGTCCAACACTACCAATTATCACCAAAACCGAAGACCAGACCTTACATCCTGTTCTTCTAAAAGCTCTCCCTGCCTCCCCGATACCCGAATAACTTCTTTTTTCTCCTTCTTCCGATCGCCTTTAAATTCGAATCACTCAGGCACTACACTAATTAGTCTAAAATAATAGGAAACGGTTTTGGAGCGAGCGGTGACAAAGCGCTAAGAGATATCAGCTATGCAAAGCCCTTCGGGAGGTTATAAATTTTAAACGGATCCGAGTTTTAATGAATATACAGGGGCCAAAGTCGGCTGGAAAAGGTTTAATATGGAAATTCGGGCTGCTTTGCATAGTCCTCTGAGGGCGGTGTTATCGGCGGCCCTTAGCTCAACTAATTAACCAACCCCTAATAAGCACAAGTTCTCGATACTGTCTAGTCACGTCGTTTCATGTATACGTCTTGTCAATCCAAGAATATTTCAATTTTGAAAAACTTAAAATTATGATTTGTGGAGCGGAGTGGATAAGTGGTAGAGAGAGTTACCACCCTGAAGGTCCTGGATTCAAATCCCGCTCGCTGGCTCACTTTTATTTTATCTGTTAGATGCCGGAGATGGATCCTATGGGATCTAGGACCCTCCTAGCCTTTATAAAGTGGGTACCAAAATAAGGGGGGGGGGAATCTGACGGTCGACCATGATATAGGACAAACCACCTCCCTGCACAACCGTTTTCCAAGAAACAGTAGAGTGTGGCGTTTTAGAACGAAAGGGATACTTGGTTGAAAGAATGATTGAATTGTTGTTTTCTTCATAGCAAATAGTTTAATTCATAAAAATTTTACATAAATTTGTTAATTCATCCTGATTAGAATAAGAATAACAAAAAATCATTGATTTAATTTATTCCGGTTGCAAATGTGTAATATATTATTTTCTAGCTCTACAATTGTTGTTTTTATATAGGATGCATTGCAACTTGAGTTTCAAAATATTTATTTTTATGATATTATTAATTTTTAATTATATTGTTACCATTACTTGTTTGTTTCTTTTGGTTTTAAAAACTATATTGGTCATCAGTGGCAAACTATTTGTTGATTTTGCTCGGCATTGCATTTGTATTGTTGTTTTTTTTCCTTTGCTACTATTATCTTTCTGCCCTGAAGATACCTGAATGGGCGAAATATTGACAGGTATTTTTGTTTCCTGCTTTCGTTGTTTCTTTTATGATTGGAATTTTTTCACCCTTGTCTTTAATTTATGTATACATATTCATATGACCTGCACATGTATGGATATGATATACACATGTATGTATGATATATTTTGGTTTGTTTGTTCATTTAACGTCACTTTATGCTGCCATGGGTAATCAGACGATGCTACAGTGGGAGCTCTAAATTTTTGCCTATCCAGGTGTTATTAGGATTGGGATTTTTAACGATTACTTGACATCGTACAGGGTCGGGACCCCCCGTTTAATGTCCTAAAGATGGCATAACCAAGGATTTTTTACTCCCTTAAAAAAGTCCTAGGGCCACCTGCCGGGCTACGAACCCACGATCTTGGGTTTAGTAACTACTAGACCACAGTTCGATATATTTTTGTATAAATTATCAATACTTACAGTTACTTAATATTGTTATTCATTTGTATTATTTACGTACATAAAGCATACATGTGTATTGTTATTGCTTACCATAACACTCGCTAGACAATATACACGTGGGGTGCGTTGCCCTCTCACCAATTCCATCATCCACCCTATCTCTCACCCCCTCGATGAAGGTTTTATTATCTCTTCCGACGAAGAATGGAACTAGCTATAAGAGGACAATCGTTGGCTTCGGGTTTTACGTTCTTCTGATGATTGTTTTTGTGCAATATTTGCTGTTACTCGAGGTATCTACTCATCTGATAGGTCTGCCTTATACCTCTTGTGTTTTCTTCCCCTCTTCCAATGACGGAAAGCATTATCGATTCGCCGAGTAAGAGTTTGCCAAATACATAATACATAACTTCATATATAGCTCCTTGGCATTTTTGAGTTAAGTCTTCAGTAGCCATGGCATTGGTTAGAGCTTTTTCCATTTCCTAAGTTATTTGTTTCTTTTATTTAAAGTCATGTTTGAACTTGAATTTTCTTGGGAATAATGACATTAGTGACATAAAAAACTTTCAAGCTTTTAAAAATTGTTTAATGGTTAATAAAATGTCAATACCTCGTTTACAATAGAACTGCTTTGCTTTGCCAATTCCAATTTTTTAACTAACATGGAACTTTCAAGTAACTTTATTGAAGAATTAGGTTTTTTGATTTATGTCGCTGTTCTTTTGAAGGAGGGATATTTAAAATTAATAATTATATACATTTTCGATACATTCGAACTAAGCAGGCCATATTTATTTTTACGGATATTCCATTATGACAGGTGGAAAAAAGCAGATTCCAGGTTAATTATTCGGTATTTTTGCAATATTTTACTAAACTGATATAATTTCTTCCTTCACAGTGTGCCCACCAGGAAAATACAAACATGCTACAGGAGATGACCACTGCCAGCCTTGCCCGCCTCACAGCAAAGCACCAGACTACGGGCTGTCCGAGTGTCGGTGCAACTCAGGATTCTACAGATCTCCTGAAGACCCCAAGAGCATGCCATGCACACGTAAGTAAATATGAATCAAAATGCATTTACAATTCAGGACAGAGTTGGTTTGTTAAGGCTTTTTGGTGCAAAAACTTACATTGATCACCAACGCCTTTTATTTAGTTGATTATTTTTTCTCGAATTATATGTATATTTTTAAATCAAATTGAAGCGTTCTATTATACTGTATATGTTAAAGTTATATTTATGATTGTTATAATACCGTCTCTAAGTGTTGTTGATAAGTCAGGTATTAATCCAAAACTGAGGTATACTACGAACATTTTTGAAAAAAAATGGGGTTATGGTAGGATAGGGTTATAATTATATTGATGTTTTGTTATGAGACTTTTTCGAAGATTATTATAACCATTAGGATGTAATTGTTGTAAAAGGATATAATTGCCCATTTAACTTCTTTCTAAAAAAAAAAAAAAAAAAAGCACCACTACAACACATGAAGGGTCTTGGGTTCAGTACAGGGTAGAGACTGTACAGTTTCCAGTATTATGGACTGTATAAATATGTTTAAAAACCAATCTGCTATATTTGATTCAATATAAAAAAAATGGAAGTGGACATATTGGTTTTAAAAGATTTTTTTAATTTATTACTCATGAACAAACCTGGCATTGATCAAATTTAGGGAATTAATTATTCGTTCAGAAATGTAATCGAAAACAAACGTCTGTTCCATTGTATAATAGGGTGATAATTGTTATCCCACCATAGTAACTTGTTTTATACTTACTATCCTGATAAGTTTCTAGTTGTATAGAGATTTAGTGGTAATCTCGAGTGATACCACTAAATACTAAAAAAATATATAGAGATTATTTTGTAACTTATTCGTATCTTAAGCTATAAAATTAATTTTACTTGGATATTAGAAAAGTCGTATAATAGTTATTCTCCCATTTATTTTTAAATTACAATTTAAATGTTCTACGCCTCAAAACTTTTATAAAATCAGTTTTAGAATATTTGCTACTAAATTTAAGATTTTTTTAAATTTACACAGTAACTAAGTTTTATAAAAATAGAGTTAGCGTTGAGTTTTGTAATAATCTGGGTAAAATATAACAGTGTGAGGGATTTATTTTTTATATAACTAGTTATGCTAATTACTTTCTTTTAATTAAATTCCATTACTTTTATAATTTCTCAGTGACTACCTACAGCACCGATCCCAACTATGGAATTAAGTTTCCTGATCCGATGTAATTAACCATTGAACATTAATTCAAAAATTGAATAAAGGATTCGAATTAAGACTTTATGAACTAATTGGTTTCCTTACCAATTTTATCACTTTTCTGTTTAATTAATTTTTTATTAATTAATTAATATCCTTACTAGACATAATAATACGATAGCTAAAGAAAATTGCCTGTTATCAATATTTTCTGTGATGGGAATGTCTATTAGGTCCTGTTTGTTCAACTGATTGTGAAATCCCACTGAATTGATTACAATGGCGTACAAACAAATAAATCGGATTCGGGGGTTTGGTGGATTCTGCTAATTCGCAATCATCTATTCTCTTACATTTCTATTTCTTTCTTCTTTTTTTTTTTTCATACCTGAAGATTTAAACATATTTGTATGCAACCTTCTTAAATCAGTAGCATTTAATGAATAGATTCGGCACGATAATAAAAAAATCCGCGGTATATATTTTAGTTTTTCCATCCATGGGTTATTTTATATATAGCTGTTTTATTTCTTATATCGGCTACGCGCAACTGGAAAATCATTTGTCAAATTTTAAAACACATAGAACACATCAACAAAGTCCTTTGTTGATTATTTATGTTGCTGACAATTATTTAATTCAGAATAATGAATGAAAAAGTACTATTTCGCTACAATCAACCATTTGTTATTAAGAAGTAAAAACAACAACAGTTTTAACCTATAAGTTACTAATAAATTTAATTTATATGTATCTTTTTCTTATCTTCCAAAAACTTTAATAATAAACAATAATAGATATATATACAATTGTAACATATCCTTTTGTTACCATGGGGTATTATAAGGTATTGGCGATCTAATATATTTTTATTTTTATAATTGTAGTTAAATTTAACTTTATTTTAATTGTTTGATAGATAACAAATGCCCTTTTATGAATCAAAGTGTGCATTTTTTTCTTGATTTAAAAAAATACAGCCATGGTAAGTAGCGGTTTAAAAGTAACACAATCCTTACAGACACTTAACAGCTTATATTTTTCAATCTTAAATATTTTTTCGCGATTGTTTTAAGCGGAGAACATTTTTTTAAAAATAATAAAAACGAAAAATAGCTCTGTTTCATCGGTACTGCTTTTTTGTTTGTTTTTTTTATTTCACAATATTTTGTTAGTCATAAGGGATAATAATTTAGTATTACATCCGGGAAATTCATATTTATCCGAAGGGACTTTAATCGCATTATAATTCCATCTCGATTCGTACTTAAATATTATTCCTACATGAAACAAACCCCAATGAACAACGCGGACGCTTATAACATTACACGATCGTATAGGATTATATTTCGTATTTACTTTGTATTTCTAACCGTTGTGTAAATATTGTAAAGCAAACATGAGCTGGCGAGGGATGATAAACCCAGACCAAATAAAGACGGACCGGACTATGCTAATCCCCCGACGACCGTACGAGTGTGGATCTCCCACCAAGCGACCAGAACTGACCGCATCGATGTATCTAGAGGGATAAATAATTTCAACGTCCGTTGCAGGCCAGCTCTTTCTCTTCAGTTAATTAATGAATTCTAGGATAAAAGCTGTCAGTCGATTCGAAAACTTCTACTTCTGTTTTCCCAATTCACCAGTTTTCCACTAGGCATGGTTTCAGTAATGTAATTCTGCTGATAGACTATCCCTCTAGACTGGAAACCAACAAAATACAAATCCTTAAAGTTATAAAATATTTTGGCAATCAGTATTACTTTCACCCATCGCTAGTATTTTTTTTGTTATCCGACTTTTCACCCAATTCCAACAATATAGGTATCACTCCGTTCGATTTATAGTATTTAGTTGATATCGGTTTATCTTTTCAAAACGAGATGCACTATAACTGGTTCTATTAATAATTCTTTTTGGCACAATGTGTAGTTTGTCATGTACAACAGTATTTTAAGAAACTTGAATCTTTTTTTATAATTTTGAGTGGAAAATAGTTGACTGGATAATTCTAATGGTGGATTGAATTGGTCAGGGGGTGCAGTCAAAGATAACCCAAAAATAACCAGAACTTATTTTTAATTGTGCCTGAATGGGAGTCTGGAGCATGTACGATGTCAGGTACTAAGATCCCTACCCTAATTATACCTGTATATGAAAATTTAGGACTGCCTCCGTAGCATTGTCCGATTAGCCGTAGCGTTATAATGACGTTAAATGAATTTTAAAACAACAATATAATACCACATATATTCCTTCCAATTTGTTAACTCAAACTCACAGTGGAACAAAGGATCCGTGATTTTCATGTTAACGTTTGGTACCTGGCAAGGTGATTGAACCCTGAGGCTAGGAGCGAACAAGATGCAATTAGTCTGGCCGACAAGCTAAAGCCAAACCAAACCCCGGGGAAGGAATCGATGAATGACTGGGTCAAGAGGCCTCGCTGAGGAGCTCTAGTGCCTTCAGCCCTTCAAAGGGTTCTTCCTACATCGTCAGGAGGAACACACAAATTTAAAGCCCTATTTCGGTGAGGATAAAAAAAAAAGTAGAGATCTAAAGTTTTATAATTAAAAAAAACAATACTTGGTTTAGTCACATTTTTATAGAATGTTCAAATATTTAATTAGGATACAATTTAAACATTTTTTTAAATATATGGTCAAAGCATATTTCTATATCGACATATATAAGCATATAATTTTTATTTAACTATATCTTATACAAAAATATCAAGTGCATGAACAATATATTTTTTCCTCAGATTGACGTTTCCTTTAATTTCCTTTAATACTTTTTTCCATTTTGTTCTATCTTGTATATCTTCCTCCCTCAGACCATTTTTTCTCAATTCCTTCTATCCATCTTTTTCGCGGTGTTCCTCGCCGTTTCTTCCTTTAGCACTCCAATTGAAAATTAAATTGGGCAATCTTTCTTCTTCATGTATTTTGTAATGTGTTTAAAACATATTACATTTAAAAAATATAGCGAATTGAACTGACTGAGACATTACATACTCTTTCTTTTGTAATATTTTATAAAAAAATTACTTATAAAATAATATTGCATTGCAAACATTTTTTTTTTTTTATTAACACAAAACAGAAATTTATGTTCAGTTATAGTTTTTATTCGTTCAGAATAACTTGCAGCTTTTAGATACTTGGGCTTACTTGCTGCGATTTTTAATTCGTTTTTAGTGTATGTTCTTAAGTATATGATGGTGTGTTTTCTCGAGTTGAACCTCTTCGTCATTCTAGATTATGTTTAAACCTGAAATAAGGCAAAGTAAACTTCTTACCTGGTTCAATTAAACTTGAAAAAAAGAAAAAAAGAAATGAATACCAAAACTCCAAGCAATTACTTTTTGGCCTAAAACATTTTTTTATTTCAGCAATACGCTCCAACCGACTCAGTACTAAATAAAATTCATTTTATATATGCATTAATAAAAGCATAGAAAGTTATAACTAATTACCTGCAACTTATAACGAGCTTTGGAATTTATTAATCTGTATTTTATTTAATTTTTTATCATGTGCATTAATTATTTGTTTAATTTTATGGGTTTATTTATTTAATTTTGTAGCTTTATTTGAGACAAACATAATATTTTATACTCAAAACCCTCCGTTAAACTTTCCGAAAGAAAAACAGATAACTGTAAGAACGATTTTTTTTTTAAATCCTTATTAAGATAAAGATGTTTTGGACACAGCCGTTGCCCTAGTGACAGTACAGACTCTAGCATCTACTGAACCCCAGAACCTTTATGGGGTTGTAGCGTTTCAGGTTTTTTTTAGCATAATATTTAGTAACAGATATTCTAAATATCTTTCATGATTATGAATTTGATAATTATACAATGTGAGAGTCAATATTGCATTACTTACAAACCATTTATATCCGGCTGTGCTTATTTAACATAAGTCTACTGTTATGTCTCTACATTTTGACGGATTATAAGAGATTAGGTTAAACTCCTGAGTTTAGGGGAAAAAAAGTTCTTTCCGGAGCTTAGACTAGAGAGAGGGGGAGAAGGGTAAATAATAGTTAAAAAAGTTTTAATTTTTATTGAAGTGAAGAAGAAACGGGAGGTGGGAAAAGAGACAGAGTTTAGGACAGGGATGATAAGATCTAGGCAGCCACTTTACTAAATTAACTCGGGAGACATCAGAACAGCTTCGGTATGCCACGGCAAAAAGTAGCTCGCAAAAACGGCACGTCATTTCCCCGCGAAAAACTCAAGGCTCACTTAATCACTGGGAAAACAAAAAGGTAATTACCGACTGATATTAAAAGGAAAACCCCTCTGAGGATCGTAACGTTTTATAGACCATTTTCTTTTGTTTTTTCTTTATCTTCCTTTTTTATCCTTTTCAGGGAGCTTTTAAATGGGCATACGTTATTCCGCTTTTGTTTAATTTCTCTTTGAGGTTATTATAACACGAAAGTTGGATCGTTTATGTTTTTTTTTTAAACATTGAACGAATTTTGCTGACTATTTCGGAAATCTCATCTGAACTATTTTTCAATTTATTCAGTTTCTTTTTAATTAATGTATTTTTTATTTAATCAAATTACTGTGTAAAGCATTTTCCCATATAAGATTCTACATTTTAAATATCATCGTTACTGATTAAATTATTACCTGGGGGCTAAGTTTAGTCAAACCCAATCTTCCTAAGACGAAGCGCAATCAATAGATTAGTGAAAGAACCCTCTATCTGATATAGTACTCGTTATCGATTGATAGCTATTTGGGCATTAAATAATTAATAAGATCAATAAAAGCAAATTTGATATAATTAAATTTTATTTGTAATGAACCTTTGTTTATGTAGTTTTTGTTATAACTTAAGTAACAGCAGCTATATTTTATTTTTTTAAATGTTTTATTTATTTATATATTTTAATTAATAACTATTACTAACCAGGCGTGATATGCTTTCGTATCTTATATAATCCTTGATTATAGAATATAACGGGTGTATATTTCGATTATGTCATTGTGGGTTTAGATAATTTTATTAACCTATGAACCCACATTGAATTGAAAGTGATATTTACTCATATAAAAGGCATAATATATATTTTAATGTAAATGTTCTATGAATGATTTCCAATGTTTCTCTTAAAATAAAAGTTTAAATCGATTGGACAAATTTGCTAAGATATACGACGAGGAATAAGTTACAAATTCTTTTATATTTTAAAAATTTAACTTTCTGTTTTAAAAAAATGACTCTTCGACCCATCGTAATCGTTTGGAACATTTAAAACACATGCGCAGTGCAAGTCCTATTCACCAATCCCAATACACAACTTCACTTCTACGAAAGTTGAGAAAAAAAAAGCATAGGTTACCAATAATAAACATTGGGTTATGCCAGCATCACATTATTTGGTTTATGAACATAATCCCACTGACATATATGATGTTGTTCATTAAGTTTCCCTGACTAACACACCTCTAAGGGGTTCTAACCCCCTTATTTACCGCTCATAGGGAACAGTAGATAACCCAGATGGATTTACGATCGCCTTGGGACGAGGGACAGATCCTGAAATTACTGTGCGTGATGTTTAGGGCCATTTACTCGAATCCTCGGATTACACGAGGTATGTATCAAAGTTCGCTGATTCATATCTCTTGGCTCAAAATTCTTTGCCTATTGCGTCACCGATTCAATCACGAATCCGGCATGGATGATTTGTTTTATGTAGGTTTTGCGGAATGGAACTAGCTCTATAACTATGGAATCGAAAGTTACTTAGCATTCTCTTTGATTGCCTTAAAACATGTGCTAAGTGTGTATTAATTATTTTCCGTTTGGGTCATTTCAATTCAATATTTTTTATTATTATAGCCCTACAACAGCCCTGCCGATACTCCCACTCTCTTACATTGGGCACTCAAAAGCACGCAACCTATTCTCCCTTAACATAAGCATTCCAACCTGCTTCGACCTAACTTTCCAATTCCCTTAATTACATTTACGCTGCTCCACGTGGAAGGATACGTGTTGGCTGTTCTTGGAGTGCCCCCCCTCGACTGTGACAAAGGATTAACTTTATGATACAGCCGGGGTCTCTGATCTTCCCTCTTGAATAGGAAACTTCTTGCTTTCAGCTGTATTAAATCCCGGGATTGATTACTTAGTGAAGGCAGAATTCTTTTTTTAGCGCCAGACAAATGGGTTTGGTTGAAGTACAATCTCAATTATTAAGCATATTCTTCATTTTATTCCGGACTTTAAGTGGTTTTAGCTAAGCTAGAATAGAAAAGAGCGGTTTAGATCAGTGGTAGAGAGATGAGATCCTGTGCTGAAGACTCTGAGTTAATATACGGTTGTGATAAATTAATCATTTAATCAGTTAACAGCCACGGGAGACTGTGGGGAGTGGAGACTTTCCTAGGGCCTTACCCAGCCTCTATAAAGTGGTTATAAATTATTGTGGGGTGTATTATTGTAAAAACTTGGCAGTTGAGTTTAATCTCGGACAAATCACTACCATGCACAACCGTTGTTATAGAAACTGTATTCTCTACTACGTAGAGCCCAAGATACTTCATGGGCGGTAGTGATGTAGTTTTCTTTTTTAGTATTGAAACAATCACAGGGTATAAGTTAGTTAGATCCTTTTTTCTCTGTTTCAAACTCCTGCTGGTCTACACGTGTCTAAATAATCTGGTTTTTGACCAATTGTGTCTATTTCCAGTTAAATTCATTATTATTTTTATTTATTTATATGAACTATTGCCTGTCTAGTCCAATAACAACAAACATTTTCGAAAAATTTCGTTAACAAAATAAATTTACGTGGTTAAGGAAGTAGAAAAGGATGTAGTCTGAAGCTGAAAAATCTGTGGCGGGAAAACCTAAACGGGTTGTATATTTGTCGTTTATTGGTGGCTGTATCAAATAATTATAAGTGAAATACAATATTCTCATTATTATAAATAATAAAATACAATATTATAAATAATTGATTAATGTTAACACAAGGATTTTATTTAAAGCCATATTTTTTATTGCTCGATTTCAGGAGTCGCCAACCTATAACCCACGGGTCAGCGATTGACACATTTGTTAATTTCAAGCAACGCACTTAGTTCCAAAAACAAAGTATAATATATACAAATAAATAATGAAAAATAACCATTAAAATCCAATAGAAAGGCTATAAATAATTATTTGGAATTATTTTCTTCATATATATTATTATTGATTAGGGAAATATCTATTTAAATACGACTCAAACGTCTGTTTTATACTCACATTTTGTTTGATTTTGATCCGCTACCAAAAAAGGTTGCTCTATTTGAATTTATGGCACATTTAAATTTTAATCTGTAGCTTTATATCATTTGACAAATTATAAGTTTCGGGTATTTAGAGGAAATTGAGGTTGCATTTATTTTCGTCTTCGATCTGCCTGTTTTGATCGTGTTTATCGTAAATAATTCACGTACATCATGCTGAGGGGATATTCAAAGGGTGTTGGGCGCTAAAGCTGTTGAGGACTCCTCTCCTCTACGATATTAATAGGATTAGCCCAATCGAAGTCTGCAGGATCCGACGAGTTGATGATTAAAAACCGCCACGAACACGCGTGATGAATGCAGGCGAGGACGCGTGCGTGGACTAATCTGCGTGGGAGGACGCATTAGAAACCTTTTAGGAGTCCTCCGATGGACGGGATTATCGGATGACTGGGGAGGGCTATGCCCCTCTGGGTGCCCCCTAATTGGTTGTGCCAGAACGCCAACTCCATTTCCCTCACCTCCGCCCCTGAGTCAATACTAATTTGTAGTCTCCTCCACTCCCTCCCCTACTTCGCTGTGGGTATTCCACTGTGGTTGGCAAAAATTCGATTCAGGCTAACTTCGTCTCCTCACCTAATCTAGCTCTATTATCTGAATCTTGTAAGAAAATTCATAAACTTCTCAATGGCATAGCCTCTCCTATCAAAATAAATTTATTAGAAAATATTTTAAATCCTTCAGATCTTCGATAATGTGGTATTGTACAAAATTAATTTAAAGTAGTTTTCTATGCGTTTTAATAACTGTATGATCCAACTTATAAATATAATAATAGCTTCAATAATAACTTAAAAACCCAAAACTACTGTACCTACTTGATTAAAAGCATTTATAATCAAAAGTGTATACCTCAGAATTTTCAAAAAATTTCTTTTTCGCTCGTTTAGTCAAGCAATTTTATGCTACCGAAACTTCAGGTTCAGAACCATGAGAAACAAGGCGGTAATGTGTCCTGTTAGACAAAATTGCCTGACTAAACTAGCGAAAATTGTGAATTTCCCCGTCAGGCATCCGCTTTAGATCCCAATTGCCTCATATGTGGTATACCTCGTAGCTATCAGTAAAATAATAATTTATACCCACGATATAATTAAATTAAAGTAGTATAGAATTTAAAAAAATATATAAATTAATTAAATCCACTTTTTAAAACAAAATATATTACTTTGTTGAGTTAATTTGTAGTTTTGTTTTCATTTAATAAATTTTCGGTCCATCCGGTTCAATACCCAAAAGATTAATATTTTTTTTGGAAGATAGTTCTTCTATATTCATTCGTTCAAAGAAAAATGTATCTGATGAATTACTATGTAAGCCCGCACCACTACAACCTATGAGCCTTGTGTTCAGTACATGGTAGGCTTTACTGTTTCTAAAACAACGGTTGTGGAGGGAGATGATCAGTCCCAGATCTCGCTCAACCACCAGATTTCCCCTCAATTAAGGCTTCCCACTTTATATAAAGAGTCTGGGTGAGCCTAAACTTATTTTTAACTTTTACTTATTCAAATTATTACATACTAGCTCATGTTTTATTTGTTTATTTATTCTCTTTAGTTGCTTTGAATTTAGTAAAGTATTGTACTTTTTAGAACTTTTCTAAATACATTATGAGTTTTATTATGTTGCCTTCTGGCCGGAGGTATATTATGTTTCTTTTTCTGTTCATTTTTGTTGTTATAAAAAGACTTGGTCCCAGAATAAAGTTAATTTTCTATTTCTGTTTCACTGTTTTGGTATGCTGAAAAATTTTTAATAATAGTAAAGTTTTTAACAATAACAATAATAGGAAGAGGAAGAAGCAACTTGAAAGCTCATTTGATTTTTCCCTTATTTCTCACTTAGGTCGATCTGGTGCTAAGTAAGGGCACCTGCGAAGTCTCAAGTCTCTTCTGTCAAGCATAATCGCTTTCGCTTGATTAACCGATTCCTCGGGGACTTCAGCGACTGGAGATCCTTCATCAATCCATTACGCCAAGTCTTTTTACCAACTTCGCAGCTCCAAGTTGCCAAGGGAGGGGCCCTCTCTTCATTTTTCAGGGATGAAGTTTGCCGAGATTCAAAAGGAAACTTTTCAATAGGAAACAGTTCTGGAGTCAACTGCGATCTGCAAATCGGACCCGTTCCGTTGAGTGAAGGAGATAATTCAGCTTTGAAGGAATTTCGAGGAAAGGTTTCGAATGAGCGCTCGATATTTTAGTGCTAGTCTTAGTACTTGGTAACTCTCATAGTTGAGGCTACGTTGGATTTGTTATGATGCTATAACGATGTTCTTAATTATGACTTAACACTTCACTTAAAACTGAAAAACCGTAGCGTAAACTATTCATTACTTTTTTATTATCATTATTAATTAATTCAATATTTATTATTGTTAAGCATGTCAACACTGTGGTCTTGGCACACTTAAAGTATAGTTTAGGTTGTATCATCATCCATTCTTCGAAAACTTTCTAGAAACATTCATTTATTGATCAATTCATTACCGAAATATACACATTTCCTAATACACTATTTTTTTCTTAATGAAACTCAAGATTTTTTTTTCGAGAATATTTAAGAGCCATGACACAGGGGTAGGAGGACTTTACTCACTAAAATTGTTTATGTGCTTAAAGTTGTAATGAACCCCATCTTACCTCTCTCTCTCTCTCTTTCTCTCTCCTAGACTGAATAAAGACCCTGAGGAGATTGTAGAGCAATTAGCACTATCTGCTGAGCCCTCCCGCCGACTCCTTTTACATTTAAACGATCGCATTATCTCTTTTAGTGGTGTCCCTCGTCGTCATTTACATTTCCGATCTCCTCTCACTTTCTCTCTCTTCTCCTTATCCTATCCTCAACTACCTGAGAGGCATAAGGCAGCTTTTGTTCCGTGAGAAATAGACACCGCGACCCACTTATTTTTGACCATTTTATTCCACTTCTAACGATCGCCTCTAGTATCCATCCTATACACGTTCTCCGGTCAGCGTAGTTGCAGCCAATGAAGAGATCAGCCCACCAACAAGACCAAGAAGGAAGAAGACACGACTGTAAACCCCCCGGAGATAGTACACGACAATACACGGTACTCGGTTTAAGGAGGTGTATGTTAGGAGAGGGACTTGACAATATCGCCCGTTAGTTTCCGATAACGGATCAGACTGGCTTAATTAACGGACTTCTGGTCATTAGATATTGTAGAGTGCAGTTGTGCGCAATCGCCGCTATCTGTTGTATTGTAAATATCTTATCGGTTAGTTTTTTCAATTTGTTTTAACCAATACATTAAAAAACAAAACAAACAAAATATGTACCACTCGGCCCATGAAGAGTCTTGGCTCAGTACGTAGTATTGACTGTATTATTTCTTGGACAACGGTTGTGGAGGGAGATGATTTTTCCGAAATCACACTCAACCGCCCGGTTTTTCCTCATATTTTTAGTATCCACTTTATAGAGACTATGTGAGCTCTAGGAGAGTCTTCTGATACCAAAGAATCCATCCCCGGCTGTTAACCGATTTAATAAATTATCTGCCTCAGCCGGGTTTTAAAAACTTCGGCACGGGAACTCAGTGCTCTACCACTGAGCCACTCCGCAATCAAAAAAGTTTGAGAATTATTTTATTTTTTAATGGATATGTCTATGTTGCGTGCTTCATCCCTCGACATGAATCGTTATAACTTTCGGCTTGGCATCTTCACGTTTTTTTTTATTTTGTTTTATTAATGTTCTAATCTTTCTTATATGTATATAAATACCATATTACTACATATTGTGATATGAATAATATCAATGCACAATACATACACATGTTATAGAGAAATAGAATATTTCCGCGACTCCCTCTTGAGTTGGTTCCCAAAGCATGACCAGTTCGGGTATCCATCTATTGAAAATTTATTAACTGAAATATGAATTATACCTTATTCCACTACAATATTCGTTTATTTTTAATTAATCTTTTTGGTTTATTTCAAAAGTTCTTGGAAGCTGGTTAGATTAGTATGTGGTGCGCTAAGTTGCTGTTCCGCAAATCTCGGATTCCAATCCGGTTGTGACATATAAATTAATTTATCTTTTAACATCTATCGATGGATTTGTAAACATTTATTATATTGACCCAATATCTATAAAGTGGGTATTCTTAATTGGGGGGTGGGACCTGGTGGGCAAATCACCTCAAAGCTCAACCGTTGTGTTAGAAAAAATATAGTCCTTACATGTAATAAACAAATAACAATTCATTGGTTGTAGTGATACAGGTTCAAAAGTTCTGAAAAATTATATCAATGCTCCGGTTTTAAGTAATTGTGTTTTAATAAGGCACGATTCTGCTTCCCTGCTAACTCTCTGGACAAAACTCGACTTAACCACTTATTCACCGGGGCCGTGGATATAATATATTATCATAGTTTTATGTAATATACAATATAATTTCTTCACACCAACATAAGTCGCCAGCATCAATAATTTTTAATTATTATCTAATTAAAGCAGTATTAATTAATTGCTACTGTTTAATTTTCATTTCTCCAAACTTGCGAAGTCGTAAGTAACAAATAATTCCAATGAATGCAAATTTTATAAGTCAAGTTTCAGAAATTCTTCAAAACCTTGCAACGAGGTAAATTTACATGTGTTATTTTATTATATGTTATTTTTACACTGTACTTCGGCTTCTTACGTATGTGTTAGTTTTTTTATTTAACGTCACTTCACGCTGCTATGACTAATCGGACGATCCTATAGTGGGACCCTTAAATTTTTCCTATCCAAGATTAATTAGAATAGGGATTTTTAACGAGTACCTGACGTCGTACAGGCCCGGGACCCCCGTTTAACATCCCTTCCGAAGGACGGCAAAACCAAGGATTTTTTTTTTATTTCTATAGAAAAAAATGCGTTATTTTCGCTTGTCATTCCTGTATTTTTAACAACCTCTTTATTACTTAATATTTAAATAAAACATTATAAAAGAGCAAATATTATAAATTTCGTTTCACTTGATCCCGATAAGTAACGGTGAGAACCGCTTTAACAACCTTCACGAAATATTCGGGACAGTAAGGAGAAAAAAAAAGTCAGTTTTCCTTAACTGATGCACGCCACGCATTGGCCGACTTGCACGACGGTGTTCCGAGGTTCGGATCCGAACTGGCACCTTTTGGATCGGCAGCGAAGCAGGTTCGATAGTTCTATCGATTGTATCGATAATCCCCTAAATGGGCGGATAACAAATGAACACTCTCCAGCTAACTGATTTTTTTTTTCCTTTTCTCAAGAGAGGATTCCAGGAAACTAGTTTGAAACATGGAGGCCTTGTAACAAGATGCGAAAAATACTAATAATTTTACATATATTTTTTAGTGTGTTATATATTATGCCCATCATTTCTAAACGGAGCATTTTAGCAGCTCTATAAACCTAGTGACATAATTAATTAAGTTATATTTATTGACAGAGGTGTATTTTTTGTTTTACTCAATAGAATAGATTCACTGAGACATAGACTATTTAAAATAATTGGTCTTATTGCTTTGCATTCAGTCTATGGAGTAAAGAGAGATAATGGAGTAAAAAGTAAAGATCGAACTTTGTAGTAGAAAGCAAAGATAGAGTATTTTTATTTGAAAAGAAAAGATATGTCCAGGACCGGGACTCGAACCCGGGTAACCAGATCGCTAGTCTGGGACTCTACCATTTGAGCTATCCTGGGCCCTAATCAAGCACGCTTCTCGGTCTTGTTCATATCTTTTCTTTTCACTGATCCTTGATAGCTCAAATGGTAGAGTCCCAGACTAGCGATCTGGAAGACCCGGGTTCGAGTCCCGGTCCTGGACATATCTTTTCTTTTCAAATAAATATATTTAAAAAATAGTAACAAATAACATAAAATAAATTACATAGATAAAGTACTTTGCAGGAATGAATTAAGCATAATTTGCCTTACATGATGTTACTGTAGTGAGGTTTCATGTCTTAAAGATAAAGATAAAGAGGTAATATTACACTATTTTTTTTTTGTTATTATTACTAAATTATTCATCTCTAGTAATTTACTAGTCTGAAGGAAACTGTCTCTTTAGAGTTAAGTTAGATAATGCGATACAATTGTTATAATCAGTCACTAACTCGGCCACCAACAACTTAATTACTCTGTAAATTAATTGTCCTAATACCAATAATTACTTTTGTCCTTACAACGTCTAGTTAATCGCCTTAATGACGGTTGGCATCACGGGCGAGTTGAGCCGAATGGTCGCCGGGCCGGATAAAGACCCAAGGCGAAGACACCCGACTGCTTAAGAATGCCCAATTAAACTGAAGACCCCCCCCCCCCCCATCCCCCTCTTCCCCCCGGCTCTAACAAAGGGATTGACCCATTTCCCCAAGACTCTGGTCTAACGAACCCGGATTGCTCTGACGAATGTCCTAGCAGTCATTAGAGTCCCTCGACAAAAAAAAGAAGAAACAAGACTGCCGTTGGTAGTATTCTCACTAATAACCCTTGGAGCATCCTGTATTTAAAAGTTATCAATATCAACCGCTTCCAGTAAGGGCTTTGAAAAGTCCAATTGGGATGAAACCAAGAACCAGGGGGTGGTTTATTTTATATTTAGTTTTCTTTTTCTTCACCGTTTATGGCCACCTCTCAACATTTAACTAGACAAACGCTCTAAGCTCACAACTAATTACAAAAGAATCATACACATGACTGTTATAAGGGAACTTATGGAGTCGAGCTTTGGAGATCCACTTAGCCATCGAATTCCTCTTGTTTCCAATCCTTGCAATAAAAAATCCTTCGGATAATCCTCAATGCTCCTTACTTCGTTACGAATGAAATCACCCATAATGATCTGAATATCCCATTTGTTCCTGAATAGGTCCGAACCCGATACCAGTCCTTTCACAGCAAACCTTATTCCCGCTCAAATCCAACAGTTTTAAACCTAGATTCTTCTTCTAGTTGTGTGTAAAGAAGATGGCCTCGCGACCTTCTACGTTGAAATTGTTATTAGATTACTACCACTGGGTAGTTTCTCCACCTGCCTTTACTCATCTTATTCTATTTTCTTATAATATTGTAATACAGTTGTTAATTCCAGTAAATACGTTTAAAGAAAGGGGGTTTTCGACTATGATAAGATTGTGTGACGCCGCCTTCGACGGACTGTTAACAGTTAGTTTTATTATTTTTAGGTAGAGGGGTAGCTCAGTGCGTATAGCGCTGGGTTGTTGCGGTAGCGGGCTCAAATCAGGCTCCAACAGAAAAATTATTAAATATGTTAACCAGATGGAACCTGTCCTTCCTTGAGTTCACCCAGTCTCTATAAAGTGGGTACCGTTAAATGAGCGGAAAAACTGATAATTGAGGGTTATCTTGGAGTAATTACCTTTCTCAAAAACCATTGCCTTGGGCACAATACAGTCTCTACCATGTTCTGAATCCAAGGTCCATCATTGGTTCTAGTCTTACAGTGATGTTTTCCTCAATATCCGCTTTTATCGCGGCGGTTTTACCGTAACCATAAACGAGTCATACAGATTACAAATATCGGAGGTTGGAATCGTAATTGTCTGTTGAAGCGCATTGAAACGTAGCCCGAATGAAAAAAAAAGAGAGAGAGCGAAAAAAGAACTGGCATTCTAATCGGAAAGCCGCTGCCCTGAGCCAATATTCAAATGATGAGCTTGTAATAGGCCCTAGGGAAAAACTGGATCTGCTAAAAATGTGGACGGGTTATTGATGCCTTGTTGGTCGAGGCTAATGCAGAGATATGACGTTGGCAAATGACTCCGATGGCTTATTAAGGCCGCCATGTTTTTGGACGTTTAATAAAACGGAATTCGATACCGTTGTCTATTTTCGACCTCTTTGAGGAGCAATCCAATCATCGAGACTTTCGTTCGGGAACGAATGTAATGTTCCCTCCTATGTACAGGGTGTATAAATGCTCATAAGTAACCAAGTTACTGTTTATTACTTTACTTGTGTATTAGCCGGCCTGCAGCGTCTCCTATCCGCCATTGTTTATTACCTGAAAACTGACCATTCCGATACTGATAGTACTTACCTTATTTTTCATATTAATAGAAATAGAAATAGGTATACAAAATGAAATAATAAAACGCTAATTCTATACCTCACTAGCCATGTTCCTTTTCTTATATAGATGTTTCCCTACTCTTACAACGAAAAAATCTTCATTTCTATCCTTGTCAAAATCCATTTGGAGACCTTTTTCGCATAATTTGATCGTCATAATTATTCCGAACTTCTAGAAGTATTTCACAGCTTCTTTTATAGGCGGCTATTCCAAAATTGTAATCCTTTTCATTTTAAACAGACACTAACAAAATGTATAAGACAAAAACACAAAATTAAATATAATAAAAAATACAGGTATTTAAATAGACAAGATAAAAACAATTTAATAACGCACAGACGAATAACTCGAGGGACGAGTGATTAGACGAGGTTACAAGAGATAAAGTTTCATGCAGATCGGCTAATACACCAGTACCTTCAGTTAATAAATATAAAACTATATTTACTGTTTTAATATTAAGTAAAAAGGCAATATTTATTTAACCTACTTTATATATATCTATAAATATTGTAAAACAAAGTCCTCGGCCGCGTTTGTTCGCGGTAATCTCAATAACTACTGCACGGATTTTCATGCTGTTTTCACCAATAGATAGAGTGATTCACCAGGAAGGTTTAGTTATATAATTTGTCGAGGTTTTGTGTAAATGGGATGGAATATCGATGGGTTTCACCGAAGACGCTGCTTGCCTAATCCCGTGCAATAATCTAACGTGCAAGATAATAAATTCGTATATAAAGAAATATTTGGTTTTGTTTTTATTTTTACAATTTCTATATAATAAAGAAGCTGAGATGGAAAGAAAGAAAATCAAGACTCCCAAAGAAGCCTAACCAATGATATTCACGTGATCCTTAGTGACCGGTATGTGATAAAATAAAATACATTACACAGACAAATTAAGCGGGCATAATATGCCTTATTACCCGAGCAGAGCTGGGGTGGGTCACTAGTACATTATATAATATATATGTATATATTTCCTTACACTAAATACTAGAGAAAAAATTAAAATACAATGGTGTGGTCATTCATCAGGTGTACATTGGTTTTAAAAAAGCTTATGAATCTATCGACCATCATTATGATAGTCATTAGATTATGTATAACGTATTGATTGAACTGGGTATACCAAAGAAGTTAGTAAATCTGGTAAGGATGTGTATGAGCGAAACTTTCGACAAGGTGAACCTTGAAACATGTGGATATGTTTAAGTACTTAGGGTCAATGGTAACTGGAAAAAACGAAATTCACGAGGAAATAAAGGCGCGACTAAAGGCGGGAAATGCTTGTTACTATTCGGTCTCGGAATTACTATGCTCGCGTCTTTTGTCTAGAAATCTAAAAATCAGAATTTGTAAAACAATTATCGTTCCATCTCTTCTCTATGGATGTGAAACTTGGCCACTAACGCTGAAGGATGAAAAACGTGTTCAGGTATTCGAAAATAAGGTGTTACGTAGAATATTCGGTTCAAAAAAGGATGAGACCACTGGAGAATATAGGAGATTCCATAACGCGGAATTGCGAACCATGCATCCGGTAAATATTATTCAGGTGATAGCGTCGCGAAGATTAAGATCGGCGTGTAAAGTTGATGGGCTTAGTAACGAACGAACTGGGAAGCGTCCGAGGGGTAGTCCGAGGCGTAGGTGGGAGGATTGCGTTGGGAATGATCTAGCGGGTTTGGGTTTGGGTGGTGCTCCGTGGACGGAGGTTTTTAAATATAAATAGTTGGTATCCGATGTCGAGCCTTCGTGTTCGTTAAGCCTTTTATTTATATAAATTTAATTTATAATTTTCTTGGCACCTTACTTCTTTTCGTTTTTTATGAGTTATTACTTGTGATTTTTCCTTCATTAAAGTTCTTTTGGCTCTGGGAGTTTCAACGTCGTTAAATAAAGTAAAACTAGTCTCTAATTGAAGTCGAGGGTTGGGAGTACTGTTGCAGTAATTGGAACAACTCCAGCACTTCCCTACTTTTCGTGATTTCCGTTGAAATTACAGTAAATATTAATGGAACCATTGTTAATTGGGAAAATATTTTCTTTAATACTATTTAATCATACTTAACAAACGTAGTAATGAATTTACGGACAGGCACAATCCGCTATTGTGTATACAATATATTTTATATAAATGCGTATTTAATAGATATCTCCGATTTTTTTATTTTTTTATTACGATACATTTCTATTTAGATGGTGCAATTGTTGCTATAATTTACCCGAAAGTTTTATAAAAGATGAGAAAAAAACTCATACCTTAGGAGGTATTAAATAGTAGTAGCCTTAAGCCAAGTTTTTGTTTCAATGTATATTTCACTGGTTTTGTTAGGAAGCTCCTATTCAATTGGCATGATTACTAAATACTTAAAGTGTTAATAAATATTTCCCAATTAATATTTTATGTACAACTATAAATTTAATTGAAATATTGTAAACCTTTGGTTCAACCTGGTGTTTGGGATGTTTAATTTTTGATGCATTTTTTTAGTTATTAGATTAAAAAAACAAAAAAACTTTTTATTAGAGATAACAGGCTCCAACAAAAATGCCAGTCTTATTAACTTTCAAACATAACAGCCTTTAAATGCAAGCTCGCTCACATAAACCTGTTATGCTTTTAATATTAAATTTATTTTGATATCTATGGTCTGAAATTTTTTTCATCGACCACCTGTCTATCTATTTCTATCTATATATTTTTACATCTATTTCCAATTAAATTTTAAATTTTCAGCGTTAAATAAAAATCATTATGTCTTATTGATTTTTTTTTTTTTTTCAGAACCACCTTCTGCTCCTCAGAATCTTACCGTTAGCTTCATGGACCAGAGTACTGTCAGCCTTTCATGGACAGCTCCTAGCTTTCTCGGTGGCAGAACTGATATTACATATAGGATACAGTGTGATATATGTGGTCAAGCAGTCACCTATAGTCCACCGACTGTAAGAATATTTATCAATTATTATTGCTCACTCAATTGCTTAATCAGATTTATAATATTAACTTTAGTTTTTGAAGATTTTATTATTCACAGCTTAGTTTAAAGATTGAAATATTACTCCCTATATTTCCCGTCTTTTCTCTATTATTACACTCAGATTCTTTTTTACAGGAGAGTTTTGATGAGACTAAAGTTACCATCAGCGGCCTAAGTCCCGTTACTACTTACAAATTTCAAGTATATTCGGTCAATGGCGTCAGTTCAGTATCGGGCAGTGATGGAGAGTTTGTAGACATCACTGTGACTACAGAAGCTTCAGTAACTTCTGCAATGGTACATAACGTTCGAGTGACGGCTGTGAAAGCTTCTGAAGTATCTCTTGCTTGGGATCCACCAATATCACCTGACCCAGACTCTGAAGTTTTGGTTGAAACTTATGAGGTAAAGTAAAACTATTAAAATGATTATATATAATTGACTGTTCAAAATTTTCCAGTCGGTTTTAATGATATATGTCAATCTTGCAATGTTGGAGCTGAAATAATATTTTATTAATGGTAATTAAACCTGATATTTGGTGGATGATACATTTGAAAAAAATTGGGTTTTCTATTTATCTTAACTATTTCTATTTATTTGTTTTTCATTTATTTGTTGTTTCTTGACAGAATAAGAACATTAGAGTAGTCACTCTTATAAACTTTTTAGAAACTTAATAATTACATTTATAATACTATGAAAGGTTGAGCTCTAAATAGGTGGTATCGAACCCTTTTAAGTTATGATTATTTTAAAATGAATTTTTAGTTTCATTTAATAAATAATCAATTATACTTTAATAGAAATGTCCAGCAAAAAATTAATCTTTATCATTCGATCTTCAGGTACGCTGTTTCTCAAAACAAGATAAGGAAGACATGAATGCCACAAGCAAGTTGACTAAAGAGCCAAAAGCAACTATTACTGCACTTAAACAACGAACAGAATACGTGTTCCAAGTTAGAGCTAAAACAAATCATGGCTGGGGGGAATTCAGCCAACCTGTTACGAAGACAACTGGACAAGTTTTAGGAACCCGTAAGTAGCTAAACTCCCATCTTGAAAACAATAATGCTATTAAATTATTAAAAACATTTACCTGAAGTTAATTAAATAAATACTTGAATATAGTGAGTAAACCATATTATCAAAATTGATAAAATTAATTTTTCTCTGTTTTAGCTTATATTGTCGACGAAGATAACATGCAAGTTCGCATTATTGCTGGAGCAACAGTTGCCGTTGTTGTACTTCTTGTTATAATAATTATTATGACAGTATTTTTCCTCCGAAGGTTTGTACCATCAATTTTTTTTAACAGTATCTATTGTGTAAAATGTGATAACTAAATAAATTATAAATTGTTAATAAATTAACTGAATGTTATATTTTCAGCCGTGGAAATGACGAATGCAATAAAAAACAACCCAGTGACTGTGATACATTAGAATACCGAAACGGAGAAGGTAAAAATCTTTTCAAACACTCGTAACTAGTTAGAATATTATTATTTTTTTTTTAGGATAAGAATAATATAAAGATGGCAAAACTAATTTATTCACATTTGAAGACTATATTTTTATCTGTTGAATTTTTATAAATAACGTCGAATAAAATTGCATTGGGTTAGCTTTTCAATCATTTGTAATAAGATTCAGTATGAATCTCTCTGTCAATCTATTATTGATATCTATTTGAATTCTCGTCGCTATTGCTTCCACCGTGTACCTTTGTAGTACTAATTTTCTTTGAACTTAATATTCCCTAATGTTCTCTGGTATAAACTTAAATATGCAATAAATTACATGACCACTAGGCATCAAAATATTTTTTCAAATCTCTCCACATATTTCAACATTTATGAATCTTTAGAATCTAAATGGATAGTTAAAAAAAAAAATGAAAATGAAAAACAAATGCTCTGATTTTATCTTCATCAGTCCCCTCATTTTCAAGTAATTTTGCAGTTGCTTGTTTAAACTCTGGCATTGGCTCAGATTCTGGAACAATTTAAAATTAAAGTTATCGTCTTAGGTTAACTTTTGATGATCAAGAATCAAAAATCAAAAATACTCATTTTTGTTATGATTTCAAAGTACATTATGAAGTTTTATTACTTAGTACCCATGATTTTACTACATGTTGATTTGAAAAATACAATTTTTTTTGCCATTTATATTATTCTTATCATTGGTTTGTTTATTTGAATAATTATATAGTAAGAAACACATTGTTAAGAAATAGTGACCCTTAGCCTACCTATTAACACCTAGTGCCCAATTTGTACCCTAACTAACCAGCCTTTTACTTTCATGTCTTCCCTAAGGACTAGTTGTTACCTACAGTAAGTTATTTGGGACACTTTTTTTTTTTTTATTGTTTCTCTTTTTCTTACTTTTCTTTTATCTTTTTTTTTCTTTTTCATAGCATGAATTTTTCCTTTTGCTTCCTTTTTTTTTTTCTGCCTTTCAAATGTTATGCCTGCTCTCTTAAACCAAATCATAACAGAATGTGTAATGAGTCTGTGTTATTTTTTGTTTTGTTATAACCATCTTATTTTTCTTCCTCCAACAGCTCTTGACTTAAAAAAAACAATTTTTCCATTGTTTGTTTTTTTTAATGATTAATATCTTATATGTAACCTTTTTTTTTGTTTTGTTTTTATGTTTGTGCTTATTGTTGCGCTTTGGCTTTTGTGTATCCCTAGTGTTTTCTGTTTTTTTTTTAGTGCACTGCAATTTGGATAACCCTCCCATTGTTACCACGCATACGAATGGCAGTAAGTAGTTTATTGCTAATCCTCTTTACTTTCACCTTAGGTATTGTTAAAATCTTTGTTACTATCATTTTTTAAATTATTTATTATTAAATTGAAAAATATTTCCTTTTTTAAGTAACGAGTTGCTCAGTATATTTTAATTTATTACTATTATTATTTCTATAATGTAGTAGAGAAAGAAAGGAATAATGATGAAAGCCATTTTTATGAGTGGCTACCATCCCTAATTATTTTTAAGTTGTTAGTGATTATAAATATTTTAATTTAAAAAATTCATGTTTTCCAGTGACAACACCACTTTTTACACAAGTTGGCTCAACTGCTTCTCGGACTTACATTGATCCTCACACATACGAAGATCCTAATCAGGCTGTCAAGGAATTCGCGAGGGAAATAGATGCTTCTTATATAACTATAGAAGCAATTATAGGTGCGTTGCTTTTAATAACACTTATTTTAGTTGGATATCTGAGACAAACGCTTATTGAACTTATAATGTTGACATGGGGTCAGACTAACAAGTCTCAGAATGAATTATTGTGCATTTCAAGATTGATTCTATAAAACCTTGTAGGCTTAAAAATCTCTTTTAGAGACTGTTAATAATGAATATTAATGTTCCAAAAAAAGTAATATTTTTCCTTTCTGCCACTCACAAAAAAAGTAATCTAGTTCATATGTAGTATATTAAACAACAAAATGACCAAGTTGGAGCTCTTTAGATGAAAAAGCATTAGCAATTAGAGCCAATAAAAGGAAATTAGTTTTTAATTAACAAAACACATTCATAGCAAAAAATATTTATCTTGAAACTTAAACTATCATCATTATAAAGCATTGATACTACCAGAAGCACTTAACACTGCTGCCTTTATTGCCCACTACTTTTTAACCTATCTGTGCAACAGAGGTCTTGTTGGAAATATGGTAAAGAAAAAAAGACAAATAATAAGGAAAATTTGTAAATATGCAAGTAAAATTATTTGCAAATAATAAACTTTACACCGAAGCAGGAAGAATTTCGGATACGATAAGCCTTTACTCACATGTAGTGAGATGAAGGAAAATAGATCAAACAGATTTTTTATTTCCTCCAAAGTAAAAAACAAAAAAAACAAGAGAGATAAATGGATCGGTCAGATCAAAGAGAATGTAAAGGAATTGAACATATCAAGAAAAATTATAACAGATGGAGAAAACCATTAGAAAATAGTAAATAATGAAAGTAAAAGGTTGCAAGAAGCACCACAGTAGACCATAAATAAACTATCGGAGCAACGGAAGAAAGAAATATCAGAAAGTATGAAAAAGTATTGATTGAACAAATAATCATCCAACTTAAACCAATAAATAATTGATAAAATGTGTTCCTAGGTGATCAATTAGACAAAAATAAATAAATAACAAAATATCTGTTATCAATTTAAAAAAAAAATCAATCAATAAAAGTTAAACAAGTTGTTCAACAGGTTTTATTTTAGTTTTATATTTATCTGTTGTTTAAGAATGGTTAAACACTTCTTCTTTTTTTTTCATAAATGTGATTTTTTATTTTATTTTAGTATGATTAAAATATTTAAAAATACTGTTGAGTTATAATATTATTTATTATTTTTAATATTTTTTCTAGGTGGTGGTGAATTCGGTGATGTTTGCAGAGGTAAACTGAAACTACCACCAGACGGGAGATCAGAAATAGATGTCGCTATAAAAACTTTAAAACCAGGTTCCGCCGATAAAGCAAGAAATGACTTTTTGACTGAAGCCTCTATAATGGGACAGTTTGAGCATCCCAATGTCATTTTCTTACAGGGTGTAGTAACTAAAAGTAATCCTGTCATGATAATAACTGAATACATGGAGAACGGCTCCCTAGATACGTTCCTGAGGGTATATATATATGTATTTTTTACATAGATTTCCATAAATAAAGGTTATATTTATAAAAAAAAAGTTAAAGTTAAAAATAATCTTTTATTTAACTTTATATGTATATTTATTTCAGGCTAATGACGGCAAATTCCAAATTGTACAGCTAGTTGGAATGCTTCGTGGAATAGCCTCTGGTATGCAATACCTTTCAGAAATGAATTATGTCCACCGAGACTTAGCGGCTAGAAATGTTCTTGTTAATGCCCAGCTTGTTTGCAAAATTGCTGACTTCGGTCTGAGCAGAGAAATAGAAAGCACGACAGAGGGTGCTTACACTACTAGGGTAAAGGTCTTGGGCTTTTATATTATTTTTATTTTTTTTATTTTTTTTTACATTATTCTTACCTTTTGCCGTTGGCATAATTACTGAAACGTTACATTTTATTCTAGGGGGGCAAAATCCCAGTAAGATGGACAGCTCCAGAAGCAATCGCTTTTAGGAAATTCACATCAGCATCAGACGTTTGGTCTTTCGGTATAGTTTGTTGGGAAGTTATGTCTTATGGAGAACGACCATACTGGAACTGGAGCAACCAAGATGTTATCAAATCCATTGAAAAGGGCTATAGGTAAAGTTTGTTTTTATGTATAGTAAGAAGTGAATTTTATGAAGTTGGGTAGTTTAGTATGTTAGGGCACGTTGCTGCAAATCTGGAGATCCTGGGTTTGAGACCAGCTGTGGAATGATAATTCTGTTATCAGTTGTTGATCAACCCTTTGGGATCATGATACTCTCCTGTGCCTTACCGTGCTTATTTATGATTACTGTTAATTAGGGAAAAACTTGGTGATTGTGTAAGATCTTAGGCAAATCACCTCTCGGGTGCAAATATTCCCACATTTCTACTATAGTTGTTTACTCCTGAAGTAGATATGTTGTTACACAAATCTAGAACAAGTTCTTATATTTTGTAGGCTACCTGCTCCAATGGACTGTCCTGAGGCCATTTATCAACTGATGCTCGACAATTGGCAGAAGGAGAGGACCCACAGGCCTACATTTGGTTCCATTGTGAAAACACTAGATAAACTTATTAGGTGTCCTGATACGTTGAGAAAAGTGGCCCAAAACAGGTGAGTCAAAATGTTGTTTTTTTTAAATTCAATTATTTAAGTGCTAACTGTTATATTACTAAATGTTTTAATATTTAATATTAAGTAAAGTTATTATTTAATTTAATGAAAATAAAATATCATATACCGCTAGAATATAAACTAATAAACTAAAATTATTGTACACTTGCCTCTACAATGCAAACATACTAATTTTCATTATTGTGGTGCAACTAGAACCTTCATAGGTTGTAAACTCGTTAACTTCTGAATTTTAACAAAATTCAAGTTTAATAAAATTTTGAACTACTGATTCACAGGTCTTTCATTTCTTTATAATACAGATTAAGTTGTGTATATATCATACACATACATACTCTTAATTACTGACTTAGATTGTATTTTGACTTAATATGCCAATGCTATTGGAAAGTTATAAAGTAATAAGGTACGGGGAGATCATTAATAAATGGCTTTGCAATTATCTATAAGTTTTAATCACCTCAAATTGCCTTTTATTTAATTTAATGATCAAAATGAACTGCAACATTTGAAAAATTAGATGCTTTTCTATGCATACTCACGTCAAATCAAATTCACATTCTGATGCCAAAATATTTGTAATTAGGGGACAGTATCAACCAGAGTTCTAATATAAATTTAAAAAAAGTTTTGCTGTACAAATTTTGCATGACAGTAAAATTTCTGCATGGTCCTTTCAGTTGTTTTTTTTTGTATTATATTTCCAAAATAAAATTTATTAATTTTGTTTACCATATATCTAATATCTTAATTGATTAAAAAAAATATTATGATTGTACTGCTTCTATATGATTTTATTTTGTGTTTTGAAATATTATGGTTTGTGTAAATACTAAAGCAGAAATTATGAATATCTATGTTTTTTTTATGTTTTATTTTTTCTTCGTGGATTTTTTTATATCAATAAAGAACTTACTGCTATTCCTATTGCTCTGGTTTATTATTATTATATTTCATAAATATTGTTATTTATGCATGTTTATTGTAGTTGGGAATTGGTAGCGGATTTAACTGCTTTTTCGCTACTTATTCATAATAACTTGTTTATTTTTAATTTTGTATTATAATTTTTGTTTACTATTAACATGGCTGCAAATTTGCTGAGCTTTCTTTTTTTGTTTTGTTTTGTTGTTTTGCTCTTGATCGCGTTGTGTTGGTTGAAGGCGCCCACCACCTCTAAACCCATATTACGTTCCTGTGGCTTATAGGCGCCCTGAGTGGGTCTCCTTGCATCAGGATTAGCCATGCCTTTTAGAGCCAAGGTACGCGACGAACTTTTAAAATTCAACCGTAGCAAAAAATTTAGTGTTGCAAATTTCTTTTATGCAACTTCTCAATAGTAGTTTAGTGTTTACTCAAATTCAATGATGTCCATTTTATCAACATTTCATATTTATCCTATAATTTATTCTTAAAAGATGTTTAGTAAGAATTTAACAATCAAGCAATATATTTATTTAATTTACATAATAGTTCACATTTATAAATTTTTGATACTATGGATATTATTTTTAAAGAGTGTAGTCGGTTTTTAGTTTGCAATTTATAAATAACACTTATAAATTACTAATTATAGAAGTAAATATTATTATTAACTTGGTGGAGGTTTTTGTTTGTAGCCTAATACATTTAATTTGATTATTAACTAACTACTTTTCATAATCTAAATCAGTTTTTGCTTTTATATAAATATATATATTGATAAGGTATTAGTGTTTTTCATTCTGTAAAGGTATGGTTTTAATCACTGATTACTTCTATCTTAACAACATAGTAAATTAAAACATAATCATTCACTTATCAAAACAAGTTTTTTTATCACCTGGATTTTTCAACCTTCACATCTTCTCCACAACATTGACAAAAATATTTTTTATTAATGGCATACAGTCTGTGTTTACCAATTCTCGATAGAATTCTCATCTAAGGACTAATATTCTCTTACTTTAAACTGGCTAGAAATATTCTAGTGCTGCCTAAACATTTCTCTGGGAAGCAAATAAAAAATGTTTCTTACTTTTGAAGTAATCCTTAACCTTAATATATGGGTTAATAATACCTTAAATGATAGAATTAAAATCCTTCCATGATTCTTAGATGGGAATGTTATGGAGTATTGGATGATGTCGACTCAAATATAATGAACTCATAATGCATTATAAAGGAAATGTGTTAATGTCAAATTCAGCTTATCAGAGCTGATCTTTTCTGATTCAGGACAAAGCTGGTGGTATAAAATTACTTTTGTGGGAATAAAACGCATCAATAAATGGATATCGAAGTTAGGAATGAATAATTGTTCGAAACTGAAGCTTGTTAGAAATATTACATCAAGTACTGAATATTAAACTTGATGAATTAATGAATATTAAACAGATGAATCTAATGAAATGACAAAACTACAAACTTAATTATAATTCAAAATATGCCTATTGATTAATATAAAGTTAAAAGAAAAATTTCATAAATATCCTTATTTCTCGTATTAACTTAAAAATAAGGATACCAATTAAAAATAATACTATGAAATCTAAGTATATACAACAAATTAGTCTACCATATCAGAAAAAATATAAATGCAACCTGGGTTCTCTTTGAGTTCTCTGTAATTCTGGTGGTGAAGTTAAAATTTATTTTGATATCTCGCCAACAACTTTCTAATTAACTAAATTGATATGACATCACATTTTTCAATAAATAAATAGTGAACTTTTCAAGGTGATAAAAACTTGTTTTGATTGTTTAATTAATTGTTTAAGTACATTCATATACAATTTGGCAGAAATGTAGTTATTTTAACCCTTAAAAGAATTATTTATTATTATTATTGACCAAAGTGCCGTAGAACCCTGCTCAACTGGGAGTAAAAATAAAATAAATAATTTTCTTAATTAATTTGTTTCCACGAATTTGATTTATTTCATCATTTGCACTATTATCAGAACTGAAGTCTATTCAAATCACTGAAGTACATTCATATACGATTTGGCAGAAATGTAGTTATTTTAACCCTTAAAATAATTATTTATTATTATTATTATTATGAGCTTTATTGACCAAAGTGCCGTAGAACCCTGCTCAACTGGGAATAAAAATAAAATAAATAATTTTCTTAATTAATTTGTTTCCACAAATTTGATTTATTTTATCATTTGCACTATTATCAGAACTGAAGTCTATTCAAATCACTGAAGTACCTAACAGCTTAACAGTACATTACTATACCTCAAAAAATGCGAAATTAAAAAAAAAAAAGGTTCATATATCTCAAATTTTTCAATATCCCTAATAACTTTAGAAATTTTATTTAATTCATGTTTTTTTAATATAAAATTATGTTATGTATAAATAAATAATACAATTATTTTTTTAGTTTTAAAAACAAATTTTTATCTTTTGTTTTATTTATAAAATATCAAAGTAAAATGATAAAAAACAAGCTGGGTAAAATTTATATGATCACTAGTGATACATTTTCTATGTTTTCTTTTTTTTTTGTTAAAAGGATATTCTTTGTTATCAAATTTAACAGTTAATGGTTTGACTTTGTTTCTAAGTTTTTCTGTTTAGTTTTGTTAAATATTTTGCATAAGTAACTTTTAGTAGTGTTCAAATTAGTATGGATGAAAAAAAAAAAAGAAGACTTCTAAGTGGTAAAAACAGAGAAATTATAAGAATTACAAGTGTTTAGTCAAAATGTCTGTATTAGTGAAAACGCTAACACTCTTGTGGCAAATAATATAATTAATTATTATTATTATTCGTTCACTTTCTTGCTAGCGATGAGGAGTGAATTAATTTTAGGGGGAAAAAAAATCTGAAAGTTCTAAAGGCCATTTTAACCTACCGATCAATTTTTTAAAATCATTTTTAACTAGTAACGGTTTAAATAATTACGTAATTTACATGGTTAAACAGGTCCCTTGCATAATCGGTGATGCTTCAATCCTGAATGAAACAAGGTTGGGTGAGGTTCTACTGTGCCTTAGTTTTTATCACAGTGAAATAACAACTATGGTTGAGTCATTTATGTGTTTTATTATATTTAGCTAGATTCCTTCCTTTTTTCATTTTATCCCGATGTGAAAAATATAAAATAGGTATTTCAGAAATCTTTTCTTTTACATTTTATCTATATATTTACATACTATATAAAATAAGCATTGCCCTATCAGAGAGAATGAGAAACACTTAATTATTTAGTACATGTGCTGTCAACTGTGCTCGGTTGCTTTATATATACATAGCTTACACATCATATTTAATCATTATTTATTATAGTTACCACAAAAATCTTTTTTTTTATATATATATTTTCATTTAGTATTGTTATTATTCACACTTGTTTATTCTTTTCCATAAATTTAATCAATTTTAACCTTGATAAATATTTTACGGATGGAAAAATTAAATTTTGAAGTATTATTTTTCTCAATGTATAATAATTATTAAAATTCAGTTGAATTTGTCCTTCTGTATAACTCAATATCTACATAGAGATTACTTTTAACATAGCTTAAATAAATTACTTATCAACAAAAATAACTTTAAATAAAAAATAATTGGTATCTAAAAACATGTTTCATAAAACTGAAATGATTAGTAATGTAAAATCGAATTTTCTCTGTTTTTTTCCCATTTACTACTTTAATAATATTGTAATTTACTGTTAATAAATATTTGTCAATAGTTATGTTATGAGTTTTATTTTTGAATGTAAAATGTAGTGCAATATTTATGCCAATAATGTTTTGACTGCGATGTAGTTAATAAAAAATAATTTTATACTAATTTTGATTTATTTCTAGGATATTAAAGAGACCTTTTATTTTTCAGGGCTGGTAATCCTTTGGCTCCTGATGCCCCAGATTTGACTCAGTTCATGACCGTCTCAGATTGGCTAGCTTCGATCAAGATGTCTAGATACTTAGAAAACTTCGAGAGGGCAGGTATCACATCGATGGAGGGAGTTGTGAGATTGACCGTGCAGGAGTTGACCAGCCTAGGGATCACTCTTGTCGGTCATCAGAAAAAGATCATGAACAGTGTACAGGCCATGAGGGCACAGATTTCGGCCAATCTTTCCGAGGGATTCCTTGTATAGTCCCGTTGTCCTAGGACATTCCACGTTTACTGTGATAAATCTTTAAGTATATTTGATAAAACTACCTATATTAATATATATATTTAGGTTTTTAAAAAGAAGATGATAAGGAAAACTTTCTTTTAGTTGTACTTAAAAAAAAAATGGAATTATTTATCATTTGTAAATTGCCTCAGAGCTAGTTTAGTCAATTTATTTGTTTTGCAAGATTAATCTCTTGCAGTGTGGATCACAAAAAAGTTTGCGGCCTGTCTTGTAACAGACATTTCCGATCGGCCTCAATAAATTGTACAAAGTCTAAGTGATTCAGAACAACTAGAGATATATAAATATTTATATAATTTGTTGAATGTCTGTTAATTACATTGAGTATATCGAAATATGAATAAATGATTGGCTATTTAAAAAAAAATCATAGTAGCAATAATTAATTGATGTTAAGTGTTTTCCACATTTATCTGTTCTAAAATAATTAAATGTTTTAGATAAACTAATCCCCATGTCAGACATAGTTGTGGTATGTACTGTTTTCAACCCCCTTGTGAAAACATATTTGATTTTATTAAGTAGACGAAAATTTATTTAATTTTTCAGAGGTTGACTTATTACCATCATGTAGATTTTTAATGCTTCGAGCTAGTTAAAAGGGAATGATATATATACAATTATACAAATAAATATCATTTCCTTTTTTGTTGTTTTTGTTAATTTTGAAATTCTTGATATTGACAAGAAATTTTTTTTTTTTTCTATCAGCTTATTTCAAACTAAATAATATGCTGATAAATAAAAATGTATATTTATTGTATCAATTGTACATAACTTATTTTGTTTATACAGTGTATACTTAATCGAAAAAATTTATTTATATAAGGCAATGATGCCGCCGTTGCCAATTCGAGCTAATTGTAATATTCTTTTTCTATGGTAACATCTGATATCTATATTTGTAAGTTTTCAATCATTCTAATTAAATATTTTTGGAGAAAAATGTACATAAATTTATTGTTTATTTAAGTGGTGTTCTTGTACAGATTAAGAACCAACTTTTTTTCTTCAATTAAAAACACTACGTTTTGAATTAAAAAAAAAATCTTGGATTTTGTTGAATTGATGTTGATTAATAACTATTATGAATGGGATGTCGAATTAAAGTTTCCAATAAATATAACTGATATTTACATGCAGTAAAAATGGTTTCTTGCTTTAAAGCCTTATTTATATCTTTTAACTAAAAATAATAGTGAAATAAAATATTTCAATAAAATAGAATATTTTCGATCTGGTGAAAAATTAAATTTGTTTTTATTTACTAATTCAATTAAAATTTAACATTATTATTTATCACTTTCATAAGAAGCCTATTTTTACGCCATGTTATTAGTTCTTACATTATGTTCACTTAGCTGTTACCTAATTAAGTTTGGACTATACAATTCAAGAACATTCCCATCTCTCCTAACCATAATGATTGTATGTCAACAAAAGCTTTGTACTTCATGCACTTGGGTCTATGTTTCTGTTTTTACATAAAGGAGATTGTAATATTTTAAACAGTATGGCTGAAGTGTGTGTTTTGCATTGACATAAGTATGTTTATTTTAGTGTACAATTAATTATATGCTTAGAGAAATCAGCATTTAATATATACTGTGTTTTGACATTATTAACTGAAAATTATTTTTACATTGATGTTATGTGTACATTCATGAAGTGTTTTTGTACATATTTATACCTCATATTATATGAATTAACACTTTTCCATTTGGAGTACTTAAATATATTGATGTATTCTTAAATAGAGAGGATAACATATCCATTTTATGATTTCTTCTTTCTTTTTTGTCAATAATTTGCATACGCATTATATGTGTTAATAGTGATTTATACAATAAATGTGTAGTAGTCATACAATAAGTCATACACAAATTTCTATTTGATACATTAAGTATTGTAAAACAGATGAGTAAATTAACCTTATCCAGATAGGAGATGACTCGTTTTATAACAAGAAAATGTTTCCTATTATTGTAAATTGATTATGATTCTCTGTATATTTCTGCTCTCTCAAGTCCTATCCTATTTTCATGTTTCTTTCTTTTCGTAAAAATTATAAGAATTCATATGATTAAATACGTCCAATAATCAAAATACATAATGTTTTATTTGTACATAAACCTTTCCATATTTCTTTAAAAGTTATTTTGAATAAAAGCGGATTCTCAAATATGTTTTATTTATTTTCGTTTATATATTCATAACACTAATCCTAATAAAATCCTTTCTGCTCCTTTATCATTATACAAAGATGTAGTAATCTGTCTGCTGGTACATAATAATGGGGAAAATAAACACAAATACAATTCTACCATTGTTTTTTCATAAAGAACTTTAACTATCAACATATTAAAATATGATATGACCATGAGCACTGAGGCATTACTTGCTTAAGCCAAGATCGTATGCCAGTTAATGACCCCCTATGAAGGAGATGAGTTGACTTTTATACAGTAACAACTGTACAATAATTATTGCTGGTAAACCTTTTGAAAAAATCCATCCTTCTTAAAAGATATAGACATGATGAACTAGTAATTAAAATGAGAATACTAAGTTGGTTATAAGTGAATGAGCGATAATAAGCAATGTTCTAAATTAGTTAACGAAATAATTGAAACTTGATCAGAAATAAGTATTTTTGAAATTAGACTGAGTGGTGTTAACCTTATTATTGAACTATTTTCAACCTTTAAGAAGAAGAAGAGAAGATATATAAATATATATGTGCATATTATGTTTTTGTTGTAAAATATGTTCACGATGCATCATAAAAATATGGTCAGCAAGTAATACCTAGAGTTTGTTTAAATTCGATACCATAAACGGCAAATATTTGTTATTCACATTAAGATGTCTTCTAACATAAAATAAAACTTATTTTTAAAATTATTACGAATCGATTAATCAGTAGTGAAGGTAGATAAGATTTGTTACATGTTTAGTCCTACTGTAATTAGTAATTCAATGAAGTATTTTTAGTGAAAAAAAATTTGTGATAAAGTTATAAAAGTTCTGATATTTTAATACTTATTGTCGCAATCCTATGAATTGGCTGATTCTACTTCCTTAACTCAAACAAAGATCCTCTGATGACATGTCTATTAACAGTTATTCCATCTTAAGTGTGAATGCTCCTTCGTGTTTACTTTTTTTAAAGTTTTTTTTTGCGCCCTGCCCAAGTCATCTCAACTAGGCGTTTCATGCTAATGAAGAAAATCACAGACGGTTCTCAGATTATTATTTCAAGCTTGTCCTTTATAATCCTCCACCATTTGCTGTTCTCACAGAAATATTCATTCATTACTTTTCTTTCCTGTACCTTGAAATTCGTTGGGAAGAACTAAAGACTCAAAATCAAATGGCACAACCTGTTTAAGTTGTATACAAGATGGCATTAGCTGTCGGTTGTAGCTCTTAACATCAGCATTCTTTAAAGAGCGAAATAACATTTTACTGGCAACTACTCTTTCTATAATTTATTCTAAGGTCTAACTATTTGTTGTTAAAAGAGCTCCCAAGTACTTACTCGAACTGGCTAGCCATCTTGAAAATGTGGCATCAGATATTGACTATCTTCCAATGAGGAATGATTCTAATCTGATGGATAATTCTATTTGCATTGTATACTTAACCATAAATATACATAAACCTGATAATATAAATTATATCAAATTTAAATAATGATTAGTTGGGTTATATTTTTAATAAGCTCAAACCATATCAAATTTTAAATCATTTAAACACTTAAAAAAATATATATATAGATTTAAAAGATCAATAAAGCATCTTAATTGGGTCGCCTGTGGTTTAGTGGTAAACAAAATAACCTACTTCATACTGTAGCAACCTGGCAGGTGGCCCCATAATTTTTTTAAGAAAATAAAAAATCTGCCATATTTTCAGAGAGGACTGGAAATTCCGTTCCCAAGCTTGTGTGATGCACGGTACTCATTAAAGATCCCTATCCTTATTATAATATCTGGATAGGCAAAATTTAGGAGTCCCACCATAGTGTAGTCCAATCTATAAATCTATGGGTTGATAATGAAAAATAAAAAAAATAATAAAATAGATGCTTTGTGTCCTAACTTTCAGGATGTTGGAAGATTAAGTATTTTCTTTGGAAAATTGAAAATCTTAGTTATGTCCTTAGAAATTATTTCAAAAAAATAATTCCATCAAAATATAAATAAACCAAGACATTATATTGCCTTATTATATATATTACTTCAAATATAATTATGATAATATATTGAAAACTTGTACATTGACAAGCCTTACTTTACACTTTAAGTATTATAAGAATAATTTTGTTTAAAATATATCAGTTTAGTCAACCATTGGTTATTTTCTGTAACTAGCAGAGAGAAAAAAAAAGGCTCTATATGTTTGTGAGATCTAGGAAGACGAAATGAGAAGCAATAAAAAAGCACCTATTTATTTTTAAAAAATCATTGACTCAATTGAACCAACCATAATTTTAACTTTGGCATGGTTGAACATAGCACTATAAATCAATATCCATCCTTGATATTTGGTGCATTTACTTTTAAAATGACTGCAAGAAGTTAAAAATTCGGTAGTGAATACATATTTATGGTAATTAATTAAAATCAGGCTCACATATTAATACAGCACCTGAGTCTAAGTAGAATGCAATAAATTGAAAATATTGACAAAATTATTTTTAAAAACAATTGAAAAGTTTGTTGCCATAACACTGCCCTCAACCATACTTTCACAATAATTCGGTGTTTTTCTAATCAGATTTTTTTTCTATTTAATAATTAAAATACATCATCATTCATCACAAAGTTCTAAACAGTTTATATAATCATATCCAAAAAATTCTTTAAAATAAATTAATTAACAATTTTCCATAAATAATAAATTTAGATGTCTGGATAGAAGATTTGGCAAAGAGAAATATGGTTATTAGTACTTCCAAAACCAAGTGTTTGCTAGTATCCAGAACAAAAAAGAAAATGAATATTCCAATTAATGGGAAGACTATTCAGCAGGTCCACACCTATTTGTATTTAAGTATTTGGGCGTGACCATAAGTGAGAATGGGAAATTAAATGGTGAAATCAGCGCAAGAATTGCCACTTCAGGAAGGATGTTTTCTACTATAAATAAAGACTTACGTTCCTATTCTCACTTATGGAAGTGAATCCTGGGCCCTAAAGTAGTGAGATCGGAGCCGACTCCAAAGCATGGAAATGCGGTACCGGAGGAAAATAGAGGGGAAGACAAAGGGGCACCGGATACAAAACAAGACGATAAGGACTGCACTCAAAATTTTAATCAGGTTAACCCCTTAATCAGATAATCGAGAAAGAACAGCTTTGATGGTTCGGACATGTAATGAGGATGGATGACTGCCGGACAGGGAAGAAAGCCGTGGAGGTTAAACCAATAGGAAAAAGACCCAGGGGAAGGCTGAGAGTGACCTGGAAGAATAACCTCCAAAATATAATTAACGAAAAAGGGATTGGATGGTCATGCAATAAGTACTGCACACATTTCTGTTTGATAAAACAAAGTATTGTAAAACAGATGAGTAAATTAACAATACTATTAACAATTAAAATTATTGAGTAAAAATTAAGTAAAGATAGGCGATGACTTGTTTTATAAGGTGTTTCCAATTATTATAAAGTGATTATGATTATCTATATATTTCTGCTTTCTTATATTCATGCTTCTTTCTTTTTGTGAGTTTCATTATAATAATTCATACTATTAAATATGTCCAATAAACAAAATACAGGTTTTATTGGTACATATGTTACCATATTACTTCAGAAGTTATGTTGAATAAAAGAGGATTCTCAAATATATTTTATATATTTTAGTTTGATATATTCATAACACTAATCCTAATAAATGTCGTAAAATTAAAAAATAACAAGGCACCAGGATTTGATGATATTCCCGCAGAAATGCTTAAATACGGCGGTGACCTGTTGCACCGTGAAATTTATGAACTAATCCTGGAAATATGGATTAAGGAAGAAATGCCCAAGGAATGGTACAAGGCCATTATTGTGCCGATACACAAGAATGGAGATAAATTAGAATGCCAAAATTATAGAGGAATAACACTGCTTTCTTCAATCTACAAAGTGTTATCAATACTACTCTTGGGAAGATTAATGATAACAGCAGAAGCAGTTTTGGAAGACTATCAATATGGGTTCCGCCCTGGAAGATCTACTGTTGACCACATATTAACCATCAGGAATATGCTTGAGAAATGTAACGAATGGAACGTAGAACTACACCACCTCTTCATTGACTACAAACAGGCCTATGATAGCATAGAAAGAAATGAGCTCTAAGAAAACTTGATGTTTCTTGGGTGCCCTAATAAACTTATCAGATTGATAAGAATGACACTGCAGAATAGTAGTGGTGTGGTTAAGGTCCAGGGAGAAATGTCCAGAGACTTCCCTATTAAAAAAGGAGACCCTATATCTCCAGTGTTGTTTAATTTGGTGCTGCATAAAATAGTAATGACAACGAAAGCAAGAAGAGAGGGGTGTATTTATAACAGCATGACCCAACACCTCGCATATGCTGATGATATGGTTATCACAGCAAGAAATGAAAACGTGCTCTTGGAAGCATTATGGGAATGTGAAGAGGCAGCTAGGAAGGCAGGGCTCATTATAAATATGGATAAAACAAAATACATGCTCTCATCCAGGAAACTGTCATCCAGTGGATATCTCCAAGGAAGAGGGTGCAGTTTTGAAAATGTTAAGACATTCAAATATCTTGGCACCATTATTACAGAAGACAACAGACTGGAACATGAAATAAAGGCGAGGATTGAAAACAGTAACAGATGCTGTTGGTCCCTCAGAAACGTGTTCCAAAACAAAGCTGTACCCCGTAGTCTCAAAATAATGGTATATACGACGATACTTCGTCCTGTCGTTGCCTATGGTGGGGAGGCGTGGACTCTAACCAAACAGCATGAGAGATTATTGAATGCATGGGAGAGAAAGATTCTTAGAAGAGTGTATGGCCCAACCAAGGAAGGAAATTGTTTCCGCATTAAAAGGAACCAAGAACTTAAAGACCAATATGGAGAACCTGGCATAGTTTCTTGTATTAAAAAAGCAAGATTGAGATGATTGGGGCACGTTCACAGAATGGACAAAAAAAGGCTCCCAAAGCTGATTCTGGAGGGACGTCCAGACGGAGAAAGAGGAAGGCCTAGAATGCGATGGCTGGACGATGTGGAAGCAGACCTTAAGCTCCTGGGGGTAAGAACATGGAGAAGAGCAGCGAAAGAAAGGTCAAGGTGGAGGAGAATTGTTGAGGCCAAGGTCCTTCATGGACCATAGCGCCATGTGATGATGATGAATCCTAATAAATATCCTTTCAATACATTTATGCAGTATAGATTCGTCGATTCTATTTTCTGCACCTTTACCACAATCCAATTTTTTTTTACCAGCACCACTACGACCCATGAAGGGTCTTGGGTTCAGTATGTTGTAGAGACTGTACCGTTTCTTGTACAATGTTTGTGCAAGGAAGTGATTTGTCCTAGATCATGCTCAACTGCCAGGTTTTTCCACAATTAGGGGTGCCCATTTTATAGAGGCTGAATGAGACCCAAGAGGATCTTCAGATCCCATAGAGTCCATCCCTGGCAAATAACAGATTAAATAAAATGTACTTGCGATTTAGCAGGACATCAAGGACTGCTAAATCAATTCAATCCGCAATTGTTCATAACCTGAAAATACCTACCTTCTTATTCATATTAGTGGAAATTGAGATATACAGAATGTAATAGTAAAATGCCAATTCCATACCCCTCAAGCCACATGCCTTTTTTCATAAAAATATTTTTCCTACACTTTTGACAAAAAGATCTCCATTTCACGACAATGTTCACATAATTTGATCTTTGGAAATATTTTGAACTTCAGGAAGTATTTCAGTGCTTCTTCTTTTGAAGATGGTTACTCCCAAAGTGTTATTCTGTTCATTTTAAATAGAAAATAACAACATTAATAAGACAAAACTAATTAAATAATTAAACTAACAAGACAAATACACTAAAAATAATTTAATAACGCACACCTAAATGAGACGAGTGACAATAAGCGGTTACACAATATAACACATGATAAGGACATAGCTTTAAATCACAAGTACCGAATAAATTATCTGCCTTACCCTGATTTGAACTCAGGACCTTTGGCATGCAACTCTGTGCTCTACCCTCCTCCCATGTCTAGAGTCTATCGTCAACTAAATAAATATAACCACTATCCATAGGATTAGTCTGGCCAGTTTATAATAGATGAGGCAAATAATCACATTTCTACCATCCAAGTTTTAAACATTTATTGTGGAAAATACTATCTAAGTAACTTTAAAATATTATAATCAATAAGAAAAATGAAGACTCGAGGGGAAAACAAGGTAACTCACTCTTCTAAATGTTCAGGAGAGCAAAATTAACATTATATTAAAGTTCCCACAGGGGATGCTAGATCTGCCAATCCCAGGGCCGATAATGAAATAAACAATTTATCGGCCACATTCGAGTAATATAAAATAATTTAAGTAGCACCATCTACTATTCATCCCCTGCATGAAGGACAAATAAGATGGTTAATAATTATGTTGATTTAAGACCTAAGTAAATTCTAAACGTCAGTTTTCTATAAAAATTATAATCCAATTTTATATCAAGTTGGTACTACATTAATGAATAATAAATATAATACTAACTTCATTATGATACAGAACAGTATCCATTTAAACATTTACTCATGTGATGTCTAACGCCTCCCTTAAATGTGCATATCAACATGCATATTAGCGTAAGCTTGTTTAAATTTTAACAAATGAAAAACAATAAAATGACTATGAAAATGTTTTTCTTTAACAACATAATTCACCAGCATGTCACTAAAAGTTAAAAAAGTTATTTTGACATCAAAAATGAGTAACAATATATCCACAAGATTCTGAGTTAAGTCTTTTCCATTAATTCTGTTTAATAATGCAAACTACAGCAGTTAAAACTCTATCTTCAGTTTTAAGGGGCTTAATAAAAATAACAAATACCATGTGTAGTTCAATTATCCATTTAATGTAGGAAGTTGATAATAAAAAAACAATAAAATAAAACTAAACCAAAAATAAAATTCAGCTAACCTTACACTTAAGTATTTACAACCATTTAAGTTTTAATATTCAACCAATCATTGTAAAAGGTTAAAAAAAAAGAAAAAAAAAAGTTATGAAGCGCTTATGTTTTATTGTACTTAATGTAAAATTAGTGCATCCATACACTTTAACCTATAACTGAGATAATACTGATTAGTGCTTGACAAAATTAACATGAAGTTCTAATTATTTATTGTTCAAATATTACATCAGTTTCTACATATTTATTTTTTTTGTGGAATATAACACAACCTTTGAATATTATTCCAGTGTATATTTTTCTCTTGAACTGTTTAAATATTTGAATAATCCAATAGAACTACCACTACAAATTCATTAGAACATTTCACTCAGAACACATTGTGGTTGTTAAAAAAACAAAAAACATATATACTACAATATCAGTAAGTAAAAAATGAGCAGATACGAAACTACAGTGTTTAGAACTAACATATTGTCAGATTACTATCAAACACACAACTTTCTTTGGTATAAAGCCTTAGAATTTAGGCTTGACAATAGTACTACAATAAACACGAATTATAGTAACCATAATTCTTTTCCCAACGAATTATCTCACGATTTACAAGTTGTATCTTATGAGATTCAATTCACCAGACTGCCGTTTACCAAACACTGAACACCAGAATGATTGCGATCCATCAGCCATAAAGTTCAATAAAAACTCAAACTCCAGCCTCCAATTCCCTTTGACGCACAGCCATAGCTGCTTCAACAAGTACATTTAAACAGTTAAAAGGATCTTCACTTTCATGAGAATAGGTGAAACTATCACTGCAACTAGTAGGAATATAACACACGGTTTCAGGATTCGGATTAGATATTTTTATAATGTCACTCACAAAATTATTGAACTTATTTGCATGGTGGTGTGGGAATTCATCACTTTTTTTGGGTTCATATGAACTATTGTTTGTATCCCAATAAGGATCTTCATACTCAACCTTACACTCACGAACTTTGTATTCTGGATCATCATACTCAACATCACACTCATGAATTTTATATTCCGGATCTTCATATTCAACCTTACACTCATTAACTTTGCATTCTGAATTATCAGAAGGAAATTTAGAAGGAATTTTTGAAGAAACTACACCTTTTCTTCTAGGCTCCTGCTCAAGTGGTGGCTTGTGTAAAGGCTCCTGATATTCTAGCATCATTTTGGGCAGAATTCGCCTTCTAGCATTAATAAACCAATTTGAAACTTGTGATATGGTTAGATTAGCTTCCTGGCTTAAAGATGATTTTTCGAAGTCATTAGGATAAGCATTATGCCTGTGGTCAAAAAGCCATCTCTTCAATATCCGAACTGATTCAGTGGGAAGATTCATGCGACGCTTTTTGATGCTGCTACGAGCAATTTTCTGATATCCATTGTCATAGTCGCCATCAGACGCTTCACTATTAGAATTGTCGTTCATTGATTCACTTTTCCAGTTCTTTTTTAAAATTGGACTCTTAACCTTTCTAGAACCCATCTTTTCCTTGAAGTCTAAATGTGAAAATTAGAGTAATGTAACCAAAGCACAACAAGCACGTTTGTTATTGTGGATGTCAACTAAACTACACAAAGTTTTAGCACAATAATTAATTAACTTTAAGCAAACGAAGAAAATGCTTCACTACTGGTTAACGAATGCCGGAAAATTAATTACTGCTCAAAATATAAAAACCATCGGTTTGACAGATTTGACACACTAGCACGTGTCTGACCCAGACAGCTAACCGGGCGGGAGAATGAATAGGCGCCAAAGGGATACCAACTACACCAAAATAACGTAATCAATCTTGCTAATAGATTTTTTATAATAATAAAATGTCATTTTTCAAATCAAATAAATATATATAATCAGTTGATATAGTTAGGATTACTTTTTAAGCTGTCAACACATACTTCGTGATATTCTATACACATTTGTTGAAAAGCTATGTAGTTAAATAGCTAAATAAGTAACTCTAAATCAGATTTTTAAACTATAATTATTCTTTAATGTTCAGACTTCAAAATTTGATAAGTAAACAAGAAATATCCAGAACCACTGTCAGCTGAGCCCGAGCTATAGGGAAAAAATGAAGCGTGCTCCTTATCATTCAACTTTTCATGTGTTTCATTGTCAAGCTTACTGTTTCCATCGAAATTTGTTTGGAAACTGAACTTATTACTATTTTAATGACAGCAGTTTTTTTTATTAAATACAACTTTTCTCAACTGTGGAAATTACCTACCAACCATAATTTAGTAAAATAACTACTATACTACTAACAAACTACATAAATACTAATATATAATAACTACTAAATCAAATTTTCATAACTACTCTAGTAGAGCTTGACCACAGTTATTTATACCCAATGTCATCTATCTTACCTCCAGGGTCCTCTTCTTCTTATAATATTTTATATTTTAAACAAACTTATAATTTTCATATTTCAAACAAAATAATTACATTTATTAGTAAATGATTCATTTCTGTCAATAAGCCTAAGCTGTCTAAATAAAAAGTTCTTTTATCTATGTGGCCTTACATCTTTTAGTATAATGACCCACCACAAAAGAAGGTCCTTTCTAAACAATACTTTTCTGGTAATATTTTGTGAGAAGGTTTAATTAATCGATTCGAAATATAATGTTCAGTTCAATCTAGGTTGTCAAGGATTTTTTTTTTGTATGGAGATTTCAAGTTGTTGGCTTTTGTTCAATAAAATTAAAAATTAAAGATGATTTTTATTTGAATATCACCTCCTTTTTTTCTAATACTTTTGATCAATCCAAAAATACTTTTAAAAATAACTTTCTTAAATATCATCTCAACAACTATCTGTATCCGTATAGCAAGATATCTCTTCCGTATGTTGTAGCTTCGAGTTGAGTTACAGGAAGTTTTAACTGTTTATTCATTTCATTTTTAATATTTTCCAAAAATATAAGTTATCGTGAGCTTTAGTATGAAAAAGAGAATGTAATTATGGGTAATTATAAGAATGTAATTATAAAGAAATAAAAGTTTCAGCTAGCTTTTCGAAAGATTGATGATATAATAAGGAAAATGATACAGGTGGAGGTAAAAAAAAATTCTCTTATATAGGGAGAACTGTTTATTGGATAGCTGGCATTTCGACCGATATTGTAGGTCTTCTCGGGACTAAATATACATGATACAAATAAATTAAAATAATATAAGGTAAAGAATAACAGTATATGTAGTATATTGACAGAATAATATTATATGAAGTAAATGGTAGAAATAAGAACCAGAGAGGATTGAATTTTATAATAACAAAGAGTTACTGTTATAAATCCAACTAAGTAACAAATGAAAAATGAAAAATTAGAGTATTAATAAATTTCAAATTTCAAAACAACAATAAATATTTTATTTAAATATTGTTGTTTTGAAGAGAATAGATTTGTCCTGGCTGGGATTCGAACCCGGGTCGACTGCATTTCTGTTGCAGCGCTGACTTGGATACGACCCCTGGTAGCTCGGTGGTTTAGAGCTCTGCAACGGAAATGCTGACGACCCGGGTTCGAATCCCGGTCAGGACAAATCATTTCTCTTCAAAACAATAATATTTTTAAAAAATAATCACAATTAAAATAATATAATGTATTATTTTAATTTATTTCCAGTCCATTTCTAGTTTACTGAAGTATAGACATTTCCCATAAGTTCTCTTTTCCATACTAAAGCTCATTATAACTTGTATCTCTTTAGAAAATAATAAAAGGGAAAGGAATGTAAAGTTAAAACTTGTTGTGACTCAAATCGAAACGACAACCTGCAGAATAATTACCCATAATTTTAACTTTTTGTTATGTTTTATGCTCTATGAATTATTTTCTCTAATTTGATCTCCTGATTAAATTATCTGATCAAACCTATAAATAATCAGGATGCATTTTTGTAAACTGGTTTTTATTATTCTCTAGGATTTTCGATGGAAGCAGTGCATATTTTTTACATAAATTGTGTAGGTACTTTATAATCTTACTATCCTAGGCAACTCTTAATCATGTATTCAAACATATCTTCATTGCGCAATTTTTTTACCTCTTTTCTTCAATCTATTTCACTATATCCTCCATTATATTGAGTAGAGATTAATCTTAATCCATATCTTGAGAGCATATCTTACAATCAGAGAGAGAGGAAATCTTAAACTCATTATTAGTAGCTGAGGAGGTTTTAACTCAGGCCTTGAGGAAGGTGCAGTCAAGATAGTCCTTGTGCGAAGAAGAAACATATTCTGCTGTTGGCAGCCTTGCTTGTGTTAAATGTGTCAGATCTATAATGAGAATTCTATAGACCTTTCCCAATTCAATGTGACATGGGGCATACCAACAAATGCTGAAGAAGAAAGAAGTAGGAAATAAAATAACAACAGAAACACAATCTTCTATTTTTACATAAAGGCTTTAAATATATGTATTATTTTTTTTTAAATGCAAAAGATATTAAAATGACAATTCTTGAAATTTTATAGTTGCATCAGCCCTTGGACATAAAAAGAATTCATATGGATCATGTAAGGATTCTTTTGTATTCTCAGAGCCTAGTAGTCTGTATTTGAGTAGGAAGAATATAATGGAAGTCTTCACTAATAATGTTCCAAATTTAAAACCTACAAAAAATGTATTTATATAATTAATATAATTATGTACATTATGTATACATATGTGTGTGTATATGAGTGTGATATATACATATACATATACACACACATATGTATACATAATGTTTAGGTTAAAGCTGTGTATATATATATATATATATATGAGTCTTTATATGTCTTTATATGTATAAGATGGTTCCCTCCATCAGTAATCCTGCCCTTTTAATGACACATATATATATATATATATATATATATATATATATATATATATATATATATATATATATATATACATATATATATATATATATACATATATATATATATATATATATATATATATATATATATATATATATATATATATATATATATATATATACACACATATGTATATATGTATACACAATGTTAAGGTTAAAGCTATATTATAATACATTTGAGCACGATGGAAAACACAGATAGCAGCGTAAGGGTAAATGGCTCAACTACAGAAAAATTTAAGATTTGTACACACTTAGGCAAGGAGACTCGCTGGCACCTCTACTATTCAATATTGTAATGCAAAGTGTCATTAAAAGGGCAGGATTACTGATGGAGGGAACCATCTTAAACCGTAGTCTGGGTATTCTTGCATATGCTGATGACCTTGTAGTAGAAAGATCACTGATTCTCTTAAAAGAAGCTTTTGAGAGGCTGTAAGTGGAAGCTGAAAAAATGGGGTTGTGGGTGAATGAGTTGAAAACCAAGGTCAAGGTAATAAAGAATAGTAAACAAAACCGACCACCTCATAGCTACACGTTTGAAAGATACACTTTCCAACGCGTGTCAAGTTTCCAGTATTTAGGAAGCCGTATAGACGAGAATTGGGATGAGGAAGAGGAAATCAGAGCTAGGATAGTATCAGCTAATAAAGCATGTTTTGGGATCTTAAACCTCCTGAAAAGTATGCTCCTTAGCCTAAAGCCCAAGCTGATGATATATAAAACCATCATTAGGCCAGTAGCGACATACGCTGGTGAATCCCTCACACTGAATAAATCCTCCATGGAATAGCTGAATAGATTCGAAAGGAGAGTTCTACGGCAAATATTTGTACCAGTTCGAGAAAACGAACAACTCAGGATCAGAAGGAACAAAGAGCTGAGTGAGTTAGGCCTAACGATAGCGAGCTTCATCTGGATTCAACGCATCAAGTGGATGGGCCATGTATTCACCGTGGATGAAGAAACAACAGCTAAAAAGCTGTATAAAGGAAGGCCCAAAGCTAGATGAAAGGATGCCGTAGGTGAAGATCTGAGGCTGAGCAAGGTCTACATCGCTCGAGCAGGCGATCGGGTCGATTGGGGTTGACCTGTTGAGTAGGCCAAGGACTTCTTTATGAGTCTGTCGTGCCAATAATGTAATGTAATATATATATATATATAATAGGATGTTGATAGTTGGGGGTGCAGTCAAGAAAACACGCAAAAAATAGGTGAAACTATTTTATTTTAGGTGCCGACGTTTCGACCTACTATGTAGGTCATCTTCAGGGCCGATGGCAGCTGGGACAGCGAGAAACTGACCGGTCAGTTTCTCGCTGTCCCAGCTGCCATCGGCCCTGAAGATGACCTACATAGTAGGTCGAAACGTCGGCACCTAAAATAAAATAGTTTCACCTATTTTTTGCGTGTTTTCTTGACTGCACCCCCAACTATCAACATCCTATTATAGTACCCACAGTCAACTATTTCTTTCTCACATGAATATATATATATATTTTTTTTTTTTTTTGAACTTGATATATTTAAAACATATGTAAATTAATCTTAAAAAAATTGGAATAGACTGCTTTAAGACCTTTTTAAAATTTATTATTTTATGTATTTATATTATAGTTTTATATTTTATGTAATATTATATTATATTATATGTAATGTGGTCTGAAATTATGACTTCAATTTTAATAATGAATAATAGATTGATTTGGTTTGATCAATTACTAATCGTATATAAATATCTTACCAACACAAATTCTTGGTCCTTCGCCAAAAGGTAAATATGTGTATTTTATTCTGGACTGTTTATTTTCTTCTGAAAATCTTTCAGGGTCAAAATTCATTGGTTCAGGATAATATTCTGGATCTTGGTGAAGAGCCAAAGCAGAAATAAAAACTTTAGTTCCTTTTGATATCTTTACACCATCGATAATAGTATCTTTTGTGCATGAACGAGATAATGATGGAACTGGGGAGTGCAGCCTCATACTTTCTATAAAAACCAATTGTAATTATTTATACATAAATAAAAAACATAATTTATTAACTAAATGGTAAAGTTAATATGACATCAACAGTCCAAACAGACTCCTCCAATATAGACGGCAATCTTACTCCAAAACATTCAACAAACAACTCAAAAATTAAAGGAACTGTTCTTGTTTCCAATATTTTTTAGACTTAAGGCTTTGCTTTTGGGATTTTTTCCTATTGCATTCTATTCATATATTGTATTAAAATTTGTATTTATAAACAAACTAAAAGACTTCGTTTAAGCACTTTAGGGCACAGGGATATAGAAATCCGGCACTTTATCTATGCTTATTAAATATACAATAGTTGAATTAGCCTGCAACTTTCGAAAGCTCTATTGAGTAAAAATTATTTACCATAAAAAATATCACTTACCATCAAACACCATCTGTAAATAGGTCATGGAATTAATTTTATCAAAATCGAAATCTTCAGGTTTTTTCCCCACTGAAAAAATTTCTTCTCTCAGCTTTTCTTGAATATCTTGGTGAATAGCTAATTCTAACATCAAAAAAGACAAAACGCTGGTCGCAGTTATTGTAGCGTCCACGTAAAAAGTTGCACAGTTTGCTGCAATTACCATCTCTCCTTGACTACTTACTGGAATAAAAATTAAGTAAATAATCTAAATCATTTGTGTATAAATATAATATTTAAAAATGATAATTTAGTAAACCTTTATTGCTTTGACCATCCTTCTTTCTTTGTGATTTAACTATTGTATCAAAGAGATCATTTCGTGTAATATTAGCACTAATTCGATGTTCAAGGTTTGATCTTGCCATAGATACAAAAAAATCTTCTGCCTCTTTCAAGACAAATCTAAATAAAATATAAATTATTCCATGAAAATGTAACTAAACTAAAATAACAAATAAAATAAATAATAAATAAAATAAAATGACTAACTAAAATTGATTCCATCACTTTAGATTGATTAACTTTTAGGAGATACAAAATGTACTAATTACAACTAAAATCTGGTAGATTTTGTTCAAAATAGTGTATATTGTGTCCAATGTTAATATAACTTGGAATCATTGACAATATATCTTTTAAAACTCCATCAGAGGTCAATGCTCATTAGTAAATTTTGTATTGCTGGACTGATATATTATTCTTTATTTTCAACTTGGTCTTAAGGATTGGAAAATATATCTGTAGCAGCTCAGAGGCTTTAAAAAAATACTTCCACAGATGCCCTCTAAAGGCTAAATTACATGTAACTCTTACACTTTTCAAAACTTACCGAACTGTTGGTGTCCATTCTTTTTTTTTTTCCTCTTTCATCACCAGTGACCCAAAAGATTATTGCCCCTGCCTTTCTATTTAACTCCAAAAACTACTCCTGCTCCCTGGATAATCTCAAATCAATCTACTTTGGGCTTTGTTTCAATAACTTACGTAATTATTGAACTTCTTAAGGCGCCTTTTTCATTTACTGAATGTTGGCGATAATTCATTTTGATCTTGTACTTCTCTGAAAACTTGAGGTTTGTCTAATCTCTAATGCAATGCCAATACTTGGAGCTATTTATTATATCAGTATAACACTACTGCTAATAGCAAATCGTCCTGTTTCTAATTTTGTAAATTTGGTATTTTCCAAGTAACAAAACCTGATGAATTAACTTCAAGCTGTATCCTAAAGAACTTACCATACAAAAGCAATTATCTATTTACATGTTATCAACAAATTTATATTTTGAATACCATACATCCCAGCTGTGTGGAAATATTCTGAAGTTGTTATGATAATAAAAGTCATTTAACCTTTAGCTAGTCTAAACCGCCATGATAACTTTTGGTCATTGGTTTTCCGTATTACCTATTTGAAAAGAAATTTTTCTATAGACTAAATTCTCTTAACATATTGGAAACTATTCCCAGTATTCAGTTCAGCTTCAAAAAACTTAACTCACAAACAATGTTCTTGCTACTACTAAAAATATTGAAGCTCAGGAAATAATTTCATTGATAAAATAAAATAAAATGAAATGCATAGAAATTGGAATCGCTCATTAATGCTAAGGAACTCTATACCACTACTATAAGCAATAATACATGAATTGATTTAGAATATACAAAAATAAAACTGTGTTAAATCATGAGTTAGATAATGATAATAACATAGTAAGATGATCTATCCATATTAGAAAATAGAAATGAACAGGATCAATAATACGCAGAAAAGATGGTGGTCTAAGAAGGTTAGGAATGGTACCAAAGATTAAGGAAATGAAGAAGAGGTCTCTTTACCTAACTTATGATGTTGAAATGAGAAAGAGCTGGGTACTAGCCAATTGGTTTAAGGTATCACTGAAGAGGAAGGAGTGGAAAAGAATGGGGTTTGTGTATAATGGAATATGGTAGAAACAAAGTCTTGCATGAAAAGTAAAGTTTTTTGTTATCTAGTGTTTTATTTTATTGTAGTTCTTGTTTTTTAATACTTTATAGTGTATTTTCTAAAATTTTAATTTTGAACTCCAAGAAAACCTCAATTTCCAGCTAATTTTGTGTTCAAGGTCATTTTTTTAAAAGTCAATATATCCTATCATGGTACTTGTGAATTAGCTGGTCTGCATTTAACCTACCTCCTTATTTCTGTAACCTTTTCTTATCACTCATCTCATTTCAGTTTTTTGTGTGTGTTATTAAATTGTTTTGTCTTGTCAATTTTGTTCATTGTCTGTTTAATTTCTTTATTGTTTATTAAATTTAATTTTGTGTATCTCTTATTCCTTTTGTTAATGCCTGTTTAAAAAAAAATAGAAATACACTTTGGGAATAGGCATTTTTAAATGAAGAAGCTGTTAAATACATCCGGAAGTTCGGAATAATTTCAAAGACAAAATTATTTGATAAAGATCATCAAATTGATTTTGACTAGATGAAATGGGGATGTTATGTTATTATTATTATTACATGTTGCATATTTTAATTTCCATGAATATACCTTACGGTGTCAGGGGAGCCTGTTTCTTATCCGTTGTCCGTTTCCATTGTCGTAACCTTGTAGACTGTCCAAATCCGAGGCTGCGTGTTGTTCTTTGAATCATTGTTTAACCCTAGACCGGTGCCAGGGGCCCCGTCACCTCCGGACAACTGGCCCCCTGAGGACCCTAGGGGGGGAGGGTGGAAACGAGGATATGGTCAGGATATACTAGGTTATTAAGGATATTCGGGTTGGGGACATGATTCCCCCATTAAAAGGACAGTAGGGAGAACAAGAGCTCGCATGGGCTGGGTCGCTAAGTCCCTGAAGTTGGTCCATCCGACACCGGGATTGTGTAGAGTACCTACCCGCTACCTAAGGATTTCTCTAACATCAAACAATTCAAAGAATTAATTACTTTTAGTCAAAAATATTAGATACTACCCTCTATATGACCAATAACTCATTAGAAAATCCTAAAAATTTCATATAAAATGGGATTATAAATCTTAACAAATTACTGATTTACTACATGAACGCTTTAGCATACATATTTACATTCGTTAAAAACCTATACTACCGCTGTCAAAGGCTTTTGAGAAGATTGCATACGAGACTAGCTTTTCTAAACTTGATCGAGATGAGTCCAGACTTACTTGTTTCAAAAATATTTTGTCAATGGAAAATTATCTAAATATATTATGTGTTTATTAATAAATAAAAATAAATACACAGCAATAATAACAGTCTCACCTGAGAGAGAACAGCTTACATAAAAATGGATGCAAAAAGGCTGCAAATGTATTCATGTTATTTGAAGAAAAAATCTTTTCACTAGAAGCATGCTTCAGGAAACCATAATCTGGATCTGTAAATGACCTTGGCTCAATGCCAAAGGCACTTATTACTGAAAAGTCAACTGTAACGCGAGTTGCAAGGTCCAGAACCTAAAATATAACAGCCGTTCAAGTTTCTTATTATTTGTTTGATGTGATAAAACATGAGTCCGCATTCCACAGGTGATCTTGGTGATGAGGGTAGTCAAAGTCTCGTCAAGTGACGTCACTTTATATGATTCTACGTCATGATCTCATACCTTTTGTGATTTATAAAATTGGAATGGTCTGGAAAAAAAATTGCTTGAAAATATATCTCAATAAAACAAAGTGATCATTATTTGAGGGTGATTAATGTGTCCAGTAATGAGTAATGTCAAATGGTATATTATCCTGTTATATGAGAAGGCTAATACTAATAATAAGGCTCATTATGCGTAGGAATTTGTGACAGATTGTATACCAAATAAATACATTTTGATAAAATAGAGCCAAAACTCAAAACGAAACATTAACATTTATTAGAATGCAAATGGAAAAAACAACAAGCAAAGCCTTATGTTTCAAATATGGGGTAAAAACAAACAATTAGTAGTCGACGTTTCGCCTATTCAGGCATTATCAAGACACAAATAATAATGATTGATCTTACTCTTGCTCTTGATAATGCCTGAATAGGCGAAACGTTGACTACTAATTGTTTGTTTTTACCCCATATTTGAAACATAAGGCTTTCCTTGTGGTTTTTTCCATTTGCATTCTAATAAATACATTTTGGCTAGGCTACTTTTTAACTTATTTATTGTGAGGAAATGGAGGGGGACAACACTGATACTGATTAGAAAGTGAGGTAACGTGAATTCACTTGACGGGACTTTAACTACTCCTACCAACAAGCTGGCAGTCTGGAAAATAAGTACCATGAAATGTATATTATATTTGCTAAACGTATTTAAGCTGCAGAAATTATTTGAATCAGAATTATTTGAAGATATCTTATTTCTAAATCAATCTGTATTTGAAACCAAGTTTTTATTCTAAGTAGATGCCCCAGTGTTTTACCAATATTGCTCTTGGTATTTGAATTATATTGTCACATTATTTTCATGACTACTGCCTTATTCAGATAACCTTAAATGACCGATGCATGATAAATATCTCTTATCCAGCAAATTTTGCATTAATGAATTACTTTATTTTTAATGGAAACATTGAGAACTCTGAATTAATCGTCGACAGGTAAAGCTTTTGGAAAATTTTTGAAATAGAGCCGTGGGAAAAAGTTTGACAATATCAAAAGACCCGCAGGTTAGGCCAAGGCTGAGCAAGATCTTTTTATATTAATCATAAAAAATAATAGATAACAAATATCATTTAAGAAAATAGTAAGATTATTCACCTTAATTGGCTGTGCTTTCTGATTTTTAATGAAGTCGAACATCATACCAGAAACTTTGATAAAACCAGGTATTAATTCTCTTAATTTTACTTGTGTTTGATGAGCAGCTTGTATTCCTCTAATTTCTTTCCATCTGTAAAAATTAATATTATTGTTTTCTTAAGCCACGCTTTTCATAATATATTAATTGTAATGCCAGTTCTTGGATAAAATAAATGCATTAAATAAAAGTATAATAATTTATGCCTTTTGAAAATGGGCATTTCAAGATGCTAGTATTTTTTAATATTATCACTGTAGAACTATGTTTTATAAAATAGTTTAAGGCTCAATGTACTGTGGTAGGAAGTGATTCTCGTTTAAATGTTAAAAGTGCAATAATCTAAAAAGATAAATGAAATGATAATTTAGAATAAGAAATTATATTGTTAAGGCTCTCATATGTGGTCGAAACGTGCTTACAAATCATATCTAATGCTGAGCTCTATTAACAGACACCGTACACTAGTCAGGTATTTCTCGATTCTTCTCACGAGAGAGAAAGAAGTTAGCCAACTAGCGGGGGCAGCACATCCCGGGCACAGGAGTGAAAATGTTTATGTTAGTATGAATGAGTCTTTTTAAGAGAGGGTTTGTTTTCCCCCATAAGCCCGAGTTGAAGACAGATACTACTGAGAACTATCATGACCTGACCAGAAGACAAATGAATCCTAAAGGTACGCATTTTCCTTTATAATATAGTCTGACTAGATTCTGCGTGTGGCCAGATGTAGTTTCAGTTAATATTAGAGCCGACCAAACATGGCAATTAAATTTATTTTTTTTCTTATCTCTTTTTCTTTTGCAAATTTGATCACAAATCAGAGGGGAGGGTGAATCTGGTATATAATTTTAGTTATTATTTTATTTGTCACTATTATTGTGGATATGGGAGTGGAGTGGCTCAGCAATAGAGCACTGAGATGCTATGCTGGAAATCCTGGTTAAAATCCCACTGGAGGGCTCAACCAGATTCTATAAAGTGGGTACCCAAAATAAGGGGGGAAAATCTGGCGGTTGAGCGAGATCTTAGACAAATCACCCCCATGTACTGAACCCCAGACCCGTTCACGGGTTGTAGTGCAGGTTTTTTAAATTATTATAAATGGTGAATCTTGCAATAATTTTTGTTATGGTGTCTATTATATCTATGATGTAGACACCATACTAAGGTTTCAAATGAATATATATATTTTAATATAGTAGTTTGTTTTGAAGATGATTTTGTTTTTTTCTTTCCCAAGCTTTCCCCTAGGTACACTTGATAGTCTCATGTTTTTTTCAGGTGTCCCTAAGGTCTAACAGCAGTCTGAAGGTAAGAAAAGGAATTTTAATTTTCTCCTCTCCACCTCATTGTAAAATCTTAAATATTGTTCAGGCAGATATTGATAATACAATAACTAAGATGTTATTTTGTGTTGAAGTCTGTTTGACATATATTACTACTATAATTTTCTATCATACCACAGCAAAATTAATAATAAATATATAACTTACTCAGGGATTGACTTGATAGTAAATGGGTTCATTCCCATAATTGGGTCAACAGATTTAGGCAGATCGAAACCGGTATTGGAGAAGCAGTTAAAATCTGTTACCAATATTCTTTTTATGATCTCTGGATCCATGACTAACAGGATCGGCTTATAGAGACTGTAAAATCCTACCATTTTATACTGTTTATATTTCCTATAACACAAAAAATGCATATTAAATGACTATTGAATTGGAATGATTCAAATATTTGCATTAATCATTATTATTCCATTGGCAAGGAGAGCAGAAGTAGTCCTTTAATCACATATAACCTTAGTAAATTCTTATATACTATAATATTGGAAATAATTTTAATAATACATTAACAGAACTGTCAATGTGGACTTTGGCTCACTTTTTGGAAATGCATAATTAAAACTCCCTTTACATGTATCTAAACTCAGGTTTAATTATAACTTATAGGAATTTATAAGTTTTTAAACATTGGTTAAGTATCTTTCATGTTGTGTATGCAATTAATAAATACTTCAATTTATTTTATAGGGTCAAATACCTAGAGTTTTTTTTTGTGCTTACTTGTATTTAGTTAACTTTGTTATACAATGATTTAATCTCTTAGTAAAGCTAGCTTGAGCAACAGAATACAATTTTTCATAGAGAAATTCAATTCTGAATTGAATTGAGTATATTTGAAATTGAATTTTACTTTTAAACCAGAAAAAAAAAATCAATTTTTACAAGTTTAAAATATCTATCGCTCAAATTGCTGAGACAGATGAAACATCTTTTTAGAAAATTTGGAGGTTGAATAATTTTTAATCTTGTCGTTGGAGATCTAAATGGCAGAGTGGGAAAAGATTCCCACCTATGGCCAGATGTATTGGGGAGCCAGGGAGAAGATTTTAAAAATGACAATGGAGAAAGAATACTCCACTTGGGTGCAGGCAATGGCATGATCGTTGCTAACAGCAAGTTCCCTCATACGAAGCCACACAACTTGTATATTTGTTGGAAGGACCAAGTCGAAACGAAAAGTCTATAATAGACTATTTCCTGCCCAAGAAAGATTCCCTTAATATATAATTGATGTACCAGTCAAAAGAGGTTTTGAAATAGGTAGTGACCACAACATATTACAGATGGACATAGTGTGGAGAGGAGAGAAAAGAGTCGGTAGAAATGTACAAAGGATTTGGAATGAAGTGGTCAAATCACATAGGCTAAAGGAAGAAGATGAATTGGCTACTCTCTTCCAAGAAGAAATTGAGAGAATGGCCAGAGACTCAGACTACCAATGGGAATCTGATAGAGACATGCTGGTTTTATTTTAAGAAAATAATAAGAGGTACAGCATCATTAGTATATGGTAAAAGAAAGATTAGGGGCCAGTATAAGAGAACAGCGTGGTGGTCTGACGAGGTGAAGAGAGTGATCAGAGAAAAAAGGACTCTATGGAAAGAATGTCTTCAGAATACAAAACGCCAGAGAGCTATGAACGGTATAAGAAGAAAAGGATTAAGGCCAAAAATAGGGTTATAGAATCCGAGAGGAAAGCCTGGACGGACTTCGGATGAAAGTTGGAATCTGACTTTCATCAGAATCAGAAATTATTCTACCCTGTGCTGAGAGGAATGGGGAAAGAAAGAGTACCAACTTTGAAGTTTGTGAAGGATATATTCTCATGGATAACGAACGAATAACAGAAAGGTGGAAAGAATATTTCTCAAAGCTCCTGGAGGGGAACGCACAGATTCCACAAGTAAGTGAGGAAGAGGGAGATGGAGATCTCTTAATATTTTAGAATTAAAATATTTATTTGCTAATTAAATTGAAGTAAAAACTTACTTGTAAAAGTCGCAAAACATGGCATACATAACAATTTTTTGTTGCAGCAATAGTCTCACATTTCCAAAGAAAAATTCCGTTGGTATGGAAAATACATTTCTTCTTTTCCAGTAGCCATGAGCCCACCAATTGAATACATATAATGCTATAAGAGCTAGAATGAATATCTCCAACAACATGATGACGCGGATATAAAACCTGAAAATTTTAAATAAGTATATTAATATTTTTGGTTGATCCTGTTTGTATAATAATATTGTATTTCCTTATTAAATAATAATTAGAGTATTATTAAAATATTTTATGATTCAAACCTTTAGTAATTAAACATTGGATTAGTAAGATTCAATTCTTGTTTAACTTAAACTGGTATTAGGTAATCGTTAAAGTTCCTTATCCTAATTATACTTTCATAGGCAAAATTTAGGATTCTGTGGCATCATCCGTATATATATCATCTGTAAAATAGTTGTAGCAGCATAAAGTGTCATTGAATGAATAATAAACAAATAAACTTCTGACTTTTGTATAATTAAACCATATTGAATTTAATTAAGATTTTTGTTAGTTTAAATTAGTTTAACTAATCGCTCTAATTTTTAATTATATACTGAAGGAAGCACCTTAATCGCAAACAATTTTAAGTTTCAACAGAAATATTTCTGCTGACCATCTATGGATTTTTTTTTGAGTACCTATTTTAGGTATTAGGTATTACGTGCATAAGTATTTTGCAATAACTCCAAAACAGGCAGCAACAGAAAGTTGAAATTGTTTACTTAGTGTTTTTTTTAGTTTCAATATGATTACCAGAAATGGAAGTTTATCTGAATGTCACAATAAATTTTTAATAAATTTAAAATTTGTGACTAATATATAATATAGACTGGGGGTGCTGATTTGTTAGAAATCTATTTTGGTTGAAAATATAATAGAATTAGTTTTAAATTTGGCCTTTGAAATTGTTATCTTTATGGAAATTACTTGTTAAATTTCTACCACTAGTAAACAAGCTGAAATGTCAATTTACCTCAAGCATCAAAAAATATATTTAAGTTTGAATATATTTATATTAATCAGTTTTATATCAATGGAAATGACATAAAAAAAAATTTGTAGTCAACACCTGCATTTCCATGACTTCTTGTCATTGCTAAATTTTGACTACCAGTAAACAACCTGAACTGGTAATCTACCTCAAGCATAAAAAAATGTATATTTAAATATAAACCAATTAACTTTTTATTTATCAGTATTATATCAATAAAAATGACAAACCAAAATTTAAAGTCTAGACCTGTTTTTTTCAGCTCATCTTTTTCATGATATATAAATTATCATGTCTTGCAATTTTTTTGTGGTTAACAGTATTTCAATATGTCAGTAACAACAATATTGAGAATTAGGTTTTTATTTTTCTGGAACATTAAAACATTTTTGTTAAATTGTGCTCAAACTCTTCAATGGTATACAAAGTTGGGTTTGCTTTAGTACCAAATATTTGTAGGAATAAACGAAAACAAAATAAACGTTCCAGAAAAAAAGGATTATTCAATTCCTCAGCAGTTTGAGAAATATTGAAATCAAATAACTTGTCGTCATGCATATAATTTAAAAATATACGGTAGATAAAGACGTTTTAATTTTATATGAAAACTCTGTTATGAACAAAAAACGAACAAAGGAAATAAAATAAATTATCATGTGCAAGCTTGTGCATGTATGCTTTAATATCGTCGGTACAACTTCGAAGTATCGAAAGTGAAAACAGAATTTTCCAGGAGATTGGAAACACTGTTTCAAGGTTCATTCAATATCGATGCGTATCGTCAAACGTATTTCGCCTCTGTTAATGTATGATAACTGTTAATGATTTTGTGCCTAATACATGACTATATGAATTTTATATCATTAATCAATCCTAAAGTAAGAGCAATAGATCGAAAAGGAAGAAATTGTTTATTTTTACAATCGAAACTTTGCATTTATATGGAAGATGTGTGTAAGTATGGTAAAAATATAAATGGCGTCGATGACCAATACAGTTTTACTGCGTTAAAACATAACAGACAAGTTATTCTTTATTATAAGCTCTTACCAAATACAGATCCTAACTTGTGGGAGGAAAATATAATAAATTTTGTAATCTTGAATATATTTTAATATACTTAAGGCAATGAGTTCTGTTGTCACCTCAGTTGTAAGAGTGGCCGAAACCCCTGCGTCCGGTCGCCAAGAGCTACTGAAGGACAGACTAATATATCAATTTAAATAATGCTCTGCGGGGCGATAATCTTACAATATCTATTTATAGATTATGTAAATCTATATCTGATGTCGGATCTATATCATTTACGAAATACTTTTTCTAAAAACAAAAAAAAATTATGTACATTTTGTAATTTTAATTTTTCCATAAACCATACAGTTTGGGCAAAATGAAAATAAATTGAATAAATGATCCACTCCATCGGTGGTGCTTTTTTTCTTCAAAATGATGACTCAAATGGACACCAAATTATCCTTCACGTCTAAACAGTGTTATGATTATTACTATGTTTTGTTATGTTTATTATATACCTACCTATATTTGTTTCCTACTCTAAGGAGACATAGAATTATTTTTGAATTTTTTTATTTTAGCTGTACTCAAGTGTTTCTATATCGAAATAAGCACTGCTTAATGCCGAAAAATTTATTTATAGTTTTATTCATTTTTTATGATTCATACCCCCGTTCTCTGCGAATAGGGTAAATAAACATATGTAACATATGTAAATAATGATATGTGTTATAATATTTTTTAAACTGTTCGGGTTGACAACTTACTCATCGTGCAAGTTGGTTAAGCAGATATTTTGAACAGCAAATAATATTATTTTGTCCAGATATATTTATATGAGATTTTTTTTTCACGATGAAAACGTTGCTTTTACGGATCTTTTTCATACCGATTAGATTCACTACTGATCCCAGACTCATTATAGAGCTGGTAAATTTTTTCTTTGTTAAAAAACATTTTAATCTCCTCCCAATAACTGTTATTATCTCATTCTATTACATATTCACCCATGCCAATTGTTATAAGAACAACAAATAAAGAAAAAGCAAAAAAAGGAAAGAACAAAGGAGTATCACTGCCAAATTTTCACTTGAACGATCAATAAACAATTTTTTTTTTAAACAGGACCAATAACTGAACAAAAGCTGTAAAAGCATCATGGTATTAAAAAAATAAAATCTGCGCTTGTGCATGTTTTTGTTTTTAGTTCCAGGTTGATTTGTCCAGAAAACCGAACGTCTCGTAACTGTAGTAAAATAAATTGTTACCTAAAATAATGGATACGAATGATGTAAATAATATCTAAATTACTCATGAATCAATTCCAAATTCAAACGAGATGCATCCTTACTGGGATATATATGGGCTCATTTCATATGAAATGTCCATTTTCAAAATAAAAGTTATTTAGTAAAACAACTTTATAATATCAAAAAAATTGTATTATTAATATTTACATTAATTTTCTATATATTTTTCCCAACGTGTTATCAAACTTTCGATCCCAGATATGAAAATTTCAGGGTTTTGTGAAGAAATAAAGCCTGAAAAGTATTTTCGACTTTCGAAAATTGAACAAATTTCTGAACTCACGGAAATCTGTTGGAGACAAATCTAGCGAATAAGGTGGGTGTGGGAGAACTTCGCAATCCAGCTCGTTTAGGTTCTTCTGTCTGTCGTGAAAATTGACGTCTGGCGTTGTCGTGTGGGAACCTAAACTCTTACACGCTCACCCTTCCGATAAAGCAAGTTGTTTTTTAATAAGTTTTTGTTGCAATAGGGAAGTGGAGTGGCTCGGTGGTATTTAGTCTGTTAATCTCAAGTAGGATGGATCCTATTGGTTCTAGGGGGCTCACCAAGCATCTATAGAGTGGGTACCGAAAATAAACTGGGGAGTCACTGTTGACCCCCTCACACCGTTCACAATCAAAGAAACAGTACAGTCTCTACCACTTAGTGAACCCAAGACCCTTCATGGGTTGTAGTGGTATAGATTTTTTTTTCCATTATGGCAATGTCACTGCTGTACGCATCTGGGTTGAAAGGAGAAATTAAAAATTCCTGCCATTGAACACCAAACAGAAACCAATATTTTTTAAAATGTAATTTTGGTCAAACCAATAGCGAATTGCTTAAACACTCTTCCCCGAATTTGGTAGTAATGTTGCTTCTATGTTGGCTGCTGTGTGTCCTCATGAAAAAAAAATACACGAAATTTACGTGTTTCTATGTTCATATTAGATGGCTTAATAAAACAGTGTTCGTTCAGTTGTAGTGATAATAAATGTTATAAAAAAATAGAGGATTAATAACTGATCATCACAATCTATAAATATAAACAGTAAAAAAACCAACGTCCAATAATTCCACTTTGAATTTCAGAAATAATAAAAACGGACATTTCAAATGAACCGACCCGTTGCTACGGTTTTCCTTATGGCTTAAGATGAGAGGTTTTACATTGTAATCTCATTCGATATTAATGAACAAAACTAATATTTTTTTTTGTATCTCGATAGATCTTAACAAACCAATGGCCTTTTCGACATGGTCCTATCGCATAGATAAATGTCTAAGTGGATTACACAATGCTTCTTGCCCTTGATGCATATAGTTGGGTCCCAGCAGTCGGCAATGGTATACATCGTCAGCTCTTAAGGGTAAGTAAATATTAAACCTATGTCTTAAAATATTTTTTCCAATTAGTCCGGTTCAAAACTTACTCATCAGGCAAGTTCGTTCACGTTCATTAAGTAAATATAATTAATTTGTAAATTATATATTTTTTTTTTACAAATGAGTCTTACTTAGACGCTCTGCCAAACGAGTATGATAAATAAATATAAAACCTATTTGTTATAGAAATTTTCAAATTAGTCCGGTTTACAACTCTCTCATCCTCGTTGATTAAGCAGATATTTTGCGACGGCTTATAATAATATATTTTCTACAGATATAATTATATGTGATTTTTTTTCGATGGAAATATTATTTAGAGGCCCTGATTCGTCCTACCTTTCCCTTAGCGATTAGATCCAATAATCATCCAGGCCCTTCACAGAGCTGAAATATTTTTTTAAATTAAAAAACTATTTAATCTTCTTCCAATAACTGTAATTATTTCATTTTATTATCTCTTCATTCATGCCAATATAAAAAAAAAAAAAAAGAAAGACAAATTATAAAGGAATATTCTTGCCAAATTTGGCCTTGAATGATACCTAATTTTTTTTTGTTTTATTAGTACAAGACCAATAAAAGAACAAAACATGTTCTTTCAATTTTCAGTTCGGTGATTGGTCTGTTTGCCTCTACCATGATTATCCCTTGAATTGTTGGTTTTATTTTGAATGGCTTCTACCACCAGTGGCTGTATCATAAAATCAAAATTCAGGCATCTTAAAATATAAAAAAGATAATGTTTTTAAAATTAATAAAATGAAATTTTAAATTTATTTATTGAAATTTACAACTGTTATATAATAATTTCCATAAAACGATTAATACGTAATGACATGAGATGAAGTCAAATAGAGAAACTACTCACTGGTAGTACTCAAATAATAAATTCAACTTAGAAAGCCACAAGGTCATCCTCTTTTCTGAAGGATTATTGGGAATCGAAGAGGTAGCTGGGTTTGAAACTACTTGTTTGAATGGGAATAAGGTTTGTCATGAAAAGATGGATATCGGGTTCGGGCTAGATCAGCAAAGAATGGAACATCTGTTTAAGGTTAATTTTTTTTTTTTATTCAATCATATAAAATTAAATCGATCCTTTATATTTTTGGTGGAAAGGCATTAGTACTGAACTATTTGGCAGGGATCTAGTTAGAACGAACAACTATATCTTTCTAGAGTTCGAAAAACGAAGGAAACAAATTAGGTTTCAAATTTGAGCCAATTACTTTTAAAATTAACTCTAGATATGGACTGAGGAAAGTGAAAGAGTAGATGCGAAGTTTTTAAACATACAAACCTCGCTTGCGTCGATGATCTCTTCATATCAACCGCCATTGACCGTGACCTCCACAACAATATCAATAGCCTCGACAAAGAATTAGCAATAATAAAACAAATTAAAACGAATTGTATGCGTATTGGAAGGAAAAATCACAAGGTTGGCGGCGAGAAGTTAAAGTTCTCTGATGTTCTGCTCGGTCAGGCGAGGCTTCTTCAACCAAAGAGAAACCGAAGCTATAAGTCAATATTCCTTGCGATTACTATTTTTTAGACCTTCTTATTTCTGGACCTTCGCAGTGTAGCATACGAGCTAGATTAATTACATGGAGATGTTATAACTTCGTAACATAGATAGGAGGATCAAGTGAGAAAGGATTCGCAGTACTATCATTCGACCCAAACTCATTGGCGAACTTGTGAAACCCATTTGAAAGGAACACAGACTGAGATGGTTAGGACTTTTTTTCTGGGAAAATGTTTTGAAACGAAACAAAGTCGTAGGGAAGATCTACGAGACACGCGGATCTTCAGGGAAGAAGATGTGACGGGTCCCAAATGCAAGGATTGCTGTGGAGCAAGAGATGAGAGCTAACGCATGAAATGGGTCAACGCTCTATAAAGGACATCCTCAATTTGAGTAGCAGTAGAAGGAACATGATGATGAAGATGAGTAGCGGATTTAAGAGAAATTTGCCAATCATTTTCCTTATTTACTAACAAAGATGGAGTAAAGTTAAAATTCTTCTGATTATTCTATGAATCAAATTCTATGAACTTGGTTTGCTTGTTTCTAATTTATTAATTAAAAGTATTTGGAGCCCGAATCCGATATCAATAATTTCATGACAAACTTTATTCCCACTCGTTTCAAACCTACCCTTCAATTCCTGATAATCCTCCGCATGGGCATTCCACAGGGAGGGGCACAACGGACAGACGGGCAAAAAATCAACAATAACTGCTAGAAATTATCTTGTAGTATTTATAGAAATGTTTCAAAGGTTTATTAAAATATCAAAACAATAGAAAAATTACATGTCTGATAATGGCAGTTTTCTTTTATATTATTTCGGGCCAGTTACCTTCTGCACCGAGCAGCCGCTCCTATTGGCCCTGAAGATGACCTACACAGTAGGTCGAAACGTCGGCACATATATAATATAATAGGTTTCAACTTATTTGCTGTGTTTTTTTGACTGCACCCCCAACTATTTCCATTCTATATTAGTTTTATTTTATGTTTCCTGCTAAAGATGTCCAGCACTTCATTAGCGTTCATTTTTGTCGCAATGTCTTGATGGATATACATTAAAGACAGTTCATTCAAACGCTCTTCTATCATCCTGCTGCGAAGATATCACTTTGATCCGAGAAAGATCGCTCGGCAGTGCTAGTAGTCACTGGAAACGTGCACAGCAATTGACAAAGAGTTCTAATATTTGGGAGCACCGTTGCTCTTTTGTAAGCATCTGCTGGAGATATTGGTATATTTTCTCTCATCTGATTGCAAATGTTTAGATCTCCCTTCAAAGCTAAGAAGCAAGGAAGTTCTTCTTTATATACTTCAGCTCCATAATTATGTACTGTAGTGGTACATACGGTACTACCAGACGGTAGTAGGTACACAAAAAATAAACCGTCCAGGGGGGGGGGGGGGCACGTGCCCCTGTGCCCTCCCCTTAAATCCGTCCTTCATCCTCCGAGGCGACTGAACAGAAGATGGCCTCGTGACCATAGTTGAATTTTATATTTGAGTACTACCACTAGGTAGTTTCTCTAGTTGTCTTTATCAATGTTACTATATATCATTCCTGCCATATACTTGTAGTTGTAAATTTCAATGAATAGATTAATTTAAGAAATAATAATATATAGTTTGTGGAAGAAAATAAAACGTAGGTTGAAACGTTGGCTACTTAATAAACATTTCTCCATATAAAAGAGAAATTTATTTACCTCTACCCGGACCATTTCCTTCCACATATTTCATCAAGGTCAACTATTATTATTAAAAACAAAAATTAAAAAATAAATAATATAAAGTATTTGGTGGTATGTCATTCAGATTTATGGGGTTTAATTATCTACTTCTTTCTGCAAAACATTTTAGTATTCTGGTGCTTTATTTATTAATATTTTTTCTTTCTTTTTTAGATAAGTGATATGTAACTGTGGAACCAGTTCAAATTAATTAATTTGATTACAAGTTTTCCAATACCATCATTCCAGTATTTAACATCTTAAGTGGTAAGATGATCTGTATTTCTATTTTATCGTCGTTTTAATCAATTCGAGACGTTTGGAATAAAAAGAGAATAGCTCAGAAATTACAAAAATTTACTTTTTACATTATTCGCTAGTTTAGTTAAGAACTTTTGTCTTACATTACACTTTTTCATCTTATTTCTTATGGTTTTATTTGTGTACAAATATAACGTACCTTTTGTCAAATAAATTTAGCTTACCTTTATGCTGCTATTTCTAATCAAATGGTGCTACGAGGGAAGTCTAACATTTTGCTTATCCAGGTATAATTAAGATTGGGATCTTTAACTAGTATCTTTTATCCGAGAGAGTAAAAAGGTGAAAGTGCAGGGGAAACAAAAGTGCAAGTTTTTATGATACGGGCACAGATTTATTGGATTTACGAAATTATATGTACATATATAGCCTGACAGACAGACGCATCACACAACAACTAGCCAGTCATAATAAAGGCCAACGCCAACTCCACGGTCCAAACACAAAGAGCCCCCAACTTACTTTGGTATCCTTCAAGCCTACTGATCAATTCAACATACCATTTATCAGGCACATACCAACATAATCTCAATGGTTATTTTACAGTGTAGTCTATCTGTAATACAATACTTAACATACAAATTAAGAACAGAAAAGGAATTACTTCAACAAACCCTCCTAATTCCGCATTACACTATACAAATAAAATACATTTAAGAAATTACTTCAACAGTATCTGACTCCGTACTTTTTTTTTTTTGTATCCCCCTTCCCTGTCTGTGGGGGATACAGGGTTTGTCTCCAGTGGGGGTACACCACCGGAGGCACTATTTCCGGGAATTTTTTTTTTTTTTTTTAATCTTTAATAATAAAATCAAGCTGGAACTGTGTAAACCTACTCCCTGAAACTTGCGTAGTTCGCCTCCTCCACAAGGTCAGGGAATACGTCCTCGGTGATTACGTATATTTCGGTTTCCGTGGACAACCTCGCTCTCAGGGCGTCGTAAGCGGTGCAGGATGCAACCACGTGTTCGCCAGTCTCCGGAACTCCGCAGCTGGGGCAGTGGGGTCCAGGTCATATCCATGTTGTGGGAGTTTTCATCTGAAGCCCCCATGCCCCGTGAAGATCTGCGACATTCAATAATCTGGAAGGACCCACTTCGCCTTTAATCTTGATTCAACTGTGGGGAAGAATTTCCTAAGGGTACTCCCTTTTTCGGTTGCTACCCACCGTTCGCTCCATTCTAGCAGTGAGTCCTTCCTTAACTCTTCTTCCCACTTATTGGGGTTTGTCTGGATCCTCACTCGTAGTTGCTCCGGGAGAACTGCCAAACCTCTTCTCTTGACATCAAATTTGATTGCATCGTCCCTCAGCAGGAGGTCCAGAGGCATAACTCCCGCCAATATCTGCACCGCCTCATGTGATGTTGTTCGATACGCCATGGCCACTCTCAGCAGAGCCGTTCTCTGAGCCGTTGACAACTTCCTTTTCTGCAGCTGCGAGATGTTCCTGCTCCAGGAGGGGAGTTGCGTACCTCAAGATACCAAGGGCAACTCCTTTGTATATTGCCATACTCACTGGGTATCTGAGGCCCCAAAAGGCACCGCCAATCCTACTAAGGCCGTTCAGAGTCTGGCTCACCCTCGTAGCAAGGTGGTCCAAGTGAGGGGTCACATCCAAGTTCCTTCCAATTTTTTTTCCTAGGTAAGTGACTACCTCACTTGCCCTTATCCTATTTTCTTAGACATTGATGTTAATGGGGTGAGCCCTATCAGCCCTTCCTTTAAGGAGAACGGCCTGTGTCTTGGCGGCAGCCATCCTCATCCTTTTCCTCTCGCACCAAGCTCCTACCAAGTTGGCACATTTCTCAGCCTCCACCGAGATCCCGACTCTGCTGTCTAAGTACACGATGGCAGCGAGGTCATCCACATACGCCGTTGTGGGAAACCGCTCTTTCTCCAAAACGCCGAGGAATGCATCGAATACTACCTTCCAAAAGGCCGGTCCTAAGACCGAGCCCTTTGGGCATCCATCATCATACTTGTGGTAGCTACCTCGGACTGTGACTCGTCTATCCTCGAGGTAGCTCTTCACCAGGGCGTAGATGTTGCTTGGTGATTCGTGTCTCTGGAGCTGCTGCAGGATGCTCGGCCACCACACACTATCGAAGGCGAATGATATGTCAAAGAGGACGAGCATGACATACTTCTCCTCCCTCGCTTCAGCGTCATTACGTACGTGCAGCAGCGCGTCAACGGTTCCCCTGGCTTTGGTCGATCCGTACTGCCGTGGGTGACCAGCCCTGTTGAGTGTGGGTTGTAGGCTGGTCATCATGAGGCCCTCCAGGACTTTACTCATCGCAGCGAGAAGGCAGATAGGCCTGTAGGAGCTAGGTAGCTCCTTATTTTTGCCTCCTCCCTTGTAGAGTAATCTCAAATCTGCTTCCTTCCATTGCCTCGGGAAGTATACCTCATCCAAGCAGGCATTGTATATCCCGAGAAGCCGTTCCTCGATGAGAGGGATAGCTTCCTTCTGCATGGAGGCGTCCGCCTTGTCCAGTCCTGGAGCGCGTCCCGTACGTTGTTTTCCCAAGGCCCTACGGAGGTCACAGATGTCCCATGGTGGGCACAGGTCAGTACCCGGTGGGTATTCCGTGGTCCGATCTGACTCCGTACTGGATCGAGACCCTCGTGTAACGTCCCTATTGAATGACTGCATAACCAAGGATTTCTTCCTCCATTTTACAAATCCTAGAGCCTCCTGCCGGGCTGCAAACCCGTGATCTTGGGCATAGAAGGTGCTTATGCTATCCATTACAGCTGACCCCTCATGGTTTTACCCCGTTCTGGCCCTGATGTTTCAGGAGCATAAAGTTTCTTGACTAAACTGGCGAAAGGTTAATTTTTGAAATTTTTCCGATTTTGATCCCAAACGCCTTGTTTAATCTGCATTAATTTCAGCTTTTCATATTTTCTAAACAATTTAATAATATAAATTTCTCACAAATATTTATTTATTTCATTGTATAACAGGTTCAATATTGAAGACAACATGCTCTTGGAGATAGGTATCATATTGCTCAGTGCCCTTTTTGTATATAATTGGTGGGCCCATGGCTACTGGAAAAGGAGGAATGTTTTTTCAATTCCTAAAACATTCTTATTTGGAAATTTCTGCGAATTTATGATGGGACAAAAAGTGTCTCTCTTGTTTTGTGATTTACACTTGTAAGTAATTTCTACTAATATATATATTTTTTTTTATGGGTGAGTCAAAAAAAAAAAAAAAGGAAGGCTGAGTAATCTAGGTATATTATTTTAAGATACATCTGATGAGATTATTTTAGTGTAATGTTATATATGGGCTGAAACATAACTTTTGGTCCTGCAATTTAAAATTACCAATGATAATGGATTTTTTGTTGACTCGATAATATTGACTTAAGTAGGCTATAACAAACCCGTCAGATAAATAATTATTTCAAACCTAAAATATTCTAAAAATTTGAAACTTCAAATTTAAGAAGTGATTATTATTAATTTCAATGCGTTAACAAAACTGAACATCAAAAATAAGACATTCAAGTTGTAATTTCTTCTATTTGAATATTTCTGTAGCCCATAAGTAAAGTACATCATGTCATACTTTTGTAATTTTTGTTTAAGAGAGCCAATTTTTCATAATTTTGAACTATTAAAATTTGTTTCTTCGTTATCTATAGATACAGTTTAAAGAAAATTGTTCTCATATTTACTGGCATACTAGAAGATTAGACCATGGTATTAATTCATTTTTTACTTATTTTGATGTGAAGTTTGAATGTGAGTTCATTCTTCTTTCCCATAATTGTCTAACCTCAGAATGTTGAAATGGCATATTTTGGATCGATAGAACATCTAGGTATGCACTAGGTATGCATCTAGGTATGCATCTAGGTATGCACTTCCCTATTTGGGTTCGTAATAGGGCACATTACTCGAATTGTTATCATAAATTTGATCAAAAACAAAAATATAAAAAAAAATGAATTATTTTAAATTTAGTTGATAAACGGAAAATTATCTTTACGTGATGCTCTAACGAATAGGAATTATGCTGAAAATCATCTATTCGGGTTTTTCTTCCCTTTAAGCAGTGAATAAAATATTTTAATCGAGAAAATTTTTGATTTTCAGGCCGCAAATGATTCATCCATTTTTATCATTCTTGAATCCGTTTTGATTATTTAAAATAAAAAATTATATTAACTATTGTTTTTTAAACATTTTGTAATATTTTTAAAAAGTAGTAAGTGATAATTTAAAAATACTTAAAAATAATAAATGCAGATTTTATGACTTTTTTGAACCACTGATTTATTGATAAGTGAATGTTCAAGGAATTTATGTGTTCTAAGCATTAGATATTAGTTTTTGTTATTAAGTAACTAATAAAAATGTACATAATGAATAAAGTTGATAACATTAGGTACATTAGGCCTATATAAAATAGGAAGATCATAAGTTATTTTAATTTATTCTGAGAATCACCTTATTATCTTAAGCTGTAAAATATTCAACTGTATCTATCAATCTATATATACACACACCTGGCCTAGATGGCATTCCGAATTTGGCACTGAAGGCAGCAATGGAAACCCGACCAGATCTCTTTCTGGCTAACAATTTGGCTTCCGGAAAACAAGATCCACGGTAGACGATATTGCGTTGGTGGTGGAAAGGGGCAAGAAGGCTGTAGCAGGGAAGAGATGGAGGAGAGGCGCTAAGTGCTATTGTGCAATAGCCACGATGGATGTAAGGAACGCCTTTAACACAGCGAGATGGAGCTGTATTCTGGATGCTCTGCGGGCAATGAATGTCCTTGAATACCTCAGGAGTATAATCTGTGACTAGTTCAAGGACAGGACCTTGATATGCCCGATACAGGACGGGACGAGAAGGTTTAAGGTGACAGGCGGTGTATCCCAGGGTTCAGTGCTTGGCCCTTCCTGTGGAATGTCATGTACGATGGAGTCCTTAGGCTTAAACTACCAGAGGGTGCAGAAATTGTGGGCTTTGCTGACGATATCGTTGTGATAGTCGAGGCAAACTGCAAAGAAGAGATCGTGGTAAAGGCCAACCATTGTGTCGCATTGACTAGAGATTGACTAGCGTCTGTAGGGTTGCAACTAGCAGATGATAAGACAGAGGTCCTTCTTGTCAGTAGCAGGAAAAGAAGAGAAAGTATCACTTTGAGAGTGATTAGGCAAGAGATTCAGTCCAAGCCTTCCTTGACTTGTCTCGGGGTGAGAATCGATGATCGGAAAGCAGCTCGAGTGACCACCACACTGTCATGTTTAATGCCCAACGTAGGCGGACCCAGGAACATCCAGTGTGGTCCCATCTATCCTGCTCTACGCAGCTGCGGTATGGAAGGATGCGCTGGGCAGTGCGGCTTATAGAGGACCGATGGTGCCGCTATATCAACGGTGTGATCAGCGCGTTCCGTACAGTATCATACGAAGCGGCCTGCGTGGTGGCCAGGATGCCACCGATTGACCTGATCGCTGAAGAGAGGAGGCACTCTTATAACAGTGCTGACCCCATTCCGAGAGATGAATTAAGAAAGCAGACAGTTACGGAGTGGCAACGTCGTTGGGATATGGCATTCAGTGGAAGGTGGACGCACAGGTTGGTGCCCTACATTGAGTCTTGGGTGAATAGGAACCACAGGGAGGTCGACTATTACATCACTCATTTTCTCACAGTTGCTTTCGAGCCTACCAGCATAGGTTTAAGCTCGACGATACAGGTGTATGTACATTCTTCCCAGGATCGGAAGAGAGCGCAGAGCACATATTCTTCTTCTGTCCCCGCTTTCAAGAAGAGAGGATGGAGTTCCGAAGTGTCTGCGGCACAGAGCCTACTCCAGATAATGTTGTGAACCTTATGCTGATCAATCGGGATTATTGGATGGCAGGCCAAAGGTTAGGAGCAGAGGTGAAGAAAGGAGGAGATAGAAAGGCGAACCAGGAGGTAGATGAAATCATGAGGCGGCACTCAGCCACTCCCCCCCCCCCCCATGATGTAATGCCTAACGGCGGTCCCGTGGAGGGTGAGAAACAGGTGTAGGGAGGTTGGTTTTAGTGGGTAAAAATCCCACACACGGATAGGTACTCACTATTCGCGTCTTTTGAAGATTTCCACCTACCATCGTAAAAAAAACAAAAAAACACAAAACAAACACAAACACACACACACACAGCACTTCTGCAGTTTTAACAATTTATATTTAATCATTGAGTGGTCTTAGTTAAAAAAAAAATAATTTACATTTAAAATAACCTTAATTAATTATATTTATATGATTTAGGAAGTATAAAAAACATGGAATTACTGGTTTCTACTTTTTCTACAAGCCCATGGTGTTTATTAGTGATCCAGAGATAGTAAAAAGAGTTCTAGTGACAGATTTCAGTAGCTTCAGTGATAACGGTTTTACAATGGACAAGAATATTGACCCGATAATGGGTAATAGCCCATTCACAGCCAAGTCCATTCCTCTGTAAGTTATGAAAATAATCTTGATATTAGTTATTAATGTTATACTATATTATTTTATTATTATTATTATCAAGAGCTACCGTCAAATGTAGCTGGGACCAGAACAAAATTGTACTGCGGACCTCCTCGAACTCATTATTTCATGTTATTTATTTTGTTATAATAATAACAAAAATAAGCATTAGCTGTGGAAATGAAACTTGGTATTCCATTACAGTAAGATACGCTTATTGTTAACATAAAATATAGAAATATTTCTTAGAAAATTACTAATAACTAATTCTTTAAGCGAAGTGATCACAAGTTGAGCTGGAACTATTTAATCATTACAACTATAATTGTTCTATAACTATTTAATCACAGGACTACCATCATTTCCTACTGGCAATATTTAAATAATGGAATTAGTTTAATCATTTAATACCTTAATCAACTCTTCCTATGACCCTCTGAGGCCAAAAAATGCATTTTCCGATCCTCCATTTTCCACTTGCTATTTACACCCCTACTATAGTCTATTAACAAAATAGAGCACAATTTACCACTATTTCAATCATTTAACTTAATTTTGATGATGATGATTTAATTGAATCCCTTTGGCAGGATTATTGATTCATATTCATCTTATAAAACCTCTTTTTAAAGATAAATAATTATATGACTTATTTTTAAAAGATTACATCAAGGCATTAATACATATATAGATACATAATACATACATTGATAAAGAAAGACATTAAGGCTGCTTGGCATAAAAATTATTCAGGTGTTTTAAAAATAAACAATAGTGGCTTTCTTGAAACTTTTGATAATTATCCTTTGATGCAACTGGGAGTTAATAGTCTGTTATAAAGACATAAATAATTAAGATTAAAAAAGCGAGTGAATTTCTACAGGTGGAAGGAATTGAGAAGCATTCAGGCAACAAATATGACTCCATTAAAACTACGAAATGTGGTTCCTTACTTGGCCAAAATAGGAGAGCACATGTATGACTTTATTGAGAAAAACAAACATATTGAGGTAATTAATAACTAATTACTTTGTTTAATCTCTTTTAATAAATAATATGCTTTAATAATAATCATGTAATTTAATAATTTAATAATCGTATGATTAAGAGAAAGTGTTGGTATAGGTAATCCATTTTTAACCAATGTTATATTATATATTGTAGATTATATTATGGTTATAGTTGTTTCCAATATAGGGAAAAAACTTAATGGCAGAGCTGAAACTAGGAGGTTATACTTAAGGAGAGGGGAAAAAGGAGAAAAATTTCTCTGTGTATTTAACTTCAGGTGCTCACCTCGTCAAATATATACATTAACTGGAAAAAAAAATTTGCTTGATAATAATTCAATTACACTTATTCTGAGGTTGATTTTATTAAAAAAAACAAAAGGTTATTTTTTGGAACATGCTCACTAAAAAGTTCTCCCTTAGGTTGTTGCCCTATTCCTCAAATATTAATGAAGCGTTAAAAGCAATACTTTACAATAATTTAATCCAGGACTATCATACAATATTTTAAAAAATTAGAATTCAATATTTTTTATTTTATTATTTTTTTATTTATTATTTAATTTTCATTTGCACCTGCGCAATTGCGCATTCAGCAAATTTGATCTTAATGTTAGAATTCAATATTAGTGTTGGTTTCTTTGACAATGTCATTAAATTTTAGGTGTATGACTTTACAACACGAGCAGCAGTGGACTCCGCTCTTCTTCATGCCTATGGGTTAGAACCAAAATCATATAAAGATTCCGAATTAACTTTCTTGAAACTTGCTACTGTCGATGAACTTTTTTCTGCTACCTTTCTCACCATGATGTCAGGATTTTTTTTCCCAGAGATAAACGGACTGCTCAAATTAAGGTCAAATGGCTATTGCTTTTGGTTTTTAATTTTAAAATTGTTATATTCTAATTAACTTAATTTTTGTGCAATAATTGTAATGTGCAATCAGTAATTATTTAAGTGGCTTGCTTGTCCCCTGAAAATTAAAATATAAAGTTGTTATATTCTAATTAATGTAGGATGGAAATAGTTGGGGGTGCAGTCAAAAATTTACACAATAAATAAGTGGAAACTTATTATATTTTATATGTGCCGACGTTTCGACCTACTTTGTAGCTCATCTTCAGGGCTATGAGAAAAAACAGACAAAAACAAAAATGACTATAAAAATATATAACAGTACCAAGAATATATTAAAATGAAATAAAATTATAATAATAAAATAGAGATATCGAAAAATTGAGCGAAAAAAGTGAAGGATATATGAATAAAGATGATTACATAATAGATGTATAGAAAGGTGATAATGCAAACAAAATACAAAGAGACAAATCAAATTAAACAGAAAATTATAAAATGAAAAAGATATAAATATAATGAGTGAGATATATAAGTATGGAAAACTTAGTTTAATAAGATAGAATTGTATTGTAGAAAAAAAAAGTATGAAAATATACTCCTAGGGAGTAACATAAGTAAAATGAAAGAAAATTGATAAAAAATAAGATGCCAAAGAATAAATAGGGAAGAATATTGTAGAAAGTAAAGAATAGGAATCTCGTGTATGACAGGCAGAGAAGTAAAATATAAATATAAAATTTAAAATATAAGTATCAGATGTTATATAAAAATATACAATAGGAATGAAGTTATATTAATATAAAATATGATGTAAGTATAAAAGAAACTATAGAATGAGAGATATAAAATATCAATTTGAGAATGGAGATATATTTTAAATAATTATGATGTTCAATAAACATGAACTCTTTGATTAATACTATGATGGATGCAAAAGTGAAGATGGGAGAAATAGGTGTGAAGAAAGGAGATGGAGAAAGATGAAGAGAAGATATAAATATTTAAAAACTGTACGAACCCAATAGGAGTGGCTACTCGGTGCAAGAAGTAACTGGCAAGTAAAATACGTTATAAAGACGGAAGCGACCTCTGACGGCCAAAAATATAACGAAGAGAGAGAGAGCATAGGGAAAGTGCATAACAGGTGAATTTAATGGCGCGTAAATAATGTAAAAAAATAAATAAAAAATTAAAGTAATGAAAAAAGGGGACAGCAAAGAGATTAATGACTAAAAAAGGGGAATAGTAGAAAGACACTGACAGTAAAATAGTGTCAAGAGGTTAATAATACATAAACCTTGCTGGAAAAACTTACGTTTCATTTACGTTCTTACGTTTCGAAAAACTTAGGTTTCATTCACGTACTGTTATGTATTTTTATAGTCATTTTTGTTTTTGCCTATTTTTTCTCATAGTCCTGAAGATGACCTACAAAGTAGGTCAAAACGTCGGCACACATAAAATATAATAAGTTTCCACTTAATTTTTGTGCAATAATTGTAATGTGCAATCAGTAATTATTTAAGTGGGTTGGTTTACAGTTAACAATTAATTTGTTATTACAGTGGCTTGTAATAACAGTTAACAACCCCAAATTAAAAAATAAAGGTATCGTCAAAAGCTGTACACAAGCATAAATTAAAAATATATATGGGTGATTCTATGGACAATTACTTTTTATGGCCTAAGCAACTTCATTGGCTTTGAACAAAAATTATTTAATACTGAAAAATAATAATGTGTTGAGCTCAGCCCTATTTGTAAAATATATTTACTACAATATTTCTAATCCATCACGACCGAAATTCAAATGGAAGAGTAAATTTTTCATTCAAATGAATGGTTTTCCTCTGAAGACGCTCGCCAAGTTTTATTAGCGCTATTACAAATTATACTTATAGTATTATTTATACTTATAGTATAATGTTGGAAATTATTGTCGTTTACTCATACCGCTTCTGCTATCAAAAAATGAATATTCAAATGGAATTATGAAATCCGTTTTGATAAGTTTCTTCATTAATCATCGCTATTATTTTGTATGCATTTTGTAGTAGGCTGTAATAAGTCATAATTGGTAGTACTTAATGATGTAACTCAGATTTCAATTTGATTCAGGGTCACTTTTCGGGTAACTGATTTGTGGCTTAAGAGTTATGAAAGCCATAAGTGTTATATGTTATATAATTATCTATAGTTTGGGTTTTCCTTAAATTATCTCTTTGGATGATCATGCAAAGACGAAAAAGGCTGATACACACTAGATGTTTACTTAATCTCAAATACAAAATTTGAAGTTGCAAGAGAAGAGATAGAGAGTTAATGTAGTATTGAAGTAATATCATAAGTAATCCAAATGGATGGTATAAACTGATTTTGTCATTGAAATATAGAAAGAATATAAGCCAAAACTGTTTCGGATTAAAATACTCTCATCACTGTGAACAATTAGAATACCTATGCTTTCTTACTGTATACTACCCTCTCCTCCTGATTTGCCCAATTAATCCTTAAAATAGTACTTTGATCAAAGATACCATTACCAATTATTGATTAAGGATTACTAACTTTTTTTGGGGTGACCTGTGGTCTAGTAGTTGGCATAACAAACTACTAAGCCCAAGATCGTGGGTTCGTAGCACGGCAGGTGGCCCTAGGACTTTTTAAAGGGAGAAAAAAGTCCTAAATTATGCCATCCTTCGGAAGGGACGTTAAACGGGGGTCTCAAGCTTGGACGACGTCAGGTACTCCATAAATATCCCTATTCTAATTAAACCTGGATAGATACAATTTAGAGTTCCCACTGTAGCACCATCCAATTAGCCATAGCAGCACAATAGTGACGTTAAAATAAACAAACTGGCTAACTGCATTTATTTACAGATTTACTTCAAAGAGAGCAGAAGATTTTTTCATGTTTATGACAAAAACAAATATTGAACATCGGAAGAACGCCGAATTTAATCGAGGTGACCTGTTCGATACGATCTTAAAGCTGAATAAAAAGAAGGAAGAGCAAGGGAGTAAAGGTTCGTTTCCTTTCACAATTATTTAAATTTAATATTAATATTTATATCATTAGTTGAAATGTTGCTGTTCTCTTTTTCAGCTTACTCGAGCTTAGAAATATCTTCTCATTGTGCAGTATTTTTTATGGATGCTATTATAACTTCTTCTGTCGTTTGCACCTTTGTACTGTTGGAGCTGGCGAAGCACCAAGATGTCCAAGAAAGACTTAGGACAGAAATATTATCAGTTGGAAAGAAACCTGAGGATTTCGACATGGACAAAATAAATTCCATAGAATATTTGCAAATGGTGATGGACGGTAAGAAAACTAGATTCATATTAGATTTATTTATTTAATCAGTTTTTATCCTTCTCTCTACTTTTCCTTTTTGTCCTCCGAGAAGGGCTAGTGTACCACATCATTGAAAAATTCCCCTCTCCTCAAAAACATTATAAGTGGTTTATGCAACTTATCATTTTTTTCAGCTTGAGAAATTTAGTAATATATTTATCACATAAAAATGAGATCTATGACATTTTTAATTGATTTCGATAACTCTTGTTACAGAAACGTTGCGACTCCATCCTCCTGTGACGTTAATGTCTCGCCTGTGTACTAAAGATATAGTTATGAACGATGTGAAGATATCTCAGGGAACTAGAGTATTCATGTCTCCATTGGCTTATCATTACGATCCGGACTACTTTCCTGATCCTGAAAAATTTGACCCGGAAAGGTTTTCAGAAAGTAATAAGGAATCAATTACAAAGTACACATATCTGCCATTCGGTGAAGGTCCAAGGATCTGTGTCGGTAAGGGATTTTACAGTTTTTCAATCATGACAAAAACTATACTTTATCTTTTATAATGGCATATTTTATATACAATTTAAATATTGAATCATTTCATTTTTCTGTTCAGGTATGAAATACGCTATCCTATTTGTGAAGATGTCAGTTGCAGTCGTTCTCCTAAAGTACAAAGTATTACCAACTAGTGATCAGAACAAAAGTTTACACGATATCGATCATTTCCTGTTAAGTCCGAAACCAAATTGTTCAATAAAATTCGAAGAATTGAAATCGTAGATGACATCCTGATTTCCAAAGTATGAAAAATGGAATTGTCTATGTTATTAAAAAGTTATTCTCTTACCTATTGTTTTAATAAAATAATTGGTAAAAACTATTTATTTCTGATTTTTTATTATTACCTCTGCTAGTCCTTTAAAGTCTGTAGCAGTGTTGTATCAACTGTTACGTTGTGGCTTCGGTATTTAATACAAAAATGAAGAGAAGAATGTCTAGAAGATTAAAGCATTTGAGTTAGTTCAACATGAGTAGGCCTATAGCTGTGGCCGAAAACCAAGTCTAATTTTAAGATTTTTTTTTAACCCTTAAAGTGCAGGTGACTTTCGACTGATACAGTCCTGACTTACAACATGCTCTTAGCACTTACCATAGCTATGAATGCAATACTTGATGATCGTCCCAGCTATATTTCGACCAACCTGCGGACCTAGATGTGTTCAGTTGACTTTATGGCATCGTTTCGTTCTCTGATGGATTTTCAATATAACTTTCATTGGTCCTCACTATCTTATTCCTGTTCTTATTTTTCTTTAGTTACAACTATATTTTTTACTTTAATTTCTCTTAGCTCTTTATCACAATCGTCTAACGTTATGGCTTTTATTTTAATTTTCATCATAATTCATTCTTTTTTTACAGCAAATTTCCATCTGATATTGAGAATTTCTCGACTACCACCCCGACTATACCTCCTGATTTCCTGTTCATTTCGTAAATTCTCAATCTTTGCCGGCCCATTTCGATGAATTCCAGCAATATTTCTCCAACAACTTTTACCATATTATAGCAGTATCTGAAACATGGCTCAAACCATATATTCCTACCTCATCCATCACCCTTCCTGACTATATGTTTCTCCGCCATGACCGGGTTAACCGGACTGGTGGAGGCGTAGGTCTTTATGTCCATCAAACCATATAACCACGAATCCTTGAATCCTCACTCCCATCTGATGTCCCTCATATTGAATTCCTTTTCACTGAAATATCCTGTAATGGATACCCGCTCCTATACATAGTGGTATACCGTCCTCTTCTAGTGCCTTTTGAATCTATCCTTTGAATCTTTGAATCTATCCTTTACATTCCTTTCTATTACCATATCATTATTTCTGGCAATTTTAATACAAACATCCTTGCCAAATCCAATGACACTCTATACCTGGAAAATCTCTTCCACTCCCTAAATCTCTCCATTGTTCCATTTTCTCCTGCCCATCTTACTGATCGATCAGATATATGGTTGGATCTATTCGTCATCGATTCTCCTTAGAAATTACTATCTTCTTCTCAATTGATAGTCCCGTTTCTCTCCTCTCATGACCTAATCCAATTATTAATATAATAATATTAGAAGTTACTATCTAAAACCTTTACTTTTCGCAATCTAGATGCTATCAGTCGTGAAAACATCTTGCCTTCCTTCGAATCTCTGAACTAGAGCGAAATCTATTCTTGTCCTACTATTGACTCCATGGTTGATACACTCACCTCCTATCTTATTAGTATCCTGGACACCGTCGATTGCATGCTCTCTGGATGTGTCAAAACATAAAATAACTGCAAAGGAAGCGCGACCCACCAAACGGCAAATCCTTTGGAAACTCTCACTTTATAAATCCCCTTCCCCTGTAGTCTTTAAGGTTTCAGCTGATTTGAGCGTAAATTTTTTGTCTTCCTCTGCTAACAACTCACAATCTACTTCTCCCAATTTCTCAATAGTACCATCATTCGGACTGGTGGAGGCGTAGGTCTTTACGTCCACAACTCCCACAAAATCACGCATCCTGAATTCTTCATCAGCCTCCAATTACCCTCACATAGAATTCCTTTTCGTTGAAATTTCATGCAACTCAAACCCTCTCCTATACTTTGTAGTGTATCGCCCGCCTTTCGTCCCTTTTGATCCTATCTTTAGTTAGTCCTTTACAACCAGGTTCCTCCCTACAACCACATCATAATCTCCGGTGACTTTAATACCAATCTCCTGGTCCAATCCCCTTCTAAGTTAACTATTTTGCTGTATATATTTATATGCTATGTATATTATTATGTATTGTATTTATATTGTATTTTAAATATTTTTATTTGAATAAACGGACATTTGAAACAAAAAAAATGTGTTTATTTTTATAATTTCTATATAATAAAGTACATTAGCTGAGATGGGAAGAAAGAAAATCAAGACTCCCAATGAAGCCTAACCAATCATATTCACGTGGTTCTTAGTGGCCGGTACGTAATAAAAAAAAAATACATTACACAGACAAATTATGTAGGTAAATATGTCTTATTACCCGAGCAAAGCTGGGGTGGGTCGCTCGGTTATAGATAAAAAATTTAAAAAGATCATTAACTCCACCTCAAACTGAACAATTTTTGAAGAGATGGAATAAATAAGAAGGCAAGTATGTTGCAATTGCTAGGTTCGAAAAGCTTGTTTGATGAAGGCCTTAGAAAACGGCTGAATTGTAACACCGGTTGTTAAGTCCGTTAGCTGAAAAAAAGATGTTAACTGAAGGCTATGTTAATTCACAAAATTCTATTTAACGTCACTTTATACCGCTATTGCTAACCGGACTTTGCTACAGTGGGAGTCCTAAATCTTGCCTATACAGGTAGAATTAGGATAGGGATCAAGAAGTACTTGACATCTCACATACTACTACTGATACTAACATAAACGTAACATAAAACATAGATACTATATTTATGTTCTAATTGCGCATAGTTTTGTTACGTAATCGGGTATTTATTTCTTTTATACTAATCTTTTTAATTAAAACATAATCGTCTGCGAATTTTTTTTCATCAGATCTTCGTGTAACAGTAGATCTACGTGAAAGCTTAAGGATACTTGAAGTTCCTAATTATTTGAAAGTGTTTGCAGTATGCAACATTCGAAGTTTTATGCGTCATTGTTCAAAATATACGCAAAAAAAAATTCAGTTCCTCGAAGGCTACAGTAGAAACGTTTGAGGCTCTAAAATGTAAATTCAAATTTTTGACAATCTAACATAATTTGGAGAGAATTTAAATGTTTAAAAAAACTTTAAAAACCGTGGTTGATCAAGTAAAAATACCGAAATAATACATTGTTCAAATGATTAGATTTATTGCATTTTGAATAGATAATGATCAATTCCATTATGAGAAACATGCAAAATGAATGACCCATGATACTCAATTACGAAAAGTGTTAAATATGCTTGTAAAAGTGTATTTATCATAAGAAACCATCAAAAATAAAGAATTCCAGTTGTCATAATTTATTGATAAAAGTTCATGTACGGAAAATGTCCTTGACCTTGAGACGGTTTAAAACAGTTAAACTATCGAAATTGATAAGATACAAATTTTTTTTTTAAGATATTGATAAAAGATAAGAACACTTTATTTTGTCTTGTGGCAAAGAACTGCCGCTGAACAATTCGATTTAATTTTTTTAACAATTTTTACTTGTAAAAAAAATATTTTGAGTAATCCGAGAAATTAAGTAAACTGATTATACATATACAAAAAAAAATATTAGTAAAAACCGGCAGAAGTCATGCTTCCGCTTTCATTTACCTCTGGTTGTACAAAAATGGATTTAAACGTATCTATAATCTATAATTCGTTGTTAAAAAATGTGATGAAATAAAAAATGTATTATATTTATGAGGTTTTAATATTTTTCTTGATACAAATTGATGATGGACTATATTAATTGTTTATTAAAAATTCAGGGGAATGAACTATTTTTTTATTAATCTATTCGTTATTCACCCTTTCAGTCTCATTAATATAGAGAAAATTATTGATCAGAATCTGTTTATCTATCATTACCAGTATTATGCATTTAAACTATCGACGTATGTTTCATTACATACATAATATTTTACAATTATAACTGCTGAAAACAAAGTCGAATAAGCCAAGAATTGGCGATACGCACTGATTTTAATGAACCTTGAAGATTTTTCATTCATAAGTATTTTGCAATAACTCAAAAATTGTTTCATTTCATTGTTAAATTGTTTTCTTGGGGTTGATGTTAAATCTACTTGGTCAATCCTTTTTGATTTCAACATGATTACCAGAAATTATTTGAAGGTCGCAATAGATTTTTAATAAATTTAATATTTCCATCTAATATATAATATATACTGGAAGAGGTGCTTTGTTTGAAACCAATTTATGGTTTAAAGTATAATAAAATTAGTTTCAAATTTGGCCTTTGAAATTGTTATCTTAATGGAAATCGCTTGTTAAATGTCTACTACTTGTAAACATGCTGAAGTGTCAATTTACCTCAAGCACCAACAAATATATTTAAGTATGAATAGATTAATATTTATGAGTTTTATATCAATAAAAATGACAAATCAAAATTTATAGTCTACACTCGTATTTGCCTGCTAAATGAGTTGTCAAATTTCGACTACTAGTAAACAACCTGAAATGATAATCTAACTCATAAGCATCATATATATTTATAAACCAATCAATATTGAAATATCCGCTAAGTATGAGTGGAATTTCATGGTAACGTTTCTTCTGTATAAAATGACAATGACTCGTGGAGAAAATCTATTATGTCTGTAACGTTCTGATTAACTGATATATAAACAGTGACCATAACAATAGAGTCACCACCCAGTTAGACTCACAATAAGGAGAATACCAAGCTGGTTTCCGTATGACTAGATCTTGTCCAGAACAGATACACAATCTTAAGACAATCCTCGCTTACAAAAGCCGAAGTGGACATCATTGGATGCTTATCCTAGTAGATTTTCAGAAGGGTTGTGATTCTGAGGAGAGAGACACCCTTTTCTCCATACTATGGGAACTCGGTCTGGATGAGAAGACCCTACGACTGGTCCAAGCCACTCTGAGAAACACGACGTCCAAGGTCAGGTTCAGAGGTGAACTATCTAAAAGTTTTCCAATCACAACAGGAGTTAGACAGGGTGATGGTCTCTCCTGAATTCTCTTCAACTGTGTCCTGGAAAAAATCATTAGGGAATGGAGAACGATGCCACCAGAAGCTGGACTAAAGCTTGGGTACATGAAAGACAACCTTATTGTCCCATGCTTAGCCTTTGCCGATGAACTCATTCTACTGGTGATCAATATAGAGGAGGCTACCTACAACTTACAGAGTCCTTATAGTGTAGCTGTTAAGACTGGTCTGAGGATCAGCATAAAGAAGACAAAATTTATGATCAATATCAAGGAGGCGCCTTCTATAATTCCTCTCACACATGCTACCATACGATAAGTACCTGCAGTTAAGTACTTGGGAGAATGGATCTTTGTGAATCGGAGTGCGAGCCTAGCCATAGAGACCAGATGTACCAAGTTGGAAAGGGCTTATCGCGCATGTCCTAGTATCTATTCATCTAAGTGCCTCTCCAAAAACCTCAAACTTAGACACTACAGCACGGTCATCAAACCATCTGTTCTGTATGTTTCCGAGTGCCTTGTAATGACTAGGAAGGGCCCGCTCAGAAAACTAGAGTTAAAAGAGAGAAAGATCCTGAGGAGGATATTAGGACCAATCAGAGAGGAAGGAGGCATTTACAGGATTTGTCATAATGATGGACTATATGAACACCAGGAGGACATCATCACATCTATGAGGAAAAGGCGCCTGACCTTTTATGGACACTTGGCCCGCCTGGATCCTGAAAGACTCAGCAACAGGATATTCATAGTGACAAGTAGAGGCAAGGCTTCTAAGAACAAATGGATGGCGTCAGTTAAGTCAGATATGGAACAACTAAATATCCCATTGGAGCAAGTTCACAACCGACCGCTGTTCCGACAAGCCATCCAAAAAGGAGTTTTCCCATTGTCCCTTGCCAGCAAGAAGACCAAAGGAACGAAGTGGACAGAAGAGAGAAAACTGGCTCATAGCCAGAAAATGAAGGAGTATTGGATAAAGAAGAAGGCTACAACTTTACCAAAGAGTAGATACGAGCCCCGTGGTCCTCAGGACATTTTCAGTACTAATAACAATTTCTTTACCATTAGGCAAAGTGTATCTCGCACCGCAAATGTCCCCCACAGCAGATTTAGTTAGATTAATGCTCTGAGGATTTCTTCTCAAGAGAGCATCATCATCAATCTGCGAATCACCAACATTTTGATAGACACTGACTCCTCCTCCACGATTAATACTCGGTCTTCTGTATTGTGTTATGCGATTAAAATTTTCAATTTTAAATAATTCGTCATTACCAAGCTAAGTTTCTGATAACATTAATACATGTGATTTTTGTAGTATTATTACCACGAAGGTCACGCGCATGTGCTCGGAGACTTTGACAGTTGAGGGAAAAGATGATAAAATTCCCTTCACTGATTTTTTCTAGTATAGTCCGATCAATTGTATTAAGATAGACAGTTGAAAGCCGTGTGAACCCATTTCGTAACGGAATCATCGTTTTATTTTCTCTTTTTCCATGGTAAAAACGTTTATGCTCATCAGTAGGTACAATATGAAGTCCTTCTTGTGTCGTGGCTGTAGATAAAGCTACGTACACTAAAGGTTGCGAATGTGTTTTACTGTATTTGTAAACAATTTCATCAAAGGCCCCCCCCTTGCGATTTATGAATTGTCAACGAACAGGCTGGTTTTAATGGAAAATGGTTTCTTTTAACATGAATCGATTCATTTCGATTGTGAGGAATTGTTCCAGATCTATGATCTATGGTAACAGCTTCATTAGTTATTGCTCTTGTATTTGCGTAGCCAACCAATTTTGCACGTATTTTATAATTTCTAAGCTTAAAGGTAATATGTTCTTAACAAGTTCAAACAAAGCTAACATTAATTTGAGGTTTTAAAAAATAACCGCATTTCAACACTTCGAGAATAAAGCAATAGAATACTGTTACCTTAGATACCACACGTATCTCTTCCTGATTAGTCCGGGAATTTCACTTTTAATTTCTGTATATTATGTAAAACAAATAATACAATATTATCGAGAAAGGAACGTTACTGTCCACTTTTAGTTGAATCCGATTTTACTACTCATAAAATTTTCATACCGCGGGCTTAATATGAAAATCGTTTCTTAAGGAGTAAACTCCAATAAATTTTGTAATCCTGACTATATTTAAATATACTAAAGGCAATGAGTTCTGTTATGACCTCAGTTATTAGAGAGGCTGAAACCCCTGCGTCCGGTCCCCAAGAACTTCTGAAGGACACTCTGTTATATCAATTTAAATAACAGTCTGTGGGGCGATAGTCTTACACTATCTATTTATAGATTATGTGTATCTTTATCTGATGTCGAATCTGTATCATTTACGAAATACACTATCTAAAAACCAAACATTAAGCTGAAGCTTTTTAATTAATTACCAACTGAATTTAAGATTATTTCTAGGATAATTATTAGAAAAATTAAAATTAAAACAATGTATAATTAACAATTAAGACAATATATAATAATAAAACTGATAAAAATCCGTATTTAGTCCCTATAGAATAGTGATACGGAAAATAAAATATAAACTATAATGTCTTAGTAAGGAAGAAAATAGTTGGGGGTGCAGTCAAATAAGACACTAAATAAGTGGTTACTTATTTTAATTTAATTATTTTAAATAACCACTTATTTAGTGTCTTATTTGACTGCACCCCCAACTATTTTCTTCCTTACATCTATCATCCAGTCAACCATCCCTCGCTTCTCATGTATAATGTTTTAGAGTAGAATGCAATTACAATTTAATTAATAAATGAAAATAAAAAATTAATGAATATAAATTAGGAGTTAGCTCGCAATAATGAATTTAATGAAAGAAAAATATAAATACCATAACAATAATTATAAAGATAGATAACTATTAATATTTACGTATATACAAGTTTTACCTATAATTATTTTAAAAATAAGTGTATGTGTAAATATATACTCACTTACATACATATATATATTTATAATACTGCTCATCATTCATCCATCCAAAAATTTGTAATCATAAAACTAATTAAAGTGATTTCATGGTAAATTTTTTTTTTTTTTATTATTTTATTGAATTGTACAACTGTAATATATACATCTAGTACAAGGGCTGTATGAATAAATAAATACATGAAAGGACATGTACAGGAACTACCCATTGGCAGCACTCTAATTACATTTCTATTATAGAAGTTCCCGAGGCCATCTTCTCTTCAGACGCCTAGGAGGATTGTCCGGGGTGGAATTGGATCCAAGGATGGAAACTAGTGGGTTTGGATGGCCCTGGAGTTTATTATGGAATGATAGGTATCTGGAATGGGCTAAATCGGTAACATATGGAACGTTCAGGTCATTATGGATGGTTTTATTTGTGACAAAATAAGGAGCGTTTAGGATTTGGCGAAGGATTTTGGATTGCAAGGATTGAATACGAGAGAAATTTGATGGTTTAGTAGAGCCCCATAGTTCAATTCCGTAAGTCCATATAGGTCTTATAACAGTAACATAAATAAGTCTTTTTTAATTGATCTGAAGATTTGTCATGGTAAATAAATGCTGAATAAGATATATAATAAATTGGAAGAATTGATTGCTAAAATAATTTTTTATTTTTACTTCAGAGTCCTCTGTAATGTTTTCAGGTGTTAGGTGAAATGCCTATCGAGAGTGACGCCAAGGTAGAGAATAGAGTTCGATACACGACGATCTTCATCTTCAATTGTGAAGGTTGTCGGTAGGCGCTTCTTACCTTGCCGAAATGACATCACGATGGCGTTCGCCTTAGACGGATTCACCCTGCTGCCATTCAGGCTCAAATCATCAAAAATTGTCACCGACGCCTTTTGTGCCTTTTTAAGGGCATGCCGGGCGTTGGCGCTGGAAGCGTAAATCCCTATGTCGTCCGCATAGGCCGCTACTACCGCTCCTTCACCGCGACCACCGGTGCTGTGAAAATCACAAACATCAGTGGTCCCAGTACAGACCCTTGTGATACTCCATTAGTGGTGTTGTTAGAAGTCGAGTAGCTGTCCCCGAATCGCACGACGAAGGGTCTTTCGCTTCTGATCAGACGACATAACGAGACTGGGAAGCTAAAATCTTCTAAGCGTCGGAATAATAGTGTCTGAAACACACTGTCAAAGGCCTGGGTGCAATCTAAGGAGATAAAAGCCGTGGCTTTGTTCATGTTCATCTGCTCTATGGCGTGCGCTTGGAGCTTGGCCAGGTGATGGTTACAGGAGGCACATCTAAAAAAACAAGACTGTTCCGGTTGGATAATGATTTCCTCCCTACAGTGCGTCAGCATATGGTGGTGGACCAGCCTCTCGAATACTTTACCCATATGAGAGAGCAAGCTGATTGGCCGATAGTGCTCAGGTAGTTTACCAGACTCCCCCGGCTTGAGTAGCGGTACTACGACGGCTTGTTTCCACACTTCAGGTATGAGATTCTCATACAGGTATTGAAGATGCTCAATAGAAAGGCTTTACCCTTCCTGGGGAGTATCTTCGACATGGCATAGGGGATGTTGTCTAGCCCAGAGGAGTTTTTGTCTTAAATGCGCATTAGTACTGACTCAAGGTGGTTGAAGGTGGAGAATATGGGCTTCTCATTAGGACACGGAAGTGGTCCCTCTGGGATTGGTGGAGCATCACTAACCGAGCAGCAACGTCGCCTCGAAAGCCTTCGCCAAAAGTTCAGCCTGTTCCCCGGTCGTCATCAGGTCGTTTCCGGATGTGAGGTGCACTATCCTCCTTTTAGATACCAGTTTTTTTATTATTATTTATTCATAATCCATGAATCCTCTCTGCCAAACTCAGTATGCGAGTAATTAAACTTAAACATATTTGTTATAATATTTTTAAACAATGCGGGTTTACAACTTGTTTTTTCTTTTTATATACATATACACACCTTTCAATAAAATAAAATGACAATCACCAGAACAACTTAATCATCATGCAAGTTCGTTCAAGTTTATTAAGGAGATATACAGAATATCAAATATTATTTTGTACAGAAATATTTAGATGAGATTTTTTTGTCTCGACGAAATAATTGTTTTGACGTCTTGATTTTACTGATCTTTTTTCTTAGCGATTAGATTCAGTACTGATCCCAGACAGAGCTAATACATTTTTTCTTCGTTTAAAAAATAAAACATTTAATCTCCTCCCAATAATTATCTCATTTTATTATCTCTTCATCCATGCCAATTGTTATAAGAAAAAATAAAATAAAAATCCAAAAATATCACTGCCGAATTTGGCCTTGAATGGCCAATAAACAAATTATTTCTTGTCACAGGACCAGTAAGAGAATACAAATTTGAAAAGGGATTAGAATTAAAAAAAATGAAATTCCGTGCATATGCATGTCTTTTTTTTTTTAAGTTTCAGGTTGATTTATCCAGAAGTTGAAGAAAACCGAACGTCTCGTAATCTTGTCAAATAAATAATGGATACAAATGGCGTACATAATATCTAAATTACTAATTTAACATGACTCAAAACCCAAATTCAAACGAGATGCATCCTTACTGAATGGATATATGTTTGGGTCGCTTCATATGATGGCCCATTTTCAATAAAAAAAGTTTAAGTAAAACGACTTTGTAAAATCAGATAAATTGTATTACTAATATTTACACTCGTTTTCTATACATTTTCCCCAACGTGTAATCAAATTTTCAATACCAGGATTGAAAAATTCAGTGTTTTGTGATGAAATAAAGCCTGAAATGCATTTTCGATTCGAGAAAATTGTCCAAACTTCTGAACCCACGGAAATCTGTTGGTGACAAGTCTAGCAAATGGGCGTGAGAATGCTTCGTAATCCAGCTCGTTTAGTTTCTTCACAGTCTGTCGTGGAACTTAACGTCTGGCATTGTCGTGCGAGAACTTATACTCTTACACGCTTACCCTTCCGATAAAGCACGTTGTTTTTTTATAAGTTATTGTTGCATTAGGGAAATATAGTGTCTCAGTGGTTGAGTTTCCGTGCCGAGGTTCCTCGGTTCAAATCCCGCTGACTGGTAGGCTGTTATTTAGTCTGTTAACGGTACCCAAAATAGAGGGGGAACGGGCGGTGGAACGTGATCTAGGAAAAATCACCTCCCTTCACAACCGTTATCCAATAAACAGTACAGTCTCTACCACTTACTGAGCCCAAGATCCTTGTTGAGTTGTAGTGGTACAGATTTTTTAAAAATATAAGAACCAGAGGTCCAATAACTCCACTATGAATTTCATAAAAAATATAAACGGACATTTCATTGAAACGACCGACATATGTTTTCCTAATGGCTTAAAATGAGAGGTTTTACATTGTAATCTCATTCGATATTAATAAACAAAACTAATATTTTTTTAGTATCTGTGTAGATCTTAACGATCCAATCGACTTTTTGACGTAGTCCTATCGCATAGATAAATTTTTAAGTGGATTACACAATGCGTCTTATATTCTCATTGCCCTTGATGCCTACAGTTGGGTCCCAGCAGCCGGCAATGGTATACATCTTCGCTCTTAAATAAGGGTAAATAAATATTAAACTTATGTGTTATAATATTTTTTCAATTAGTCCGTTTCAAAACTTACTCATCAGGCAAGTTCGTTCACGCTCATTAAATATAAACATATATTAATATTATAAATTTATAAATTATATTTTTTTAAATCAGTCTTACTCACACCCTCTGGTATAAGACCAATAAAAGGACAAAAATTGTAAAATTATTTGAATTAAAACATTGTAATCCGTGCACTTTTTTGTTTTTATTATTACTTCAACGGTGAATCATTCAAAAGTTAAAGAAAACCACCGAACGCCTCGTATGGTAATCAGATCAATTATTACTTTAAATAATAGATAATTAATTTATCATTAGCTAAAATTTAAAATTCAAAAAGCTAAAATTTACCAGTAGATTTAATGTTGGATAAAACACGAAGAAGCAGATTTACGCACAAGAACTTCCCTGGAGTAGTTATTGAGACAAATTATATATTTTTCCAATATATTATAATTTTTAATCATTGCTTTAATTTTTAAATATTTTTATTTTGAAGAGAAAAGATTTCCCCCCGGCCGGGATTCGAACCCGGGTCGTCCGCCTCACCATAGCAACGCTCTAACCATTTGAGCTACCGGGGTCGCCCCCCCCCACCTAGGCCAAATCTGTTCCCTTCACCGATCCCATACGATCTTTTCTCTTCAAAAGTTAACAAGATCCTAATATAAGTAATGTTCAATGAACGTTCTTCCTCGTGTATCCATTGCAAAATTGCAAGAACACGGGGAATATGGGATCGGTGAAGAGAACAGATTTGTCCTAGGTGGGGGGCCAACCCGGTAGCTCAAATGGTTAGAGCGTTGCCACGGTAAAGCGGACGACCCTGGTTCAAATCCCCGCCGGGGCAAAATCTTTTCTCTTCAAAATTAAAATATTTAAAAATTAAAGCAATGTTTAAAATCTATAATAAATTAGAAAAATATATAATTTGTCTCAATAACTACTCCAGGGAAGTACTTGTGGGTAAAATTAAATCGATCCTTTATATTTTTTTTTGGTGAAGAGGCATTACTACTGACCTATTTGGCAGGGATCCAGTTAGAACGAACAACTATATCTCTCTAGAGTTCGAAAAAAAACCACACAAATAATACTTTCGGACTGAAATTTTACCCAACTACGTTTAGAATTAACTCTACATATGGACCGAGGAAATTGAAAGAGTAGATGTGAAGTTTTTAAATCTACAAATCTTGCTTTCGTCAATGATCAATTCATATCAGCCGCCATTGACCGCGACCTTCACAACATCAATAGCCTCGAGAAACGATTAATAACAATAAAACAAATAAAAACGAATTGTATGCGTATTGGAAGGAAACAGCACAAGGTTGGCGGCGAGAAGTTTAAATTCTCTGATGTTATGAACTGCATGTTCTGCCGGGCCAGACTTCTTTATCCGAAGAGAGGTAACAAAAAAGACGAAGGTAGGTATCTATAAGTCGAATATTGGACCTTCACAATAATATATAGGAGCCAGACTCGTTCCCTAGGGATCCGATAACTTCGGAAGATTGTTAGAAGTATCAGGAAGGACAGGATTCGCAATACTATCATTCGAGCCAAACTCGTTGGCGAACTAGTGAAAACCATTTGAGAGGAACAGAAACTGAGATGGTTTGGACTCTTTTTTTTAGGAAAAATGTTTTGAACGAAACAATGGCCAAGAAAGAAATACGAGACAAGCGAATCTTCGGAGAAGAAGATGTGATGGGTCCCAAACTCGTGGAATGGTTTGGAGGAAGAGACGAGACCTAGAGGGTCAACGGTCTATAAAGGACATCCTCAATTTGAGTAGCCATGGAAGGAACTTGATGAAGATGACTGGCTCATTTTAAAGAAATTTAACGTTCATTTTCGTTATTTACTAACAAAGATGGTTGGTAGTCAAGTTAATTAGTCTTTGAATCAAATTCTATGAACTTGGTTTGCTTGTTTCTCGTTTATTAATAAAAAAGTATTTGTTGTTATGTCATTCAGGCTTACCTGCCAACTTCAAAACTCTCCTTATATCTCCCTGCAAAACATTTTAGTATTCTACAGCTTTATTGATTATCATTTTTTAGATCAGTGATTAGCAACTGTGGAACCAGTTCAAATAAATCGATTTTCTCACAAGTTTTCCAATACCATCACTCCAGTACTTAACATCGTAAGAGGTAAGATGATCTGTACTAATATTTTATCATTGCTTTAATCTTTATGTTTGAGACGTTTAGGATCAAAAGCAGATAACTCCGAAATTTCAAAAATTTACTTTTTCACATTGTCCGCTAGTTTAGTCAAGCACTTTTGTCTTACATGACACTTTGTCGTCTTATTTCTCAAGGTTTTGATTTAGGTTTATTGTGTTAATGTTACAGCGGGAATTCTAAATTTTGCTTATCCAGGCATAATTAGGATTGGGATCTTTAAGGAGTATCTGACACGGTACTGGGCCGAGATCCCCATTTTACGCCTCTTTCGAAGGAATGCATAACCAAAGATTTTTTTTTCCATTTTATAAAATCCTAGGGCCACCTGCCGGGGTGCAAACACGCAATCTTGGGGATAGAAGGTTGTTATCCACTACAGGCGACCCCTCATGGTTTTAGTATAGTTCTGAACCTGAAGTTTCTGGAGCATTAAGTTTCTTGATTAAACAAGGGAAAAATGTGAAAAAGTTAATTTTAAAATTTTTTCCGATTTTGATCATTGTTAATTTTAGCCAGCGCACACAGGGGTATTTGACACCAAAAGTCGATCAAAATAGGAAACGAATTTTTTGACAATTCCGGGTTCCTACCTCTACTTACGTTAAGCTAAATATTTATAGGACATAAGGTCATAATTTTTCTGGGAAAACAGCTGACCCCTGCACTGTATTAATTGTATTATGAAGGTATTGCAAGTCGCACGTGCTGTTACCGAGTGATTGAATGAAATATCTTTGTATTTCATATTGGTTTTATGTCTGCTATCAAGAGAATATTGGTGATTTTTTAAAATGGATATTATGGAGCGAGGTATGTAAATTAAGAAAATAACCAGATAAATCTTGTGATGCCTTTCATTGTTATTTGATTGATTGATTTTGTGCACATTTTTTTCATAAGAGATGTATAAATTAGTAATTTTGATACACTTTCGGCCTTCTCTTTAACGTTAGAGTGTTGTTTCCCAGTTTTATCAAAAACTAGGTGCCAAAAAGTGCCATAACACACATTAAATGAACAAAAAGTCAGTTGTTGTAGAACCAAACGAGGTTATTTATTATTTTCACACTTTTACTTTTTTAACATTTCACTTGTTATAGGCTCCTTCGGATTAAAGATCATGACCCGACAAGCTTTTTATAAGATGGCTAAAGACTGTATAAGGATGGATTTTGCACAGAAGTTGGAATTAGTCGAGGAAAATATTGTAAAACAACCTACATTCTCATAGGAACAAATGCAACAGTTTCAGCAAAAGTTTTCAAGACTCTAATCGGATATGAAATCAAAATGGCAGGCTGCAAAGAGAACAGAAAGTTTATTTTTTAAAAATGCCATGATTGGTTGTAAGAAACCATTGAAATTTCTATAAAACCATGTTTATCTAATTTGGGTCGTCCAAAAAAATCATTCCAAGAGTTGATCTGGGCTAATAGTGGATGTGCCTAAAGCTAATTTTGGCAGCTATAATGATGGAAACACCAGCAGGAGGTTCTTTGCTAACACCAAGGTATATGCAAACATAACAGGTATTGACAGAAACCTTATCGACAGATTTGCGACTCTTTTAGAAGTGATATCTAGTGCCCACAAAACATATACTAAAATATTCGCTGCCTATTGTCATGAAACGGCTGAGAGATACATCGAACTGTACTCATGGTACCCAATGTCGCCTACACTACATAAAATATTAATACATGGCCCAATTATTATTGATCATGCTCTTCTACCAATTGGTAATTTGTCAGAGGAGGCAGCAGAAGCAAGGAACAAACATTTCCGGCAATACCGAACAGATATTCCAGAAACTTTTGTCGCATTCAATGCACTACGGATGTTGTGAATAGGCTTTTATTGACATCTGATCCATATTTGAGCTGCATAAATCCCAGACTCCCCAAAATGTCAAAGTCTTTCAAGCAAGAAACCATTGAAATGTTGCTCCCATGGGGCCCATGTACCCAATGTTAGGTATATTATACCATTATTTATATACCTAATTTAAAGTTGTTGTTGTTTTTAATGTAATATAAAAAGGAAATAATTTTTTTATAATGAAGATAATTACAGAAACTAAATGGATTTTTTTCGAAATAACCAGTTCTTAATTTTTATATAAATATGAATATGCATGGTATCAAGGTTCCTAGTTCCTAGTTTTTTTATTTACCAATACACCTGAATGCTTATTTTGAAGTATTGATATACAAATATCGATTCTCTTTTTATCACATAAAAAAACCCGTACCACTACAACCCATGAACGGGTCTGGAGTTCAGTACATGGTAGAGACTGTATTGTTTCGTGGACATCGGTTGTGCAGGGAGGTGATTTGTCCTCAACCGTCTATTTGAGGACAACACAGAAGATGAAATGACTTCCGATGAAGAAGAAAGGGATGATTTCTCAGATTAATATTATTTATTAACATTATTATACCGTCATATCATTATTATGTACCTAATTTAAAGTTGTTAAAGTTAAAGGGAGAGGAGTGGCTCAGTGGTAGAGTACTGGGTTACCATGCCGGAAATCCTGGTTCAATTCCCGCTGCAGGCCATGATTTTTATTTAGTCTGTTTGCAGCGGGAGATGGATCATATAGGTTCTAGGACCCTCCTGGGGCCCATCCAGCCTCTATAAAATATTATAAAAATAGGGTACCCAAAATAAGGGGGAAAATCTGGCTGTCGAGCGTGACCTAGGACAAGTCACCTCCTTGCAGAACCGTTGTCCATGAAACAGTACAGTCTCTACCATGTACTGAACCCCAGACCCTTCATGGGTTGTAGTGGTACAGGTTTTTTTTTTAAATTTAAAGTTGTTGTTTTTTTTGTTTTTTAATGTGATATAAAAAGGTTCTGTTAAATGTTTTTCTTAGTTTCTTTTATTCCTTATTCATAGTTCTAGCCTCTATTATACTAAAGTTATGAAATAGCATCAAAACTTATATAAAAATAATTGTGATCGACTTTTGGTGCCAAATACCCCTGTGTGCAGCGTTTGCTATTGATTTTTCTAAAATAACAAGTAAACTCTAAAAGGAGTTAATTATGTTTATTTTTCTCAGAAATACTAAAGGTTTTTTCATTTTACAAGGTTCATTATTGAAGACAACATGCTCTTGGAGATAGGTATCATATTGCTCAGTGCCCTTTTTGTATATAATTGGTGGGCCCATGGCTACTGGAAAAGGAGGAACGTTTTTTCTATTCCAAAAACATTCTTACTTGGAATTTTCTGGGAATTTATGATAGGACAAAAAGCGTCTCTCTTGTTTTGTGATTTTCAGTCGTAAGTAATTTCTACTGATATATATATATTTTATGGGTGATTCTCAAAACAATAGGTCTAAAAAAAAAGGGAGTTTGAGTAATCTAGATATACTATTTTATGATACATCTGATGAGATTATTTTAGTGTAAGGTTATATATGGGCTGAAACATAACTTTGGGTCATGTAATTTAAAATTCCCAATGATAATGGATTCATTACTCGAACATCTTAATAAATCTTATCAAAAACAAAAATATTAAAAAATTATTTTTACATTTTAAATTTAATCAATAAACCGAAAATGATCTTTGCGTGATACTCTAAGAAAAAGTTATAGGAATTATGCTAAAAATCATCTATTCAGGTTTTTACTTCCTTTTATGCGGTGAATAAAATTTTGTAATTGACAAAATTTTTGATTTTCAAGGCTCAAATGATTCATCCATTTTAAATCATTCTTGAATTCGTTTTGATTATTTTAAATAAAAAATTATAGTAACTATTATTTTTTTAAAGATTTTTTTATATTTAAAAAAAGTAGTAAGTAATGATTTAGATAATTTAAAAGCATTTAATGCTGAACATGTAGATTTTATTACTTTTTGAACCACTGATTTATTGTTAAATGGATCTTTTTATTTATTCCTCCAAGATTTATTTACAATATATCACTTCACAAATGTGTTAAGTTCAATTTTTTCAAAAATGGGCTTTGTTATATAAATAACTAGCTTTTGCCCACGGCTTCGATCGCATGGACTTTGGTCTGCCACTTAATGTTTGGAGACAGATCATTTTAAATAAATAATTTAATTTTTTTAAACTATAAGTTGCTCGTACATCCGAAATTTCAGTTGTCAAACTTCAAAACTGACGGATTCCATACAATCTTTGAACCACTATTGTATTAAGGGGGAACGCGCGGGAGTGGATTTGTCCAAATTCCTTTCTTAGTGCTCATTTAAGCTGTAAAAAGAACCTATTTGCGAATTTCAATATGCCAAGTTTCTGCTGTGCGTTGACCACTGGGTGTGTTAGTCAATCAGCTTACAGTTTTATATAAACTTCGCCTGTGTGGTGTTTTGATAAAAAGTAGCCTATGTCCTTCCACAGGCTTGAGATTATCCATATCAAATTTCATCACAGACGGATCAGCACAGGCGTGAAACATACATTGACACTGATTAACGAACGGGACGGACAGTAGTTTATTGTTATTCTTGTCAGTAAAGGAGTAGTATGTTATTGAATTTATTGAAAAGGATTACTTATTATAGCGGTTTCACTTGTCTTACGGCAGCAGCGAGAAGTGAACTATGTTACTTGATTTGTTTTGTTCAGCGAAAATATGTAGATTTTGCGAGCAAGAAACACGTGAGCAACCATACAAACTTTGACCCCCTTTTTCACCCCCTGAGGGGTAGAATTTCGGAAAATTCATTCTTATCGGATGCTATGTTACTTGATTTAGCATTATTTAGCATTTAAATATTAAATTATATAATTACCTACTGACCATATGTTAGAAGTAATATTGAGAATGTATTATGACTAAGTACTTTTTAATAATTTATCGTTATATTATTACCAAATTACACAAAATCATTATAAATTGTAGCATATGTGTTATTCTGATGTATAACCTATATTACTGTAAAGTTTCATCTAAATCCGTTCTGTAGTATTTTTTTTAAAGAGAGACAAAGATATAAACTTTCGCATTTATAATATTTGTGGGATATTGTACAGTTGTGACCAGGAAGTCATTGATCATATGTTGATATAAAATGAATAGTGAAGCTGTGAAGGTTACAGAAATATATTGTGTGCTTAAACGTAAACTGTATTTCTTGTGTTAAATTATTATCAAATTTGTAAAATCTTGTTTACGGCACTTAACACATATGTGAACTAAGGCATCGAATTACAAATACAAATATAATAAATAGATGCAATCCATCTATATGAACTATTACCTGACGGTATTTTAAAGTATAACATTAGGCTTAGTCCGCTGAGGGCGGTTTATACTCAAAGGGGCAAAATGGAGCTATAGGGAATACACGAGTTTTAAATTGATGTATATGGAATGCATGAGTTTTAAACATTAGATATTAGTTTTTATTATTGAGTAACTAATCGAAATGAACATAATATATATATTAAACAACATTAGAAACTCATAGAATGTAATATTGGAAGAGCAAGTTAGTTTAATTTATTCTGAGAATCACCTTTATATAATTAACTGTAAAATATAATATTGTAACTATCCATCTACATATATATGTATATATAGTTTTAATAACTAATATTTAGCCATTGAGTTATAAGTAGTTATAAAAACATATATATTTAACATAACCTTTATTAATTATATTTGTATGTTTCAGGAAATACAAAAAACATGGAATTATTGGTTTCTACTTTTTCTATAAGCCCATGGTTTTTATTAGTGATCCAGAGATTGTAAAAAGAGTTCTAGTGACAGATTTTAGTTCCTTCAGTGTTAATGGTTTTACAGTGGACAATAATATAGACCCTATAGTGGGAAGTAATCCATTCACAGTTAAATCCATACCTTTGTAAGTTTTGAAAATAATTAATATCATATTATACTATTTATTATTATCAGCCAAAGCTACCGGCAAATATGCCTGTGACCAGTAAAAAATTATACTGCAGGCCACCTCTAACTCTTTGGTTCATGTGATTTATTTTTTTTATAAAAATAAGCATAAGCTGTGGAAATGAAACTTGCTATTGCACTATAGTAGCAAGAGCTAATTGCTAATATATTATTAAGCAAAATTTATTAGAAAATTACTAATAACTAGATACTTAAGCGAAGTGATCACAAGTTGAGCTGGAATTATTTGTTAATTAAAACAATAAATGTTCTATAGTTATTTAATTACAGGACTGTCATCGTATCCTTTCTTACTGTAAATATTTAAATAATTTAATCAGTTTAATTAATTAAGAATTTAATTAACTCTTAGTAGGATCATCTGAAGCCCTCTGGTGCATTTTCCTTTCTTCCAATTTCCACCTCATGTTTACAATCATTGTCTAGTCCATTAACAAAATAGAGCCGAATTAACCATAATTTCAACCATAATTTAATGTTGATGATGATGATGATTTAATTGAATCCCATTGGCAGGATTATTGATTCGTACTCATATAATAAAACCTCTTTTGAATGATAAATAATGATGTGACATATTTTTAATAGAACTAAGATGGCTGCTTGGCATACAAATATTTTTTTTTTATAAACAATAGTAACTTTCTTGAAACCTTTGATATATAGTTTGAGGCAAATGAGGGTTAATAATCTGTTTTAAATACATAAATATTTAAGATAAAAAAAACAAGTGAATTTCTACAGGTGGAAGGAATATAGAAGCATTCATACAACAAACCAAACTCCATTAAAACTACGAAATCTGGTTCCTAACATGGCCAAAATAGGAGAGCACATGTATGAGTTTATTCAGAAAAACAAGCATATTGAGGTAATTAATATCTAATTAATTTGTTTAATTTTACTTTTATACTTTTTCAGGTTTTTCCCTCAATGGGTTGCCTGGTTTAAGTCAGAGCTTCCCTCCATTATTCTCTACTCCACCAGTCATCCTCCTCAAGGCCCCTGGCGGCCATCTCTTCCTCCACGCAGTCCTTCCACCGGGTTCGGGTCTTCCTCTTCTTCGTCCGTCTGGCTGTTCCCACAACAAAACAAACTTCGGCCACCTACATTCTGGCAGTGTCCGTACCATCGCAGCCTGTTCCTTCCAATCCTCTCCGGAACTCCTTCGGTCAAGCCCAGCCTGTCTCTAACATCATCATTTCTGGCTCTATCCAGGCGGGTGATCCTCAGGCATCTCCTCCAAAAGTCCATCTCCGCAGCTTGTAACCTGGGGTACAATCCTGGGTTAAGTGTCCAAGTCTCAGAGGCGTAGCTGAGGGAGGGCTCAAGAATACTTCTGAAAATACGTCTTTTGTAGTCCGTTGAGATGACTGTTCCAAAGAACTGGGTGCAACATTCTAGTCCCCCTTCTTGCCAGGCCAACTCTTCACTCTTCACTTAGTCAAATATAAACATTGTCTAGAAGAAAAATATTTGCATAACATTATTTTAATTACACATATTCTGAAGTTGATTCTATTTGAAAAAATTAGAAGGTTATTTTTTGGCACGTGCTTACTAAAAAGTTCTCCCATAGGCTGTTGCCCTATTCCTCAAATATTAATGAAGCGTACAAAGCAATACTTTACAATGTTGTAAACCAGGACTATCAGGACAATATTCAATAAAATTAGAATTCAATATTAGTGTTGGTTTCTTTGAGAATGTCATTATATTTTAGGTTCATGACTTTGCAACACGAGCATCAGTGGACTCCGCTCTTCTTCATGCCTATGGATTAGAACCAAAATCATATAAAGATTCCAAATTAACTTTCTTGGAACTTGCTACTGTTGATGAACTCTTTTCTGCTACTTTTCTCACGATGATGTCAGGATTTTTTTGCCCAGAGATAAATAGACTACTTAAATTAAGGTGAAACCATTACTTTCTTTTTAGTTTTAAAATTGTAATGTACTAATAAACTATAATAATTGTAATGTGCAATCAGTAATTAATTAAGTGGCTTGCTTCTCCACTGAAAATTAAAATGGGATCGACATTATAAAGATTTCGTCAAAAGCTGGGCACAATCAAAACTTATTATTATAGATTGTATGGACAATTACTTTTTTATGCCCTAAGCAAATTCATGGGCTTTGAACAAAAATTATGTCTAATTAGCCCTATATGTTGTAAAGTATGTTCTCATGAATATTCTTAAGCTATAGTAAAATGAATTTACAAATGGAATTACGGAATCCATTTTGATTAGTTTCTTCAGTAATCATCGCTATTATTTTTAATGTATTTTCTGTTAGGATGTAATAAGTTATAATTGGTAGTACTTAATGATGTAATTCAGATTTCAATTTAATTCAGGGTTACTTTTTGAACAACTGATTTATGCATTAATAATTAAGAAATTTATGTCACCTTCACTTAATATAGTGTATAATGAATTCTATTGGGCTTGTCATTAGAGTATCACTTTCAATAATTCAAAAGACATTCACTTTCAATGTAATGACCAAAAAGGGTACACACTATACACTAGATGTTTACATTCTATCCCAAATACAAAAGTTGGAAGAGAAGATAAAATGTGTTAATGTAGATATTAAAGGAATATCACAAGTAATCCAAACGGATGGTTAGGGGTGGTTAGGGTTTGATATTGATTTTTCCATTGCAATATAAAAGCTGAAAATTCTGCCGATTAAAATACTCTCATTACTGTGTACAATTAGAATACCTATGTATTATATTCATATTTTCTTAGCGTCGTTTGCTTTCTTACTGTATACTAACCCCTCCTCTTGATATGTCCAATTAATCCTTAAATTAGATGCCTTTACCAATTATTGATTCAGTTTTACTAAATGTGTTTGGGGTGGCCTGTGGGCTAGTAGTTTGCATAACAAACTACTAAGCCCAAGATCGCGGGTTCATAGCTCGGCAAATGGCCATAGGATTTTATAAAGGGAGTAAAAAGAATTTTAAATATTTTACAGGGTCCCGAGCCTGTACTGTCAGGTACTCGAATTCAACTTGGATAGGCAAAATATAGAACTCCTACTGTAGCATCGTCCAATTAGCCATAGTAGCATAATAGTGACGTCAAAACGAACAAACTAACTAACTGCGTTTGTTTACAGAATGACTTCAAAGAAAACAGAAGATTTTTTCATGTTTATGACAAAAACAAATATGGAACATCGGAAGAATGCCGAATTTAATCGAGGTGACCTGTTCGATACGATCTTAAAGCTGAATAAAAAGAAGGAAGAGCAAGGGAGTAAAAGTTCGTTTCCTTTCACAATTATTTAAATTTAATATTAATATTTATTTCATTAGTTGAGATGTTCCTGTTCTTTGTTTCAGTTTACTCAGACTTAGAAATATCTTCTCATTGTGCAAACTTTTTTATGGATGCTGTTATAAATGGTTCAGCCGTTTTCACCTTTGTACTATTGGAGCTGGCGAAGCACCAAGATGTCCAAGAAAGACTTAGGACAGAAATCTTATCAGTTGCTACGAAACCTGAGGATTTCGACACGGATAAAATAAATTCCATAGAATATTTGCAAATGGTTGTGGATGGTAAGAAAACTAGATTCATATTAGATAAGCACATGAGTTTATTTAATCAGTTTTTATCCTTCTCTCTACTTTGCCTTTTTGTCCTCCGAGAAGGGCTAGTGTACCACAAAATTGAAAAATTCCCCTCTCTTCAAAAACATTATAAGTGGTTCATGCAACTTATCGATTTTTTTAGCTTGAGAAATTGAGTAATATATTTATCATATATAAATGAGATCTATGGCATGTTTAATTGATTTCGATAACTCTTGTTACAGAAACTTTGCGACTGCATCCTCCTGTGACGATGGTGTCTCGCCTGTGTACTAAAGATATAGTTTTGAACGATGTGAAGATTTCTCAGGGAACTAGAGTATTCATGTCTCCTTTGGCTTATCATTACGATCCGGAGTATTTTCCTGATCCTGAAAAATTTGACCCGGAAAGGTTTTCAGAAAGTAATAAGGAATCAATTACAAAGTACACATATCTGCCATTCGGTGAAGGTCCGAGGATCTGTGTCGGTAAGGGATTTTACAGGTTTTTAATGATGACAAAAACTAAACTATATGTGTAATCATAAACATCTTAGATGTTTATGATTACAACCATATTAAAACGGCTCATTTTTTATATTTTTTATATATTGAATAATTAATTTTTCTGTTAGGTATGAAATATGCTACCCTATTTGTGAAGATGTCAGTTGCAGTCGTTCTCCTCAAGTACAAAGTATTACCAACTAGTGATCAGAACAAATGTTTACACGATATAGATCATTTCATTTTAAGTCCAAAACCAACTTGTTCAATCAAATTCGAAGAATTGAAATCGTAGAAGATATCCTGATTTCGGCAGTACTAAAAATGGATTTGTCTAAGTTATTCAAAAACTATTCTTTTACCTATTGTTTTAATAAAATAATTGGTAAAAACTAATTATTTATGCTTTTTTATTATTACCTCGGCTTCTCCTTCAAGATCCAATGTAGCACCAGCTGTTATGCGGCTTCGGTTGTTAATGCAAAGATAAAGATAAGAATGTTTCGAAGACATAAGGCTTTTGCGTTAGTTCAACATGAATAGACTGAGAGCTGTGGCCGAAAAATGAGCCTAATTTTAAGATAATTTTTTAATCGAGCTATGCGGTCTAGAGATAGTTGTTTGAGCAACCTCGAAATAGTTATTGGACCTTTCGATGAGAGCTCCGAAATGGATAAGGAAAATCAATTTCTGATTCAATTATACCAGATCGCATATCATTTTGAATGTAACCTTTTATTAAACTAATAATATAAATCAATTTTCATAAATTAAATAACTAATAATTTTGAGAATGAAAAACAATTAATTAAATTAAAGAACAATTTAAACGCTTTTATAATGAGAAATGAAGTTACTAATATTAACTAAATTATCAACAACTAATTAATAACAAAAAGAAAACAAATATTATTTAATCTTACGATAGTAAATTTAACTCTATTAAATTACAAATAAAATCTATTACAAAATAATGAATGTTTATGCGGTTTTCTGATTGCAATGATATAATAATGAAAACTCTTATCTGTCTGTCGAAGTAGTTTCAGTAGATGGTAGATTCTCGGCAGGGCGAGCTGGATGTTGAGACGACAGAGGATTTTCGTCGGCAGGGCGAGCGAAGATGGTGAAACAATAGAGGTTGAGATGATCGACTGGGTCAATTCGAATTGGTCGAATCTATGACGAAGTTTAAACTAATTACACCTGCAGGTGGGCAGCAAATTAGTATCTTCTTCAAATTCACACAAAACAATTTTGGGCTCCTAAAGAGCATACGATGTGCACGTCAAGAGGCTCGTGGCAACACACTGACTTAAAATTCACAAAAACAACTTTGGGCTCCAATAGAGCATACGATGTGCACGGCTAAGGGCTCGCGTCAACACTGTCTTAAAATTCACAAAACAACTTTGGGCTCCTAGAGAGCATACGATGTGCACGACTAAGGGCTCGCGACAACACTGTCTTAAAATTCACAAAACAACTTTGGGCTCCTAGAGAGCATACGATGTGCACGACTAAGGGCTCGCGACAACACTGACTGGCTCGGTCTAGCCGGAGCGAACAAAAGTCGCTCGACTCTCTTTTGTTTTTCTCTCTTCACTTTTATAACATATGTTTTCAAACTTTCTACAAATATTACACTTATAACTAAACAAATAAAATTACTTTTTAAATTAAATTGTTCTAAACAATTACGAAATAAACGTTTAAATTATTATATTAAATAAAATGTGAAAAATAAGAAAAGATAATGTTCTTTCTTTTAAGAAAACATGATTTAATTTTTTATGATTAAAACTAATAATACTTTATAAGGTTACTACTTCATCTGGCCTTAACAATAGTCTTGGCGCTAACTTTTTGATCGTACAAAAACTTATTGCTTGAATAAAAGTTGAAGGCGCGAAATTATTATAGTATTTTTATGCATAATGACGGTGTTATTTTCAAGCATCAATCATCTATTGAAAAGCGTAAAATTTATATTACAACATAAAAATAAGAAAAATAATCTGAAGTGCCTTCGCAGCTATTTAGGGTCTCAGGCGATTACGGACAATAAATTAATAGTACCTACCATTAAATTTATTTAAAATATACTGATATTTTAGCTAATTTGAACTGTTTAATGTTTTGACTCACTTTCAACATTTTTCTATAAACCTGATTGTTTCACAACCTGTCTTTCTTTAATGCCGTGGGTAAAGTTACACATATGTATCTATATAATATTAAGTTATACGTATTATTTTAATCATAGTTGCATACAGTTATTACATGAAGAACTTATAAAAATTGAAATACGAATATATGCCTGTATAGTACCTGTTGATGTCTATCAACATACGCATAAATGCACTCAGCGATTACTTCGCCGGACACTTATATGCTTCCATACCACTTCAAGAGCTAACATGTTGGTTGAAAACACATTCATCATACACTGTGTCGTCTTAGGCTACACCTACATTGGATCCGATTCGGTGCGACGTGATTCTATCAAATACGATGCTGGGGTGTATACATTATACATATTTTACAATACATTATAGTAAAATATAAATGCGTTAAAAATAATTAAAAAATAATCTTAATTTTATAAATTTTATAAAAACTCTCGATATATTTCAGTCATTTGGTTTGCTAGCGACGTCTCATCGTATCACACCGGATCCAATGTAGGTGTAGCTTTATGTATCCAATGTAGGTTTATTGATCAACAGATAATGCGCAAAGAATACCCCATTTACATTAAACTTATTCAGATATTTCTCGTTAGCATGCTTCCAGTACATTTTGATAAAACAATTCAATGGAAAATATTTGAGCAGCTTCCTGGAAATTTGATATTTATTTATTTTCTTTTATTCAAAATATATCCAGATATGAGACCATACAATTTTTTAAAATTTCAAAAAACTAAAGATATTCAGTGATTTCATCGCATCCATGATAAACCTCTCCGTTTTAGTTTTTTTTTCTTTCTACCTTTTGCTGCAAAATAAAGAAATTTCATTTTATGAACTGCAACTTAATCCTTTTTAAAATTGTTATTTTAAATAGAAAAGATTTGGCCCTGGCCGGGATTCTAGATGAAACCCGGGTCGTCCACCTCCCCGTGGCAGAGCTCTTCCTCGAAAAATTGCGAGAACACGGGGGGATCGGTGAAGAGAACGGACTTGTCCTGACTAAGAGGCGACCACTGGTAGCTCAAATGGTAAGATCGCTGCCACGGAGAGGCGGACGACCCGGGTTCGAATCCCGGCCAGGGCCAAATCTTTTCTCTTCAAATAAAAATATTTAAATATTAAAACAATTAACAAAAAATTATAAATAATATAATGACGTAAGTTAACAAGATCCTTATTAAAGTAATGTTCAATGAACGTTCTTCCTCGTATATACATCGCAAAATTGCGACAGCACGGGGATATGGAATCGGTGAAGAGAACGGATTTGTCCTGACTGAGAGGCGGAGTCGTCCGCCTCTCCGTGGGAGCGAACTTACCATTTAACCCAGACTGGGAGGTAACCCCTGGTAGCTCAAATGGAAAGAGCGCTGCCACGAAGAGGCGAAAAATCCCAGCCAGGGCCAAATCTTTTCTCTTCAAAATTAAAATATATAAAATTGAAACAATTAACAAAAATTATAAATTAATCCTTTTTAGTTTGTAATTGTAGATTACAAAATATAAAAATACGTTTAAAGGTTTTAGTTATTACTAGTAACCATTATTTAAATCTAAAAAATGGGTTTTAAAATTTAAAAATAAAATTGATCTTGGGATTCTCTTATTAGACTGAAAAGAAAAGATACTGCTCGCCGTTTCAGAATACTGCAACACTTACTAGAAAAACTCTCGAAAATTCCAATTAATTACAAAAGACTCATTTATATGCCAATTGTAAGACCTATTTTGGCTTAAGGAGTAGAGGTTTGGAGCTCTATTAAGCCATCGACTTCCTCTCGCATCCAATCCTTACAATCCAAAATCCTTCGTTAAATCCTTAATGCTGCTTATTTTGTTACAAATAAAGTCATCCATAATGACCTTAATGTCCCATTTGTTGATGATTTGGCCCTAACCCGTTATCAGTCCTTTAATGAAAAACTTTATTCCTACTAAAACACTTTCTCTATTGACTCTAGTTTCAAATCTAACTTCTTCTTCAATTCCTGATTCTGAAACATCTGAAAAGAAGATGCCCGCGTGACCTTCAAAGTTGAATTTGTTCTTTAAGTACTGCCACCCGGTAGCTTTTCTACATGACTTTATCCACGCCATTGTGCATCATTCCTGCTATTATATTTACTAGCCGTAAGTAAAATAGTAAAGTGGTAAATTTCAATAAATCAATTTTTAAGAAACAGTTATACAAATTTAAACATAGATTTGTAGCTTATTTTATAATAAAGAAGAAGTAATGTTAAACCTCACACTGCGCGAGCGGTAGATGGGTTGGACTATGATGATGAGAAACAATGTTAAAGTCGTCAAGAGAGAAATAATACATTTGCAAGTAATGCTTCCCAAATATATTTGGTTACTACGAGGAAAAAGAAAGATCCGTATCCGTGACTTTTTTAGCGGATCTATTAGCTTATTAAACTTCAATACATAGAGGAAACTTTGTATATGGGTATTTTATATTCACTTCAAAACTCTTAGGTATATTTTAGGTGTTAGTAAACCTATAAACAGCAACTTTTGTTCTGGCCAAAGTCGAATTGAAAAAAAGTCAGTCCTCCATTCAAATGACCGATCAGCTGATATGGAAAAATACGCAATATTTTTTCGTTTTCGATAATTGTCCAGAACAAAAGTTGCTTTTTAAAGTGTTACTAATGCGTATCTAAGTGGTATTCAGTAAATTTAAAAACTCCCTGAATAAAGGTTAGTAGGTAGCAGTGAAAAACTATTGACATTTGACTCAGTTAATCCCTTCATGGTTTAAAGAAAACTCCTTTGTTGACAATTTTACAACTCACTACCAAACACAAACGTTATCTATGCCGCCCAGTGCAAGTCGAAAACTCGAAACATGTACCGTGACGACAACTATCATGGTCACGCGCACGGACATCGATTGAGTAAAAAATTTAAGGTCCGTATCCGTATCCGCGGATATTGACACTAAATATCCGTATCCGGATCCGTATCCGCGGATATACTTCGTTAAAGATCCGACACATCACTTGTTACTACATGGCTGCGTAGTTATCAATCATAATTGGTCATAAAATACGTAAATGTATTTTTTATTTATTTTTTACCCTTCGTCATAATTCTCTCACATAGAATTTTAAAAATGCACTGGAGGGAGTTACTGAGGAAAATGTAAAAAAAAAAAAACGTGCTCTACAATTGTTATTTTAATATTTCTTATCACCTGCCTGCATTATTTGAAAATAAAAAATATATAGGAAATTTAATATTTTATAAGACTGGTTATTACTGGACATCTTACATTAAATTACTTACTAAATAGTTGTGAAGTCGATTCATGAATATCTAACTTTCTTGATATTATGCAAATGCTAATGAGATGCTATCATCTCAGAACCTCTCCCGAATTTTATGAAATATTATTCCCGAATAGTAGGAGCGGAGTGGCTCCGTGAAAGAGCACAGAGTTGCCATGCAGAGAATCCTGGTTTCTGGCAGAGAATTCCGCTTCTGGCAAGACTTGTCTTTAATCTGCTAACAGCCAGTGATGGATCCTATGGGATATTGGAGCCTCCTGGGGCTCACCCAGCCTATATAAAGTGAGCATGACCTAGGGTACATCACCTCCCTGAACAACCTTGTCCTTGAAACAGTTAAGTCTCTACCATGTACTGAACCCCAGACTCTCATGGGTTGTAGTGGTACAGATTTTTTTATTGAAATAATGTTAAGCAAATTTTTTTTCTTCTAGTTAATGTATACATGTATATGTGACGTGGTGAGTACTTGAAGTTTAATTCGCATAGAATTTGATCTCCTCTTTTCATTCTCCTAAATTCTAAACTTATGTATAAGGCAAGGGCGACAAATAATATTACTAATATATATAATTATGTACTTACATTATGTTTGACTACTTTCCTTTCCTTTTCTTGTGATGTAGAAACATTTTACTTTTGTTTAAGTATAGAGAAAAGCTTTTATGTAGAGGCTTTAGTTTATCGTACTTAAAACTTTATTTAGACATATCTAGTAGTATCTATCTACCGAAAAATATTTGACTTTTTTCATGTCTTTTCGTAAACATTTGTATTTTCGAATGTATGCAACTTGGAGTGATTATGGTTATCGAATTTCCCATCTATTGTTTTTCATAGAAATATAAATTATCTTTTTAGAAAATGTATAAATCCCGGGAATCCCTATCCAAGCCTAAGGGAGCCAATCCCAATCCTCAACCTCCAAGTCAGCAAATTCCTCCCAACCATAACCCTCAAGGGTCAAATTACCGCCACAAAAGCCAAATCCTCTCCCTTACTATCACGAATCTCATATAATAACATTAGTTCAACAAAAAACACCTCGGGTACAACCACCAGCCAACCCTCCTATCTATCTGCCTTCGAGACACTACAGCCTTTGTGCGGGTCCTGGTACCTATCTACTGGCCAGTCCTCTCTTGCTTCAGCCACCGTTCTCCAGTCCCTGAAGTCCACAAGAGATCTTGCATCATCGTTGACTCCATCTGACTACCTCATCGTAGGCCTGTGCGCTCAACGTTATCCTTTGATCCGCTCGTCCAGTATTTTCCTCGGAATTTCATCTCCACCCATTCTCGCAACATTTTCAACCGATTATTAGTTTATTAATCTTTATCATCCAGAATATTTCGATTTCGATTTATCTGTTATCTTCAGTTCTCTCCTCCATCACAGAAAGGTCCGAAAATCTTTCCCATCACTTTTCTTTCAAATCTTAGTATATATAGTTGATCGCTTTTCGCGAGTGCCTAGCACTCCTAGACGCAGGTAAGTGGGGGACGTATGAGACTTGTGCGTATCCTTATTTTGGACACACGCGAAACGAGTTTGCTTCTCATATATTTGTGCATACCAGAAAGATACATATTAGCCGCCACATTCCTTCTTTTTATTATCACATAAATACTTATATGAACGTGCAAAGCGTTTATTACAAAACATCTTACTTTTTTTTTGGCGTGCCAACCTTAGCTCATTAACGCCAGTCACACCTTACTTTATTTAATTATTAAATGAGAGAAGTAAATAACATGATGGAGATAAAATAATATATTTTTCAAAATTCACAATAAGAAAAACGAATATCAACAAAAGATTATAACTCCTCGAATTTTGCTGTAGCATCTGGGCTCACGATCAAAAGAAAACTGTCATACATGTGTAAGCTTTTATTCTGATCACCTGATGGTAAAATCCTGTACTTGAGGAGAATATGTGCTACCGCTGTTTTCACTAATATCATGGCGTATTTCATGCCTAAAAAACAAAATCAAGGCATGAAAAAGTTAACATTTTATTATTATTAAATACAAATTTATGAAAATAAATATGACCTGAAGTATAAATATGATTATCTCTTACCTACGCAGATCCTCGGCCCTTCGCCGAAGGGCAGAAATGTGTACTTTGTCATCGAATCCTTATTGGTTTCAGAAAACCTTTCCGGGTCAAATTTTTCAGGATTGGGGAAATATTCTGGATCTTTGTGAAGAGCTTCAGAAGGAATGAATACTTTAGTTCCTTTGGATACGTTCACGTCCTCTATTACTGTATCTTTAGTACACAAGCGAGATAGGAATGTCAATGGAGGATGTATTCTGAGAGTTTCTGGAAAAAAAAAAATCAATAAAGTGATTTGTGAATTATAATTATTTTTCACCTTAAATTAAATAATATAAGTTGATCTTATCTGGGGAATAAAATGGTCCGGCATTCAAATAAATAGTTCAACTCTATATAAGTAATTATTTATTTTTACCATATAGTTAATAAAAAAAAATGTTTCCCACATCTTTTATCTTTTTTGTGGTCTAAAACCTTCCGAGAAAGTTTATGGTTGGTATCAGGTATGCTACAAGGTTTTGAAGTGTCTGTAGTGGTTTTTAATATTTCATCGACTAATAAAGATATGAAACAAAACGAAACGCATATCAAAGATCATAAAGAAAAACTGACTGGGCTTATTACTGACTGGGGGCCGGCCGAACAGCTGGCCTTTTTATATAGGCAAGGTAGGTCGGGGTGGACAATTCTCGGAAGGACGAGGACCACCTAGACCGATCCAGAAGGTTCTACGCCATTCTATAATCCCTTCCGCTTAATCCCATTGTTTGCCTAATCCTCTCAGCCGGTCCTCCTTCCCGCTCTGACCGTAACACTAATAAAAATTCTTTATATTATTTATCAATTAAGGGTTCGAAGTAGCTCAGTGGTTGAGCGCTGAGATGTCGTTCCCAAGGTCCCGGGTTCAAATCTGGCTGTGGCAGATAACATATTTAATATGTTAACAGCCGGGGATGGACTCACTGGGATCTGGAGAGTCCTCCGGGGCTCATCCAGCCTCTATAAATTTAGCGATTGAGCGTGAAGTACAACAAATCACCTCACTGCACAACCGTTATCCAAGAAACAGTTCAGTCTCTGACCATGTGAAACCAAGACCCTTCATGGTATGTAGGAGTATATTTTTTTGTTTTGTTTTTAGTTTACTCCTTAAGAAATGAATTTCACATTTAGCCCGCGGTATGACAATTTTAGGAGTAAAATCGAGCGTTAGCTAAAAGTGGCGCGTTACGTTCCTTTGCGCACCATTCACTTCTTTCTTGATAAGATTGTATTATTTGTTTTACATAACTGATAGAAATTAAAAGTTAAATTCCGGGTATTGTTAAAGGTTAAATACCTTAGTTGGTATTGTTCAGAATATTAAGACAATACAGAAGATCTATCTGCACTTGGTAAATTTACTGTGACAATCAATAAAATTGTGATTATTGCTCAAAAATAAAGTAAAAACGCTATTAATGCATGCTTTGTTCGTATTAACCCAGCCCGTGAATGCTCTTAAGAAGGATAGTTGTAGACGGGGTGGTTAAAAATAAATTTAAAACCTTAAATTAAGGTTAAAAGCTTTGTTTGAACTAGTTAAGAAGATAAATATATAACCTCAATGTTACCTTTTAGCTTAGACGTTTTTTATGTTTTGTTATTATGAGAATAGATTTACAAATGTTTTAATTGGTGAGGGAGGAGGTTTAGCCAATAAACTTTACGGTAAAATATAAATATATTGACTGCTACCCCCAATATAGCTTTTATATTATAGCATCAAAATCATCAGATTGAAATTTTTCAAAAAAAGTCAAATAGCTTTATCACTGATCGAACTTCTTTCTAAGCTTCATCAAGATTGCTTTTAAACTGAAAAATGCTTACTCCCAGTGAAACCAGTTTTAGTATGAAATCATTTATCGTTGGTTCTTTCATAGATAATGACACAGTAAATATTTTTTTATTCACTTAACGTCACTAAGTAAAATTTTAATAGTGAAAAGTAAATTTAATTTTCACTAAGTAAAGATGAAAATTTAAGTAAAATAGTTGAAACTAAGTACAATTCTTGAAAAGTGAACTTAATTTATAATTTATTTCAGGCAGATTACTCGGGACGACTAGATATGGTACAACTATTGATGCAATGTTATCACGAATCATAACCCATGTAACTTCAGGAGTACACGTATCGTATATAAGTTACCACAAATCTATTGTCACAGTATTTAATAATGATGATAATACTATTCACGGACTAAATACTGTTCAAAATCATGTTAAATGTTCATGGTAGAACAAACGAATCTTCTCAAGAATGATTTATACAAAAATATTAACAATTATTATTAAGTGAAAAAGTTTATGTTATATATTTCATTGATATAATAATGTATGATGTAAATAAAAAGAATAAATATTTATATATGCTTTGATTATTTTTTAAGATGCTCTCATTTACCCTTTTTTTACATAATCTACACAATAATAGTTCTTAAGGAGTAGACGCCAGTCGTGTATTGGAGCTTAAATACATGTTTTTATTTATTACTTCAGTTTTGTGGGGTGATGGTATTTTTTTTTTGTATATAAATTTGTATAAGAAAATTATTTTATCACCTTCAAGAACCATTTGTAAATAGGCGATGGAATTTATTTTATCATAGTCAAAATCTTTTGGTTTAGTTCCAACTGATAAGATTTCACTTCTGAGTTTTTCTTGGACTACTGGATGGTTCGCCAGCTCTAACAAATATAATGTCAGCACCGTCGAAGCCGTCACAGTAGCATCGAGATAAAAGCTCAGACAACATGCGGTCTTCTCCAGATCGGTGTATCCTGGAATTAAGAAGTAAGTTAACGAGTTAAGGAATCTGATTAATGAATTGAACAATCAACATCGGCTCACAAACCTGCATTGCCTTGTTCTAATTTCTTTTTGTTCACCTTCATAACTGTATCGACGACATCAGCTCGTACTATTTTAGCATTCTGTCGATGGTCTATATTTGTTTTAGTCATGGACAAGAAAAAGTCTTCTGTCTCTTTTGAAATGATTCTGAAAACGTTTAGTTTCTTAAAAATATTAGTTCATAAAACTTTTTTATTTATATTGCAAAATATTTGAATATGCAGCAATGAAAGATCATAAGTGATTGAAGTGTACTCCTTATTCAAAAATAAAAAAAATACGCTAAATCCCTAAGTTAATCGTGAAAGGAAACAATAGGACGGGATTTTCAAGTGCCAAAAATCCGAAAATTTCGTCATAGAAAAACAGACTGTAAAAAACCCTCAGAGAAATGTTCCGTAAGAAGCTGCAAAATTGCAAATATAATACTTTTTGTTTAATTAGTATTTAAACATGGAAAGCTTCTCTAACCCTGAGTTTTAGCCTTTTAATTAAAATAACGTGTTATGTGCAGACACATGTGAAAAATTATATTGTATACATATTATAAAATACAGTTCTCGGCCGCGTTTGTTCGAGGTAAACTCAATTAATACTGCACGGATTTTCATGCGGTTTTCACCAATAGATATAGTGATTCACCAGGAAGGTTCAGGTATATAATTTGTCGAGGTTTTGTGCAAATGGGTTGGAATATCGTGGAAGATAATAAATTCGTATGTAAAGACATATTTGGTTTTGTTTTTATTTTTATAATTTCTATATAATATTATTTCCTTATTTCTTTAAACACCCTTCCTTGCCGTATTATATATAATTCCTGTATCATAAAGTACATTAGCTGAAATGGGAAGAAAGAAAATCAAGACTCCCAAAGAAGCCTAACCAACGATATTCGCGAAGTCCTTAGTGGCCGGTACCTGATAAAAAAAAAAGATACACAACACAGACAAATTATGTAGGCATAATATGCCTTATTACCCGAGCAAAGCGACTGGGCAAATTTCAACCCAAAATGTTTCATTTAAATTGACCAATTTTATGATTCAATTAATAAAAGAAAATGGGGAAAAGTTTATATCAAAAGTGTAGGTAATGCTGAAATTGTGATAACGAACATTATATTAATTGTATCATAACTTTCATTAAAATATTATGATATTCCAGCTGGTTTAAACCCATTAATATTTTGAATTACCCTAAATTTCTCTCTACAAACCTTTTTAACTTTAGTTTTTAAAATAAATAAAATAAAATGATAATAAATGTCTAAAATATAATATAAATCTATTATAATATTTCTCTATTACATAAAATAGTTTTTATTGACGTTATATTATATTGACGAACCAGTTTTTCTTTAGTCTTTTGTCATGTTTAGAAATTATAAATATGTCTAAAACTTGAGAAATCGCATAGCCACTGATCCTTACTTATTGAAGCAGTTGAAGCTCTGTTATTGTATTTAAATGGAACACTTCGATTTTTAAAAACAAAACAAGATACATCTTATTCCAATATCTCGAGTTTAGGACTGTTATTTCAATACAGAGAATGCTGTGAAATAAGATTAAGATATATTTCTAATAAGTTACAATTTTTTAATCTAAAAAATAACATTTGATTCTTTTGATTCAAAATGCTCAATATGTAAAACCAATACTAATTGGGTGCTCATATATTAATAGGCTCACCAGGGTATAAGAAATAAGCACTGAACCGAACTTCACTTTCAAGAATAATTGTGCCTCTACTAAAACGTTAAGAACCTACCGTAGTACAATAAAATGAAAGGTTGTATAATTTGTAAAATGGAGGTAGCCCCCTCCTCTAGTCGAATATAATATAAATATTTTTAAAAAAATCCTTTATTGTCTAGTTATGAGGACAATAATAACCTTCAGCCGTTTTTGTTCGGGAAAATCAAACAAAAAATTTTGTAGAGTAGGTTGAGCTTTGGCACGATGGCTACCCCTTCTACGTTCTGTGTTTATAATGTTATTATAATTATCAAAGATAAGAAATTAAAAAATCAATAACTCACCTTAAACTGAAAATTTTTTGAAGGAATGGTAGGAACAAGGAAGCTAGTATGTTCCAATTGCTAGGTTGGAAAAGCTTACTTCCAGAAGCATGTTTGATGAATGCGAATTCCGGATCCGTGAATGATTTTGGTTCGATCCCAAAACCGTTGTAGACAGCTGAATCAATTGTAGCACGGGTTGTTAAGTCCATTAGCTGACAATTAATAATAAAAAAAAGAAGATGTTAAATTAATGTAATGTTAATTCATAAAATTCTATTTGTTTATTCAAATAACGTCACTTTATACCGCTATGGATAACCGGACGATGCTACAGTGGGAGTCCTAAATCTTGCCTATACAGGTGAAATTAGGATAGGGATATTTACGGACTACTTGACACAGTATAGGCACGGGACCATCATTTTACGTCGCATCCAAAGGACGGCGTAATCAAGGATTGTTTACTCCCTTGGAGATAAAATTCTATTCTGCTTTGTACCCCTGATCACTGGTACTGTTGATAATAACATAAAACATAAATTAATATTTTAAATAAATACAATTGTTTAAGTATTAATTTGGAGGGGGGTTTAAATGTTCAAAAAACCGTGATTGATCGAGTAAAAATACTGAAATAATAAATTGTTCAGATGATCTGTATGATTTATTGCATTACATTCAATTACGAAAAGTGTTAAATATGCTTGAAAAAAAACTGTATTTATCATAATAAATTATCAAAAATAAAGAATTGCAGTTATCACGATTTATTGATAAAAGTTCATGTACAAAAAATATCATTGACCTTGAGACAGTTCAAAACAGTTCAACTATCGGAATTAATAAGAAAATTATAAAAGATTTATATTGTTAAAAGATAAGATCACTTTGTTTTTTCTGGTGGCAAACACCTATCGCTGAAACATTCAATTCAATTTTTGAAAACTATTTACATATAAAAAATGATTTTAACTAATTTCACAAATCACCAAGTAAACTGATCATACACACACTCTCACACACATAATAATAATAATAAAGTCTTTATTTATTCTGGGACAAGTCCCTTTAGAATAACAATACAGGTTTCTATACAGGGTATTTTATGTCTTGGAGTATTATGTGATTACATTTAATTAATAAATACATTAAGAATTAAATGATAAAGAATTAATGGAAAAAAATTGCGAATTACCTCCAGTGATAACATTTAAAGAATAAAAACCAAATAAACAGAGTACAAGAAATGAAATAACAATAATTATAAAGAGAGGAACAGTTGATAATTACACATGTGAGTAAATTACAATCTCAAGTAGAAAAAAACAACAAAGCAAATATGGAACAAAATACAAGCAATATAAACTAAGATAACTTATTTTTAAAAATATCTAACTGGATAAGTGAAACATCAATGATACAAATAAAACGCACTTACATATAAATAAAAACACATCATTCATTTATCAGTTGGGAAATTTTAATCTGAAAACTGAGTATATTATTTCCTATTTTTTTGGAAATGGTGAGGATATTAGGTAATTGAATATACGGGTATTGATGGGATTATTGGAACGACGAATGGAAGTAGGTATAGAGTTCCAAAGGGACGAAGATCGGATAAGGAAAGCTCTATCAAAAGGAGTTGTTCGGTGGGATGCTGTGTACAGGCCTGAGAGCCGAGTGCGGATGTTACGGGGGTGGACAGAGGTTCTGAATTTAAGGAGATCGGAAATGTATGGTGGTCGGCAAGATTGGATAACTTGGTAAAGAAAGAAAGCTAGGAAGTACTTACGGCGATAGGAAGGGTAAAGCAAAGGTACACACACACACACACATATATATATATATAAAAATCTAGTAAATCTAGTAAAAAAATCGCAGACGTAATGGATATACATTTAACTACCTCTGGTTGTTCAAAAATGGATTTAAACAAATCTAGAACCTATAAATCGTTATTCTAAAATGAGATGAAATAAAAAAGGTACCATATTTTTGATGGGTTAATATTTTTCTTGATACAAATTGATAATGAACTATAGTGATTGCTTATTTATATTCAGGGGAATAAACCTATCCGTACTCTGGATTACAAATATGTATTAGTACCTTGGTCTTTTCAATTTGTTGCTTTGCAGTTCATACTTTAAATATTACTATTTATCACAAATTCATTTGTTTTCAATTGAAATAAAACAATGTGCATATTTTTACATGCATGTATATATATTAAAATCGATTACCGAAACAGGTTGGCTTTTCTGCTTGTCAATGAAGTCGTAAATATGCTCTCCTATTTTGACCATGTTGGGGACCACTTCCTTTAACCTTAATGGAGTCTGGTTCAAAGCCTGGATGCCTCTTAGTTCTTTCCACCTGCAGAAATTTAGGAATTTCACAATATCGTCAGTTCAGAGTGAAAGTTGCGTATATGCCCTTAGCTATTTCTAGATGATGTTGTAGTTTGTGTTTAGTTATCTGTTCTCATCGGAACAACAATAACAGTAATCAAATGAATATTTTACGTCGTAAATTAATTAGGATACAAAATATGATCACTGTATATATAACAAATTAGCTTGTGCACAAGTTTTCTTGTGCAAACTTAGTTTTCACAATCACCTTGGATAATATTAGTGGGTAATATGGAGAAGAAAATGGTCCGGATAGATGTCAAAGAAATAATTCCACAAATAGTGATAAACTATTTATTACAAACTGGCGTTTAGACCCACATTGCAAGTCTTCTTCACGCCTGGATAGATTGGATACTCAAATATATAATAATTTTAGTTCATATTAAAAAAAAATTCATTTGTATTGTTTTAAAATTTAAATAATTTCTACTTTTGTACCTGGTTTACTCTAATAGTTTCAGTTTTATATAAATTTTTTTTATCGTTGCATTTTTATTATTATTATATTTGTTTTTTGAGATCTTTAACAAATATTGGTACTAAAAACATTAAAGCTACGAAAAAATACGACAAACAATTGAGAAACAAAATTGCGTGAAGAAGAAGCTTATAATTAATCAGGATAAATTCGAAGGAAGTATAGGGAGCATTCACCATAAATTATCTATTAATTATGTTCTAATAATACAATCCTTAGGACTTATTGTATACATACTGATTATTGATGAATTAAAATAAATAAATTGAATTATTTTAATTCATCAATAATCAATTCGAAGTCATAAGGATTGTATTATTAGGACATAATTAATAGATAATTTATGGTCCACTTCCTTCAAATTTATATGACTTAAAAACCTTTACGTTTAAAGGTAAATTTTTCCTCATATTCTGAACTTTTTTCTTAAATTAGTGTTGTTACAACAAAATGATACAAGTTATCGTGGGAATTGGAATGGAAAAGATAATATAATTATGGTTGATGTGTAGATTTCGGTAATCGTTTCATCAATAAATAAATATTTCAACTAACATTTTGAAGTACAGATGATATATGTTAGTTGAAACTTTCATTTCTATTTGAAATGATTACTGAAGTATACACATTTCCCATAATTACATTCTCTTTTCCATACTAAAGCCCATGATAAATTGTAGTGACTCAACTCGAGGCGACAACCTGCGTAACAGTTACCAAAGTTTTTTAACCGCTCAATATTGAAAATGTTCACAAGATCTGAAACAAATTGAAATCTTGCCATTTTTTAATATAGTGTTGTACGTAGTAAGGACACGGTTAACAATCATACCAATCAACCTACATATACTTCAAATTCAAATTTATATGATTTTAAAACCTTTACGTTTTAAGTTAAATTTTCCCTCAGATTCTAAATTTTTTTCTTAAATTATTGTTGTAAAACTTACACTAAACCCATTTATAAATTGTCTTGACTTGTTTTTTAAATTGATATTTTAATTTAGTCACAGACTCTAGTCCATTCCTTACAGCGTAATTGCGCACAAGGTCATATAGGTGTCTAAACATTCATGCATTAGTGGATTTGGGTGCATAATTACGAGGGTGGTCTGGAAAGTTTCTGCCGAACATCGCCTAAGCTCATCAAATGTTGTTATACGACCACCGAATTGAAAGTGAGAGAGACAGCAGAGGTTATGAACATCTCAAATGAACATGAGAAAGCTGCCCGCACGTTAGACCAAAAATGTGTTCGAATGAATATTTCCAACGCTCTGTTGGCGCAGTTTAGGCGCCGATTAATTACAGTAGATGAATACAGTCCAAATAGTGGACTGCAAAGGGGGAACCAGGTCCAAAAAAAGCAAAAACTGTTTTCTCGGTTGGGAAAGTGATGGCAACTGTTTTTTGGGATAGTCATGGAGTTATTTTAATCGATTATCTTCAAGAAGGAAAAACCATTACAGGAGCATACTATGCATCATTACTTGACAAGCTGAATGCAGAAACGCCCACATTTACGGAAAAATAAAATTCTGTTTTACCAAGACAACGGATCGTCTTACACCTCAGCGGTTATCATGGCGAAATTCAACGAATTACGTTTTGAACTGTTTGACTATCCGCCTTACTCACCATATCTAGCCCCAAGCGACTTCTTTTTGTTCCCACATCTAAAAATTGTGCTCGGAGGACAGAGATTTTCATCAAATGAAGAGGCAATCGCTTTCATGAACAATTATTTTGCAAAGAAAAACGCCGAGTACTTTTTGGACGGATTACAGAGAAGGGAGCATCGCTGGGAGAAGTGTGTAGAGTTACAAGGAGAGTATGTAAAAAATAAATAAAAAAATGTCTTGTTTTTTTGTTAGGTCGGAAACTTTTCAGACCACCTTCGTATTCTTAAAATCGTAATAATAAAGTATTATATTAAATCTTTCCTGAGGCGATTGGTATCAAAAGCTGACGACTCCGAAACATCAAAAACTTGACTTTTTCACTACTGCACCTTGCCGCCTCATTTCTAATGATTTTAGTCCCGTTCTGAAACTAAAATAAGACATTCCATATAATACTAACAAAATGTATATATGTGTATGCTCTGGTGAAATCTACTTATTATAGCATATAAGACTTTTTATCTCCTAATTTTTTTTTGTATTTTAATCTTTAATTCCCACAAAAAATATAAATCTGTATAAACGAACAAGCACGCACCTATACTATTTACACCTACAGCAATATTTTGCTGAGGCAGTTGTGAACTAGAGATTAAAATTAGTAAAGAGTAGATATTTGCATCATAAAGTCATTAGGGGCTTCTGAAGGTTTGACTTACATGACGATAAAGGTTTAAATGTCTTCTAAGATAATATTAATTCGTCAATATAATTTTCAATTTCAATTAAGTATAATATTTATTATTATCGCTACTTACAGAGGTATGGTCTTCGCTGTAAACGGGTTATCTCCCATAAGTGGGTCTACATCCTTCCTCATTATAAAACCATTATCACTGAAGCTGTTAAACTCTGTCACCAGGATTTTTTTTATAATTTCTGGATCACAGACAAGCAGCATCGGGTCGTATAAACTGTAGAAACCGACCATTCTATGTTTCTTATATTTCCTAAAACATTTTTGATACAAATGATTATGGTAGAAAATTGGGATCGTATATAAACATAATAGGATATTTTATTAAATACTATATAAATGTATTAGGTACTTTTAATTACGTACTTGTACATATCCACAAACATAGAAGGCATTACTGTTTGTCCGAATATTAATTTCCTTAGATTTCCGAATAGAAATTCTGTTGGGACAGAAATAACGTTCTTCCTTTTCCAGTATCCATGGGCCCACCAGTTAAATATAAACAAGCCACTGAGCAATAAGATAACTATCTCCAATATCATGGTTTAAACCTGTCATAAGCATAAAACTTATTTAATATTATTTATGTATTCATAAACTTTATTCATAAAAATATAATAAAAAATATTTTATTACAGATGATCTTTTTATTGGATAGCAATTAGTACAATCTTCCATATTAAGGGGAATACGCATTAGTGATCTATGAACACATTCAAACTAATTTATTATCCTCAAGGCAGTATCCTTGGCCCAATCCTTTATACAGTTTATACAGCTGACATCCCAACTTATCCTAATACTATCCTTACCACATATGCTGATACATGTGTATTATCAGTCAATACCAATCCAGTTATTGTATCCCAAAGCCGCCAATCCCATATCACTGATCTTGAAGAATGGTGCCAGAACTGGAGAATTAAAATAAATTCTCAAAAATCCCATCAAATCACGTTTACCTTACATCGTAAACCAATGACTTCCTGCCCTTCAGTATCCTTTAATAATATCCCACTTGTGCCTGTAGAACAGATCCGATACTTAGGGTTGCATCTCGACAATGGATTAACCTGGAATCCTCATACTAGACTGAAAAGACAAGAAACCGCTCGATGTTTCAGGCTACTTCAACACTTACTAGACAAACGCTCTAACCTCCCAATTAACTACAAAAGACTCATCTACATGACCATCATACGACCTATATGGACCTACAGAGTAGAGATTTGGGGCTCCACTAAGGCATCGAATTCCTCTCGTATCCAATCCCTACAATCCAAAATCCTTCGTAAAATCCAAAACGCTCCTTATTTTGTTAAGAATAAAGTCACGTGTGATTTCAACGCGAAACACCGATGCTGGGGTTCAAGGTTGTGTACCCCAAGAGGTAGGAACTTATGGTATGCTCTTCTTGAACTTTCATTAGACACATCAACTCCAAATTCTCCTACATACTAGCCTACTTCTAGACGCAAAACCCCGGACTTACTGGACTTTTGTATTACAAAAGGCCTAAGAACAGTACACAAGACTTTAAATACAAGCTCTGATCTTTGCCCTGATCATTCTCTAGTGCAAATGATCATGTGCGAAGAGCCTTCTGAGGCGCAAAAAAGACCTACCCTCACACAGGTTATAATGGATTGGGATTTATACAGAAGTTATCTCAATTCTCAACTCTAAATCCTTATTTCTATAAAGAATGAAGAAGAACTAGAGAAGGCAGTGGAAATGTTCACTACAAGTATTCAAGACGCAGCGAGGTTATCATCGAAACCCAGGAATAGAAAAGCGGATAGTTAGCCAAGCTACCCGCAGTATGCTAGAGATCTGACCAGGGCCAAGAGAAAAGCTCGTAAAATTTGGGAAACGGACATTTAACAAACTGAATAATGAACTGAAACGTCAAATTACCAAGTTTTACAGATCCAACTATGAGAATTATATAGACATTTTCCAAATGAAAGGCCCCGGGCTATGACTTAATAAATGCTGAGGTGCTCCAGCAAATGCCCAGGAAAGCTCTAGTGTTCCTAACGACAATCTATAAATCCATACTTAGAACCACGAAATTCCTTATACAATGGAAATATTCTATTGTTACAATGATCCAAAAACAGGATAGAGATATCAGCTACCCTTCCTCGTACAGATCTATTAGTTTACTCCCAATATGTTCTAAAATTTTTGAAAAATTGCATTATCCCCGACTAATAAAGTTACTGACTGAGAAAAATACAATCCCTCACCATCAATTCGGTTTTCGAAAATCACACTCGACAACTCAACAATTACACAGAGTAACTGACTACATATCGACAGCACTAGAGCATAAGTTATAATCAACTGGAGTGTTTCTGGATGTCGCCCAAGCATTCGACAAGGTCTGGCACCAGGGGCTTCTCTATAAGCTCAAGACTGTACTACCACACACTTATTATCTAATTCTTCCCTCATTCCTTGCAGACAGATTTTTCTCAGTCGGACAGGCCTCAGAGCTATCTTCAATAAGACCGATCTTAGCCGGTGTACCTCAGGGATCAATACTTTTACCGCTATTGTACATAGCATATACATACGACATTCCACAAAGTCCTAACATACTGATCGCAACCTACACTGACGACACTTCCATGCTCACCAAACATCATGCGAAAGTACAACAAACGATTTCAAGAAAAACTGTAAGGACGCCCAAACCCATTCATACAACAAATGGCCACGACTTCTCATGCCTGAGAACACCAGGAGGAGACTAAAAAGAACGTGGATGAGGGGCCTATTACAGTAGGCAATTTAAGCAAGCCAATGGAGAGGTATCGCTGGGCACTGTTCTTCTTCATGCCTTCCATGCCATTCTATATTATTTTCCAGTCCGACAATCCGCTGATTGTCAATTACTTGTTTTTGACAAGTGTGGATGAAAATATAAAGAGAAAAAAAAATACTTTTAATTTCTATCCATTATGTAAAACAAATAATGCAATATTATCGAGAAAGGAACGTAACGCACCATGTTTAGTTAAAATTCGATTTTACTCCTCATAATATTTTCGTACCGCGGGCTAAATATGAAAATCGTTTCTTAAGGAGTAAACTCCAAAAATGTTAAAAAGAAGAAATAGCATTTCAAATGCAGCTAATAAATAAATTAATCATTCGATGTTTCTAAACCTCCTCGGCATTGCAAAGGTTTATCTACGCAGAAAAGGAATAGCTCAGTTCAATTCAAAATACTAAAATAACATACATAATTTAGGGAAACTATAGGGCCGTTTTATATGAAATGTCTGATTTTAAAAGAAAGATTATTTAGCAAAACAACTTTATGAAAACAAAACATGTATATTCAATATATTTCCCTCATTTTCTATCTAATTTCCTAATTTTCAATCCCAGCACTAAAATATCAGGGTTGTTTGGTGAAACAAAGTCTTTAAAAATAGGTTTTTTTTACTTAAGAATTATTTTCAATAATTTTATTCTTAAGGAAGTTAGTTGTATTTTCTCCCAAATCTCTGAATTGAAAGAAATAATTTGGGGATATGTTTGGTGAATAAGGTGGGTTCACTTCGTAACCCAACTCGTTCAGTTTCTTCACGTCTCACAGTGTTTCGATTAGTAGGAGCTAGCTGGAAAAAAGTTATGTTTAAAATTCTAAATTGTTTTATTGGAATATTGTAAACAATTGTTCAAAACCTAGAAATGTAGTATTTGTTTATGAGTGGCACACTTCATCTCGTCAGTAATGGAGTCCGAAGTAATGAATCTGTTACGGTCAGAGCGGGGACGAGAACCGGCTGAGAAGATTAGGCAAACAATGGGATTAAGCGGAAGGGATTATAGAATGGCGTAGAAGCTTCTGGATCGGGCTCGATGGGACTAGGTGGTCTTCTTCCGAGAAATCCCCACCCCGACCGGCCTTGCCTATATAAAAAGGACAGCTGTTCAGGCCGCGAGTTCAGTAATAAGACGAGTTCAGTAATAAGACGAGTCAGTAATAAGATGAGTGAGTAATAAGACGAGTCAGTAATAAGAGTCAGTAATAAGTCAGTGGCAGTGTGTGAGTTAGTTAGTATAAGTATCAGTCTGTAATAAGTGCTTAGTGAGCAACAGTGACAATTAGTGGCCGTGTAATAAACTGTGTGGCAGTTTGTCATATTTGGAGAGTCTTACGGTCGGTGGACTTTAGTTAGCGAACTGTAAGTGTTAATTTGTAATTGTAAACTATAGGGTAATATTATTGTATTTGTACAAATTTATATAAATAGTGTAGTTATTTAGTATTAGCAATATCTTATATTATCTGTATATTATCTTAGAAATTAGATAACATTTAGTAGAATATTGTTATTGTAAATTGATATTAGTTTAATAATTTAGTTGTTTTTAATGATCTCATGGTATTCTTGTTAATTTGTTAATAAATATTAGATTCTTGAATTAAGTAATAGTTGAGTCCATTTTACACCCAGTAGCCCGTAACAAATCCATAGAAATAGACTAAATCAGTTGTGTTCAAAGCTTCATTTCAACCGTACAAAATTAAAATGTTACTTTTTTTATATGAATCAATTGTTGAATATCGATATTATATGTACTCTTAGGTGCTATTTTTTTCCAATTAAATAAATCTTCTGATAATCAATCTGTATCAATTTTTTTTTTAATGAATAAAGGATTTTTCCTCATTTTGAAACATTGAAGTGATGAAAATTACTTGTATTCGTTTGTATCCGGGGTAAACTTTATATATTTCATAGCTGGATCTCTCCCATTAATAATAAGATACATTATAGCCTGCACACTTGAGTACAACTTTTTTTATTTTTATTTTAGAGTACCCTTATTTTTTTTATTTTAGAGTTCTTTTTGACCAAATTAAATATTAAAAACCTTGCAGAGGACTCTGAAAAGAATATTTAAATAAGATTGACTAACTATTCCCTGAACATTTCTGATGAATGGCGGGAAAATCAAAGCAGCCCACAGTGTTTCGATTAGTACAAGCTAGGACAAAAGTCATGCTTAGAAATCTGAAATGTGGTATTGGAATATTGTAAACACTACTACAAAACATGGTAATCAAATATTTGTTTAAGTCTGACACTAATTGAATTAATTTATTTATTTATTATCAATTAATTAATTAAATTCTAATTGTATTCTACTCTAACACATAGTTTTAATTTTATTTTCCGTATCATTATTCTAAAGGAACTTATCCTAGAATAAATACGGATTTATATCAGTTTTAACAATTTCATTAATCGGCCAACTAGGGACCACGATAAGCCTCACTTTACATTCTGGTATTTCTTCAATTTTCGTTTGCTCCACATCGTCTTCACGAGCTCACTGTGTTTAGCACGACGTTCTTCTGTTCATTTAGCACCAGCTGCCCGTTTCTCATCTCGGAAAGTCCCAAAAGTCTTGATGGCTGCTCTTAAACGATTTCGGTCATTTAAGTCTTCCTCTCGTATGCCCATTTGTTTAAGATCTTTCTTGACGTTGATGTACCACGGCATTGTTGTTTTGGGTTTTAAGTCAAACATTCTGAAGATACGTTTCGTCCACCGAGAGTCGATCATCCGTCGTATATGGCCGTAGAAGCGAACTCTGGGTTTACGCATTGTGCTCGTGATCTTCTCTATCTTGGAGTATATTATTGGCTTGGATTTACTGATGTAGATGCCATTTTTGTAGTTCGGACCAAGTATGCTGTGTAAGATTTGTCTTTATTTTCTCTCCAAATCTGCGAGCAAACATTTCTCATACAGAACAAGGCATTCTGAAGCATACACTGATACTAGTTTGACGACAGTATTGTAGTGTCGGATTTTTGTATTCATGGAAAAACACTTTTTCTTGTAAATGTTGCGGGTGGTTTGGAAAGCAACTTCCATTTTCCTCACTCATGTTGCTATGGCCTCTTTGTCAAGCCCATTTTGCTGAATCCATTCCCCAAGGTATTTAAATTTATTAACCCAGTTTATCATTCCATATTTGGTGTTTTGGTTTGCCGGGCCATCTTTGATGTTCGACATCACTTCTGTCTTTTAGAAAGAAATTTGTAATCCTTATATTTACTGTTTAAATATTTAACAAAAATAATTATTGTTTTTTCTGCTACTTCCTTCAACATATTGATCTGTTCTGTTGCATTTACGAAATTTTCCGTCATTAGGGCTATATCATCAGCAAACGCTAAGCAATCTACATCCACTCCGTTTTTCTTCGTCCCAATCCTTAAATGTTGATAACTTTCTCTTTCTTTTAATGTCTGTCGCCACTCCTGTATTACCTTCTCGAGTACACAGTTGAACAAGAGAGGTGACAGCCCATCCCTGTCGAACCCCTGTCTTGATCTCAAAGGGTTCAGAGAGACATCTTTGGAATTTTATTTTGGACTTGGTATTAGTCAGGGTTGCCCTTATTATTGCCAACAGTTTTTCGTCGACTACCATTTCTGCAAGTATGTTAAGCAACACATCACGGTCGATGGAGTCGTGTGCTTTCTTGAAGCCTTCAAATGTCGCCACGTAGGTTCGACCTCTCAGCATATGGTACCTTATTATGGTTTTTAGGTTGAGTATTTGCTCTGTAGTTGATCGGCCTTTCTGAAAACGTCCCTTACACTCTCCGAATTTGTGCTCAACTTGCTGTTCTAGTCTTTCAAGGATGGATAGTGATCGGATCTTGTAGGCTACTGACAGAAGAGGTAATACCTCAGAAGTTGTTCACATCTCTCATATTCCCTTTCTTATGTAAAGGATGGATCAAAGTTTTATCATTATATATTGTCTTAATTATACATTATCCTAACAATCCTCTTAAATTTCTTTGGTAATTAATTAGAAACCATTTTTTATAATTATATTATAAAATATAATTATTAATTATCGAACACATATATAATCGAAAATCATATATAATCGAAACACTGTTCGTCTGTTTATGAGGTCTGGCGTTGTCGTGTATAAGTATTGTTCCCTTCTGATTATCCAATGTAGGTTGTTTTTGATAACTTTTTATTCCATTATATCAGTGTCCGAGTTTAAACTCATTAAAAAAAAAAAACTACAAGTAAATCGCATACTTCCATGGTCATATTCGATGCCATACTAAACAATGTTCGTTCGATTTTATTAATAAAATAAAAATAAAGGATTAATAACAGGCTATCACAGTCTGTAAATACAAACGTAGTAAAAAGTCCACTAACTCCACTTTGAATTTTAGAAATAATAAAAATGAACATTTCATATGAAACGAACCGATAATTTGTATAGCTTTGTAGTAATAAGATATGTATTCATAACTTATCTTCAACTTTGTAGGGTTCTGAATATTCTAAATGTTCATGGGTTACTATTGGAAAACCAAACAAAATAATGAAATAAAATATAAAAAGTAACAAACAAAAAATAGTCCTTAAATATTAGTGATAAGGTTTAGATGTTTCTATAATTTCACAACATTGTAAAATTTCATCCACGCAGACAAAGAATAGAATTTCTTAATTCAAAAGCCTAAAATATGTAAACAAAATTTAGGGATTACTTGTAAACAGTTTACAATGTCGGAATGGGGGACTATTAAACGGTAAATTAATTCGGTAATTATATTTACAAAAGAAAGCCGAAAAGTACCAAAAAAAAAAATCAATAAAATAATCGGAATCTAAATTTATTTGAATTCAAATGTGAAATTATCTACTCTTGTTTTGAAGAGGGGAGAGATGAAAGGGGGCACATTTTTTATTGTTTGTCAAGGACAGGTATTGATGTAGTCTATAGCTAAGAATTTGTCGTGGTTTCTGTTTGACATATTTACAAGCCATTTTTAGTCATGTATTAATAAATTATCATGATAACATATGTACTGTATTCAGTCTTAGTACAATGCTTTGAGGTTTATATTAAACCAACCACAGTCATTGCATTTCAACTACACCAGCAAGTTCACAAATGATTCGCAATGATTCAAATGATAGTTCACAAATGATGATTTGTAATTATTTTAACTAAATTTATAACACATATCTTCTGCCTCAAAAACGTATTCAATTTTTCTCTAGAATATCATAAATAATTTCAATAATCTGATGTTCATTTAACTCAAAACAATTTTTTTGTATTGATAACATCTAAAAAACTACCAATCGTGAACAAAATATTTTATATGTTATATATGTATATATGTTTCAAAGTAAAGAAAATTTGATTATTAATCGATCTCATTACTTTAAATATCTTCTGACCTAAGTAAAACAATGTTCCTCCCTCTCAAAAAAAAACAAAAAACTATTTCAACAATCTGTAACATCTTAAAACCTATAGCCAAAAACTATTACAAGTGGAAGCACACAAAGTTACAAGTTTTAAATAACTCTTTCAAATAAAAAAGGAGACCTGAAGTACAGGTTGAATTCTAAGATTTATTAGTTTATTGGTTAATATTCAATATTGTTAAAAAGTTTTAAATAATCACGGATTTTAATAAGATCACCCGAAAAGAGAAAATAGAAATATTTACTAAATAGTTACCTCGGGTGAGAGTATTTGATAGGCAGAAGCTCAGAGCACTACTGTCAGCTCCGCGACCACATGAAGGACGCCCCCAAGAAAAATAGTGCGTCACTCAACAATACATTATTTATCTTTCAATATAAAAACCTTTTTCATAAGGGAAATTATCATTAACAGAAGTGATGGAAGATGTCTTTACATAACGTTACCTTCAGTAATTTACCTTTGTAAAATGTTTATCATATAAACTTAATAAAATTTGTAACGTTGTAGCATCAAACATAATGATTCTTGATCTGAGTAGTTTATTTTTACGATAGATAAGACTTAATCTTGATGTGAAGAATTCTTATCTTTAATTTTCGATTAATTAGATAAGCGGACAAAGGGAGAGCTGAGATGCTGCCCCGGTTTTAAATCCGGCTGTGGCAGATAATATATTAAATCGGTTAACAGCCATGAATATGGAAAATAACAGAAAAACGATTTTATTCTAGGACCAGGTCTCTTGAGAATAACAGATGTGTATAAAATTTAATGAATATTTATCTGGCCAAAGGGCTAAATTATAACAATGATACAATATTTACAGAAGTACATGAAAATAAATATAAACTAAAAGGTATGTTTTGGTAAAGAAAAAAAATAGAATTGAAACATAAAATTACAAGAATTAAGCTGAGAGAAAAAAATAAGCAAATAAATAAACTAACCTAACATTCTAAAAAATAATAGTAAATCATCTACTTACTTCCGATGTATATAAGCTATTAGTTATAACTGATTAGAGAGCATCTGTTTGGGAATTCAGGAGATCTAAGAAGAGCTTGGATTTGAATGTGGATAAGGAAGACGCATGACGGATATCGGTGGGAGTGAGTTCCAAAGTGTGGCGGAACGGGCGAAAAAGAACGCTCAAGTGTTTTGGCTCTGTGGGAACGAGTATGAAATTCGAAATAGCGAGATCTTGCGCTCTGGGTAATGGACTCTGTGGGATATGCAGACCCTCCTGGGGCGAACCCAGAATCTATAAAGCGAGCACCCTTAATTGGGGAAAATCCGGTGCCAAAACACCTCTCTTCACAACCGTTGCCTTGGGAATAGTACATTCTCAACCATGTACTGACCCCAAGACTCCTCATAGGCTGTAATGGCTCAGGTTCGTTAATTAGATAGAGAAATCTGTTCATCTTGGAAGAACTTGCGGCTAAAAGGTCTTTCAGTTATTTACAACATTGAGTCTATGTAAAGAATAGACTACTAGTACATCATCTGAAGTATCGATAAAACGGAAAGACCTTGCAAATCAGGTGTGGATCTAAAGTAGAACTTTGGAGCTAGAATTGCTTTCTAATCAAATTTTCTTACCGTCTAAATCCTTTCTGGAAGGCAATATCTACAGCCCAGGTGAATAAGTTGTTAAGTCGAATTTTGTTGGGAGAGAGATGATTGTATTGAGGAAAGCGGAATCGTGTCATTCTCATAGTTTTAGGCTTGAAATGAAGTTCTAATATAAGCAATAAATCCTTTTCAAACTAATGCCTGACTTAGCCACTTATTCACTGCGAAAATAACACGATTCCGCTTCCATAACTACAAGAAACTCATTTTGGAGAAAATGCGATTTGACCACATATTCACCTGAGCAGTAGATATTCTATGCACTTTCTTACGCCTAAATAATTTATAATTATTTATGATAAGTCTCGGATTTATCGATCATTGAAAGTCTAAATTGCGTAGCCAAATTACCTATTTTGAGATAACGTTGCATTTTAGCGTGTGTTTTATATTCTCTCCGCAATGCCTGAATTAACTACGTCACTAAATAAGGATTTAGTTTAAAAATTTGCTACCTTCTTTAAGTAGCCATATTTCAAATCCTGTTATATGAGTTGCACAAATTTTCAGATATACTACTTTGTCCTTTGGAGGACGTTAAGTTTATTTTTCTATCTTTAAACTTGGACTGAATGCCCTAACAGATCCAAAGGGCACTATTTTTAACTATTTGAAAGGACCCAGGACTTTCATTTATTGATCCATAATGGGATCGCCATCAACTGATATCCAACTTAATTTTTTCCCCTTATTAAAATCTAATAATGGTGTCACCACAGTCTAGTAAGGAACATGTCTAGGATAGCAAGCAAAGGCCCATCTAGGGTTATAAATTACACGGGTCGACATGGTTTTCTTCACAAGAAATCTGATTAGTGAATCTAGTGCAGTTTTTCATACTGAATTCAGATATGTAGTCAGAAATTTTCCACCAGGCACAGTTTTTTGTGACAGCTACTTTTTAAAATCTGATTTTAGCCTGTTTTTTTTCACCTGCCATCACCTCGTATGTAGTGATTTTAGCCAAGCTGTATTTAAGTAAATTTTGTTTGTAATATTATGCTGAAGCACCATGAAACAAGGCTGTGCAGGTTCATTCATGTTTGGACATGTTTTTTCTTTTTTTTGCTTCTACGTTCAGCTTAAAATTTAGAAGTAAATACACTTTGAAACAAAATGTTGATTTTCATTTTATGAACTACAACTTAATCTTTTTAGCTTGTAATTGAAGATTACAAAATATAAAAATACGTGTAAAGGTTTTAGTTGGCAGTTATTAGTAGTAACCAATATTTAAATCTAAAAAATGGGTTTGAGAATTTAAAAATAAAATTGAACTTGGGATTCTCTTATTAGACTGAAAAGACAAGAAACTGCTCGCCGTTTCAGAATACTGCAACACTTACTAGAAAAACTCTTGAAACTTCCAGTTAATTACAAAAGACTCATTTATAAGCCAATTCTAAGACCTATTGCGACTTCGGAGTAGAGCTTTGGAGCTTCATTAAGCCATCGACTTCCTCTCGCATCCAATCCTTACAATCCTAAATCCTTCGTTATATTCTTAATGCTGCTTACTTTGTTACAAATAAAGTCATCCATAATGACCTTAAAGTACTTGTGTACACAATGCACGCCCAAGGTAGGCCAATGTTGTGCGCATGCCCAAGCGGTTACATCTTATAACAGCTACATTTCTACCAGTTACCTTAGATAACCTTTTAAAACATTTTTATTTGAATCTAAGTTCGGCCGAGATCGCCTCCCTTCGGATATTTTGAAGAGAAAAGATTTGCCGCCGGCAAATCTCGGCCGAACTTAGATTCAAATAAAACATGGAATGTAATAATAATGGAAATAAATAAATCGAAGTAATCATAATATAATTGAATATATAACATATAATAAAATAATGTAGTATATAATAAATAAATAATAAGTATATATAATAATAAATAATAAATATATAATGTAAACAAATATAATAATGACATAAATAAATAATGCAACATATATAAACTATTGAAAATTGAAATAATTATTTAAAAACATAACATTCAATCGCATTTGGGTGGAAAATGGGTTGAATATACAGTTCAACATGGATTGAAAACAGTCTCTATTTCCATCCACCTGATGTTGTCGCCATATAAATTCTGCTAAATAAGAATCCAAATGATGTCTTGCTGTCCCCCTATGTCTTTTGTTCCTCCATTTATCACTACCCCACATTCTCTCAACTGTTTGAGTATGTACTCGTGTTTCTGGGTCAATAAAGTTATACCTATGATTCACTTTAGTATGGTGGAATCCTTGTTTTTCAATTGCATTTGTTTGATAGCCTTTCCAACTGTCGGAATAGTGCTCCCGTCTGCAATGTGTTCAATGATCTTCTCAAGAAGAGTCGACCCAAATAAGCAGTGTCGTATAATTATAAAACACCAAACAACAAAAAATGTACATTAAAACACCAAACAAACAACAAATGAGCAAGAAACACAACAACTCTCGAACACAGTAGTAAACAAACAATGATGTCTGTCAAAAATGTAAGGTTATCCAAGGTAACTGGTAGAAATGTAACTGTTATAAAATGTAACCGCTTGGGCATGCGCACAACATTGGCCTACTTTGGGCGTGAATTATGTACACAAGTACCTGACCTTAATATCCCATTTGTCGATGATTTGGCCCGAACCCGATATCTGTCCTTTCATGAAAAACTTTATTCCTACTAAAACACACTCTAGTTTCAAACCTAGCTTCTTCTTCAATTCCTGATAATCCTCTGAAAAGAAGATGGCCGCGTGATCTTTTAAGTTAAATTTGTTCTTTGAGTACTACCACTGGGTAGCTTTCTTACATGACTTTATCCATGCCATTATGCATCATTCCTGCCATTATATTTACTTGTTGTATTGTTATAATACAGTGGTAAATTTCAATAAATAAATTTTAAAAAAAACTGTTATATATACAACTTTAAGAATAGATTTCTAGTTTATTTTAAAATAAAGAAGAAACAATGTTGAACCTCACACTGCGTGAGCGGTAGAGAGGTTGGACTATGATGATGAGAAACAATGTTAAAGTCGCCAAGAGAGAAATAATACATTTACAAGTAATGCTTCCCAAATATATTTGGTTACTACATGCCTGCGTAGTTATCAATCATAATTAGGCATAAAATACGTAAATCTATTTTTATTTGTTTTTACCCGTCATCATAATTCTCTCACATAAAGTTTAAAAATGCACTGGAGGTAGTTACTGAGGAAAATGTGAAGAAAAAAAACATGCTCTACAATTGCTATTTTAATATTTCTTAGCACCTGCCTGCAGTAATTGAAAATAAAAAATATATAGAAAATTTAATCTTTTATAATTAGTGGACATCTTACATTGAATTGCTTAATACATAGTTATGAAGTCGAATCATGAATATCTAACTTTCTTGACATTGAATATCTAACTTTCTTGTAAATGCTAATATCTCAGAAGCTCTTTGTGAAATATTATTCCCGAATAATAGGAGCGGAGTGAGAGAGGAGAGAGTTGCCATGCAGTTCAAATTCCGCTTCTGGCAAGACTTTTATTTAATCTGTTAGCGGCCGGTGATGGACCCTATAGGATCTTGGATCCTCCTGGGGCTCACCCAGCCTCTATAAAGTGAGTACCCAAAATAAGGGGGAAAATCTGGTGGTTGAGCGTGATCTAGGACACATCACCTCCCTGCACAACCGTTGTACATGAAACAGTACAGGCTCTACCAAGTACTGAGCCCCAGACTCTCCATGGGTTGTAATGGTACAGGTTTTTTAATTGAAATAATGTTAAGCAAATTTTTTTTTTCTAGTTAATGTATACATGTATATGTGACCTGGTGAGTACCTGAAGTTAAATTCGCACAGAAGCTTTTCTCCTCTTTTCATTCTCCTTAATTCTAAACTTATGTATAAGGTAAGGGCGAAAAATAATATAACTATGTAATTATGTACTTACATTATGTTTGACTACTTTCCTTTTCTTTTTTTGTGATGTAGAAACATTTTACTTTTGTTTAAGTCGTCATAGAGAAAAGCTTTTATATAGAGGCATTAGTTTAAATGAAAATTTACAACCGATTTATATAATCCAAAAGAATCAAACTGAAAATAATCAAGTAAAGCTAATTGTAATGAAAAAAATAAATGATAATTAAATTTTCTAATATTAAATAACACAATTTAACAAGAAAAAATCCATACATTTTTTTTATATATATTTGTTCCTTCCACAGCATCATTTCCAATTCTGAACATTTTTTTTGGTTGGGGGGGGGGGTGATTATGAATATCGAATTTGCCATCTCATGTTTTTCATAGAAATATAAATTATCTTTTTAGAAAATGTATCGAAGTAGGCTGTTTACCAGCATGATCCAAACATTTTTTATTTTATTGACATTTGAACTTTTGCTGATTGTGTATAAGCAATCTATGATTTGTTAATCGCCTGGTATCATAAAGAAATGGGGGATTGATAAAAAAAATTATAGTATAATTTTTCTTATGTACAAAATATATGTCGATTGTGTAAATAACATTAATTATTTATCATCTTAAAACTTAGTATTCTTTTAACATCTCAATTCTTTAAACTCTCAATAATTAGAAGATTAGATGTCTATTTACCTTCGAGGCCCTACAGCCTATGTGCGGGTCTTGGTATCTTCCTACTGGCCAGTAGTGGTGGGGTCGCAAATAACGTCGCAGTCTAAAATAACGTGTTATTGGAAAATAACGGTTACTGTGATAACGTGTTAACAAAACGAGCCCGTTATTGGAATAACTCCTTCATCATTTCACTCGCCAATAACGAAATAGCGCTTCCACATGTTATTGAAATCAGATGAAGGCCAAGGCGTTATCACAGTTAGCGAGAACACTATGTTCTGAAAAAATGTAATTGGCTTAGTTTGCTATTATTCGGAAATATAACGATTTCATTCACGATAAATGAAATAAAAATTAACAAAAAAATTAAACTTTGCTAATTCGCACAAAAAGATGGAAAAAATATCAATTAAATATGTTTTAAAAGCATAAAACTGCCTCAGAATTTATTCATGTGGCTCTATATACGTTCTCAGACCGTTAGGGAACTAATAAAACGTTATTGGCTAAATTTGCTATTTTTGGGGAATATAGAAGAGGCACTGTAATCTAAATATATTCACTTCGAATGAAAGTTAAAAATTCTATTACACAAAACAACAAATTTTTAAAATTGTAATAAAATTAATTTTTTTTTCAATTTAATGATGGCTTATTTGTATTCCTCTTATTAAATTTGATTATATAAATTGTTAATTCTCCTGTAGCCCATTTATGAATTAGGGAAATGGTCTAGGTAGATGTCAGAAAATATTCTTTTTAAATTTTTTAACTTCAAAGACTTGTTTTTAAAGTTCAGAAAAATATTTTATAAGTATAAATATAATTAATATTTAATTTTTACTAAAATAAAAAAACTGTAACCACTATGACCCGCGAACGAGTCTGGGGTTCAGTACATGGTAGAGACGGTACTGTTTCATGGACAACGGTTCTGCAAGGAGTTGACTGTTCCTAGGTCATGCTCAACTGCCAGGTTTTCCCCCCTTATTTGGGGTACCCTATTATTTTTATAATATTTTATAAATATATTTTATATTTAATATATTGGTAAAGAAAGGAGCAGGAATTGCTCCAATAGGACCAGAACCATGTTGGGGGGTTCCCCTTTCCCTGGCTAAGGATACAATTAACAAACTAGCCAAGAGGAAGATAGAGCCAAGATAAAGAACACTAAACTTTTTATAAAGGATCCAACGACAAAATTTCTGAGAAAATCAAGAAAGAAACCGCTTACATGTCGAGAAAAGTATTTGTTTTATTAGTTCCCTAACGGTCTGAGAACGTATATAGAGCCACATGAATAAATTCTGAGGCAGTTTTATGCTTTTAAAACATATTTAATTGATATTTTTTCCATCTTTTTGTGCGAATTAGCAAAGTTTAATTTTTTTGTTAATTTTTATTTCATTTATCGTGAATGAAATCGTTATATTTCCGAATAATAGCAAACTAAGCCAATTACATTTTTTCAGAACATAGTGTTCTCGCTAACTGTGATAACGCCTTGGCCTTCATCTGATTTCAATAACATGTGGAAGCGCTATTTCGTTATTGGCGAGTGAAATGATGAAGGAGTTATTCCAATAACGGGCTCGTTTTGTTAACACGTTATCACAGTAACCGTTATTTTCCAATAACACGTTATTTTAGACTGCGACGTTATTTGCGACCCCACCACTACTGGCCAGTAGGAAGATACCAAGACCCGCACATAGGCTGTAGGGCCTCGAAGGTAAATAGACATCTAATCTTCTAATTATTGAGAGTTTAAAGAATTGAGATGTTAAAAGAATACTAAGTTTTAAGATGATAAATAATTAATGTTATTTACACAATCGACATATATTTTGTACATAAGAAAAATTATACTATAATTTTTTTTATCAATCCCCCATTTCTTTATGATACCAGGCGATTAACAAATCATAGATTGCTTATACACAATCAGCAAAAGTTCAAATGTCAATAAAATAAAAAATGTTTGGATCATGCTGGTAAACAGCCTACTTCGATACATTTTCTAAAAAGATAATTTATATTTCTATGAAAAACATGAGATGGCAAATTCGATATTCATAATCACCCCCCCCCCCCCCAACCAAAAAAAATGTTCAGAATTGGAAATGATGCTGTGGAAGGAACAAATATATATAAAAAAAATGTATGGATTTTTTCTTGTTAAATTGTGTTATTTAATATTAGAAAATTTAATTATCATTTATTTTTTTCATTACAATTAGCTTTACTTGATTATTTTCAGTTTGATTCTTTTGGATTATATAAATCGGTTGTAAATTTTCATTTAAACTAATGCCTCTATATAAAAGCTTTTCTCTATGACGACTTAAACAAAAGTAAAATGTTTCTACATCACAAAAAAAGAAAAGGAAAGTAGTCAAACATAATGTAAGTACATAATTACATAGTTATATTATTTTTCGCCCTTACCTTATACATAAGTTTAGAATTAAGGAGAATGAAAAGAGGAGAAAAGCTTCTGTGCGAATTTAACTTCAGGTACTCACCAGGTCACATATACATGTATACATTAACTAGAAAAAAAAAATTTGCTTAACATTATTTCAATTAAAAAACCTGTACCATTACAACCCATGGAGAGTCTGGGGCTCAGTACTTGGTAGAGCCTGTACTGTTTCATGTACAACGGTTGTGCAGGGAGGTGATGTGTCCTAGATCACGCTCAACCACCAGATTTTCCCCCTTATTTTGGGTACTCACTTTATAGAGGCTGGGTGAGCCCCAGGAGGATCCAAGATCCTATAGGGTCCATCACCGGCCGCTAACAGATTAAATAAAAGTCTTGCCAGAAGCGGAATTTGAACTGCATGGCAACTCTCTCCTCTCTCACTCCGCTCCTATTATTCGGGAATAATATTTCACAAAGAGCTTCTGAGATATTAGCATTTACAAGAAAGTTAGATATTCAATGTCAAGAAAGTTAGATATTCATGATTCGACTTCATAACTATGTATTAAGCAATTCAATGTAAGATGTCCACTAATTATAAAAGATTAAATTTTCTATATATTTTTTATTTTCAATTACTGCAGGCAGGTGCTAAGAAATATTAAAATAGCAATTGTAGAGCATGTTTTTTTTCTTCACATTTTCCTCAGTAACTACCTCCAGTGCATTTTTAAACTTTATGTGAGAGAATTATGATGACGGGTAAAAACAAATAAAAATAGATTTACGTATTTTATGCCTAATTATGATTGATAACTACGCAGGCATGTAGTAACCAAATATATTTGGGAAGCATTACTTGTAAATGTATTATTTCTCTCTTGGCGACTTTAATATTGTTTCTCATCATCATAGTCCAACCTCTCTACCGCTCACGCAGTGTGAGGTTCAACATTGTTTCTTCTTTATTTTAAAATAAACTAGAAATCTATTCTTAAAGTTGTATGTATAACAGTTTTTGTCCTAGGTCACGCTCAACCACCAGGTTTTCCCCCTTATTATGAATACCCTATTTTTATAATATTTTATAGAGGCTGGGTGAGCCCCAGGAGGGTCCTAGATCCTATATGATCCATCTCCGGCTGCAAACAGACTAAATAAAAGTAACTGCCCGCGGCGGGATTTGAACCAGGATTTCCGGCATGGCAACTCAGTACTCAACAACTGAGCCAGTCCGCTCCCTATAGTGTTTAATATAAAACGCCTTACTTTATTTAATTATTAAATGAGAGAAGTAAATAATATGATGAACACAAAATAATATATTTAAAAAAAATCAAAATAAGAAATTTGAATATTAACAAAAGTTTATAACTCCTCGAATTTTGCTGCAGCATCTTCGCTCGCGACCAACAGGAAATCGTCATACTCGTGTAGGCTTTTATTCTGATCACCTGATGGTAAAACTCTGTACTTGAGGAGAATATGTGCAACTGTTGTCTTCACTAATATCATGGCGTATTTCATGCCTAAAAAAAAACCAAGGTATGAAAAGTTAACATTTTATTATTATTAAATACAAATTTATGAAAATAAATATGACCTGAAGTATAAATATGATTATCCCTTACCTACGCAGATCCTCGGTCCTTCGCCGAAGGGCAGAAATGTGTACTTTGTCATCGAATCCTTATTGGTTTCAGAAAACCTTTCTGGGTCAAATGTTTCAGGATTGGGGAAATATTCTGGATCTTTGTGAAGAACTTCAGAAGGAATGAATACTTTAGTTCCTTTGGAAATGTTCACGTCCTCTATTACTGTATCTTTAGTACACAAGCGAGATAGGAATGTCAATGGAGGATGTATTCTGAGACTTTCTGGAAAAAAAAAACCAATAAAGTGTTTTGCGAATTTTTTTTTTCTTAAATTAAATAATATTAGTTGATCTTAAATGGGGAAAAATGGCCCTGCTTACAAATAAATAGTTCAACTCTATATAAGTCATTATTTCTTTTTACCATATAGTTAATTAAAAATATGACTATTTTCACGACATCTTTTATCTTTTTTGTAGTCTATCACCTTCCGACAAAATTTATGGTTGGTATCAGGTATTCCGGTTAATGTTACAAGGTTTTGAACTGTTTGTAGTTGTTTTGTTGTGGTGGAAGTGTTTAATATTTCATCGACTAATTAAGATATGAAACTATTGGGTCGTAACATATGAAATGTCAGTGAAGGTGTAAATTTAAATAATTAGCAAAAAAAAAAAATTAAACAATACTTTTTTCAATCACTGTTGGCATATTAGTAACTGTTGGCAGCGATGGTTAAACCAGCCATACTCCATCAAACAGTAATCATTACTTTTTTGGGGTGAAGGTTTAGGTTAGGCATATTCTGAGGTTTTTAATTTTTATCTAACCACCGTCCAGATCTCCTGCGGTTATTGTATAAGCCCCACTTTTCATCGCAGGTGACCAAACGATCCAAAAAATGCTCATTTATGTTTCTCAACAGAAGTGAGGAGCACGTTTCCAATCGGGTGAGCTGCTGTGCCTCGGTTAATTCATGTGGTACCCATATTTCCAGCTTTTTTGTCTTACCAAGCTCCTTAAGGTGCCTGGAAACAGTCATGATAGCTCCAAGTTGTGAACCTAATTCACGAGTGGTTTGGGAAGGGCCCGCTTCGACCAGCTCTTTCAACTTTTCGTTGTCCAACATAGTCTTCGGCCTACCACGTTATTTGTTGGTAAGGTCATAATCCCCAGACCGAAATATTTCCAGCCAACGGAAGATTGTTCTTTCGCTCACTGTATCTTTACCGTAAACAATATTAATGTTTCAGAACGCCTCCGTGACGCTATGGGCAAGTTTAAATTCGTAGAGAAAAATTATACGAATTTCCGCGGAAGACATAATTTTATTCTTATTTATTTTTAAAACGTTGCTTCACTTTCAAAAGGAAAAGTAAGGCTGATTATGAAAAAGGATTATATGATCTTTCGAACGGAATACCTAACATAATTGCTTGTGTGCAAATAATCTAATCTACATATATAAAAGAGAGTGGCGTTAGCTTATAACTCAAGAACGCCTGGACCAGTTTCGATGATCCGCACCAACTAGTCTACGGCCAAAAAAGAAGAATACTCTAGAAATATCTAACTCGATGCATGCGTTCTTGAGTTATAAGCGTAGTAACTAACGTCTCATTCTATCAAATGCTGGTCCGGTATTGCGAGAAGATTGACGTGGGTTACTTTGAAAATCAATTCAAATTCGCTGTTCATTTCATTCTGATTTACCATTTTGATGTGGAATTCTATTTTCAAACGGTAAGTTGCCAGCGAAGATGTTTATTTTGTGAGGTTATGACATTTGATCACCTATTTTCATCAATGTTTATTTGTGAGGTTATGACATTTGTGCACATATATGTATCAATAATTCCTTAATTGCTTTTGTGACATTCATTTCTTCATTTCTAATCTTCCGCATCGAACCGTAATGCAAGTAGAGTTCGGAATATCGCCAATCACTTGAATATGGATAAACAAGAAATCGCACGAGAACAGCGCCGTGTTAGTATGGCCCGACCTCGTGCATCACAAACACAAGAAGAAAGACAGGCGGCAAATGAAACGGCTCAGTTAACAATGAGAATTCGTCGAGCAAATCAAACAACTCAACAACTTGAAAATCGAAATCAACGCTTAAGAAGAAGTGCTTCAAGTGTTGATTTGAATCGAGAAGCGTTTCATTACGGTTGCACACTTGACTACAGCTCGCATCCTTCCGTTCAAATTGGCCCCATGGAGGTTGTGTGGATCCATTGTGGTGCATTGAAGTTCGCTGGATAAACGCCTGGATTGTGCTGTCTCAGTAGCAAGGTTAAACTACCACCATTTCCCTTGCCACCAGAGCCATTGCATTCTTTGCTTCTTGGTAAAACACCAGAATCACGTCATTTTCTATCGAAGACTCAGAAATAGAACGGATGATTGCAAATTACTTCATTTGGAGCAGATATTATTGATGAAAGCGGATGCAATCCGACATTCAAGGTGATAACAGATTTTTTTGTTTTCCCCTTTATATATGTATATATATATATATTAATAAAAGATTAAAGAAATTACATTTAATTAAAGAAAATCATGAATTCTAATTTCGTCATCGATTCTACAGATCCAAGTCCAAATTCACCATCGGATTGGATCATTGCTACAGCTTGAAGACGCACAACATAAATTCCTCCACATATACTTCATGGATAATGTGGAAAATCAACATGATCAGCGCCAAACAGTCAATGCGGCAATGACAAGAGGAATTCTTCGAGATCTGCAGCCGCTACCTCATGAACATCATGCATTGGTTCGGTTATTCAAAACTGCGTTGGATCGCATGTCAAGTGATGACTATAAGGTTGTGATCAGAGCGGATAAAAGACCTCCTGGAACACACGAACGCCAATTTAACGCTCCAACAATAGATGAGGATGCAGTTGTGGTTGTTGGCGAAAATCTGGAATCACGCGATATTGTGCTCACACGTCGGGACTCTAGGCAATTGCAACGAATATCCGAACCACGTCGTTCATACGATGCATTACAATTCCTACTGATGTTTTGGCAAGGAGACTATGGATATTATATCAACATCAAGATAATAAATCCATTGACCGGTGAGTATAATTATATAATATAATAATTTTCATATCATAATTATTTTCATTTCAATATGACACTAATGTTAATGGTATCATTTTAGGAGAGGAAACCATCAAGAAGGTCAGCGCAATGCATTTTTATGCGCATCGTTTGATGATTCGCCATAATGTCGATAACTATTTGCTTCGATTTCGCCGATTATTTCAGCATGTATGCTCGATATGTATGACAAAATAGAAGCAGAGCGCCTCCTTTTTATCAGTTTAAATCAAACCAAACTACGTACGGAGGAGTACATTCATTTACGCGATGCAATTTGCACCGAAGGAAATGCAGCTGATATTTGCCGCTTGACCATTTTACCGGCGACGTTCGTTGGCAGCCAACGTCATATGCATGAATATGCGCAAGATGGAATGACATATGTACGCCATTACGGCCGTCCAGACCTGTTCATCAACTTCACGTACAATCCATAGTGGATAGAAAATGTTCAACTGCTGCCTCCTAGCTAAACATCAAGTGATCGGCACTATATCACCGCACGTGTATTCAGGCAAAAAATCCGGTGGCTGATGAACTATATTGTTAAGCATCGTGTCTTTGGGGATACACGAGTTGTGACTTTGGCGCACATTCTCATTTGGCTAGTCGAAAGAATGCAATCGGACCAAATTTATGACATCAAACGTATGTGCCGAGATTCCTGATTCCGAAACCGACCCAGACCTCCATGATGTCGTAATTACAAACATGCCTCCTTGACTGTGTGGCGCCATTAACCCACAATCGCCGTGCATGGTCGACGGCAAGTGTTCCAAGCGTTATCCAAGAAATTTAACTAATGAGGTCATCACTGGCAACGATGGTTATCCACTGTATCGGCGTCGACCATCTGTTGATGGCGGTAGAACAATCACAGTCAAAGTGAGAGGAAATGATTTCGTGGTCGACAACTCTTGGGTTGTTCCATATTCGCCACTTCTTTCCAAAACATTCAAGCCGCATTGTAACGTGGAGTATTGCACGTTTGCAATTGCAGTCTATCTAGTACATATGCAAATATGTCACGAAAGGCAGCGACATTGCGGCTTTTGGTCCTCAAGCTCCTGATCTCAATGATGAAATCACGCGCTATCAAGTTGGTCGACACGTAAGCTGCAATGAAGCGATTTGGCCTATATTCTCATTTCTCATTCACGAACACTATCCGACTGTTACACATTTGGCAGTGCATCTGGAGAACGGTCAACGGGTTTATTTCACTTCAGGAAATGCCGCTCAACGTGCTCAAAACACAGCAGTGACAACATTGACCACTTTCTTCTCGATTTGGCAAAGTGATCCGTTTGCACGTAAGTCACTTTACTCAGAGATGCCGCGTTATTACACTTGGAATGCTTCATTCGGCTACGCTGCTGGAATGCTTCATTCGGCATTGAAATTGCCATTAAACCTTCAAGTGGTTGAAGAACCAACATGTCCCAACATTGAAGTCATTTATTTCTCTCTGTTCAATAAGAAAAGTTTCGAACGTTTAGTCCGGGCGCACATTGAGACGCAGTTCAACGCAGGGTAGTGTAGATTAGGCAGGACAGATTAGACCAGTTAAAAAGCTACGCTACTCATATGACCGCACATTGAAACGCAGTTTCTTGTCATCTTTGCATATAATCGGTCGTCGAACGTACAAATGGACGAACTTGACCTAAGTTCCGCGTCTGATTCAGACGAACAAATGGATGAACTTTTACTTTAGTATTCACTATCAAAGCGACATAAATGCACATGGAAAAGCGCATGTACGAAGAAAAGAAAAAGTCATGAAGAATTTGTTCTGACATCGGAATTTTCCGACAAACAGATCACCAATTTCTTACGATTAAATCGAAATCAAATTTTTAAATTTTGATTCATATATAATTTAATCAGCATATAATCATATAATCAGCATGGCTAGTGTGGTATAATATTTTATGTGGACGAACGGCTTCAATTAATTTTTCTTCTATAGTGGTATTATGAATATTATGATTACAATATTATGTGATTTGCAAATAATATTGAAACAAAATGATATGAAATATAATAAATTTTAACAAAAACTGCTTAACACATTCGCAGTAATCTGCCTTAGTCCGGGCGCACACTGAGACGCAGTCCAAGGGGTAGGGTAGGTTAGGCAGCGCAGAGTAGCAAAAAGTTTTGTGATACATAGGTTTGAACGAACGAGCGTTAGTTGAAAGGCAGGGCAGGACAGTTCAGTGCATGTGTGAACCTGCTTCACGCAGTGTTTGTGACACAGATTACTGCGAATGTGTCAAGCAGTTTTTGTTAAAATTGATTATATTTCATATTATTTTGTTTCAATATTATTTGCAAATCACATAATATTGTCATAATATCACTATGGAAGAAAAATTAATTGAGCCCGTTCGTCCACATTAAATATTATAATATTTTCCATGTACATTATTTCGTTTTGATAGTGGATACAAAAGTAACAGTTCATTGACATGCTTGCCTGAGTCAGACTCGGAACATAGGTCAAGTTCGTCCATTTGTACGTTCGACGACCGATTATATGCAAAGATGACAAGAAACTGCGTTTCAATGTGCGGTCATATGAGTAGCACAGCTTTTTAACTGCACTAATCTGCCCTGCCTAACCTACACTACCCTGCATTGAACTGCGTCTCAATGTGCGCCCGGCCTTAAATTCTGCTGATGTTATGAGGGTGGTGTATAGCAAAGCCCCGATCTAGAAAGGGTATATTTTACTCAGATGAGGTTATAATTATAGATACAATTATTGGGCTGGAAATAACTAATAAGCTTCCAAATAAAATCATAAAAAGGCAAAAATGTATAGTAAACATTTAAAAATTGAATTTGACTGAAAAAGAACCCCAACATCGTATTTGAGAAAGAAAAATAAACATAATAACAATTATACTACAGTGGGAGTTGGAGTATTTGAATAATAATATAATTGGAGCGATGGTGTTGGACATGGATACCCCCTAGTTATTATAATAAAAATTATTATTATTATTTATCAATATAATGAACTGAGGGGTAGCTCAGTGGCTGAGCGCTGAGGTGTCCTTCCCAAGGTCCCGGGTTCAAATCTGGCTGTGGCAGATAACTTATTTAATCTGTTAACAGACTGGGATGGCTCTGTGGGATCTGGAGAGCCCTCCAGTGCTCATCCAGCCTCTTTAAAGTAGCGGTTTAGCGTGAACTAGAACAAACCACCTCACTGCACAACCGTTGTCCTAGATACAGTTCAGTCTCAACCATGTATTGAATCCAAGACCCTTCATGGGTTTTTGGATTTTACTCCTTAAGAAACGATTTTCATATTTAGCCCGCGGTGTGAAAATTGTATGAGGAGTAAAATCGAGCGTTAGCTAAACGTGACCCTTTACGTATCTTTGCGCACCTTTCACTTCTTTCTCGATAAGATTGTATTATTTGTTTTACATAATAGATAGAAATTAAAAGTTAAATTCCGGTTAAATTAATAATAATAGTTTAATATCTCAGTTGGTATTGTTTAGAATATTAAGAGAATACAGAAGATTTATCTGCATGGTAAATTTACAGTGACAATCAATAAAATTGTGTACTAATAAATCAATCAATAAATTGTACCCCCAATATAGCTTATATTATAGGATCAAATTCATCGGATTGAAATTTTTCAAAAAAAGTCAATCACTGATCTAACTTCTTTCTAAGCTTCATCAAGATTGCTTTTAAACTAAAAAATGCTTACTTCCAGCGAAACCAGTTTTAGTATGAAATCATTTATCGTTGGTTCTTTCAAAGATAAAAACACAGCAGATATTTGTTTATTCACTTAAAGTCACTAAGTAAAATTTTAATAGTGAAAAGTAAATTTAATTTTCACTAAGTAAAGATGAAAATTTAAGTAAAATAGTTGAAACTAAGTACAATTCTTGAAAAATTAACTTAATTTATAATTTATTTCAGGCAGATTACTCGGGACGACTAGATATGGTACAACTATTGATGCAATGTTATCACGAATCATAACCCATGTAACTTCTGGCTTACACGTATCATATATTGGTTACCACAAATCTATTGTCACAGTATTTAATAATGATGATAATACTATTCACGGACTAAATACTGTTCAAAATCATGTTCAATGAAGAAGAACAAACGAATCTTCTCAAGAATGATTTATATAAAAATATTAACAATTATTATTAATTGAAAAAGTTGATGTTATATATTTCATTGGAATGATGTAAATAATATGAATAAATATTAAGATATGATTTGATTATTTTTTAAGATGCTCTCATTTACCCTCTTTTTACATAATCTACACAATACTAGTTCTTAAGGAGTAAACGCCAGTCGTGGGTCGGAGCTGACACACCTATTTTTTATTACTTTAGTTTTGAGGGGTGATGGTTTTTTTGTATAAATGTTTATAAGAAAATTATTTCCTCACCATCAAGAGCCATTTGTAAATAGGCGATGGAATTTATTTTATCATAGTCAAAATCTTCTGGTTTAGTTCCAACTGATAAGATTTCACTTCTGAGTTTTTCTTGGACTTCTGGATGGTTCGCCAGCTCTAACAGATAGAATGTCAGCACCGTCGAAGACGTCACAGTAGCATCGAGATAAAAGCTCAGAAAATGTCCAGTCATCTCCAGATCGGTGTACCCTGGAATTAAGAAGTAAGTTAACGTGCTAAGGAATCTGATGAGTGAACTGAACAATCAACATCGGCTCACAAACCTGCATTGCCTTGTTCCAATTTCTTTTTGTTCATCTTCATAACTGTATCGACGATATCAGCTCGTACTAATTTAGCATTCTGTCGATGGTCCACATTTGTTTTAGTCACGGATAAGAAAAAGTCTTCTGTCTCTTTTGAGATGATTCTGAAAACGTTTAGTTCATTAAAAATATTAGTTCATAAAAACTTTTTTATTTATATTGCAAAATATTTGAATATGCAGCAATGAAAGGTCATAAGTAATTGAAATCTATTCCTTATTCAAAAAGAAAACAAATACGCTAAATCCCTAAGGTAATCGTGACATGAAACAATAGGACTGGATTTTCACGTAGCAAAAATCCGAAAATTTCGTCATAGAAAAACAGACTGTAAAAAAAAACAGAGTAACTTTCAGTAAGAAGCTGCAAAATTGCAAATATAATACTTTTTGTTTAATTAGTATTTAATTAAGCTTCTCTAATCCAGAATTTTAGCCTTTTAATTGAAATAACTTGTTATGTGCAAACACATGTGAGAATTTATTTCGTATAATCTATACATATTATAAAACAAAGTCCTCGGCCGCGTTTGTTCGCGGTAAACTCAATATCTACTTCACGAATTTTCATGCGGTTTTCGCCAATATATAGAGTGATTCACCAGGATGGTTTAGGTATATAATTTGTAGAGGTTTTGTGTAAATGGGTTGGAATATCGATGGATTTCACCGAAGACGCTGCATGCCTAATCCCGTGCAATTATCTAACGTGCAAGATAATAAATTCGTTGGTTGTAAGATAATAAATATTTGGTTTTGTTTTTATATTTATAATTTCTATATAATAAAAGTAGCGGAATGGCTCAGTGGTAGAGCACTGAGTTGCCATGCCAGAAATCCTTGTTCAAATCCCGCTGCAGGGCATGATTTTTATTTAGTCTGTTTGCAGCGGGAGATGGATCATATAGGATCTAGGACTCTCCTGGGGCCCACCTAGCCTCTATAAAATATTATAAAAATAGGGTATCTAAAATAAGGGGGGAAAATCTGGCGATTGAGCGTGACCTAGGGCAAGTCACCTCCTTCCAGAACAGTTGTCCATGAAACAGTACAGTCTCTACCATGTACTGAATCCTAGACCCGTTCACGGGTTGTAGTGGTACAGGTTATTTTTTTTTCTATATGATAAAGTACATTAGCTAAGATGGGAAGAAAGAAAATCAAGACTTCCAAAGAAGCCTAACCAATGATATTCACGTGGTCCTTAATGGCGGGTAAATAATAAAAAAAAAGCAATTCGGCAATAATTTAAATATACATTCGGCAAGCTGAAATTGTAATAACGAACATTATATCAATATTGCCATAACTTTCATTAAATTATAAGGATATTCCAGCTGCTTAAAACCCATTAATATTTTGAATTACCTTATATTTCTCTCTATAAACCTTTTTAACTTTAGTTTTTTAAATAAATAAAATAAAATGATAATAAATGACTAAAATATAATATAAATCTATAATTATAATATTTCTCTATTACATAAAATAGTTTTTATTGACGTTATATTATATTGATGAACCAGTTTTTCTTTAGTCTTTTGTCATGCCCGATCTATGTTTAGAAATTATAAATATGTCTAAAACTTGAGAAATCGCATAGCCACTGATCCTTACTTATTGAAGCTGTTGAAGCTCTGTTATTGTATTTAAATGGACAACTTCGATTTTTAAAAACAAAACAAGATCCATCTTATTCCAATATCTCGAGTTTAGGACTGTTATTTCAATACAGAGAATGCTGTGAAAAAAGATTAAGATATATTTCTAATAAGCTACAATTTTTTAATCTAAAAAATAACACTAAAATAAAAAAATAAATAAATCGCTTATTGTCTAGTTATAATGACAATAATAACCTTCAGCAGTTTTTGTTCGGGAAAATTAAACAAAAAATTTTGTAGAGTAGGTTGAGCTTTGGCACGATGGCTACCCCTTCTACGTTCATCTCATTTTCTGTGTTTATAATGTTATTATAATTATCAAAGATAAGAAATTAAAAAATCAGTAACTCACCTTAAACTGAAAATTTTTTGAAGGAATGGTAGGAACAAGGATGCAAGTATGTTCCAATTGCTAGGATGGAAAAGCACACTTCCAGAAGCATGTTTGATGAAAGCAAATTCCGGATCCGTGAATGATTTTGGTTCGATCCCAAAACCGTTGTAAACGGCTGAATCAATTGTAGCACGGGTTGTTAAGTCCATTAGCTGAAAAATAATAATAAAAAGAAGAAGATGTTAAATTAATCTAATGTTAATTCATAAAATTCTTTTTGTTTATTCAAATAACGTCACTTTATACCGCTATGGCTAATCGGACGATGGTATAGAGGGAGTCCTAAATCTTTTCTATCCAGGTATAATTAGTATAAAATAGTATAAAATCTTTCGATAAAAACGATGCTTTTAAAAACGATGTAAATTACTGAACTATAAATCTTCAGAATTTTTCATAAAAATTGGGAAAACCATTATCCAGTCCGTATAAAATCTTAATTTATTAAAATTATTAAGACGTTTCGACAATTGATGTCATTTTCAATCATTCTAAAAATTAGCCTGCATCAATTAACATCATTTACAACTTAAATAAGCTATATATATATATTAAAATCGATTACCGAAACAGGTTGGCTTTTCTGCTTGTCAATGAAGTCGTACATATGCTCTCCTATTTTGACCATGTTGGGGACCACTTCCTTTAACCTTAATGGAGTCTGGTTCAAAGCCTGGATGCCTCTTAGTTCTTTCCACCTGCAGAAATTTTAGGAATTTTACAATATCGTCAGTTCAGAGTAAAAGTTGCGTTTATGCCCTTAGCTATTTTTAGATGATGATGTAGTTAGTGTTTAGTTATCTGTTCTCTTCGGAACACCAATAACAGTAATCAAATAAATATTTTACGTCGTAAATTAATTAGGATACAAAATATGACCACTGTATATATAACAAATTAGCTTGTGCACAAGTTTCCTTGTGCAGACATAGTTTTCACATTCCATAAATAGTGTTACGGCCAGAGAGGGGAGAAAGACCGGCAGAGAGGATTAAGACGAGCTGTGGGATTAAGCGGAAGGGATCAAAGATCGGTGTAGAAAGATTCGAACTATCTGGATCAACCTGGATGAATCGAGACAATTTGTTACGGTCTACTGGGTGTAAAATGAACTAAACTATTACTAAATTCATGATACTAATATTTATTAACAAATTAAAAAGATTACAAGGAAGTTATTTAAAACAATTAACTTATTAAACTAATATCAATTTACAATAACAATATTCTTCAGATTATAACCTAGGCCTTACTGTTATCTAATTACTTAAATAATATGCAAATAATATAAGATATTGCTAATACTAAATAACTAAACTATTTATATAAATTTGTACAAATACAATAATATTACACTATAGTTAACAACTACAGTTGAACACTTACAGTTCGCTAATTAAAGTCCACCGACCGTAAAACTCTCCAAATATGACAAACTGACACACAGTTTATATCACTTAATTATTACTTATCACACTGCCACCTGCTAACACTAACTGTTACTGTCACTCACACTGACACTACTTTACTACTTATTACAGACTGACACTAAATTATTGCTCACTGACTACAGACTGCAGTGGCGGATTATCCGTAAGGCAAACTAGGCACGTGCCTAGGGGCGCGTAGTTACAAGGGGCGCGCGAGCTCAGAATTTTTAAATAAATAAAAAAAATAACATATCGCGCATTAGCGTAAGTACAAGGGCCCTGATCTACTAGTCTAGGATGTGACGATACAACGTCACCGTAATTACGTAAACAATCAGTTAAAATTAAGATGGCCATTTATGGCCGGTACAGGGGCGCCGATAAAGTTATTGCCTAGGGCGCTCTGGACCTTTAATCCGCCACTGACAGACTGACTACTCCGAAACAGCTGGCCTTTTATATAGGCAAGTTTAGTCGGGGTGGGGCGCTTCTCGGAAGTTCCAAGAATTGTCTCGATTCATCCAGGTTGATCCAGATAGTTCGAATTGTCTAGATCTTTCTACACCGATCTTTGATCCCTTCCGCTTAATCCCACAGCTCGTCTTAATCCTCTCTGCCTGCTGGTACTATCTTAAAATTATGATAGTAAAGTATTGGGTTGTAACATATGAAATGTCAGTGAAGGTGTAAATTTAAATAATTGGCAAAAAAATTATTAAACAATACTTTTATTAATAAAAATAGGATCCTTCACTTTCAATACACTTCTCCCAACGTGAAACTAGCATTTCTATCCCCGCTCTGAAGAAATTAGGTATCAAGAAAGAAACGAAATCTTGGAAGGCCGATTTCAGAGCATTTTCGTTGCCAAATTTTTTAGGAAATAAAATTTTTATTTCTTAAAAAATTAGCCAAACAACGGAAAAAGTAAAAATCAGTTGGAGAAAGGTCCGGAGAATATGGTGGGTGAGGAAGGAGCTCTATATTCAGCTCCTGAAAAAAAAAAAACAATCGGATGAGCTGCTGGGCCTCGGTTAATTCATGCGGTACCCATATTTCCAGCTTTTTTGTCTTACCAACCTCCTTAAGGTGCCTGGAAACAGTCATGGCACTTGCTCCAAGCTGTGAACCTAATTCACGAGTGGTTTGGGAAGGGCCCGCTTCGACTAGCTCTTTCAACTTTTTTTGGGGGGGGGGCATAATCCCCAGACCGAAATATTTCATACCAACGAAAGATGAAATATTTCACCGTAAACGATATTAATGTTTCGGGACGCCTCCG